>CM062816.1:1425207765-1427671931 GCA_031772625.1 Pinus tabuliformis
TATAGCCTTTTTGTAAACAACAAAGATTAAGGTTTTATAATTATAAGAAAAACATTATTAGGTCAAGCGAGCAAAAATAGATTGTAAAGTAGAGAACCTGCATGAACTTACTCAACAAGGCTGAGGTTTTTCCATATATGTAAAATAGTAAAAAAAAAAAAAAAGTTCAATAACATAATTTTAAGAAAAATCGAATCAAAATATTTGGATTTTCACCCAAAACGATTACGGCTACACCAACGTCAAAGATGATTTTTCTATTTGAACATTTCATGACCTACTCAAGTCCTGTGCATTACTTTGCCTTATATTCATAGGAAATTTGTTATGGCATTATTAAAATATCAATCCACAGTCCAAGCTTATTTTACCAAAAAGGGTAAAACGTAAACAAAACAAGAAACATGACTACATGGTGAATAGAACAAGAAATAGGACTCAAGGTTTCTGGCGAATAATAAGCGTAAATCACCTCCATGACGGCGTACATTACCACTATAAAATTGAGTTTTGGAGATACAAAACCTACTTTACTAGAAATAGGAAACATAAACATAACCAGAAACAAAACAAAACTAGAATCGTGACTATAAAATTTTGACGGATAAGCAACTTGAACCCACCCATCTCCCTGAATATATCATGCACTTAAAAATTGGTGGTGTTGTAGAAGTGTAATCACAACAGAGGAATGGAAATGATAATAGGAACAAGAACTGAATGGAAAAGAGGTATACTAATCACGCCTCTACTGACATTGATTTGAACAATGTTGCCTGTCATCAAATGGGTATGTAGCATAGGGTAGAGAAGTCCATCGCTCGGGTAGATCTAATCTTCATTGCCCATCGTAGTTTTAACAAAAAATTACTTGGGAATATCGACCTCCAACCTAAACCATTCTATTGAATGACATATGGCAAGCTATTAGTTATTTCAAAAGTGAAAATCTCTACATAAGCCACCAATAAGGCATTGGTTCACTAGTGAGGTCAGTAGAGTTTAACCCAACCACCAGGCTTCACTATCACTGTTGTCCACGCCACCTAAATGGCATAACAGGAAAGCACCGGGCGATTTTGGTAGAAAAATTACCATCCAGACTTATCACCTAAACCAACGGAAGTCACTCATGGACAAGTTTCTTGCATTAATTCTTATAATTAAACAATAAAAATAAAATGTAGTTACCTACCTCTTGAGTGGGTTTAGTATCCTCTGGAAACCTCTCCGCTGGCACAGAGCCTTGATCCTGCTTGTCTCAGCTCACATCCATTTCCTCGGCATCTGATTTCATTGCTCCAGAACTCTCGCAACCCTGTGGTACAGGTAAATCTGAGGCATTTTTCGTGTCTCTGACATTTATAGGGATGACTGGATCATCACAATCCACCTGTGGCAGAGCATCTAGATGGTGACCTCCTACAGTCTTGGGACATTTTATTTCCTTGTCTTAATCAACGCATTTTTGCTCTCTTTTCTGCTTAATTTCTTCACTGATTTTAGGGTCAGAAAGACACCTGTCGTCTTCTTTGGCACATAACCCATACCTTCGGCTCCATCTTCCTGTGCGAAATCTTGTACATACAGCCTCTTGAGTTCCTCTTGCACTTGTCTAGAAGTGTTTTAAAGTTGCAAAGAGTGATGGAGGCTTGGGGATGGGCCATCGCACAGGAACATCAGGAACCTTGTGCAGATCCCTTCGTAGAATGAAACCACCACGATTGGAGGCACCTAGAATCCAATTTATTGTATTCAACAAAAGGTATCAAATCAAATCTACGACAACATGGGAAATGAACAAATTTGATATTTGAAAAGCAGAAATGTGGTGAAACCTTGAATGGAACTTAAATGAAATGATTTTGTGTTTTTCAATTGGAATTAAACACAAGCACATTTTAATTTGAAAGAAATCTAACACATGCTATATTTCCTTCTAGCACAAACACAAGAACATAACAACATTGTAGTACTAAATAAGTCTAACGTGTGCTAGATTAACAACACTGCAATGTAAAAGAAAATCTAACATGTGTTAGATTTCCTTTTAGCTCAAAGTCAAGCACATAGAAACATTGTAGATTGAGAATTCTAGCAAGTGCTAGATTTATGTCTACCACAAATACAACACATTGCCAACAACAAAATTGTAGAGTATAAGAAATCTAAGTTGTGTTAAATTTTCTTCCAACACAAAAACAAGCACATTTAAATTTGAAAGAAATCTAACACATGCTATATTTCCTTCTAGCACAAACACAAGAACATAACAACATTTTAGGACTAAATAAGTCTAATGTGTGCTAGTTTAACAACATTGCAATGTAAAAGAAAATCTAACATGTGTTAGATTTCCTTTTAGCGCAAAGTCAAGCACATAGAAACATTGTAGATTGAGAAATCTAGCAAGTGCTAGATTTTTGTCTACCACAAATACAAGCACGTTGCCAACAACGACATTGTAGAGTATAAGAAATCTAGCTTGTGTTAAATTTTTTTCTAACACAAACCCAAGCAAATTTAAATTTGAAAAGAAATTTAACACATGTTATATTTCCTTCTAGCACAAACACAAGAACATAACAACATTTTATGACTAAATAAGTCCAATGTGTGATATATTAACAACATTGCAATGTAAAAGAAAATCTAACATGTGTTAGATTTCCTTTTAGCACAAACTCGATCACATAGAAACATTGTAGAGTGAGAAATCTAGCAAGTGCTAGATTTATGTCTACCACAAATACAAGCACGTTGCCAACAACAACATTGTAGAGTATAAGAAATCTAGCTTGTGTTAAATTTTCTTCCAACCCAAACACAAGCACATTTAAATTTGAAATAAATCTAACACATGCTATATTTTCTTCGAGCACAAACACAAGAACATAACAACATTGTAGGACTAAATAGGTTTAATGTGTGCTAGATTAACAACATTACAATGTAAAATAAAATCTAACATGTGTTAGATTTCTTTTTAGCGCAAACTCGAGCACATAGAAACATTGTAGAGTGAGAAATCTAGCAAGTACTAGATTTATGTCTACCACAAATACACGCACGTTGCCAACAACAACATTGTAGAGTATAAGAAATCTAGCTTGTGTAAAATTTTCTTCCAACACAAACACAAACATATTTAAATTTGAAAGAAATCTAACACATGCTATATTTCCTTCTAGCACAAACACAAGAACATAACAACATTTTAGGACTAAATAAGTCTAATGTGTGCTAGATTAACAACATTGCAATGTAAAAGAAAATCTTACATGTATTAAATTTCCTTTTAGCACAAACTCAAGCACATAAAAACATTGTAGAGTGAGAAATCTAACAAGTTGTGATGGATTTCTCACACAAAACAATCTTATACTCACCTCCATATCCCTCCACACGCTCCTACCCATCTAGGAGATGCATATACATGTTTATAAACCACATCAAGTAAATTCTCTCTCACTCGTGAAATCCTGAGTCTTTGTAAGATTTCCCAAACTATGCAAATAGAACAAACTCTAACATTATCATCAAGAAAAAAATTCCCTCTCTATGCTGACTAAATCTAGAGTTAAGATGGATCTAAAGGAAAAGCTTGCACCTTGAGAAATTTGATCCCTTTGTAGGCTATCTAAATCTAGAGTTAAGATGAATCTAAAATGGTTTAATTATTAATAATTATAATTCTTATTTTATTTTATTTATATTTATGTAATTTGACTAAATTAACAAGTTTAAATAACATTACATAACCTTAGAACATCTCATTCACTTTGGGCTAAACTCTCCCATGTGATCATTCATGTTGGACTAAAGTCTCTCCATGCAATTATTTAAATTTGTAGATATTTATTTTTCTCTTAATCAATAATATTTAATATAAAGTAGAAAACATAAACTTGGAAAAGCCCATAAATATTATAAATATCAAGTGAATTACAATGAAATTTGAACCATTTAAAATTATAATTTTATATTTTTATTTTGGAAAAATTTCAAACCATAAAATTGATAATAATAATTTTTTTATTAAATATATGGTTATTTTATTTAATTTTATAAATATTATATACAATAATACATGAAAAATGTAATATAATTTAAAAAATTGTAATTTATAATTTTAAAATCACTAAAAAATAATATTAACATACCAAAATCTTTATTATTATTAAAATTTGTAGATATTTATTTTCATTTTAATGGATAATATTTAATATATAATGGAAAGTATAAATTTGGAAAGGGCTACCCATATTATAAATATTAAGTGCATTATAATGTAATTTGAACCATTTAAATTTATGATTTATATTTTTAATTTAAAAATAAAATAAAATTAAAACATATAATTAATTAAATTTATGATTTTACATTTCCAATTTAAAAAAGTTCAAAACATAGAATTGAAAACATATTGAAAAGAGGGTCCTCTGCATGGAGCTGGTAGAAATGTTCACTGCAAATGAGATAAGGTGTCCTTGAAATCACATTATACACTTGTCTGATTCATCACTGCAATGAGCCAAGGTATACAAATTTTAGGGATACCCAAAGTGCAGCCAGTAGCTAAAATTCTTTATGCCAACACTATGGAACTAGAGCGAATGGATTCAATGGAGATCAAGACCTTGCATTGTGTTTTTCTCAGAGGAAGAGGTCCCTATAAATTAAAATTTTCCTGGAAATAGGGACAAGCAACTAATAACAAGCGGAAGCACTAACAATGTATCAAGGAGTCAAGTTCCTCAAGGACATTGTGCAAAGGGATGTAGTTATTGTTGAGGACTCCAACAGAATCACAAAATTTACTTAAAGGAAAATACCATTGTAATATGAGGAGCATACAAGAGTATGCTTACATATTACTACTATATTCAATGCTAACCCTAAAATTCATTAATGGTATATGTTGAACTAGTCTTATGATTTATTATCTATGTTGTTTATAATCAAGGTAATAATGAAAACCAACACCTTGCACAAAAAGAACAATTATCATGAAGTATATGGAAAGTGAACCAAATGGTAGCATACCCTCCTAGTGGAATTATGTCTTTCATAGTTGAATATTACCTTGTAATTGAGTCACAAGTGTAATCACTCAATCAAATGTTGTAAACATACCATTGTCATTTTGGAACTAGATTGGTAAGCCTAATACTTGTTAATTTATAAATAAGATTAAATACTTGTTGAGTAGCAATGACATGGTACACTAATTAGAACCAGTCTAGATCCATCTTAATTCTGAATTTATTAAATGCTGAGAGGGATCAAATTTTTTGGCATGCAAACATTTCTTCAGGTTTTGCACTAAAAAAAGAGGTTTTCACTTCAAAAGATTTGACCTCTCTCAATAATTGATAAATGATTTAGGCTAATATGTTAAATGATTTAAATAGCTGAAATTCACATTGTATTAATATAAAAAGTTATTAAATCATTTATAATTCAACTTTATATTTCTTTTAATTTAAAATATAATGATAAATTATACTTGTTAAATAATTTATAATTAAATATATCATTTATATTAAATTTTAAATCTAATTTTTTTAGATTTAATGATAATTTTGTCTAACTTATATTAATTTCATTATTTTTATTAAATATTAAAATTTAATTATTTTTAAAAAAGTTTACTAAAATCACTATTGAAATTTCAAAACTTTAAAGATATTAACATTTATACACAATTCAATTAAAAAACTCAAACTTATATAACTTAGAAGGCTCTCTTATATATAATTTATTTAGTTAAAAAGCATTTAATTTAAACAATTTGTAAAACTGTCTATCATTAATACCAATCTAGATCCATTTTAACTCTTTATCTACTCAAAAGGGATTAAATCACCATGGACAATACCATGGGTTCTCATAAACTCAAAGCTCAAAAACTGACTTGACCAAGTCAAATTTACCATAACTACCCAATAAAAATTAATTAAAAAAATAATAACTTTTTATTTTAATATAGGGTTATTTTTATTTTTATTTCAAATTTGCCTTAACTACCCAACAAAAATTGATAAAATAAATAATAACTTAGAATTTTTATTTTATTTTAAGTAACCAAAATTATAATATAATATATCAAACATTTCACCCAAAAATAATGAAAAAAATGTAATTAAATTAATTACATTTTACACCATTAATATTATTAAACATTTACCTAATTACATTGTACACCATTAATATTATTAAACATTTACCTAATTACATTGTACACCATTGAACATTTGAAAAAAACTAAGGAGAAAGAAGAGTGTCAACATGAACATTAAGGACCAGCACCAACTTTGAAAGAATCTCTTCGCTATCAAGAGCCAACTCTATATAAAGCCACTCTAGATTTAGTGACATATGTGCAGGTGTGTCGTAGCTTTTATTACTCTGCCATATAGTGCATACATCTCGCTCAATGTTGGGAATTGATATGTAATTTGCAACCACCTTGTCTCTTTCATGATAAGCTCCGGGGCAAATATTGTCACAATAGTACAGTTTCAGGCACAGGAAAATATTAAAAGACTCGCTGTAGTAAACAAATGGAAAAAAAAATCTAAGTTATTTTACACTGGTTATTTTTATTTTAATTAGATTTTGAAACTATTTTAAAATTTGATGGACAAAATATTAAATAATTGACATCGTTTTTATCAATCAAATTTAAAAATATTCTAAATGCAAAAAAATGTACAATCACATTAAATTCAACTACTCTAAATACTTTGCAAGAGAAGTTTCGTTATTTGTTTAAACACTTATATTGGACTTTGATGGAAGAAATGGGAACATAATGAGTCAGGACGCGTTCTATGGTGGATGTGAAATAGCCATCAAAGTTGGCATCCTTTTCATTGTGCAATTTGTTTATCAAAAATCGAAGTAAGATGTTGTAGAGCTTGATATCCACTGTTTAGGCATTGAACCATAGAGCTCTCTATTTTATTTCTATTGTTGATTTTTTTAATAAACAGTTAGTTAATACAACATCAACTACTAGAACAAAGATAAGGAGTGGTGAGATTTTTTTAGCAAATGAGCGAAAAAAGTACCTGGCCTCTTTCTTATTATTATACCTGCCCACTACTAGGTATATAGCGATCGATAAATTGATGAAAGCCTATTATTTTCTTTCGACTTTTTCCATATGGCTTGATTTAAGCCAATGTTTTCTAGAAATTTTTATTTAAAATTATTTTAATTTTATTTTTAATTTTTTTTATTGGACAAGCAACTTAGGAGTCTTATTGCAATTTATTACAGGCTTTCCAATTTTAGGTTGGGTTAAAGAGTCAAGTTTAGATATAATATATAGAATATGACAGAAACATTTAATTTCAAAAAACTAATGCTAAGTCTCACTTAGCATTAATCTAATAACATTTTTTGTTTGGAATTTTTTAGCCTAATTACATAGCTTAATATTACATAGCCATCTGGCTCTTTTCGTTTGGAATTTTTTAGCCTAATTACATAGCTTAATATTACATAGCCATCTGGCTCTTTTCGTTTGGAATTTTTTAGCCTAATTACATAGCTTAATATTACATAGCCATTTGGCTCTTTTCGTGTTAATTACATACTATTGCATTGCTTAATATTACATAGCCATCTGGTTCTTTCGTGTCAGTGAGCACTAACTTTCTCTGTCCAGCAAACTTCTTGTTTTAAGTCCTCTGCACCCAAACCTGGTCATGTACATTCTCTGTCCTGCAGACTTCTAGTTTTAAGTCCTCTACAAGGATACACATTCTCAACGAATTGCTATGTTTCGAGCACCCTAATTTGTCCTTGCTTCATACGCCTGCGGCCTGCATAATGACTCGCCAAACACTAGTTAATTAAGGCATAATTTTTCAAGTACCAGATCTTCAGGTACTAGATGACGATTATTACTGTCTCGTTCCTTCAGTTCCTCAGCTCTTCAGGCCTCGCACTATTCTTATTACAACAACATATCAGCACTCTCTTCCTCTTCATACATGTTGGGTACATATAACAAGCTGCCCCATATACAATTTGATGGCATTGCTTGAGGCCTCAGTGCCTGTGCACTCTTTGTTTTGCTTTTTTTCTCCATAAAACTGAGGCCATATACAATTTGATGGCATTGCTTGAGGCTTCAGTGCCTGTGCACTTTGCATCTTCCTTTTTTTCTCCATAGAACAGAGGGAGGGACAAAAAGGAGAGTAATTGTCCATCTGTGCTGCATTTTTCCTCTATAATCTAATGTTTGCCAAAAATTTATGTGCAATCCTCCAATCAGTGATCCTGTTACTCTTAAACACTTGCTTCGTCAACCCCCAAAACTGCTAATGCAGTAAACAATAATCGATTCCTTTCTACTCATGTTTTGAATTTCTGGAATTTTTGTATAAGAAGTCCCATTTTAACCAAAGCTCACCTAAGGGGGAGTCTCCCTAAGCACCCTAGCATTTCCTCAGCTCTTGTTGTTGCTACTTGAAGTCTTTTTGCAGAAGTAAAATGCAGTGGCATAGATTATCTTGTGTTCTATGTTCCCAATCCCAGTTTTCATAAATATTGTTTCTCCATTGTTTGCAGAGTTGGTATCCATCTTCTAACAAGACTGATTTGAACACTTATAGTCAACGCAGAGTGTTACGTTGGTATCAAAGCTCCCCCCTACATAAATAAATCTCACAATCTGGAAGACGCAAGTGGAATTGGAAAACCATCTCGGTAATTGGCTAGTCCTCTGTGCTTTTATTCAAGTTACCCTAATATGTTATCTGATACAATTATGTTTTGTTCTAGCTCCTTGAATCTCTTGGCTGTGTTGAATAAGTTGTTATTTGCAGCATCATGGTAGTTCACTGTGCACTTAATTTGAATTCCTCTTACTTAGGATGCACTCTTTCAATCATTTCATTTGCTTTATTGATACAGCCATATCTAGATTAAATCTCAACCACTTAAAGATTAATATCCAAAACTTACCCTTGATATTGACTGTCCATGGACAACCCAAGAGGGATTCCTTTCTGTGCTAATTGTCTCGAGCAACCTAAGAGGGATTCATTTATGTGGATTCCTTTATGTGGTAATCTTTGAAATGCATGGCAGCAGATAGCATTTAGGGACATAGTGCCCAACGCATCCATGAACCAACGAACACTTAACCAACTTGGAATTGCACCCGTGTCCATTGCTAAAGTCAGTTGCAACCTCTATAAGAGTAGCTTCTGACCATGCTCACTTTATCCGTTGCGCTTCCACTATCACCTTTAGTTAAAAGAGACACTTCTGCTGAGCCTACGATAGAACCATTTCAGTGCACCATATAGTGTTACATCCAGTACCGTAGCGCTTAATCTAAAGGAACCCTTATCCGCGGTTCATAACTTGGGCCCGCAAAATCAGACCTTAGTCTTCTCTATGCCAAGCTCCTCACTATGGTATGTCACCCCCGGTATAAACGAATCAAGGGCGATCTTAGAAGCAGACAGTTTAGTAGGATAAAGAAATCATGTTTGAAGCCACACTTGGGTTTGAACTACCACCACTCTACTGACCCCTTGATATTGTACTAACACTGAAACTACTAGTACTTCCTCTTACTACTGCACCAAGCTGACTACAACTGCTAGGATAATGATTGTACCAAGGCAAATAGAAAGCAAAACCAGAAAAAGAAAGTACCATATGACTTATGGATGTCAGAGGAGTGGTCGACACTGGGCTAGCTTTGTGATTTCCTGACATTACCTCCTCGACAACAAGGGTTCAGAATCTCGGCTTCCTTCATTATCAAGAAGCAAACAATTTAGTAGGCTAAAGATTCAATCAAGATTGTCTTACAGTTCTTGGTGATAGATTTTTACTGATGAAAATTAGTTTCATGTTCTAACTCTAACCAGGGCACTATGCTTTGCTAATCATAGCACTATGTTTTTATACACCTATAGGGTGTTATAATATATTCTTTAGGTTCTTTGGACTTCTTTGGAGAGAAAACCCCGTCTGAAGTTCTTTAATGTAGTGTGTTACTATCCCCGGTCTACTCTCAACATACGGATGGAAACTTCCCTTCTGTAGATTTGCAACTTGAGGTCACATTGTTCTCCATTGTTCTTTATGGGTTTGAGGTGTGAGGGCCTTGCCTTTGAGACAAACTATGCCAAGATATAGAGTGTAGAGACCCATATGCTTCCACATGATCAAGAGAAATAAAACAATTCCACATGCCATTGTTCAGGTAGAGTTTGTGACCCATTCATTCTAGCTTGAGACCATTTTTAGATTGGTCTAGCTGTTGCATCGTATTTGCTATATCTTTGACACAATATTTAGTAGGGAGTGTTATCCATACTTCGCTTTTTATACCTATTAGGCCATAGCCTCGAATAGAGACCCATTGATTGGCTTCATCGTTGAAAGCAGACTCGAATAGACCCATTGATTGGCTTCATCATTGATGCTTTCAAAGGTTTCAGACCATCGTCAGTCAATTGGCATCTTGGTGGATAGCTTCCACATATACAGGTAGGATGTCTAGGCCTGACTTGACCTACCAAGTGGGTTAAAGGCCAAAATGGCCTTTTTTGTAGAGATTTTTCCCTCATATGGTATGAGGTATTCAACCTGGATTCTCGATGGATCTGTCAGTCACATTGTATGGTCTCTCCATTTGAGCTACAAGGTCTGAGTCTTTGTTCCGTTGGTAGTTCAAGGGCTGCCCTCCAAAGTTCACCATGCCAAAAGGAAGCAGTCAGAGAGTTTATGCCCCTTTTGTCATCGTTTAAAATCCTTGAAGCATCTTTTAAGGGATTGTAGATTTTATAGATTATGCTGGAGGTTGGTGTAGGACTGGCATTTTGTTCTGCTTCATGGGTAGCTTGATTCGTGCACACAACTTCATTGGTTTGCAGGTCTTCTTGGGGTTTTTCGATGCTTGGTTTCATGCTTTCAGGGGTTTGGGACTGTATTTAGATTTCAGCTCTGATCCAAAATCTAGGAGCTTCAATGCAAGTATGCTTGAGGTCAGTTTCGTCAAATTTTTTTCACTTCTGGTGAAAAGAAGTAGGTATGAAATTATTTGTCAAAGGATACCTCCTAATAAAGAATGCCGAAGAGCTCAGTGCTATCACGTACTGAGGTTATTGCTGCCTTAGTTTCTCTCAGGAAGAGGATATGATTCATGTCTGTATACACTCTTTTCTTTTGGTTGGTTTTTCTATTTCAGACACTAAGTACAATAGAGCAAAATTTTATCACTCCTTCTAGACTTCCACTAATGAGGCAAAGTAATTTGCCTATTCTCAATTCTACACTACATATTAACAATGTAATGCCCATTGCACAATTTGTATAATAAATTACACTACATATTAACAATGTAAAGCCCATTGCACAGTTTGTATAATAAATTTGCAATTTCTGGATTCTACACTACATATTAACAATGTAAAGCCCATTGCACAGTGTGTATAATAAATTTGCAATTTATGTAAAACATACCTGGGTAATTGCAGAGATCTTATAGATAATTTAGAAACCTTGAGTGAGTAATGTGAAGTAGCATTAAAGTAATTTTTTTCAATATAACAATAGTGTTATATTTAGTTATTTTGCATTGGGCTCTTGTACAAAAGATTGTGTCATTAATTGCTGCCATTGATCGAACCACGTTGTCTTTCTTCTGTTTTTAGCTGCCCACTTACTGTTTATTTTTCTGGGATATCCTATTTTATCTTCTCAGTTTATTATACAAATCATTTTATTGGGCAGCGCTTTTCTTCTATTTTTTAACACAGAGTTGGATTTTGTTTATGCTTTTTTTTTTGAATGATGTGGGTTCAACTGATTTGAACTAACGTAGTTATTTTTGCATAATGAGTGGCGAGCACTTGGGATTCAGCAGTCTCGCGGGTGGGCGCACTACGCTATTCACTGCCCTGAACCACACATTCTGTTATTCAGAAAACCTTTGAATTACCAGCAAAGCCACCAACAGGAAGCACAACAAAGTTGATGACGTGTGTTCAAGCTATGAGTAATTTGACTATACATTTAGAATAATAAAAGAATGAAATGTATATTAATTCTTATTGGTTACTTCAAGTGAAGTTGATGTTAAGGAATACGTTTACAAAATAGAAATTAACAATCCTCATATTGCAACAGTTAACAACCCTGCTAGTTTAATATTTGCTTTTTCTTGGAAATGATGAATGTTAAGAACCCTCGTGCTCAGGTTATTCACAATCTAGAAAAGGTTATCCACAATCTAGACATGGGCAAACATTAGCGTACAAGTTTACAAGACTCACGGATTGCTTTGGCCAATAGGCATAGTTAACATATTGTCTAAGGTGTTCCAATCTTACACGAAGAATATTTGAGATGTGTTACACTAATTCAATGAATAAACATGCTGGGGAAATGCATTAGACGTTTCGACCATGAATAAACACAAATGGGCAGTGCATTAGACGTTTGAACCATTACATAATTATAGGTTTATGTGTACATGATATTTGGACAAACACACAATTATCACTTCACTGATGGGATAAAATCACACAATTATCACTTCACTGAAAAACTTTGGGATTCCACAAGAGTCAAACCTTGGAAATGGGATTAACTACATTAGGAATAAACCAAAGAACATCTAATCTTACCAACCCAATCGTGGTGGTCTTTTAACAAAATAAAAGACACCTTACCAAACTCTCTCAATATCAAATTGCAAATCTCTTACCAACCCAATCGTGGTGGTCTTTTAACAAAATAAAAGATACCCTACCAAACTCTCTCAATATCAAATTGCAAATCTCTCAACAAATGGAAAAATTAGGCAAAAATCTCAACAAATGGAAAAATTAGGTCTAGAATTACTCTCTGAATTCTGCTTCTCTAGAAGTCAGATTGAAATCACTATTTAAAATCTCTGTACAGACATTGGCCCTGCATTTAGAGGACATTTTTTTCTACTATTTAGTATTTAATAATCTAATTGTCTCGTAGGTGGATAGTGTACTTCTCTAGTTATCTTTTAAATAAAACCGATCTATTTTTTCCAGTTTAAGAACATAATTAACTGATATATCAAGAAAAGATTTTTTCCAGTTTAAGAACATAATTAACTGATATATCAAGAAAAGAGTATTGCTTATGTTTGAACTTTATCATATTTTCCTTTTCCATCTAATGGAGAGAGATGGGCATACTATTCAAATATTTTAAGCACTAGAGTACCAATTATAAACAGGTGCTAACCTATGGTTTGTGCAGAGTTTTGATTGAGTGAAATAATTGAAGGGTCTCTGCAGGCAAAGAAGAATCTTTGGAGGACAATTACAATAATTATCCACCAGTATTTGAACCAGAGTTCATTATCATTTTATTAGCCTGGGGACTTCGTTTGAGATCCTTTGTTGGTGCTTTCAATAAAACAAGTGCACCTGTTATTGAGTTGAACTTGAGTGCCTATATTCAACATATCTTTTGCATGTTTTTAACATGAGTCTGATCTTTGACAAACACAAGGCACTTTTCTGAGTTGGTTTAAGGCATCTAGGATTAGGGTTTTTATAGGTCTTATATTTGTAGCATAGGTAAGCGTTAAATTAGAGGAGAGTGCTTTTTCTTATTGTTGTTCCAAACTTTCTAATACAGAAGGATGAAGCTAAACTTTAAATTAATTTTAACTATGAACTAAAGAACGCTCATGATCTGATATAGGTTTCTTACTTCCTTTGTCTACACTAATAAATACATAATTAGGGTGAAGAGAGAGCCTGTTCTAAAATCAGGATTAGTACTAAAACAAAATATGCCCAATCAAAATAGGACAAAAACCAAAATCATAGGCTATGTTTATATTTGATCTCTATTCAATGACCAATTGGGTATTTTATACTCTATGCATAAGGATGCCCATGATCTGATAAAGGTATTCCACTTTAAACCAAATTCTCCCTCTCTGCAACGAGCAGGGTTAGGCAGGCTGCTCTAACATTAGAACTGCAAAAATCATGACTGCAATATCTCCAAAGTGAGCAAAATATGTTAGAATTCAATCATAATTCATGAATACATGGACAATATTAGACAACCTCCTCTATGATCAAAACTGCTACTAGGAAAAAAGTCTGGAAAAATACCAAAAGTTAGCACAAAATATTCGAATTCAGTCATAATTCATTGCCTGGTATAAAATCATTAAAGAAAAGTAGCATTTTCCAAGTTATCCATATTGAATATAGAAACTTAGAACAATTGAAAGTTTATATCGGATCAATAAGTCACATAAAAAGTTTAGTGTGCAGATCTTCTTGGGGTTTTTCGGTGCTTGGTTTCATGCTTTCAGGGGTTTGGGACTGTATTCAGATTTCAACTTTGATCCACAATCTAGAAGCTTCAATGCAAGTATGCTTGAGGTCAGTTTCGTCAATTCTTTTTTTCACTTCTGGCGAAAAGAAGTTGGTATGAAATTATTTGTCATACCTCCTAATAAAGGATGCCGAAGAGCTCAGTGCTATCACGTACTGAGGTTATTGTTGCCTTAGTTTCTCTCAGGAAGAGGATATGATTCATGTCTGTATACACTCTTTTCTTTTGGTTGGTTTTTCTGTTTCAGATACTAAGTACAATAGAGAAAAAATTTATCACTCCTTCTGGACTTCCACTAATGAGGCAAGGTAATTTGCCTATTCTCGATTCTACACTACATATTAACAATGTAAAGCCCATTGCACAGTTTGTATAATAAATTACACTACATATTAACAATGTAAAGCCCATTGCACAGTTTGTATAATAAATTTGCAATTTCTAGATTCTACACTACATATTAACAATGTAAAGCCCATTGCACAGTGTGTATAATAAATTTGCAATTTATGTAAAACATACCTAGGTAATTGCAGAGATATTATGGATAATTTATAGACTGAGTGAGTAATGTGAAGTAGCATTAAAGTCATTTTTTCAATATAACAATAGTGTTTTCAATGGCCAAGAACAAATGGGAGGTGAAAGCCATTTAAGCATTCAAATATTACTGTTGTAAAAGCCTTGGAGGGGCTGGGGGTCAATGTTTTATTGCCTGCTTCGTTGTTCGACTATATGCAATTGTTTTCCTCTTACTCATATCTTTAATATTCGAGTTTGCTCTCAAAAAGGAAGGTTCTCATCTACATTTACATTGAAACTTTGTTTTTTGGCCCAAGCACAATTTGAGGAATGAAAAAAACTCTTGTGAAAACAATACCTATTTGTATACATTGTCATCAATGCTAGTTATTTCCATGATTTTCCTGTCTTACATGTAGTATATCTTTCCCAGGGCTTTTTTTTGAGATTTTTATTTAAAAATGAACTGATTAGTTAGTCCTAAACTACCTTTGAACTATATATATGTGTATGTGGGCATTAAATTACGCTTGAGGTATATATATATATATATATATATATATATATATATATATATATATATATATATATATATATATATATATATATATATATATATATATATATATATATATATATATATATATATATACATATATATATATATATAATATATATATATATATATATATATATATATATATATATATATATATATATATATATATATATATATATACATATATATATATATATATATATATATATATATATATATATATATATATATATATATATATATATATATATATATATATATATATATATATATATATATATATATATATATATACATATATATATATATATATATATATATATATATATATATATATATATATATATATATATATATATATATCTGTGTGTGTGTGTGTGTGTACGTGGGCATTAAACTACCCTTGAGGTATATACATATATGTATGTGGGCATTAAAAAGTAGCTTGAGAAAGTTGTGTTGTTCACAAAATCTGAACATGATCCATTGGCAGAGCTTGTAAATAAATGTTAAGGGATGTAATGGCTTTGACTGTGTCAGAAAATTTCAGTGAATAAAAATGATGGCTAGTTTGAACATGTTTGAACGTATAAGAAAATGATCTTTGCTTTTGAATACCGAATTATTCTGAGCTGATTTGTCTGGTTTAATAACGTGACCATATTCACACAAGTTTTTATTGTATAGAACATCTATAATCTATTAAGCAAATAAATTATTTATTGGGCAGGTATGCCGTTGCATCGCAGCCTTGTTGTTCTATCGAAATCGTTTTCACTCATGAGTTAAACAAATCACACATTTGTTTTTATGGTCTGGGGATAAATATTAAGCAACCTGTACATTAGTTAACCATACCATCGTATTTACTACTGGCTATAATATTTGACTAGTAATTATACCTAGAGTGTGCAGTTTATATATAGCACACTTGATACATATCTTAACTTACAACCTTGAACACTTTCCAATTTTGCAAAGTAAAAACGTCCTTGCTAGCTACTAGTTGAGTCAGGTCACAAATTTTGGAGGAAGTACTCTATTTTATTCCATTTTATTATATTTTGTCAATCAAGCCATAAAATCCTGTTGGGCACTAGGACTTCTGTTGTTGATTTCACACGTTTTAATTAAAAACAATGAACTACATTATATTTAGATGTCAGCATTCTCAATAATTGATTAAGATTGAAAACTTTTTTTGAATCTTGCACTTGAGACAAATCAAATGGAAGAAAAAAGCAATCATATTACCACAGGAATTTAAAGGGTTATGGTAAAATGGGATCCAACTATATGAGCAAATCACAGTAACAAGTACCTAACAAAAATACTTTCAGGAAAATGGGAAAATGTTTTTAGGGCTTAAAATGCATTGAGAGTAAAAGGGCTAGTTGGCCTCTTTTCCGTGGTGGATTCCAAGTAGTATTCCAAAAGGTAAGCAGATTATCTAGCCTCTCTACAATAAGATATGCATTTGCTAAAAATCATTAGAATTTAATAAAATATTCCTTTTCCTCCCATTAATCCCCACCCTAAATCCATTTCTATCTCGCTTCTCAAATCAAAACAATTTAAGACCTCCTCCAAAATATGAGTTTTTTCCCTCAGCATAATAATATAGTTCTGAGATGACACGCAGGAGTGATCTGAGAACTTCACGTGCAATTCCTTAATGTAGCACCATATACTTTGCCTTATATCACTCACTACGTTGTACTTTTCCTTATATCACTTACTGCAATGTAATAGACTAAGCCATGCCTATAATTCTAGCTAGACTTAATTTTATGTATCATGAGTAAACCACTCGAGCTTAGTGCAAGTAACAAGCTTGATTAAGCTCAACAAGCGTAATTGAAAAATAGACTCTTACACATGCACATAAGACATATATCTTATCATATTCAAATTGCTGTTAGATAATTATGCCTCTGTAAATGCCCAGACTAGTGTGATTAGGTAAAGTTAGTCCACAAGAGTGATATTAACTCCATGCTACACTAGCAAGGTAGCTGGTATTATTACTGTGTATTTAACTAACAACCAGGATTTACTAGACTAACCATAGGTAGTGCTAGTGTTCTAAATAGGTAAGCATTACGACATAGATAAGTATACAAGTAGTGCTAGTGTTCTAAATATATAAGCATTACTACATAGATAAGTAATACACTATTTAGCCTAGATATCCTTTGGTAAGGTTACTAACCCTTTTTTATGATGAGCTAATAATACAATCAAGGTATTAATCAAGAATGGTTACAGAGTAT
The DNA here is from genome assembly GCA_031772625.1 of Pinus tabuliformis. NCBI lineage: Eukaryota > Viridiplantae > Streptophyta > Pinopsida > Pinales > Pinaceae > Pinus > Pinus tabuliformis. Next base: position 1,425,225,502 of record CM062816.1, read on the forward strand.
GCTAACAGTCTAACTAGATTATTCTTATGGTCTAACTAGCATTAAAAATCAAATCTTTACCAAAAACAATACCCAGATTCTCAGAGCCACTTGCTCTAATGAAACAATCATGTTATATAATCTCAATTTCATTTATTGCAACCTTAAATCCATCCTTTTGCCAAAAAGAAAACATATTGTCCCTCTAACTTTCCCAGATTTTAGTGACAAGCACATTTGAGAATAACACTTTAAAATACATACACAATAAATAAAATTATGATTTTACTTGCATGTCAAAACCAGAACCCTGAAACAAATAAATCTATTTCTGCGAGTCATTTCCATAAAAATGCATAGATTTATCAGACTAGAGTCTATTGTTAACTAATAATCTATTTCTGCGAGTCCTTTCCGTAAAAATGCATAGATTTACTAGGCTAGAGTCTATTGTTAACTAATTCCAAATATTTCACTCAAGTAAGAGAACAGGAAAATATGGAAATTAGAAACAAAAGATAGGTATAGAAAAAGTAATATAGATTACACAAATGTACAGGGAAGTAGGTGGAGTAAGAAGGAATGAGAATGAAAATTCCGCGGTAAAAGTGAGAGAAGTAGGGGGAGTAAGAGGGTATGAGAATGAAGATTTCGCAGTAAAAGTGAGAGCTCCAAGCTATGAGACTCTGAGACCCCTAAGGAGATCACTCACGACACAAGATTCAACAAAAACAATGAAGACTTCATCTCTGAGAGCGACAAGTTGACAACAAGGAGAACTGGATAATGAGTAACCCGGTTGTGCAACGGCTAAAAAAACCCACACAATAGACTAAAAAAAGGCACATTCCCATCTTTTCTTTTACATCAGTGCGTCCAACACACTGGGCTTTTAGAAACTAGAAATAAGGTATAGCCTTTTTGTAAAAAACAAAGATTAAGGTTTTATAATTATAAGAAAAATATTATTAGGTCAAGCGAGCAAAAATAGATTGTAAAGTAGAGAACCTGCATGAACTTACTCAACAAGGCTGAGGTTTTTCCATATATGTAAAATAGTAAAAAAAAAAAAAAAGTTCAATAACATAATTTTAAGAAAAATCGAATCAAAATATTTGGATTTTCACCCAAAACGATTACGGCTACACCAACGTCAAAGATGATTTTTCTATTTGAACATTTCATGACCTACTCAAGTCCTGTGCATTACTTTGCCTTATATTCATAGGAAATTTGTTATGGCATTATTAAAATATCAATCCACAGTCCAAGCTTATTTTACCAAAAAGGGTAAAACGTAAACAAAACAAGAAACATGACTACATGGTGAATAGAACAAGAAATAGGACTCAAGGTTTCTGGCGAATAATAAGCGTAAATCACCTCCATGACGGCGTACATTACCACTATAAAATTGAGTTTTGGAGATACAAAACCTACTTTACTAGAAATAGGAAACATAAACATAACCAGAAACAAAACAAAACTAGAATCGTGACTATAAAATTTTGACGGATAAGCAACTTGAACCCACCCATCTCCCTGAATATATCATGCACTTAAAAATTGGTGGTGTTGTAGAAGTGTAATCACAACAGAGGAATGGAAATGATAATAGGAACAAGAACTGAATGGAAAAGAGGTATACTAATCACGCCTCTACTGACATTGATTTGAACAATGTTGCCTGTCATCAAATGGGTATGTAGCATAGGGTAGAGAAGTCCATCGCTCGGGTAGATCTAATCTTCATTGCCCATCGTAGTTTTAACAAAAAATTACTTGGGAATATCGACCTCCAACCTAAACCATTCTATTGAATGACATATGGCAAGCTATTAGTTATTTCAAAAGTGAAAATCTCTACATAAGCCACCAATAAGGCATTGGTTCACTAGTGAGGTCAGTAGAGTTTAACCCAACCACCAGGCTTCACTATCACTGTTGTCCACGCCACCTAAATGGCATAACAGGAAAGCACCGGGCGATTTTGGTAGAAAAATTACCATCCAGACTTATCACCTAAACCAACGGAAGTCACTCATGGACAAGTTTCTTGCATTAATTCTTATAATTAAACAATAAAAATAAAATGTAGTTACCTACCTCTTGAGTGGGTTTAGTATCCTCTGGAAACCTCTCCGCTGGCACAGAGCCTTGATCCTGCTTGTCTCAGCTCACATCCATTTCCTCGGCATCTGATTTCATTGCTCCAGAACTCTCGCAACCCTGTGGTACAGGTAAATCTGAGGCATTTTTCGTGTCTCTGACATTTATAGGGATGACTGGATCATCACAATCCACCTGTGGCAGAGCATCTAGATGGTGACCTCCTACAGTCTTGGGACATTTTATTTCCTTGTCTTAATCAACGCATTTTTGCTCTCTTTTCTGCTTAATTTCTTCACTGATTTTAGGGTCAGAAAGACACCTGTCGTCTTCTTTGGCACATAACCCATACCTTCGGCTCCATCTTCCTGTGCGAAATCTTGTACATACAGCCTCTTGAGTTCCTCTTGCACTTGTCTAGAAGTGTTTTAAAGTTGCAAAGAGTGATGGAGGCTTGGGGATGGGCCATCGCACAGGAACATCAGGAACCTTGTGCAGATCCCTTCGTAGAATGAAACCACCACGATTGGAGGCACCTAGAATCCAATTTATTGTATTCAACAAAAGGTATCAAATCAAATCTACGACAACATGGGAAATGAACAAATTTGATATTTGAAAAGCAGAAATGTGGTGAAACCTTGAATGGAACTTAAATGAAATGATTTTGTGTTTTTCAATTGGAATTAAACACAAGCACATTTTAATTTGAAAGAAATCTAACACATGCTATATTTCCTTCTAGCACAAACACAAGAACATAACAACATTGTAGTACTAAATAAGTCTAACGTGTGCTAGATTAACAACACTGCAATGTAAAAGAAAATCTAACATGTGTTAGATTTCCTTTTAGCTCAAAGTCAAGCACATAGAAACATTGTAGATTGAGAATTCTAGCAAGTGCTAGATTTATGTCTACCACAAATACAACACATTGCCAACAACAAAATTGTAGAGTATAAGAAATCTAAGTTGTGTTAAATTTTCTTCCAACACAAAAACAAGCACATTTAAATTTGAAAGAAATCTAACACATGCTATATTTCCTTCTAGCACAAACACAAGAACATAACAACATTTTAGGACTAAATAAGTCTAATGTGTGCTAGTTTAACAACATTGCAATGTAAAAGAAAATCTAACATGTGTTAGATTTCCTTTTAGCGCAAAGTCAAGCACATAGAAACATTGTAGATTGAGAAATCTAGCAAGTGCTAGATTTTTGTCTACCACAAATACAAGCACGTTGCCAACAACGACATTGTAGAGTATAAGAAATCTAGCTTGTGTTAAATTTTTTTCTAACACAAACCCAAGCAAATTTAAATTTGAAAAGAAATTTAACACATGTTATATTTCCTTCTAGCACAAACACAAGAACATAACAACATTTTATGACTAAATAAGTCCAATGTGTGATATATTAACAACATTGCAATGTAAAAGAAAATCTAACATGTGTTAGATTTCCTTTTAGCACAAACTCGATCACATAGAAACATTGTAGAGTGAGAAATCTAGCAAGTGCTAGATTTATGTCTACCACAAATACAAGCACGTTGCCAACAACAACATTGTAGAGTATAAGAAATCTAGCTTGTGTTAAATTTTCTTCCAACCCAAACACAAGCACATTTAAATTTGAAATAAATCTAACACATGCTATATTTTCTTCGAGCACAAACACAAGAACATAACAACATTGTAGGACTAAATAGGTTTAATGTGTGCTAGATTAACAACATTACAATGTAAAATAAAATCTAACATGTGTTAGATTTCTTTTTAGCGCAAACTCGAGCACATAGAAACATTGTAGAGTGAGAAATCTAGCAAGTACTAGATTTATGTCTACCACAAATACACGCACGTTGCCAACAACAACATTGTAGAGTATAAGAAATCTAGCTTGTGTAAAATTTTCTTCCAACACAAACACAAACATATTTAAATTTGAAAGAAATCTAACACATGCTATATTTCCTTCTAGCACAAACACAAGAACATAACAACATTTTAGGACTAAATAAGTCTAATGTGTGCTAGATTAACAACATTGCAATGTAAAAGAAAATCTTACATGTATTAAATTTCCTTTTAGCACAAACTCAAGCACATAAAAACATTGTAGAGTGAGAAATCTAACAAGTTGTGATGGATTTCTCACACAAAACAATCTTATACTCACCTCCATATCCCTCCACACGCTCCTACCCATCTAGGAGATGCATATACATGTTTATAAACCACATCAAGTAAATTCTCTCTCACTCGTGAAATCCTGAGTCTTTGTAAGATTTCCCAAACTATGCAAATAGAACAAACTCTAACATTATCATCAAGAAAAAAATTCCCTCTCTATGCTGACTAAATCTAGAGTTAAGATGGATCTAAAGGAAAAGCTTGCACCTTGAGAAATTTGATCCCTTTGTAGGCTATCTAAATCTAGAGTTAAGATGAATCTAAAATGGTTTAATTATTAATAATTATAATTCTTATTTTATTTTATTTATATTTATGTAATTTGACTAAATTAACAAGTTTAAATAACATTACATAACCTTAGAACATCTCATTCACTTTGGGCTAAAGTCTCCCATGTAATCATTCATGTTGGACTAAAGTCTCTCCATGCAATTATTTAAATTTGTAGATATTTATTTTTATCTTAATCAATAATATTTAATATAAAGTAGAAAACATAAACTTGGAAAAGCCCATAAATATTATAAATATCAAGTGAATTACAATGAAATTTGAACCATTTAAAATTATAATTTTATATTTTTATTTTGGAAAAATTTCAAACCATAAAATTGATAATAATAAATTTTTTATTAAATATATGGTTATTTTATTTAATTTTATAAATATTATATACAATAATACATGAAAAATGTAATATAATTTAAAAAATTGTAATTTATAATTTTAAAATCACTAAAAAATAATATTAACATACCAAAATCTTTATTATTATTAAAATTTGTAGATATTTATTTTCATTTTAATGGATAATATTTAATATATAATGGAAAGTATAAATTTGGAAAGGGCTACCCATATTATAAATATTAAGTGCATTATAATGTAATTTGAACCATTTAAATTTATGATTTATATTTTTAATTTAAAAATAAAATAAAATTAAAACATATAATTAATTAAATTTATGATTTTACATTTCCAATTAAAAAAAATTCAAAACATAGAATTGAAAACATATTGAAAAGAGGGTCCTCTGCATGGAGCTGGTAGAAATGTTCACTGCAAATGAGATAAGGTGTCCTTGAAATCACATTATACACTTGTCTGATTCATCACTGCAATGAGCCAAGGTATACAAATTTTAGGGATACCCAAAGTGCAGCCAGTAGCTAAAATTCTTTATGCCAACACTATGGAACTAGAGGGAATGGATTCAATGGAGATCAAGACCTTGCATTGTGTTTTGCTAAGTGGAAGAGGTCCCTATAAATTAAAATTTTCCTGGAAATAGGGACAAGCAACTAATAACAAGCGGAAGCACTAACAATGTATCAAGGAGTCAAGTTCCTCAAGGACATTGTGCAAAGGGATGTAGTTATTGTTGAGGACTCCAACATAATCACAAAATTTACTTTAAGGAAAATACCATTGTACTATGAGGAGCATACAAGAGTATGCTTACGTATTACTACTATATTCAATGCTAACCCTAAAATTCATTAATGGTATATGTTGAACTAGTCTTATGATTTATTATCTATGTTGTTTATAATCAAGGTAATAATGAAAACCAACACCTTGCACAAAAAGAACAATTATCATGAAGTATATGGAAAGTGAACCAAATGGTAGCATACCCTCCTAGTGGAATTATGTCTTTCATAGTTGAATATTACCTTGTAATTGAGTCACAAGTGTAATCACTCAATCAAATGTTGTAAACATACCATTGTCATTTTGGAACTAGATTGGTAAGCCTAATACTTGTTAATTTATAAATAAGATTAAATACTTGTTGAGTAGCAATGACATGGTACACTAATTAGAACCAGTCTAGATCCATCTTAATTCTGAATTTATTAAATGCTGAGAGGGATCAAATTTTTTGGCATGCAAACATTTCTTCAGGTTTTGCACTAAAAAAAGAGGTTTTCACTTCAAAAGATTTGACCTCTCTCAATAATTGATAAATGATTTAGGCTAATATGTTAAATGATTTAAATAGCTGAAATTCACATTGTATTAATATAAAAAGTTATTAAATCATTTATAATTCAACTTTATATTTCTTTTAATTTAAAATATATTGATAAATTATACTTGTTAAATAATTTATAATTAAATATATCATTTATATTAAATTTTAAATCTAATTTTTTTAGATTTAATGATAATTTTGTCTAACTTATATTAATTTCATTACTTTTATTAAATATTAAAATTTAATTATTTTTAAAAAAGTTTACTAAAATCACTATTGAAATTTCAAAACTTTAAAGATATTAACATTTATACACAATTCAATTAAAAAACTCAAACTTATATAACTTAGAAGGCTCTCTTATATATAATTTATTTAGTTAAAAAGCATTTAATTTAAACAATTTGTAAAATTATCTATCATTAATACCAATCTAGATCCATTTTAACTCTTTATCTACTCAAAAGGGATTAAATCACCATGGACAATACCATGGGTTCTCATAAACTCAAAGCTCAAAAACTGACTTGACCAAGTCAAATTTACCATAACTACCCAATAAAAATTAATTAAAAAAATAATAACTTTTTATTTTAATATAGGGTTATTTTTATCTTTATTTCAAATTTGCCTTAACTACCCAACAAAAATTGATAAAATAAATAATAACTTATAATTTTTATTTTATTTTAAGTAACCAAAATTATAATATAGTATATCAAACATTTCACCCAAAAATAATGAAAAAAATGTAATTAAATTAATTATATTTTACACCATTAATATTATTAAACATTTACCTAATTACATTGTACACCATTAATATTATTAAACATTTACCTAATTACATTGTACACCATTGAACATTTGAAAAAAACTAAGGAGAAAGAAGAATGTCAACATGAACATTAAGGACCAGCACCAACTTTGAAAGAATCTCTTTGCTATCAAGAGCCAACTCTATATAAAGCCACTCTAGATTTAGTGACATATGTGCAGGTGTGTCGTAGCTTTTATTACTCTGCCATATAATGCATACATCTCGCTCAATGTTGGGAATTGATATGTAATTTGCAACCACCTTGTCTCTTTCATGATAAGCTCCGGGGCAAATATTGTCACAATAGTACAGTTTCAGGCACAAGAAAATATTAAAAGACTCGCTGTAGTAAACAAATGGAAAAAAAAATCTAAGTTATTTTACACTGGTTATTTTTATTTTAATTAGATTTTGAAACTATTTTAAAATTTGATGGACAAAATATTAAATAATTGACATCGTTTTTATCAATCAAATTTAAAAATATTCTAAATGCAAAAAAATGTACAATCACATTAAATTCAACTACTCTAAATACTTTGCAAGAGAAGTTTCGTTATTTGTTTAAACACTTATATTGGACTTTGATGGAAGAAATGGGAACATAATGAGTCAGGACGCGTTCTATGGTGGATGTGAAATAGCCATCAAAGTTGGCATCCTTTTCATTGTGCAATTTGTTTATCAAAAATCGAAGTAAGATGTTGTAGAGCTTGATATCCACTGTTTAGGCATTGAACCATAGAGCTCTCTATTTTATTTCTATTGTTGATTTTTTTAATAAACAGTTAGTTAATACAACATCAACTACTAGAACAAAGATAAGGAGTGGTGAGATTTTTTTAGCAAATGAGCGAAAAAAGTACCTGGCCTCTTTCTTATTATTATACCTGCCCACTACTAGGTATATAGCGATCGATAAATTGATGAAAGCCTATTATTTTCTTTCGACTTTTTCCATATGGCTTGATTTAAGCCAATGTTTTCTAGAAATTTTTATTTAAAATTATTTTAATTTTATTTTTAATTTTTTTTATTGGACAAGCAACTTAGGAGTCTTATTGCAATTTATTACAGGCTTTCCAATTTTAGGTTGGGTTAAAGAGTCAAGTTTAGATATAATATATAGAATATGACAGAAACATTTAATTTCAAAAAACTAATGCTAAGTCTCACTTAGCATTAATCTAATAACATTTTTAGTTTGGAATTTTTTAGCCTAATTACATAGCTTAATATTACATAGCCATGTGGTTCTTTTCGTTTGGAATTTTTTAGCCTAATTACATAGCTTAATATTACATAGCCATGTGGTTCTTTTCGTTTGGAATTTTTTAGCCTAATTACATAGCTTAATATTACATAGCCATTTGGCTCTTTTCGTGTTAATTACATACTATTGCATTGCTTAATATTACATAGCCATCTGGTTCTTTCGTGTTGGTGAGCACTAACTTTCTCTGTCCAGCAAACTTCTTGTTTTAAGTCCTCTGCACCCAAACCTGGTCATGTACATTCTCTGTCTTGCAGACTTCTAGTTTTAAGTCCTCTACAAGGATACACATTCTCAACGAATTGCTATGTTTCGAGCACCCTAATTTGTCCTTGCTTCATACGCCTGCGGCCTGCATAATGACTCGTCAAACACTAGTTAATGAAGGCATAATTTTTCAAGTACCAGATCTTCAGGTACTAGACGACGATTATTATTGTCTCGTTCCTTCAGTTCCTCAGCTCTTCAGGCCTTGCACTATTCTTATTACAACAACATATCAGCACTCTCTTCCTCTTCATACATGTTGGGTACATATAAAAAGCTGCCCCATATACAATTTGATGGCATTGCTTGAGGCCTCAATGCCTGTGCACTCTTTGTTTTGCTTTTTTTCTCCATAAAACTGAGGCCATATACAATTTGATGGCATTGCTTGAGGCTTCAGTGCCTGTGCACTTTGCATCTTCCTTTTTTTCTCCATAGAACAGAGGGAGGGACAAAAAGGAGAGTAATTGTCCATCTGTGCTGCATTTTTCCTCTATAATCTAATGTTCGCCAAAAATTTATGTGCAATCCCCCAATCAGTGATCTTGTTACTCTTAAACACTTGCTTCGTCAACCCCCAAAACTGCTAATGCAGTAAACAATAATCGATTCCTTTCTACTCATGTTTTGAATTTCTGGAATTTTTGTATAAGAAGTCCCATTTTAACCAAAGCTCACCTAAGGGGGAGTCTCCCTAAGCACCCTAGCATTTCCTCAGCTCTTGTTGTTGCTACTTGAAGTCTTTTTGCAGAAGTAAAATGCAGTGGCATAGATTATCTTGTGTTCTATGTTCCCAATCCCAGTTTTCATAAATATTGTTTCTCCATTGTTTGCAGAGTTGGTATCCATCTTCTAACAAGACTGATTTGAACACTTATAGTCAACGCAGAGTGTTACGTTGGTATCAAAGCTCCCCCCTACATAAATAAATCTCACAATTTGGAAGACGCAAGTGGAATTGGAAAACCATCTCGGTAATTGGCTAGTCCTCTGTGCTTTTATTCAAGTTACCCTAATATGTTATCTGATACAATTATGTTTTGTTCTAGCTCCTTGAATCTCTTGGCTGTGTTGAATAAGTTGTTATTTGCAGCATCATGGTAGTTCACTGTGCACTTAATTTGAATTCCTCTTACTTAGGATGCACTCTTTCAATCATTTCATTTGCTTTATTGATACAGCCATATCTAGATTAAATCTCAACCACTTAAAGATTAATATCCAAAACTTACCCTTGATATTGACTGTCCATGGACAACCCAAGAGGGATTCCTTTCTGTGCTAATTGTCTCGAGCAACCTAAGAGGGATTCATTTATGTGGATTCCTTTATGTGGTAATCTTTGAAATGCATGGCAGCAGATAGCATTTAGGGACATAGTGCCCAACGCATCCATGAACCAACGAACACTTAACCAACTTGGAATTGCACCCGTGTCCATTGCTAAAGTCAGTTGCAACCTCTATAAGAGTAGCTTCTGACCATGCTCACTTTATCCGTTGCGCTTCCACTATCACCTTTAGTTAAAAGAGACACTTCTGCTGAGCCTACGATAGAACCATTTCAGTGCACCATATAGTGTTACATCCAGTACCGTAGCGCTTAATCTAAAGGAACCCTTATCCGCGGTTCATAACTTGGGCCCGCAAAATCAGACCTTAGTCTTCTCTATGCCAAGCTCCTCACTATGGTATGTCACCCCCGGTATAAACGAATCAAGGGCGATCTTAGAAGCAGACAGTTTAGTAGGATAAAGAAATCATGTTTGAAGCCACACTTGGGTTTGAACTACCACCACTCTACTGACCCCTTGATATTGTACTAACACTGAAACTACTAGTACTTCCTCTTACTACTGCACCAAGCTGACTACAACTGCTAGGATAATGATTGTACCAAGGCAAATAGAAAGCAAAACCAGAAAAAGAAAGTACCATATGACTTATGGATGTCAGAGGAGTGGTCGACACTGGGCTAGCTTTGTGATTTCCTGACATTACCTCCTCGACAACAAGGGTTCAGAATCTCGGCTTCCTTCATTATCAAGAAGCAAACAATTTAGTAGGCTAAAGATTCAATCAAGATTGTCTTACAGTTCTTGGTGATAGATTTTTACTGATGAAAATTAGTTTCATGTTCTAACTCTAACCAGGGCACTATGCTTTGCTAATCATAGCACTATGTTTTTATACACCTATAGGGTGTTATAATATATTCTTTAGGTTCTTTGGACTTCTTTGGAGAGAAAACCCCGTCTGAAGTTCTTTAATGTAGTGTGTTACTATCCCCGGTCTACTCTCAACATACGGATGGAAACTTCCCTTCTGTAGATTTGCAACTTGAGGTCACATTGTTCTCCATTGTTCTTTATGGGTTTGAGGTGTGAGGGCCTTGCCTTTGAGACAAACTACGCCAAGATATAGAGTGTAGAGACCCATATGCTTCCACATGATCAAGAGAAATAAAACAATTCCACATGCCATTGTTCAGGTAGAGTTTGTGACCCATTCATTCTAGCTTGAGACCATTTTTAGATTGGTCTAGCTGTTGCATCGTATTTGCTATATCTTTGACACAATATTTAGTAGGGAGTGTTATCCATACTTCGCTTTTTATACCTATTAGGCCATAGCCTCGAATAGAGACCCATTGATTGGCTTCATCGTTGAAAGCAGACTCGAATAGACCCATTGATTGGCTTCATCATTGATGCTTTCAAAGGTTTCAGACCATCGTCAGTCAATTGGCATCTTGGTGGATAGCTTCCACATATACAGGTAGGATGTCTAGGCCTGACTTGACCTACCAAGTGGGTTAAAGGCCAAAATGGCCTTTTTTGTAGAGATTTTTCCCTCATATGGTATGAGGTATTCAACCTGGATTCTCGATGGATCTGTCAGTCACATTGTATGGTCTCTCCATTTGAGCTACAAGGTCTGAGTCTTTGTTCCGTTGGTAGTTCAAGGGCTGCCCTCCAAAGTTCACCATGCCAAAAGGAAGCAGTCAGAGAGTTTATGCCCCTTTTGTCATCGTTTAAAATCCTTGAAGCATCTTTTAAGGGATTGTAGATTTTATAGATTATGCTGGAGGTTGGTGTAGGACTGGCATTTTGTTCTGCTTCATGGGTAGCTTGATTCGTGCACACAACTTCATTGGTTTGCAGGTCTTCTTGGGGTTTTTCGATGCTTGGTTTCATGCTTTCAGGGGTTTGGGACTGTATTTAGATTTCAGCTCTGATCCAAAATCTAGGAGCTTCAATGCAAGTATGCTTGAGGTCAGTTTCGTCAAATTTTTTTCACTTCTGGTGAAAAGAAGTAGGTATGAAATTATTTGTCAAAGGATACCTCCTAATAAAGAATGCCGAAGAGCTCAGTGCTATCACGTGCTGAGGTTATTACTGCCTTAGTTTCTCTCAGGAAGAGGATATGATTCATGTCTGTATACACTCTTTTCTTTTGGTTGGTTTTTCTATTTCAGACACTAAGTACAATAGAGCAAAATTTTATCACTCCTTCTAGACTTCCACTATTGAGGCTAAGTAATTTGCCTATTCTCAATTCTACACTACATATTAACAATGTAATGCCCATTGCACAATTTGTATAATAAATTACACTACATATTAACAATGTAAAGCCCATTGCACAATTTGTATAATAAATTTGCAATTTCTGGATTCTACACTACGTATTAACAATGTAAAGCCCATTGCACAGTGTGTATAATAAATTTCCAATTTATGTAAAACATACCTAGGTAATTGCAGAGATCTTATATATAATTTAGAAATCTTGAGTGAGTAGTGTGAAGTAGCATTAAAGTAATTTTTTTCAATATAACAATAGTGTTATATTTAGTTATTTTGCATTGGGCTCTTGTACAAAAGATTGTGTCATTAATTGCTGCCATTGATCGAACCACATTGTCTTTCTTCTGTTTTTAGCTGCCCACTTACTGTTTATTTTTCTGGGATATCCTATTTTATCTTCTCAGTTTATTATACAAATCATTTTATTGGGCATCACTTTTCTTCTATTTTTTAACACAGAGTTGGATTTTGTTTATGCTTTTTTTTTTGAATGATGTGGGTTCAACTGATTTGAACTAACGTAGTTATTTTTTCATAATGAGTGGCGAGCACTTGGGATTCAGCAGTCTCGCGGGTGGGCGCACTACGCTATTCACTGCCCTGAACCACACATTCTGTTATTCAGAAAACCTTTGAATTACCAGCAAAGCCACCAACAGGAAGCACAACAAAGTTGATGACGTGTGTTCAAGCTATGAGTAATTTGACTATACATTTAGAATAATAAAAGAATGAAATGTATATTAATTCTTATTGGTTACTTCAAGTGAAGTTGATGTTAAGGAATAAGTTTACAAAGTAGAAATTAACAATCCTCATATTGCAACAGTTAACAACCCTGCTAGTTTAATATTTGCTTTTTCTTGGAAATGATGAATGTTAAGAACCCTCGTGCTCAGGTTATTCACAATCTAGAAAAGGTTATCCACAATCTAGACATGGGCAAACATTAGTGTACAAGTTTACAAGACTCACGGATTGCTTTGGGCAATAGGCATAGTTAACATATTGTCTAAGGTGTTCCAATCTTACACGAAGAAGATTTGAGATGTGTTACACTGATTCAATGAATAAACACGAAGGGGCAATGCATTAGACGTTTCGACCATGAATAAACACAAATGGGCAGTGCATTAGACGTTTCAACCATTACATAATTATAGGTTTATGGGTACATGATGTTTGGACAAACACACAATTATCACTTCACTGATGGGATAAAATCACACAATTATCACTTCACTGAAAAACTTTGGGATTCCACAAGAGTCAAACCTTGGAAATGGGATTAACTACATTAGGAATAAACCAAAGAACATCTAATCTTACCAACCCAATCGTGGTGGTCTTTTAACAAAATAAAAGACACCTTACCAAACTCTCTCAATATCAAATTGCAAATCTCTTACCAACCCAATCGTGGTGGTCTTTTAACAAAATAAAAGATACCCTACCAAACTCTCTCAATATCAAATTGCAAATCTCTCAACAAATGGAAAAATTAGGTCTAGAATTACTCTTTGAATTCCACTTCTCTAGAAGTCAGATTGAAATCACTATTTAAAATCTCTGTACAGACATTGGCCCTGCATTTAGAGGACATTTTTTTCTGCTATTTAGTATTTAATAATCTAATTGTCTCGTAGGTGGATAGTGTACTTCTCTAGTTATCTTTTAAATAAAACCGATCTATTTTTTCCAGTTTAAGAACATAATTAACTGATATATCAAGAAAATATTTTTTCTAGTTTAAGAACATAATTAACTGATATATCAAGAAAAGAGTATTGCTTATGTTTGAACTTTATCATATTTTCCTTTTCCATCTAATGGAGAGAGATGGGCATACTATTCAAATATTTTAAGCACTAGAGTACCAATTATAAACAGGTGCTAACCTATGGTTTGTGCAGAGTTTTGATTGAGTGAAATAATTGAAGGGTCTCTGCAGGCAAAGAAGAATCTTTGGAGGACAATTACAATAATTATCCACCAGTATTTGAACCAGAGTTCATTATCATTTTATTAGCCTGGGGACTTCGTTTGAGATCCTTTGTTGGTGCTTTCAATAAAACAAGTGCACCTGTTATTGAGTTGAACTTGAGTGCCTATATTCAACATATCTTTTGCATGTTTTTAACATGAGTCTGATCTTTGACAAACACAAGGCACTTTTCTGAGTTGGTTTAAGGCATCTAGGATTAGGGTTTTTATAGGTCTTATATTTGTAGCATAGGTAAGCGTTAAATTAGAGGAGAGTGCTTTTTCTTATTGTTGTTCCAAACTTTCTAATACAGAAGGATGAAACTAAACTTTAAATTCCTTTTAACTATGAACTAAAGAACGCTCATGATCTGATATAGGTTTCTTACTTCCTTTGTCTGCACTAATAAATACATAATTAGGGTGAAGAGAGAGCCTGTTCTAAAATCAGGATTAGTACTAAAACAAAATCTGCCCAATCAAAACAGGACAAAAACCAAAATCATAGGCTATGTTTATATTTGATCTCTATTCAATGACCAACTGGGTATTTTATACTCTATGCATAAGGAAGCCCATGATCTGATAAAGGTATTCCACTTTAAACCAAATTCCCCTATCTGCAACGAGCAGGGTTAGGCAGGCTGCTCTAACATCAGAACTGCAAAAACCATGACTGAAATATCTCCAAAGTGAGCAAAATATGTTAGAATTCAATCATAATTCATGAATACATGGACAATATTAGACAACCTCCTCTACGATCAAAACTGCTACTAAGACAAAAGTCTGGAAAAATACCAAAAGTTAGCACAAAATATTCGAATTCAGTCATAATTCATTGCCTGGTATAAAATCATTAAAGAAAAGTAGCATTTTCCAAGTTATCCATATTGAATATAGAATCTTAGAACAATTGAAAGTTTATATCGGATCAATAAGTCACATAAAAAGTTTAGTGTGCAGGTCTTCTTGGGGTTTTTCGGTGCTTGGTTTCATGCTTTCAGGGGTTTGGGACTGTATTCAGATTTCAGCTTTGATCCACAATCTAGAAGCTTCAATGCAAGTATGCTTGAGGTCAGTTTCGTCAATTCTTTTTTTCACTTCTGGCGAAAAGAAGTTGGTATGAAATTATTTGTCATACCTCCTAATAAAGGATGCCGAAGAGCTCAGTGCTATCACGTACTGAGGTTATTGCTGCCTTAGTTTCTCTCAGGAAGAGGATATGATTCATGTCTGTATACACTCTTTTCTTTTGGTTGGTTTTTCTGTTTCAGATACTAAGTACAATAGAGAAAAAATTTATCACTCCTTCTGGACTTCCACTAATGAGGCAAGGTAATTTGCCTATTCTCGATTCTACACTACATATTAACAATGTAAAGCCCATTGCATAGTTTGTATAATAAATTACACTACATATTAACAATGTAAAGCCCATTGCACAATTTGTATAATAAATTTGCAATTTCTAGATTCTACACTACATATTAACAATGTAAAGCCCATTGCACAGTGTGTATAATAAATTTGCAATTTATGTAAAACATACCTAGGTAATTGCAGAGATATTATGGATAATTTATAGACTGAGTGAGTAATGTGAAGTAGCATTAAAGTCATTTTTTCAATATAACAATAGTGTTTTCAATGGCCAAGAACAAATGGGAGGTGAAAGCCATTTAAGCATTCAAATATTACTGTTGTAAAAGCCTTGGAGGGGCTGGGGGTCAATGTTTTATTGCCTGCTTCGTTGTTCGACTATATGCAATTATTTTCCTCTTACTCATATCTTTAATATTCGAGTTTGCTCTCAAAAAGGAAGGTTCTCATCTACATTTACATTGAAACTTTGTTTTTTGGCCCAAGCACAATTTGAGGAATGAAAAAAACTCTTGTGAAAACAATACCTATTTGTATACATTGTCATCAATGCTAGTTATTTCCATGATTTTCCTGTCTTACATGTAGTATATCTTTCCCAGGGCTTTTTTTTGAGATTTTTATTTAAAAATGAACTGATTAGTTAGTCCTAAACTACCTTTGAACTATATATATGTGTATGTGGGCATTAAATTACGCTTGAGGTATCTATATATATATATATATATATATATATATATATATATTATATATATATATATATATATAGATATATATATATATATATATAGATATATATATATATATATATATATATACATATATCTATATATATATATACATATATACATATATCTATATATATATATATATATATATATATATATATATATATATATATATATACATATATATATATACATATATATATACATATATATATATATATGTATATATATATATATATGTATATATATATATATATATATATATATATATATATATATATATATATATATATATATATATATATATATATATATATATATATATATATATATATATATATATGTGTGTGTGTGTGTGTGTACGTGGGCATTAAACTACCCTTGAGGTATATATATATATGTATGTGGGCATTAAAAAGTAGCTTGAGAAAGTTGTGTTGTTCACAAAATCTGAACATGATCCATTGGCAGAGCTTGTAAATAAATGTTAAGGGATGTAATGGCTTTGACTGTGTCAAAAAATTTCAGTGAATAAAAATGATGGCTAGTTTGAACATGTTTGAATGTATAAGAAAATGATCTTTGCTTTTGAATACCGAATTATTCTGAGCTGATTTGTCTGGTTTAATAACGTGACCATATTCACACAGGTTTATTGTATAGAACATCTATAATCTATTAAGCAAATAAATTATTTATTGGGCAGGTATGCCGTTGCATCGCAGCCTTGTTGTTCTATCGAAATCGTTTTCACTCATGAGTTAAACAAATCACACATTTGTTTTTATGGTTTGGGGATAAATATTAAGCAACCTGTACATTAGTTAACCATACCATCGTATTTACTACTGGCTATAATATTTGACTAGTAATTATACCTAGAGTGTGCAGTTTATATATAGCACACTTGATACATATCTTAACTTACAACCTTGAACACTTTCCAATTTTGCAAAGTAAAAACGTCCTTGCTAGCTACTAGTTGAGTCAGGTCACAAATTTTGGAGGAAGTACTCTATTTTATTCCATTTTATTATATTTTGTCAATCAAGCCATAAAATCCTATTGGGCACTAGGACTTCTGTTGTTGATTTCACACGTTTTAATTAAAAACAATGAACTACATTATATTTAGATGTCAGCATTCTCAATAATTGATTAAGATTGAAAACTTTTTTTGAATCTTGCACTTGAGACAAATCAGATGGAAGAAAAAAGCAATCATATTACCACAGGAATTTAAAGGGTTATGGTAAAATGGGATCCAGCTATATGAGCAAATCACAGTAACAAGTACCTAACAAAAATACTTTCAGGAAAATGGGAAAATGTTTTTAGGGCTTAAAATGCATTGAGAGTAAAAGGGCTAGTTGGCCTCTTTTCCGTGGTGGATGCCTTCGAAGTAGTATTCCACATGGTAAGCACATTCTCTGGCCTCTCTGCAATAAGATATACATTTGCTAAAAATCATTAGAATTTAATAAAATCTTCCTTTTCCTCCCATTAATCCCCACCCTAAATCCATTTCTATCTCGCTTCTCAAATCAAAACAATTTAAGACCTCCTCCAAAATATGAGTTTTTTCCCTCAGCATAATAATATAGTTCTGAGATGACACGCAGGAGTGATCTGAGAACTTCACGTGCAATTCCTTAATGTAGCACCATATACTTTGCCTTATATCACTCACTACGTTGTACTTTTCCTTATATCACTTACTGCGATGTAATAGACTAAGCCATGCCTATAATTCTAGCTAGACTTAATTTTATGTATCATGAGTAAACCACTCGAGCTTAGTGCAAGTAACAAGCTTGATTAAGCTCAACAAGCGTAATTGAAAAATAGACTCTTACACATGCACATAAGACATATATCTTATCATATTCAAATTGCTGTTAGATAATTATGCCTCTGTAAATGCCCAGACTAGTGTGATTAGGTAAAGTTAATCCACAAGAGTGATATTAACTCCATGCTACACTAGCAAGGTAGCTGGTATTATTACTGTGTATTTAACTAACAACCAGGATTTACTAGACTAACCATAGGTAGTGCTAGTGTTCTAAATAGGTAAGCATTACGACATAGATAAGTAATACAAGTAGTGCTAGTGTTCTAAATATCTAAGCATTACTACATAGATAAGTAATACACTATTTAGCCTAGATATCCTTTGGTAAGGTTACTAACCCTTTTTTATGATGAGCTAATAATACATATCAAGGTATTAATCAAGCATGGTTACAGAGTATGCTAACAGTCTAACTAGATTATTCTTATGGTCTAACTAGCATTAAAAATCAAATCTTTACCAAAAACAATACCCAGATTCTCAGAGCCACTTGCTCTAATGAAACAATCATGTTATATAATTTCAATTTCATTTATTGCAACCTTAAATCCATCGTTTTTCCAAAAAGAAAACATATTGTCCCTCTAACTTTCCCAGATTTTAGTGACAAGCACATTTGAGAATAACACTTTAAAATACATACACAATAAATAAAATTATGATTTTACTTGCATGTCAAAACCAGAACCCTGAAACAGATAAATCTATTTCTGCGAGTCCTTTCCATAAAAATGCATAGATTTATCAGACTAGAGTCTATTGTTAACTAATAATCTATTTCTGCGAGTCCTTTCCGTAAAAATGCATAGATTTATTAGGCTAGAGTCTATTGTTAACTAATTCCAAATATTTCACTCAAGTAAGAGAACAGGAAAATATGGAAATTAGAAACAAAAGACAGTTATAGAAAAAGTAATATAGAATACACAAATGTACAGGGAAGTAGGGGGAGTAAGAGGGTATGAGAATGAAGATTCCGCAGTAAAAGTGAGAGAAGTAGGGGGAGTAAGAGGGTATGAGAATGAAGATTCCGCAGTAAAAGTGAGAGCTCCAAGCTAGGAGACTCTGAGACCCCTAAGGAGATCACTCATGACACAAGATTCAACAAAAACAATGAAGACTTCATCTCTGAGAGCGACAAGTTGACAACAAGGAGAACTGGATAATGAGTAACCTGGTTGTGCAACGGCTAAAAAAACCCACACAATAGACTAAAAAAAGGCACATTCCCATCTTTTCTTTTACATCAGTATGTCCAACATACTGCGCTTTTAGAAACTGGAAATAAGGTATAGCCTTTTTGTAAAAAACAAAGATTAAGGTTTTATAATTATAAGAAAAATATTATTAGGTCAAGCGAGCAAAAATAGATTGTAAAGTAGAGAACCTGCATGAACTTACTCAGCAAGGCTGAGGTTTTTCCATATATGTAAAATAGTAAAAAAAAAAGTTCAATAACATAATTTTAAGAAAAATCGAATCAAAATATTTGGATTTTCACCCAAAACGATTACGGCTACACCAACGTCAAAGATGATTTTTCTATTTGAACATTTCATGACCTACTCAAGTGCTGTGCATTACTTTGCCTTATATTCATAGGAAATTTGTTATGGCATTATTAAAATATCAATCCACAGTCCAAGCTTATTTTACCAAAAAGGGTAAAACGTAAACAAAACAAGAGACATGACTACATGGTGAATAGAACAAGAAATAGGACTCAAGGTTTCTGGCGAATAATAAGCGTAAATCACCTCCATGACAGCGTACATTACCACTATAAAATTGAGTTTTGGAGATACAAAACCTACTTTACTAGAAATAGGAAACATAAACATAACCAGAAACAAAACAAAACTAGAATCGTGACTATAAAATTTTGACGGATAAGCAACTTGAACCCACCCATCTCCCTGAATATATCATGCACTTAAAAATTGGTGGTGTTGTAGAAGTGTAATCACAACAGAGGAATGGAAATGATAATAGGAACAAGAACTGAATGGAAAAGAGGTATACTAGTCACGCCTCTACTGACATTGATTTGAACAATGTTGCCTGTCATCAAATGGGTATGTAGCACAGGGTAGAGAAGTCCATCGGTCGGGTAGATCTAATCTTCATTGCCCATCGTAGTTTTAACAAAAAATTACTTGGGAATATCGACCTCCAACCTAAACCGTTCTATTGAATGACATATGGCAAGCTATTAGTTATTTCAAAAGTGAAAATCTCTACATAAGCCACCAATAAGGCATTGGTTCACTAGTGAGGTCAGCAGAGTTTAACCCAACCACCAGGCTTCACTATCACTGTTGTCCATGCCAGCCAAATGGCATTACAGGAAAGCACTCGGCGATTTTGGTAGAAAATTGACCATTCAAACCTAGCACCTAAACCACTAGAAGTCCCTCATAGGCAAGTTTTTTGTAGTAGTTCTTATAATTAAATAATAAAAATAAAATGCAGTTAGCTACCACTTGAGTGGGTTTAGTAGCCTCTGGAAACCTCTCCGCTGGCACAGAGCCTTGATCCTGCTTGTCTCAGCTCACATCCATTTCCTCGACATCTGAATTCATTGCTCCAGAACTCTCGCAACCCTATGGTACAGGTAAATCTGAGGCATTTTTCGTGTCTCTGACATTTATAGGGATGACTGGATCATCATAATCCACCTGTGGCAGAGCATCTAGATGGTGACCTCCTACAGTCTTGGGACATTTTATTTCCTTGTCTTAATCAACGCATTTTTGCTCTCTTTTCTGCTTAATTTCTTCACTGATTTTAGGGTCAGAAAGACACCTGTCGTCTTCTTTGGCACATAACCCATACCTTCGGCTCCATCTTCCTGTGCGAAATCTTGTACATACAGCCTCTTGAGTTCCTCTTGCACTTGTCTAGAAGTGTTTTAAAGTTGCAAAGAGTGATGGAGGCTTGGGGATGGGCCATCGCACAGGAACATCAGGAACCTTATGCAGATCCCTTCGTAGAATGAAACCACCACGATTGGAGGCACCTAGAATCCAATTTATTGTATTCAACAAAAGGTATCAAATCAAATCTGCGACAACATGGCCGCGACCTTCCTCTTTCTTCCCTGGAAAAGCCCTGCAACGTGAGGGAAATGAATAAATTTTGATATTTGAGAAACAAAATGGGATGATATGGTGACCTTCCTCCCTGGAACGCGAGGGAAATGAACAAATTTTGATATTTGAAAAACCCTGGAACGCGATGGAAATGAACAAATTTGATATTTGAAAAGCAGAAATGTGGTGAAACCTTGAATGGAACTTAAATGAAATGATTTTGTGTTTTTCAATTGGAATTAAATTCCATTAAATGAAATGTGTAAGTGTTTTCTTTGGCTTAATAGCGAGGTATTGCTTATGGTAAAGAATTATTAATCATATGACGCTTGTTTCTATGTAGGAAAAATTATTTGAGGGGATTTTGGTTGATTTTTCAATGTAATCATGTTACATTAAAGGTGAATTATGGTGACATAAAAATAAGTTGTGTGTGGTTAAAAAGTGCAGTGAAGTCGTAATGTTATAAGATTAATGATTATTTCTAATAAAATGTTTGGTTTAGTAAAGTTAACTAATCTATGGAGATGCTCCAATATTAGATAAGAAATTGTAAATAGAATAGAAATCAAATGGAAATAAGGAATTTGTCTAGAGAAGATCATATGGAAGAATCCAAGAGGAATTTCCATGGCAGTGTAACCCTAGGGTTTTTTCTGGTGCGAAGATGGGTTTTCACCTGCACCCGGGAGCGATAACAGTGTGAGGGAATGGTCACAACGCTAGCCAACAAAGGTCAGTGCACATGGTTTATATTTATCTGCGGCGGTTTGGCAGCTTATGGTCTCGCGGGTTTTCTCGGTCAACTAGTAAGGGGATCGAATGGTGGAGGTGAATGTTTTGTTTAGTTGGGCCAATGTCTCTCAGAGGGTGCCATGCACAACATCACATAGGGATAGTATAACGGAGTACATGTGAACATCATTTTGTATCGACGAGGAACTTGTGGATTATTCTTCTCATTCTATGGAGGCTTCCCAAATTTGGGTTGAGGGGCCACATCAACACCAAATTGGGGTTTCACCGGCGATACACCATGAACCGGAAGTCCAGGTCAACGCATTTACCTCAGAGATGGATGATGTGAAGGTTTCCCTAAATGCCCTAGGGTTTTCCCACCCGGGCTTGACGATAAATCCGAACTTTCTTCAACTACAGGAGGACCAGGCTCAATCGGTCCTGAATATCCCATCACCATCAGAGTTACAGTACTGGGAACTCGAACAACAGGGTCTCACGACAAATGTACAAGGGGCGTCTTATGTGGCGGTTAGGGGCACAAGCGTTCATGGGACTGATACATATGGCATCGTAAATACTGGGAATAATGTACCATGCTCATCAGGAGCAGACCCCCAAGGCTAGCGACCTACTCCTGCGGCTCGCACTTCAGGACGTTTTGATGGCATCACTCGTCAGGAACCTGGTATTGAGGATACTAGAGCATCAGATTTGGATGAGTATGAGTCAGCAGAGGACGAACAACACCCGATAAACCACGCACAAAGAACGGGGGGGAAGAAAAAAACAAAATGCACCAAGGTGCATGAGAAGGGGCGTCTGTTGGTATTCAGAGAAGGTATCAGTATGGCCCAAGATGCATTTACTGAGAGTATTGTGCTTGTTGGAAGGGTTTGTGGTCGAAATTATACCCCTGGGCGATTGAAGCATTGGACTGTGGAAATTTGGGGACATTTATTGGACCAGTTGCTGGCGATTATTACCATGACAAGAGGTTGGTTTGCACTCATCTTCACGCAACCAGACCAAGGAGGAACCATTTTGGTGGAACTTGGCCATAAAAGGGACATCTATATTTGCATAGTTTTTTAAGAGAAAATATACCTAGTGGATTATGATTGTAGGCACATCACTTTAGTATCTAGATTGATGTGTAAACACTAACCAAAGGGTATTTAACTAAACCCACAAAATTATTATAGGTGCTTCTAGAGAAGTAGGTGTTCTTGTGCTCTCATTAGTTAGGTATGGACAATGAAGGTAAATTAAGTGAAGGATTTGGCCACTAGTCTTTCCTATAATTTTGGTCCAATTTTTCAACATCACCATTTTTAAGGTAGTTGTACATTTAGAATTGAGAAGGCCAACGTGAAACTGAGATACGCTTTGATGGATCCTTTTAGTTGAAAACTACAATTGGGAGGATATCAAACATATTTTGGGAAGAGTATCTAGTAATGTGGCTAAGATGAGGGTTATGATTGCCTAAAGTAGGTATGTTGCATGTGTATATATTTCCCCATGGTTATTCTAGTTATCATCATGTGCAATTGTAATAAAAAATCCACAGGGATATTAGAGATCTACCTATGTATGCTAGTCCTACCATAATAAAGTTACACATGTAAAGGCTTCACAAAGAAAGTTAACTACTTGTGATCATCATAATCCAATATTTAGATAAGGGGAGTTATCATAGATACAAGCCATACTTACTAGGTGAAAGTTTGATATGTGCCACGCGATTCAAATACTGGTCATAAGAGAAGGACATATATGAAGCATAGAACCCAACTCAAGGATGAGATGGAAGGCATGACCGAGGCATTTTTGTGTATCATATTTTACTAAGTTTTGGCACAAAGAGAAGCTCAACAAAACTTGAAAAAACATGAATTTGTAGAAGTAAACATGTAGAAGGTTAAATATGTGGATTTATATAAGGCTAAGTACACAAGGCTAACGAGTCATCTCATATATTCTTTGCACCTACTTTTATGGATAATTTGTGTATCTCTCTAAAGAAATAAACTCTTTTGTACTCCCTTTTTTTTTGTTAAGTGGCTTATGGTTGGTTGATTCTCTATTATAATTTTGAATCTTTTGCAGCTACTTTAGTTTCCTATATATACGAGGTTTGTAAGGTACTTAAATATATTCAATATTAGGGATAATTTGTAAGAGGTGTTACATTTTTTATCAATTTTTTGTGTTCACTCTACATTAGAGTTATGTAATACGATGCATGTTATTAGTATAACGAAATACTATTCTACTGATGTGTTTGTATTTTTACTATATTTGGGTGATATATGCATGTTTTTATTCATTTGAATGATGTTAGTTCCAATTTTTTAAATTGGCACCAATAATATCATAATGAATGTGATCCCCGCTAAAATATTTGACATTTTGCGCATTACTTAATGGGAATTATTATATGTGCCTCAAGTGAGACCTTCTTGCTCCTAGAAGATGGAATATTTTAGGAAATTAGACAATAATAGGCCATGTTTGGAAACATTCCATTAACCTTGAGTGTATCATAGAGCTAACATAAAATAATGGGAAATAATTGTCTAAAATCTTTGAACTATGGTAGAAAAGTTAAATTAGGGTTTAGTGATTGAGGGGGTAGGATTAACCTACAAAATGGCTTCAAGTGATTTAAATGATTTTAACCATGGCCCTAAATTTCCCCTTAGAGCTTCAAGCATTGAATCTCTTTCAAACTGAAAATCTTACCCTTGAATTGCAAGGCATTAGCCAACCCTATAAAAAACTTAGCTATAAACAGTTTAATCAAGTTCACTACCCTCATATTGTCATTATACAAGAATCAATGGCGGGTGGGGAAAAGGGGATCCAATTACTATAGAATTCTCTCCCTCATTGGGAGTTTTTATCTAATGATGTTATTGGCCATTTAGGGGGCCTTGTCACAAGATGAAATGTTGGTTTCATTAGCCTAAAAAATGATTATTCTATTCACTCAGGAATCTTTGTTGATATTTAATCTGAGGTCTTGGACATGTCTTTTTGTTGATTAAACCTTTACAAGCTTTACCTGAATAGATAATATTTCTAGGTATTTTTTGTAAAGCTTCCCTCCATTCACTTGGGTCACACTACTATCGAGGGAGATTAAAATTTATCTTTCGGGGGTTTTGAAGTTTGGGATCCATAAGCTTAACAAGACCCTCTTTTGAAGTTCTTTATAGACCTTTTTGACAACATTCTCCTCTATGATATCCTCCCTACAAATCTTATGCCAACCTAGCCTAATTATAGATGAATAAATGGTCACATTGCAAAGAAACTATATCATTTTCTTTTATTTGAAGATCTCTTGGACACAAATCTCTAAATTTTTCAATTCATATAGAATTCAATATCTCTAAACATGTGCAATAGAAAATGATAGAGCTCTTATATGGCCCCTCTGACTTGAAGATTAAATTCCAATGACTAAAGATACTTCTCAACATATTAACCACTCAATCTTGCATGGTTAAGATCCACTATTAGAGTTGCAAGTGCAAGTTCTTCACCAACCTCCCAATTGACACCTTCATCCATTTCAATTATATGTGCATGTAGTCCAAAGATACTCTTTGCAATTTTAGGAGAAATAAATATGTATAGGAGAGAAGTTATAATATAAAATTAAACAATACCAAAGTTCAAATAAAACACCACTACTTAGACTATCCAAAATGAGAATTTCTAAAGAAGAAACTAGAATCCCATCTTATTTTTTATATCATTGGTAAATGAACACGGGTTGATTATTCAATATCTCTTGTAATTGAAACAAACTA
The DNA here is from genome assembly GCA_031772625.1 of Pinus tabuliformis. Classification (NCBI taxonomy): domain Eukaryota; kingdom Viridiplantae; phylum Streptophyta; class Pinopsida; order Pinales; family Pinaceae; genus Pinus; species Pinus tabuliformis. The sequence continues at coordinate 1,425,251,334 of CM062816.1, forward strand.
ATGTATGGGATGAATAATTATAGGTAATAATTCCCATAAATGGTCATGATTACTATGTCACATATTGATATCTTTTATTTCATAAATAGTTTCATCATATCTAATAGATAAAATAACCACGACTTTAGGTAGCACTTTTGATGGATTTTACTCATTGTTAACTAGATTTTTATTTCTTTGTGAGTGAAGTTGAAAAGTGGAAATACAAAATATTTAATAAATGAGAGTAAAGATTATTTGAAGGGTGTTACCAAGCCTATGGCTTGAGGTTTTATATGAGACAACTATATATTTCTAGAAGAATAAAGGTTGCAAGATAACAAGTGTAGCAATAGGCATCAACATATAACATGAAAAATTTTGAACACTTTTTCATGCTAGATATTCTAAAATCTGTAGTAGTAGTCAATATGAATTAGTCACTAAAGGAAAATATTAAACATTTTCCATACAACATATCTAGGAAAAATATTTTCTTTTTAGGGGTTGTATTGAAGTGGCTTGGGAACTTATACATGGACCATGAACATTATGTTACACTTCTTTTGGGCCCTCATGAACCAGTTTTCATCCTTGAACAATGCTTAAGGCCCTAAAAACCATCCCTTAAATGGTCTTCATGAGCATCACTAGGCCAACTATTCACCTTAGAAACACTTGGTAGTGGTTTTGTACATTTTCATAGTCTATATTATTACTGAGCCTTAAAAACCACTTGTAAACTCTAGGATGGAAATGGTCTTTCTCCTTAGATAATGTGCAATGTCCAATGCCCCAACCAAAAACATCCAACTAAACAAATTATTCCGCTTAAATAATAAAATTTGTAAAATATTCCAAATTCTCTGGATTTAACATTCCAAATTCTTTGAAAATCCATTTGATTAAAAGACAAATCTATGGTCATCGAGAATATAGATCATCTAGTGATTCAAGAAATAAGTACAATAAAGATAACTAATTTGCTTAAATAGCTAATGAAATAGAAAGGCAAGAGGTTTGGAAACGATGGCGAGTGCTAGGGTTTGTGTTTGCAGAGAGCTGTTAGCGGCCGCAGCCGATCCAAAGTCTGGTGCAGGTGCTGAAGGCGGGCCAGGGCACGGAGCTACGGGGAGAGCTGCTCGTTACGATGCCGAAAGGTTCTGCCCTGTGAAATGGCGCAGACAATCGACACAAAACAGCCCAGATCATCGCGGCAGTGCATATGTGGAATTTGTTGCCTCAAGGGATCATGCGTTTCGCCATCCTGGCATAATGCCCTTAGAGACAAGGACGCGCCAGACTCAGATCGTTCGGAGCAAAGGCAGAAGGGGTCTGCGTGCTGTAGGAATGCGCCCTCCTTCAATCCATTGGCCAGAACGTTACAGACCCGGCCTAAATCGATCTGATCCAGCCAGCATTCGAGTTCCCAGGTTGCAGATCGGCGGCTGGGAGGTGCGGGCATCATCAGAAGCCCGCATCTCTGAGTGGATACTCGAGGAGGGCTCTCTATGGCGGAAGATCGAAGCCCCAAATCGCGATCCTGAACAAGGGAACCGTCGAGCCAAATGGCATATAGGGGTCAGGGCTCGTAAAAACCAGAACGTATGGAGAAGCGGCAGAGGGGGACTGCATGCTGCAGATCCGGTTTCCCCTTCAACGCATGAACCCAAACTTTGTGTTTCCGGCTTGGATCTACACGATCCAGCTTTTATCCGAGTACAGCTTGATCCCAGACGGCAGAACGAAGACACCAATCCTAGATCGGGCAGAGTTTCTGCAGATCTAGTCATGCAAAAGGAAAAACGAACCAAAACGGAGCCAGATCTGGAACTTCGACAACAGCCAGAGCAGGTAACAAATACTTGTTTTCAGATTCTGATTAAACCCCCTCAGGGGAAAACTTGTTTAGTATGGGTTCATGCAGGAGACACCTCCATGCAGCTGAAACAACAAATATGGGCAGAAATGGGATACCCAGTTCAGGCCCAGCATCTGGTCAGTGGAAGGCGGTCCCTCCAGGACTGTAGATCGTTGGAAAGTTATGAGATTGGGCCAGGATCAATCATTATTTTAAATCTCAGATTGAGAGGAGGGGCTCTGCCTCAGGGACAGACAAGCTCCTCAGGGGGAGACAAGGGGAAAAAAGCTGCAGCCCAGCACCAACCAAAGGGATCCTATAAAAACATTTTACAGGGCAGCAGAAATTCAGGGTTCTCCCCAGATCAAGGCGGACACATGCCCAAGCCATACATAGTAGATCAGTCAGAGCAAACCCCAGCTTTAAACTTAGATTCCTCAGGGCTCGATGATTTCATCCAGTCCTATGAAACGCAAGCTTTAATTTGCCGTTTCAACAGTTTTTGGCCTAAACCTATGGATCTTTTCCATTGGATTTTCACCAGCTGGACCATGGAGTGTGACATTAATTTATGTGCAAAAGGTTTTTTAGTAAGATTTACATCCAAGGAAGTCAGAGATACAGTCATCAGTGCCGGGCCATGGTTTTGGGGAACAGCAGGGCTGTTTGTGACCCCATGGTTCCCAGATTTTGATCCAAATAAAATGACGGTAACCAGAATGCCAGTCTGGGTTAGACTACACAATCTTCCTTTGCACTTTTGGGATGAACGAGTGCTGGAAGGCATTGGGAACAGCATAGGGAAATATATCAAAACAGACCTGGAAAGGATCGATGAAAGGATCTACACCTTCGCACGTATATGTGTGGAAGTAGATTTAAGTAAAGGGCTGCCGGAAAATATAAGGTTGATCTACAAACAACAGAACTGGTTGCAGGTACTAGATTATGAAAACACCGCTTTCAGATGTAGGATCTGCAGGCAGACAGGACACTTACAAAGCACATGTCCAGAAGTCAAGAATAAAAAGAAGCAGAAAGGGAAGCAGAGGAAAGGATGGCATTTTTCTCCCCCAGATTCAGAGGACGAAGAATCAGAAGCAGCAGAGGAAGAACCCCCAGCAGAGAAAAATGAGGTATCTCAAGAAATGGAGAAACAGAAAGGAATCTCATCAGACAACAAGGCAGTGGAGACAAGCATGGATCCTAGTACGGGAGGCATCAAACGGCACCACCACTCCGATACTTCAGATTCAGACAAAGAACTTGGCCCACAGAATACAGAGACACAGTTAGTCATTGCTTCGATCGAGCCCACTCAAGGAGAGTGGCGTAAGGTCGAAAAGAAAAAGGGGAGAAAAACTTGAAGCGTGAGTCCTACTCACTGCCGGATTCCAGTTTTTGCCCCTTTCATACTCTCTCCTCTCTTCTCTTTTCTTATTCTTTTTGCACGTTAGTCCTCTAACGTTGCGTGGGGTGCGAAAGCACTCGGGCCCTTGTGGCAGCATACGGAATGCTTCAATGCATCTGCTAGTGTAACTTTTCATTATTTTTTTAATAAAAAGTTACCGTTTTTTTCCTTGGAAAAAAAATCTATGGTCATCGATGACATGATCAGACAGTAAACATCCTATCCTGCCCTTAGATTCAAAGCCTCTTGGTAGTTTGCTGCCATCGCATGTATCCCTCGACCTCACAAGCCCACCTCTGAACAATATTGGTTTGCAATCGCATAAGCGTTGCCCAGAATCGATCCCTGAGCCACTAGATCTCTTCGTGCATGGCTTCCAGCAATTCCTTTGTGTTTCTTCACCATCAAAACGAGTTCAGAAAAGGTAATTTTCTACAAAAGGGTGCTAAAATTGCAAAGCGCCATTATTTTTCCTGTCGTCGTCATGAATCGTATAAGCTTTCTCCTGATGCAGTTATTTTGAGTTCTTGATTGGAAAAATTGGCTATATTTCGGATTTCTAGAAATATTTCATTAAATAATCCATTGTATTCTTTGAACTAAATCTGTCAAAAGAGGCCATGCTCAAAACAATGTTTTACGCGGAAGAATCAGAGGTTAAAAAATATCATTAATATATATTCAAGGGTTCTTTCCAGTTCAGTTATTCCGAGCTTTCAATGGAAATGTTTGACTCTATTTTGGCTTACAGGTAAGATTTTTTTATTAAGCCTCTCTATAAACAGACTAGAGGAGGCTGTGCTCAATTTTGTTAGAAAAAAACAGCAGAGTTTGGGAAGAAGTGCATTGAGTTAAGGATCATGACTTTGTAATTTGATTGAATGATTTATGTCTCGGTTCTCCACATTTCAAAGTTATTTGAGAATGGACATTGATTATTCTAGTATTTGATGGTGTTATGTTCAAATTACACAGAAGAAGATAGAAAGCTAGGGCTTTTAGAGGCTAAGCATACACAATGGCACAAACTTTACAGGTTTTTGTGAGATTTTTATGATTGAAAAATATGATAGGACATTAGGGCTTTCACTAAGCTAAGAAATCTAATGCCACATTCTTTACAGATTTACTTCAACGTTCTGAGACTGAAAATTTGTAATGTTCAGCTGGTTCGTAGATATCTTTTGGCGGTTTCTATTTGTATGGAACCAAGAATTTGAGACCTCAACATGAAATACTATGCTCTGGCAGATTTTCCCTTTCAATGCATCTTTGTGCAATGGAATACAATCTCTAATGCTCTTTAGTGTCTGGAGAAGCCAAAACCAATGGATCAGGAAGCAAGGGCTATCAGAACGGTCAGTAATGGAGGGAAACACTATCCTTCACAAGATAGCAACGTAGAGGAATAGGCTGTCCAAGCACGTCATTAGAGATTTCAAACATAAGCTCTTTGTTTTCTTTAGTGTCAGCTGAAGTTGAGAACTTTTGCCACATTCCGGGATCACCTGTGTCTGTTATATGAGGAGGTCTTGTAACCTGCTTTGAACTTCCAGTTTCTCTCTTTGAAAGTTTGTATGGAAAACCAGTGCTGGATCAAAGGTTTACTCATATGAAGGATGCGGAAAATGAGACTTCTTTAGCGAGTCCAAGAAAAATTCCTGGCAAAGAATTGACGCAAAATGATAACTGCAACAGAGCCAACAAAGTTTCAAAATTAGAGCTAACCACACCAATTAAAAATTGCAAACAACCTGGAATCATATCTTCAGGACAAGATTGTTCGAAGCACCCCAAAAATTCAAGTATGTTGCCACTGTGCTACCTTTCTATAAACTGAAATTATTTATTTTATTGCTATAATATCAGTGATACAGTCTTGGTTCAAACATTTGAAAGATAGACTTGATTTTTCATCTAGTTGATTATGAGACTCTGTACTCAATATCATGAGAAAAAAATCCAATAATTTTTAGCTAGTCAAGCATAAGTTCCTGAAAGTTAAATAGTAACTATCTCTATCCTGTTTCCCACTATGCAGACAGGCATATCGCTGATTTTAACAAGCCTTAGCATTTTCCTCTCTACCTTCGCAAGGAAACAAATTTCTGAACTCTTCCCTGACACACATGAAAGTCATATGCAGTTTCTGCAATGGTATTGACAAATTGTAAGAAATTATTGTATAAGAACCTTCTTATAGTCCTTGCCTCTCAATTCCAAGCAGATGTCCAACCATCCAAAATACATAGTTCCTTATTCCTTAGTCTTTTAGCTATTGCAGTATGATTGATGGAGCAAAGATTTAACTGTCCTTAACATTAGCACTAAGAGGATACACACTAAAGCCTGCCATAGTCATTCTAGCGCCCTGTTTTCGTGCAGCTTCATACCTCTCAATACTTTCTTCCCCCTCACAAGAAATTATGTTCACTATGTCTCGGGCAAGGCATTATTTTTCAATATTCATACGATCTATGATATTCCTTTTAAGTGTAGCATCTAGAGACTCAAACACTGATGAGTAACAGTTTAATGCTTCCATGAACCAGAACAAGAAAGGTGTAGCATTAGTGTTAATCTGTTGTTCTACTACTATTACCAAGAAAGGTGTAGTATTAGTGTTAATCTCTTGTTCTTTATGGTTGAGAGACTTCGCCATCCTAAGAAGTCGGTCACGTGGGTTCTTTGTAGACACACTTTCATTGGACATGTGATGCAGTTGGAATGAAAAGTTGAGTGCTAAAACCTCATCTAGATTTATGTCAAGCATCCTTCATGCTCTACTTTGAACTCAGGCATACTTGTCACCATCTATCTCACATCGGGTAGAGCCTTATAATGAAGATGGGCAAACCTCTAGTGCCATAGTTCAGATTGTAGAGATGTGTCGCAAGACATGGCTCCCAATGGACTTCCTCCAACTTGATGCGAAGTGTCAACCTGGAACCCAAGAGTAAAAGCATCTTTAAAATTCATTTTCCAAATGCGTACCTTTCCATCGATGAATGCCACCTTGTATCCTTTGTCTTCCATTGTTGAAATGGACACAAGGTTCTTCTTGAGATCAGGTACATATAGAACTTCTTGTAAATGAATCGTGTTACCTTGATTCAATTGAAGGGTAACATTTCCTACTCCCTTCATGGGATAGGTGGCATCGTCTCCAAGAATAATTTCCAAGTTTGTCTCCTTCTCTATCAGATTAGAGAGAGCTTCCTTGTATCTGGTGAAGTGCCTTGAGGCACCACTATCAATTAGCCAATTCCCCAAAGAGTCCGGAGGACAGGTAGTGGATAGGGCCGATATAAGATAGTATTCCTTTTCCTTATTGTTAACAACATTTGATTCTTCATACCTGGAGTTCCTTGCTTTCTTGGAGGGTTGACTATTTCCTTGATGTCCTGCATTGCTTTTTCCATTGAACCTGCCATTCCTTTGATTGTTGTTGTTGAAGTTTCCCCTGGAATGGTTGTGATCATCATCATGTGATGTGTCCCTTCTATTTCGACACTCCCTTGCATAGTGGCCAAACTTATTACAAACAAGGCACCTACCCTTCCTTCCACCCTTAGATCTAGGCTTTCCATTGAAATGACCTTTAGACCCTACATTATTTCTCCTTTTGGCATGAGAAGAGAAAGCAGTGGGGTTGCCTCTATTAGAAGGAATTTCTTGTTCCACAATTCTTGTTTCTTCTTGAATGCATCTCGACATTAATTCTTCAAACCCTGGAATTCGATCATTATTGAGAATAGTGGTTCTAAATATATACCACTCAGGTGGGAGTCCTCCAAGGGTAGTGATAGTAAGTTCTCTGCTAGGAATGACCTCTCTAATCGACAGAAGATCATTCTTTCTCAGTGATCCTTAAGAAGTAGGATTGAATATCCTCGTCCTTGACCTTCTTAATATCCTTCAACTTATTCTTGAGAAATAAAATTTGATTTGCATCACCAACCTTGAACATGCTGACCAACTGTTATTGGGAATAGTGTCTATGCAGAGCTGCTAATCCCACTAAGGTTGGTAGCTACCTTAGAAACAAACACACTAAAAACTACTTTCGTTTTCCTTTATGAAAAATAGATAAGAGAAGAATAAGGAGACCAACCTTTGTCTTGCACTTGGTTCCTTGCTCGATTCCTCTCTCTTCTGGTAGCTCTTTGCCACTCGCTTCCTTGTCTACCCAGCTTCAAAGAGTACCTGTAGAATCAAAGCAGCATAACACTATCCAAGAACATAGATCTATTATCATAAACAATATAGGATCAGATGTACATTGACCATACAAATGCATAAATAATCAATCATACAAGAATATGGAGGAAAACTTGAATAGCTTTATTGATAATCAAGAAAGAGCAAAGAGAATTACAACCGATTGTTCTGACCCAGCATCATCCTCTCAGCAAGTAAGCCCTTCTTCACCTCATGAAAAGCTTAGATCACCCAACACAATGATATTTCACCAAGAAACCAACATCACTTCCTTACAAGATATAAAATTCCAGCCTCTGGATCTCTGGGATGAGGGATCCATATATAGATGTCTGCAAGGGAGGTGAGTCAGCTTGAGATTTGATTAGTGTCTTCCCTTTGGTAGTTCTTGATTCCACTTGGAGATTGATGATCTCTTACTCATCCCTGGTCGAATTCAGAGAGGCAAGTGTCACAGGATAAGTTTCTGGAAGATTCCATGCTTCTCCACCTTGCAGATTGACCCTGCCATTTGTCCCTTCTCACCCATCGCACCCCATAGAAGGGCTTTCTGACATGAAACACACCTACTGTGTGTATTTAGGTGGGATGCAACACACTTTGCCTATGGAGCAGGTGAAATGGTGCAGTTTTGACCAGTTCTGAGTAGTTTTTCATGGAGAACTTCTGGGAGATGCTGTAATTAGTTGACCTTGTTCTTCTAGGGGTTGGAACAACACCTTTAGGGACTTAGGAGCCCTTGGTTTATGGACATTTATGCTTGGGGTTGTAGTGCCCAAAAATTTCTATAACAGTTGCCCCCTAAAGCATGAGGTCGTTAATCTTTTGATGTTGGGTGAAATGCTTTATCATGAGGATCCGAAGTTTTTTCGAGCTGGGAGGCGACCTGTAATAAGATACAATACAATACATTATCTTCATTTTATTTTCATGATCTAGCTGAGGCGGGCATTCCCATGCTCAACTTTATAAATTCATTTTCATGTACATAGGACAGACAATCGTTTGAGTGTAGACTGATGATTCTGGTAGAGCCATCATCCCTTAGATTGGATGATTATCTGTGTAGCAATGATGTACATTTGATGTCTTTATTTTCCTGAATATATATCGCAGCCCGAATGGATGAAACTAGATCTGGGGTCTTCAATCTCATTCGATCTTTACTCAAAGTACAAGTCAATCCATGTGAGGGATGTTCTGGAGTCGAACATGGAAAGACATCGCCTGATTACCAGCCAATGATGTAAGCTGTTAACAGGCACCAGAGGAATCACCGATAATGATAATGATCCTCAAGGTACTGCAGTACAATTCACGTGGTGTGAATAAGGGACTTGGCGTCAAACACAACGCAAAATCTTTCGGTCGAAGGCCATTGATGTAAACCTGTCGTCGAAAGTGAGAAACTTGCCATTGAGGCATGCAAGCTTCAAAGTACTGAAAGGGTTGTTCCTAGATCGACTTCTTGGATAATGAGTTGATGTCGACAAGAAGCGATCTGTCATAGGAGGGCCTTAGTGAATCCCACATCAATGACACGGAACGGAGCAAATGATTTTAATGGAGGTGAAAACAATTTGGTGATATACGGTTCAGGGTGGCGGTCATGAAAGAATGGAGCGAAAATGTATTATAGTGGGTGAGACACAGGTGAATTCTCTGAGCGACTTCTCTTGAACATATCGGTGACACTGACATGATGGATTGGTAGCATTAACCCCAAATGTGGATGGTGTGATGGAACCATGGTGATGTGACCAGTGAATGGAACAACCCAACCCGACTTGGATGCGGAGTGAAAGTGTCATGTTCAAGAGCGAATTGCTACCAACAAAGTTTCTTCAAGTTTTCTTCCCAATTTTTCCCCAGTCATTGCTGACCAGTACCTCTTTATTTTTGTTAAGCTTGAGGAGGATAACATATGCTTGTTCTATAATTTGCCCTTCGGGCAAACCCATCGCTATGTTTTAATGAGCCTAGCGATAGTGAAACTCGTTCTTGTCTGTTATGGACAAGTTTGTCGCTATTAGGTTTTAACGAGTTTAACGACAAAGATAACTCGGTCCTTTTCAATTTTAGAGAGTATGAAAAGGGACGTAAAGGAAACTCCAAAAATCCTTTTTCGTCATCTAATCCCTTAAGTCCAAAAAAGTATAAAACAATACAGAAGGGATGAATTTTCGGTACTTTTAACGAGCCGAACAAAACAAGCGCTCGATCTTTTTGTGTAATAATCCCTCAGGTCCAAAAAGATTAAAATCTAAAGGAGGGATAGCACTTCCGGTCACTTTAACGAGCTGGAGAGGCCAATGGCTCGACAATATTTTCATATTTTATGAGTCATTTGAAAAGAGCTTAAAGGAGACTCGTCTTTGAGGAACGAGTGATAAATTTGGGTAGCAGCTGATTCCAGGTAAGGTTTGGAATTTTCCAATCACGACAGTGTTACAAGGATGGCTAACAAGATCACTCTTCGCAGCTGTTCCTCAAAAGGGGTAAAAAATCAAGTGGAGGTGAATGATCGGCCAATACAGAGTGGAGGTGATGATGAGAACACGACCAAGGCTTCAAAGGCTGAAGTAATACATTCACGATGGTTATTTACCGGAAATTGGTTCATTTTTTAATGAGCTTAAACACTGGGGGAAACACTTGCTCATTGCTTATGTTTATTTTTTAACGAGCTTGAACCCTGTGGTAACATTGCTCGTGATAAGTTTGCATGCCCCCAACATAATAACGCAAATCAAGGTGCATGCTCCCCAAGCTTCATTGCATTCATCTCGGTGGTTGGAATGAAGGTTTACCTTCGAGATCTTCAAAAGACTCGAATTTGATTTTACGAGATTGTAATCGAAGACTCAATTTGGAAAGGGAGTCGTTTCATTTTTTAATGAGGTTGACATTGGAAAAGAACTATCCTCAGGACTCCTTGTTTCATTTTTTAACGAGGTCGACACGAGATAATAACTGTCCTCAGAATCCACTGTATTTACAGTATTTGATAGAAAATAAAAAACTGAAGTATGATTAAGGTTGCTGGAATAATCTTCGTGGTAATGCAGAAGATGGGAGTGATGGTGGTAATCTTCCCATGGTGCCTCTCCTTTCATCATTGATTGAATGATTCCTTTGTCTGTAGAATGTACATGCGACCAAGGATCTGAAGCGGTGCCATATTCCTTAGACCTATCTATCCAAACACTCGATGAGCGTTGATTTGGGTTTGCCCCCCAGGCCAAGAAAATTGATTGCTGCAATATTTCTAAAATGGCGATGATCCATGCTGACAAAATGTTTAGGAATCTTCCAAATCCATTAGATATAGAAGATTTCATATTGCAGGTTTCCACTGTGGCCACTTCTGCCAGATTACTCGAAGGCGGTAGGGCAAAAGTACCCATTAAGGCAGGGTCTTTTAGGAGGCCTACTCCAATATTTTGAAGTGAATGATCGCTTCCATGGATCATTGGAATGCTTCCCGTAACTTGTGAACTGTTGGGGAGAAATGTTTGTTGGTCGATGATTGTAATTCCACCTTGGAAGGGAAATGTAATCTTCCTGAAGTAGGTCGACACAACTGTAGCCATGGCATATATCCAGGGCCTTCCCAGTAGGATGCTGTAATCGAGGTTCCCGTAAATTACTTCAACATCAATTTCTACTGTTTTTCCCCCTAGTTGAACTCGCAAGTTACTTAAAATCCCGTATGGAGTGTATGATCGTCCATCAAATGCTTTTAACATCGTTGATGATCTCGACAAGGGTGGTGAGCCCAAATTTTTCCAGCAACTCATCGACATGATACATGTAGATGCCCCCTCATCAATAATTGTTCAATGAACAGTTTTGTTGAGGGCTTTCACTTGAATAAGGAAAGCTAGTTGAGCTGGTAACTGAGGGTCATATCCTTTGTGATTAAAGGATACACGATTGGAATGCGTTGGGTCAATCCCACCTATTACTGATAAAAGATCCTGCTTTTGGGAGAGGCAATTTTGCGGTACCTCAAGTGTCGACATAGTGGACGGCGATTGGGCCAGGTCCTCTACTATATTATAATTCTGTGCTACTTTGGCATGAGGATTAAATGTCGATTTGTGTACTACTCCCTTTGGCGGCTTTATCATTGGTTCAGGAATGATGGGTGGCACAACTTCGGTCAAAGTTGTTGTCGAACTACTAGGTTGTTCATTAGCCTTGTTATTCGACAGCTGTGGATTCCCGTAATCTTTATTCCTTGTCAAAGCATCATTTTGCTGCTTTGAGATAGACAACATAAGCACTTGGGATCAGGAAGCATTTTGATTAGCAACCAGTTTGGTTCCCGGGTTTGGAAACGGATCAGTCAATACTGTTGAGGTTTTTGAACTCTTAAAGAGTTTCTTAACTTTAGCTTTATGTGGACAATTTCTCGTCCGATGATCCTCATCGCATATCTGACACCCTGCAGGGGGTTTCCTTTGCCCAGAAGGGTTTGCAGAAGGTTTTTCAGGTGATGATTCCTCCTATTTCTTCTTCTTCCCTTTGTTTTTCTTCTTGCCTCCCGGTTGCTTGGTTTCTTTGCCTTTATCTGTCGAGACGACATTTACTTCCGAGGCGAGAAGTTCTTCTTTTGCATTCTGACTGGAAATCTTACGGGCCTTTTTAGATGTAGCCTTTGTCGATTTCGTGTCTGTCGTACCAATCACGCCATCACCGGAATGAGAGTCATTGTTTGATTTAGGAGGAGGGGGGACAGAAAAATTTGGTCTGGGAGCGTCAGGGATTTTATCATAGAGTTTGCTAGACTTAGTATAAATCAAGTCTAAATATTGCACACGAGTAATAACTTGCTCTTCGGTGACGACTCCTCCTTTTGCCACATCTTCTGTAATGGAAGGTAATAAAGACTTAATAAACCATTCAGCTAAAAGCTGATCAGGAACATACGTTTTTACCATTCTACGACGACGTCGCCACTCATGAATATGATCGGATATGTGAGTGGCCTTTGTTTGCTTGAAATTGGTAAGAAGTTCTGTTCCTATTTCGTACCTTATCGGTAACTGAAAATGGGTTAAAAAGGTTGTGGCTAGTGTACTGAAATTGTCAAACGAAGCTCTGGGTAACTCGATATACCATTTTGCTGCCGGACCAGTTAACGTCCTCTGAAATAGGCGAAGCCTAATCGAATCATCGTTTAGGGTGTTTGATGAACACCACAGATGAAATGTCATCATATGATTCGACGGGTCTTCACTCGGATTTCCATTAAATTTAGGAATATCTGACAGAAGTTTATGCGGAATCACTGGCCACCAAGGGGCGTAAGCAATTGGATCGTTTGTTAACTTTTTTAGATCTGGTAACTCCAAAGTTGCCACGAAGGGTAACTGTTGATTCAGGTTTGGCGAAGCACACCCAGGATATGACGGAATTGCCTGAGCAGTTGGTCTTTGCATACCAACATAATGCATTTGATGCTGGTAACTTTGGTAAGGTTGATGGGCATAACCATTGTAGAACGGTTGATTTTGATCGTTTTGAATATACGGCTGCCCACTATTTGCAAATATTTGTTGCTCAGATCCTTGGTATACTTGTTGGAATTGCGGTTGTTGGTATTGCACCAGCCATGGTTGTGAATCCATGTGCTTTTGTCCAATATTGACTGTTTGACCAAGATGAGGGGTAATTGTACCCGTTTGGGCCTGTGTTATTCCACTAGTTGGCGATTGTGGTTGAGTCATAGGGACAAGAGGCTATTGCATTACCACCTGAGAAACCTGAGGTTGGCATACAACAGGCAACGCTTGTACTTGCGACACCGTCACAATAGCTGGCGTAGTCGGTATATTTGACACAGGTAAGCATTGTTGCATCGAATATACAACTCTTGGTTGTTGAGGTAGTACCGGTACCCAACCGCTAGATGTAATTCCAACATAACCTGAATTTTGTTGTGAACTCCCGTATGGTTGTCCTCCCGGAGGAGACAATGAAAGGGTATACTGCCCCCCATATGGCGGTAATCCGGTACTTAAAGGAATTGCTTGCCCTTGAGGACCGGACTGCCCAAATTGACACCTTAAAGGATCAATTTGCTGAGACTCAACATAAGAGTTCCCGGATACTATTCTGGATGAACAAACAGGAACAGACCATACTGTCGAAATAGCCCCTGAGTGGGCCCCGTCTAGCGATTGAGAGCTGGTTGGGACAGATGGTATGCCGGCGAACATCGTTGGAGTGACAGCAGGGAGTTCTGCCATCGCTGTGTCAGATGACACAATCCTAGATGTCAATGGTTGTTCAAACATTTCTAGCCTATCCAAAAGATTGCCTAGCGATTCTACAGGAGCTTCTGATGGCGGTAGACTAATTTCTGGCGAAGAAGGATATAGAGTGATCCCGACTCCAAATCAAAATGGAGTACTCGATGGAGGATCCTCCACAATCTCTTCTATAGCAATCAGACCAGGTGGAAGAGGAAGACCGTCAGGTCCGTAAAATATTTCTGGTGCCGAAGAAGGTATAGAATCTGCAGCGACAGATGTTTGGGGAATAACACCCTCTGAATCAGCTATAGATGGAGCTGGCTCAGTAACACAAGTGTTTACTTTCACACTAGGATCAGTTCTACTGTCCTTTGGTGGCTGCTGAACTTCTTCTGTAAAGGCAAGGATACCAAAAATGTTTGGAGTAACCGGAGTCTTCGATGGTGTCGGAACACTTGTTCTAACTTTACCATGGGATTTGGAACCAGTTAAACGAGTTCGCTTTGTCTGTAACAGTTTCGACTCTGGAGACAAAGACGGTTGACTCGTAAGCCTCCGCAAATGACGGGGTTTCAATTGACTTTCTTCCACGATTGCGGATTACTCGATCAACTAAAAATCAAGGGGAAGTATGTTTCCGAATTAGATGAATTTTAGACGCTTTGACACAACTTGTTTTTTCAATTTTTAAGAGTCGAGAAAAAAAAAAAGATGACTCTAGTCGCCTTCGATTTTTAATGAGCCTGAAGTGACAAGTGCTCAGATGGACCTTTTTCGTTAAGGAGTCTGAAAAGGAATGAAAGGGACTACTCTGGAAATCTAGACAGAGGGATTACCAAACCAATTGCAAAACTGCAGAATACTTTTAAGGTACGGCAGTCAATCTTCCCGAATGCTGTGTTCAGTGCATTGCGATCGATAGGGCGGTAGACAAGGCTTCCTATGGATAAAGGATAAAGCCTATTGTGGTCTCCAAAAATATACTCAACGGTACGTGGGAGCACAAGTTCGTACTGGCAATTATCATCTCAAAGTGGAGGAATCACCCAACCAACAACGAAAACAACAGTTACTAGGCTTTATGACGCCGGAATACGTCTCTAGCCTAGACTTCTAGATGTTGTGCGTTAGGTTCCAAAGCGTTTTTAGATTCATTAAATTTATTTTATGGTTGATCTTGCTTAAGAAATTTTCCTTTCAGGTTCACCATGTGATGTAGATGTACAATTCCTAAAATGCAATCTAAGATGATAAACAATCATTTAATCTTCTTTTTGCAATGAAAATCCTAGCTACTAAGGAAAGAGAGATGGCGTTCTTTCAATCAAAGAGCAGAGAGCACACACTATATGCACTATCATAAATCAAACCAACAAACAATCTAAATGCGAATGCACGTGCATGTATTTGTTTTAAGCCTTCTTAATGTATGAATGATAAAAAGAAAGCTAAGCGCAAATCTGAATTATTTTCCAAAGCAACAATTACTAACAAGTTTCTTTTCAAAACAAAATGAGGACAATGACGACACTTTGTTATTTGGAATTGAAAACTTGCTTTCGACACTTGGAAAACTACTAACTCAAATCAAATACAAGAGTAACAGTGTAATCGACTATCAAGAACAATCAGATTCTCGTCTATGACTGAAAACGACACTTGCGACACTTTCAAAACAAGAAACGACATTACAATTATGCTACTTCTTTGTAAAGAAGAATTGAAAATGACTCAAAAAATACATAAAAACATTTACAATTCTTTGCACAATGGAGGCGGAATAACAACAAGGAAAGGGGTTTCAAATAGAGGTGTACTGACTACAGGCAGCAAAACTCCTGAATAGAGCTGAAAAGAATGAACACAGAAACCATAATTTAGGAACAAGGCCTTGTCTGATCAGCACACCTGTAACACAGTGAAACTGAAATGCAACGCACCTACTAAACTCGGGAAGTGCACTACATTTGAAGTTCACAGAACAGACAGTGCGCTGGACCAGGGACGAGACTTTGATTAGATTCCGGGTCACAGTTTGCAGTTCAATTCAGGGTTTTAGGCCAAGCGAGTGGTAATCAGTAAATCAATCACAGGGGTAGATCTAAGGAGGTTACTAGAGCCACCACGAGGGCAATTAGAAAGCTTGTAAATCAATCGTTTAATTCATAAACAAAACCCGGAGATTGACTGAAGCAGTGTTGATCTACTTTGCACTTGCATAGCAAATGCAGTTCGAAGGCTAGCTGGCTTGACTTCAGGCTCCGTCTGTAAGTTTATAAAGTAAACAAATGTAGATGAACAAACAATCTGCTCGCTCCCCAGCGGAGTCGCCATTTTGTTATCAGGAATAGTGTCTATGCAGAGCTGCTAATCCCACTAAGGCTAGTAGCTACCTTAGAAACAAACACACTAAAAACTACTTTCGTTTTCCTTTATGAAAAATAGATAAGAGAAGAATAAGGAGACCAACCTTCGTCTTGCACATGGTTCCTTGCTCGATTCCTCTCTCTTCTGGTAGGTCTTTGCCACTCGCTTCCTTGTCTACCCAAATTCAAAGAGTACCTGTAGAATCAAAGCAACATAACACTATCCAAGAACATAGATCTATTATCATAAACAATATAGGATCAGATGTACATTGACCATACAAATGCATAAATAATCAATCATACAAGAATATGGAGGAAAACTTGAATAGATTTATTGATAATCAAGAAAGAGCAAAGAGAATTACAACCGATTGTTCTGACCCAGCATCATCCTCTCAGCAAGTAAGCCCTTCTTCACCTCATGAAAAGCTTAGATCACCCAACACTATGATATTGCACCAAGAAACCAACAACACTTCCTTACAAGATACAAAATTCCAGCCTCTGGATCTCTGGGATGAGGGATCCATATATAGATGTCTGCAAGGGAGGTGAGTCAGCTTGAGATTTGATTAGTGTCTTCCCTCTGATAGTTCTTGATTCCACTTGGAGATTGATGATCTCTTACTCATCCCTGGTCGAATTCAGAGAGGCAAGTGTCACAGGAGAAGTTTTTGGAAGATTCCATGCTTCTCCACCTTACGGATTGACCCTGCCATTTGTCCCTTCTTGCCCATCGCACCCCATAGAAGGGCTTTTTGACATGCTACGCACCTACTGTGTGTATTTAGGTGGGATGCAACACACTTTGCCTATGGAGCAGGTGAAATGGTGCAGTTTTGACCAGTTCTGAACAGTTTTTCATGGAGAACTTCTAGGAGATGCTATAATTAGTTGACCTTGTTCTTCTAGGGGTTGGAACAACACCTTTAGGGACTTAGGAGCCGTTGGTTTATGGACATTTATGCTTGGGGTTGCAGTGCCCAAAAATGTCTATAACACCAACCTGTCGTAGATCTCCTTGGAGGTGTTCAAATCGGATATGTAGGCAACCAGACGCTTATCAATGGAATCTCTGATAATCTTCTTCGCTTTGACTTCAGCCTTATTGTAATTGTTCTTCGTAGCAAACGATGCATTTGAAGAAGGCTTAGGGATTTTCCCCTTCACATAATCCAACACTTCTTGTTCTTCCAATGTCAAATCAAGAGACATCTTCCATCCATGATAGTTAGACTTTTCACAGAGCTTGTCTTTAGCCGGGAAGTGGGATGAGGAACCCATTGAGCCTTTTGTCCTTGTCCAACTGTCTTTGGTGATTGCTCTTTCACTCTTGCTTGGGCTTTGTCTTCACCTCAACTCTGGTATCATGTTAATTTTTGGTATGTTCTATGCTTAAGAGCAATTTACTACAATTTTTTATTAGCCCAATATCAATATCCAGTTTAGCAATCATATCATCATGATAGTGAATTGCAGATAGAACATAAACATAAATAGTAGAAGACAAGCCAAGATAAGAGGACACAAGATGTGGCACCAACCAAGGACAAACCCTAATGTGGGGAAACCCTTGATCAATTCTTCTTATATTCTTCAATAGTTCAGCAGAGAGAGATAGTACAAATTTATAAATTTGATATTTTATGACAGCAACAGAAAAGCCCTAACCAGAAAAGTCAACACTAGTTAAACAATGCAGAATTCTTCCTCTAAGCAGCTCAGTCAAAACCAGTCAACTTCGGCCTCCAACAACAAACCCAAACATTCCAAGACAGTCTGAAAAACTCAGTCAAAGTCTGGTCAACTGAAGTCAAACTGCAGCCAGCAACTAGGGCAGTCAATGCAAGTCAAACCAGAGGTCAGATCACCTCGGTTTTCATGCCCAGATCTACGGCCTACCAAGGAGGAGATGCCTCACCAAAAGAGTAGTCAAAGGGAGGTCAACGTTGTTCAATGCAGCCCAAAAAACAACCTTCTGAAATTCAGTCAACGCAGTCAAACAAAAAGTGTCCTTCCTTTGCACGTGTGAGAGATCGCTGCCTAGATTAGCGTACCCAGTCAAGTGAGGAGAGAGAGATGTGATGAGATGAGATGAGATGATGAAATAATTCCTTGAGGTCTCCTCCTTTTATATGCAACGTTGAGGATGAAATGGGGGTAAAAATGCTTGTTTTGTTTGCTGGCCGACCTTGGCAACTTGTCAATAATACAAATAAATTCATATCTTCATTTTTACATGTCGAAATCGAATGATCTTTAGATCAATCCTACACCTCTCGGAGAGAGGAATCCAAGAAAAATATCAGCTGTCATAAATAAGGTGACCCATATGGAGTTTGGCCCTAGTTGCCAATTTTAACACTCACCAATGATTTCTAACGCCATCTGAAAAAATTATCTCATTCTAGAGGAGAAACCTATGATCACAATTGTAGTGACCTACATCAACATGATTTATTATAGTTAAAAACATAGACATTGTGTCTATTAAGAAAAAAGATGCATTTAAAACAAGGAAACATACAAGTATCACAATCTAAAAATGTGAAAGTATGTGAAAATATATAGCAAGATACATTTAAGACGACAATGGAATTAGAGGGATCATAAATAGTTTGGGTTTTGTCATCTTCCTCTAGATGATCTAGTGAATATTCTACTAACTCATCAATGGTTTCTAATGCCATCTGAAAAAATTATCTCCTTCTAGAGGAGAAACCTATGCTCACGATGGTAGTGACCTACACCGACATGATTTATTATAGTTAAAAACATAGATATTGTGTCTATTAAGAAAAAAGATGCATTGAACATAAGGAAACATATAAGTATCACAATCTAAAAATGTGAAAGTATGTGAAAAAGTATAAAAAGATATGTTTAAGTAGAAATATACTAAATCTCAACGTCATAAGCAAAATTGACAAGAGAAAAGGAGGAAATGAGGTAAGGTATTTACATGGCTAAGGAGTTCTATTAGAGTTTTTCGTAAAACCTGATTGAAAATTCAGTTGTAGTTAACCAGATGTTATACAACTATTTATGAATTTTTATGAAAATCTATTGCCTTATATTTCAGTATCGTACTTGATATCAATGTTTTTTTAGATCATTTTATCTTACTAGTAATTTGTTTTGGGTAACAATGTTTGTTTTTGTTTCATAGGCATGAGGATCTTTGCATCCCATTTGAAAGGTTTGGACCAGTAAAAGATGTTTATCTTCCCAAAAATTATTATACGGGGTATGGCCATCTTGTTTATTTTAGATATTGTTAATTATGCTTGTTTATAACTTTTGAGGTTTTAGCTTTATGAAATATTGACACAATGTTCATATTATGCATTAATTGGAAATTTATATGAACATCTAATGGTATTCAGTATCACTTTTGATTTTATGTGAGATCATGTTTTTTCATAATTATATTTTGTTTTTTAGTCTATTATCATGGTTTTACTTGTCTTTGTAATAAAAAGCATATGTGGTTGATAAAGTAATAATGCTATTGAGTGTTGTAATTACTTTATGTAAAGGGGCCATCACTAGGAGATATTTCTTAGCAAGGTGTAATAACCCTAGTTGCATTTCCCTGCTTATTTTAAGCATTAAAAATTTAAGTAAATTAAATGGGCTGAGTTGGGGTACACAGATTCCAGAGATGAGGTGGAAGGGGAAAACTGCTTGGAATGTGGACTTGTGTGGCATATTTTGGTAGGTAGACACAAAATAAACTAAGAATGACAAAACAAAAACTAACAAGAAAAAAATCAGAGAGACAAGGGGCAACTCGCATGATTTCACAGGCTAAAGAGAGCTTAGCTAGGCAGGCAAAAATGAGGGAGGAAACAAAATGTGGAAGGCAGGTAAATGCTTCCATGTTTATCATCTCAGGGCTATCTAGGAGATGAGGGTCTATGTTAAAATTGGCAACGAGGGCCAAACCCCAGGTGGGTCACCTTATTTATGGTAGCTGATATTTTTCTTGGATTCCTCTCTCCGAGAGGTGTAGGATTGATCTAAAGATCATCCGATTTTGTTAAAATTGGCAACTAGGCCAAACTCCATATGGGTCATCTTATTAATGACAGATGATATTTTTATTGGATTCCTCTCGTCAAGAGGTGTAGGATTGATCTAAAGATCATCCAATTCTGACATGTATTCATGGAGATATGAATTTATTTGTGTTATGGGACAATTCGTCAAGGTTGACCAACAACCAAATTGCCCCCACTTGTGCTCAACGTTTTAGAATAAAAAGAGGTGGCTTGCTAGTCATTTGGACACACACTCTTCTTGTGATCTCTTCCTCTCCACTTGTCTTTGGGTTTTGGTGGGAGGAGAGATCCTAAGAGACTATGCAGCCCTAAGAAGAAGATGCCCTAGCTCTACGCTGTCATGGAGAAGACATGCCCTAGATCTAGATGCAGCCAAGGGAGAGAAGGCTCTACGTTGTCCTAATATGGTAGAAGCATAACATGGAGGACAACTCTTATGGTGGATCTACACAAGGTTCTACGTTGTCCTAAATGGGACCTTTCTACACAACAATAAGAAGCTTAAGTACGCTACCATAAATGATGTCATACCCTAATCACAGAGATACTAAGATGCTGCCTAAATTCCCTATGGAGATGACCTTAAGGTCTAATGCAATCATGAAGGAGGACAACCCTAACGCAGTTAAAGAGAAGTCTACACGCTGGCCTAAAAGAGACCTCACAACATTTTTGTGTATGCCCTAGTCACAGTCCGAATGCACTCTAAATGCTGGTCGTATTCCACAGCAAAAGAAGGGCTCCATGCTGCCCTAACCAAAGAGATATAATCCGCTGCAAGAAGAGGATTCCTATAAGCTGGAAAGAGGAGAGCCATATGATGCCTAATCTGAACGTTGTTTTGGACAAGGACAGTGTCCAACTTCAAGCATATGACATGAAGTAGAGTGTTGAAAGTTGTGTGTTCAAAAAGATTGGATAAAGCCTATACCACCTTCCAAGTCACCCCTATTTCTCTCGGTTGGATCTTGTAGGAATACAAGGGATCCTATAGGAGCATTAGGACATCATGTAGGAAGCATTAAGACATCGTGTAGGACAACCTGTAGTGGCTTGTTTTGAGGCCAATTTGTGGGAAAAACATCTAGGAAGATAGGAAAAGACCCCTACTTGCCTCCCAAACCATCTGACCTTCCATCACCATCTCTAACCTACTTTCCACATCACCAAGAAGATTCAACATTGACATTTTCACAAAAAAGGACAAAAAGGAAAAAAGAGTTATTGTGTTCATTCATATGCACAACAGTAGAATGTTTGGTTATTTCAGATTGCATGCCTAGGACAATTAGGATTACACACATATTAGCTTAGAATTCTTCTCAAGCAAGATCTCTTAGCAATTAGTTAGATGAGTGGTGTGTTTAAAGCATTGATTTCAGTCTTTCCTTACTGCAGTAGACAATATTTCAATTCTCCCAATTAGTGCAAATTTCCCTTTTCTTCATTAGTAATCAAACTCCTTCTGAATCAATAGAAGGCTGGTTTGAGAGACCATAGTGGTCTATCGCCAACTCAACAGTGACAAAGAGTGGACCCATCGCATCTACTTGTGTATACAACACTGTCACCTCTAATTTTGTACAAACCTCGGGTTGATAAAGTAAAGTTGGTAGCCCTAGGAGTTGCAACATTCTTGCTGCAATACTGGTGTTCATCAACCACAACCTAAGAAGGCGTGCATTATTGACTATGTGGAGAATGAGGGCTGAAGGTTGATGCCCTAACTCTTGAAGCAATGACAACAAGTGCAACAAGAAGACAACAACGTTCTGGGAGATGTATTGGGTCAAGGTTTGACCATGTTTGGCTCAGTTTAATGGATATCCTGTTGGTGCCATATGAATTATCTTCAGAGAAAGATTCTGTCCTGTTTGACCAACATTGACTTCTTTGGTCAAGGCTTTACTATTGTTGTCATAAAATATTAGATTTGTATATTAGTGATTCATCCTTCTCCTGCTGAGACACAATCATAGGGTGAGTGGTCTAGCCTTCCCCTAGTGATTTGTTGTGTACAAGGTGAGTGGTTCAGCCTTCCCCTGTGATACCCCATGGCGACATGTAGGCAGGATGAGTGGTTCATCCTTCTCCTATTGAGACATCCTACCCATGCAGTCTAGGACTGATGGGAAGTACCTCTCATCTGGCCAAGGAGTAGGGAAATGAGGATAGGGACCACAGTACTATCGATGGACGCATCGTGTACTACCATACTCCCTATGCTAGGATGACCTATATTGATCTGTGATCAATTGGAACTGACTTCGGGTCAATAATAGTGGTATGAGACACTCTCTTTTATTTGGGACTGACTTTGGGTCAGTAAGAGTGGTATGATACACTCTCTTTATATGGGACCAACTTCGGGTTAGTAGAGAATGGAATGATACATTCTTGATCACAGCTTCTTCTTCATAGTTCAACAGAGCAGAGAAGAGCAGAGCAGTGCAGAGGAGTGCATTGATGGCAAAGATAGTACCACTAAGAGATGGATTATCAAATGGAGTTCTCTCGAGTTGAGAGGGAGTGTTAAAATTGGAAACTAGGGCCAAACTCCATGTGGGTCACCTCATTTATGGCAACTGATATTTTTTCTTGGATTTGTCTCTCCGAGAGGTGTATGATTGATCTAAAGATCATCCAATTTCGACATGTATTTATGGAGATATGAATTTATTTGTATTATTGACAATTTGTCAAGGTCAGCCAGCAAACAAATTACCCCCAGCTCAACCTCAACGTTGCATTTAAATAGAGGAGACCTCGAGTCATCTGAGGCACACATCATCTCATGATCTCTCTCCACTTGTTTGGGTTTGTCTTCTATCAAGGAGAACGTAGTGGAAAGAGTCATCTAAGAGAGCCCTAACCTCAGTCATGAAGGAGATCTAGCCGCAGTTGAAGATAAGCCCTAGCCACAGATCTAAGGAGCCCTAATACGAAGCTAGAGGAGGAGCCCTAAGCTGCAACAAAAGGAGCCCTAGCTGCAACGAGAGAAGGAGCCCTAGCCGTAACAAAAGGAGAGACCCTAGTCGCAGCAAGAAGAAGCCTGAAAGAAGCATGAGAATTTCAGGTTACAGCGCAGTGATATAGGTTGTTCCTAGGCATGGTTTCAGGATTGTTTGCAAGGTAGGGGAGCTGCAGGAATAAGGTGAGGTAGTACATTGAAGAGATCTTCCCTATAGGTTCAGAACAGATCAGCGTAGGGCTAGATGCATATGCGGATTGGGTGCTAGAATGTGCTGACAACAAGTCGAGTTCTTGTAGGCTAGATACTACTGCATTGATGGTGTTTGTAAGTTGTTTGATGGAGGACCGTAGGCCTAACTTGCTGCTGGGCTAGGTCGCAGGCCATAGCCAACAACAAATCTTGTTCTAAGGGTTGCATTAAGGGTAATCAAACCATACTTGGATAGTGTGGCAGTGGTGGAGTTTCACCTTGATACACCGCAGCCTAAGAAGGCCTGCATTATTGATTGTGTGGAGAATGAGGGTTGAAGGTTGATTCCCTAACTCTTGAAGAAGTGACAGCAAGTGCATCACGAAGACAACAACGTTTTGGGAGATGTATTGGGTCAAGGTTTGACCATGTTTGGCTCAATTTAATGAGAATCCTGTTGGTGCCATATGAATGATCTTCAAAGGAATATTCTGTCCTATTTGACCAACATTGACTTCTCTAGTCAAGGCTTTACTGCTGTTGTCATAAAATATCAGATTTGTATATTAGTACTATCTCTCTCTGTGATGAACTATTGAAAAATATAAGAAAAATTGATCAAGGGTTTCCCCACATTGGGGTTTGTCCCTGGCTGGTGCCACATCTTGTGTCCTCTTATCTTGGCTTGTATTCTAATGTTTGTGTTTATGTTCTATCTGCATTTTACTATCATGCTGATGTGATTGCTAAACTGGATATTGATATTGGGCTAACAAGAAAATTGAAGTAAATTGCTCTTAAGCATAGAACATACCAAAAATTTAACATTCGACTTGCGGGGTTTACTCTCTGCCTGGTTCACTAGCCCCTTCCATGCTATTAAGTTTATTAACATTCAGAACATGAATGCTCCTGACTTGTAGATTTGTAGAAAATCCATCCAAATACCAAGCCACTCATAGGCACCAACATTGTGGAGAGTAGATCTAGTATACGTATCAGTCAATTCAGCAGGGAGAATTCCTTCTGTAGCTTTTGGAAGTATATTTATTTTTGTAGTTTTCTGAAGTATACATATCTAATTATATCTCGTATACATATCAGTCAACTCAAAAATTCTCAAAGGTTTGAAGTGCAGAAAGAATTCTCCCTGCTATCAAAGGCACTCCTATAAGCATACATGTACCAAAAGTTGAAACAGAGACAAATGTGGGTGTAACAGAGAAAAGAAATGTTGTGATAGTTGATGTGTAAACGTATTTTTATAGCCAACTACATTATGCCTGCCTCAAAATTTCTAGATTCCAAAGAAATCTTGTCTCCCAAGCCTGCAATTTTAAGATCCTCCTAATTTTTAATGTCTCCGATGTGGCCTTCGTACTTTTGTCTTTTTATTCCATGATTCTGTTTTGAAATTTTTGTTGCAATTTTGTAACTGGGAAATTTGGCAACATAACTGCCAATGAGGCTGCCAACCCTGAAAATGTTGTCAAGCCCAAGTTCTGATGTAGAATAATGAAGGTCATAACAACTTGAAGAGGTAAAATCCAAATACCATGCATATGCCAACAAAAAACTCCAACATTTTCAACATTTGTACTCTTGTAGTTGATAATTTGTCCGCGTGTATGCTTTTGTCTTGACTGACTGGAGAGCAACAATCCCTTCTTGTATATAATAGTTGTTAATGTTGCTTTAGCCCGTGAAGCTAACTGGTGTTGTTTGTAATGCCCTTGTTGCCGTGACAAGGATCCTAATACCTTTTCCACAAAAAATGCACAAACTAGCACATAGCCTTGACTTTAAAATTGTTTCTTTCCATCTAGAAAAAGTACAAAGGCACTTATAAAATATGGACCTACATATGATGCAGAAGCTTCCAGTGTTGGTAAGGATGCAGTAAAAAGTACTTCCTTCCATAGAGATAGCCATAAGGCTTTTGCTAATGACTCAGTATGACCTTATACCGAGCTTTATCACCAGTGTACTCCTTTATGGATAGTAACTAAACTCTGCAAATGGACCTCATTTGTCAAAAGTGATCCTAAATGTGAATATGTTTTCTACTATGCCTGCGATTGTCAACTCTTTTTGTGCCTTTGTCTAAGAAAGGTTGAATTTTTATTTTGTATGAGCACAATGACGACTTGGAACTCTGTCTTGTGTGTCAGTGTCTGATCTATGGAAAAATATAAATATAGATTTTAATCACTCTTGAATAGACTATAATTTTTTTTTGGCATTGCTTGATGTTGAAAATAGTTAGGTGCATTAGTGCAGAGCTTAAGAAGATATTGAGTTTAATGGCACAACTGACACCATGAAAGAATCTTTGGAACAAGTGGTGGAGTAGATTGTGCTTGAGCAAAGGGTTGCAACAATGTATATGAATTTGGAAAAGACCCCCATGTAATGGTGGGTAAGCACATCAAATCAAGTTTCACTCATGGCATGATATGATAGAGGTACTTAATGATAAATGCCTACCAGAAATTGGGGCTCCACTAGGTAATGACATTTTGGAATCCAGTTCTGTCAACTAGCCCCTACAATTCGGTGGTACTTCCAATCCAATGGGATACATGTATAACTGCGAAGTCATTAGGAGATATAGGAGGTTCCTATTTAACTATGGGTTCATAATTTTATGCAAACCTTAGAGCCATTTCCAAAGAAGTGATATCTTGAGGTAAAAATGCAGTGGCAGACAACTAGCTAGGTTGAATTATGAGAAAGGTTCTACAACACTTTATATAACTCTACAAGGAGGAGGCACAGATTGCAAGTTTAATAGAGTTCATTTGGTGTTTCCAATAAATGGACCACCCACAAAGTCTAATAATAGGATCCCAAAGGAGTACCCCTTAAAGGAACTTTTCCATTTGTGGTATAATGAAACTGATTCCTTTTTGAAACTATTGATAATGTGGTAGGTGGTATTTCTATGGAAATGAAAAGTATTGATCTCCTTGTTGTTTTGCGAGTTGTTGATAGTGTATGGGAAGATGGTGAAAATAGTGGGGAATAAGATAGATCTGCATTCTATTTAAAGGATCATTTTTCAGCAAGGAATGTGTTGTAGTGTAATTAAATATGCGTGTTGTTCCGAAGATTTCTCAATCAAATAGATCTGCAATCTATTTAAAGTTTATTTCCTTCCAAACTCAGTGAATATCCAGTGTTTGGTTGTGAAAGTGTGCTTGATATCTAACTTGGACGGATCCTAGTTGGTGTAGAGTATCCAGTGTTTGGTTGTGAAAGTGTGCTTGATATCTAACTTGGACAGATCCTAGCTGGTGTAGAGTCCCCCTGAGGGTCCACTCAAGCTCACTACTATTCTATTGCTAATTCGCTAATTTTTTTTGAAGCAGCACTAGTAGTTCTAGTTCCAGTAGTATATCTAGTAGTATACCTAAGAGCATATATATGCATACCTAGCAGCAAAACAAACAGAGTAAGTATATGAAACTTGAACCAAGCTAGCATCATGATCAGCCTCTGTTAAGGAAATATCTCCACGTGTTGTGGGAGTCTCACCACACCAAACGCATCTTAGAGACCCTTGTCATGACCAGGTTAGCCTTGTAACTTCACTGCCTTCTAACGTGTTTGGAGGTTGTTGTTACCACTAGATATTGGTTTCATTCATTGTTCACAGGTAGCAAACTTTCACTGCCATATTTTGTTGAGAAATATCAGGAGCCCTGAAGGAGGAGGGTAGGGTCAAGCCTTGCCTCCATGTACTCGAATATGGAAAATAAATGCAGCCTTGCAGCCATTTTCCTAGTCCGGTTAAAATTGCAGTCAACCCACATTACTTTCACTGGAAAGTATTTGAATGCAGAGCTAATGTAACAAAAATTAATAGAAAATATAGTGGCAAGCCAATTCATCTTGACATGACAGTATATCCAAGCCTGGTTTGGATGACACTTAGACATATAGCTCTTGGGAGTGTAGAAGCTTTTATAAGGTCTCAAAAATGGATGTGAGATCGAATAAATTAAGTATCGTGATGTAATTGGAGGGTGGAGGGGGTCAGCCCTATCGAGACCTGGTTCTAGCCAAGCAAACCATCAACAGGTTTCTCACAACACTATACTCTATTTTACAACTACAAGAAACACTACAACCTTGCATTTTGGTAGATTAACCCTACCACAAGTTGTTTTAATGCATTGGATATGTGCACTTTTCAATTTTCCAACTTCTCATTAGCATCATTGCCATCCAATATCACATTTAGCATATTCACCTTCACATTAGACTGTTTCTTGTAGAAAAATAAGGACACTTCTAGCAGTTTGCAACCCGACTTCTAAGCTTGCCCAAATTCACATGAAACACATGATAATCCGTGATTCAACGATTTGGGAAACTTTTGAACAGACAGATAATCAGTGATCTGTGTGCTTTGATAATCTGTGATCCGTGTGCTTTGAGGAGTGGATGCACACATTATCTCCAATATGGTCGGGGAGTATCCTGTAGCATTAACAGGTGAGGTGCATCTATCAACAACCCTTCCGGACCGCCAAGACAGTTTTATAAGCTCTGCATTTACTACCATTTTTATTTTTATTTATTTATTTAATTTTTTTTTCTGTGAGGCCGATCTTCCATAGTTTTTGCCTAAAACAGGTATTTGTTTAGGCTTTCTATTTGTTTTATTAAAAAATAGCTCTTTGAATAAATTATTATCATATCTTGTTGCCTGTTCAGATTGTTGGGGCTACCTTTAGATTCTATCTTTTTGATTCTACAGACTTTAAACACATATCCAACCCATTTCCTTGTAAGCTTTACTAAGCATAGGATGATAATACGGGGCATTTTCTTGGATCGGATTCCAGCTTAGTTATTTCCTCTGCTTTTGGGCATATGTAAAGTTAAGTGTATTTTAATGGAATTTGATTGCTTGTTTCTTTGTTTTAAGATATTTGCAAATTTCCTTGCTGACACTCTGACATCAATGTAAGTTCATCCATATGGCACCAATAGGATGCTCATCAAACTGAGTCGAACATGGTCAACCCTTGACCCAATACAGCTCCCAAAAACACTGATAACTGCTTGCTGCACTAGCTGTAACTGCTTTATGAGATATGGCGTCAACATTCAATCCTCTTCCTTCACACAGTTACCAATCCATGACTTCGAGGTGCAGCTCCACCATTGTCACGCTTTCAAGTCAATACCTTTGCTGCTAGCTATGGCCTGTGGTCTAGCCCAGCAGCAAGTCTGGCCTCTAATATTTAGTCAACAAATAATATCAATGCAGTAGTATAAGTCGTACAAGGACTTGACTCAATCTGAGTGTACTGATTTGAACTTTGGTCTAGGATAGATTTCATTAATATAATATGACTGTAGGTTACCAACCTTATAAACAGTCCTCAGGAATAGTTTCAATCATAATGCTGTCATCATCATGTTGCCACTGAAATACTATGCTGATCCTTCAAGTCTCGATATGCTGTTAGGGCTTCTTCCCATCAACGGATTGGGGTCTCTCATTGATGTGGCTTAGGACCTCATCATAACTGTGAAGCCTTCCTTTATAGTGGTATATAGTTCCTCTAGCCAGCGTAGTAGAGCCCTCCTTAACTGCTGGTTAGAACCTCTTTTGACAGTGTATAGGTCCTCCTCATAAGACAACTGTAGAGACTTCTCCCTTCAACGCAGTTGGGCTTCAAAACTGTGGCTAAGACGTGCTAGGTCTCCTTACTTGAACAACACCTAAAACACATCCTTTAGGACTGTGTGTTGAGTCTCTTTCTTATTGTGGATTAGGGGTTCATTTAGGCTCCCTTTGATTGCATCTTAGCTGTGAATAGAAGACTGCAACTAGGGCTCTTTTGGAGCTTCCTTTGATAGCGTATGGAAGCCTCCTTGTTGTGATGAAGAAACTTTTTTTGGGACAAAGGAGCCTCTCTTCACTGTGATTTAATCCCTGTGAGTGCACCTTTTCTAGGCCCCAAAATTGTCCCTCAGCATTGACTTCATGTGGATTTGTTAGAGGTTTGTTGTCTACATTTCCTTTTAAAAATCTAGTGCATGAATGATTGTCCACATGTTCATGGAGAAGAGAACATATTTGCATTTGATATGGTCTAGAGAGAAATTTTTTATTTGGTCAAGCCTGTATTCTTCATCAATGATTTTCTTGACATTGTTTTCATTCTCAGCACTGTAGTTGTATATGTCATCGAGGGTTTCATTACAGGTTTAATCAATCTTCTGGGGCTGTCCAACTTTGTTATTGTCAACAATAGAGCTATCTATAGGTGGAAATGGATTTGTATGACTTAAAGCTTCAATAATTGTGTGTTTATAACATACCCTTTGTTTGTCTACCAAGGAATATCCATCACATATGTCAATAACTTTGTCTTCCAGATGAGTATTGACAGTAAAAGGATGAGACTTCCCTATCCCATTTGGCTTGAGGAATAAATTCAGATCGTAGGCATAAAAAATAGCAGGACTGTCGGATTCCATGATATAGGATCTTTTAGGATTGAACTATAAAATTAATTGTTTCTTCACTCATATAATCATAATGGTCACATTATTGCTTTGCTGGCTTTGAAAAAGTATATTGATCTCAAACTCTAGGAAACCATGATTACTTCCCTTTATTTCTTACACGATTATGATCAACATCAAAGTGCAACATGGGGGTTACATTACTCCTACTCAAACTCACAATGAAATGTTGAGGTGCCAAGTGTATTACCATGAAAGTCTACAGCTCCCTTACTTTCAGTGTCTGTGAAAATAGGATTAGTTTATTGAACTGTATTTCTGTGACCTCAAAAGTGTATTCAGGATTTAAATTATCAGAAAGGAAAGCATGATCTTCATCATCCTTTTCATATGGTTGATCTTTTGGGGTAGAAACATGGTTTCTACCTGCCTAGAACTGCATATGGGTTGTATCAATGGTGGAAATATTAAAAAAATCTTCATTTCCTCTGTTTATCACTTTGTCATGTAGGAAAACAGAGTACAGGAATATGGGTTAGTCTGACTCGTAACTGTAAAGTTGCTGAGTCTCAATTGTGATTATGTGATCTTGGAAGGTTTTGAGAGTATATAAACTCTTCTCAATGTATGTCCTTTCCTTGCAAGACTTGGAGAGGGGGATATAGAGTCTTCTTATTGGAATGCAGAGGTTGTTTGACTTTGTATAGTTGCTTATTATCTAATCATATGAGGAAAAAATAGAGTTACAAGAATACAAGTTTAAATGCTAAGCCTTCTTCTACTTATGTTTTGGAGAACACATATCACCTGATCGTTCTAAACAACAAAACACAATAGCCAAACTCATTCCTATACCTCTTTAATTTTTCTCCTTTCCAAATAGGCTGAATGATCCTAAATTCAGTGGCAAAGTACCAGCCTTCTCTTCATGCAATCTCAAAACAACTCTGATGGCCAACCCACCTTCATTGGATGAACGGAAAGGTATTAGCACATCTATTTAGGATGCGTCTTTATGTGCATTTGTGGCTTCTTCAGCACAAGCGTACACCACAGAGATGATTCGGTTTTGTGCTTGTGCTGAGGTGAGAAATGGCATTTTATGAACAATGCTACTCAGTGTTCCTTGAACAGAGTTTATATTGTTATAATCCTTGTGCAATTCAGTACTAGTTTGGAGAATTGATGGCTATTTCATATTTGTACAGGTCATGCTCGGAGGCTATTTTGCTTTGAAAAGAGTTGAATATACATATACAGATTTATTGTATCCATTTCCATTTGGAATCAGTAAACCATTAAAATTTTTTTTCACCGCCTTTGGAAGTAATAAATACCCTATTGATATTCATTTTTATCTCTAGTATATCAAAATTATTTATGGAGGAATAGAAAAAGGGACTAATGTAGTATGGTCGGATGTGTGCCAACATTTGCTTAATTATAATTTATCATTTTTATTCCCAGAATGATAGTCTGCAACTTGGTAAAACCCTGAAGTTGGATCAATGAACTAATTAGGCTGGTGAATTGGGGTCTCTGAATTATTTTTGTTGTCTTCGGAAGCAATTAGCAATCTATTTATTTCGATATTTATCTTTATTATATGAACATCGTATATAGAAAGACAGAAAAATAGGACCCGTCTAATATGTTTGTGGCAGTTTTCAGTTATAATTTAGTTTTCAGCATGACACTACTGCTGTGTGCAATTCAGTACTAGTTTGGAGAATTGATGGCTTGGACTTCCTTGATTGGATATGCTATGCCAATAGCAATTTGGCATGTTCTGTGATGATTATGGCTAGATGTAAGAATTACTACATTATTTCATGCCAAGCAAATCTTCCCACAATTGTATTTAGGAGGGTTAACCAAATCCATTTGAGTAGTGAATTTCCTTTAAAGCAGTCAAGGTAGTGATTGTAACATGATTCAAATAGTTGAAAGACATTTATTTATCATAAGATGTGAATGGAAATGCCTCAGAAATCACTGAAATAATACTAGTATTCATGCTATCATAAAGGTGAATCCAATTTACCTCATTGGCCGAGAAAATAATTGTTCTTCTGACAACTAAGTTGAGCCATCTTCACCCAAGCTTGTAAGGGCACAATCTATGGATTCCTATCATAGCTAATTCTAGGTGCCCATGCAGTAGTTGCATGAATGGTTAAAAAATTCCTCTTCCTCTTTGATCTGATCCCTATTGACAGTCCATGAAACAACGATGCTGATCATTTAATTTCTGTAAGGTGGAAGAAACAAAATACCAAACCCAGGTAGTGGAATTACTTCCTTGCCATTCTCATTTTTTTCTTGGAGGCCTTTGAGAGATGACATGGTTCCTTTATTGAGACTACCGAATGCAGAAGAGGTAGACTCTTCTTGACATCATTAACAACATGTGCTATCTATTTTCTAGACTATAAGTTATCATAGACATTCTCCTGTCTCCCCTCTACCTCCTGGCCAAAAGGTTTTCTTGCTTCTCATAAAGACATACACATATAACTAGATAGACAGATAGTTCGAACATAAATTGCCTTAATGTATTTTGTAAAGTTTAAAGCGAGTTTTCCCATATCTAGCCTTTAGTTTTTACTAGACATGCATGAAGCATTATATAAATACAATGCAATGTTTTGGGAAGTCCATTCAAATGTGGAACATTACTATGCAAGCCAAGTTAAGCATTGATTTTAGTCCTTGCATGCACATTTCATGGATTGTTGTAGTACTGACATAAAAATAGACTAGGTCAGTTATATCATATATGTCAAAGATAGTTTAACTCAAAGAATGAAACTGCCATTTAAGCTATAAACCTTACTAAATGGTCCAAACCTGAAACTGTGACCCTTCCTTGCAAATTGTATGTGCTACCAATTAATCATAGTTAAATGGTTTTAGATTCAATACGAGAGTAATCTTATGGAGGAGCTATTGGGTTTGGAAAGTCACCATAGAACAAAGGCCAGTGGGTTAATCTCCTAAAACAAGGTGTTAAAATAGTTTGCTGAGATGTACATTTTGCATCAGGATATCCCCTAGACTGATATCTTTTTATGAGGAAGCAAAAACATGGAAAATGTTTGGTTAGGTAGGAATACAACTTGTCAATTTGGTCTAGCTTGAGTGATTAAAAGAGAAGCTTGTTAATCTCTCCACCATTTCATGGATTGATATAGAGATGAGACAAAGGAGGCTCTCTCTTGAGAATATATGAAATACACCAATTTTATCTATGCATTCATAAGCAACATCTGACAAACACATTTGGCATCTAGCCTTTAGTTTTTACTAGAGATGCATGAAGCATTATATAAACACAATGCAATGTTTTGGGAAGTCCATTCAAATGCGGAACATTACTATGGAAGCCAAGTTAAGCATTGATTTTAGACCTTGCATGCACATTTCATGGATTGTTGTAGTATTGACATAAAAATAGACTAGGTTAGTTATATCATATATGTCAAAGGTAGTTTAACTCAAAGAATGAAACTACCATTTAAGCTATAAACCTTACTAATTGGTCCAAACCTGAAACTGTGACCCTTCCTTGCAAATTGTATGTGCTACCAATTAATCATAGTCAAATGGTTTTAGATTCAATATGAGAGTAATCTTATGGAGGAGCTATTGGGTTTGAAAAGTCACCACAGAACAAAGGCCAGTGGGTTAATCTCCTAAAACAAGGTGTTAAAATAGTCTGCTGAGATGTACATTTTGCATCAGGATATCCCCTAGACTGATATCTTTTTATGAGGAAGCAAAAACATGGAAAATGTTTGGTTAGGTAGGAATACAACTTGTCAATTTGGTCTAGCTTGAGTGATTAAAAGAGAAGGTTGTTAGGCTCTCCACCATTTCATGGATTGATATAGAGATGAGACAAAGGAGGCTCTCTCTTGAGAATATATGAAATACACCAATCTTATCTATGCATTCATAAGCAACATCTGACAAACACATTTGGCATCTAGCCTTTAGTTTTTACTAGAGATGCATGAAGCATTATATAAACACAATGCAATCTTTTGGGAAGTCCATTCAAATGTGGAACATTACTATGGAAGCCAAGTTAAGCATTGATTTTAGACCTTGCATGCACATTTCATGGATTGTTGTAGTAGTGACATAAAAATAGACTAGGTTAGTTATATCATATATGTCAAAGATAGTTGAACTCAAAGAATGAAATTGCCATTTAAGCTATAAACCTTACTAAATGGTCCAAACTTGAAACTGTGACCCTTCCTTGCAAATTGTATGTGCTACCAATTAATCATAGTTAAATGGTTTTAGATTCAATACGAGAGTAATCTTATGGAGGAGCTATTGGGTTTGGAAAGTCACCATAGAACAAAGGATAGTGGGTTAATCTGCTAAAACAAGGTGTTAAAATAGTCTGCTGAGATGTACATTTTGCATCAGGATATCCCATAGACTGATATCTTTTTATGAGAAGAAAAAACATGGAAAATGTTTGGTTAGGTAGGAATACAGCTTGTCAATTTGGTCTAGCTTGAGTGATTAAAAGAGAAGGTTGTTAGGCTCTCCACCATTTCATGGATTGATATAGAGATGAGACAAAAGAGGCTCTCTCTTGAGACTTGACTAGGTCATTCATAACAGTTGTGGTGTTGGTGCCTTAACTTAGCCAGAAAATGCCAAAACTCTATTGATGAACAAAATTTATTACTGAATTTACCTTGGAGTAGCCCATAGTCACTGAATATGACATGCATGTTTTTACCAAGGAGGCCCTAAACTTTTGAACAATGAAACTTTACATTGGTATGGTCAACCTACATGGGGAGAAATGAAACTTTTTTTAATAAGATGCTAGAAAAACCTGGACACTGCTATGTGGGATTATTGCTTGGTACTTGCAGATTGCACAACGACCTCTGTTGGTTGAGCTAGCAGGAATTGATTTCTTCAGGTGGATCTTCCTGGTACAAATGTTCCTTTCCTTGTAAGACCTTCATAGGGGTATATAGATTCTTGTCAATAGAATGCATATTTGTCTATATAGTTGTTTATTACATAATCATCTAAAGGAAAACTGATTACATGAATATGGGTTAGGCTGCCTCATAACTGTATAGTTGCTGAGGATCAATTGTGATTACGTGATCTTGGAATATTTTGAGAGTATATAAAATCTTGATGTATTATGATTTCTCTGGCAATGTTCTCAAGGCAACTGTTCCAAAAATAACAAAAAATATCTTTTGTCATTAAACAGAGATTGTTTTCCTTTAGAAACAGAGAGAGATTGTCTTTACAATACCTTCTTTTGTTTGTGGCATGTAAGGAGATCTTGAGAGTAATCTAGAATAGGAAAACTAGTTGGTCAACTTGTGATAAAGGTGAGTAACTGCTTGGACACTAACTTTTGAGCCTACCACATTCTTCTAAGAACATTGGATCCAGAAATCTCAAAGCCTTCAACTACATTGATTATGTCATAGAAGTTGGAAGAACAAGAGATGTCATGGATGTGTAACTGTTAACATTATGAAGATGATAGCACATGTGTCTTTCAAGGTACATTACCAATCATAGTGCAAACAACAAATTTTACCACTAATATAGTTCATCGGTGTTAATTTAGGTATGTTCTATGCTTAGAGATATTTATTTCAATTTTCACAGTTAGCTCAATATCTTTTCCAGGTTAGCAATCACATCAGCATTAAAGTAAACTGCAGATAGAACATAAACATAAATCGCAGAAGACAAGCCAAGACAAGAGGACACAAGATGTGGTGCTAGCCAACGACAAACCCCAATGTGGGGAAACCCTTGATCAATTCTTCTTATATGTTCTCCAATAGTTCAGCAGAGAGAGAGAGATAGTACATTTACAACAAAAGTCAACATTTTGACTTATCTAGATAAGTGCATAGATCATCTCTAAGAAGATGATACATGAGATCAGTTGAAGACATGTTGCTTCAACTGATTCTCCAAGGTGACTCCTTCACCTATCGTTGTGCCGCATTTCGTCATCATGCTGCACCTCACCGTGCTGCACCATGCTGCACCCATCATCACAATGCTGCATCTCATCATGCTTCATTAATCATGACTGTACCCATCACTACACTGCATTATGTGCCATTGCTGCACCATGTTGCCATACTGACCTATGTGCTGGCTGCATCTTGCTTGCTTGTTGTTGCATGCTAGCTATCCCTTGCATGCTAGTTGTAACATTGTATGTTTGGTGTATTTGCTGCTAAGTACCATACAACTGTCCCAATGTTAGTTAGTTGTCCCTTGCATACTGCTCTCCTTCGGAGACAGATGCTCTGGTTGTTCCGACAGTTCTAGCAGTTCCTGGCAGTTCCGACTGTTCCCGGCAGTTCTAACAATTCTGGTTGTTCCCAGTAGTCCCAACAGTTTCGAAAATTCTGGTTGTTCCCGACAGTTCTCGACAGTTCCTGCAATTCCGGCTGTTCCCGACAGTTCCGACAATTCCGACAATTCCGGCTATTCCTGGCAATTTTGGCTATTCCTGGTAGTTTCGGCAATTCCGGCTATTCCCAGCAGTTCCGACATTTCCAGCTTTTCCCGGCAGTTCCGGCTTCTGCCCTCTGCGTTAGCTTCCCGGCTATTTCGGCAGTTTCGGTTATTCCCGACAGTTCAGACTATTCATGACAGTGCCGGCTATTCCCGACAGTTTCGACTTTTCTAGCTATTCCCAGTAGTTCCAACAATTCCCTACAATTTCGGCTATTCCCGGCAGTTCCGGGAGTTCCGGCAATTTCGACTATTCCCGAAAAGTTCCGACTTTTCTGGCTTTTTTGGCTTTTCCCGGCAGTTCACTAGTTTTGGCTTTTCTCAGTAGTTTCGGCTTCTGTGCTCTGCGTCAGCTACCTAGCTGTTTCGACAGTTTCGGCTATTCTCGACAGTTTCGACTATTCTTGGCAGTTCTGACAGTTCTGAAAATTCCAGCTATTCCCGACAGTTACGGCTTTTCCGGCTATTCCTGGCAGTTTTAGCAGTTCCTGGCAGTTCCGGCTTCTACCCTCTGGATTGGGGTAGCGTTATCCCTTAGGATCTCTCCTCCTACTAAAACCCAAAGACAAGTATAGAGGAAGAGATCCCAAGTGTGTTAAAATGACTTGAAGGCCACCTCTATTTATACTAAAACGTTGAGCACAAGTGGGGTTTATTTGGTCGCTGGCCAACCTTGACTAATTGTCCCAAAACACAAATAAATTCATATCTCCATGAATACTTATCGGAATCGGATGATCTTTAGATCAATCCTACACCTCTCGATGAGAGGGATCCAAGAAAAATATCAGCTCCCGACAGTTTCGACAGTTCCTGACAGTTCCGGCAATTTCGGCAGTTCTCGACAGTTCTGACAATTCTGGCTGTTCTCGACAGTTCCAGCAATTTTGGCTGTTCCCAACAGTTCTGGCAATTCCGGCTTTTGCCCTCTGCATCAACTTTCTCGCCTGTTTTGACAGTTCCTGGCAGTTTCGGCAATTTCGACTATTCCCAACAGTGCTGACAATTCCAGCTTTTCCCTACAGTTCTGACAGTTCCAGCTTTTGCCCTCTGTGTCAGCTTCCTGGCTATTCTAGCAGTTCCAACTTCCCGTTGTTCCCGACAGTTCCAACTATTCCCGGCAGTTCCGACAGTTTCGACTATTATCGGTAGTTCTGGCTATTATCGGCAGCTCTGGCAGTACCCAACAATTTCGGCAATTTCGGCTACTCCTGGCAGTTTCGGAAATTCCGGCTATTCCCAACAGTTCCAACTTTTTTGGCTTTTCCGCTATTCCCGACAATTCCGGCAGTTTAGCCAGTTCCGACTTTTCTTGACAATTTCAACAGTTTAGCCAGTTTCGAATTTTCCCGACAGTTTCGACAGTTCCGACTTCTACTATCTGCGTCAGCTTCTCGGCTATTCCGACAGTTCCGGCTGTTCCCGATAGTTCCGACTATTCCCGTCAGTTCCGACAACTCTGGCTATTCCTGACAATTCCGGCTTTTTCGGCTATTCCTGGTAGTTCCGACAGTTCCCGATAGTTCTGGCTTCTGCCCTCTCAATTAGGGCAACGTTATCCCTTAGGATCTCTCTTCCTACTAAAACCCAAAGACAAGTGGAGAGGAAGAGATCCCAAGTGTGTTAAAATGACTTTAAGGCCACCTCTATTTATACTAAAACGTTGAGCACAAGTGGGGTTTATTTGGTTGCTGGCTGACCTTGACGAATTGTCCCATAACACAAATAAATTCATATCTCCATGAATACTTATCGGAATCGGATGATCTTTAGATCAATCCTACACCTCTATTTGAGAGGGATCCAAGAAAAATATCAACTTCCATTAATAAGATGACCCACATGGGTACTGTGATGTGTGGTTTGACGGTAAGTCTACTTGGGCGAAGCCCAGGAGACCGCAGTTCAAATCTCATTGAGTAGACTGACCTGCTGTGGTGGTGGCTCGAGGAGCAGATTCCCCACCCCCGCCTTGGTGGCACGAGAGTCTTGTTCTTGCTAAAATCATAGGATCTTAGTATATCGACTTGCAGGTAGTTGGATGTACTCTTGGTGTTATAGAGGCAGCTACGAGGATTGATCCTGGGTCTCCCATAGATTAGGACTGGCAGTTACCGATTCACCATGTAGTTAAAAAAGAAAGAAAAAGATGACCCACATGGAGTTTGGCCCTAGTTGCCAATTTTAACAATCGGGCATGGATATCAATCAAGCCTAGTTAGCCTTACTTTCTTGGTAAGGAGATGAGGCTTCATGTTTTCCACCCTGTTTTCCCCAAAGAAATTTATTCTAACAGGAAAAATTATTCATTACTTTCCCCTCTTACAAGCAAACACTCAGCAAAAAAAGGATTTCACACCTGGGAGTTTTTTGTAGGATAAAGGGAAAGGTGAGTGGGTATCTTGCAGTAGCTGCATTGGTCTTATTAGCATTACGCCACTTTTCATATGGGTCTTCACAACAGAGAATCACCATTACACTTTGTTGATTTGTTTTAAAAATAAACATAACACGCAATAGATTTCTTTTGGGATGCAATGTTGTTGTTGGTAGTATGATTGTATTTGTGCCACATGTAAAGCTAATATGCTTTAAATTTCTTTCACCTTGTAATATTTTTATTGGAAATATGCTTGTGTTTGGGCTAGAAACTATGCTAGATTTCTTTTGCTTTGCAACATTATTGTTGTCAATTTGGTTGTTTATGATAAAAGGAAATCTAGCAAGTGTTAGATTTCCATCACCTTGGCAATGTTATTGGAAATGTTGTGCTTGTGTTTGGGCTAGAAGTTGTGCTAGATTTCTTTTGCTATGCAATATTGTTGTTTTCAATTTGGTTGTTTATTATAGAAGGAAATCTAACACGTGTTAGATCTCCTTCACCTTGGTAATGTGCTTTTGTTTGTGTTAGAAGGAAATATAGCATGCACTAGATTTCTTCTGGCATGAAATGTTGTTATTTGTAGTATGCTTGTATTTATGCTACATGTAAAGCTAACATGCGTTAAATTTATTTTACCTTGTGACGTTGTTATTGGAAATGTGATTGTGTTTGTGATAGAAGTTGTTGGATTTTGTTGGCTTTTGTTTGCCCTACAATGTTATTGTTGGCAATGTGCTTTTGTTTGTGCTAGAAGTAAATCAAGCGTATGCTAGATATCTTCTACACTGCAATGTTATTTTTTGCAATGTGATTGTGTTTGTGCTACAATAAACTCTAGAATGTGTAAGATTTCTTTTACTTTGAAATGTTTTTGTGAGTAATATGCTTCTATTTACGTTAGAATAAAATTTAGCATGTGGTGGATTTCCTTCGCCTTAGAATATTGTTATTGGCAATGTGTTTGTGTTTGTGCTAGAAGGAAATCTAGCATGTGCTAGATTTATTTGACCATGTAATGTTGCTTCTAGCAATATGCTTATGTTTGTAGTAGAAGGAATGATATTGATTGTTAGCTTTCATTTGAGGAAACAATGTTTCATTACATACAATGACTACCATACTATTTTTATTTTTGTATCTATGTTACTTTTTCGTAAGTTGTGTGTTTTTGGGAAAATATAAAGTCACTTTACACGGTTCATCCTTTTAATTACAAATTATGATTTAATTGTTGTTACAGAATTGATACAAGCTACAATGGAAAGTATAATTTTGGCAAAAGGGGACTATTTTGATCTCCTTATTAATGATCAAGTCATTGGGCTAGGAAGGGTTGAATCTGCAGAGTCTAGAACTTATTATGTTAGAGAAAGGGTTAATGCTGGTTATGTTGCAATTTTGATAATTGATGTCATTCAACCACATTTGATTGATGATGATGTTAATCAAGGGGACATAAATCCATGAAAGATTGTGGATTTGAGACACCACATAGGTAAATCAAAATATTGAAGCATGTGTTATATATTATTGATACTATAATAAATGTTTTCTTTTGAGTAAATACTAACATTATTTACATTCGTTTATAGGTACAAATGTTTCTTCTACATTTTCTATTAGAGACAAGGTAAATCTTCTGCAACATGGAGTGAAGGTGGGCGAGGGCTCCATATTCAATACAGAGCTTGGGCATAAAGTGCATGGAAAGATGGTAAAGAAAGGATGCATAGTGGTTAAAATTGAAAAGGCATTAAAACATAATGCTCCTCTACCACATCCAACAGGATTTGAGCATACACTTAGGGGTGCATTAGAATCTTATGAAATTTGGCCAGAATTAGATTTGGAGCCTCACTGTCATGATCATGCCATAAATATTCCCCAAGATAGGGTTAAATTCATATGTGCAAAGGTTTCTCTTACACATGAATGCATAGGAACAAGCATGTGCATTGCCAAAGGAATGCTAGTTAATGTCTGCGAGGATGACATTGTTGAGGGTGAAACACA
The DNA here is from genome assembly GCA_031772625.1 of Pinus tabuliformis. Taxonomy (NCBI): domain Eukaryota; kingdom Viridiplantae; phylum Streptophyta; class Pinopsida; order Pinales; family Pinaceae; genus Pinus; species Pinus tabuliformis. The sequence goes on from CM062816.1 coordinate 1,425,292,090, forward strand.
AGGTGAAATGGTTTTTGGTGTTTTTCTAGAAGAGATAGATGGAAATTGTGAGATATGTAGAATTGGGGATAAGTCTATACACTGTTTGGTTAGATGGCCAATAAATAAGTTGGTCGACAACAAAGGTGTGATATTAAGGGTCAAGGAAAAGTTCAAGGAGCCACCCAAAGAAATGGTGATATGGGATGTTATAGAGGACACAAATCCCTTAAACAAATGGGATGGGTACCTTTGTAATGAAAAAGATAGAAACTCAATTGATATGCATGTAACAAGGCCATATAAAAGGATTAAACGAGTTATGGCTGCAAAAAAAATTGCAAAATGTCAAACAAAAATAGATGAAGAGAAAGAAATTCGACTTTTGGCCGCTGATGTATGTTGTAGAAAAGATTTTCTTCAACATGTGGATAGGAAGGCCATTGCAGGTGCTAGAAGGGGTATGAGACAAATAAATACAAATGGTATTAGAGAATTTGTCTTGAATTCACTCATGTCAAACACAGTCATGTCAAAGGGCCATGGCCTACCACCTATTGCTAGAAATGTAAAGGACATGAGATTTAATGGGAATATTATTTGTAAGAAAGCATGGTATAAGATACATAAAATTCCTCGAAACACATTCTATAACTACCAACATTATTTCCAACATGGACAGATCAAAGCTATTCATGGTAACACCAACACATGCAAAGCACGAGCTCACACAGTGGCAGCCATAGAAATATTGCACAAAATTGTAATGGATAATTCAGATTTTTCACCAAACCAAACACGTCAAGTTGAAGAAGATGGAACATCTGCTCCTTTAAGACTGCTTCCTTCGACTTACACACAAAATTCTTTGTTAAAAGAGATCAATGAGGCTCTTCGAAAGCTCAATCACCCATCAATATCACAGCCAACAATGAGCAAGATCTGGAATACTAAGTTTCGAGATGTGGCATTTTCAAAGAACACCAACTTTAGTAAATGCAGTGAATGTATTGTGTTGAAAGCACAAATGAAGTCAACAACTACAAAAGAGTTGGAAGAAAAGGCACGAGGTAGGTTGACGAAACATAACAAGATTGTTATGTGTGTAAGATATTGCTACTATTCCCATAGAATTATGTCAGATCGGTTTCCAAAGGAGTATTTGAGCATTATCCATGATAAAATGGACAAAACAAAGACTTCAATCCCAAGGTTATGTGTCAAATCAAAATCTATTGTAGGAACAAATTTAGGTTTGTCATTGACAGGTATGCTTACACATGGGCATAAGGTGGGAGGTTTTGGTCATTTCTCCTTACCATTTGTCCATATGGGATCACAATTTACTATTACATCCCTTGCAAAGTGCTTAAGGGACCTTGAAGACCCACAAATGGATATGTATGGTGATCTACTTTATGAAAGTGGAATTTCAAGAAACCCACTTACAAATGCATTACTTGACACCTCTATTTACTCAAAATGTCAAGGGTACAAGGATGATTTTATATCTCATGGAAGTTCAAAAAGTCAAAATGTTGATTTAAACCTCTTCCTCCATATTTGTTGTTACAGTTGGACAATGCAGCAAGTGATAATAAGAATCGCTATCTTTTCATGTTTCTATCACTTTTAGCTACACTTGGTGTCTTCATCACTATTGAGGTTGGGTTCTTGCCTGTGGGGCACACCCATGAAGACATAGATGGAACCTATGGAAGAATGTCTTCCAACCTAAAAAGTAAAGATATTTATTCTTTACCTGAAATGATGGATACATATCGCATAATTGAAGAAAATCGACTGTTTCCACCTACACTTATTGACAGGGTCTATGACTTCAAAAGTTTCCTTAATGGATACATTAAGGAAGGAAAAAATGCACTAGTTGGACATCTTAATGTCCAATACTTCCAATTTCTTATACTCAATGTTGTTCCAGTACTAAGGTACAAAGCATCAATTAGAGATATTGAGTGGTCAGAACCAGTTGAGTTATGGAATATAGATGATGAAGGTCGACCTATAATTCCCATTGGGAAGCCATCTTTCGTAGCTTCCAAATAGAATGATGTCTATTTAAAAGAACTAAAGGAAGGGATAACATCATACATAAAAATGTGGAAAGACACTATTGGGAATGAGGATTCACCAATTGTTACAGAGGAATGGAAAAATAAAGTAGTGTATTGGGAAAAAGTTCTTGATACATTAGATGGAATCTATAATGATCATAGAATAATAGATGGAAGTGATTCATCTTCTGAGGATTTCTGGCCCAAGACAAGGCACATTGTTGATGTTGATCGTAATGCACTCTAAGTTATCTCAAGTATTACGGATGGAGATTTTTATAATGTGATAGATGAACCAATATATGTTGGACCCAAATGCAACAAGCTAAAGCCAACATTCAATACGATGATTGATGTTGAGAAAGGAAAGATGTTGCTAGTTAGATCAGGAAATGAGGATGCAGGTGAGATGATTTGGATGGCAAAATCCATCTCAGATATCTTTAGGGATAATGAAAGTGAGAATCTTCATGTAAAAGTTGACTGGTGGAAGCCTATGTCAGGGAAATATAATGGAAAATTGTTAGAGCAATATTGGGTACCAAATCTTGATGACAAAGAACTTGACTCTATTCCAATTGATACCATAGTGTGGGCATGGATACCAAAGAAAGAACATTGCAAGAAGACCAAGATAAATAAATATGGTGTAGAAGCCATTCTTGATCTACTTGAGTGAATATCTTAAGAGTAGGTTTATAATATGACTCATGAATGTAATTTTTTTTGAAGGATCTATTAATATACATTCAGACACACTTTTCCATATTTGTTGTATAAATATTCTCTTCATATTTTTTTGAAGGAGTTTTATATTATTTAATATTTCAATGTAATCATGTGTTATACAAATTACATGACAATGCCATAAAATATTTAAGTTTTCAAAGCTTTATTTGACCAACATGACTTCTCACCATATCAAATATGCATAATCAAATTCAATAATGCACCTAAAAACATCTTCTAAACTTGGTATATTAAAACAACAGTGGAGTACCTAATTAGTATTCTATTTAATATAAACCATTTAAACACTTAATGAATAAATGCTAGACACTTGATATAATGTTTGAGGTGAGTTTTCCTTAATTTTCCTTATTAGAATTGATATATAATTCGCTATTTTGTTGCACTCTAATTTAAAAAAAAATATTTTGATCATTGAACAACACAACTAGAATTATAAAATATTTCCTCTTATAGATTTTGAAGTGGTGCAAACATTATACTAGTATAATTAATTTGTACTCAACTTAGGAAAAGTAGTTAGTGTCAATTTAAAATGGTCAATAATAGTAAGAAAAACAATATTAATATATTGTTAAATAACTTTATAGGTAAGATTTTTTTTACACAATCTAGTATTCACTAGTCAAATTTAATACATAAATATAAATGTTAATGATAATAGAAATAATGTAAGGAATCTAAGTTTTAGATGAATGTTAATATGTTCTTTTCAATATAATATCCTTAAACATGACAGGGATAAAAACTAAACATTTGTAATAAATATCTTACTCATTTTTCTCTCCTTTTTCTTGTATTTGAAAATAATCAAATTAGACTACTTTGTTACTATTCTAATTCATGATTGATTTTGATCATTAAAATGATTAGTAATTGAGACGAGAGGCTCATTTTATAGCCCAATATGGGGGTATGTGTAAGTTTGTATGTCTGTCTGTGCCCCTTTAAAATAAAAATTATGTTATAAATAGAAAAATATAAAAAAAGAATATTTTGTAAAGTAATTAGAAGTAAAAAAAAAATGTGTGAATTAGATGCTTAAATCTTATACTTTTCAAAAGTAACTATTTGAAGATTTATGTTAACTAATTTATGTCAATATCAACTTCATATATATATATATATATATATATATATATATATATATATATATATATATATATATAGATATATATATAAGTTTTTTATGGTTAAAATTATTATCTGTTCATGTATATACTCTATTTAGCATTCAAAAATACAGTTTCAACAATTAAAAATAACACATTGTATCTTTCACTCTAAAAATGTTTGCACTCGAAGAAATTTGATCCCTACATCTGCACTTAAAATGGATCTATGATGGTATCTATTGGACACATTACTGTGATCATTTGTCATTAAATAACTTTATACTTAATATATAGCTTGCATATTAATCTATTATTCATTAAGTAAGCCTCAACTAACTTCGTTTTTTACATAAAAGTACAAATAATAAATAAAAATAAATTATATTCAACATTTAATTTGATCCTAAAAAAATATTTTCTCTTTAACTCTAAAATGGTGCAAACTTCCTACAATAGTATGTAATGATGATGGTGATAATGATGATTATCATCCACTAAGACCAAATATGGTATATAAGAAGGTAAAAAGATATTACTAAAAGTTATTTCGAATTTTATTGTTATGCTAAAAAAGCATTAAAAGAAGTGTTTCAAGATCATCATAGTTTTGTTTAGGTAAACAATCAAGAAGGTTGGTAGCGTCACAAATATTTTGAAATTTAATTCCAATATTTTAAATTGTGCCAACATTGTCTTAGTAATAATCGTAACTTAACATATACATGATATTTACTATATCGGATTATAATTAAATGGGTTAATAATAGTTACATACACATCATTATTTTCATAAAATAACCTTAACAAACTTATCTTTTTAATATAAACCATAAAAAATATTAAAATAGATAATGTAAGGAATCCAAGATTAATATGTGAAATATTTTCTTTTTTAAGTTTATATAAATTTGTTTTATAAAGTTTATCATGATAATTTTTACACAAAAAATGGTGAATATCTACATAAAAATTAGTGAACTAAGTGATTTTCTAATTCCTCATTTTGAAAAAATTTAATCTAGTTAAAGTTCTAAATAACGGTATATATTGGACACAAAAATTTCATTTGTCATTAAATAACTTTATACTTAATATATATCTTGCATATTAATCTATTATTCATAAAGCGAGCCTCAATCAACTTCTTTATTAACATAAACGTACAAATAATAAATAAAAATAAATTATGCTACTACTCACATCCAACATTGAATTTGATCATAAATTTATTTTTCTCTTCAACTCTAAAATGGTGCAAACTTCCTACAATAGTATGTAATTATGATGGTGATAATGATGATTATCATCCACTAAGACCATCTTGCATATTAATCTATTATTCATAAAGCGAGCCTCAATCAACTTCTTTATTAACATAAACGTACAAATAATAAATAAAAATAAATTATGCTACTACTTACATCCAACATTTAATTTGATCATAAATTTATTTTTCTCTTCAACTCTAAAATGGTGCAAACTTCCTACAATAGTATGTAATTATGATGGTGATAATGATGATTATCATCCACTAAGACCAACTATGGTAAATAAGAAGATAAAAAGATATTATTAAAAGGTATTTCGAATTTTATTGTTATGCTAAAAAAGCATTAAAAGAAGTGTTTCAAGATCATCATAATTTTGTTTAGTTAAACAATCAAGAAGGTTGGTAGCGTCACAAATATTTTGAAATTTAATTCCAATACGAGTATAAACTGGATGATCTACGAGAGTGTTTTAATCTTCAACCATAATATAACTGGTGTTGCAAAGGTGATAGACTTTTAAATTGTGCCAACACTGCCTTAGTAATAATCGTGACTTAACACATACATGATATTTACTATATCAGATTATAATTAAATGGGTTAATAGTAACATACGCATCATTATTTTCATAAAATAACCTTAACAAACTTATCTTTTACCATAAACCATAAAAAAACATTAAAATATATAACGTAAGGAATCCAAGATTAAAATGTGAAAGATTTTCTTTAGCAAGTTTATATAAATTTGTTTTATAAAGTTTATCATAATAATTTTTACACAAAAATGGTGAATATCTACATTAAAATTAGTGAAATAAGTGACTTTCTAATTCCTCATTTTGAAAAAACTTAATCTAGTTAAAGTTATAAATTCTAGATCCACTGAATACTTCCATATTTAATGAAATATGTGTCCTTGGCATTGTTTTCTAATCAAAGTTCTTGAAACTATTTCTTGTCTCGTATGGTAAAGTCCATGAATTTAATGAATGGAATTTTTCTTAACTTTGGTTCATCAATCTCCACTTTGGTATGAATTTCAATCTCTAGAATTTGTTATTCCTTGACGCCTATATTTTGGGTGTGTTTCCTTGTAACAAGTGTCACCATTGGTGATAAGGTGAAGTCCACTATCCTTGGCAATTAGTTTTGAATTTCCTACACACCTTGCACTAAGGTCTTGAAGTACAATTGGTTACATGAGTTGGTCTTTAACCATGTGGATGAATATTGAATTCCTATACCCTATTGATTGTCTATACCTGTGAACACTTGCACTTAGTGGAAATCATGGATATGACTTCTTAGCTCAGTTGATATCATTTTTGACAACCTCTATCCACAAAAATGATGAAATATTGGAGTGGCAAGGAACAACTATACATCCATGTGGTCATTCCCTTTATCATTCAAGCAAATAACTCCAAGTGGTTGGTATTTAATGTCAATCATGGGATTTAAGCCCTGCCTTAACTAACCTCATGTGTTATTCAAACATTAGTTGATATAGCAGTGCTACCATATTTTTGGTTTCCTTTCCACATATGTGATTTATCATGAAGTGGCCCATCACATCCTTCTGTGACTTTTCCTTCACTTATGTTCTAACTTCAAAAATATTGGGAATCTATCATATTAACTAATTGTTGTGAACTAATTTAAATGTTGTATGCTACTCAAATAACTACATTAAAATTATATCATGACAACTAACCCTACCCTATAAAATAGCTAATTGATGTAGCTAATCCATGGCGTCATGGAGCCTTGGAACCCATAGTACACCTTCAACCTATATCCATTCACCATGACCTTCAATGGCTGATCACTAAGTGTTAATAGGTTGATGGCACCTACCTCAGTAATGTAGATTATGCTGAAGGGTCCCAACCATTCCATCTTAAGCTTACATAGGTGTTGAAGAATCTTGCTATCAGAGAGTAGTAATATCAACACTATGCTTTGGGACCTTGTATTAGATATTCTAATCATGATAGGACTTCTATAATTGCTTCTCTACCATTTGGCTATTTATTTCTATGATCATATCTTCCTCTAATTCCATTAATTAATCTAATCTCTATTTAAGGAGTAATAATATAACATTTTTATAGTAATGAAAATTGTGAGATTTGGTACTTAAAATTATAATGGCATTATGGCTCCCTTTCCATACACCAATCTCAAGGGAGTATGTTTTATCAGTTGCTTACATGTAGTTCTATATGCCCATAACACTACATGTATGCATCAGTCCTAATTTCCATATTGAACATGGTAAAACTTAGTGAGACCATGTTCCAAGATCTTATTGAATGATTTAACCATACTGTTTTAATAAGGATGATATGGTGTATTATTTTGATGATGAATTGTAAACTTATAGGATAACGTGTTGATTGTATCATTCAAGAAATGCATAATGTACCAACTCTGGTCAAAATTACATGTAATAAAGTTAATAAAATAAAAATAATAACCAAGGTCATGGGACACTTATTCCAAGCTCAATGTTGGACAAAACATCCTAGTTTGGGTGTTCATTTGGTTTATTATGCTAAGGAAATTGGTAAAGGAAAAGGAAAAGGATTTGGAAAGACATGAGACATTAATTATAATTTTATTTATGAAACTAATGGAAATTAGGAGAAAAGGAAGGTGAACGGTCACAGGTTGCATGTGAGGAGGAAAATGAAGGGAAATAATAGAAAATGAAGAAAATAGAGGCCTCATTAATAAAAATGCTTCTGAGGATCAGTTGGTACCTTTTTGTCAATTTAGTTTTGGAGCTCTCTCTCTCTCACTCTTGGACACTTAGAGAATTCTTGGAGCACTCTAGCATTGGATCAAGGAAAGCGAAGGAAGTAAAAAGAAGGCAAAGGGAGGCAAAGATCAAGCAAGGAAGAGCAAGATCAAGTGGCTACAATAGGATTACTTGCAAGTATCGAGTGCATGTATGATTTACTTTCTAGTTTTTGCATGCATGGTACATGCATGTGTGTTTTTGGTTCTCTTCCTGTCATTGGCATGGGTTTTGCAAGGTGTGACAATGTTCCTCAGTCTTGTCTTGCCATTTTTGGATAGCCATGGTGTGATGGAGTTCTCTTGTTTTGGTTGAGCTAGATTTCTGGATGGACTCAAAGTTGAGTGGTGTGGTCTCAGGATGATTCAAAAGCCTTAGGAATCTTGGGATGGGATACATGGTAAAGGCTGGTGGTGAACACCTCGATTGAGCTTAGGAATTGCTTGACCAGTGAATGGTGGGATACACGGTACAGCTCAAAGATGAATACCCTTGATTAGGCCTAGGAATCCCTTGATCGATGAATTGTGGGATACACGGTAAAGCTCAAAGATGAATACCTTTGATTGGGCCTTAGAATCCCTTGACCGGTAATGGTGGGATATAGGGTAAAGCCTAGAGGGTGGAGACCTCGCATGCCTAAGAATCCCTTGACTGCTAATGGCGGGACACATGGTAAATTCAAGAGGTTGAGACAAACAAATTCCTCATGGTTTAGATGGAGAGATTCAGAGGAATCCATGCTTGTTCAGGGCCTAGTGATCTAGTGGGGATTGTAGTAAAGCTAGGTTGTATTGATGAGAGTTCGGGCCTAGAAATCCCTTCGCAGGATATACGGTAAAGCTTGGGGAAGCCCCAGTTGGTTTTGTTATGAGTGCCACATTCATGATTGGAATATGGTGTTAGCACTCTGTGATTTTCCTAGGCTGAAAGAAGAAAATGACAAAGGTAACCACAAACCACTTTAGGCTAGAATCTTGCCCTTATAGCCTGGAGAGGGCTCTTCCACTTAGTTTACTCAACAAATAGGATATTAGGCTAAGTATAAGCTCACGAGGGGTTTGATTTTAGAGATTTTTTGATGAGAAAAGGAGGAAAACCATTGGGCATGGAGTCATGATCAAAATCTGATTTCTGTCCAGTGAGATGATGGGAAAATAGAGGGTTTCTCCATAGGGGCAAGATAGGCTGCTTTGAGGGTGGTTTTACATTAAATTTTTGTGGAAGGTGAAGGAAAATCACATTAGAGCATCAAACAATAAATGAATTCTAAAATGTTGTTCTAAATCTGAAAAACTTTAATAACTTGGAAAACTAATCGGAGCATTTTTAAGGATGAATTTTGAATCAATCATCTAGTTTTTTCCAAGCAAGAAATATGTACATTAAATGGATGGAAATTACATAAGATAACTCAGAATTCAAAGGAGCACAAGCCACCAAAATTCTGACACAATAATCCCTGCAAATCACCTGCTATTCCATTCATTCTCTCGCAAAAAGACTTCAAAAGTACAGTTCTAAAAAATTCTTCTCTCTAAAATCAACCAAAAAAACCTTTACAATGATTTTTATATCCTTATACATCATAAAAGATTCGATCTCCTATCCTAGGTGGTCAAATTCATTGACTAAAACTAATTTTAACTAGATACATTCAAAATCTAGTGCATATACTTAAAAATAGGAACTGTTTTCCTTATAGTCAATCCAAGTTTAAAACATAATTAGATTTGAATAATGATCAATAAACATTAAACAAAATCCCTAGGATAAGATTTAATATATTTACATGTTGAAAACTATTATTGGAAGTCAAAAATTCAAATTTTAAGACAAAATATGGCTAACTATCCAAACTCGCAACGCCATTAGGCAGATTTGCAACAAAACAAAGTGACTTCCATGCTTTATATGGTTGCGGCCTCTATCTGACAAAATGAAGCAATTGGGTATGCCTCAAATTCTCCTGTGATGGTGATGGTCCTCCTGAGCAAGTTTCAAAACACCTGTAGACCTCCCTTTGGCTTGTACCCCACTTTCACAACGCACTGTTTGTTTTTGCAGCACCTTTACAAACTGAAAACTTGATGACCTTTTCCTCCATGTGGAATGCTGGAAACCTCAGAATAAGTACTAGAACCTTCATACAAATCCCTCATGACAACAAAAACCTTGAACTTCACTACCCCATAGCTATCAAATTTACATATGGAAAGCGCAACAAGCCCCTTGCTGCAATTCTACTATTTTCATCAAAACTTATCTTTGAGCCAAAAATGAAGTTTTCAGGGTTGGGTTGAAGTTTCTTGCTGGAGTTTCATATTTGTACTAGCCTCTACCAGCAAGTCCAACTTACCTCTCTTCCTCTTTCTTCCAGCTTCTCTGACTTCAGTAAGCCTTTTCTTCACCAACCTAAGTCTTCTTTTCAGGACCAGGTTTTGCACATATAAATTCTTCACTTGCCTATGCAGAGGAAAAGTCCACTTTAGTTTGTATTTAGCCTTATCAAGGGTTGGAATAACAACCTCTACATGTCCAAACAAATACAACTTATCCTTATATTCTCTCTTTGCAATTTTATCTACTTGATATTTTATTCCTTCAATATGTTCCAGTCGCTCCTCAAACTTTTTTTGCTCATCAAGGAACCTTTGATATGGCTGGAAAGTCTTCATTAATTTCATTTTCTCGTTAGTAGCAGACCTAGTTCTAGGCCTCCTTGGCTACTTAAATACATCTTTCAACTCTTCTACATCAATGACCATTTTACCTTTGTCTTTGGAAACATGAGCCAATGTTTCCTTTGATGGATTTTCTCTTCTAGGATGGATAGTTTCTTGAGACACTTTATGTCTAAGCTCCCTGTTCTCCTACTGCAAATAAGCTATAGTCACATGTGCCTTGTCTAACTGATCATGTAATTCCCTAATTTGTTGGTCTTTTTCATCAATTTCCACCTCTCTTTGTGTGCTTTCTGATTCCATGACTTGAATTGACGATGATGGAGGAACCACATGTAGTCTCTTAGTAGCATCTCTTGTTCTTGACACCCTTACCACCTTCTCTATCTCAGGGGAAAATTGTAGCTTCTTAGCACTTTTCTTACCATCCAATTTGCCTTTGGTCAAAGGTTTCTTGACTGAGCTTGTTGCAGGTGAAACTTCCTTAATCACAACTAAAGGAGTGTCTTTCCTAGTCCTTTGACTGTTTGAAGACTGTGCTGCCCAACCTAAAGAGACCAAGAACTCCTGCCATGTCTACTCTCTCCTCTCAAGCTCCTTCAAGACCAACAACTTAGTCAATGCAAAATGAAATAAACTGGCCTCCACTTGACTTCCCTTTTTCTGTACTCGATCAACCATCTTACATAAACTCCTAAAAAAATAATAGGGAAGACTCATAGCTTTCTTGCCAGTGAAATGCATTAAGAGCCTGATGTGGTAGTGATAAACCCTACTAAATATTCCCTCACATGTAAAGTACCTTTGGATGACCTCTAGCAGCTTGCCATGATGGTCCTATAAATAATTTCTAGAAACAAATGAACCATACCCTTTTCGTGTTTAGGCTTGAGAAAATCTTTGAAGGCAACCAAATCAAAATCCATTCCTTTGAACCACTCCTCTCCACCTAAAGGAATCTCAGTGGCCTCAGATATTGTTTGGGATGAAACTGGAAATGTCAGGCTTCCCACCTTTGCTTTTACACCATCAAAACCTTTAGCAAATTCTTTAGTCAACTGCAAATGGTATCCCTGAATTCTTTCACAAAATCTCATACAACCTACTTGCTCAAAAGCTACCCTGATGGCTGGGTTTGCATTGATAACTGAGATGTTCTATGGTTCAAAACGTACAATGGCTCCTCCTTTATGTTTTGTGTCCTCTAGTGTTGACATATTTTCAATTTTGCAGCAATGAATTTGGTAAGGTTATTAGGCAACAAATGGAGGTGTTCTTTGGTTCCCAAACCTTGTGACAATGTTTTAAAATATAGTCCAACAATTATGTCAAGATTCACAACTACAGGCACTCTCAACTTATCCCTATAAAACTCATAAATTTGATAATTGTTGACAAGTAATTTGAAGAGGGTCAGAAACGCAGTGCAAAGGAAATTTTGGTTTTTAACACACTTTTGGGCATAAATTTTGAGGGAAAAGCTTTGGTTACAGTCCCTAGGCTAAAAACACAATTGCATGCAAGGTTTACACAACGGAAAGAGGTAAATTGGCAGCTTAGAAGAAGGGGTGTGATCCACTGTGTGGATTCGCAACACTTCAGGATGAAAACACAACGCCATATTAGGAGAAAACACAACAAAAACACATAAACACAACGATAGAAAATTTCACTTCTTTTACAAGCTTGACCTAGTCTATACTGGCTTATAATCACAATTGCACAATTGTTTCAAGTCTAAAGGATAAAAACCAAACTGAATTTGCACATATGAGTGAGAATTTGACACCTGCATGTAAGAAAAGAAACGTTGTCTGAACTCACAGCACCCCTGCATACTTTGCGTAATGAACAAAACAAGTGAATTGGAGCCTCCAATGAGAATTTTGAAGAACTAAGTGTTGAGGAGTGAAGATAATAACCCAATTGAACATGCAAAATAACTTGGAGTGGGTAAAAATGATGTTGATCACGATTTTGAATGACCAATCATGAAAACGTAACACATGTCCAGATTCACAGTGCTTGGGAAGAGAGAAGGACTGTACTCATAATCGTTACCTCCTTTGTTGAGATCATTATTCTACTGTTGAAAAGACTTCCAAACTGACTCATCACCGCCTCCAAATCTGTGCCCATTCCCTTGTCATGATTCCTTTTGATGTGGACTTGATTTCCATGCTTGGAATGTGATAACTAAAGTTTGATTACATTGATACCTAGACTCTCTTATAATGACAACCGACCTTTTATGATTACAACTTTGAATCATGACTTCTTGTGACCATTACATTTCAAATGATGGAAAAAATACTTTTTTGACTCTATGATACTTTGACAAATCTAACCTTTTAATGCCATGACACTCATGAAAACCAAAACAAATACACTAACATGACCTTATAAACATGACCTCAAGTGACATAGTAAGAGTATCATAACCAAGATGCCTAGACCTAGGACACTAACATATGGCATGGAGGTGATTGGTTGAAAGAAATATTTAGTTCAGCCCAATCTATGGTTGGGTGGTTCGTGGAAGTCCCAGACCTGGTTGGCTTATGTATTCATTAATAAGAACTCCTTATCCTGGGTATTTCATTAGTAAATGTATTATTTCATATGTGATTTTTAAGGTTGTTGTATCCTTGTTATCTCTATTGGTTATATGTTAGTTATGAATATTTTGAATGACAGACTTGATATATGGATCTCATTTTGTTTTGATTTGAAAATGAATGTACAATGAACATATGACCTAATAGATGATAATGAAACTATTGTGATAAGGCAACAATGCTTCTTTACGAATCTCAGATAAGTATGAGACCACTATGCTTAGATATGTTGTTATGACGTATAGATTACATATTTATGACATGTTTGACGAAATTCCTATCACGACTAGTAGGGGTTAGATCAAGTACTTGTACCAATGATTGCGTTAGTATCCTTATTCCATTGTTATTTATCATTTTTGAAAGTTTTATGAGGTTCTAGGTAGTGGACAGAGACCTAGCGCTAAAAAGTGGCTCAGAATCCGAGGTCGCTGGCACAAAACTGCTTGAAAAAGTCCACAATCATTGGAATGCCTTGTTGTGGGAGCGACTGGAAGCCTTAGTCACATGCATGGCTTGTCATGGGAGTAGCTAAGGGTCCAAATCAGTGAAATGTTAAGTTGTTTCAGTGGTTGGTCACCTAGAAGGGTTGGTTGGCTCCTGAGGGTTCTGTAGCATGTGTGGAAGGTCAGAATGATTTTTTTTTGTTAGTTCCACTTCCTTAACTATACATGGGGAGTTGAATCACATCATAGTAGCCTCTCATCTCATGTTTACCTCAGTAGACTAGTTATCTTGGGTAAATGTGGGAGGAGGGAGTTACATAGTGGTATCAGAGCACGATTCACCCCTTGGACTGGATGGGCGATGTGTTGGGAATGCATACATAACGATTAGATATGTGTTCTTCATGTTTATGGTTTATGTGATTGTTGTGTATGCATGGTGGTGGTTATGGTTGTAGTTGTGTCACCATGTGAAAGTTGATGTTGTAGCTATTGGATGTGGCCGCCATGAGTGTATGTCGGTTCTGCATGTTTGCTTATATGTTTTTATACATACAGTGACATGGTGATAGTTGTCATGCATGAGGTCATGGTATGTGGTTAGTATGTTCATGCATTGATAACTAGATAATGGTTGAAATGATGTTCATATACTGCTATGATTATGTTTATACATGTATTGTGCTAATCTGGTTGATCTTGCAGATGAGATATCCTCCCCTGAGCTATACTGAGGTATGTTGATTATGTTATGTTTTGGTTTAAGCTAACATGGTATACTTGCAGGAAGAAAAACAAAGCTGACTAGCAAGATGGTAGCCTACAATTCACGAGACTCTCCCTATGGATTAGATGAGAAGCATGGTGTTGGACACTCTTTGACATAGCAGACACATTGAGAAGTTTGAAGGCAGAAATAAGAAGTTGCAAAGAAGATAATGACAAAATCATGCAGGCACAGGAGAAACAAGCATAAGTCAATGCAGTAATTCTTTAGAGTTTGTCAGAATTATAGAGACAGAGACTGCTTCAGATAAGTCATGGATAGGAGGACAGGACTAATGGGGCCTATGGAAGTAGATCTCACAGTTGTAAAAAGTCAGATAGGGATGACACAATCATAGATGGCAGGCTCTTGGATACTCAGTATAGGAGATGTGATGGACATAGGTTATATTATAGTTCTAGTTTTGACAGGCACTATATTATTCATCTTTATCATCCTTACAAAAGGAGTGAAAGGGGATATTTTCTAGATGAGTTCAAGAAAGCAAAACCACTTATCTTTGTGGGGATTTTAAGAAGCCAGAGGATGCAGAGGCATGGCTACTTGGGATGAATAAATTATTTGAGCTGCATGAGTACACAAAGAATATGAAGGCTAAAATAGCTATCTTCAGTCTCAAAGGGAAAGAAAACATATGGTGGGAAGATGTGAAGTGGGTCAGAGACATCAGGATAGAAGAGTTGAGTTGGCATGAATTAAAGAGAATTTTCAGGAAGAAATGCTTGTCAGAAAGGTACTACGACAACAAAGATAAGGAATTCTATGAGCTAAATATGGGATCGATGACAGATGAGGAGTATACGACCAAGTTTTTGGAGTTATTGAGGTATGTACCATATCTTAAAGATGAGAAGGCCAAAGTCCAGAGATTTGTTAGTGGATTACCATTCAAATTTAGAGATCAAATTGAGTATGATAAGCCTTGGTCGCGTGAGGAAGTTATTGGGAAATTGAAGCATTGTTATGAGAACTCAAAGCGTAAGATAGAATCACAACAAGGTTGGAAAGGGAAAGATAAAGCTAAAGGTAAATGGAAGTCGAAAAGAACAAGGCCTCATGATTCAGATGAGAAAGAAAATGTTGCACCTTATAAGAAGTTAAACATAGTTAGAAATGGACATGGGTCACAGCCTGGAGGGCAGAAGAATAGAGGTGACGATATGGGACCATTGCATTGTTGGATATGTTGTAAGGATCATCTCAAGAGAGATTGTACATAGTATTAGGGTGGTAGACCCCATATCTATAGTGCACAGGAAACATAGACTATTGGGGATGTTGGGAAAAGCATTCCTTGTATCTATGCAGTGTTGTATAACAAGCAGGAAGATCACCAGGCATCTATTATCGAGATGGACGTAAGCTTTGTGAGAAAGTTGTTTCTATTTTGATTGACCCTGGATCTAATTATAGTTATGTTAACCTTAACTTGGTGGATAAGTGTGGTTTGAATAAAGAAGTGCATGCAGAAATTTGGTTAGTGCAGTTGAATACAGGTACAAAGAAGAGAGTTCATCATTGAGTAAGAGCTTGTGCATTCAAGTTGAATGGTATGCCTACATGAACACATTTGAATGCATTGTTTTTGGGGTCATATAGTATGATTTTGGGTATGGACTAATTGTACCTTCATAGGACTAAGGTGGATTTTTATGATAAGGCGATTGAGTGCTTGGATGACAATGGAGAACATAAAGTCTTGCAAGGTAAGAAGAAGGCAACATCAATTAGAGTGGTGACAACTATGTAGGCAAAGCATAGTCACAAAAAAGGGTGTGTGTTATTTGCAATGAATATTTCTAGTGATAAAGGTAAGAAGGATGAGGATGCAGAGGTATTGAGTAGGTACCCAATCTTGTAGTAGTTTTAAGATTTGTTTCCAGTAGATATTTCAGAGTGTTGCCTCATGGAGAAGTGGACTTTACCATTGAGTTAGTACCAGGGGCAACACTAACACTGAAGGCACCTTACAGGATGAGCACTCTAGAGTTAGTATAATTGAAGTTACAGTTGAAAGAAATTCTCGACAAAGGATAAATTAGGCCAAATGTATCGTTGTGGGGTGCACCAGTGTTGTTTGTAAAGAAGAAGGATGGTACTCTTAGGATATGAATTAATTACATGCAGTTGAACAAGATGGCCATTAAGAACAGATACCCATTGCTGAGGATTGATGACTTATTTGATCAGTTGAAGGGAGCAACACTGTTCTCAAAGATTGACTTGAGATCATGATATCATCAGGTACATATCAAGGAAGAGGATATTTACAAGATAGCTTTTTGGAACAGGTATGGGCATTATGAGTTTATTGTAGTTCTATTTGGTTTGAATAATGCTCCAACTACTTTTATGTGCTTGATGAATATTGTATTGCGTCCTTATCTAGACAAGTTTGTTATTGTATTCTTTGATGACATCTTGATATATTCTAAGAATGAGGAAGAGCATGCCAAACACTTAGCAACAATATTGAGATTGCTGAGAGAGCATCAGTTGTATGCTAATCTCAAGTGCAGTTTCTTTCAGATAGAGGTGCATTACTTGGGACATGTTGTTTCCAAGAAAGGCATAACAGTAGATCCAAAAAAGATAAGGGCTATCATGGAGTGGGCATCTCCTAGAAATGTGGATGAGGTAAGATCATTCATGGGGCTAGCAAATTACTATAGGAGGTTCATCAGGAACTTCTTTTGGATTGCATATGCCATTACATTACTGTAGAGGCAAGGTAAGAAATTCGAATGGACATAAGAATGTGCAACAAGTTTTGAGCAATTGAAGTAGTTGTTGACAAATTATCCAGTGTTAAAGATTGTAGATCTGGACAAAGAGTTTGTGGTGTGTACATATGCTTGCAAGAGAGGACTTGGTGGAGTCCTCATGCAAGAAGGACATGTAGTGTGTTACGAGTCATGAAAACTGAATGAGCGTGAGCAGAATTATCTGACACATGATCTGAGTTGTCAAAGATCATCCATGCATTGAAGATCTGGAGGCGTTATATTCTTGGTAGGAGGTTTGTATTGATGAGTGATCACAGTGGATTGAGGTATCTATTTGACCAACCAAATATGAATTCTAGACAAGCTAGATGGTTGCCTATGATTAGTGAGTTTGAATTTGAGATTAGGTACATCAAGGGTAAGGAGAACAAGGTTGAAAATGCTCTTAGTAGGACGATACAGGTGAATCATATAACATCTATGAGTTCTTATGGGACAAACTTACAGGAAGGAAAACAGGATGACAAGTACATGGAGCTTAGGCACATATTACAACAGGGTACAGGTGAGTAGGACGTGGACTATCGTCTTACAACAAACGATTTGATCAGATTTAGGGATATGATATATGTTCTAGACAACAATGATCTCAAGAAGACTATATTGCGAGAATTTCATGCAAAACAATATTCAGATCACCTAGGATACCAGAAGGCATTGACAATGGTGAAGAAGTTTTATCATTGGCCGAATCTGAAGAAGGACATGGCATAGTTTGTGGCTAGATGTTTGGACTGTCAGTAAGTGAAAGCAGAATGTAAGCATCTAGGTGGACTACTACAATTGATTGCGATTCCAGAGTGGAAGTGGGAGGTCATTTTCATGGATTTCATCACATGTTTACCGAGGACATCTAGAAAAAATGATTCCAACATGGTTGTGGTAGAAAAGTTGAAAAAGGTAGCGCACTTCATTCCAGTAAATTCTACATATTCAGCTAATGATGTAGCACATGTCTTCATTAGAGATGTAGTGAGGTTGCATGGTGTTGCAAGGAAGATTGTGTCAGACAAGGATGCTAAGTTCACTTCCAAGTTTTGGAAGGAGCTATTTTCAGGTTTGGGACAAAGTTGGCCTTCAACATAGCTTATCATCCGTAGACAGATGGATAGACAGAGAGGGTCAACAGGTTATTGGAGGACATGTTGAGGATGTATGTGATGCATCAACAGAGGATACGGGAGGAGTACCTTATGTTGGTTGAGTTCGCTTATAAAAATGGTTATCAGGAGTCACTGAGGATGAATCTATTTGAGGCACTCTATGGGCGAAGTTGTAATACTCCCATTAGTTGGAGTGATCCAGTGAATAAGGTATTGATTGGACTAGATATGTTGGTAGAGATGGAGCAGGAAACACAGGTAACCAAGAAGAATATAAAGGCAACACAAGACAAAACAAAAAGTTATCCAGATCGGAATAATATGTTTAAGGAGTTTCACGTTGGGGAACATGTGTATTTGCGCATCAAGATGAAGAAGAGCTCCTTTAGGATTGGATAATGTGCCAAGTTGGAACCTCGGTTTTGTGGACCTTTCAAGATTGTCGAAAGGATTGGAATAGTACCCTATTGACTTACACTGCCTTTGATAGTGGATGTCCATGATGTTTTCCATGTGTCATTTCTTAAGAAGTATGTTAAGGATGTTGATCATGTGATTGATTAGAATGTATTGCAGGTGGGGCCAGAAGGAGAATTCCAGCTGAGACCTTCGTGTATTTTGCAGAGCAAGATGCTCATGCTTTAGAACCAAGCAATTGAGCAGGTTAAAGTGTAGTGGAAGAAATTTGGGCCCGATGAAGCTACATGGGAGATGGCAGATCAAATGCACACTATGTATCCTTCTCTATTCACTAGTTGAGTGAATGTTTTTGGCATATGTTTTGGTGTAATGTTTTGGTACATGTATATATGTATATGGATGTAAATACCACCATGAGCTGTGTTATAAAGCTCCAATAAGCAGTATGGGTGTCATGTTGTTATGTTATCATGTTGGTTTTATTCTCAGTAGGTTGATCATTGTAAATACTACAATAAGCTAAGTTATAAACCTTCATGGGCAGTATATTTTTTTGCTTTCAACAGATTTTGCTGGTTGTAGGTGTCATTGAACACCGAGGATGGTATTCCCCTAGGGGAGGGTTCTGTAACAACCCTGGTAAAAATTCCATGCAATAAAGTTAATAAAGGAAAAATAATAACCAAGGTCATGGGACACTTATTCCAAGTTGAATGTTGGGAAAAACATCCTAGTGTGGGTGTTCATTTGGTTTATTATGGATAAGGAAACTGGCAAAGGCAAAGCATTTGGAAAGGCATGAGGCAATAATTAGAATTTTTTTTTTTTATGAAAATAATGGAAATTATTAGAAAAGGAAGGTGAAAGGTCATAGGTTACATGTGAGGAGGAAATGGAAGGAAAATAATAGAAAATGAAGAAAATAGAGGCCTTATTAATAAAAAGGCTTATGAGGATCAACTGGTACTTTTTTGTCAGTCCAGTTTTGGAGCTCTCCCTCTCTCTCACTCTTAGACACTTAGAGCATTCTTGGAGCACTATAACATTGGATCAAAGAAAGCGAAGAAAGGACAAAGAAGGAAAAAGGAAGCAAATATCAAGCAAGGAAGAGTAGGATCAAGTGACTACAACAAGATTACTTGCAAGTATCAAGTGCATGTATGATTTCATTGCTAGTTTTGGCATGCATGGTACATGCATTTGTTTTTTTGGTTATCTTGCTATAATTGGCATGGGTTTTTCTAGGTGTGATAGTGTTCCTCAGCCTTACCATGCCATTTCCAGATAGCCATGGTGTGATGGAGTTCTCTTATTTTGGTTGAGCTAGATTGCTAGATGGACTTGAAGCTGAGTGGGGTTGTCTCAGGATTATTCACAAGGCCTAGGAATATCGGGATGGGATACAAGATAAATCTTGGTTGGGAACACCTCAAACAATGTAAACTTTGAAACGGGAACTGATACTGTTAAAAAAAAGAAGAGTAAAATTAATATTAAAAAAAACAAAAATTAACTCAAATTATTAAAAAAAAACAAAAAAATAATGAAAATTATTTAAAAAAAACCAAAAAAATATTAAAATATAAAAAAAACCAAACAAATTTTAACATTTCTTTTTTAAAACCAATTTTTTTTTATTAAAAAAAATTATTATTATTAATTTTTTTTTTAAACAAATTTTGTTTCTTATTTAAAAAAAATCATTAAAATTTTTTTAATTTTTTTTAAACGAATTAAAATTTAAAAATTTTAAAAAATTATTTAAAAAAATAAAGTTAAATTAAATTTATTTATTTATTTTTTATGGATTTTTTTAAAAACAATTTTTTATTTTTCATTTTTTAATTTAAAAAATAATTGTTATATTAATTTTTTTTAAAACATTTTTTTCCCTTATTTAAAAAAAATCATTAAAATTTTTTTATACGAATACAAATTTTTAATTTTTAATTTTAAAATTTATAATTATTATTTAAAAAAAGAATACGATTAAAAATTTTTAATTAAAAATTTTAAAATTTTAAAATTCATAATTATTATTTAAAAAAAATATTTAAAAAAATGAAGTTTTCCTGCCCCTCGGTCGCCCGTGGTGGCGCGGCGGTGGGCGGAGGGTCCTGCGCGCAGGACCCTCTGCCCACCGCTGCACCACCATGGGCGGCCGGGGGGCGGGCATCCGATTCCCGGAATTAGATGCCCGCCCCTCGGTCGCCCGTGGTGGTGCGGCGGTGGGTGGAGGGCCAGCGTGCAGTACCCTCCGCCCACGGTCGCGTCACCACAGGCGGCCGGGGGCAGGAAAACGTCATTTTTTTTTAATCTTTTTTTTTTAAATAATAATTATGAATTTTAAAATTTAAAATTAAAAATTTTTAATAGTATAATTTTTTTTTTTAAATAATAATTATAAATTTTAAATTAAAAATTTTTAATCGTATAATGTTTTTTAAATAATAATTATAAATTTTAAAATTTAAAATTAAAATTAAAATTAAGATTTTAAATTAATTTTTTTTAAATAATTTTTTAAAAATTTTAAATTTTAATTTGTTTAACAAAAAAATTAATAATTTTTTAATGATTGTTTTTTTTAAATAAGAAAAAAAAATTGTTTAAAAGAAAAAGTTAATAATGATAATTTTTTTTTAATAAAAAAAAATTGTTTAAAAAAATAATTTAAATTTCATTTTTTATTATTATTTTTTTTTAATTTTTAATTTTTTAAATAATTTTTTATTTATTTAATTTTATTTTTATTTTTATTTTTTGTTTTTTAAATTTGAGTTAATTTTTTTTTTAATATTAATTTTACTAGTTTTTTAATTTTTTTCGTTAATTTTATTTATTAATTTATTTTTTAAACTAGTTTGTTTTGTTTTGTTTTTTTTTAGTTTTTGCTAATGTGTTTTTTTTCAATTTTTCAATTTTTACTTACTTAATTTTATGGTTTATGAGATAATTTTTTTTTACCATTTTTTATTTTTGTCCTTTTTATATTTGTTTTTTTAAGTAATCAACATTTTAATCTTAATTTTAGTAGTTTTTTGTTTTGTTTTGTTAATTTTTTATTTTTTATTTTAAATCTAGTTTGTTTTTAATTTTTAAATTTTTTTTGTTACCTAAATTTTTAGTTTATTTTAAATGTTATTTTTCTCTTTCATATTTTTGTTTTTTTTTTTTTCTTTTTGCCAAATTTTTTTAGGGTGTAGAAGATATTTTTTTTCTCAATTAGTCTACTCCTATATTCATACAAAAAAGTTACAGTGAGGCTGGCCTCGAGATTTCATGCCATGCGGTTGGCATTTAGCAGAAAAACTTGACATCCTGACTGTAGAACCGTCAAAATGACTTACATCAGAGAGAATAATTTCCAGGAACATTGAACATACCGGACAGAGTAAAAAAACTGACCCAAACAGCGATATCAGACTGAGTGAAACACTGCTATTTCAAGGATCGATTTTTACATAGATATAAGCATAAATAGACCCTAACCTGTGTCATAAACAAAAACCTGAGACAGGTATGAACCCTGTGGATTGAAAAGGAGGAGAGCTTTATATCCGGAGGGAAAAACAAAGAACCAGAGGCGCTGATTGTCTCAATCTTCATCTGAAGTGGACGGCTGTTCCTCTAAAACTCGACACCCAAAATGACTGGAGTCCATGGAGTCAGAGGAGCGGATCGCAGAGCTTGAAGGCTCTCCTCTCATGCTTGGGCCGACATTGGCCTCAGAGTGCGTGGTGGGCATGCTTCCGGTGCCTTGGCGCGGGGTGGCAATTTGACTTGCCAACCTCTGTTCCTCCGTAGCCCTCTGTTGAACAGCACCCGGACCCGAGTTGTGCTCACACCTTTCGATAGTCACAGATACGATGAAAGAGGAATTTGCCAGTGAACAAGGAATGCGGTAGCGGGTAGTGGGATGCACATGATGCAGACAGGCATCACCTCTATCCTGCCCTCGACCCCGACCTCTGCCACTTCTGGTTGCTGGGTAGACCGACGCATCTTCAGAGGGGTCCAGAGTGGTGGAGGAGTGCTGGGCGGTGGCTCGACCACGTGAACCGCCGCGCCTGCTGATCATTCTCAGCCTTTCTTTCGGCATGATTATGGGATGGGAACTGTTAAACGGAGGAGGGAAGGCGGATGATCGACTGAGGGACGAAATCACTGAGAGAGCTGGAAACTGAGCCCGTGAAAAGCAGAAAGCTTTAGGAATTGGAGCTGAAGGGAGTCCGGAGAAGGTAAAGGCGTAAATAGCCCTGCAGAGCAAGACCAACAGGGAAGAATTCTCAGCATTCACCAATGCCGAAAGGGAGCAGGCAGGCAGACTGTCGCTTGGAGAGTAGCCCAAGACCGCGACCTGGACGGAGCCGAAAGCAAACCATAGAACAGCAGCAATGAGAATGAAACGGAGCGCCATCATGCCTATGACCAAAAGCAGGGAAGGCAGAGTTAATGCTGCCTTTAATGCATTTGTGCGAGGCCAGTTATCCATGCCATGAGTCATACGCCTCACGCAGATGGGCTGCCACTTGCCCATCTTGTGCGCCTCCAACGTACCCTTATAACTGTCAATCACCCGCATCCGGGAAGGGTTTAGAAGATATTATTATTATTATTATTATTTTCCATTTTTTTTTAAATATTTTTTTTTACTATTTATTTGTTTATAATGTTTATTTTTTTTGTTTTTTAATGCTTATCATTAATTTTATTTTTTATTTTTTACATTTTTATGATTTTTTTTTTTAAGTATATATATTTTAATTTATGTTTTGTTATTTTTTTAACCCTTTTTTTTTCATTGTTTTAATTTAATTTAATTTTATGTTTTCATTATTTCTTTTAAATTTTAATGTTTTTCGGGGTTATGATAAAATATTTTACGCCATTATTTCGAAATGTTGAAATTTTACTTTTGAAAAAAATAAGTTTTTTCCCAACGTTGACACTTTTTGTTTTGAGGGTGTTTTTTGGACAATTTTTGCGCAAAAATTTGGTTTTCACTGCCATTTTTAAAACATGTTGAAAATTTACCCAAGAAAAAAAAAGGTGTTATTCCAGCATCAACACTTTTCGTTTTTAACATTGTTTTTGATGTTTTTTCGAGGTTTTTTGGCCAGAGTTCCCGTTTTGAGTTTATAGTTCCCATTTCAAAGTTTACATTATTCTCAATTGAGCCTAGGAATCACTTGACATGTGAATGGTGAGATACATGATAAAGCTCAAAGATGAATACCCTTGATTGGGCCTAGGAATCCCTTGACTGGTAATGATGGGATACATGGTAAAGCATATAGGGTGGAGACATTGTAGGATTAGGAATCCCTTGACCGGTAATGGAGGGATACACGTTAAAGCCGAGAGGTTGAGATGGAAAAATTCCTCACGGTTTAGGTGGAAAGACCCGAAGGCATCCATGATTGTTTAGGGTTTAGTGATCTGGTGGGGATTGTAGCAATGCCTTTTTGTATTGATGAGGGTTCGGGACTAGGAATCCCTTGGTGGGATGTATAGTAAAGCCTGAGGAAGCCCTGATTGGTTTTGTTGTGAATCCTACATTCAGGCTTGGAATATGGCACAAGGGTGATTAGCTAAAAGAAATATTTGGTTCAACTCAATATATGGTCGGGTGGTTCGTGGAAGCCCTAGCCCTGGTTGGCTTATGCATTCATTAATAAGAGCTCTTTATCCTTGGTATTTCATGTGTAAATGTACTGGTTTCTTATGTGATTTTTATGGTTATTGTATCCTTGTTATCTTTGTTTGTTATATGTTGGTTATGAGTATGTTTTATGATAGGCTTGATGTATGGATCTCGTCATGTTTTGATTTGAAAATGAATGTACAATGAATATATGACCTAATAGATGATAATGCAACTATTGTGATAAGGAAACAATGCTTCTTTATGAATCTTAAATAAGTATGAGACCCCTATGCTAAGATTTGTTGTTATGACCTATAGATTACATATTTGTGACATGTTTGATGAAATGTTTGTCATGGATAGTAGGGGTCAAATCAAGTACTTGTACTAGTGATTGCATTAGTAGCCTAAATCCATTGTTATTTATCACTTTTGAAAGTTTCATGATGTTATGGGTAGTGGCCTGAGACCTAGCACTGAATAAGTGGCTCAGAATATGGGGTTGCTGGCACAGAATTGCTTGAAAATTTCATACTCACTTTCATTCCTTGTTGTGGGAACAATTGGAAGGCCCCAGTCGCATGCATGACTTGTCATGGGAGTGACTGAGGGTCCAGATCAGTGAAATTTCAAGTTGTCTTAGGGGTTGGTCACCTGAAAGGGTTGGTTGGCTCCTAAAGGTTCTGTAGCATGTGTGGAAGGTCAAAATGGTTTTTTTTTGTTAGTTCCACTTCCTTAACTGTACATGGGGAGTTGAATCACATCATAGTAGCCTCTTGTCACATATTTACCCCATTGGACTGCTTAGCTTGATAAATGTGGGAGGAGGGTGTTACACATACCTTGATTACTCATTAACGCCCTCAAACACCCACACACACAAACAACTTCAATTATATAGAAGGGAAAATTGGGTGAAGATAAAATACTACATATTTGGACCTGTAACCATCGCATTTATGATTTGTAATTGGGTAAAAACAAACCCTGACATATTTGGACCTGCAACCATCACTTTTATGATTTTTCTTTATTAAAACAAATACTATTTGCACAATTTTGTTAGTTGTCTATTGTTGATGAATTTTATGGATATATCTAGGGCATCTAATCCAAATAATATTCTTAAAACCCACACATTGTCCATAACTTTGATCAGATACCCACATATCACTTGATGAGAATAGGGCTAAATAAATAGCAAGGAAACCATTTTGATGCCCATATGCACAAACCCATGTCACAGATTATTTCCTTATTAGGCACAACCAAGTGAATTAATGAATAATTTAAAAATGTCCATTGCATGAATTTGATCATGAAATCCTCTTTGAAAACATGTATGTACATCCCTTGCTACTCATTTTTCTAGAAATTATGCTCATGAGTCACCTAAATGGTCATATCATGCAAAAAAAAAAATGATATCTCATAATTCCTTAATTTGGCCTCACAGATCAAAAAATGATGTGTAAATATCATCCTTGAAAACATGTCACTACAATAATATTGGTAGAAAATATGTGTTTTGACAATATTAAAAGCGCTACGGGATTTTTGGAAAATGCCATGAAGGCTATTGAAACTTTGTAAGTAGTTAGGCAATCACAAGATCTATTCCAAATAATCACCAAAACATGGGGAATTAATGAAACTTAACAATCAAGTGTCTCATGAAGCTTATATGAAGTGAAGGCCTTATAAGTTAGGGAAATGTGATAATTGCACCGAGAGGTGCTCTCCAGCCTAGTATGGAAGAGACGTTGTAATGTCACGTCTTGTAAACATTTTGACTTGGTCAAATTACATAAAAATAAAAATAAAATAAAATTGATAATTGAAATAGAATTAAGGTAAAAAAAAAATAATAAATAAACTTTGTTACAATACCACAGATTAATACTATGGGCCAATATCATGGCTTATAAATACCATGTACCGAAATGACTATAATTCCTTTGACACCTAGATCCATCTTAACTTTGGATCTACCAAGAGCCAAGAGGGATTAAAGATTAAATCTCTTGAGGTGCAAACCTCTTTTAGAGTGAAAAGAGATTTGATTCCTCTCGACGCTTGGTAGATCTAGAGTTAAGATGGATCTAGGCTAGTATTAATTGCGCCAGGTGGCACTCTACAACTCAATATGGGGGAGATGTTTAGCCATAAGGTAATATTGTATGTCAACATTTTTTAAATATAAACTCTATTTTAATCAATTTGTTTAATTTTTTATTCCAATTTTATTTCAATTTTTTACTCTATTTATACAATTATTTTTTTAATAATTTGATTTATAAGTTTTAATAATTCAGTTTTTTTGCCTTTTACTTAAAATTATTTTCTCTATTTTATCTTAAAAATTTATTAAACTTTTTAAATAAATATTAATAAATAATTGTGTTATATATATTTTTATTATTTAACATTATATTTAATAACCCAATCTCTCTTTATCTCCCTTTTGAATAATAATATTTAACAACCCAAGGCTTCTCTAAATAATAATATATTTTAAATAATGTGGATTTAATCACTTAATCTCCACCTCAAAAATAATATTATTAATTATTTGCTCAATTATTTTAATTTTGAAGGTTTTTTTAATATTTAAATACTATCCATCTTCAAGTATTTTAATTCTTTGCCCTTCTACTCTTTGATTTACATGCTAAAAATATTATAAAATAATGAATAATTAGGTATTGTTGGAGAGAAAATAGTTTTCATCCTATTTTTTAACCACCATATGCTCTTACAAAAAGCTTCACACTCACTAAAAAAAAAATGGAAAGTTTTATTCTTTAATAATATTATTAATAATTTAAATTTTTATAAATTAAAAAAAAATATTATTATTATTATTATTGATTAAAGATATATTATTTAAAAAAAATACACACTCAAATTCAAAAAAAAAATGTATATCTTTTTTTTTTTTAATCAAACTTTACTCAGATTTTATCATTTTTAGTATGTTATAGTGAAAGTTCACCTTTATATTTGGTCTTACAAAAAATTTAATTGATTTATTTAATAATGAATAAAATTCCCATTTTAAAAAATGAAAATTCAAATACAATTTAAATAAAAAAAATAACTATAATAATTATATATTATTATTTTTAAATAAAAATTAAGTATTATTATTAATTTTAATTTCAACTTATAAAATTTAGATATAATATTAACCACCACCATCAACATATTTAAGTAGCTTCCACATTTATTTTGTTCAATTATAAAAACATTTTTTATTAAAAGAAAAAAATATATTTTTAAATTAATATAAAGTCAAACTACATAAACTATTAACAAAAAGTTAACATTGTGTGCATGTATTAATATATTTCTAAACATATTAGTTTGTTGGTCACATATAATCTGTAAATTATTTGAAAAATTGCAAGTTAAACTACATTCAAACTATGTTTAAAATTATTTCTTTTGTAACATGTAGATATATGACAATATATTTAAAGAAAATGAAATAATAGCAAGGTTTTAATTAACCAATACATATTTATCTTAACTCCGGATCTACCAAGTGCCAAGAGGGATCAAATATCTTGAGATTGAAACCTATTTTAGAGTGAAAAGGGAGTTTCTTCCTCTCACCTCTTGGTAGATCCAAAGTTAATATGGATCTAGTAATAAATGAGTGAAGATGAAGGGTGAATTAAGTGAAAGTAGGCTAAATGGTCATTAAAAACATGTCAAAACCAAGGCTTAACATATCCCCCACAACAAAATGAGTTTTATGGCTCCTAGCTCTTGGCGGCTAGGGTTTCCCTAACAGTGACATCAACTAGCTCAGATCTGATCTACAAAGGACTATATCACTCCCATCTTGGACTCCAACTCGTGATTTGGCCACTGAAGATTAGTTTTGGCTGAAAGAGACCCTGAAAACTATAGTTGCAACTCCCATAAGGTTCACGCTTTCATTTGACAGACATTCTACATGAGGCTTCTCAAATCTGATTTTGTGATTCTTCTTCTACTCATTATGGAGGAGGTGGCTGCATTCAGAACCCTACTGCAAGCGCAAAAACTGTGGGGGGCCTTCTTCTCCCCCCCAAAATTTGTGAAGAAATTAGCGGAGATCCTGGATGTGGAACTCTCTCCGTTAGATCCATGCAAGAGAGCCTTAGCCCTCTCAGAAAAAAGCTTTAGTTGGAAAGTTTATGGGCTTATGGATGAATCCAAAATTTGTTGAATCCTGGATCATAGAACAATGGACACCCAAACTTCAAGGTCAGGTAATTTTTTTTGCTGTAGGCAAGGGTTTCTATGTTCTTCTATTTGTGAATAAAATGGAAAGAGATCTGATTTTCAGATCAGGGCCATATTTTATGGGGACGAGAGTCCTCTTTATCTCCCCATGGACTTTGGATTTTAATCCAAATTATGAAATTACTTCTATGCCAGTGTGGATTCGGCTGCCTCACCTCCATCTCCTTCTCTGGGGCCTGAAGCACTAAAAGAGATTAGAAATAAGTCGGGTCACTATTTGGACAAAGCAGAACCAAAAGGAGGCCAATTTTCTTGTGCTCACATTTGTGTTGACGTAAATCTCTCTGAAGGTTTACGGAGGCCCTAAAAATGAATTTTGGGGAACGAAGCCATATTCGAGAATTTGACTATGAGTAGATTCTCTTCAAATGCATGATCTGCCATTCTCATGGGCACTTTGCCAAAAACTTCCCTCGAAGGAGTTCCTGAACCTCCCCTCAACAAAAATTCTTTTGAGGCTCTTCAAGATCTAGAACAAGACGAAATTACTCCTCTTGATGAAACCCCAAAGGAGAAACAAGGTAACTTAGCAGTTTTAGGGGATAATGAAGAGAAAGCTCCTTCGATGGTTATCTCTTCAAATATAAAATCACGCTTTATAGAAAAAGTATTAACAATTTCATATTATGAGCTTGTAGAGATGAGTATATCTACTCCAACGTTCTACAAAAAAACTATGAAAATCAAAGTAGCTCACACTAAGTCAAGCACAAGAGGAAACGCTTGACAATCACTCTCCTAAAATGCAACAAAACTGCCTCTCATAATAGGCCAAAAATCCCATAAGGAAAAACGAGAATGTGAAGTGGATGTCAATTTAGCTTCAGGTTCCCAACTTCATGTAGACTCCTTGTTGTAAAAGTCTCCAAAATAATTCAATGTATTGTTTTTGCATATTATTATGTTTGCAATTTGTATGAATCTACTCTTGTAATCATGAGGAAAGTATTAGTTCTAGAAACCATGGAAGATACTGGGATTTGTCTCCTAGAATCTTAGTCAATTTCTCAGTAGAAGATCCTATGAAGATGGTGCAAATGTAAGGAATTTCTCGGTTTTTTTGTTGCACCTAGGAGAAAATTTAATAAAACCCTCTACGCATTCTTGTTAAGAAAAAGCATCTCCCCCACACTCACATCATTAAATGTCCTCATGCAATAAAGTTGTGAATGAGTGCTACCTGGATCATACACACTTTCAATATTCAATTCCATGTTTGAATACTAATATCATTACCATTTTCTATTTTTATTGCTTTGATAGGGCATGGGAATGAATAGGGCTCGAATGGTGTGTGCTCTTGACTGGGTTTGAGTACAATATCTAGAGTTTTCCTATTCTAAAATATCTATTATAAATATAAGATGGGGAAGATTGGTATGATTCTTTTACTATGGATCTGACAAAAGATGTAAGACTTGAATGGAGTGGATGGACAAAGAAATCACATGTTTACATGAGATAGAGAGCTACTATGACATGAACTAACCTCCTAGAACCAATTAAGGAAGTGGGGCTAACAAATAGAACTTACCAACCACAAACTTGCATCTTGTAGGGCTTACATGAAACTTAGAGGCAAAACAACCACTCCAAGTGCCGAAAACCTCTGCCAGATTTCCTTTTTAGTGACCCGGTCCCACAACCGCATGCATGAACAAGCCTCCATGTGTTTACAAGCCTCCAACCACATGCATAAGCATGTAAGGGTGTGGTTATGGCCTAAAACTTCTAGTTCAGAGGGTGCGGTCCATGATTTTGACCCACCGTTTCAGGATAGTCTCCAGACCACTACCTAGAATCAATGAGACCTTCTAGAATGATAAATAATGTCAAGAGAAGTCCATTCATACAAAACTTGATCACAGACTTGACCTAATCGGGCCTAACCATTACAATAATTTCATCAAACATATGGTGAATAAGTAATCTATAGGTCTTGAGTGCATATTTGAACATAGGGCTTTGAAAATTATTTGAGAATCACCAAGAAGGTCTAATTCCCTTTCATAATAGTCACAATAACATTTGTTAGCTCATGCATTCATTAACCATTAATCAACTAATAAAAACATATCAAGAGACATAACTAGAACTTGTTATGGAACCATGATTATAACAAACATATAACCAAAATAATAACCATGATAGAACAACCATAAAAGCCATATAATCTCAAGTACAAGTAATCATAAAATACAATAGGAAAAGTTCTCTTATTAACATATGAAAAATCCAACTAAGTGAGGGGCTTACCACCCAACCATAGATTGAGATGAACCATTTTTTTTTTCAACCAATCAACATTGTGCCATATTCCAAGCGTGAATGTGAGATCTCATGGAATAAACCAAAAAAAACCAAACCAGGGCTTCCAGAGGAAAAACCACCTCAAACCTCAACCAATGATTATACGTCATGATCAAACATGACTCATACCAACCAGATCGGTCTCTACCCAAGATGCCCAAGGATCTAGGAACTAGTAACTCAACCCATAACCTTCCAGGGCTCTAGAGCATTTCTCCAACCCGACGCCAGGGACCAGTAATTCAACCCACCAAGCGCTCCAGAGTGTTTGTCCCAACTTAGGCTCCAGGACTAGTAACTCAACCCAAGCTATTCTAGGACTTCCAGAGTGTTTGTTCCAACCCACAACCATAAGGAATTATGAGCACCAACTAGAAAAAATCAAATGGAAAAACCCACAACGCCATGGATATCCAAGAAATGGAAAGGAAAGGTTAAAACCACTGTCAATCTAGGCAATCCTCCATGCCAATAACAACACATAACCAGGAAAACACATTCATATACCATGCATCCATAAATCAGAAAGGAAATCACACATGCAACCTATAACCTGCAAATCAATCTAGTTGTAGTTGTTGATCCACTCATTCCCTTGTGCTTTATCGCTTTCCTTTGCCTTCTTTATCCAATCCAAGTAAGCCAAATTGCTCCAAGAATGCTTCAAGATTTATCTAAGTGTGCAAGAGTGTGAGAGAATAGAAGAGAGCTCCAAGCTAAAATTGACAAAAATCCAACCAACAAAAGCTGTGAATTGATCCTCAGAAGCCTTTTTATCATCGGGGCCTCTATTT
The DNA here is from genome assembly GCA_031772625.1 of Pinus tabuliformis. Lineage (NCBI taxonomy): Eukaryota > Viridiplantae > Streptophyta > Pinopsida > Pinales > Pinaceae > Pinus > Pinus tabuliformis. Next base: position 1,425,323,980 of record CM062816.1, read on the forward strand.
TCTACATTTTCCTCTATTTTTCCTTCAATTTAACTCTCATGCAAATCCGTGACCCTTCATCTCCCTTTTCTCCTATTTTCCTTTATTTTCACAAATAAAATGCCAATTAATGCCTCTTTGCCTTTTCCAATTTCCTTAGCTATAAATAAATCGAAAGTGACACCCACTAGGATGGTTTTCCCACCATTCAGCTTGGAATACATGTCCCATGGCCTTGGTCTTATATTTTTTACATGGAAAATCAACTAGGGGTTGTTACAAAGGGGGTTTATTTGTCAACAGAATCATCATAGGTAATATGAAGCATCCAACTAGAGTGGATTGACCAATATAATCGTCTACCACTAGTTTGCATGGAATGGTTTGACTGTAACTTTGACTAAAGGTCAAAACCTTAGCTGAAGGCTATAATATAGTTTGAATAACAAGGGAAAAAAATAAAAACATCATCTTTACCAAAATTTGGATGCCTGAATTTTCCCACAAGAGGCAGGACCATACTAAACATTAACGTGCTATAGGATTTCCTATACGAGGCAATTTTCTACTAGATTTATTGTAGATGATGGGCACTATAGAATTACCTATAGGTAGTAGTATGCTACCATATTTCCTATAGATGACATGCATTACTAGATTTTATATTCGTGATAGTTCCGTACTATATTTCATGTAGATGATGGTAATATTAGATTTCCTATAGGGGTCAACACACTACCACATTTCTTGTAGATGACAGGTGCTACCAAAAAATAATATTCCTCCTTAAATAAGGTACTATTGCCACTAAATATGATCTGAGTCATATAAGAGATGAAATGAAATGCAAGAAAAGCAATGGAACACACACAAAGAAATATAAAAGAGAGCACATTAATATAGTGAAAAAAGCCTTCTATTGATCAATACAATTACAAAATACTATAAAACACAAACTAGCTAGAATGGAAATAGCTACCACTAAAGGAAGAGAGATGTAAACTACACACATTTGCAAAAGTTATTACAAGAGGCAAAAATAATGAAATTTTAACATAAATAAAGAACCGTAGAGGCCAAAACCATGAACCTAGAATATGAAATTCCAAAAGGTTTGCAGGCTCTAAAGTGGTCTTGAGGGTGCAAATTTTGCATACAATGTCCATTTGGGTTACATAATATCCATTGGAAAGAATTATATAAGCATCACAAATTTTGGATGGGGCCATAAGACCCCTTGGTACCTCAAATCACCCCTCAAGAAGTAATGGTCTCCATTACATCAAGTTCCCTCATCAAATGGGGAAACTTTTGTTTAATTTCGCTCCTGGTGAGCCACTTTCCTTAGTGAAGCTGCCATACCTTGAGAACCCAATAGAGTTGTATGCTATGCTAGCTAGTATCCTTCATCTTGTTGTCCATGATGAATTTTTTTGTATCTTTTTCAATATAGTCAGCATTGAGTTATGTGGGGGAAAATTGGTCGATTGCTTCTGAGTTGTCTGTTGTCACTCACTGCTTTGCAAATGATCAATTGTTTAGGATGAATAAGAATAGTGAATTTGAAGCCATTTCTTGAGCCATAAAAGTTACTAGATCTTTATTAGACCCTCTCCATTGCATAGTTCTCGGAAATAGCTTTCTAATGGTATATAGAAGTCCAAAAAAGGACTTCTGGATCAGAAGTTAGAGCCTATTAAAGATTACCTTTAGAAGACCCCAAAAACAAAGAGAAAAACACTAAGGGATGAAGAAAAATCACAATCGAAGGTTTGAGACAAATTAGAATTTCAGATCGGGCTTTCTGGAAGGAAAGATATACTGGCGGGGTGCAAAAAAAGCAATCCGTTGATAGCCAATATCACATATCGGTAGTTGGTGGGTTCAAGCAGAGCACTTATTGACATATCGGCAGCCGGGGTCCCCGGGCACAGAACATCCTACAATATCAATGATTGACATATTGGCGGAGCAAAGGGCTACCACTCTAAAATACTTGCAGGGGGCCGACTGTGTGATGTAGTCTTACATCGTCGAGGGAGGCCATGAATCATTTACAAAGGAAATGTGGAACAAAGCCAAGACTAGGCTGCCACCTTCTCTCTCCTCCACATGGAATTGATGCATCGACATATCGGTGAAGTCCATGAAATTAGCGATCGATGGGGTTTTCATTCCAAGATCGTGCGGGGGCTAATTTTGCGATACAATGTAAAAGATCTAGGAAAGGCCGAAAACCAAATATAAAGGAATTATCTGGAAAAAAAAGGCTGGGCTACCCCCTTTTCTCTCCTCCACGTGGCGAAATACGGTAAATCTCGTAGTCCCATAGTCCCGTAACATCGCAATCCTGCACACTCCAAAACCTTGTGTTATCACTGATTTGCGATTTAGTGTTACATCGACGGGGGAGTCTGAAAACCATTTACAAAGGAATTTCATATAAACTAGGGCCAACCGGACCCTTTCTCTCTCCCCCGCGTGGCAATATGGTGAGTGGTGTGGAAGTATGGAGGGTGACGTGGCCGTATGGGGGACACGTTTCATTCAGTTTCAATGTTTTCAGGGGTCTTATGGGGCCATTTCTGGGTGACACATGTCACCACTCATAGGGTGACATGTGGTAGTGTTGACGTCACCCCGCAGATCGACGATCACAGGTGTCTTGGGGAAAAGATAAAGGTAAGGTGCATTCAACGTTGGGATACGAGATTTCGAATAACAAAGGAAAAGGACCCACACATAACATTGGAAAGCCTTAGCGCTCGAAGGGCTAAGCCCCTGGTTCCATCCTCGGTCATATGAGGAAAATTACAAAAGGGGCTATAATAAAGGGGGATAAGGGGGGAATAAAAAAGCGCTCGTTTCACTTGTTTCAGAGATAAAAATCCCGCACCAAGATCCTTCTTTGTTACATCGTAATATGCAACCCCAAGCTAGATCAGGGTGTCGATTGTGTTCAACAGGACTTTAAAGGCAGAAATCATAGGGTCGGCACCGAAAGCAGCTGTAACTGTTAGGTCCCTATACTACCAGTGTAACCCCTTATTGTTATTAGTGCAATCCCATTATTGTATTATTGTGCCCATATAGTACCCATGTTGTTATATTATGCCCTATAGAAGACCACTATTGTTATTGTTGTGCCCCTACAATATTATTGTTATGTAGGCTCTGATTGTATTGGGACCCCTTATACTCCTATATATATAGAAAGGACGTCTTGTTATTTGTATCATCGAAGAATTTTTATTTTGTGTAATGAAAAGGAGGTTTCCCTCTCAAAGAGGCTGATTTTTAAGTCATTGATCTATCTTTTCTATCTTTTTGTGAGTTGGTTTCATAACATTTGGTATCAGAGCTTTGGATTCTAGGGTTTCACTACTCCAAATAGGTCATCGTGGAATTTTCGATATAAATTTTTCTCTACAAAGTTTCAGAAGCTAAAAAAAACCAATTTACGCCGAAATCATTTTGAACCTCGGGTCCAAATTTTAGATCTTGTGTCGCTATATTTTCATAGATATTATCTGAGGAAGTTAGGGTTTTTGCAAGCTCCACAATTCCATCGCAAACAAGGCATTGTCAAATTTTCTCTATAAGTTTCTTTCTACAAAGGTTCAAACTCTAAAATTAAAACCCATTTGAGTTGAAATCTTGATGAAAATCGGGCCTGAATTTCAGATATTTTTTCGTTATATTTTTTGGAGATATGGTACAAGACATTTAGGGTTTTTGTAGGCTCCCGAATTACATCCCAAACATGTGACCTGGGGAAAATAATCATAACTTTCTCTCTGAGCATCAGATTGAAATTTCATAGAAAGTTATAGAAAGAGGACGACCTGTAATTTTCTTTTTATCAGTTTCAGGTCCTCAGGTCAAAACAATGACACTTGGAACATCATACAAAGTCACTCTACGAAACCCGTCTATAATCAGGTCATCATGAGAGATTTAGAAAAACTCTTCCTTGGAGAATCCAATCTTGATAAGACTTGAGGGGTTGGAAAGAGGACTCAGAGGGATACCATAGTATGAAAATTTATACCTTGGAGATATGAAATTATAGAGATACAACTGATTCAATATCAAGCTCCTACAAAGTGAAAAAAGGTGTGTAGTTTTTTTTAAAGTTTTGCATAAGTTTGGTTGCAAAATTAGTTTGAAGGAATTTAAAGGGTGTGGAAGCTGTTGGGTAGTGGAGGTCCCGTGTAACAGTTTTGAGTCTGAGAGCCTAGAAAGTAGGATAAAAATATGGTAAACCTTCGAAATATGCAGAGTGAAAAAGGTAAAAGACTGAGTCAAAGGGTTGTCTGCTCGAAAAATAATATAAAATAATAGGAAGTAAGTCAGTCCGCAGACCATAGATAGGTATAAATAGAGCATGGCTCTATGAGGGAAAGACCGTTCCTTTTGGGGTATGATCTTGGATCTGAATGGTGATGGGTTTTTGAGGGAAGCATTCTGAAAGCATCTGTAAGTCTGAGTCGAGGGTTTGAGTAGTGGATAGAGGTTCTACAGTTGTGTGTGTAGAGGCCTGGAAGAGTCCGCAGCTATGTGCGCAGACCCTTGCAGCTGAGTGCGCAGGGTGGATATGGATGTACGGGTGATAAGTGTAAATAAAGATAAATTTCCTTTTGAGAATTTTGTGTCGAATCTGAATTATCGCAATCTGGCATTTTGTATGAATAATAAGATTGTTTTGATCTATGCACATATGATTGCTTATTAAATACTTGTGAAGCTGGGTTTAATCTTAATAAGTAAACTAAATAAATCTGATAAATGTTTGCTTAAAGACCTTTATAAAGTAGATCCGAGTTGCAATACTTCATCCAATAGATTAGATCTGTAGACTGCGCGCTAATAGATAGTAAGAGATATTCAGGATCTGTGCGAATACAGTGCAGTGCGAAGTTGCAGAACGGGGCGCGAAACCTCCAAACCACATCTAGACATCCCCAGGGTGCGGAAACCTAGTTCCAACACCCTCCCCTACTACCTCGAGTGAGACCTCATTCCGCGCTCCGCGAGCTGTTGCTGAAAGGGCCAGTAGCTGCGGGATTTTCTTAGCTAAATAATTCTTTCAAACCTGGGTTAGGCCCATATAAGCCAACAAATGGTTCCGTTGCCGAGACCAAGATCTGCCTAAGGGGTGTCTAGTGTGAAACGCAGGGACTCGAGAGAGAAGAAACTTGAAGGATTGAAGGGACTCGGAACAATAGTAGTTCAAGGGTAACAATGACGAGCGCGATCTAGTTACCAGTATTCAAAGGCACAGGAGGTGAAGACCCGAAACAATTCTGCTTCGTGCTAACATCAGTATGGAATGTGCAGTGAATTGTGGATGATAATATCAAAAAGGCTACCTTAGTTAGCGTGCTGTAGGACCGAGCACTGACATGGTACATAAATTACTCAAGCGATCACCCAACGACGGGGACAATAGAAATCCAGACCGAATTAAAGGAGTTTAGTCGACTGAAGTTAGAAACACAGTCGATTATAGGGTTCAAAGAGATTGCGATGATGCCTAGTGAAACCCCGTGGGATTTGGACCAAAGACTGAAAAGTACTATTCGCAAGGCTAACATGACATTGACAGATGCAAAACATTGCACTTGGTTTATGGCATCATTAACACCACATCTGAGGATGACTCTGTCAAAACAGAAGATCTCAACCCAATCTGAAGAATTAGAGATAGCGATGAGGTTGCATGACACTCTGTTACAAGACCTGGGGTTGGGAGTTTAGCAAATCCAAGCGTAGATCCAAAATTTGTGTTTGAAATGAAGAAGTTAAAACAAGAATAGGCACTGCAACCAAAAGTCTGGGAGGAAGTATGGTGTAGGATCCAGGGGCACGATAAAGATCACTGCCTAGTCTCAGTGAATTATGTGGCAACGGGGGGACCAACACCATTACGACCAGCGCCGAGCACAACAACCCCGCTCTGGTGCGCAATTTGTTAGGTGGGAGGAAAGCACAACATGGATAACTGTCATCTACTACCAAAATACAACCAGACCCCCCAACAACTATTTTGTAACTTTTGCAGATCGGTGGGCCACGAGGAAAGGGACTGTCGCAGCTACCAATTATTAATGGACTAGTCACCTACTTACAGAATGCAGACTGAGGTGCAAGGTTAGGATCCAGCCACGGTGATCACGAGCGGTGGGTTCCAGGGTCGTGGGTGAGGACGAGGCGGCATGGGGCTAGGAATGGGTCTGGGTAGCTAATCTGCTACAACTGTGGAGGTCTAGGACATTACGCACAGGATTATACCAACCCCACTAGAATTTCGTGCAGTTATTGTGAGCAATTCGATCATGAGCTGATAGATTGTCCTACAATGATAGCACAGATCCATGAAAAAATGGCAGCACAACCAACAACAACCCAGAACATGCAAATGATGAGGTTCGAACCCCGCGAGGAAGATCCCAAAGTCAACATGGTACTAAGAAGTGGCACGGCCACAGGAGTGGATAGAAGGAGCTTAAGTAAGGAGGACGCAGGGGTGGGTAAGGAGACACATCTGGAAGCTCAGGAGAGCTTTGCGAAAGTCTCTACCCCAGGTAGTAGGGATCAGCCTAAGCCGGTCAGGGATCCCTTGGTGATAACTACATTTTTAGAGACATGTATAAAATTGCTTCATGACAACAGGGCAGTTAAAGGCTTACAGGAACTGATAAATAGATGCGCAGGATGGAGTGAACTCGTGTAGACATGCATCACGGACCGGGAGGGAAATGCGACTAATAGTGCAAATCAGCGAGTATGAAATGGATCAGGTCATTCTGGATCTAGGCTCAGATGCCAATGTACTGCCTAAACAGACTTGGGAATGCATGGGTAAGCCTACACTACAATGGTCCCCTATCCAACTACGGATGGAAAATTAACAGAAGGTGCTACCCATGGGAAGGCTGCAAGGAGTTACGGTAGACCTTGACGGCGCAAGTACTCGAACGGACTTTGAAGTTATTGAGCTCATGGATGAAAGTACGCCCTATCCTGCATTGTTAGGAATAGACTGGGCCACTGACATGAACGGGGTTATTAATTTAAAGAAGCAGACAATGGTATTTGAAACAAAATCGCTCCGTGTGGTCATTCTGCTAGATCCAGCTAAAGGACGGTGCTATATTGAACCCATGCACAACAAAGAGAGCGACAACGAATTATATGGTATCCACATAATAGCTGCACGAAGGCAAGAATGGGGCAAGACAATGGAGGATAGAAGAATATCACGAGGCTATGTAGAATCTTGCACCACCAATTCAGACGAAGAAGATGAGCGGTGGTGTAATAGGTTAAATGGAGTGACTACGTTACTCTGCAATATGATGACTAAATCTCTATACTGTGTAAGGGCCCAGGATCACGAATTGCCAATGTATGATGGGCCAACGATAATAGATGAATTCCTAACCAAATTTGAAATCGCAATACCGGAGCACCAACGGTTTGATGCATTGAGATGGGTGTTGAGCGCGATGCCTGCACGATGGTGGGGCACACATGAAGGGACTTTCAATGATTGGCGTGGCTGCAAGCGCATGATGAAGATCAAATTTGGGAATCCCAAACTACACATAATGGAGAAATAGGATGGACTTGATGACCTGCGCATGCACCTTACTAGATGGATCAAAGCCTACAGAGAGGAACCTCAGCTAGAATGGGTGCACTTATTTTATCACACCCTAGACGTCATTCCCAGAAATTGGTATATTGAAGCAGAGCTCCGACATGACATAGGCGAGTGGGATATCTTATGCACAAGGTTTTTGTTGACATTCCTCTTTGAAGATCAATGGATGGATCCCTTGGACGAAGCATTACAACTGGTAAAGGCCGCCATTTTCAAGACACCACTGGAACCAGAGGAAACTGTGCAGCTCGACTGGTCGTGACAGTTGAGCTAGGCTCTTGAATGCTATAATGTCCAGGTAGAAGATGATGCAGATGATCCATGAAATGTTAACATTTCGGAATCAAAGGGGAGCCGCGAGGTGCGCGGACCCAAAATCGAAGATCCAGATATCATGGCATCGTTGAAAACGAGACAAGTCAATATCGGAACCGAAGAGGAGCCGAAGTATGCAACACTGGGGGACTATTGGGACAATGCCACAGTGGAGAAGGTCGTCAAATTGCTTCACGAATATCAAGATTTATTCCCAACAAAAATCACAGAGCTAAAAGGGATCCTAGGAGACCTGGGAATGATGAAGATAACATTGAAGCCAGACATGAAACCAGTTAAGCAGCGACCATATCGATTGAACCCAAAATATAAAGCAAAGATCCACGAAGAACTGGACAAGAATTTGGCAGCATGAATCATTGAACCAGTCGAGGAGTCCGACTGGGTAAGTCCGATGTTTGTGCAGGAGAAGAAACAGAAGGGTGAGATTCATATTTGTGTGGATCTCAGGAAACTCAATGATGCTTGTGTTAATGATCCATTTCCAACTCCGTTTATAGATGAGGTATTGGAAAATGTGGGGGGGGGGGGGCAGGAAGCCTACTCCTTCACGGATGTGTTCTCAGGATAACACTAGATTAAGATCGCGCCAGAGGATAGGACTAAAACAACATTTGCCACTGAATGGGGTTTCTTTCAGTACATAGTGATGCCCTTTGGACTGAAGAATGCGTCGTCGATATTTTCACGACTAGTGGTAGCAGCATTCAAAGAATTTATACACAAGTTCTTAGAGGTCTATCTTGATGATTGGATCGTGTTTGGACTGGTTAAGAAGCACGTAGCGAGCTTACAATTGATGCTGGACACATGCCGTTGAGACCAGATTGCGCTAAACTTAAAGAAGTGTACGTTCCTTGTCCCATTTGAGAACCTGCTCGGCCATATGGTTTGTAAGCAAGGCCTGAAGGTCGACCCGGCAAAGATCGCCGTCATACTCAATCTACAAGCGCCGTGAAGTGTCAAACAATTACGTGATACCCTAGGAAACATGGGCTACTATTGGAATTTCATCAAAAGCTACGTTCGGATCATAGCTCCGATAGAACAATTGTTGAAGAAGGATGCTACTTATTGCTGGAATGAGGAATGCAACAAAAGTCTGGAGACACTCAAGGAAAAGATGGCATCAGCCCCTATATTGGTCTTTCCGAAATGGGACGTTGAGTTTCATGTGCATGTCGACATGTCATGTATCGCGCTGGGGGTGGTACTTACTCAACCAGGAGCGGAGGGAATTGACCACCCGATTGCGTTCGCAAGTCACCGGTTGTCAAAAGCTGAGAAGAATTACTCCACTATCGAGTGCGAGGGATTAGCGATGGTATACATGCTTCAAAAATTCTGCCACTATCTGCTTGGCGGCCAATTTAAGATGTATACCAATCAATCGGCATTAAAATACCTAGTGAACAAGCCTGTGTTGGGGGGGTGAATTTGTAGATGGTTACTGTTATTCTAGGAGTATGACTTTGAGGTCGTCGTAAAGTCGAGACATCTAAATGTAGGCCCTGATCACTTGTCCCAAATTGAGACCGGCGAAGAACCCACAAATATAGAGGATGGACTCCCGGATGCACAACTATATGCGATGCACATAGCAGATGGTCACTTTGAGGATATAATCCACTTCTTAACTACAGGAACCACGCTACAGGGATATTCTGTTCAAAAGAAGAAGGAATTGGTGATACGCATAACAGATTTCACCGTGATTGCAGGACACCTCTACAAAATGGGCAACAACGAAATATTACGTAGATATGTCCTGGAGTTCGAGAAAGGATAGATCCTTGCTGAAGCACATGGGGGGGTTTCTAGCGGACATTATGCGAGTCACACCACAACCTAGAAGATTCTTGGTCTAGGATTATGGTGGCCCACTTTGCATCAGGATTTGAAAGCATATTGCCAAGCCCGCGACATATGTCAACGGACGGGGAAACCATCACGGAGAGATGAAATGTTCTCCAGCCATAAATGATGTTACAGCCATTTGAGAAGTGGGAAATTGATTTCGTAGGACCTATCAAGCTGTGAGGGAAGATGGGTGCACGCTATATCATCACTGCGACAGATTATTTGACCCGATGGGCAGAGGCACAACTGGTTAAGGATTGCATGGCTGCAACAGATGCGAAGTTTTTGTTCGAGAACGTACTAACAAGGTTTGGCTATCCCAAAATTCTCATGAGCGACTAGGGAACACATTTCTTGAATGAAATGATTAGCGAACTCACTGAGGAGTTCCAAATATATCACCAGCAGAGTACGACATACCACCCGCAAGCGAATGGCACTGTTGAGGCATTCAACAAAATCTTGGAAGCAACATTGATCAAGGTCTGCAATGCGTGACGAAATGATTGGGACTTGCGCATCCCTGCTATGCTATGGGCATACCGAATCACGTGTAAGAAGTTGATGGGCTAGAAACCTTTTCGGTTAGTCTATGGCAAGGAGGCCATTATGCCTATGGAATATATTGTGCCTAGTTTGTGGATCGCAGCAATCATAGGTATGGCAGAGCGTGGGGCTTTGAGGGAAAGGCTCGCGTAGCTAGAGGAATTAGAGGAGGAACGACTTTTGGCCAGATTCCATCAACAAGTCTAGAAACAACGCGAGGAAGCGTGGCATGATCGCCATATCAAGGTGCGCACCTTCAAGGAGAATGATCTAGTATTGTTATATGACAGTAAGTTAAAGAAATTCCCTGGAAAACTTTGAATGCATTAGTTGGGACCCTATTTCATCAAATAAGTTACTGATGGGGGCATGGTTCAGCTTGGCAAACTCAATGGAGACCCCTTCCCGGGCCGAGTGAATGGAAGTCCCCTGAAGCTCTATACAGGCAGGCTGGCAGCCTGACTAACCATTCATAGGACAGTCTCACCACTCCAGCCAGTTGAAAGAGAGCGTGGGATGGTAAAGAAGTCTGTGGGAAAGCGACATGAGTGCCAGGATGCGCGTCGATCTAGCCCATCACCTAGATCGTGGTCGCGCAGTCCGAAATATGCTGCTGGGTTGCTACGAGCAGAGGTGACCATTCATGTCACTATTCATGACAAGGTGTTTGCATTATGGAAAAAGGGAGTAGGTGGCAGGCAAGTAAGAGAAGGAGTATGAGCCAGATGTGGATCGAGCTACCACATATTTTACACGGGGACACTAGGATAGGTGGGAACCAGTGAAATTGAAATTCGAATTGCTTATAAATCACCAAGGGGTATCCACCGGGCGAACTACACTTCTGGAAAACATACACTGAGTGTCAATATGGAGTTATTCATTATCTCTGCACAAGGAATAAGCCTGAGGGTGGTGATATGGCCATTGGAGCAACAGGACTCTTTAAGAAGCATGGTGTTGATAACCACGGCCATCCCACAGATTGCAGCATCAATAGTAGGGGATCTACCGGAAAAGAGGAGACACGAAGCAGAATTGGTCCGGATGTCATCACCCCGCCCGGGGTAGGCCAGCGAACTACAACACTACAGAGAAAGGATGGAAAGATGAAGAACACGGGTAGAAATGAAGTTAATAAGTCGTCTTTGACGAACCTTAAGGATTGGGATCTCGTGGACAGCAGTGATGGTCTAGCAAAATTGCAACACAAGCTGCAGCAGATAGTGCGAAGAGTAGATATGAAGGTTGGAAGTGGTTGCAGTGGTACAAGGAGGTCCCGTATGCGACTCCCCCGCTCGAGCTAAAATCTTGTGATGGGGTGTTCTGTGTTAACCGAGCAGAGTATAATGAGCATCATCGTTCACAAGGAATGGTAAAAACACTGAAGTAGGAGCCAGACGAAGCATGGCAGGAGACAACCAAGAAGCAGTAGGACGACGAGCACCGCTCAGAGGGAGGTGAACCGTGAAGCCATGGTAGCATGTCTCGCCACACCAACGAGTGACTTAGGACGAGTCACGATGATTGTGTTGGGGGACTGTTGGGTAGTGGAAGTCCCGCGTAACAGTTTTGAGTTTGAGAGCCTAGAAAGTAGGATAAAAATATGGTAAACCTCTGAAATATGCAAAGAACGAAAGGTAAAAGACCGAGTGAAGGGGTTGTCCCAAAAATAATATAAAATAATAGGAAGTAGATCGGTCCGCAGACCATAGATAGGTATAAATAGAGCATGACTCTATGAGGGAAAGGCAGTTCTTTTTGGGGTATGATCTTGGATCTGAATGGCAATCGGTTTTTTAGGGAAGCATTCTGAAAGCATCTGTAAGTCCAAGTCGAGGGTTTGGGTAGTGGATAGAGGCTCTGCAGCTGTGTGTGCAAAGGTCTGGAAGAGTCTGCAGCTGTGTACGCGGACCCCTACAGCTGAATGCGTAGGGCGGATCTCGATGTATGGGTGATAAGTGGAAATAAATATAAAGTTCCTTTTGAGAATTCTGTGTCGAATCTAAATTATCGCGAATGTGGCATTTTGTATGAATAATAAGACTGTTTTGATCTATGCGCATATGATTGCTTATTAAATACTTGTGAAGCTAGGTTTAATCTTAATAAGTAAACTGAATAAATCTGATAAATGTTTTCTTAAAGACCTTTCTAAAGTAGATCCGAGTTGCAATACTTCATCCAATAGATTATATCTGTAGACTGCGCACTTATAGATAGTGAGAGATATTTGGGATTTGCGCGAATACAGCACAGTGCGAAGTTGCAGAATGGGGCGCGAAACCTCCAAACCACATCTAGACATCCCCAGGGTGCAGAAACCTGGTTCCAACACCCTCCCTTGCTATCTCGGGTGAGACCTTAGTCCGCGCTCCGCGGGCTGTTGCCGAAAGGGCCGGTAGCTGCGGGATTTGCTTGTCTAAATAATTCTTCCGAACTTGGGTCAGGCCCATATAAGTCAATAGAAGCTAAGATGGATGGTATAGAAGAAAAAATTGAAGGAAACATGGAATATTTGAAGACATATTTGACAAAGTTGCTATAATAAATGCTTACTAATGGTGAAAGGGGAGTAAAGGAAACTCATGATGAGAACAAAAGAAATGTTAATAATGATTTCATAGACTCTAACGTTGGATTGAAGACCCACCATATTCCAAATATTGATATGAGGAAGTTTGATGACAAGGATCCTGTAACATGGATACTACATATGGAGCAATATTTCGATCTCCATAATGTTCAAAACACACAAAAGGTACGCATTGCAACTTTATATTTGGAACCAAATCAGTTTGTATGGTATTGATGACTTTACTCTCGTAAACAATTTGTCACTTGGGCAATTTTTGCGGAAGAAATGATAGAAAATTATGAGGATACAAAAAGAAACACCTTTTTTAGCCAATTGATAAATCTCAAACAAAAGGGTTCAATGATGGAGCACATTGAGGACTTCCAAAAATTGAATATAAGGGTAAAAAGTATTCCAGAAGAGCATAGGATTGATGTGTTCATAGGGACTTTAAAGGATAACATCCAACATGAGGTTCTCCTTTGGGAACTTGATTCATTGGCGAAGGAATTCAGGTTGGCAAGAAAAATGGAAAGCAAAATTATGGCAACAGGGAAGCCTACCACTAACAACTATAAAGATGGAAGTGTTGTTTCTCCTAGCCTTTCACCACCTACAAGGTTGACACCACGACAATTGGAAGACAAAATAGAAAAGGGATTTGTTACAATTGTGATAGAAAATACACTAAAGGTCATAAGCGTGCTAAGAAGAAATTAATTTACATAGATGAGGAAGAGGAGAAAGAAAAGGATCAAGAAATGTCAAAAAAAGAGGATATACACTAGGAACCAATCCCAAAGAAAGAAGAAATCAATCTGACCATATCTTGTAATGCATTGACAAGAATTACCACTCCCCAAACTCTCAAGATAGCAGGGCATATCAAGAAGAAAAAGGTAATAGCATTGATTGATTTGGGTAGTACCCATAATTTTATTCATTGTAAGATAGCCAAGGAATTGAATTGCTTCCTATATCAAGCACCCGAGTGTCAAGTAATGGTTGCAAATGGAGGAAACATAAATTTCTCTGGAAAGTGACATAATATCAAGCTATCCATGGGAGAACATGTCTTGAATAGTCCAATGCTTTCCATTCCAATGCATAGTGTAGATGTTGTACTAGGAGTCCAATGGCTACAATCTTTGGGTACGATAACTTTTAATTTTCAAGAAATTTTCTTGAATTTTTTTGGAAAGGAAAGGAAGTCAAATTAAGGGGTGTTGAAGGGAAACTGGGAAAGATAATCATCTCTAAGAGCATGACAAAGCTTCTAAAGAAATAACAACAGGGCGTAATTACACAATTATGTTTACTAGAGGTTCTGACATCGAAATCATCTATTTCTCTAGATCTCCAAAACGTTTTGGACAATCATTCCAAGGTATTTGAGATTCCCAAAGGCCTACTGCCTATTCATTATCATGATCATGCTATTCATTTGATTCCAGGAAGTGTTCCCCCAACATCAGGCCTTACATATATCCATATGCCCAAATGAGTTAAATTGAATGTATGGTTGCAGAAATGCTAGAGGTTGGTATAATTCAACCTAGTAAAAGTTCTTTCTCTGCTCCAGTGGTATTGGTACACAAGAAGGATGGATCATGGTGCATGTGTCCAGATTATAAGGAGCTCAACAAGCTTACTATTAAATATAAATTTCCCATTCATGTCATTGACGAATTATTGGATGAATTACATTGATCAATTTACTTCACCAAGTTGGATCTTCATTCAGGATATCATCAAATCAAAATGAAGATTGAAGGCATTCCAAAATCAACATTTAGAACCCATGAGGGTCATTATGAACTTTTGGTCATGCCTTTTGGCCTTACCAATGCACCTTCTACATTTAAAGGTTTGATGAATTCCATTTTCAAACCCTTCCTTAGAAAATTTGTGTTAGTATTTTTTTATGATATACTAATCTACAACAAGTCTTGGAAGGATCATGTTCAACATGTTGACAGGGTGCTCAAACTATTAGAGGAGAAACACTTATATGAAAAAAGCTCCAAATGTTTCTTTGGAGTATAAGAGGTGGAATATTTGGGTACTTAGTTAGCTCATAGCTCATCTTATCAACCTCAATCTGATGGGAAAACTAAGATAGTGAACAAATTTTTGGAAGGACATCTTCGTTGCTTTGTATATGATAAACAAACACAATGGGTTAAGTGGTTGCCTTTGGTTGAATGGTGGTATAACACTTCCTTCCATACTGCAGAAAAAATGACCCTATTTATAGCACTTTATGGATACCATTCATCGTCCATCACATCATATTTAAAATAAAATTCTAAGGTTGAAGCAGTGGAAGATCACATCAAGCATCAACAACAAGTTCTCAAACTCTTAAAGGATAACCTCACTTTGGCGCAGAATAGAATGAAACAACAGGCATATCAACATCACAATGAAAGAATTTTTGATGTAGGTGACTGTGAATTTCTATGAATACAACCATACAAACAAATGTCCCTCAAGCAAGCTAAGAAGGATAATAAATTATCACCAAAGTATTATGGTCTGTACAAGGTTTTACAAAAGATTGGTACTATGGAATACAAATTGGAGCTTCCTGAGTGCACCCAGTTTTCCATGTTTCATTCTTAAATAAGGTTATAGGTGAGAAGATCCCAGTTCAAACAATATTGCTAGAACTTGACGAGGAAGAAAAAATCATATTGGAACCAGAAGCAGTAACAAAAAAAGAAATCAACAGCTAAGGAATCGATCAATTTTAGAGTATCTCATCAGGGGGAAGAACTTACCCTCTGAAGATTCCACATGGGAGGATGAGAATTTTGTTAGGTCCCTATAATACTAGTGTAACCGCTTATTGTTATTAGTAAAACCCCCTTATTATATTTTTGTGTCCATGTAGTCCCCATATTGTTATTATTGTGCCCCATAGAATCCCACTATTGTTATTATTGTGCACTTACAATATTATTGTTATGTCAACTTTGATTATATTATCTTAGACTCCTATTTATAGAAAGGAGGCCTTGTCATTTGTATCATCCAAGAATTTTTCATTTGTGTAATGTAAAGGAGGTTTCCCCCTCGAAGAGGTTGATTTCTAAGGCGTTGATCTATCTTTTCTATCTTTTTGTGAGTTGGTTTCATAACATTTGGTATTAGAGCTTTGGATTCTAGGGTTTCGCTACTCCAAATAGATCATCGTGGAATTTTCGCTATAACTGTTTTGCTACGAAGTTTTAGAAGTAAAAAAAAAACCCATTTGAGAAGAGATCGGTCTGAACCTCGGGTCTAAATTTCAAATCTTGTCTCGCTATATTTTTAGAGATATGATATGAGGAAGTTAGGGTTTTTGCAAGCTCCAAAATTTCATCTCAAACAGGTCATCATGGAATTGTTGCTATAATATTTTTTATACAAAGGTTCAGACTTTGAAATTAAAACCCATTTGAGCTGAAATCTTGGTCAATCTTGGGTCCAAATCTTAGATCTTGTCTCGCTATATGTTCGAAGATATAATCTAAGTATGTTATGATTTTTGCAGACCCTTGAATTACATTCTAAATAGGTGACCTTGGAAAAATCATCATAACTTTCTCTCTGAGGAACAAATTTGAAATTTCATAAGAGATTACAGAAAAATGATAGATTGTAGTTTTCTGTGTATATTTTTCATATCCGAAGGTCGAAACAATGACACATGGCATGTCGTACAAGTTCGCGCTACTGAAACATTATATAATTCGGTCATCTTAGGAGATTGGGCATAACTCTCTCTTGGAGAATCAAATTCTAATCAGACTTGTGGGGTTAGAAAGAGGACTCAGAGGGCTACTGTAGTAGACAATTTCAAAACTTGGAGATCTGAAAGTACAGACTTACAGTCGTTTCAAGATCGAGCTCCTAAAATCAAGAAAAGGCGACATGAGGAAGTTTGATGGAAAGGATCTGGTAAATTGGATACTACATATGGAGAATATTTTGACCTACATGAAGTGAAATTGTTACAAAAGGTACATATTGCATCTTCGTATTTAGAACCAGATCAATTTTTATGGTATAAAGGGCTTTGTTCTCGTAAACCACTTGTTACGTGGTCAATTTTCACGGAGGAAATGATAGAACATTATGAGGATACAAAGAGAAAAACCTTCTTTAGCCAATTGATAAATCTCAAACAAAAGTGTTCAATGGCAGAGCACATTGAGGACTTTCAAAAATTGAATATTATGGAAAATGATATTCCAGAGAAGCAGAGGATTGGTGTCTCCATAGGTACTTTAAAGGATAACATTCAACATGAGGTTCGTCTTTGGGAACCTGATTCATTGGAGAATGGATTCAGATTGGAATGAAAAGTGGAAAGCAAAATTATGGCAACAAGGAAGTCTACCCCTCACAACTATAAAGATGGAAGTGTTGTTTGTCCTAGCCTTCTAGAACCTACAAGGTTGACACCACAACAATTGGAAGAAAAAAGAGCAAAAGGGCTTTGTTACAATTGTGATAACAAATACATTAAAGGTC
This sequence comes from Pinus tabuliformis, assembly GCA_031772625.1. Lineage (NCBI taxonomy): Eukaryota > Viridiplantae > Streptophyta > Pinopsida > Pinales > Pinaceae > Pinus > Pinus tabuliformis. Next base: position 1,425,341,469 of record CM062816.1, read on the forward strand.
ATAAGTGTGTTGAGAAGAAATTATTTTACATTGATTGTGAAGAGGAGGAAGAAAAGGATCAAGAAACATCAAAAGAAGGGGATATACACTAGGAACCAACCCCAGAGAAAGAAGAAATGAATCCAACCATATCTTGTAAAGCATTGGCAAGAATTATCACTCCTCAAACTCTCAAGATAGAAGGAAATATCAAGAAGAAAACGGTTCAAAAAGTGAAAGATCAAATTGAGAAAGAAGAAATGAATCCAACCATATCTTGTAATGCATTGGCCAGAATTACCACTTCTCAAACTATTGTAGGTTTTAACCCCGTACATAAATTACCTGCATACGAATTCTAAAACACAGAAAATAAACAATGAGAGAGCATAACACATAAAACACATATACACAAAGATTTTCCCCTGGATCCCAAAACCAGGACTACCAGCTTGATTTTGTCAATTCATCTGCAGTATTCTTCAAAGTGTCCACCTTTACCAGCAACACCTTTTTGTTTTCTATCATATCCCTCACAAAGCGATAATGAACATCAATGTGCTTTGTCTTTGAATGATAAGTAGGGTTCTTTGCCAAGAAAATTGCACTTTGGCTGTCACAGTCTATCCTTATAGCTCCCTATACTAACCCAATACTTGAACACAATCTATGCAACCAAACTGCTTCCTTTCTTGCATGAGTGGTTGCCATGTATTCTACCTTTGTAGTTGATAGTGCCACTACAGATTGTTTCTTACTCATCCAACTGACTGCACCTCCAAATAGGTTAAACACATACCCACTTGTAGATCTTCTCTGATCCAAATCTCCAGCCAATCTGCATCGACAAAACTATGGATATCCAAAACTCTATCCAATCTTGGTCTTCCTTGGTAGCACAAACCATAATCACTAGTGCCACGCAAATACCTGAAAACCCGCTTCACTGTTGTCCAATGCTCCTTCCCTGGTTTTGACATAACCTGCTCAATACTCCCATTGCATGTACAATGTCTGGTCTAGTACATACCATTGCATACATCATGCTACCGACTGCACTTTCATATGCAACACGGGACATATCCTCTTCCTCTTCTTGTGTCTTGGGACACTGTTCAACAGATAACTTTACACCTACAGGAATAGGAACCTTCACCGGTTTACTATCCTGCATATTAAACCTATATTGTCTCGACATACTTCCTCTGGTTTAACCAGAGCTTCCTCTTTGTCTGATCTCTTTTAATTTCCATGCCCAAAATATAGTTTGCAGCACCAAGATCTTTCATGTCGAATTTGGAGGACAATTGGGTCTTCAAATCTTGGATAATTTCTTTGTCATTTCCAACCAGCAACATATCATCCACATACAAGACCAGCTAAATAACACAGTCACCAATTAATTTAAAATACACACAATGATCTGCTTTTCTTCTGGTGAAGCCAAGTCCCCATATAAATGTATCAAATTTCTGATACCACATCCTTGGTGACTGTTTTAACCCATACAAAGACTTCTTTAACTTGCATACCAATTCTTTCTTACCCTTCACAGTAAATCCTTCAGGTTGCTTCATGTAGATCTCCTCTTTCAGATCCCCGTGAAGAAATGATGTCTTCACATCCATCTATTCTACCTCAAAATCAAAAGTGGCAACAACAGATAAAAGTAATCTAATAGAAGTTACCTTGGCAATAGGAGAAAAAAATATCACCAAAATCAATTCTCGGCACCTGGGAATAACCTTTTGCTACCAACCAAGCTTTGTATTTCTCCACCTTTCCTTCTGCATTTGTCTTCTTCTTAAACACCCATTTGCTACCAATGGGTTTCCTTCCAGCCAGCAACTCCACCAGATCCCAAGCCTATTTTTTGTGCAAAGATGCCATTTCATCAACCATGGCCTCTTTCCAAAGTTTTCTATCCTCTGAATCTACTGCTTCCTTCACAGTTACGGGATCATCATCAGTAATAGATAAAGCAAAATTTGAACAGAAAGAAGATGGACTATACCTCTCTGGCTGCTTTCTTTCTTGAACTGATCTTCTTACACCAGAGTTTGTGGCTCTTCATCTTCTATTCATCCTCTGTTGTAGAGTCTGATTCTTCCTCCTTTAGCTCAAACTCTATCTTCTCAGGTTCCTTTTGTTGGACTTCATGTTTAATAACATCTTTCACCTCTATGAACACCACATCTTGGTTGTACAAAACCTTCCTTGTTGCTGGGTTCCAATGCTTATAACCCTTTAAACCATCCTTATACCCAATAAAGATGCACTTTTCAGATTTACTATTCAACTTGGTTCGTTTCTCCTTTGGAACATGTACATGTATATTAATCACATCCAAATACCCTCATATGTGAAAGAGAGGGTTTCTTACCAGTCCATACTTCTTGTGGAGTCTTATCCTCTGACGCTGATGAAGGTGATCTATTGACCAGGTAACATGCTGTCTCCACTGCCTCTGTCCAGAATTATTGCCCTAACACGGCACCACTGAGCATGCTTCTTGCCCTTTCCATCAACGTCTTGTTCATTCTTTCTGCAACTCCATTTTGCTGAGGTGTATATGGAGTGGTCTTTTGTCGTGCTATACCACACTTCTTACATAATTCTTCAAATTCCTTACTGCAAAACTCTCCACAGTTATCTGTCCTCAGCACCTTTATCTTCTTCTCTGTCTGGTTTTCCACCAGAGCCTTAAATTCTTTAAACTTGTCAAAGACTTCAGATTTATTCTTAAGGAAATATATCCATGTATTCCTTGAGAAGTCATCTATAAATGATACATAGTACACAGACTTACCTAGTGATGTAACCTTCACAGGTCCAAACACATCACTGTGCACAAGCTCTAATATCTGTTTCGCCCTCTTACCACCAGAGGGGAAACTCACCTGATTTTGCTTCCCATATACACAATTTTCACAAAAATCAAAATCCAGAGAACTATTACTCATACCTTCTACCATACCTTTACCATGAAGTATTCAAAGGTCCTTCTCTCCAATATGTCCAAGCATTTGATGCCACAACATGGTCTTCTCTCCAGATACCACTAGATTTTCTGCTCCACTTTCAGGAACCACAGAACTGTTGCACCCATCAACAACAGTGCTACCTTGCAGCTTGTATAGAGTTCCAGTCTGAACTCCCCGCATCAATACCAGTGCTCCTCGAACCATCTTGTAGGTATCCTTCTCGAACACTATTTTTACACCTGCATCATCCAGCTTGCTTACAAAAATTAGATTTCTGGCTAATGCAGGAATATGCAGAACACCCAGAAGTGTTCTAACCCTTCCACCTTGCAACTTCAACTTTATTTTTCTACGACCAACGATTCTAGGCTTCCTATCATCCCCTAAGAAGACATCACCACCATCGTATTTATCATACTCGCAGAATCACTCTCTATGGGGAGTGAAGTGAAAGGATGCACCTGAGTCAATCAACCATGCCTCATGATCTACATGTGTACTTGAAGAAGCCAAGTACACATCCCCACCTTCATCTGAGGTTTTTTTCACCTTTGTAGAAGAAGCATCATAAAATCCCTTTCCTTTGTCAAGAGCTTTAGATTTACAGTCCCTTTTGTAGTGCCCTTCCTTTCCGCATTTCCAGCAGACCACATTTACAAGTTTTCCTGGAGATTTAGATCTCCCTCTAGATTTAGATCTCCCACTCAATGACTTATTTTTGTTTCTGTTTTGGGACCGTCCTCGTATAGACAAGACATCACCATTCTGACTCTCCATATTTTTCCATCTCATCTCCTCCGTTAGCAAGGATGAGACTATTTCATCAAATTGCAAGGCAGTTGCATTGCTACCTATTGCAATAACCAGACTATCCCACGAATCTGGTAGAGAACACAACAAACTGATACACTTATCTTCATCTGAAATTTTAATATTAATAGATAATAACTGACTTACCACTGTATTAAATGCGTTCAGATGATCTGTCACTGAGTCTCCGTCTTTCATCCTCAGGTTATATAGCTTTTTCCATAGGAACAGTTTATTCACAAGAGACTTAGATTAGTACAAAGTCCCTAACTTGTCCCATAAAGCCTTCGTTGTAGCTTCCCTTGATACATTCAGCAATACTGAATCTCAGACACACAATCGTATTGTGCTCTTAGCCTTCCGATCCAACTTCTTCCATTCTTCATCGGACACTCTCGTTGGTTTAGTACCTGGATCTACCGTGATCCACTGATCTTTATCCACCAACAGATCCTCCATCTTGAGTTTCCACAACTCAAAACTCTGACCATTAAATTTCTCGATCTCTATCTTTCCACTACTCGCCATCTTCTTTCACCACCAGAATTGATCCAGTAGATCTCCCACTGAACAGGGTCTACCACAGGCCCGAGTGAAACCCCTCAACAACAAAGGCATCCCCTTGAAGCCAAAACAACTCTGATACCAGATGTAGGTTTTAACCCTGTACAAAAATTACCTACATACGAATTCTAAAACACAGAAAATAAACAATGCGAGAGCATAACACATAAAACACATATACACAAAGATTTTCCCATGGATCCCAAAACTGGGACTACCAGCTTGATTTTTCATTATTTTCCTTTCAATGTTACAATACATATTTATACATGCCGAAGCATCCAATACCATGGACTGAACAACTATCAAGATAGAAGGACATATCAAGAAGAAAAATGTTCAAGAAGTGAAAGATCACATCAAGCATCAAAAAATGAATCTGACCATATCTTGTAATGCATTGGAAGAAATTACCACTCCTCAAACTCTCAAGATAGAAGAACATATCAAAAAGAAAAAGATTCAAGTAGTGAAAGATCACATCGAGCATCAACAACAAGTTCTCCAACTTTTAAATGATAATGCCACTTTGGTGCAGAATCAAATGAAACAATAGATAGATCAACATCATAGTGAAAGAAGTTTTGATGTAGGCGATTGGGTATTTTTACGGCTATATCTCAAGAAAGCTATTTATGAGAAGGAAATCTTGGCAATACTACATGCACTTAAGAAATGGCGACCTTACCTAATGGGAAGATGCTTCAAGGTAAAAATGGATCATGATATTCTTAAATACTTTTTAGAAGAAAGATTATATTTAGAAGAATAGATAAAATGGGTCACAAATATGTTGGGTTATGACTTTGAAATCATCTACAAAAAAGGGAGGCAAAATGTTGTTGCAGATGCACTCTCAATAAAGGATGAGGATGTGGAAGAATTGTTTTGTGCTATTTCTATTATCCAACCAGATTGGATAAATGAAGCAAGGGATGAATGGAAAAAGGACGAAGAAGTGTGGCCACTCATTCAAAAGTTGCAGAAGATCCCAGTTCAAACAATATTGCCAAAACTTGACGAGGAAGGAAAAATCATATTGGAACTTGGAGCAGTCACATAAACAAGAACCTGACAGCTACAAAATTGATCAATTTTAGAGTATATCATCAAGTGGAAGAACTTACCCACTGGAGATTCCACATGGGAGGACAAGAATTTTATACAGAATCATCAAGAACTACTCAAGCGTTGAGGACAACACTTTTTGAAGGAAAGGGGCATGTTAGGTCCCTATAATGCTAGTGTAACCCCTTATTGTTATTAGTACAACCCCCTTATTATATCGATGTGTCCATGTAGTCCCCATATTGTTATTATTGTGCCCCATAGAAGCCCACTATTGTTATTATTGTTCCCTTACATTATTATTGTTATGTTGGCTCTAAATATATTATGACCCCTTAGACTCCTATATATAGAAAGGAGGTCTTGTCATTTGTATCATCCAAGAATTATTCATTTGTGTAATGTAAAGGAGGTTTCCCATTGAAGAGGCTGATTTCTAAGGTGTTGATCTATCTTTTCTATCTTTTTGTGAGTTGGTTTCATAACAAATTTTATACAGAAGCATCCAGAACTACTCAAGCATTGAGAAAAACACTTTTTGAAGGAGAGGGGCATGTTAGGTCCCTATACTACTAGTGTAACCCCTTATCATTGCTAGTGCGACCCCCTTATTGTATTATTGTGCCCATATAGTCCCCATGTTTTTATTATTATGCCCCATAGAAGCCCACTATTATTGTTGTTGTGCCCCTACAATATTACTGTTATGTAGGCTTTGATTGTATTGGGACCCCTTAGACTCCTATATATAGAAAGGAGGTCTTGTCATTTGTATCATTGAAGAATTTTCATTGTGTAATGTAAAGGAGGTTTCCCCCTCGAAGAGGTTGATTTTTAAGTCGTTGATCTATCTTTTCTATCATTTTGTGAGTTAGTTTCATAACAATAACACTACATACAGAAGATCGAGCATTCAAAACCAGGGAGATCTGGGCGTCGATTGTATTTAATAGGATTTTAAAGGCATAAATGACATGGTCAGTGCCGTAAGAAGCTGTATCAGTAAATCAAGAAGAGGGATCATTCAAAACCAAGTATTGGAAGACTCAAAAATGGCTCTTTGTGACCCACTTCCAAGGGTGGCGCCAAAGGCACTAAAGGCATAAATTACGAGATTTAATTGAGCAACATAGGAGACCATACCATGAAATAGATGTAGCTTGAAGCTGGAGAAATTATAGGGAGGGGCACGAAGATATTGCATTAATGTTTCATCTGTTTTGTGATGTTGTGATGTGCTTTCATTTATGAGGCAATTACTATTTTTGTGATGTTTTTTGGACACAAAGCCTTCCCTGGCCAAGACAACAAGCTGATCTGACAGCTGAGACTCGACCCAGGGATATTTTTTTCTGTATCATGATTGATAACGCACCCCCTCTTATTATAAATAAGGGGTATCAACACTAAATAAATGTTTTGAAATCTGCAAAGAAATGCTGATAATTTTTGTGAGACTGTATCACTTAGTTACATAGATCTTGTAGAATATCAAAGGAGTAGTGGTGATTCCCCCTTTTAAGTATTACAGTGTGTTATTTCCCATTTTGATCCATTTTGTCTATTTCCTTCTCTGAATTCATGCAACAATAGATTCTTGAATATTTCATACTTTTCTACAAATTCATTTGCATTGAGCTGTTAATGCACATGTCTATTTGATTGGTTGAAATTATATCTTTAAATTGCACTACATGAATCATAGCATAAAATTTCTTTTATGTCCATTATATCTACCTGTAACTCAGATAATTGTAGCAAATCTCATGGTTTCAGGCTCTATGTTTTTAATATAGAATTTTTGGTTCTTTGAGCTCTACATTTTGAGTTATACCTTCTCTTTATCTTCTCTCATTTATTCCACAAAGATGATTAAATTGTAAGCCTTTGAAGTGCTCGACCTCCACTATTTTTTGTTATATTTCTAGGAACTGTGTATGTGTAGAAATACTAAAATACCTGACTTGTATCTTTGGATGAAAGAACTAACTCTTGACTCTTATATATGTGTATAGAACATGGGTGATGTCTCCTCCTACTTGAGAATCATTTGAGACATACCAATCTAGATGTACCCCGACAGTCTTGTAAGCAATATAAGGTTGTCTTTGGGAGCTATGACATCTTCTAGTGTCGTTGCTAGGGAACGTATTGAAGGATTTTTCCCCTAGGATACGACAAATTGAGCACCCTTTGTGTAGGTGAGCGGAGTTTGTTCTGATTACATTCACATCACCTTGGCGATTCCACACCCCCCTCATTATCATTCATCATCTTGGCTTTTAAAAGGCCTCATACTCGCTCAGAAACCTCTCAACAGAAAGCCCCATTTGTATCTGACCCTGAAAAATTAATTTTCAAGGAAGTATGGAAAGAGAAAACTCCCCCTGCCTGTGCTACCATCTCACCAACCTTTGCAGCTTCCTCCTCTAGTTCTCAATCCACTGTTGCTCATTATTTAGAATTGGATCCTATGATCTTGACATACCCTGATTCCCCTCCAACCACTATGGTCTTGACCCCAGTTCCTCAAGCAAATTTTAATCCCCCTCCACTAATTTAGATGGCTCTTCCAGGATTTTTCTAAATAAGTATGCACCTCTTGATTTACCTTAGCCCCTAAGTGCTATGCCCTAGGACTACTTAAAGATTTTGCCTAGGTTTAATGGGGAAGATGAAAATTCTACTCAGAAACACATTCAGGCATTCTGTGCTTTTGATGAGAACCTGAATGTAGAACAACTGGATGTGGTCCTGACACTTTTTGTACAGTCCCTTGATGGAGAAGCCAAAAAATGGTTTAAATCCCTACCAAATGGCTCCATCACCACTTGGGAGGAACTTGAAATCCCCTTCACACAAAAATGGGGTGAGAAGAGAAATCATGAGTACCTCCTCACAAAGTTCAATTCCATAAGGAGGAAGCCAAAGGAGGATATCTCATAATTTAATAAGAATTTTAATAAGAAGTTTAACAACTTTCCTGCTGATATAAAGCCTCCTCCAGCCTCTGCTCGTGTAGCTTACTTGGTAGCCTTTGAATCTGACTTTGGTTTTACCTTAAGAGAAAGGAAGTCTCCCACTTTAGACCTACTCCAAGTTGATTCTCTTAAAGTAGGAACAAATTTTTCCTCAACAGGGAAGTCAAGTGGAGAGTAGGAAACCACTAGGAATAGAAGAGGTAAAGAAAAAGCTTCCTCCTCTGGTCAAACAAGAGAAACACCAGACCTAAAGTTGGAGGAGATGGATAAACTCATCAGGAGTTTGTCACATAAGGTTGGAAATCTCGAAATTGAGAACACGAGTATCTCCAAACATAATGCTCAAAGCAACAACTGGGGATATAACCCACAGTATAGAAGGCCTCCATTATAGATACTGCCAAGGGAAAGAAAGGAACAACCAAATTAGATCCCTCATCCTCTATATTAAGAAGATGATCCCGATGAACAATAGTAAGATACACATGAGATGCAGGGAAACTTATATTCTTCTTTCTTTGAAGAAGAACATGGAAATATGGCTCACTAGGAGGCCAGTCATGATAGAGAAACAACAACAAAGGAGGAAGATATAGATTATTATTGTAAACAATTTTCATATTTCATGCAAGCACAACTACACCAAAGGTATGATCTAATATCTTCAAGAAAGAGGTCAAGGGAGCCAGAACAACAAGAAGCAACTACCCCCCAAACTATTCCCTTAGTACCAGATAAAGGGAAAGGTAAGCTGAATCCTAAACCTGCCAGGGTAAAAGTCCCCTTGAATAAGGAAATAAATAGCTCAGAGGGGCACACAGCAAAGGAGGCACCTGTTCTATAGAAAAATACCGGTGGTAGTGAAGGAGAAGAAGAGCTAGGAGGTATAGAAAAGACCCAATCTACATTCAACCTTCAAAAGGAGCTTGAAAAGGTAAATATTTATGTTCCACTAACTGAGCTTCTGAATTAGCCTACCTATAAATCTCAGGTATCTCAATTCATGCATCCATCAGTCTCATCACCCACCCATGATTCTCTAAATCTTCAGGAAGAGAGGCCAATGGTGGTCTTTGGGCCGCATGTGGAAGAACTTGATCCTTCTACTGCACCTTTCTATGTGACTCTGGGAATCCATGACCTTCTTTTGCATAATTACATGTTGGACTCTGGAGCCTCCCACAACCTCATGCCATTGGAAGTAATGGAACAACTTGGCTTGCATATCACCAGGCCCTACAAGGACCTATACTCCTTTGACTCCAAGAGGGTCAAATGTTTGGGAATGATAAAGGATTTGGCGATGAACTTGTCTCAGATCCCAGTTAAGAATGTGGTAATGGACATAGTAGTGGCATATATACCCCCTAATTTTGGCATGCTGCTATGTAGATCTTGGGGTTTCAAGGTGGGGGGCTCTATCAAGTTGGATCTAACTTATGCCACCATTCCCACCTTTGGAAGAGAACAAAGGAGGCTATATAGAGAATCTAGGTTTGTAAAAATTATGACCTCAGCTAAAGGCTAAAAAAACTCCCCAATGTATGGAAAAGAAAGTGACCTCTCCAGTCTACTCCTAGAAGAAGATGAGTCTATATTAGAAGAAACATCAGTCCACCTAACATGGTAGCTAGAACATCAACATGCAAGTGAAAGCAAAGTATGGAAATTATATTTTGATGGAGCCAATTCAAAAGAGGGAAATGGGGCAGGAGTATTGTTGGTATCTCTTGAGGGCCGCCTGATACCCCTCTCATTCAAGCTGGAGCTCGAAGAAACTAACAATGTTGTGGAGTATGAAGCACTACTCCTTGGGTTACACACTGCAAAAAATATGAATATTGAATCCATAACAGTTTATGGAGACTCTGAGCTAGTCATAAGACAAATCAGAAATCAATGCCAAGCCAAACACCCCAGACTGAGGACCTACCGCAATGAAGTGTGGGATTTAATTGAAAACTTATTCTTGGCCTTTAATATCAAATTTCTACCTAGAGAAGGAAACATAATGGTTGACTCCCTTGTTGTAGTTGCAATCACTTTCAGGCCCCCTCAAAATCCTCTCCTCAGATATGAGGTGGAAGTTAGGTGTAGACCCTCCATACCTAACAACATCTAGCACTGATAGGTTTTCAAAGATGATGAGCAAGTGATACGATTCATAGAAGTTGTTGGGGAGTTTACTAACTCCACCATTAGTCAAGAAAAAGAAGAAGAAGAAGAAGAAGAATCATATTTAGAAGCCACTTCATGGAAAGACACAATCATTGGGCACAAAATTTTGCAACTGAAAGGGAATACTATCCCTCACAGAATTGTCCCACTAGAAATGATTTTTAATAAATATGACATAACTACTAAACAAATGGCTCCTGATATGGATGATCAAGTACAAGATTGAAACATTGGTTCAAAGGAGGAGCCCCAGATGATCAAGTTGTCAAAATGAATCCCCTTGCATTACAAATAGAGGTATTTAGATTTTTTTCAAAACCTACAAATATGTTTTTGCTTGGTATTATGATGATTTAAAAATGTTTGATACTAACATCATACAACATAAGATTCCTTTAAAAAGCGGAATAAAACCCCGCAAGCAGAAACTCAGACAGATAAATCCACTCCTACTCCCCTCCATTGAAAGGGAGGTAAGAAAGCTAATCCAGGAAAATATCATAGTACCTTTAAGATACTCTGAATGGGTAGAAAATTTGGCCCTAGTCCAGAAAAATAAAGGAGAGATAATGCTATGTGTAGACTTCCAGAATCTAAATAGGGCATCTTTGAAAGACAACTACCGCTGCCCAAGATGGATAATATATTGCAGAAGGTTGTTTGTTCAGCCACAATGTCCATGATGGATGGGTTCTCTGGATACAATCAAGTGGGAGTTCATCTTGAGGATAAGGAAAATACCACTTTCACCACCCCGTGGGGAACATTCATGTATGCTCACAGGCCTTTTGGGATGATAAATGCAAGGACTACATTTCAGAGAGTCATGGACATAACTTTCGTGGGGAAGCAAGAAAAATTTGTGGTGGTATACTTGGATGACATCACAGTATTTTCCGAGACTGAAGAGGAACACATCCTTCACTTAAAACTCACCTTTGAGAAGTGTAGGAGATATGGTCTCTCCTTGAGTCCTAAGAAATCTCAATTTTCCCTAAGTGATGGGAAATTGCTAGGACATATAGTATTGCATGAGGGTGTGAATATCGATCCTAAACAAGTTGAAGCCATCAGCCACATTCATTTTCCTAGGAATAAGAAAGAAGCCCAAGCCTTCTTGGGGAGAATAAATTTCTTAAGGCGATTTATACCCAACTATGTAGAGATAGTCAAGGGTATTACAAACATGCTCAAGAAGGGAAATGAAGTTAAGTGGAGCATGTCCCCCATGATTATTTCAGTAGAATAAAAGAAGCTTTGGTTGAAACCCCATTTTTAGCCATCCCCGACTATTCAGTGCCTTTCTAAATCTTTTCCTTTTCCTCTCCACATACCATCGTTGTAGTGCTGCTACAGAAAAATAAAGTGGGTTATGAGCAACCCATCGCCTTCTTCATCCAAGTCCTAAGGGATGCTAATCTAAAATATAACATATTAGAGAAACAAGCCTATGAACTAGTCAAGGTTCTGAAGGCATTTCACACGTATGTGCTGCAATCAAAAATCACAGCGTTTGTCCCAATGACAACAGTCAAGGACATCCTGGTGTAAGGAGACAGTGAAGGAAAGATGGGTAGGTGGATAGAGAAAATACAAGAATACAAGCTAGAAATAAAGCCTACCAAGCTCATTAAAGACTAGGGGCTAGCTAAGGTTTTATCTGAATCCAATTGCCAAGCACTAGAGATAAATCCGATCACAGAGGAAGGTAGACTAGAGGATCACCAGAGCAGTATTAAAACATCTGAGCAGAAAACATATGCCAAATATAAGGGATCACCTTGGTATAAGAACATAGTTCATTACCTCTTATTCCTAAGGTTCCCATTGGGGCTCGATACATCCAAATACCGAATCGTGAGATTACAAGTGCATAAATATATCATATCCAATGGCCTACTCTACTGGAAGGACCCTGTGGGGGTATTGTTGCTATGTTTGGTGGAAGGGGAGACCCATAAAGTGATTGGGGAGTTTCATGGAGGAGTTTGTGGAGGGCATTACAAATGGAAGACCATGACACACAAAATCCTCAACGTTGGATTCTACTGGCCTACGCTATTTGGGGATGTTCATTCTAGAGTCAAGATGTCCTAGAAATGGCAAGTGTTTGCAGAAAGACATAAGTTTGCTCCTCTCCCGCTGATTCCTATGCATGTGGAGGAGCCTTTTAGACAATGGGGATTGGACTTCGTAGGGGAGATAAACCCACCATCCAGTGGCTAGCACAAATGGATATTAAAAACCACTGACTATTTCACCAAGTGGGTAGAGGCCATCCTAGATAGAAATGCTACAGACCCAGCGGTGATAAAATTCATGAAGGAGAACATACTATCCCGCTTTGGTTGTCCTTTCAAAATCACCACTGATAATGCTCAGGTCTTCAAATATGCCAAGTGCACCAGCTTTTGCCATAAATATAATATCATCATTGGGCACTCCACTACATACCAACCTCAAGGAAATGGCTTGGCTGAGTCCTGAAACAAAGCTATGGTGAGGGTGCCGAAGAAGACCATCACTAAAAATCAAAGGAACTGTGACTCCCAACTAAAGTTTTCTCTATGGGCCAACCGAGTAATGCCTAAACGATCCACTAGGAAATTACCTTTTGAGCTAGTGTATGGCAAGGCTTCTGTCTTTCCGATTCGATTAGCAATGCCAGTATTAAGGTTGCTACAACAAGCCAAGGAAGAGCTAAGCACCTTGACAAGAAGGATAAATCAATTGGTTGAGCTTTAGGAAAACAAAGAATAGGTGGAGGCCAAACTGTCCAATTACCAACAAAAGATGAAATCTCTATTTGACAAGAAGGTCAAGGATAAACCTCTTCAACCAGGAGATTTAGTTCTTAGGTGGGATGCTTGACGGGAGGACAAAGGAAAACATGCAAAATTCGATCCACTATGGTTTGGTCCCTTCAAGATTGCAGAAGGGAGAGGGAAAAACACATATCTTCTTGAAAACTTGGATGGTGAATTGTTGGAACTACCAGTAAATGGTCAATTCCTTAAGTTTTATTTTCAAAAATAGAAGTACATGCCTTACACTCATTGTAAATATTCGGTGTGTGTGTTGCAATTGTTATTTGAATTTTCATTTTATGTAAAAATTTCTACTTTCATGAAAGTTATCTTTTGATTAGAAGTGACTCCATGCCCAAAGAAGTAGTTCGTAGTGTGCAGGTTCTCAACACCTTGATAGCAAGGTACTGTCTCCAAGTGGAGCTAATGTTTCACTCACTACTCACTCACTGCTTTGCAAATGATCAGTTGTCCAGGATGCATAAGAATAGTGAAGTTGAAGCCATTTCCTAAGCCACAAAAGCTATCAGAGCTTGATTAGACCCTCTCCATTTCATAGTGCTCGGAAAGAGCTTTCCAATGGTATATAGAAGTCCAAAAAAGGACTCTTGGATCAGAAGTTAGAGCCTATTGAAGATTACCTTTGGAAGACCTAGAAAACAAAGGAAAAAAACACTAAGGGATGAAGACAAATCACAATCGAAGGTATGAGACAAATCACAATCGCATATCAGGCTTTTTGGCAGGCAAGGGATACTAGCGGGGTGCAAAAACAGTGATCCATCAATCACCGATATCGTATATCGGTAGTTGGCGGGTTTGAGTGGAGAATTTATCAACATATCGGCAGTCAAGAGCCCCAAGCATAGAGCATCTCACAATATCAACGATCAACACATGGGAATATCAGTGGAGCAAAGGGCTACCACTCTAAAAAACTTGTGGGGGGTTGATTATGCGATGTAGTGTTACATCATTGGGGGAGGCCGAGAATCATTTACAAAGGAAATGCAGAACAAAATGAAGACCCGACCGCCACCTTCTCCTCCACGTGGCATCAACGCATCGGCATATCTGCGAAGTCTGGGAAATCAATGATCGGCGGGGTTTTCATTCCATGACCGTGCAGGAGCCAATTCTGCGATGTAGTGTAAAAGCTCCGGGAAAGGTCAAAAACCAAATACAAAGGAATTATTTGGAAAACCAAAGGCCTGGATGCCCCCTTTTGTCTTCTTCACGTGGCAGAATATGGTAAATCCCATAGTCCCACAGTCATGCAGTCCCACATACCTCAATATCACAGTCCCACATACTCCAAAACCTTGCGTTATTGCCGATTTTTGATATAGTGTTACATCGTCAGGGGAGGCCGAAAACCATTTACAAAGGAATTTCATTGAAAAACCAGGGCCGGGCAGACCCTTTCTCTCTTCTCCACTTGGTGGTATGAGGAGTGAAGTGGTAGTATGGAGGGTGACGTGGCCATATGGGGGACACTTTTCATTCAATTTCAGCATTTTCAGGGGTCTTATGTGGCCATTTCTCGGTGACACATGTCATCACTCATAGGGTGACACATGGCAGTGATACGTGTCACCACTCATAGGGTGACATGTGGAAGTGATAACATCACCCCACAGATCGGTGATCGCAGGTGTCTTAGGGAAAAGCTAAAGGTAAGGTGCATTCAGCGCTAGGATGCAGGGTTCCGAATAACGAAGGAAAATACCCCCCACACAGCAGTGGAAAGGCTTAGCACTCGAAGGGCTAAGCCCCTGGTTCCAACCCTCAATTATATGAGGAAAGTTACAAAAGGGGCTATAATAAAGGGGACTAAGGGGGAAATTAAAAAAATCTCGTTTTTCCTGTTTCAAAGATAAAAAACCCGTGCCCAAGAGTCTTCTCTATTACAATGTAATAAGAAACCCTAGGCCATATCAGGGCGCCGATTGTGTTCACCAGGACTTTAAAGGCAGAAATGACAGGGTTGGCACCAAAAGTAGCTGT
This sequence comes from Pinus tabuliformis, assembly GCA_031772625.1. NCBI lineage: Eukaryota > Viridiplantae > Streptophyta > Pinopsida > Pinales > Pinaceae > Pinus > Pinus tabuliformis. The sequence goes on from CM062816.1 coordinate 1,425,356,847, forward strand.
AACGCTACATACAAAAGATCGAGCATTCAAAACCAGGCAGATCTGGGCATCGATTGTATTCAGCAAGACTTTAAAGGCAGAAATGACATGGTCGGCGCCAAAAGCAGCTGTAGCAGTAAATCAAGAAGAGGGAGCATTCAAAACCAAGTATGGGTAGACTCAGAAATGGATCTTTGTGACCCACTTCCAAGTTCAGTGCCGAAGGCACTAAAGGCATAAATGACAAGAGTTAGCTGAGCAGCATAGGAGACCATACCGTGAACTAAATGCAACCTAAAGCTGAAGTAATTACAGGGAGGGGATGGAGATATTGCATTAATGTTTCAACTATTTTTGATCTTGTGATATGCTTTCCTTTATGAGGAAATTACTATTTTTGTGATGTTTTTTAGACACAGAGCCTTCCCTGGCTGAGACAACAAGCCGATCTAACAACTCAGACTCGACCTAGGGATATTTTGTACTAGATCATGATTGATAACACACCCCCTCTTCTTATAAATAGTGTGTAACAACACTGAATAAAGGTTCTGAACTCTGCAAATAAAGGCTAATATTTTTGTGAGACTGTATCACTTAGTTACATAGATCTTGCATAATATCATAGGAGTAGTGGTGATTCCCCCTTTTAAGTATTACAATGTGTTATTTCCTGTTTTCATGCATTTTGTCTATTTTTTCTATGAATTCATGCAACAATAGATGCCAAAATATTTCATACTTGCATACATATTCATTTGCATTGAGATGTTAATGCACATGCGTGTTTGATGGGTTGAAATTATATCTTTAAACTACATTACATGAATCATAACATACAACTTCTTTTCTATCCATTATATCTACATGTAACTCATATAATTGAAGCAAATCTCATGGTTTCAGGCTCTTTGTTTTAAATACGGAATTCTTGGTGCTTTGAGCTCTACATTTTGAGTTATCCATTCTCTTTGTCTTCTCTCATTTATTCCATAAAGCTGATTAAACTATAAGCCTTTGAAGTGCTCAGCCTCCACTATTTTCTGTTATATTTATGGGAACCGTGTATGTGTAGAAATACTGAAATACCTGACTTGTATCTTTGGATGAAAGAACCAACTCTTGACTCTTATATATGTGTATAGAACATGGGTGATTTCTCCTCCTACTTGGGAATCATTTGAGACACACCACTCTAGATGTACCCGGGCACTAGTCTTGTAAGCAATCTAAGGTTGTCTCTGGGAGCTACAACAATGTCTAACATAGGTGGAAAATATGGTCAAAGCAACTCCACAGTAAATACGATGTGCATGCTAAAGAAAGGGGGAATACTCATTTTAAAATAATTTTCACCCACATTGTTTGTGATTGTGTAAGTCCAATATTGGATTGGTTTTAGGTTCCTATGGGGTCCTATGAGGCACTCTTTCCGTAAATGCAACCCCACCTTATCACCAACCAGAAATTTGTGTGGAACCTGATGCTGTTCATGTCACTACTTGTACTTAGCAATGCCTTTATTTAGGATATCATGAACCTATTGTTGGAGGTGTTAGATTTGTTCCATGCATTTGGCTCCTTTATGTGCCTTAAGCATGGGAGGACACTAACAATGAATATGCAAGAGGAAGAAATACATCAATAAGGGTCAATGATTGGGAACCTAAGCACCTAAAAAGGACTGTGACTAGTAGAACTATGGGGGGATCTATTATGCCTATGTTGAACATATGGAAGGATTTCATTCCATGTACAGAGATGCTTGGAGTTGTACATGCACAAGATATTCACAATCATCCTGTTGACCACTTATGTTCATCCATCTGTTGGGTTGAAAGGTAGTCGATTTGGTCAATTTGGTATCCATTAGAGACCATAGGATGGAATAAAAAATATTAAGGAATGTGACATCCTTGTCTAAAACAATAGGATTAGGTAGCCCAAAATGAGCTCAAACATACTCAATGGAGAATTTAGTAGTGGCTTCGGTTGTGATACTCTTCTTGCACGGTGCTAGGTGGTGGCCCTCAATATTGCAACAATAATGCTAAAACTCCTAAGGGTCCCAAATTTTACTGTCAACCTAGGTTTGTAAAAACTTAAGAGGGACTAACACTATATGTGTAGTAGACACTTTCTCTTCCCTTTGTTAAATTTATGTAGGTGAAAGTACTGAAATGAAATCCAATATTACATAGGTCAATCTAACTGTTCTATGCTAGAGGAGAAACTAAAATTGCAGGAAATGAAGGACAACAAGCAAACCTAGGTTAACTGTAATAAAAGAACGAAATATATTATATTTTCAATGAAATCAAAGCACACATATTCTATCTACAAGGAAATCAAACACACTACTGAAATAAAAACTTGCAAACAATAAACCCTAATCTTGCAAGAAAGAAGTAATTTCTACAACAATTCAAATAAATGCATCTACATGTTCTCTCTTCTTCCAAATTCCATTCTCAGGGTTCCAAGGGTGTTTTAATATATTAAATAAGGAAAATCATGAGTTTGATGCAAATCTAAGTAAGATTCAGAGGTGAGTTGCAACATTCTACAAGAGTCATTGTTTTGCTATAGGAGACAATCCAATAAGTAGTGGAATATGCTAATTGTAAGGTTGGAAAGAAAAAGGAGTTAAGGAAAGGTTGTAAAATGATAAATCACACATGTCCAAGTCATCAAAATAACTTGTGGCAGTGTTAATCCAACACGGTGCAAAGTTGTAGGGTTTCCTGCAATTGCAAAATAGGGGATTGTGCAGAAACAATAAACAATGAATGATGGGCAACAAATAAACAAAAACAAATAAAGTGAACCAAGTGCAAGAATAAGAATGCTATTTTAACAATGTAATTGGGACAAATATCATCACCTAATGCCAATATAGTGTGCGTGAAAAGGATTCTCATAAGCTAGCTAAATAACCGTGCATAAAAATATTGTTCATAAATAAGTTACATATATAAATGAATGTGTGAACTTAAATGGTGCAAGGGGGATCTTGAGCATCTGGGGTGGGCCTAAACCCAAGGAATTTTAGAAACCTTAATAACAATCCAGACTAAGAGCTGAAATCAAATATCACTTCCATTAACTAAAAAAATGCTTGCACATGGAAAAAGTTGCAGAACTTGAACTCTAAACTTCTCCTAATGCTCTATGTTGTTATTTTGTTGTTCCTACTTTTTCTATTGGGCTAATTGAGCCATATATTTATACAATATGGGTAGAGGGAAATATCCTTTAGGGAAGGACTTCTTTCCCTCCAAAATTCCTAAAAATGTGGATCAAGTTTGTTGGGTCACCACGTAGAAGCAAGAAGGAGTATTTATTATCTTCATCCAATCGAGTTGGAAGTCTTTTGTAGTAGGGAGAATGCCCCATGAATATATTTATCTAGATATTCTCAAAATATGTGCAAAACCCCTTTTAATCTCCTGCACAATAGTCATGTTAGGCACATAAAGCATGAAAAATATCCTTGACTTTCCTAAGAACTCATTAAGCTAGGAAAGTGTTATTAAGTGCAAAAAGGAAGGTTTAATATAGCCATTATGTGCCCAGGAGTGGTTAGATGGAACTTATGTTTTACCTATTTGGGAGGCCCATCACTAGGATAGCCATCTTAGAGATCCGATTGCTAACCACAAACATGCAAGTGTTACCATGCCAGGTGGAGTAAAAATATGACATGCAGTCCATGGACATTAAATCCCATGGCTTGTCTATGGTAGTTAGAGGAGTGTATAATCCCTTCTTTTTGATGTCTAGTTTAGCAATGATAAAATCAATACATGATCTGGTATACTAATGGACATCCTGTCGAAGCTTTAGGTAGTAAAAATATTTTTGAAGTAGTCCTATTGTCATCTCCACATTAAAGTTACCTACTATTCAACTTTAATGTTCCTCCAAAATTAGCTTGGCATGCTCACTTGAAGGAACAAAAAGGTGGCCTAGATAGCACAAAAATCCAACCTCAAGGTGGAAGTCTAGAACTTGTTTACCTATAATCAACATCTGGTATGTATTAGAAAATTTAGAGTCACCATTGCGTAATTATGGCCACAAAAATGTCTCATGTACACAAGAGTTAAGAAATGTGGTTACTGCCACAAACGGGGGGTTGATTTATGGGATATGTTAGCGCTTGGAATTCACCTAGGCTGAGATAGACAAACTCTCAAGGCTACATCAAACCATTTCACCTCGTAGCTAGCCCTACGAGGTATGAGAAGGCTCTCTCGGGTCAGATTTGATAGATCTTATAATATAATTAGGCTGACCAATTAGGATCAAAGATATTAGGCTAGTAAATTGATAAAGGGGGGTTGATTTAAAGATTTTTGGTTTTTTGGTGGCAATTGGAGGAGTGCAATTTAGGGTGCGGGGATTGAGCACAGTTTTTGCAGGGGGATCTTTGGGCAAGGTAGGAACTTGTGCTGATGCCTTTGGCTTGGATGAGTGATCAGGGAAGAAAGAGAGGAGGTTAAAGAGGGCAAACAAGGACTTTGAATCCTCTTTAAACAGTGGAAAACATAGATATTGAACAGAATTAAAAGCTGAGCATGGCATGCATGAATTCAAACTTTATCACTTCATCTTGTTCAATTAGCAGCAAAGAAAGAGAGATGCAACACATAAACAAACTTACAGTAACAATTAGAAGACACACCATCAACACAATGATCCACAAGAATCCACAATGAAGTCTGCAAACCCTGGCCTTCCTTTCCTTAAATTGCAGAAGTAGATGTACAATACACAATAAAGCTTCCTTACACAAGAGTCCAACCATGAAAATGAGAAGGAGAGAGCATAATATAGATCATCTAGACCATCTAACTCCTTTCCCCACCTCTAGGGGTCGAGCTCAGCTTCCTAGGAGCAGTTTGAACTAATTCTAAACTAAGAACTAGAAAATAGGCAGCCCAACAACTTGCCTCTATTACTTAGCTAACTCATCCATGCATTAATTTTTCACTTTTTACATCATGGAAGCTTCTAGAAGGGTAAAGAAAGATAAAATCTACCAAAGTGCCATGAAAATATTACATTTATCCATCATCTACAAGTAATAACAGTCAACCATAGTCAAAACAGTGTTTTTTGACCAAAAATGTGAATTCTGGCAAATCTGGAAGTTCTGGTCGCGCCCCTGGAAGTTCTGGTCGCGCCCCTTCACAGCTGTTTTTGAGTGGGTTCCACTGGTCCAAATCAGGTGCAAGATGGCTCATTGGAAAGCTTGGTCTATCTACTTTCCATCCCAAGTGGAATTTCTGGATTTGGAGTTGATTTGACCCCTCAAAAGTTGATTCTCCCAAGGTCACTTTCTGCAACTCAAAAAGTGGGCAGAAAGTCATTTTTTTGATGTATTTTGAGCTTTTGGAGGCTCAAAACTCAAAACCAGACTTCTCCCAAGCATTGGTAATTTTTCTTTTTGCATGCCCTTTCCAAAAATGCCAAGTTTTCAAAATTCCGAGCAGTCCTCCAAACTGGTCTCACCCGGGGTGAGACCAGTTCTTGGGAAAAACCTGTAATTTTACCAAAAAATTCACAAATGACAAAATTTTCTCCAAATTTCTTGAAATTTGGGCTGGGAGTCCCCAATCAAATACCATGCTCAGTCAAAGAGGCTTTGGCCAAAATTTGGAGTGGATCGGGCGTTTTCCTTTGTTTTTGTGCTTTGGCCAACCGTCCTTGGAGCACCTTCGTTCTCGCCGGTATTTTTGACATTTCTCTCAAACCATGAAACCTGTGTAAAACGTGAAAGAGGTTTTTCTTCCTTGGCATGTTTTGGACAAAAACCTCTCTCAGTTTTGCAAAATTCATCTTTGATTGCTCAGAAACAGCTTTTGAGTGAGACTTGTCCCGATGTGTGAAACAAGGGATTTTGTCGAAATAGAGCGAAATGAAGGGGATAGAGGGCTTCTAAATTCTTGGGGAAATTTTTGGGAGTGGGGAGGGATGTTAGGAAGCAGGGGAAAGTGGAATCTCAGAGATTGAGTGAGGGGAAGGGGTCGAAAAGGACAAAACACAGGCCAAACCTAGAAAATTGCCAGGTTGTAGCTAGAAACTAGGGTTTGTGCAAAAATGAGGAATTTGGCGGATGTAAGGGATGGGAAGTGTTTGATAAGGTACTTTAAGGATAGGGGAAGGTGTATGAACATCAGGAAACAAGTTTTGCCGGTAATTTGACCATCCAAGAGAAATTAGCTTTCAAAACCCTAGGAGAGGGAAATGAGCTTGCCTAGGCACAACTGAAGCATGAACATGGTGTAAAATGACCCATTAGACACTGACATGATAATGACAACCCTTTGAATGATGATAGGCTCAGCTGAATGATGACATAGGCTGACATTTGGGCAAACTTTGAAAAGAGTGAAAGCAAACCCTAGACCTAATACCTAGTGACCAAATTTTGCTTGAAGACTCACTGAAATGACAAAATTTGACCTTGACATTTCAAAATCACTATGTAAGAGCACATTTGATCACTGGAGGAAGGCTGTAAAGACTGACACTAACATTGGCTCCAATGGGGATGGTAGCTCCTTGGAGGTGCCAAGAACCTCAGACCTCTTGGAGAGCAGACCAGTGCTTTCAACCATTGGACGATGGAGTCATTATTTCGGCAAACGACACAAGACTTTGACTCATTTATTGAATGAAAACTTGACTGAAAACTGACTGAAACTTAACTGGAACTTGACTCAAACCGACTCGATGGAAAACTGAAATAACTTGAAAAAACTCACTCAACAAACCAAACACAAATGACTCATGACCGACTTAACTAAAACAAGAGAAGGGCATCAGTCCATCAAGATTTGAAATCATGATGACAACCACCTGTGTTTCTTACAAGACAATACACATCAAACTATATCATAATGCCAATGTAACCAATCAAGCAAATGCCTTCTTGACTGATTCTCCCAATCAGATCTCATGATCAACAATAGATACTGGTAACCGGGCATGCAACAACATAGCTGACCATGATCTCCTTCATCACTGAACATTGCAATAAACACTATCACTGCTGGCTGCAACAAACTTGCTAGAGGATCGTGAAAAACATGAAGATTTGCCACTGCCACCTCATGTTGAAAGAACAAGGTGTCTTTTGCTTCAAATTCTGATCTACCTTCATCATATGCTTCGGTGAAAGTATGCTCATGGGCTTCAAAAAACTCTGAACAAATGGATGAGCAGATCTCTTCTTGGAAAAACATTTCGGCACATGAAACATATGAAGAATCTGAAAGGTAATACTGTATGCTATGATCTTCGGTAGTCTGACAATATGGTAGGTCATTCTCAAACAGAAAACAATCCTCAAGATCATCAAACATGACATCCTTATCATCTTCATGAAAGAAAATATTATCTGTTTGTTGATCTATAAAACTACTTACAAGACTATCATCATTTTCAAAAGAGGAAGAAGTTTCACCAACACTTTCGTGACCATGTGCACACTGCCGATTTGCTTTAGCTTGGGTTGTAGCATGACCTCTCAAAAGCTGATCTATCTCCTCTTCAGACAAAGGAAGTAAGACTTTCTGTTTCCGTTTGCTCAAACAAGTCTTGTCTTCTTGAAATAACATTTCAAAACATGAAAAATCTGAATGACAGTCCTGATCTTCTGAAACTTGGAAACATTGTTGATCATCTTCATATGACATGGCAATCAAAATATCCAAATTATGATTGAAAAAAGAGTTTTCACTTACTTGAACAAAGATCTCATCTTGTTGTTCATGAGCTGGCTGAATTACCTCCTCATGCAGGCTCTGTTCTGATGGCATAAGGACATTTGGATCAAGAACTTTGTCCATGATCTCAACAACAAAACTCTCCTTTTCAGGATTCGGCACAAGGTATTCTTGGTCACCATGATCTGAAATGGCTGACTTGACTGCATTACATTCTAAGATTGAAACCTGATTTCCCTACATGCTGTCCTCTTCCGTGGGCAGATCTGAAATAAGATTTTCTCTTTCATCAATTTCAGCCATATGGCCATCTTCAACTTGTTGATCTTGACAAATATCCTCTAAGATTTCTGTGTGCTGCTGAAACGGCTTTTCATACAGGGCTTCCATGATCTCTTCATCCATGAAATTATCATCTTCATAAAACTTCTCAAGGCTTTCAATAAAACTATAGGCATGCTTGCAACAGTCTTGAACTAAATTCAATGATGGATATGATTCTTTATAATTTTCAAAGAACACGGTATGAAAATCCCTTAAACAATAAATTGAAGCAGATGGCAAACTTTCATACCATGATTGAGCTTTACCTTCCAGAGTGGCCAAGAATATTTTCATCAAGCAATCTTCCGGAAAATCCACCTTCAACTTGCGAATATGCATATTAAATTTGATTAGATGAAGAGCAGCATCCTTCTTACCATCATCATTAAATATAGGCAGATTCCTTGACCAATCTACCTTTGGAATTTTATTCGGAAAACCAGGAATGTGATCTCGGCTCAAGGGAGCATATCTTCTTGCAATCTGATCCATCTTGACAAATCTCAATGCTACTGATCTCTCTGCAGTGAAGTCACCATGAAGCACAGGTTGCTGGATTCTTCAGTGAAAGGAGTCGCCAGTGAATGATTTCAGCCTTTCAAGTGTCTGATCATTGTCCACTATCAACAATCAGATCTGAACTTGATACATGTACTGGGGTAAAGACGTCAATGAAGTGCTATGTTCACAAATCCCACGGAGATAGACTGAAGCAGCATTTATCTACTTGCGCTGATGTAAAACAAGAGCGTTTTCGAAGGCTTCTGGCGTAACTTCAGGCTCCGTCTAAGACTTATGAAATAACACGACAATGAGCAAACGATTAATATGTTCTCCCCAGTATGGTCGCCAATATGTTAGCGCTTGGAATTCACCTAGGCTGAGATAGACAAACTCTCAAGGCTACATCAAACCATTTCACCTCGTAGCTAGCCCTACGAGGTATGAGAAGGCTCTCTCGGGTCAGATTTGATAGATCTTATAATATAATTAGGCTGACCAATTAGGATCAAAGATATTAGGCTAGTAAATTGATAAAGGGGGGTTGATTTAAAGATTTTTGGTTTTTTGGTGGCAATTGGAGGGAGTGCAATTTAGGGTGCGGGGATTGAGCACAGTTTTTGCAGGGGGATCTTTGGGGCAAGGTAGGAACTTGTGCTGATGCCTTTGGCTTGGATGAGTGATCAGGGAAGAAAGAGAGGAGGTTAAAGAGGGCAAACAAGGACTTTGAATCCTCTTTAAATAGTGGAAAACATAGATATTGAACAGAATTAAAAGCTGGGCATGGCATGCATGAATTCAAACTTTATCACTTCATCTTGTTCAATTAGCAGCAAAGAAAGAGAGATGCAACACATAAACAAACTTACAGTAACAATTAGAAGACACACCATCAACACAATGATCCACAAGAATCCACAATGAAGTCTGCAAAACCCTGGCCTTCCTTTCCTTAAATTGCAGAAGTAGATGTACAATACACAATAAAGCTTCCTTACACAAGAGTCCAACCATGAAAATGAGAAGGAGAGAGCATAATATAGATCATCTAGACCATCTAACTCCTTTCCCCACCTCTAGGGGTCGAGCTCAACTTCCTAGGAGCAGTTTGAACTAATTCTAAACTAAGAACTAGAAAATAGGCAGCCCAACAACTTGCCTCTATTACTTAGCTAACTCATCCATGCATTAATTTTTCACTTTTTACATCATGGAAGCTTCTAGAAGGGTAAAGAAAGATAAAATCTACCAAAGTGCCATGAAAATATTACATTTATCCATCATCTACAAGTAATAACAGTCAACCATAGTCAAAACAGTGTTTTTTGACCAAAAATGTGAATTCTGGCAAATCTGGAAGTTCTGGTCGCGCCCCTTCACAGCTGTTTTTGAGTGGGTTCCACTGGTCCAAATCAGGTGCAAGATGGCTCATTCGAAAGCTTGGTCTGTCTACTTTCCATCCCAAGTGGAATTTCTAGATTTGGAGTTGATTTGACCCCTCAAAAGTTGATTCTCCCAAGGTCACTTTCTGCAACTCAAAAAGTGGGCAGAAAGTCATTTTTTTGATGTATTTTGAGCTTTTGGAGGCTCAAAACTCAAAACCAGACTTCTCCCAAGCATTGGTAATTTTTCTTTTTGCATGCCCTTTCCAAAAATGCCAAGTTTTCAAAATTCCGAGCAGTCCTCCAAACTGGTCTCACCCGGGTGAGACCAGTTCTTGGGAAAAACCTGTAATTTTACCAAAAAATTCACAAATGACAAAATTTTCTCCAAATTTCTTGAAATTTGGGCTGGGAGTCCCCAATCAAGTACCATGCTCAGTCAAAGAGGCTTTGGCCAAAATTTGGAGTGGATCGGGCGTTTTCCTTTGTTTTTGTGCTTTGGCCAACCGTCCTTGGAGCACCTTCATTCTCGCCGGTATTTTTGACATTTCTCTCAAACCATGACACCTGTGTAAAAAGTGAAAGAGGTTTTTCTTCCTTGGCATGTTTTGGACAAAAATCTCTCTCAGTTTTTCAAAATTCATCTTTGATTGCTCAGAAACAGCTTTTGAGTGAGACTTGTCCCGATGTGTGAAACAAGGGATTTTGTCGAAATAGAGCGAAATGAAGGGGATAGAGGGCTTCTAAATTCTTGGGGAAATTTTTGGGAGTGGGGAGGGATGTTAGGAAGTAGGGGAAAGTGGAATCTCAGAGATTGAGTGAGGGGAAGGGGTCGAAAAGGACAAAACACAGGCCAAACCTAGAAAATTGCCAGGTTGTAGCTAGAAACTAGGGTTTGTGCAAAAATGAGGAATTTGGCGGATGTAAGGGATGGGAAGTGTTTGATAAGGTACTTTAAGGATAGGGGAAGGTGTATGAACATCAGGAAACAAGTTTTGCCGGTAATTTGACCATCCAAGAGAAATTAGCTTTCAAAACCCTAGGAGAGGGAAATGAGCTTGCCTAGGCACAACTGAAGCATGAACATGGTGTAAAATGACCCATTAGACACTGACATGATAATGACAACCCTCTGAATGATGATAGGCTCAGCTGAATGATGACATAGGCTGACATTTGGGCAAACTTTGAAAAGAGTGAAAGCAAACCCTAGACCTAATACCTAGTGACCAAATTTTGCTTGAAGACTCACTGAAATGACAAAATTTGACCTTGACATTTCAAAATCACTATGTAAGAGCACATTTGATCACTGGAGGAAGGCTGTAAAGACTGACACTAACAGGATACACTGAGGTAATATGCAACATGGTTGGTGCTTCTATTCTTGTACTTCATTTTCAAGAAGAATCGTTTCACACATGTAGATCATTTTTATGGTGGTCATTCTATAACTTTCCTTGTGTCTGCATGAATTTCCAAGACATGTAATCAATGTGGATGATCATCTCCTTCCTTAGAATATGATGCTTACACTATTGGTATGACTACATAAAGGAGTACATATCTTTGTCATAGGTGGAGTATTTCTGGATAGTATCATAGAGTGATTCATTGTGATAGGCCACTAGATGTCCTTGCTGAGTGAGGATTGCATGAATAGCATAGTTGGAGGAATCTATCTCAACCTCAAATGCCCATTGTAAGTTTGATAGGATGAGAACTTATGTACATTAAAGTTGGTTTTTTATGTTCTTGAATGCTTTCTATTGTGATTTAGACCAAGAAAAAATTTCTTTAGCTCCAACCTTGGTCGCTTGATTTAAGGGCCAGGCAATATGAGAGAACCCCGACACTAACCTTTAGTAGAAGTTAGCAACACCCAAGAAGTTATGGAGCCCTGTTAGGGTCGTTAGTATTGGAAAATCCTAGATGAATTATATCTTGGTTAGGACCACGTTTATAGGCCTCCAAAATAGGTAAAACATAAGTCCCATATAACCACTCCTATGCACATAAAGGCTATATTTAACCCACCATTTTTCACTTAACAACAATTTCCTAACTTAATGAGTTCTTAGGAGATTCAAAGATATTTTTCATACTTTATGTTCCTAACATGACTATTGTGTAGGATTTTGAAGAGATTTTTCTAGATTTTGAGAAGATCCAACTAGATATGTTCGTGGGGCTTGCTCCCTACTACAAAAGAATCTCAACTCAGTTGAATGAGGGCAAAAAAATGCTCCTTATTATTGTTGCATGGTGACCCAGGAAACAAGATCCCTTTTTCTAGGATTTTTTGGAGGGAAAAAAATCCTCCCATCAAGGAGGTCCCCCCTACTCAATTGTATAAATAAGAGGCTCGAGTATCCCAATATGCGGAACATAAAATCATAGAGAAGCATGTGAAGAATAGGAGAAGTTTATCTTAGTGATTTCAAGAAAGTTTTGTAACTCTGTCATGTACAAGCAACTTGTCAGTGAATGGAAGTGATATAATTTTAACTCCTAGTCTAAATTTCTTTTAATGGTTTTTAGCTTCCTTGGGTTAAGGCCCACCCTAAGTTCTCAAGATGCCTCCTATATCATTTTTGTTCATGAATTTGTTTATTTCTACAAAGTATTTCTGAAAATTACTTTCATGCATGGTTAATTAGGTAATTTTTATGAGCAATATTTTCTTACAGGTTATCTTAGCATTTGGTGATGATAGTTGTAGTGGTCACATTATTTAAAAAACATTTTCACTTTGTATTTAGTTCATTTCCTATACTACTATTTATTTGATGTTAATTGTGCATTGTTCACTGTTTTCTCCAATGTACCCTATTTTGTAGCTATAGGAAACCATACAAACATGAATTTTGCTAGGTTAAACCCAAAAAAAGTTTATGTGATGCCTTATATAGGTGCACTTTGTCATTTTCCAACTTCTCCTTGGCTTCCTTGTCCCCCAACCTCACATTTAGCATGTTCTCATGCTTGTTGGACTGTCCCCTCTAGCAAAACACGTACTCTTGTAGCACTTTGCAACCCACCCTCTAAAATCACTCATATTTTCACTAAACTCATGATTTGCATTACTTAATATATTAAAACACTCCTATCACCTTGATATTGGAAATTTGAGGTAGAGAGACCTTGTAGATGCCTTCATTTGGTTTACTGTAAAAACAACGTATTCTCTGCAAAATTAGGTTTCATTGTTTTCAAGTTTTCATTTCAGTTGTGTGTTTGCTTTCCTTGCATGATAGAAAATGTGTGCTTTAATTTATTTTCAAATAGTGTAGTGTTCCTTCCTTTATTACAAATATCCTAGGTTTACATGCTATATTTATTTTGGTGAGTTATTTCCTGCAAATTCATTTTTCTTATAACACATATTAGTAAACTGTTAGGATATTCCGACATATAGGAAATAGTTAAGTACAACTTGGTCTAGTATAGAGTTAGGTATAGAGTTAGGTAAAGTGTGTTTCTTTACTATGTACATTTTTTAACTTACAATCCGACGGTCACGATATGTAGTGATCCGACGGTTCATTCTCTCTTCGGTATCACCGACACTTGATCCATGGCTTAACACCTGATTGGTCCATGATCTCTATTTAAAGAGCATGGAGGGTCATTTGTAGGGTAATCCGTCTATGAGAGAAGCATATGTAAATTTTCATTCTTTTATTAATAAATTGCCTGAAGTGGCCGCGTTGGCTCAGGCCGTGGACTGTTTCCCTCTTTGAGGGTTTTAACCACGTCAAAATACTAGTGTATTGATCTGTGATCTATTTGTGAGTGGTGTCCTTTGGTGTTTTGTGTGGGGAACTTACCCTGTAAATTCCTACATGTTATCAAAGCTATTTGAGGGCCGCGTCCGTTGGTGATCCAAATCTGAAGCCGATAGAATTGCATCCGACTACCGTTTCCTAGATCTACTGTTTCTGACTGCTTTCGGGCTGAGAGGACTGCTCTGTTGTGGTGGGAGCATCTGTTCTAGTGAGGAACCCCTTTCGTTTCACGCGAAAAGGTTTCCTGTAGCCCTAGCTGCGTCATTTTTAAGATCTGGAGGTATACAGTGTTTATTTGTAGTTTATAGTTATTTTCTCTCTGTTTATTTCGGTTTCGGTTTATTTAGCTTTTTTTATTACCGGATCTATACCTTTCATTTCTGCGTATGCTCTTTGCCCTGCGACTCTGTACGATCTGGGCAAATCAGAAACAAAAAGGAAGGATTTTTCTCATGTGTATGCTCTTTTCCGCTACGCCTTAGTGTGATCTCGGAAAATCAGAAACATTGAGGAAAATATTTAGTTTCCGGCTAAAGCTAACTTCGAGCCGCAAGGTTCGTTTTTGAAAATATCTAGTTTCTGGCTAAAGCTAACTTCGAGCCGCAAGGTTCGTTTTTTTTGTATGTCCGTGTTGGGTTTTGTGTTTTTTGTTTTGTAGGGAAAAGAGCTTTCTCAAAGCAAGCACACAACCCAAAGCATCAACACCCCCCCGCTCTCTCTCTCTCTCTCTCTCTCAAACTTTTTGTATAGCTCACTTGGTGCAAAGCTAATTTATGAGAGTAGAGGTCTTGGGTTCAAATCTCCATTTTGTGGGGGTGGATTTTTCATTTCCGCACATTCCTGCACTTCGTCGGCAACTTCATCAAATTTTCTTCAAAAAGCCATAACTTCTTCATCCGGAAGCCGTTTTCAGAACCGTTTTTTTGAAACAGCCTAATTTTTCGAGAGCTTTCCATTGCAACACTTAGTTTCAGCATCTATAGCTTCAGTTTTTTTTTTAAATGGAAAGTCCATGCTAAGTTATTCTTGACAGCACCAACTACTTCCAATGGTGGTCCTACATTGTGGATTTACTTAGAAGTAAAGGTCTTTACAGAATAGCCACAGGCCAAGAGACCAAACCGAAAGATGAAGACAAGGCAGCTAAATGGGAAAATAGACAAGACCAAGCACGTGGGTTGATATGGATGTCTATTTCTCCAAATCTTAGATTCCATATTGCAGAACTTGATACTCCTGATGAAGCAATGAAACAGATTACTAAAGTCTTTGGAATAAAAAATGAACTTAAAGCCCATCAACTTGAAAATGAATTGCTTACATTGGACCCCAATAATTTTTCTTGCATTGAAGATTTTTTGTCCAAGTTCAAGACCCTTAGACTTCTCTTGGAAGGTGTTAAGGTTAAGAAAGAAGATAGTAGCCTTATCTACTCCATTCTTACTAAGTTTGGACCAGCCTATTCTATGTTTGTTTCCACCTTCCATTCTACAAGAGAAGCCTTCATTTCTCAAGGACAAACCTACAAGTCCCCTTCCTTTGATTCCTTTTGTGATTCTTTAATAAGAGAACAAGAAACTCTTACACCTTGGTCTTCTTCATCTTGGAAACTCTTCTAAGAAAGCGTTAGCCGCCCAGCAACAACCAAATCCAAAGAATCCTAAGAAGTTGTATCCTAAAAAGAATGGTCCTAAACCAAACAAGGGTCCTAAGCAATTTCAGCCTCAAAATGAAAAATCATTTCAACAAAATGATAAGACAAATAAAAACAAAGGGAAGAAGACTGATAGACATTGCAACTTTTGTAATCGAGATGGCCACTTAGAATCCAAATGCTTTAAGAAGACGGAAGCCTTGGAAGCAGCAATGAAGAAGCATAACATCCATTTGGAGCAATCTTCAACTTCAACTTCATCTTTAGGAATGGCACTTTCTGCATGTGGTTGTCAAGCATCTCGGTCTGGCTATGCACTAAATGTATCTTCTTCTTCTCATTCTCATGAGTGGCTCATTAATTCTGGAGCTTCTTATCACATGGCCAAAAACAAAGCCATGTTTTCTTCTTTAAATGATTGTAACACCAAAAATATATATGTTGGTGATGATAGATCTCTTAGTGTTGTAGGGACTGGAACTGTTCATCTAGACAATGGTCAGTTTAATGATGTATTATGTGTTCCAACCTTATCCTGCAACCTTCTATCTGTATATCAGATAACCCATTCAGGTGAAGGTAAAATCTTTGAATTTTCACCTCACGATTTTGTAATTAAGGACCTAAGAGATCCTAGACAGATTTTAGCTACTGGCATTACTGATGATTCTACAAGGTTGTATAAGTTTCACAACTTTGGGTCATCAAACCTTCCCTCAGTATTTGTTGCTCATAATGATGAAGTGAGCAAACTTTGGCATGAGTGATTTGGTCACTTAAACTATCGCTCTCTTCAGAATCTATGTAAAGAAAATATGGTGACAGGTCTTCCAATGGTATCTTGCAGAGATGGTGTTTGTTCCGGATGTGTACTCGGAAAACATCATCGGGACAGTTTTGAAAAACGTGCCTCTTGACATGCCTCAGCCCCTTTACAGCTCGTGCATAGTGATTTATGTGGTCCACTTCCAGTTGCTTCATTCTCTAGCTACAGGTATTTCTTAACTTTCATTGATGATTTCTCCAGACGCACTTGGGTATACTTCTTAAAACTCAAGAGTGAAGTATTTAACATGTTCTTGGCCTTTAAGGCCTTTGTTGAAAAACAATCTGGACATCAAATTCTTAAGCTAAGATATGATAATGGTGGAGAATATGTCAAAAAACACATTCATCAACTTTTGCACTGAGAATGGAATTCAAATGCAACATACTGTTCCATATACTCCACAACAAAATGGTGTCGCTGAAAGGAAGAAATGCACCTAAAGGAAATGGCTAATTGTATGCTTCAATCTAAAGGACTTAGTCTTAATTATTGGGCAGAAGCAATTAACTATGCAAATTACATAATAAATCACACTCCTACTAAGGTTTTAAAGAATATCACTCCAGAAGAAGCATGGAGCTCAATCAAACCAGATGTAAGTCACTTTCGTGTTTTTGGAAGTGAAGCATGGGCCCATATTCCAGATGAGAAACATAAAGCTTTAGAACCTAAGAGTGAAAAATGTATTTTTGTTGGATATTTTGAAGATGTCAAAGGATATAGACTTATTCCACTTAAGTCCAAAAATCTTATCATTAGAAGAGATGTAAAGTTTGCTGAAAATATATCGGCCTGCGAGCCTAGTTCAGCGGATGTGCCACCTCTCCCTATCTCTTCTATTTTTGAAAATATTTCTTCTCCAGATGATGAAAGCGAGGATGAAAATCCTCCCCCACCTTCTCAGGATCCTCCTTCAGCTCCTCAGCTTCCAAAATGGGTCTGTGCTACTCGGGATGCAGCAGGTGATCTTGCCGGTGATCCTACAGATTAGCGACGTACACGTTCTCAGTTTGAGAGAGCCTCTTCTTTACTAGCTCAAGCTTCAGTGAATTATGATCTTGACACCTTTGCAGAAGCTTCAGGCTATCCAGATTGGGAAGAAACTATGAATGAAGAATATCATTCATTATTGGCAAATGATACATGGGATCTTGTTCCTCTACCAAAGGGACGAAAAATTGTTAGATGCAAATGGGTCTACAGAACCAAGTATGGACCAGATGGGAAAGTTGATAAACATAAAGCTCGTCTTGTTGCTAAGGGTTTTTCACAAGTTGAAGGCATTGACTACACTGAAACCTTCTCCCCTGTTGCCAAAATGAACTCTATCCGCCTTGTTCTTTCCCTTGCTGCTTCTTTCAAATGGGAAGTCCATCAGATGGATGTTAAATCCGCCTTCTTACATGGGGACTTGCATGAAGAAATCTATATGGAACAACCTATTGGCTTTATACAAACAGACTCCAGCCTTGTATGTCGGCTTAAGAAATCCCTTTATGGTCTCAAGCAAGCTCCTCAAGCTTGGTATGCCAAAATGGATAACTTTCTTTTAGAATCTGGCTTCTCTAGGTGTCATTCTGACAATACTGTCTACACCAAGAAAGTGGGCAAGTCTCTTATCATTCTTGTTCTTTATGTTGATGATCTTATCCTGACTGGTAGTGATCCCAACCTTATAAACCACGTGAATTCTAGCCTTAAAAGGAAGTTTGAAATGATAGACTTAGGACACTTACATTATTTTCTCGATCTTCAAGTCTTGCAATCCAAGGAAGGTATTTCACTTTCTCAATCCAAGTATGCCTGTGATATTCTACGCCATTTTCACATGGAAGACTGTAAGCCAGCCCCTTCTCCCTTTCAGTCTGGAGTCAAAATTTCAGTCACTTGTACTTCTCCTGAAGTTGATGCTACCTTATACCATCAACTTGTAGGAAAACTTTTGTATCTAACCCATACTCGTCCTGACCTTTCCCTTGCTGTTGGCCTTGTTGCTCGGTTTATGCAAAACCCACGTGAAAGTCATTGGAAAGCAGCTAAAAGAATACTTCGTTATGTTCGAGGTATAGTTCAGTTTGGGATTCATTACAGTGCTAAAGCATCTCCTCTATTGGTTGGTTTCACTGATTCCGATTGGGCTGGTGACCCTGATGATCGGAAGTCTACTGCAGGTTATGTGTTCACTCTTGGTTTAGGACCTATTACATGGGCTTGAAAGAAACAAGGTGCCATTTCTCTTTCTTCAGCAGAAGCAGAGTATCGTGGTGCCGTAGAAGCTAGTAAGGAAGCCTTGTGGCTTCGTCAGATCCTGTCAGAGTTTAGCTTTCAGCAGCAGCATCCGACTACACTTTGGTGTGATAATCAAAGTTCCATTCAACTATGCAAAGATCCAGTCCAACATCAGCGCAGCAAACACATTGAACTGCACATGCACTTCATTAGAAAGCTCATTGATGACCATGTTCTTGAAGTCCAATATTGTTCAATAGATGATCAAGTTGCAGACATCTTTACAAAGGCTCTCACAGAGGCGAAGTTCACTAAACTTCGATTTATGGTTGGAGTTCAGGAAGTTGTCACTAAGGGGGGATAGGCTCTAGTGCCTCCTTCCTTATCCTATTGTGTCATATTTGTAAATTCTTCAATCCCATCCCAAGTTGTTCTTAAGGGGGGATGTTAGGATATTCCGACACATAGGAAATAGTTAAGTACAACTTGGTCTAGTATAGAGTTAGGTAAAGTGTGTTTCTTTACTATGTACATTTTGTAAATTACAATCCGACGGTCACGATATGTAGTGATCCAACGGTTCATTCTCTCCTCAGTATTACCGACACTTGATCCGTGGCTTAACACCCGATTGGTCCATGATCTCTATTTAAAGAGCATGGAGGGTCATTTGTAGGGTAATCCGTCTATGAGAGAAGCATATGTAAATTTTCACTCTTTTATTAATAAATTGCCTGAAGTGGCCGCGTTGGTTCATGCCGTGGACTGTTTCCCTCTTTAAGGGTTTTAACCACGTCAAAATACTGGTGTATTGATCTGTGATCTGTTTGTGAGCGGTGTCCTTTGGTGTTCTGTCTGGGGAACTTACCCTGTAAATTCCTACATAAACTTAGTCTCTATAGATCTAGATTTAATTTTAGTATTCCTACCTACATAAAAGTCAACAAAGAGGAGATAATTCCTGTTGCACATATAGTGCCAACCCCTCCTAAGTTTTTATGAACCCCTGGTTGACAATTAAAGCTGAGACCTATGGGAATTGCAACAACGTGTTTGCAATATTGAGGGTTATCACTTTTTGGCGTCATTGTCGGGAGGTGTCAAAGTATGCACCGTATTTTTCATTAGTTGATATGCTCTTTATTTCATTGCATATATTGTAAAATGAAAAAAAAATATTAGCATCTTATTTCCCAAAAAATACATTCTTTTATTTGATGCCTCAAAAAATTAGGGACAAAACAAGAAAATTCTTACTAAAAACGAGCACTTCGACTAGTAGTCAACCTCTTTCAGTTAACTGTGAGCCTCCTACTGTATCCATAGGGACCTTTGAAGCCCTTTTTGGTGAGCAAGTGAGGATATCTAAGGAGCTTGAATAAGGAGAAACTTTCACAACTCATCAAAACTATGGCTGAAGATAGACAACAAGAAGTGTTCACATTTCCCATTAGAGAAACAATTTGAGAGGCTAGAATGAAAAAACTTAATCCATTTGTCTTACCACACTTCTATGGCTTGATTACTTAGTATCCTAATGCTTTCATGTTCGAGTTTTTTGTAGTATGCAAGAATTATGTTTGTATAACTAATGAGTAGAGGCTCAAATTGTTCCCTTCCACTCTTAACGATGCAACCCTTCAATGGTTCATGAGCTTAGAAGGAGACAACATCACCACATATGAAAAAATGAAACAAGCCTTCAACAACAAGTATCGAGATTACTAAAAAGCAAGGGATACTAGAGACAAAATATTCAAAATGATCTAAGGAGAAAATTAATCTCTTGAATATTTTAAGGAAAGATTCCAATTGAGTTATAGAACTGCACATAATTTCACCTTAGATCCAAACTCCTTGAAGGTAGTCCCACTTGTTGATTTTCCATGGCACATGAGAATATGGTTTGGATCTTAAAGTATATGACACAAACACACTCAAATGCTACAATGATACTACTTTGTACAACTAAATCTACACACATCAGTGAATCAACTAGTGCACATGACACTTTTAAACTTTATAAACCCACTACATGTTATATTACAAACTAAAATATAAAAGTCTTAGGGCTCTTGTACTAGGGATCATGAACCTTACATACAACCCTGATACAAGGATAGAACTAGGGCTTGATTTCACTCACTTTGACAACCAATCTACCTTGAACAACACACACTTGACCTACTTGTTGATGTGGAGCACCACAACCCTTTTGGTCCACATTCCTTGAACACATATGGTGGGTCCTCTTGCCTCCCATTGCTGATCACTCCAACCTGCCAATATTAATGATCACAAATCCTTTTGTGTCACTAAAATTTGGCTCATCAATTTGCCCACTAGTAGCCCTCCTGCTCCATTAGATGAATACTCATTGGGTCTTCTAGAACTTTTATTTTTTCATAGAAGTATGCCCATATGAAACTCCTAAACTAGGGCTCCAACAATCTTCCTCTTAATAGTCCATGGATCCTTTCCTGAACCTATACCTTAGGTATGCATCTTGCACTATTCACAACTTCATTTGTGAATAATGCACAATCTTCCAAATCTGGCCACTTGTCAGCCTCATAGTCACTTTAGAGTGCTGATGTTAGGGCCTACATATATACACTATCTCTATGAAACATTAGATGCTATTGTAATTATCCTTAGGGCTTACAAATCTACCCAACTACCCAACTATAGTCATTTCTTGATTGATCTAAGGCTTCAAAATATTTTTCCCTCCATTTTGCAATTTGTTCCAGAAATTATATACATCCAGGGCTCCAGATCTACTGCTTAAACCTATGAACATTGCTCCTCTTCATGATAGACCCAATCCTTAATAGCACCCTAATTATGCCTCATATTTTTTCTTAGGATATGACCTCCTTGGATCTTATACCCCACAAACACCCTCACTCTCCATCTCAGTTGTGACCTTGTTTGTAGAGATGACTTCACTAACTAAGGGACTCGACCCTTCCTCCTCTATGCATATCTTGAGAAATATGAGAAAAAAATTTAGGGTACGTCTTTTGGAATGTTCATGCATGTATTCTCCCCTCATATTGAGCACATAAAATCTATCCTAAATCTTTAGGATCAACTCCTTCACCATAACAATCTATCCTTGAATCTTCACCACCTCTTTCGCTTCACATCAGCCAAAATACCACCTAGATATTCCCCTACTTCTATCCACTTGGTTTCACTAGTTTTGTGCATAATTAGGAGCATTCCGGCCTGTATTTCATAGATCAGATTTGCATATACTAGTACATAATTCCTAAGGAACAAGGACACTCAAAACAGGAGGATCTAGCTCATCTAGGGTCTCAACCCTCTCCTCTTATGCAAAAAAAGTTCCAGCAAAAATACAAGGGATTGGACATACCTCTAGGGCTCTTGGACAACTACCTAAACATGCATAGAAAGAGCCCTAATATAGGGAATGGACCACAAAGATATACCTCCAATTATTTCACATATTTGACTTTCTCAAGGCACACAAAAACAAGACCAACACGTTTTCACACTTAGGCGCAAACTCTACCTTTTGTTAATACTTGAGACAAACCTTCATGCTCCACTTCGACCTTATTTAGATCATATGGATCTAAATTATATGCCCTCCCTTTCTTGGCATATGAAACTTGAGAGATTCCTCCTTGGTGGTATTACTTGACCTCCCTTATAGCCCTACTCGACCTACTAGCTTGGCCTCCATCTTGGAATACATCTCCCCTAGCCTCATGATGAAATGACCTCCTCCCACTTGATTATCTAGCCTTCCCTTAGGCCTCTTTAAATATCACTTCCTTAAGCTAGGGGTTCTGTCCTTTTAGACCTCAAGAAATACTAATTTTCTTTTTAAATTCTTTTTATATTTTAAACCCCACCTTGGGTCTAAAATCTCTCTACTTTGGTTCTTTTCCCACAAAGCCTTTTATGACCAAACTTCACAAACCCAACTCCTAGGCTTGTGTAGTGCCTCCCAAGCTACACAATTAAACACTTTTATGAGGAGTCAAGGAAGTACTAATGGAAACACTGAACTTACTAGCCAATGGATACATATATGAGCTCATTTATGATAATATAAAAAATGTATTCAAAATTCATTCAAGAGATAATATAAAAAGAGATAGAGCAAACAAAATATCAATGAATGCTTCTTCCTCCTCCACGATTACTAAAAATGAGATATGAGGTGTGCCAGAGGACATGGAGACTGCAATATTACATACATTTTCCATGCAGATGGACATTTAATATATCAAGAGAAAATATGAGGAAGCAGAAAAGGCATTAGCCATATTCTTCCCTCAATGAACTTAAAGACATCCTAAGAATGAATGTACTTTAAATTTCATTAAAGTATCTCCTATATGTAAGGAGAACCACTCCATTGATTAGTGCCCATATTTTCTAGGTTCGAAGGCTATGTACCTGGGAGCAGAAGTGACAATGGAGTAACAATGCTTTGTCAACCAAACGAGGCCACAAGCCCTTAGACAGTTCTAATAAGGTATGAACTTCTCCTCTCCTTTCAATGCTAATTATAATGCTCATTATCAACCTTGGTGTCCTCCTAACCCTTCACCCTAGCTTATGCCCACTCCTTAGCCATATCCTCCTCAAAATGTTACTCCTCCCTTCTAGCCATACCCTACTCAAACTCCTCAATAGGGTAATCCACCACCAGGATGGAGGATTCAGGTGATCCAACCACTTGCCTTGATGCCCCCTCCTTAGCAATCTCAAGCACCCCAAAACATTCCTCCAAAGCAACCACAAATACCTACCCAACCAAATCAAAATCTCAATAATCAGTAGGCTCAACCAATCTACAATGGAGAAACTACCTACCAAACTTATGTTGTAGAAATCTAGGAAATCAACCTTATGTATGGGAAGGTACTTCCAAATGTTCATCGACCTCCTACAATAGAAAATATCAAGGAATATAAGGAAGATATTGCACCTCAAGTCACCCAACCAAAACCTCCCTATACTGAAAAGTTGACAACCTGGAGAGAACACACTCTAGAAGAACATGAACTTCCGATAAAACTGAAGAATCTGTGTGTTAAAATCCCTCTCCTTCAAGTCATCAAATATGTTCATATATATAACAATTTCATTAAATAGGAATGTATTATAAGGACTAGGAGAAAGAAAAAGGATGCCCATACTATTATTGTCATAGGGAAACTAGTTGATCTTATGATTGGGAGAGTAATCATCTCCAAGTACTGAGATCTAGGGAGCCCGGTAGTCGATGTGCACACCAATGACATTACCGTTCCAAATAATCTCATTGATCTGGGAGTTATAAACAATGTCATGGCCATGCAAAACCATATGTTGGGTATGTGTTATATTATTTACACAATTAGCCTCATGCACTGTTATGTTGCACTAGGTGTAGTGGGGGCAGCGACTCCCCCCCAGGGGGTTCCCCCCTTGCACAAGGTTTAGCGCAACATCCTAGGATTTTTTTTTATTCTAACCCAAAAATGGTTGGTGTGGTGCAAGTAAATTCTCAGTGCGGGCACAAACAATTCCTCTAGCCTGAGAGAGTGGGTCAAGCCACAAACAAACAATCTATGTAATCCTTAAGCTAGAATCAATTAAGAGGGCCTACCTCTTAGAACGCTATTCTACTTGGTGATGATCATGATTCTTC
Source organism: Pinus tabuliformis (assembly GCA_031772625.1). Lineage (NCBI taxonomy): Eukaryota > Viridiplantae > Streptophyta > Pinopsida > Pinales > Pinaceae > Pinus > Pinus tabuliformis. Next base: position 1,425,380,949 of record CM062816.1, read on the forward strand.
ACTCCAACTATCTTCCGTTTCCTTCCTTTGAATACTTGAAACAAGCAAACAACAACAAAAACAAACGTGATATCATACAATACTGTATTCAACCTACTTAATAGGTCAAGAAACATTAAGCCATAAAGATACAAAATGACACTTCTTGTCGGAAATCAATCAATAGTTTAATTTATACAAATCAAAAATATTTACAACTGATGCCTTGATGTTGCCAGTCTCCTCCAACGTATCCAGGTTCCCCCACTTCTGTTAGCACTTCATGGATAGCCCCAACAATGAGATTTTTAAGGCATCTTTCCCTCTAGTCTCAAAACACACCAAAAACACACTATTCTCCCTCAAACATACACTAGAAAGCTACAAGCTATAGATGACTTGCTGATCATTCAAACTCACTCCAAAAACTAAAAACTCCAACTATCTTTTACTTGGGAAAAAGAGAGGTTTATATAGCTTGGATGGATGGGAGATGGTTCCTCTCATCATGGGAGAAGGTCTTATATCTTGAGTTTGTTCCATCCCAATAGGGGAAAGGAGTCCAAACTGACTTCCCCAGCTCCATTCGGCCCAACCATCTACCAAAATTCCATTATGAAGCTTCTAGACATGGAAGCTTAGGCTCCATATTTAAAAAACCTTCCAAAAGAGGATCAACGCGACTGGAAAAAGGCTTAGTCGCTCCATACAGTGTGAGGGCTAGTTTTAATCTCTGCAAATCGGCATGAGGAGGAAACTGGTCAGTAACATTGGTCTTGTAAACTGGGATAAAAGGAAGATTCTTGGGAAATGATGCAAAGGAGAATTATTCTGCTCTTGAAGAGGGACATACTGGGAGTTTCTTCATGATGGGAAATCATGTTGGGTTCACTGTAGAGGTCCTCCAGGATCGTGTACGGGGAGTATAGGGACAGTGAAAAAATGATGTGTAACATATGCCCCCTAAAGTGTGAAGGCCGAACTAGAGTGGGGGTGAAATGCTTTACAAGTTAAAGCGGGGAACTGGAGTTCGCCATCGGAAAACCTGCAAGTAAGCATAGATACATATACATCACTTAAAACTTTGAGAAGTTATACATGAATCGTGGTATGGACATAACCATCTAGAGAACATCATGTAAATGGATCCAAGGCATGAGCGCAACCGTCTAGTAGAAAGGATCATATATAACAACTCCCCAACATGGTCGCCAATTTGTGGTGCAGGTAAATTCTTAGTGCGGACATAAACAATTCCTCTAGCCCGAGAGAGCGGGTCTATCCATAAAAAAAAAATCTATGGAAAATCTCCTTAAGCTCGAATCAATTAAGGGGGCCTAACTCTTAGAACGCTATTCCACTTGGTGCTGATCCTTCTTCCCCACACTAGCTATCTTTCATTTCCTTCCTTCGAATACCTTAAACAAGCAAACAACAACAACAAAAAACATGATAGCATACAATATTGTATTCAACCTACTTAATAGATCAAGGAACATTAAGCCATAAAGATGTAAAATGACACTCCATGTAGGAAATTAATCAATACTTGCATTTATATAAATTAGAAAGAGATTACAATTGGTGCCTTGACGTTGCTGGTCTCCTCCGACGTATCTGGGTTCCCACACTTCTGCTAGCACTTCATGGATAGCCCCAACAATGGGAGTTTCAAGATATCATTCCCTCTAGTCTCAAACCACACCAAAAACACACTATTCTTCCTCAAACATACACTAGAAAGCTACAAGCTATAGATGACTTGCTGATCATTCAAACTCACTCCAAAAACTAAAAACTCCATCTAGCTTTTACTTGGGAAAAAGAGAGGTTTATATAGCTTGGATGGATGCGAGATGGATCCTCTCATCATGGGAGAAGGTCTTATCTCTTGATTTTGTTCCATCCTAATAGGGAAAAGGAGCCCAAACTGACTTTCTCAGCTCCATCCAACCCAACCATCTACCAGACTTCTATTACGAAGCTTCTAGACATGGAAGCTTCGGCTCCATATTTAAAAAATCTTCTAAAAGAGGATTAGAGTGACTGGAAAAAGGCTCAGTCACTCCATATTATGTGAGGTATAGTTTTAATCTCTACAAATCGGCACGAGGAGGAAACTGGTCAGTAGCGTCGATCTTGTAAACTGGGATAAAAGGAAGATTCTTGGGAAATGATGCAAAGGGGAATTATTCTGCTCGTGAAGAGGGACATACTGGGTGTTTATTTATAATGGGAAATCATGTCGAGTTCACTATAGAGGTCCTCCAAGATTGTGGATGGGGAGTATAGGGACAGTGACAAAATGCTGTGTAACAGTTGGGTGGACCCAAGGATGGGGGTTAGACCCAAGGATGGTGGGGGAACCTACCCATGGTTTTGTGCATTTTTTTTACACTTGGATTTTTGGGCATGATGGTTTTGCCCATGGTATTTTGTAGATCATGTCAAGGGAAATATAATTATGTTCTAATTTGTGGTTAATGCATTGGGGTTTATGAATTTTGACATTTATATATTGAATTTTAACATTGAAATGAATATAATGAAAAATCAATATGGTTTTCCCAGTTTGGGTTCCAAGAGAAAATATCTGTGTATATTTTATGTTCTTGCCATTGTATATTTTTCTATTTTAAGAATATGTTTTTAGGTAATTTCTATACAGGGTTAAAACCTACACCATGCTCAAACTTAACCTCCAAGTATCTCTAAGAAAGGAATATATTGTGCTACAAATTTCTGATATATCTACAGTAGCACATAAAGGTATCATAGATGTAATGGTCTCTATTGATTCATGGGAGTATCCCTCTAGATTCCTTATCCGTGAGCTTAAGATCAGGTTTAGTGGTTTTCCACTCATCTTAGGAAGATCTTAGTTAGCCACTACTAATGCATACATCATATGTAGGGATGGGAACATGACCATCACCAATGGGAAATCAAGAAAACAACTTGTATTAGACCTACCATCTTAAACTCTTGTTGAGGATTCCTTTCCTACATGGGAAGAGGAAGAAGAATAGGAAGAAGATGACTTTTTCCTCTCATCATGCTACCTTGTATGTACATTAGAAACCACCACTAGCAATATGCAAATTGATGAAGACAATCTAATTGATAAATTTATGAAAAATCAATATTTCGTTGCCATGAATATTGATGGCTTAAAAGAAGAATCGTCTATAGGGTAGCCTAGTTGTTCTCAAAATAGTTCATGGGAAGATTTGTCCACTGTTGGTTTTGAGAAAAATAATGTAAAAAATATAGAAATAAACCACGCTAAAACACTAAAAAATAGCCCCTTTCTCTTAGCTGATCAAGAAAACCAACTGCTCACTGTCTTAAAAAAACATATTGATGCATTTACATGGATCTAGAATGGAATGAAAGGAGTGAATCCTTCTTTGTGTACTTACCATATATATCAAGGAGGATCAAACCTGTTCCTTGTTTAGGTTTTAACCCTATACAAAAATGACTTGGAAACAAATTCTTAGAACAAAAAAATAAACAATGGCGAGAAAATAAAAAAATATACACAGATATTTTCTCCTAGAACCCAAACCAGGAAAACCATATTGATTTTTCGTTATATTCCTTTCAACTTTACATTACATTATATACATACTAAATCATTCATAAACCCCAATCCATTAACCCTAAATTAGAACATAAATGTAGTTTCCTTGACCAGATCTATAAAATAGCATGGGAAAAAACCTTCATGCCCAAAACCATGGGTAGGCCTGCTCACCATCCTCGGGTCATGGAGAGAATATGACACATACCCAACACCTTGACTAAAAAGATGAATGAAACTTGCATTAAAAGATATTATTAAAGAAGAATTACAAAAAATATTGGATGTAGGATTCATCTATCTAATCTCAAATACTGAATGCATGTCTCCTGTAGTCATCGTCTCTAGGAAAAATGGCAAGAAAAGAATTTGTGCTAACTTTAGAGAATTAAACAAGGCCACCAGGAAGGATCATTTTCCCTTACCTTTCATTGAACAAGTTCTTGATGTCCTTGTAGGGAAAAAGTTTTTTACTTTTTGGATGGATTCAATGGGTACAACCACATCTAGATCATTCTTGAGGATTAGGATAAGACTAAATTCACATGTCCACAGGGGACTTTTTCTTTAAAAGTTCTCCTATTTAGCCTGTGCAATTCCCTTTCCACCTTCCAAAGGGCGATGCTAAATATATTCCCAGACATTGTGGTTGGTTTAGTTGAAATCTACATGGATGACTTCACACCATATGGGAATGATTTCCAATAGGCTCTCTCAAACTTGAGCAAGGTCTTGCAAAGGTGTGAAGAGATGAACCTCTCCCCGAGCCATGAGAAGTGCCTATTTTTTTTGAATGAGGGAATTGTCTTGGGGAATTTCCTCTCTTCTAAAGGAATCCAAGTGTAACCTAGAAAAATGACCATTATATAAAAAATGTTCTTGTTCCTTAAAATAAAAAAGATGTTGGAAATTCTTTAGGCCTTATTGGATATTATCGAAGTTTCATAAAATAATTTAGTAGGATTTCTTCACTTTTATTTTCATTACTAACCAAAGTTGTCAAGTTTTTTTGGACATATTTATGTCAAGAAGCATTTGAGGGTATCAAAGTAAAATTACTGACAAAAAATTTCCTCAGAGATCCAAGTTTCACTCTGCCCTTTCATAGCCATATAGATGCATCAGATAGGATGATTAGGGAAGCTCTGGGACAATTCAAAGGTAAAATCCCTAATGCAATTTATTTCATTATTTTTTTTCCAAGGCTGAATTGAACTATACAATAAATGAAAAAGAGTTTCTTTCCATTGTACATTCTTTAAAACAAATCAGGCATTAAATCATTGGTTATTAAGTATTTGTTCACATTGACCATGCAACAATCAAGTACTTATTGGATAAACTAGATGTGAATTATTGCATAATTAGGTGGTTATTACTATTGCAACAATTTGACTTGACTGTTGTTGAGAAACCTCGAAAGGAGAGTGTTGTTATAGATTTTATATTAAGAATAACCTTAGAAAAGATTCTTTTGGATTAATCACATTGTAAGGATTGGGTTGACGTGTCAAACAAACTAATGTGGTTCATCCTCAGGACAAGGTGAGAAATCAATCGATCTGAGAGAATAAATATCATGGATGCATCATTATTCAGTGTTATCCGTTCAGAGTTAGCCGTTGGTGAAATAAAATTATTTAGGAGTAATTAACTAATATTTAGTTAGAAACTAGTTGTTATGTAAAAATTAATTATTACATAATAGCGAGTTTCTAACTAAATATTAGTTAATTACTCCTAAATAATTTTATTTCACCAAAGGCTAACTTTGAATGGCTAACACTGAACAATGATGCATCCATGCTATTTATTCTCTCAGATCGATTGATTTCTCACCTTGTCCCGAGGATGAACCACATTAGTTGGTTTGAAACATCGACCCAATCCTTACAATGTGATTAATCTGAAAGACTCTTTTCTAAATTATCGATCACAAAAGTCTTAGATCTAATAAGAATAACCTTGTCTATAGATGAAGTGATAGATATCCAAATCCTTGATGAGCATATTTTTTCCATATCACTCTTATCTCCATGGTTCACTAGCATTGCTAATTTTCTAGCTACTGGCCGATCCCTCCTCACCTATCTTTAAAGGAGAAAAGTAAGATTGTTAGAAAGAGTGCCTCCTACACTTAGATTGGGGGAAACCTCTTCAAGTTGGGGCCTGATAAGATCCTGAGAAGATGCGTGAGGGAGGATGATGTTTATGAAATCCTATCAGCTTGCCATGATGAACCCTATGGGCGTCATTTTTCTATAATGAGGACTAATTACAAAATCTTGAAAGCATGGTACTTTTATCCAACCCTTTACAAGGATGCGTAGAGATATACTTCATAGTGTGATGCATGCCAAAGGATGGAAAAACCTACTTGGAAGGATGATATGCCCCTCCAACGTCAGGTGTATTTTGAGCCTTTTGAGAAGTGGGGCATGGAATTCATTGGTCACATTGACACCCCATATGGGAAGAAGAAGTACATCGTTGTATGCACAAAATACTTTCCCAATTGGGATGAAGTGACGGAAGTGGAAGAAACAAAAAAATAGAAAGTGACTGAGTTTTTAAGGGAGAATATCTTCTATAAGTTTGGTTTTCCAAGAGAATTAGTGACAGATCAAGGCTTCCAGTTCACCTCCAATTTGATTGAATGAATAATGAATCAACACTACATTCAACATCAAACGTCTACTCCATATTAACCCCAAAAAAATGGGAAAGTGAAATTCACCAACGTAGCATTAGAGATAACTCTGACCAAAGTGATTGGAAACAACAAAAAGGACTGGGAAAAAAGATTTGTTGATGCCACTTGGGCCTACAACACCAACTGGAAGACCACCACTAGTTTTACCCCCTATAAGTAAGTCTATGGTAAGAAGGATTTAACGTAAATTGAATTGGATTAAAACACCTTGAGGATGGTATCCCAACTTGATATTAATTTAACTAAAGAACAAGCTAATAGGTTGAAACAATTGAATGCACTAGATGAGTATAGAATGCATGCCTTATTGCACACTAAAGTAGTCCACATGTAGAGAAAATTCTGGAATGAAAAGCACATTAAAACTGAAGCATTTTAAGAGGGTTATTGGGCTCTCCTATATGACTCTAGGTTTAAATATTTCAAGTGTATGCTTATGACTAGATGGCTATGGCCTTATCTGGTTGGGAAGTGTTATGATAATGGCTCAGGAAAAAGCATGACTATAGTTGAGGAATAAGTTTCGCTTTTAGTAAATGGATATTGGTTGAAAATATACAAGAATCTCCTCTCCAAGGATGGGTTTACTAATTCAATAAATAAGGAAATGGATCTCATTGAGAGAATCAAAGCTTCAAATCCATTATGTCCTTGAACAACAAAGAAAACAAAAAAAAATAACAAAAAACCTTAAGTGAAAACCTCCTTTGAGCCACTTGAGGCAGACTAACTATTTGAAAACCTCCATGAGACATCCTATAATTATAAAAAAGAAAAAAAGAGGAAAAATAAGAACTCCAGTTGAAACCTCCTTCAAGGAAATTGGGGCAAGATAACTAGTTGAAAACCTCCGTGAGGCAGCCAATAAGCCTAAAAAAAGGAGAAAAAGAGATAAAAAATGGTGAAAAAAAATAAAAAAGAATAAAATATATTTTTGTCTCACCTTGAGTCATGTGCAAGTACCATAGGAGAAAACAACAAGAAAATTTGAATAGTTCAACTTGCATCGCCGACTTGAGACATTGACTATTGCAATCTAGTGAAAAGCATGCATTGTTTACAAGTAGGAAGGAACAATGAATAAAAAACATAATCAGATGCAATACATGGAAGAGTAAAGAGACACAAAGTAGAGGAGAGCCAAAAAATAAATACTATTACATGCCATTTTTCCACCAATATGAAAATGAGAGAAAATCCGGATCTCTCGCTATCCAATGAAGATTTTTGATAATCCCCTACAAAGTCGGAAGAGAAACCATTCTAAGAATAACAAGAATCCTGGATTACATTATCAAATAGCCATCATTTTAGGCATTGTCACATGTAACCTATTAATAAAATGCAAACACCACATCTTCAATCATCATTACTTGTGAGCATTGTAACACCTATCTACATTAAAAAATGTGGCACCCTTTCTACATGGGTAAAAATAAAAAGTGAAATCTAGAAGCCTTGTTGAGGAATCTTGTCCCAAAAAAATTGACTTGAGCCCCTACCTATCTGGGCCTCATCCCAAGATTGATGTATCTAATCCCACTCATTATGCAACCTATTCCCCCATTTTTGTGGATCTCATCCCATGGAAAATGGATCTCCAACCTCCTCTCCTCTCCTATAAATACAATGTAGATCAAAGGAGAAGGGGTTGAAATTTTAAGTACTTGGTTTATATCCTTATGTTGTCAAATTGATACTGAAGGCTTGTTTGCAAAGGAAGGATTGGAGATATTTGAGTGGAGGCTTATGAAATTAAGGCCTTGGTTGTAATCTATCCTTCTTATTTTTTAATACAATATATATTGTTTTTCTCACAAGATTTTCTTATTGCTTGCATTCATTGTATCAAATCTCCTTGATCTTCTAATTAGTATTTGTTTGAACTTATTCATCCATAGTATGCTTTGATCCTTTTGACTATCTCTAACATTGTATGTTTGAGTCTTTGGAGATCGAAGTGGAGCAAGAGATCAAGCAAGAAAAGGATTGAAGTGAATACATATTTCGTTAAATTGGTGTGAACAACCTATGTCTGTGACAACCTTAGAAAATTGAAAAATTTCAGGACTTTTTTCTTCTTGGCCTAAACTTCTTTGCTTTCAGTCGTTTTTTGAATCTATGTTAATCATGGAAAAGTCAACCTTAAATTTGAATTGTTGTATTTAATAGTATTTTTGAAAAAAATACTTATCTTTACATTTTTAGGGTTTTGGGTCTAATTGGTTTATTGATCTATCAAAAAAGGGTCTTTTTCTTTTGGAATTTGTTGTATCACTCTATTTTCGTTTAGTAAATTTGATCAGATATTCATTTATGCTTGTTGTAAAGAATTATTAGTAATTCTCACGAACGATAAATTTGAATTTGTTCTTTTTATTAGATTGAATTAAATAGTGACTATTTTTTCTATAAAACGCCAAAAAAGAAAAATACAATTTTTGTTATTGGGACTTGTTTGAAAGAGATTTTGCTTGGAATTGTTATTTGGTTTTTCTTTTGAAATTTGTTTGCAAAAGGGAATCATTGCATATTTGGGTTGTTTGAAAAGATTTCTTCCTTGTAAATAAGATTTCATCGAATTGTAGAGTTTATAATTTCATATTCGTTGTATTAGTTTGGAATTACCTTTAACAAAAAGTAATATACAAAAATAAATCAAAGTGTTTAAAATAAACAATTGATCAACAATAATCACATTTAGTGTGGGTCTAAGTTAGAAGACGTGTTTCGATGTCTATAAACATAGGAGTTGTTGTTTCTTGTCCGTGTTAGATTTTGTAGGTGTTCGGTGTTCCACGTACATTAGAGTATATATGACTGTTCTTCCACATACATTTGGGTATATAGGAAGACACTCCATGTATGATGAGTACATAGGAATTCTTCCCATCATACAATTACATATTAGACAACACTAACACAAACTATACTTCCACATACCCTCAGGTATATAGGAAGCCCCCTTCTAGGTTGCAAACCATCCATAAGTAACCGAGTCAACCTCCTTGTTGTATGTGATACACTGAACACAACATTTGGGGAGATAACCTGCACATACCTAACGGTATATGGTAGTTCACAACAACTTGGTAAACCTTTGATACATAGTGACCCTTTTTACTACTACTATTTGTTGATTGATTAAAATTGTGGATTTAACTATCATACACTGCTAAAATTTCCTAATCAAAATTCACTATGACAATAGTTCCAGAATTACCAACTATGGAACCCATTTTAACGTGGGATATTAATCCTTTTCCTTGCATTGAAAATTTTGGTCCTCCTTATATGGCTACATTTTCCCTTCCCAGATTCACGATAGGTTTACTGGTATGGCTATTTCCAAACTCTTTGGTCCCAAATACCAAAGTTGCTTCACCTCAACCGTGTACTTCACCTCAACAAAAAGCCTCTTGTTGACCCTTTATCTCCTTTTCCCATCATGTCTTCTACCATTTCTTCTTCTTCACCTGGTGAAAGTCTTAATGCTAGTAACTAGGAGGCTAACAAGAAGAAGAAAAGGAAGAAGACAAAGAAGAAGCAAGATAAGAAAGAGGCCAACCAACCAACCATTGCTTTGAGTGTAGATGATGTTGAGGAACCCTCTAACATGTGTTGCAAGCCCAAATACCCTTGCAAGCTTTGTAAGGGTGCCTAACTTCTTAAGGATTTTCCTGGTATACCTAAAGTCTTTGAAGTGTGGCCTAAAGATTCTCATCAACTTACTGTTGGTCCTACAAACTAATGATTATAAGGTTCTAAGGGAAAAGGATAAAGTTAGGTTTCCTTGTAGGTTATGCGAAGGGGGTCATCAAAGTTAACTTTTCCCTCATATAGATGAAGCCTCTAAATTTTTTGAAAACCATACTGTTTCTTAGAAACAACTTCCCATTGGTTACTGCAAGCTTTCTCCCAAAATACTATCAGTTAATGAAGTGATTGATCCCATTCCAAGTTCAATCAATCCCACTCTTCTCTTGGAGAGTGAAATCCATACCACTTAGGTTGATGAACCATTGGTTGATGAAGTGGTCAACTTGATTCTATCTTCGATTGATCCTACTCTCCCCTTATAGAGTGAAGTTAATACCACTCATGTTCTTCTTGTTCCTTTGGATTCCACCGCATAAGGGGGAATTTCACCCATTTCCACGAAACCCCCTCCAGATACTAAGGTTATTTCCTTTGATTGGAATAGACTGACAGAGACTTGTCTCCCTTCTTGCACCCCTTTCCAGATCATTGTGAAGGCTTGTGATAAGAAATTGTGTCACACTATTATATATGAAGGTGCTTTTATTAGTATTTTATCCTTGACCACTTGAGAAGATTTGGGTTCCCCTTAACTTGTGTCTATTACTAAGAATATATTGGATTCTAATAGAAGAGATAGTGAAACTTTAGTGATCCTTCCTCAAATTCCCATTACCTTGGAAGGAAAAACTATCTGTATTGATGTCATGGTAGTCCAAGGGCCATTGGATTTCAATTTTCTCCTTGAGAAAGACTATGTCTATGCAATGAAAGCTGTCATGTCCACACTCTTTTGTGTGGTGTATTTCCCTCATAATGGTAACATTGTGACTATTGACCATTTTTCATTTGGTGGGATTGATCTAACTACCAACCATCCAACGTCTCTAAATTTTCCTTATACGGGAGAGGTATCCACCCCACCACAGGTAAATTATGTGAAAACTTGTCCCATGCTTTCACTTACCGATAAAAATGAGCCTCCCGCTGTATGATCGATTTCTTTTAACTTAGATTTGGTAAGTGACAAGTTAAACCCTTCAATGGGGACATTGGAGCTTGATCTTCCTACAAGCCCCTTGACATGTATTCCTTTCAGGGAATTGTTCTTCCATCTGATGAAGACCTCTTGGAAGTCATGATAGGGGTGTGTACCTTGGCATGTATTTCTTCTAGAGCATTGTCCTTTTGGAATCCATGACAAGGTTCCATGAGCATAGTTCCTTTTCTTGTGTAAATATTGTTAAAAAATGAAACAAGATGCCATCAACATACTTATTTTCTTGTGTCAAGCTTGTTAAAACTGAAACAAGGTTCCATGAACATAGTTATTTTCTTGCATCAATCTCATTGAAAATGAAACAAGGTGCAATGACCATAATTATTTTCTTGTGTCAAGCTCGTTAAAAATGAAACAAGGTGCAGTAAGCATAATTTTTCTTGTATCGAGTTCGTTAAAAAATGAAACAAGGTGTTATGAGCATAATTATTTTCCTGTGTCAAGCTCATTAAAAAATGAAGCATATCCCCCTATAATCGATTCGAGTCTTTGACTAGATCTCATAAATGTTGAGTCAAGTCTTTCACCTGATCTTGTAAATGAACCTTCATTTCATCCGCCTATTAGTAACCAGTAGTCTACTTGAGCGTATGAAACAAAGCTTGGGGGCCATGTGCCTTTGGTCATCATGCTAGAATTAAGCTAATAGCCTCTGCCATTATGCTGGGGGGTGTGGAACCTATCTCAAGCATAATTTTTTCTCTATTTCAAGCTTGTGTAAAAATGAAACCTATCTCAAGCACATTTTTCTTTGTTTTAATCTTGTGTAAAAATGAAACCTATCTCAAGCATAATTTTTTCTCTATTTCAAGCTTGTGTAAAAATGAAACGTATCTTGATCTTAATCTTTGTTACTTCTCGTAATAAAAAATACATGAGAAAAAGTTACTGAGTATAATTTTATCGCTTTTTCAGGCTCATTAAAACTAACTGAAAAAGGGACCCCCTGGAGTCCTGTTTAAGCTCTTTTTAGACTCTTGAAATATGAGAATATTTCTAAGTAAACTTGTTACTTTCGTGCTCATAAAAGTATATGAAGAAACATCTACCAAGTATAAGCTTACCCCTTTTACAGGCTACATAGAATATTTACAAAAATAGTATGCTTTAGTCAATCATGACTAAAAGCGTTCTCCCTTGTATTATTGTACACTTTTTCGGGCTCAAGGGACAAAATTTATGAGAAATAACCTATGGAGTTTCCTTTTTGTTTCTTTTTCAAACTCTATAAATGTGAAAAAGAAGTCAAGCTACCCCTTCACTGGACGCGTAAAATGTAAACTATGTAGGACTTGTCAATCATGATGAGATCGAACCACTGATGGGTTGGGAAATCCACTTACCTATTTATTGATATCACCTTCTTGAAAGACTTCATAGTGGTTTTTGATCCCATATTGTGTCAGTGTTGCCAACTCCATATAGTGTCGCCAATATGTTTAAAAGAAGTTCAATCTTAGTTGAAATATTTTGTGACACTTATAGCCCTATTTCACGCCAGCCATCCCTGAGTCAATCTTGAATCGCTTTGTTTGTCCTACTCAAAATATTGATACTAGTTTCGTGTCACTAAGGGGGGATACATCAAGGCCCTCTTGCGATGGGTCACTTCCTATCGACTTTAACACATTATCTAGGAATATGACTTAGAAACTCCCTTTAGTGCCTTAGAACTTGCATGCCTCAATGGCAAGTATCCTCACTTTTGATAATTGGTTCACATCATTAGTCTTCAATCAGAAGATTCTATATGTTCGATTTCATTTCATTTATTCACACTTCATAGATTGTACTAGTGTACCTTGAGGGCCATTGACATTACTGATGGTTCCTATCACATTTGTTAATGGTCTTCATCATTGACCAGTAAGCAGATGGTGTTTTCCATGTTTAACCTTGACACATTCATTTGCACGGTTATACTTGTACTATAGAGTGGTAGTGATGAAGATCTTGGATTTAGTTTCATCCATCTAGGCTGTAAGGAGTTTTCATGACTAATGTGTAGATCCACACTATATGATGATGGATATGTTCATATTAAGTCTATCTGAGCATGGATCAAATATGTATGTTTGGTGGCCATGAGTTTGAGTTATTCAGATGGATTTTTTCACATTTCCATACTTAGTTATAGAGTTGTTGATATACTATACTAAGTATGGGAATGCCTACCTCAGAGATGAGTTCATGATTATATTATACTGTAACCCTTGATTCTTTATGTAAACACCTTCCTCCCACATTTACCCAATCTAATTGGTCCACTGGGGTAAACATGCGAAGAGAGGCTACTATGATTTGATTCAACTCCCCAAGTATAGTTAAGGAAGTGGAATCGACAAAAAAAATCAAACTGACCTTTCCTAGGTGCTACATACCCTTCAGGAGGTAACCAACCCTTCTAGGTGGTTAACCGCTGAGACAACTTAGCTTTTCACTGTCCTAGGGCCTCGGTTAGTCCCATGAAAAGGCATGCATGTGACCAAAGCCTTCCAATTTCTCCCATAGCAAGGGCATGCCAACGACTATGGAAATTTCCAGACAGTTCTGAGCCAAAGACCTTGGATTATGTGCCACTTTTTCAGGGCCAAGACTCAGACCACTGCCCATAACTTCATGAAACCTTTAGAAATGATTAATGAAACTGAAAAGAGGTACAAATGCAAACACTTGACCAATTACTTAAATAGACCATTAATAGCCATCATAGGCATTTCATCAAACATGTCACAAATATTCATTCTACAAGTTTTAACAACAGATCTGAGCATAGGGGTCTCATACTTATCTGAAATTCATAAAGAAGCATTGTTTCCATATCACAACAACTGCATTATCATCTATTAGGTCATGTATACATTTTACATTCATTTGCAAATCAAAACATGATGAGATCCATACATCAAGTATTTCATAAAACATACTCGTAACCAACATATAACCAACATAAATACAAGGATATAATAGTCATAACATATAAGACAATACATTTACACATGATATAACAAGTATAAATAACTCTTATTAATCAATGAAAAAGCGAACAAAGAATGGGACTTCCATCAACCACTCGACTATAGATTGGATGAAACAAATATTTCTTTATCCAATCACCCCCATGCCATATTGCAAGCATGAATACGAGACTCAAAACCAAACCCAACCAGGTGTCCACAGGCTTTACCACAATCCCCACTGGATAAATAGGCCTTCAATAAGCATGAATGCCATCGATTTCTCTATCTACACCATGAGGAATCTTCCCATCTCCTAGTCTCTAGGCTTTACTGTATATCCCTTCATACAACAGTTGAGGGAACACACCTCTAGGATTTACCATATATCCCATCATACAATGGTCGAGGATTCATAGGCCCACCGAGGCACACAAAATATGGCTTTACCACAATCCCAGCCTGGTTCAGGGATTCCTAGGCCATGTGTTCTTTCTTTCAGAAACCACCTCACACAGTTTTGAAACGATCCAACAATCTAGCTCAACCAAATACAAGAGAACCCATCATACCATGGATATCCAAAAATGGAAAGGCAAGGATGAAGAACACTGTCACACTTTTAAAAACCCTTGCTAATGACAACAAGAGAACCAAATACACACATGCATGTACCATGCATGCCAAATCTAGCAAGGAAATCACACATGCAAAACGATACTTGCAAATAATCCCATTGTAGCTGCTTGATCCTGCTCTTCCTTGCTTTATATTTTATTTCCTTTGCCTTCTTGGTCTTTTCTTTTCTTTCCTTGATCCAATGCTAGGGTGCTCTAAGAATACTCTAAGTGTCCAAGAGTGCATGAGAGAGAGAATGTGGAGAGAGCTCCAACACTAAACTGACAAAAGGTACCCACTGATCCTCAAAGGAATTTTTATTAATGAGGCCTCTATTTCTTTAATTTTCCATTATTCTCTTTCATTCTTCTCCTCACATGAAAACTATGACCTTTCACCTTGATTTTCTCCTAATTTCCATTATTTTCATAGATAAAGTTCCAATTAATGCCTCATGCCTGTTGGGTAGGTGTGCCCTAGGTCCAAGTTTTGTCTAAGTCATGTAAATTCTCTACATTTTGAGCAGCAGAGTGCAACTAGCGCAGAGTTCTAAGAGTCAAAGGGGATTTAGGGTGGGTCAAATCCCCCTATTTTGTAATGGGATGGGATTATTTAGTATATTTTGAGCTCTGTCCATGTTTTGGGGACCATGGTATTGTAAGGGTAAAGGATATTTAAAGGGATGTCTTAGAAAGTCTAAGGTAGTGAATGGATGTAATGTTGTGAATTTGTTTTGGATATGTTTTTGTATTCAGGCAAAGGGGAAGGCTTCTGCAGCTGTGTGTGCGAAGACCTAGGTAAGTATGTAGCTATGTGCACAGGCCCCTATAGCTGTTTGCACAGGGTCAAAAGGATTGTATTAGTGAAGCTTTGGATTAATAAAGAAGAATTTGAAACAGATCTATGCATTTTATATGTTCGTGTAGTTTCTGTGTTTTTTCTTGACTATGGTTCGCTTTTGTATATTCCTTATGTAATTGCATCATGAAGGTTAAACTACTATTTTATAAGATGAATAATGCATGTTAGACTAGTTACATGCAACTCGCATGTTGATTAAGTAGGAAAACACTCTACGACTGTAACAATAAGGTTAACGGTTCGTGAATGTTGGATTAAGCCCTAAATTGAAAGAAACCTTACAACCACACTGCATAGCCCCTCTAGATGGAGAAACCTGGTTTTAGCATCCCCCAATATCACCTCAAGTGAGACTGTGATCTGTGTAAGTAGGTCATTGCCGAAAGGGCCAATGGTATAGGGCTTTTTTGGTTAGCACAACTAACTATAAACCTGGGTCTAAGCCCCTCAAGTGAAAAAATGGTCTCATGTGTGGTTATTTCTCTTAATTGCACTAAAAACATGGAGAACATCGAACAAGTCACAGTTCCCCACTATAGACTTTGATGTGTGTGAGGCTATGAATTATGCCTCGTTGTGGGCATATAAGGAACCAACCCAGGTTACAAAGAACAAATTGTTTTGGGTCTTATTTGAGATGGATATGCACACTATGATCAACCAAAAGCTGCAACTATCACCAATTTTGTTTCAAGAATATCGTAGCATTTCTGAATTTAAAGCATATTTTCACCATGTGTATATCCACGTGAAGAGATATTTGGAGGCAGTATGATATGAATTACCATTCTTAGTTACTGAGGAGGACAACCTGGTCATAATAAGCAAGTGGTCTAGTAATTGGCTCACTCCCATTGTAGAGGATCAAGAGGAGGTAGGCACAAGTAAGACATAGCAAGCCACTGCAGTGCACAGAGCGAAAATCCAGTGGCAAAGGAGAAGGTGCCTTAGAAGGTCACAATTGACCTTGAGAAGAACACCACGTAGGAACTAGAGCGCGAAGTTAAACAAGAGGAAACAACCACCAATGAGGGAGGTTAAGGTGGTGACAACCCTTTTGTGGACACTGAGGACTTCAATTCCCCCTTTATAGTGAAAAGAAGGAAGAATCAAATTGTTGGAGACACGCGGAAGAAGTAGAAGTCTGATAGATCCGTTGACACAGTGCCGATGGTCCTCACTAAGGGGGACATTGATGATACAGGAGACATAGTCCTGGATGTGATGGATGAATTTTGGGGAAACATTGAGGGCCAATACAAAGTGATGTTGACAAAGGTCCAACAGGGCCTCAAGAAGTTGGAAGTTCAGGCAAGCACGGTTCAAGTGAGCGTGACTTAGACAAGCATGGGTTAAGCGAGTGTGGAAAAATTTAGTACCACTATAGAATTCACATCTGAGCTCTGAGAAATGTAACTACCAGGGTGCTCTCCATTTTGAGACAGCCGAAGACTAGGAGTGCATGTAGTACTAGAAAATTCTAAGTCTCAACCTTGCGACATTCCCCATTCAGGCATTGGATGAATTGCACCAAGGAGTCTTCGATGAACTGAAGCTCTGTTGGTCATAAAAGAAGTGAAAAATGACAACCAACAGATGTTCAAATAAAATAATAAAGCGATGCAAGATTGCGACGAGGCAATTGTGTGAAACCAACAGCTGGAAGAGGCTATAACCAAAGTTTGTAGTGAGCTTCCAGAGCTCTAGATCCTGACAGAGGCAGCCTCAGCAGAAAATATTCAGAAGTTGGCAACAGCGGTCAAGGAGTCATAGGCAGAGGTGGGAAAAGTCATATTTGAGTTACAGATGCAAATTACAGAACTCAAAATGAAGCTAAAACCTACAACACCACCTGAAGTTCAAGAGCAACACAAAGCTACAATAAAATTTGATATGGAAAAGATAGCCACTGCAGTCAAGGACTATGGTCAAATTTTTGTGGATACATTGGAGATATAGGCCTTGCTGCAGGAGGACTCACATGTGCAGAAGATCGAGGTGGAAATAAGAGAAAAACAACTACAGTTTGATGAGCTCAAAGCTACGATGTGGACCTTATCACCTGTGCAACAATTTTCCTATCTTTAGGAAGGAACACTTCTGTAAGGACAGATTGACAAGCTACAGTGGAAAGCATAGATAATCTTCACGCATATGAATCCTTGGGCAGATGAGGCCTGCCAAATCTCATAGAAAGTGGAGAGAAAATTAAAGAGCATGCAACAGACAGAAACAATCGGTCTAGCAACAGAAGGGTTGACAACAGAGAAGCTCATAGAAGAAGTTCAACAGGCCGCAACGCAATGCACATATACAATTCATTCATTGAATTTTGAATACGATGGCCTCAAAGAAAAGATCAAGGACATACCAGCTAAGTGACTCGAGGATGAGTCACATCTTTGTTTTGGGGGCCTATTGGGTAGGGGTCCCCTAGGTCCAAGTTTTGTTTAAGTCATGTAAAGTCTCCACATTTTGAGGAGAGTAGCATGATTAACACAGATTTCTAAGAGTCAAAGGGGATTTAGGGTGGGTCAAAGCCCCTTATTTTGTAATGGGATGGGATTATTTAGAATATTTTGAGCTCCGTCGATGGTTTGGGACCATGGTATTTTAAGGGTAAAGGACATATAAAGGGATGTATTATCAAGTCTAAGGTAGTGAATGAATGTAATGTGAATCTGTTTTGGATATATTTCTATATTCAGGAAAAGGGGAAGGCTCTTACATTTGTGTGCGCGAAGACCTTGGTAATTTTGTAGCTGTGTGCGCTGGCCCCTGCAACTGTGTTTGCAGGGCTAGAAAGATTGTATCAGTGAAGCTTTGGATTAATAAAGAAGAATTTGGAACAGATCTATGTATTTTTATATGTTCACGTAGTTTCTGTGTTTTTTCTTAACTATGGTTCGATTTTGTATATTCCTTCTGTAATTGCATCGTGAAGGTTCAACTACTATTTTATAAGATGAATAATGCATGTAAGACTAGTTACATGTAGCTCGCAAGTCGGTTACGTAGGAAAACACTCTACAACTATAATAATAATGTTAATGGTTCGCAAAGGTCAGATTAAGTCTTGAAACTAAAAGAACCTATACAACCACACTGCATAGCCCTTATGGATGCAGAAAAATGGTTCTAGCATCCCAAAATATTGCCTCAAGTGAGACTGTGGTCTGCGCAAGCAAGTCGTTGCCAAAAGGGACAGTGGTATAGGGATTTGCTGTTTACCACAACTAACTCTGAACCTAGGTTTGAGCCCCTCAAGCCAAGAATGCCTTTCCAAAGCCTTTGCCAATTTCCTTAGCCATAATAAACCAAATGAACCCCCACACTAGGATATTTTGCCCAACACTCAACTTGTAATACGTGTACAATGACCTTGGTTATTATTTTTCCTTTATTAACTTTATGACATGGAATTTTGACTAGGGCTATTACAAAACCCTTCCCCTTGGGGGAACATCATCCTCGATGTTTAATGATGCCTACAACCAACAAGATTGTTATAAGTAAATCATACTACCCATGGAGATTTATAACTTAGCTTGATGTAGTATTTACAATGATCAACTTGCTAAGAAGCAAATCAATATGACACATAGCAACATAATAACCATAACAACATGACACCCATACCACTAATTGGAGCTTCATAACACAACCCATGGCGTTATTTAAATCCATATACATATGTACGTATACCAAAACATCACACCAAAACATATGCTAAATACATTCACTCAACCAACGAATAGAGAAGGATACATAGCCTGCATTTGATCCACCATCTCCCATGCAGCTTCATTAGGTCCATAGTACTTCCACTACACTTTAACCTGATCGATTTCTTGGTTCCAAAGCATGAGCATATTTCTCAGCAATATATAATGAGGTTTCAGCTAGAATTATCCATCTGGATCCACCTGAAATATAGACTAGTCAATCACATGATCAAGACCTTTAACATACTTCTTAAGCAATGACACATGGAAAACATCATCGACTTTCACTGTCGGAGGAAGTGCAAGTCGATAGGCTACTAGTCTAATCTTTTCAAGAATCTTGAATGGTCCACAAAACTAAGGTGCCATCTTGGAACTTGATCCAATCTTGAAGGATATATTATTTGACTTGATGCGTAAATACACCTGCTCCCCAACCTGAAACTCATTAAACATCCTGTCCTGATCTGCATAAATTTACTGTTTATCCTGTGTCACCTTTAGATTCTTCTTGATAACCTACATTTCCTGTTCCATCTCTGCTAACATGTCTAGTCCTATCAATACCCTGTTCACTGGATCACTCCAACTGATGGGAGTATTACAACTCCACCCATAGAGTGCCTCAAATAGACTCATCCTCAATGACTCCTAATAACCATTATTATAAGTGAATGCAACCACCATAAGGAACTCCTCCCATATCCTCTGCTAATGCATCATATACATCCTCAACATGTCCTCAAATATCATGTTGACCCTCTCTGTCTATCCATTTTTTTGTGGATGATAATCTGTGTTGAAGGCCAAATTTGTCCCCAAACCTACAAATAACTCCTTCCAAAACTTGGACGTGAACTTAGCATCCATGTCTGACACAATCTTCCTTGGAACACCATGCAACCTCACTAAATCTCTGATAAATACATGTGCCACATCACTAGCTAAATACGTAGACTTCACTGGAATGAAGTGCACTACCTTTGTCAATCTTTCCACCACAACCATGATGGAATCATGCTATCTAGATTTCCTTGGTAAACCTATGATGAAATCCATGGAAATGACCTCCCACTTCCACTCTGGAATCAAAATCGATTGTAGTAGTCCACTTGGATGCTTACATTTTTCTTGACAGTCCAAACATCTAGCCACAAACTCTGTTACATCCTTCTTCAGATTCGGCCAATGATAAAAAATATTCACTACTGTCAATGTATTCTGGTATCATGAGAGACCTAAATACAATTTTGCATGAAACTCTCACAAGATAGCCTTCTTGATCTCACTGTTGTTTGGCACATATATCATGTCCCTAAATATGACCAAACCGTTTATCGTAAGATGATAATCTACATCCTGACCACTTGTACCCTATTGTAACCTATGCATGGGCTCCATGTACCTACCATCCTATTGTCTTCCATGTAAGATTTGATCCTGTAAGTGTATCCCATTAGAGCTCATAGGTGCTATTTGATTCACCTATACTTTCCTGCTAAGAGTGTTTGTAACCCTGTTCTCCTTACCCTTGATGTACCTGATCTCAAAGTCAAAATCACTGATGGTGGCCAACCATCTATCTTTCCTGGATTTCAAATTTGGTTGGTAAAATAGATACCTCAATCCACTATGATCACTCATCAAGATGAACTGCCAACCAAGAAGATAGTGTCTCCACATCTTCAATGCATGAATGATCGTTGCCAACTCAAGATCATGTGTCAGATAATTCTGCTCATTCTCATTTAGTTTCCATAAATCATAGCATACCACTTGTCCTTCCTTCATCAAGACTCAACCAAGTTGTTATGAAACCAGCTCAAGAAAAGATAGAAAAGATAGATCAACGCCTTAGAATTTAGCCTCTTCGAGGGGGCAACCTCCTTTACATTACATAAATGAACAATTCTTTGATGATACAAATGAAAAGACCTCCTTTCTATATATAAGAGTCTAAGGGGTCATAACGTAATCAGAGCCAACATAACAATAATAATGTAAGGGCACAATAATAACAATAGTGGGCTTCTATGAGGCACAATAGTAACAATATGGGCACTACATGGGTACATCAATATAATAAGTGGGTTATACTAATAACAATAAGGGGTTACACTAGTAGTATAGGGGCCTAACATGCCCCTCTCCTTCAAAAAGTGTTGTCCTCAACGCTTGAGTAGTTCTTGATGCTTCTGTATAAAATTCTTGTCCTCCCATGTGGAATATTCAGCGGGTAAGTTCTTCCACTTGATGAGATACTCTGAAATTGATCGATTTCGTAGCTGTCGGGTTCTTGTTTCTGTGACTGCTCTAGGTTCCAATATTATTTTTCCTTCGTCTTCAATTTTTGGCAATATTGTTTGTATTGGGATCTTTTGAAACTTTTAATAAGTGGCCATACTTCTTCGTCCTTCTTCCATTCATCCCTTGCTTCGCTTATCCAATCTGGTTGGATAATATAAATAGCACAAAACAATGCTTCCACATCCTCATCCTTGAAGAGTCTTCCCATTCGGTAAGGCCGCCATTTTTTAAGTGCATGTAGTATTGCCAGCATTTCCTTCTCATAAATAGCTTGCTTGAGATGTAGCAGTAAAAATACCCAATCACCTACATCAAAACATTTTTCACTATGTTGTTGATCTACCTGTTGTTTCGTTTGATTTTACACCGAAGTGGCGTTATCCTTTAAAAGTTGGAGAACTTGTTGTTGATGCTCGATGTGATCTTTCACTGCTTGAACCTTTTTCTTCTTGATATGTCCTTCTATCTCTATAGTTTGAGGAGTGGTAATTTCTTCCAATCCTTTACAAGTTATGGTTAGATTCATTTCTTGATGCTCGATCTGATCTTTCACTTCTTGAACATTTTTCTTCTTTATATGTCCTTCTATCTTGATAGTTTGAGGAGTGGTAATTTTGAACAATGAATTACAAGATATGGTTGGATTCATTTCTTCTTTCTCGATGTGATCTTTCACTTCTTGCACCTTTTTCTTCTTGATATGTCCTTCTATCTTGAGATTTTGAGGAGTGGTAATTCTTACCAATGCTTTACAAGATATGGTCTGATTCATTTCTTCTTTCTCTGGGGTGGGGTCCTGGCGTATATCTTCTTCTTTTGATGTTTCTTGATCCTTTTCTTCCTCCTCTTCATATTCTATGTAAAATAATTTCTTCTCAACACACTTATGACCTTTAGTGCATTTGCTATCACAATTGTAACAAGCCCTTTTTCTCTTTTTTCTTCCAATTGTTGTGGTGTAACCCTTGTAGGTTGTGGAAGGCTAGGAGAAACAACACTTCCATCTTTATAGTTGTGAGGGGTACACTTCCTGGTTTCCATAATTTTTCTTTCCACTATGTCACAAAGCCCTTTTACCCTTTTCAATTGTTGTGGTATTGCTCTAAAGAAGGTGTTTCTCTTTTTATCCTCATAATGTGCTATCATTTCCTCCGTGAAAATTGACCACGTAACAAGTTTTTTACGAGAACAAAGCCCTTCGTACCATAAAAATTGATCTAGTTTCAAATATGAAGATGCAATACATACCTTTTGTAACAGTTGTACACCATGTAGATCAAAATATTGCTCCATTTGAAGTATCCAATTTACCGGATCCTTGCCATCAAACTTCCTCATCTTGCTTTTTCTTGATTTTAGGAGCTCGACCTTGAAACGACTGTAACTCTGTACTTTCGGATCTTTAAGTTCTGAAATTGTGACCTATAGTAGCCCTCTGTGTCCTCTTTCTAATGCTACTAGTCTGATCCAAATTGGATTCTCTAAGAAAGAGTTATAGACAATCTCCCAAGATGACCTGATTATAGACCTTTCCAGAAGAGTGAAATTGTATGAAGTGCCATGTCTCACTGTTTCGACCTTTGGATCTGCAAAATGCATACAAGAAACTACAGTCCATCCTCTTTCTGTACCTTACGAAATTTCAATCTGATCCACAGAGAGAAGGTTATGACGATTTTCCCCAGGTCACCTGTTTTGAATGAAATTCAAGAGTCTGCAAAAAGACCAACTTCTTCAGATCATATCTCCACAAATATCGTTCAAAAGGCTCTAAAATTCGGACCCAAGGTTCAGTGAAATTTCTTCTCAAATGGGTTTTTTTTGCGACTTCTGAAATGTCACAGAAAAAAAGTTATATCGAAAATTCCACGATGACCTGTTTGGAGCAGCAAAACCCTAGAATCCAAAGCTCTGATACCAAATGTTATGAAACCAGCTCAAGAAAAGATAGATCAACGCCTTAGAATTTAGCCTCTTCGAGGGGGAAACCTCCTTTACATTACATACATGAACAATTCTTTGATGATACAAATGAAAATACCTCCTTTCTATATATAGGAGTCTAAGGGGTCATAACGTAATCAGAGCCGACATAACAATAATAATGTAAGGGCACAATAATAACAATAGTGGGCTTCTATGCAGCACAATAGTAACAATATGGGCACTACATGGGTACATCAATATAATAAGTGGGTTATACTAATAACAATAAGGGGTTACACTAGTAGTATAGGGGCCTAACACAAGTCCTCTCTTGCAAGCATCTGTACACACCACAAACTCCTTGTCTAGATCTGCAATATTTAACACTGGAGCATTCATCAACAACTGCTTGAACTATTCAAAACTTGTTGCACGTTCCTCTATCCATTCAAATTTCTTACCTTGCCTTTGTAGTGACGTAATAAGATATGCAATGTGAGGGAAGTTCCTGATGAACCTCCTTTAATAACCTTCTAGCCCTATAAATGATCTTACCTTATCCACATTTCTAGGAGCTGCCCACTCCATGATAACCTAGTATCTTTTTTGGATCCATTGCTATTCCTTCCTTGGAAACAACATGTCCTAAGTAATGTACCTCTATCTAAAAGAAACTACATTTACTAAACTGAGCATAAAACTAGTGCTCTCTTAGTAATCTCAACACTACTACTAAGTTCTCGACATGCTCTTCCTCATTTTTAGAATATATCAAGATGTCATCAATGAATACAATAACAAACTTGTGCAGATAAGGATGCAACAAACTATTCATCAAGCACATGAAAGTAGCTAGAGCATTAGTCAAACTAAATGGAACTACAACAAAATCATAATGTCCATACCTAGTCTGGAAAGATGTCTTGTATATGTCCCCTTCCTTGATGCATACCTGATGACATCTTGATCTTATATCAATCTTTGAGAACGTTGCTGCTCCCTTCAACTGATCGAAAAAGTCATCAATCCTCGACAACAGGTACTTATTCCTGATGGTCACTTTGTTCAACTTCCTATAATAATGCATAGCCTAAGAGTACCATCCTTCTTCTTCAAAAACAATATCGGTGCACCCCAAGGTGATACACCTGGCCTAATGTATCCCTTGTTAAGCATTTCCTTCAATTGTAACTTCAACTCTACTAACTCTAGTTTTCTCATCCTGTATGGTGCCTTCGATGTTGGTGCTGCCCCTAGTACCAACTCAATGGAAAAGTTCACTTCTCTGTGAGGAGAAAACTCTGAAATATCTACTGGGAAAACATCATGAAACTACTGCAATATCAGGTATCTACTCAATACCTTCTCATTCCCAACATCATTAGATTGTTAATTTTTAGATTGTTCGATGTTGTATCAATTACTTTAGACCAATTCCACACTTAAATTAACAATGTTTCCAATTACAATTAGCCTTTCCATTCAAAAAAAAAATTGAAGATATAACTATAAATGCAATGATAAAGGAGACAATCAACACATCAACAAGAGACGCCAGATTTGGTCAAAGACCAGGGAAAACCCCCACTAGGGGGAAACCCTTTGAAATTCTTCTTCTATTAGATTGTCATAAAATGTTCAGAAAAGAGTACAATGAGCCCAATACAATATCATTATAAATACAACCCAATAATATTCAAAAAGAAGTTTCCAGTGTCATATTATATCATAGACAACTTCTCTAGTCTTCGGTCAACTGTAGATAACTTCAGTCATTGACCAACTTCAATAAAACTCCCAGTCGCATGCATGATGGGCTGTGAGAGAGACTATAGGATCCCAACCACTCCCTTGATTCATGTGTGCTAGCAACTATAGCTGAAAATGCTCCGTGACAAGCCTGTGACTATAGCCTAGAAACCCTAGATCAACTGCGAGCCTTAGACCCTGTAATCTCAGACCCTTGCAAACTTCTTTTGTCAACCTTGCCTCAGACTTGTGTGAACCAATCAATGAAAAGAGAAGAATATGCTTGGTTGGTGATGTCCAAATGAGATATATGTAACTTGTATTTATAAGCTTCCATGGGTGTCCAACAATGTCCATTTGATGTTGAGGTTGACTTGACCAAATGTGCGTGTGAGGGTACATAAATTCAAAATCCAAGTTTCGCTTATCCAAATGAGGTGATATTTAAGTTGATTTCGGTCCTCTCTAAAAGAGGAATTCAATTCCATCAGAATCTCCATAATATGAGCTACCTAAGGTGGAATTTGACTGCAATTGAATATTTTAACACTCCCTCTCAACTAGGAAAGATTCCCCCTGTCAAAATCTATCCATCTATCAATATGTCATCTTGTCATTGTATGTCCCATCTCTGCTCAACTCTATATGCTGAAAAATTCTCGAATCTAAAGAAGAAGAATCATCGAGGAGAAAAAGATACCACCCTCTGTCGGTTGAGAACACATGGCTGAGGAGGAAAGTACAGGAAAAAGAAAGCCAATTGGAAACTATGGCAAGTCTCTCCATGGAGGCACTCCAATGCAGGATTCCAACAAAATCATATGCCTTATACCTCAAAGAACAATGGTTCCATCTTCAGATAAAAACCATAGCACAATGAGGGAGTATGCCTTTCGAAGACTATAGGAAGTTCATTGACCTTTGTAACCAAAGCACCTTGGAGGACAGGGCCAAGGTATCTGAATTCTACCTACATAATTTTTCCTTAACAGATTTGAATGTGTGGGAACCCAATCCAAAGCTAGGGGACTTACAACTAGTGGCCTTGGTATCATGGATGAGTCATGAGGAGGCCAGGGCTAGGGAAGTAAAAAGAGTATTGGAAAGAGAAGAAACAAAGACCATTTACATCATAGCAGAATAGGGAAATTTTATGGCTGTCATTAGCACCCACAACCTCATCTCCAATGATCCCCAGCTTTCACCAAGATACATATCTACACAAGAGAAAGCAGTCACTCATTTTTAGGACACTTTGAGGTTGTTAGGGGATGCAAGCTAGAAATAATGCTAAATGAGATGGAACACCTTACCCTACAGCCTAAATATCAGGAAGTATCATTCCCCTAAAAGAATGAGGGATGCAATAGAAGGGACCCCACTATATAAGAAGGCACTACAAAGACTCAAGGCCAACTAGATTGGCTTGAAACTCAGTCCACCATTTCTCTTGGGTATGCTAGAATGGATAAAGGAGGAAGAAGAAAGAAAAAAGTGGGAGTAAATAGAGAAGCATGCATGATTGTATCCACAAGAGGCAGATACATCAATAGAAGCTTGGAATGTCAGGGAGGCCACCAAAGAAATGAAAGACATGGACATAGATTGAGTTACTCAGAGGATGAGCAACACTTTTAGTAGGGGGTTGATGATGAGGCTCATCAATGGGTAAATTATATGTACCTTAATGCCACTCTCCAGCTTATTGAAATCAACTTTTCTCACATTTCCTTACATGTTTTGTTATATTTTGCTCAGTGATAAGGGTACAGATGAGATGTCATGTCTTGTGGTCTAATGTGCATTAATTGTAGGTTTTGGAGAAAATTTTGGCTAATTAAAGTTCAGGAACTTGAAGTAGACAAGCAAGAGGGATTTTAGGGGATTGGATCTCCCTCCTTAACTCCTCACTCACTCAAAGATTCCTCCACCAGATCTCATCAACTCAGAGTTACATATAGCCGATCCATTAAGGTCATTGGCAACCAAGCCAATGATAGTTGAAGACCATTTGATCTCGATATTGGAAGCTAAGCCTCCCTAAATTTAAGGAAGTTTTTGGTAGCTTCTGTTGTGTAAATAAGAAGGCCTAGAGCCTCATTAGGATTGGACTTATTTTATTGTAGCAAAGAGGCATTTTCGAGCTAAGACATTGTGATTGATGACTTTTAAGTATTTTTGATATTTTAATGAAAATTAGAAGCATTCCCTTGATCGAGAACTGAGTTGACTCAGAGGGTTGAAGCTCTTGGGTCAGGGCCCAACCCTAGAAGGAGAGGTTCCTCTTCTTATACATGTATGCTTAGATTACATTCATAGTTAGCTGCTAAAGTGATTTTGGTTTTGTTAATTTGCAAGTATTTGGATGATTAATTAGTTTTACTTCCATTTGTGGATAGTTAGATCAGTGGTATCATAGTAATAGTGGACACTCCAAAAAATGTTGTGATAGTGGATTTCACCTCATCTCCCTTATGGGATCATGACTTGAGGGTTCCATTCACACAGACCAAAAACAAATTTCTTGTTTTACTGCATCATCTAGGGTTTCTTGATGAGTAGGTCATTGTCTTTGAGTTTCTTAGGATTATTTTCAATTGTCATTTTGATCTCTTAAGTTTTGTTATGGTTTCAAAGCACTTCCATTCATGAACTTAGCCATTAGCTAATAATAACTCTGTTTTCCTCCATTCAATGAATCTTTTCCATGTATAGATGAATTTGTGCATAAATGAAGACAAGAGTGTATGTTGTTGCAGGAGCTTCTAATTTGTAGGGAGATATCATCTCATTCACCTCATCCAAGTCCTATCCACCCATGTTGCCAAAGTCCACTAAACCCTAAATTTGAATTCTTGTTTTGTAAGCAAAATTGCCATTTCCATTGAGCAAATCCAACCATCTTGAAGCATATGACTAAGCCTTGGATAGTGCTCACCTCATTCATGCCTTATTTCTCCATTATACACCTTTCCCACACTTCATTATATCTTTCCTACCATCTCCTAAGCTTTTGGCTTGTTTCCTGTAGTAAAACAGGGCATCCTATAGCAGAAATAGGACATCCTGTAGTAGTACTATAGGAAACCCTGTAGTAGGTCGTTTTAAGCCTGAAATTAGCAAAAAGTGTCATTGAGCGTAGATTAGGGCTCCACTTGGCTTCCATACCCTTGAGACTAATCCATACATTTCCCTCCATACCTCTCTCCCCTGCCAAAGAACAAGTGAAAATTAGCATTTTCATTCATAAAATTAAAACATCAAAAAAGGGATTTTCTACAATTCCTAAATTAGCACATGCATGTAGAATTCATAATACTTCTTAGATCAGATTCCATGCTCAGTTAGTCTAGATCATCATGTTGGGCGAGGGATCCCCCAAGGGCAGTTTTGGGGCTAAAAGCCCTTATTTTGGTCAAGTTTTGCAATCCCAAGTGTAAAGACTCAGCATTTTATGGTCGCAGAGTGTGTAGGTGTTAAAGAGTCATAGGGTTGTCCATGTTGGGTTGTGTTATATTCTTTCCACGACTAGCCCACGTAGTTAACTGGGGGGTTAGAAGGGGCGCATAGGCCCCCCCGTTGCACTGATTGCATAGCGAGGTGGGGGGGGGGTCATAAGGGCTTTGAGGGGTGTAGGTAACCTCACTCTATAGGGTCCAGGGCAGCGCCTTGGAAAATTTTGTTTTTGGACACTATATTAGGTTGGGCAGGCCTACCTATGGTTTTGTGCATGATTTTTCGCATATGGTTTTGGACGCAATGGTTTTTGGCCCATGGTTTTGGACACGATGGTTTTCAGTCCATGGTATTGGATGCTTCAGCATGTATAAATATGTATTGTAACATTGAAAGGAACATAATGAAAAATCAAGTTGGTAGTCCCAGTTTTGGGATCCAGGGAAATCTTTGCGTACATGTGTTTTATGTGTTATGCTTTCGCATTGTTTATTTTTTATGTTTTAGAATTTGTATGCAGGTGATTTTTGTACGGGGTTAAAACCTACATTTGGTATCGGAGCTATTTTTTGGCTTCAAAGGGATGCCTTTGTTGCTGAGGGGTTTCACTCGGGCCTGTGGTAGACCCTGTTTAGTGGGAGATCTGCGGGATCGATTATGGTGGTGAAAGAAGATGGCGAGAAATGGAAAGATAGAGATCGAGAAATTTGATGGTCAAAGTTTTGAGTTATAGAAACTCAAGATGGTGGATCTATTGGTGGATAAAGATCAGTGGATTGTGGTAGATCCAGGTACTAAACCAATAGGAGTGTCTGATGAAGAATGGAAGAAGTTGGATTAGAAGGCTAAGAGCACAATACGATTGTGTGTCTCAGATTCAATATTGCTGAATGTATTTTGGGAAGCTACGACGAAGGCTTTGTGGGACAAGTTAGGGACTTTGTACCAATCTAAGTCTCTAGTGAATGAACTATTCCTACAAAAAAATCTGTATAACCTGAGGATGAAAGATGGAGACTCGATGACAAAACATCTGAACACATTTAATACTGTGGTAAGTCAGTTATTATCTGTCGATATTAAAATTAAAATTTCAGATGAAGATAAGTGCATCAGTTTGTTGTGTTCTCTACTAGATTTGTGGGATAGTCTAGTTATTGCAATAGGTAGCAATGCAACTGCCTTGTAGTTTGATGAAATAGTCTCATCCTTGCTGACGGATGAGATGAGATGGAAAAATATGGAGAGCCAGAATGGTGATGCCTTGTTTGTACGAAGATGGTCCCAGAACATAAACAAAAATAAGTCATCGAGTGGGAGATCTAAATCTAGAGGGAGATTTAAATCTCCAAGAAAACCTATAAAGGTGGCATGCTAGAAATGTGGAAAGGAAGGGCACTACAAAAGGGATTGTAAATCTAAAGCTCCTGAGAAAGGAAAGGGATCTAATGATGCTCCTTTTGCAGAGGAGAAAACCACCTTAGATGAAGGTGGGGATGTGTACTTGGCTTCTTCAAGTACACATGTAGATCATGAGGAATGGTTGATTGACTCAGGTGCATCCTTTCACTTCACTCCCCATAGAGAGTGGTTTTGTGAGTATGATAAATATTATGGTGGTGATGTCTTCTTGGGGGATGATGGGAAGGGTAGAATTGTTGGTCATGGAAAAGTAAAGTTGAAGTTGCAAGGTGGAAGGGTTAGAACACTTCCGGGTGTTCTGCATATTCTTGCATTGGCTAGAAATCTAATTTCCGTAAGCAAGCTAGATGATGCAGGTGTAAAAACAGTGTTCGAGAAGGATACCTGCAAAATGGTTCAAGGAGCACTAGTATTGATGCGGGGAGTTCGAATTGGAACTCTGTAAAAGCTGCAAGGTAGCATTGTTATTGATGGGTGCAATAGTTCTGTGCTTCCTGAAAGTGGAGCAGAAAATCTAGTGGTCTCTGGAGAGAAGACCATGTTGTGGAATCAAAGTCTTGGACATATTAGAGAGAAGGGCCTTCGAATAATTCATGGTAAAGTTATGGTAGAAGGTATGAGAAATATCTCTCTGGATTTTGATTTATGTGAAAATTGTGTATATGGGAAGCAGAATCGGATGAGTTTCCCCTCAGGCGTTAACTGGGTGAAACATATATTAGAGCTTGTGCACAGTGATGTGTTTGGACCTGTGAAGGTTCCATCACTGGGTAAGTTTGTGTACTATGTATCATTTATAGATGACTTCTCAAGGAATACATGGCTATATTTCCTTAAGAAGAAATCTGAAGTCTTTAAAAGGTTTAAATAATTTAAGGCTTTGGTGGAAAACTAGACAGAGAAGAAGATAAAGGTGCTGAGGACAGATAATGGTGGAGAGTTTTGCAGTAAGGAATTTGAAGAATTCTATAATAAGTGTTGTATAGCATGGCAGAAGACTACTCCATATACACCTTAGCAAAATGGAGTTGCAAAAAGAATGAACAAGACGTTGATGGAAAGGGCAAGAAGCATGCTTAGTGGTGTCGGGTTAGGACAAGAATTCTGGACAGAGGTGGTGGAGACTGCATGTTACCTGGTCAACAGATCACCTTCATCATCATTGGAAGATAAGACTCCACAAGAGGTATGGATTGGTAAGAAACCTTCTCTTTCACATCTGAGGGTATTTGGATGTGATGCATATGTACATGTTCCAAAGGAGAAAAGAACCAAGTTGGATAGTAAATCTGAAAAGTGCATCTTTATTGGGTATAAGGATGGTTTAAAGGGTTATAAGCTTTGAAACACAGTAACAAGGAAGGTTGTGTATAGCGAGATGTGGTGTTCAGAGAGGTGAAAAATGTTATTAAACATGAATTCCAACCAAAGGAACCTGAGAATATAGAGTTTGAGCTAAAGGAGGAAGAATCAGACTCTACAACAAAGGAGGAATCAGAAGATGAAGAGCCACAAACTCCAGGCATGAGAAGATTAGTTCAAGAAAGAAGGCAGCCAGAAAGGTATAGTCCATCTACTTTCTATTCAAATTTTTCTTTATCTATTACTGATGATGATCCTAGAACTATGAAGGAAGCAGTAGATTCAGAGGATGGAAAACTTTGGAAAGAGGCCATGGTTGATGAAATGGCATACTTGCACAAAAATGAGGCTTGGGACCTGGTGGAGTTGTTGGCTAGAAGGAAACCCATTGGCAGAAAATGGGTGTTCAAGAAGAAGACAAATGCAGAAGGAAAGGTGGAGAAATACAAAGCTCGGTTGGTAGCAAAAGGTTATTCCCAGGTGCCGGGAATTGATATTGGTGATATTTTTTCTCCTGTTGCCAAGGTAACTTCTATTAGATTACTTCTATATGTTGTTATTACTTTTGATTTTGAGGTAGAACAGATGGATGTGAAGACAACATTTCTTCATGGGGATCTGGAAGAGGAGATCTATATGAAGCAACCTGAAGGTTTTGCGGTGAAGGGTGAGAAAGAACTGGTATGCAAGTTAAAGAAGTCTTTGTATGGGTTAAAATAGTCACCAAGGATGTGGTATCAGAAATTTGATACATTTATACAGGGACTTGGCTTCACCAGAAGTAAAGCAGATCACTGTGTGTATTTTAAATTATTTGGTGACTGTGTTATTTATCTGGTCTTGTATGTGGATGATATGTTGCTGGTTGGAAATGACAAAGAAATTATCCAGGATTTGAAGACCCATTTGTCCTCCAAATTTGACATGAAAGTTCTTGGTGCTACAAACTATATTTTGGGCATGGAAATTAAAAGAGATTAGACAAAGAGGAAGCTCTGGTTAAACCAGAGGAACTATGTTGAGACAATATTGTAGAGGTTTAATATGAAGGATAGTAAATCAGTGAAGGTTCCTATTCCTGTAGGTGTAAAGTTATTTTTGTTGAACAGTGTCCCAAGACACAAGAAGAGGAAGATATGCAAGTGCAGTTGGTAGCCTGATGTATGCGATGGTCTGTAATAGACCAGACATTGCACATGCAGTGGGAGTATTAAGCAGGATTATGTCAAAACTAGGAAAGGAGGACTCGACAGCAGTGAAGTGGGTTTTCAGGTATTTTTGTGGCACTAGTCATTATGGTTTGTGCTACCATGGAAGACCGGGATTGGACAGAGTGTTGGATATTCGTGGCTTTGTTGATGCAGACTGGGCCGGAGATCTGGATCAAAGAAGATCTACAAGTGGGTATTTGTTTAACCTATTTGTAGGTGCAGTAAATTAGATGAATAAGAAACAATCTGTAGTGGGACTATCAACTATAGAGGTAGAATACATGGCAGTCACTCATGCAAGCAAGGAAGCAGTTTAGTTGTAGAGGTTATGTTCAAGTATGGGGTTAGTACAAGGAGCTATAAGGATAGACTGTGATAGCCAAAGTGAAATTTTCTTGGCAAAGAACCCTACATATCATTTAAAGACAAAGCACATTGATGTTCAGTATCACTTTATGAGGGATATGATAGAAGACAAAAAGGTGTTGCTGGTAAAGGTGGACACTTTGAAGAATATTGGAGATGCATTGATAAAATCTGCGAGCTCTGAGAAGTTCTCTTGGTGTAGAGAAATAATGGGCATTGTAGGGCTGGATAAATGACTAAGCTCTCTTGTGGCCCCCTGTGGAAAGAAAACAACAAGTGGGAGAATTTTGGGTTGTGTTATATTATTTCCACGACTAGCCCACGTAGTTAACCGGGGGGTTAGAAGGGGGGCATAGCCCCCCTTTGTTGCGCCGATTGTGTAGCGGGGCGAGGTCACAGGTGGTTTGAGGGGTGTAGGTAACCCCACTCTATGGGGTCTGGGGCAGCGCCCCGGAAAATTTTGTTTTTGGACCCTATATTAGATTGGGCGGACCTACCTATGGTTTTGTGCATGATTTTTCGCACATGGTTTTGGACGCGATGGTTTTCGGTCCATGGTTTTCGACGCGATGGTTTTATGTCCATGGTATTGGATGCTTCGGCATGTATAAATATGTATTGTAACATTGAAAGGAACATAATGAAAAATCAAGATGGTAGTCTCGGTTTTGGGATCCAGGGGAAAATCTCTGTGTATATGCATTTTATGTGTTATTCTCTCACATTGTTTATTTTATGTGTTTTAGAATTCATATGCAGGTAATTTTTGTACGGGGTTAAAACCTACAGTCCGCCCTTATGTTGGAAATGTAATGTCAGTTGTAAAATATCTACCCCTGGTCCGCGGACCATGGGATAGTATAAATAGAGCTAAGCTTTAAGTACTTAAAATCAATCAAGAAAGGAAGAAATGAAGATATTATGTATGAGAGATAGCTCTCAGGTAGAAGTCTAAGATCAGGTCGTAGCGTAGGTAGAGGCTCTGCAATTGAGTGCGCGGTGGCCTAGAAGTATGCAACTGAGTGCATAGACCCCTACAAATGAGTGCGTAGGGTGGGTCAAGTTTGTAATTGTTTGGAATTATCAATAAAGAGAAGTATTCTACAATTTCTGCATCTTTCTTTCTTGTTTATGCATCTTGTTATGTTGGGTATGAATTTCAGTTATAATGCTTATATGATGCATGATAATATGTAAATGTGTTGGCTAAGTGAACGCAAGTAAGAATATTTGTTTACACGAAGCTAACTAAGATAGGTTAATAAGTTAAGTAAGACACTTAGCATAGTTTGGGAAATATCGTAGTTCGATGCCCTAGGAGTGCGAAAGTCCCTAAGACGTAGGTTGGGGCTGCGCGAAAGCCAATTTTACCCTTTCGCAAAGGTATTGAGGGGTTGAACAGAGGGCTAAGCAACCTATGTGAAGGTAGGCATATCCAACATAAAACGACATCATAACCAT
The DNA here is from genome assembly GCA_031772625.1 of Pinus tabuliformis. NCBI lineage: Eukaryota > Viridiplantae > Streptophyta > Pinopsida > Pinales > Pinaceae > Pinus > Pinus tabuliformis. The sequence goes on from CM062816.1 coordinate 1,425,415,467, forward strand.
CTCAAGGGTGTGGAAACTTGGTTCCAACAGCCCCCCATACTGCTTCGGGTGAGACTTCAGTCCACGCTCTGTGGGCTGATGCCGAAAGGGCCAGTAGTGTAGGGATTTGTTTGGCTAATTAATGCTAAACTTGATTTAGGCCCCCTTAAGCCAACAAATGGTTCTGTTTGCCAGGACCGGAATCTGCATAAGAGATGTGTGATGTCATATCACTGGAATCCAACTAAGAAAGGAATCTAAGGCTGGTTGGACAGAAGGATCCACGAGTTCACGACACAAGAGAACAAAAACCTAAAACTATGAAAAGAACAGTGGCTGGACTGATACCTATATATGGAGATCCACGAAATCTTTTTCGCCTTCTTTCCTACTAAGCTATATGAGTGGATCGCGAAGCTAGCATACAGCCAAGGAAGGTGGAAACTTAACGGTCCTATTGTGTGGACCCTAGAGCTAGTGCGAAGGTTGGAAGCATCAGAGGATAAGATCACACACGTTGTCGATAATTGGCTCAATCGCGTCATAGGAGGATTTGTGACTGAATTCGTGGTCGACACCTCAGTCATCTACAGTGAGGTAGAGCGACACTTTTTCAAAGGACCGTAAGTTAAGTACACAAAATATATGAATACTTGGATTAAAATGTATTTGTGCAAAAAATGGGTTATGCAACTACCTTGATGTTCAGGACTACGCAAAGAAAAAAAAGTTATAGAATTGAAGGAAATAAGGGTCCGGAGTATAGCCCCTTGATTTCACCTCCGCGAAGAGACGAAGAAGGAATAGCGAAGGTCTCTCTGCAAAGCACTATTTAGTTAACAAGACAAGGATTCCCGCGAATACCACCTCCACCCACACCACCTTTGACTTCACTGCCATTGCCTTCAACTTCACCCATACCACCTCCACCTCCACCGTGATTCAATATGGCAAACACAGTGAAGTTGCCTTTGTTCAAAGGCTTGGGAAATGAGGACTCGGACCAATTCTGGTTCGTTGTAAGGGCTATATGGGAAGCTCAAGGTGTTACAAATGATCATATAAAGAAAGTGACACTGGTTAGTGCTCTGCAGGATCACGTGCTAACCTGGTATATTAAGCACTCTAATGATAACCCAAATGCTGGAGTAGCAGAAATCCAAGCATCACTAAATGGGGAATTTAGCAGGCCTAAATCTGAAGTGCAGTCGATTATGGGATTCAAAGAGATTGTGACGCAACCAGGTGAGACACCTTGGGGACTAGATTAGAGGCTGAAATGTATGATCCGTGAAGCCAACATGAATTTGACAGATGGATAGCACCGCAAGTGGTTTGTAGCTTCGCTACTACCACACTTAAGGAGTGTGTTGTCGCAGTAGAAGATAACAACTCAAGCAGAGACCTTGGAGATTGCCATGAGACTACATGAGACTTCGATGCAGGATCCTAATCTAGGAGTCCAGCAGATCCATGCACCGCTGAAGAATCTATGCCTTGAGATGCAAAGTCTAAAGCAGGACAGGATGGTTCGGCCAGAGGTACGCGAGGAAGTATGGTGCTTGAAATGCAAGAGTCAGGGTCATGACAAAGACCATTTCCCAGTCTTTACAAATTACCTTGCAAGAGGAGGACCAATGCCTTTAAGGCCAGAAGCTCAAGCAAGACCTAACGTAGTGCCTACTTTATGGTGTGATATCTATGAGGTAGCCAGAAAACATGCCATGGATAACTGTCACTTTCTACAGAAGTATGTGCAAGCACCGCAATAGTTGTTCTGCAACTTTTGTAGGTTGATAGGACATGATGAGCATACTTACAGGAGCTATGAATTGATGATGGTCAGAACTCCCATCTACCGGGTTCAGGCGAAAATGCGGCTACTTGACTAGAATGCAGTGATGGCATGGATAGGATTTCAGCGGTGCAGATGAGGCCGGGTCAGAGGAGGACCTAGTAGAGGTCGCGGAAAGTTGATTTGCTACAATTTTAGAGGACCAAGACATTATGCCCATGATTTCACTAATCCAACGCGTCCGTCGTGCAAGTATTGCATGTTGTATGATCATGAAATGGAAGACTGTCCTATACTGATAGCTAGGATACGTGACAAAGGAGCGCTACCACCTCCCCTGACTCATAACCTACATATGATGAGGTCTGAGCTACGTGAGGAAGATCCAAACGTAAATATAGTGCTCCAGAGTGGAATCGTGATGGGAGATGGCAAGGGGAAACAACCAAAAGACAATACTTGGGTTCGCAAAGCCCTGACAAAAGAGGCTGAGTTCGATTTGGAGCATGCTCGTGAAGCATTCATGTAAGCTAAGAAGAGCTTCGCTGAGCCTCCACTTCAGGAAGCAAGGATAAGCTTGAGCCGGAGATGGCCCCCTCTATGATTGCAACTTTCCTATAAACCTATATGAAGTTACTGCGCGACAGTAAGGCTGTAAAAGGGCTACAAGAACTCATGAATAGATGCGCTAGAACTGCGCTAGGTGAACGCACGTAGTACGAAATATTGGCAAACATAAGACAAGGATGGGGCGTGAAATGAGACTCACCGCGCAGATCAGAGAATACTAAATGGATCAAGTCATTCTAGATTTGGGGTCAGACATGAATGTTCTACCGAAGCAGACTTGGGAGCAAATGGGGAGACCTGTGCTGCAATGGTCTCCGATTCAGCTAAGGATGGTGAATCAATAGAAAATCATACCCATGTGGCGGCTGCAAAGGGTGACCGTGGACATTGAGGGATTGAGTGTGTTGGTGGATTTTGAAGTAATAAAGATAGTGGATGATAGCAATCCTTACCCTACGGTCCTAGGAATTGACTGGGCTACTGATATGAATGGGGTAATCAATTTGAAGAAGCGAAAGATTATCTTTGAAAAGAAATCATTGCACTTAATAATACCCCTCGATCCTACTGAGGGATCACACGATACAGAACCAGTTCGTGACTATGTGAGTGATGATGATATAGACTGCATCTATAAGATAACAGCGTGAGACCAAGACTGGGTGAATCCCACCATGGATGGACGGATTACGTGGGACCATGAGAGTTCCTACACTTTCGATTTTGACAAAGAAATAGAACGTCGCCAGAATCAGTTAGATGAAGTAACTACGTTGAATTGCAACATGATGACCCGGTCACTGCACTGTGTGTCGTTAGAGGAAAGAAATACGCCTATTTATGATGGTCTAAATAAGGTAGATATCTTTTTGGATGCATTTGAAAGGGAGGTGCCATAAAAACAATGCTTCCAAGCCTTGGGCTGGGCACTGCACACTACACCCACAAGATGGTGGGGTACACATAAGGGAAGCTCGATGATTGGCGTGAATGTAGAAGGATGATGCAAGAATGATTTGGCAAGACTAAGATGCGACTAACAGACAAGTATGATGGACAGAATGATCAACGTGTGCATCTGTCCAAATGGACGTAGGCTTATGGAGAAAAGCAACAACCTGAGTGGGTGCACATGTTCTGCCATACCTTGGATGTTATCCCAATGAATTGGTATATAGAAACAAAGATCCACCATGGGATAAATGAATGGGATATCCTGCGCGAAGGATTCATGATGACATTTAGTTTTGAGGACGAGTTTGACAATATTGATGAAGTGCTACAAGAGGTAAAAGCAGCCATCTTTAGGATCCCGCAGGATCCTTTAGACTTGATTCAACTTGAATGGGCTACTCAGCTGAGTCACGCGCTATAATGTTATAATGTAACTGCTAAAGAGGAGGACGAAGATCCACGGAAGATTAACATTCCAGAAACAGAAGGCCACCGCGAGGTTCAAGGACCACAGATTGAGAACCTTGATATAATTGTGCCAGTGAGAACTAAACTAGTGAACATTGGTATGGAGGCAGAACCCAAATTCGTGAAGATTGGAGACTACTGGGACAACACGACATTGGTTAAGGTCACTTAATTACTTTTCGAATGTTAGGAATTATTCCCTACCAAGTTTACGGATTTGAAAGGAATAATCAGAGATGTAGGAATGATGAAGATCACATTAAAGCTCGACGCGAAGCCAGTTAAGTAGAGGCCTTACTGCCTAAATCCGAAATACAAGGAAAAGATTCGCTTAGAGATAGACAAAATGCTAGAAGTAGGAATTATTGAGCCTGTGGAAGAATCCGATTAGGTAAGCCCAATGGTGGTGCAAGAAAAGAAGCAGAAGGATGAAATAAGGATATGTGTGGATCCCAGAAAACTGAATAACGCTTGTGTGCATGATCCTTTCCCAACTCCATTCACGGATGAAGTGTTGGACAATTTAGGTGGCCAAGAAGCATACTCCTTCACTGAGGGGTTCTCTGGGTACCACCAAATCAAAATCGCATTGGAGGATATGCGAAAGATAACCTTCACGACTGAGTGGGGTTGTTTTCAATACACTGTAATGTCATTTGGGTTGAAGAATGCGCATGCTATCTTTTCACGCATGGTTGTCATGGCATTCAAGGAATTTATTCATAAGTTCCTGGAGGTCTATTTTGATGACTGGACTGTATTTGGGCTAGTTAAGCGCTATGTAGCGAGCTTGCGCTTGATGTTGGATACCTATCGAAGATACCAGATCACAATCAACCTCAAGAAGTGCCTGTTTTGTGTTCCTTTGGGAACCTATTGGGGCATGTGATTTGCAGACAAGGGCTGATGGTAGACCCCGTGAAGATCGCGGTGATTCTAAACTTGGAAGCGTTGAGGAGTGTGAAATAGTTGTGCACTACTCTAGGACATATGGGATATTACAGGAAGTTTATCAAAAGTTATGCCCAGATCACCGCACCGATGGAAAAATTGTTGAAGAAGGATATCACATTATGTTGGAATGATGACTGTCAGAAAAGCTTGGATATATTGAAAGAAAAAATGGTTACCGCACCGATCCTAGTCTTCCCAAACTAGAAGAAAGAGTTTCATTTACATGTTGGCATGTCATGTATAGTGCTGGGGGTAGTACTAACATAGGATGGCGGAGAATGCTTGGACCACCCTATCACGTTTGCAAGTCGAATTATCCATGGTGTATGCGCTCCAAAAGTACCGGTACTACTTGCTAGGAGGCCACTTTAAGATGTATATGAATCACTCCGCACTGAAATATCTTGTCAATAAGCCTGTGTTGGGGGGGGGGGGGGGGGAATCTACAGATGGATCTTATTGTTCCAAGAGTATGATTTTGAAGTTGTTGTCAAGCCTAAATGATTGAACGTGGGACCAGACCATTTGTCGCACATCGAAATAGGGGAGGAACCTACTAACTTAGAAGAAGGATTTCATGACACATAACTATTTGCAGTGCATGTCATGGATGGTCATTTTGAGGATATAATACACTTCCTAGCAACTGGAACCGCACCAGAAGGATACTCTATCCATCGAAAGAAGGAATTAGTGGTGCGCGCAGCAGATTTCTCTGTCATTTTTGGGCATCTATACAAGATGGGGGCTGATGAGATATTGTGATGGTATGTACTTGAGTTTGAACAAAGTAGCATCCTCGCAGATGCTCATGGGGGCACCGCGGGAGGACATTTTGAAGGGAGAGCAACCGTGCAGAAGATTCTATGCGTCGGGTTGTGGTGGCAAACCCTTCATTAGGATTCAAAAGCATATTGCAAGGCATGTGATGTATGTCAAAGAACAGGTAGGCCATCATGGAGGGATGAAATGCCTTTGAATCCACAAATGACGTTGCAACCGTTCGAAAAGTGGGCAATATATTTTGTAGGACCAATTCAGCCACAAGGGAAGACAAGTGTGAGGTACATTATCACTGCAATGGTGTACGTGACTCGTTGGGCAGTAGCGCAGCCAGTAAAGGATTGTACAGGCATGACGACCGTGGAGTTCCTATTTGAGCATGTACTAACACGATTTGGATGTCCAAAGATCTTGATGAGTGATCATGGTACACACTTCTTGAATGAGACGATCTGCGCATTAATGGAGGAATTTCAGGTGTATCACCAAAAGAGCAAACCTTATCACCCGCAGGCTAACGAGATAGTGGAGGCGTTCAACAAAGTGATTGAAAATACGCTAACCAAGGTTTGTAATGCTCAGCGAAGTGATTGGGACCTATGCGTACCTGCAGTATTGTGGGCTTATCGAATGATGTGCAAGTTAACAGGGTAGACACCCTTTAGGCTGGTATACGGTGTTGAAGTTGTAATGCCTATGAAATACATCATGCCTAATATGTGCATAGCAGTGCTCATAGGTATGACAGATCGCAGAGCCCTGAAAGAGAGGCTCATGTAGTTGGATGAGCTTGAAGAAGAGATATTTTTGGTTACATTTCATTAACAGGTCCAAAATTAGCGTGAAAAGGCATGGCAGAATCGACACATCAAGCTACACACATTCAAGGTAAACGATCTGGTTTTGTTGTATGACAGTAAGTTTGATAAATTTCTAGGGAAATTCTGAATTCATTGGTTGGGGTCCTATGTTATTAAGGAGATTACCGATGGTGGCGCAATCCAGTTGGTTAAGTTGAATGGAGATCCCTTCCCAGGAAAGGTGAATGGTAGTCGATTCAAGCCATACACAGGTGGCTTGGCCATCTGATTATGTGACAGAAGCACAGTATTAGCGCTCCATGCAGCTGAAAGGAGGTGCAGGACTATAAACTATACTACCTGGGTTGGGAAATTTCGTGATTTCAGGACTGCACGAAGTAGCAAAGTGTCACAGGGTTCGCGACAGCATGAAGGCAGTTGCGTTACTCGTGGAAATAGTGCACAGGTCCACCGAAAAGTGACTGTTAAAGTCATTGTTCAAGATTTGATGGTCGGATTATGGCCAAATGGAGTGGGTAGCAAGCATTTAAGAAAAAATTTATGGATTAGATTCTTAAAAATTTTCCACCAATCTAGCATTAATGGGCCGAATGTGGGTGGAATGGTCGGATTTGAATTCAAAAAGCCCTATAAATTACAGATGTCTATCAAGTGAAAAACACTTGGCATTTTGAAAATTTAGATTTTACGCTATCACATGTGTATGGACCTTACGAGTTTTAAGGATTTGAGAGCAAGTTCAAAATTTGAGAGATTGCCAAAAGAAATGGGGGGCCTCTTGAATAGAATGATGTTGACACCCGAGGAAGTTGCGTAGGGAATTGCAATAATAGAAGCCCCAGAAAGTGCCGGAGTGATAGTTGAAGTCCCTAAATCACCCAGAACATCGAGACCAAAGAAGGATAAGAAGACTATGATCCCAGTGCGCATCTCACCAAGAAACCCACAGAGGACCAAGCTCACTTTGCAGGAAAAGGGGAAGGCCATTAATCTGGAGGCAGACGAGGAAGAATCTGAAGAAATCCTAGTGGATGAGGAGGATTTGGAAATGGAAGTTGAAACCTAGGGTGCGAACCCTATTACCAGGTTACCAGAATATGTTCCTTCGCACAAGGGCAAAGCCAAGGTGCCAAAGGACATAGATGAGAGCAAGAGCTCCCTGCAAACTCCGTTGCTCCTAGATGACATTGTTTTTGAGGGGCCACACTTAGGGCAGGTTCCTGTACTAAAGTTTGAAGATTGGGACCTCGCAGATCACAAGAAATTCCCGCATTTAGCGATTGAGCAGCTAATGCGCCGACGGATTGAAGCAACTACTAGAATAATTGAATTGGAGCCGCAGACATGGCTCAAGGGTGTAGAGAAATTCGGGTTTCTCAACTTGCTCTGGGTGCCACATTACCACCACACCTGAGTGACCATCTTCGTCATCAGGTAGATGCTCTTCTTGGTGCATGATGGGTGTTTGTGGCTGGAGGAGCCCATTCCCATCACAAACCACTTGATTCATCAGATCACATGGCTACCTTACTCAAGGGAGGATCCAGCCAATATATCAGAAGGAAAGGTGGTGAGTTGGCCGTCGTAGAAGCTATGAAGAAGAAATTCAAGTTGGAGAAGAAGAAGCGGGGATATGCCATCTCCAGCATTAACAACCCTGTAGTCAAGGTAGAAACACAAATTTTAGCAGGGAAGGTGATGTGGAATTGTTGCACGGATGAGGTGCCCGTGCCTGTGATTGCACTAGCGTGCCAATGCGCTGAAGGAGTCTCGTTCAACTGGGTGAATTATTTATGCAGCGAGTTCCTTGTGAATTGTCGTGAGGCATAGGAGTAGGGCAAGACATTTCACTACAAGTGGCTCCTACTATCGATTGTACTGGTGGCATGGGAGCTGCCAGAAGATAGCCAATTCCCTTCACTCATGCCAGACCTTCCAGAGGTAGCGAATTATGCTTCACTGTGGGCGACCAAGGACACATAGTGTATAAAAGAAAGCAAGATCTTTTGGATCTTGATGGAGATGAGAATCCGGATGGGGATAAATTACAAGCCGTGGTTGTCGCCCATATTATATGCTAGTTTACAAAGCTTTGTAGAGTTCAAAGTGGATTTCCATCATGTCTTTATCAGGGCGCAGAAGGACCCCGCAAAGACATGGCATAACTTACCATATTTGGCGACTGATGATGTTATTTTTACAGTCCTCAAGTCTTGGCCACCGAAGTGGTGCGCTCCAGTAGGCTCCACGGTGGAAACGAACAAGTTCGTCACGTGGCGTAAGAAGAAATAAGCAAAGCTCTAAATGGCGTAGCTGGTTGATAAGCACAAAAAGGAGGAAGCGTAGGCTAAGGCCTAGGTAGCACACAACCCCGCGAACTTGGCGTAATAGTAGAAGCTAGGAGGAGAAGAGTGCGAAGGACACAAGTCACCTTTGCTTGAGACTGAAGCAGAAGCAGAGAAGCTGGTAGAACAAGGTGGCGCAGACCAACAAACGACATCCACCCAACTCAAGTGTTAGCAACCGCAAGAGAAGGCAGTGCCATGAAAGAAAATTAAGGCATCAAAGATATATTTCGACCCAATCACCTTTACTGAGGGGGATTTGCATGACATCAGAGAAACGGTGAGCGATGTCACCATGGAGGCCCTCCAATAGTTTGAAGAGCAACAGCAGTTGGTATTGGGGGCTCTCTGGACAAAACTGCAGGAGTTGCAGGTTCACACTTCACAAGCTGGAATAGTTTCCACCAGCCACGTGATCGGCACTTCAGCTGCCAAGGAGATGTTGCGCACAAGGGTGACCAACATGATATTGCTACTAGATGGGGCACTTACTATCGAAAATGAGCCCGAGAAACCCACGGTTAGCAGTCTGAAAGGGGTGGGATTGAATATGGTCGCGCTCCCTCAAGAGACGCTCCACCTCTTGCAGGATGGAGTCACTATGGAACTTAGGGCCCAGGAGAGTCGCGCTCTGCAGGTGATGAGTGAGAAACACATCAATATTGAGTAGTTGCGCTTGTAGCGCAACAAGGTAGTAGAACAGAACAACGAGGTAGTAGAATAGTTACAGCAGCAATAGCGGCAATCGACAGTGCAGTAGCAGACTACATGCAATTTTTTAAATAATCATTTGAGGTCATGACCACCTTGCAGGAGGACACAAATGTAGAGTGCCTGGAGACAGAAGTGCATGATATACAACAAATATATGATGAGGTCAGAGGGACTGCATAGACGGTTTCCCTTACACAGAGGCTTGCACAGATGCAGAGGCAAAGGCGCTTAAGGAATAGGTGGATGTTGCTTGGCACAAAGAAGCGGTCCTAAAAGTGCGCCTATAGCCATGGGTAGATGAGGCATATATGATCATAGCTTCCATTGAAGGAAAGCTCACGACACTGTAGGAAACTCAGTAGAAGATTCAGGGTAGCAGTTCAGTGGCAGTCACTGAGTAGAGAGTGGAAGTAGTCCAGCAAGCGGCCGCTCAGTGCAATGTCTAGGTTGCAATCATCCAAATGGAGCTAGGAGGTCTTCACGCTAAGATCTCCGTGCCTGTAGAGTGACTCGAGGGCAATTCATGATGTTTTTGTTGGGGGCCTGTTGGACGCGGGATCCCCTAAGGGCAAGTTTTGGGGCTAAAAGCCCATATTTTGGTCAAATTTTGTAATCCAAGTGTAAATACTCCACATTTTGTGGTTGCGGAGCGCGTAGGTGTTAAAGAGTCATAGGGTTGTTTGCCCTTATGTTGGAAATGTAATGTCAGCTGTAAAAGATCTACCCATGGTTCTCAGACCATGGGATTGTATAAATAGAGCTAAGCTCTAAGTACTTAAAATCAATCAAGAAAGGAAGCAATGAAGATATGATTTATGAGAGATAGCTCTGAGGTAGAAGTCTAAGTTTGGGTCGTAGCATAGGTAGAGGCTTTGCAGCTGAGTGAACAGAGGCCTAAAAGTCTGCAACTGAGTGTGCGAACCCCTACAGCTGAGTGCGCAGGGCGGGTCAAGTCTGTAATTGTTCGGAATTATCAATAAAGAGAAGTATTCTACAATTTCAATGTCTTTCTTTCCTGTTTATGCATCTTGTTATGTTGGGTATGAATTTCACTTATAATGCTTATATGATGCACGATAGTATGTAAATGTGTTGGCTAAGTGAACGTAAGTAAGAACATCTGTTTACGCGAAGCTAACTAGGATCAGTTAATAAGGTAAGTAAGACACTTAGCCTAGTTTGGGAAATATCACAATTCGCTACCCTAGCAGCGCAAAAGTCCTTTAGCCGCAGGTTGGGGCTACGCGAAATCGAATTGTACCCTTTCACAAAGGTACTAAGGGGTGGAATAGAGGGCTAAGAAACCTGCACGAAGGCAGGCATAGCTGGAATAAACTAACATCACAACCATCTTAAGGGCGCAGAAACTTGGTTCCAACATCCCCCCATATTGCTTCGGGTGAGACTTCAGTCCGCGCCCCATAGGCTGATGCCAAAAGGGCCTGTATGGAAAATCTAATGGTAGGTTAACCCGATAATGAAATATAAATCAAAGCAGAATACTATAACCTACTTTTACTATCAATTTGTGGAAGCTTAAAGATCGAGCTGAACAATATAACCAGAAGAAGAAGAATCAATCACACAATACACATGAAAATACTTTGGGGAAAGACTCAGCTAAAAACCCCATACTATTGTATTATCATACATGGTGGAAATACATAGGAATTATACAAAGCCTTAGCTCTCACAACTAGCCAGCTCTCAGTACAATCCTCAAAGATGCTCACAGGCAATCTTGGCTTCTCTTCAGCCTTCCTATCTACCCTCCAGGTTCCTATTTCCTTGTGTTGTTCCTTGTGGATGATTCTCCTTTACCAAGTGGAAAACCCTTCCTTCAAAACAGGACAATCCTCAAGGGTAAATCCTTGACTGCATGCATGAGTTTTCTCCATGAGAAAACACATGCAAATGATAGTACACTATCCTTGAACATTAATCTCAACTAGGTCTTTCTTAGAATAAACATGCATGAGTTTCTGATGAGGGAATCTTCAGTTAACTGGAGTAGCACTAGTTGAGTGCATTAATGCATCAATTGATTGTTAACTCACTATTATTTCCTTAAACAGTTTGGAACTAATTTAACTGGACTTAACTTAGTAAACTAAGTTAACTAATTACAACTCAAATATAACTCATTCTTATCTCCTTAATTTAAGGGATAACTCTTGCATGACTTCATAAAGACTTCTAACTTGAATTTCTCCAAATAATTAATTCAAAACAAATAAATTAATTATTTCCAAGTAGCTGTTAAGACTAAATTCACTTTTAATCCACAATTTAATTCAAGGACAAATTAAATTGGAATATTCTTGTTGCCATATTTCAACACTCCCTCTCAACAAGAAAGGGATTATCTGCCACCCTGATCCTATCTCTATGGAACTTGAATTTACACTTTGACAATGCCTTTGTCAAAATGTCAGAATCTTTCTCCTCTCAACCTATGAAAAGCCACGGGTAACAAATCTTTCCTTATGCTTCTCCACACTACCATCAGCAACTTGCTTTACCTTGTAAAGCCAACAGGAACTCACAACTAACTTGTTCTCTAGTATCGGAACCACGTCCCAAACACTGTTACGAACTATGGAGTCATACTCCTCCACCATAGCATCAACCCAAATTGGATGTTGCACTGCTTCCTCAAAGGAAGATGACTCGGTCTCAACATATTCCCCAGCAAGGGCCTTGTATCCAGTGTACCTCTCAGGTGACCTCCTCTGTCTGCACTGAGAAGAGGTGCTCCCACATTCTCTCTCACATCCTCCAACAATCTATCAACTTCTCTTGTGCACTTCCTTCCATCTCTAGAAGACTCTGCTTGAGTGGATGTCTCCACTCCTTGAACCTCTGCATGCGGTTGCTCCACATCAATCTGAGGCTCCTCCTCCTTAGGAACCAACAGTTCCTCCACATCTTGTAATTGGATCTCCCTCTTAAGGGAAAATCGCATGGCCTTCTGCTCCTCAAACTTGAGATCTCTGCGAACCACTGTCCTCCGATTGATAGGGAAGTACACCTGATAGTTGTGAGGTGTATCAGTGTACCCCACAAATATCCCCAATTCTACTGTTGGCTCAAGCTTCTTCCGTGCATCCTTTGTCACATGGCAATATACCGATGAGCCAAAGATCCTGAAGTGACCCACATCTGGTCTCTTACCAGAGAAAGCTTCCTCTGGTGTCTTCATCCCAAGTATGCGATGCGGGCTTCTATTCTGCAAATAGACCATTGTGTTGCATGCCTCAACCCACAAGTGAAGTGGTAGGCCTTGGTCATGTAGCATTGCCCATGTTTCCCCTAGAATATTTCTGTTCTTCCTCTCGGCCACCACATTCTGTTGTGGGTTATGAGGTGTTGTCAACTCTTATTTAATTCCTTCTACTGCACAAAAGTCCTTAAACTCTTGAGAGACATATTCTCCACCGTTGTCGCTTCTTAAGGCCTTGATTTTCTTTCCTGACTCTTTCTCGACCAAATCTTTGAACTCACAAAACTTTGTGAAGGTTTCGTCCTTCTCTTGCATGAAATAAATCCAACATTTACGAGAATAGACATCAATGAAAATCAAATAATACCTTTGCTTCACTATGGATGCCGTCGAGAATGGTCCACACAAACCAGTATGAACTTGCTCTAAGATGGCCTCTGCTCAACTGTCTCGATCATGAAAGGAAGACTTGGTGTACTTTCCCAAGGTACAACCTTTGCATGTGTCAACTTGCTCATGTTTACCTTTGGGAAGTTCTGTAGATATATACTACATTATCTTCAAAGCCCCATGATGCAAATGGCCCAACCTCCTGTGCCACAACTCGCCAATGTCTTGGCTTTGCACCAATTCTGCTTTCGTACTCAATGTTGCACAATCATCTACCCCTAGTTTATGGAGACTCTTCACTCGAATCCCTATCCTCTTGGTCTAACCCATGTCTATGTGTCTTAGGAATGCCTTTCCTTTACTGAAGACAACATCATAGCCTTTTTCATCCAACATCACACCCAATACCAAGTTCTTCTTCAATCCAGGCATATACATCACATCTATCAAGGTGAGAGGAGCTCTACGCTCCCTCTAAAAAGCAATCGTGCCCACTCCTGAAACATTATACCTTCCATCGTCACCCATCTCTATGCGCATCTTGAGGTCTTTCTCCTCCAAGGCAATAAATAATTTTTTATCACCGGTCATGTGGAATGAGGTTCCACTACCAAGATACCAGACACAACCCATCATCGATGACACCATGCATGCGATGAGGGTAAAGTCCATTTCGAACTGTGTTAGGGTCCCACCCTAACCCCCTTATTTATGTAATGGGATCACGTCATAGTCAAGAGTCAATAAAGCCCATATTAATAATTGTAAGTGGTTAATCCACAATTAATAACGGAACCACATTTAGTTGCAAATGGGCCGTAGTATTAGATAGATGGTATTAATAAAACCCATGGTATTGGCCCGTGGTATTGCATGTATGAGTCATATATAAAGGATAGAGACTCCCTGTGAGGAGCATCGTGTCTTATTTTTGTAGTCGAGCACTGCTCTATTGGAGGTTGCCCCCTCGAAGAGTCAAGTGAACATTACTCTCTGAATAATAAAATCATTGCTATTCTGTGTTCTGGGTATCTTTTCTTCGCATATGCTATATTTGGGTATCATTTTGCAGGTTAAGAGCATAACAAGTGGTATCAGAGCACTTTCCAGGGCTGGTGGGATCTCCATTTCTTAGCAAATTTTTTTTTTTGCTAGAGACGTGTTCCGGCATCTTTAAACCACGGGATCTGTCATTGAGCGCATAAACCTGCGGATTTGGGGAGGCATGCACGCAGGAAATACAAGAGGTGGTCACGTCTGTTGGACTCCCTTGTAACCCCTGTGGGTACCTCTTCGAGTAGTAGCGCATTAGACAGAACCACGCACGGATTGTCTTCCACGTACCCTCTGGGTATATTGGATGCCCCTTAGGCTCCCTTGAAACCTCGCCATAGATAAACCATCGGCCGTCTTACGGCTACAGTACACCGAGAACAGCACTTGGGGAGATTACTCGCCCGTATGATAGGGTAGTCGGGTTGTACAGCTAAGGGTACAGTCGATCCTCCTTAGTTAGAGCCTGAAACATTGGGCTGAGTACTACTGCTAGACCCTTATGTATATTGCGATCTGTAGCACCTGACACTCCTCAAGACCATAGTTCCCTTTTTCTATCAGGGGATCACACAACATATCTTCCAGACCTGCTTGTGCAAAAGGGTGTAGCAGCAGCAGACATCAGTCCCGTAGAAGCAGTCTGTTCCGCCATCAGATTCGCCATTCAGATCTCGCAGATCCACCAGATCGGAGTCGTTGTGAAGGGTTTTGTTATGAAACCAGCTCAAGAAAAGAGAGAAAAGAAAGATCAACGCCTTAGAATTCAGCCTCTTCGAGGGGGAAACCTCCTTTACATTATGTTATCACAAAATCAGTACTAAGGGCTGCTACTTAGCAAGATCATGTGTAACTGTTTCAAACCTAGCTTTAGACTAAGGTTTAGCCTCCTTAGTCAGAGAGGGCTCTCTCACAGATTTTTGATATGCATTAAGGGCAAAAAGATGGCTAACTCTTTAAACTGTAGATGAAATTTAAGCTGGTTGGGACAACAGAATTAGGCTTCTCCCATTGGGCTCATGGAGTCATACACCTCTGCAGTAAACTATTAACTACTCAATCATGGAAGCCAAGGCATATTATGTTTAAACACTCAGAACATTTCTCAAACAGAACCTCAACTCATAAACATACACAGGAAGTCTGAGCACTAGGTGAATTCAGAGTGATTGCATGTCTATTGAGCTGTAAAACAGAAAGGATAAAGACAACTCATAAATATGCACAGGAAGTCTGAGCACTAGGTGAATTCAGAGTGATTGCATATTTAGTGAGCTGTAAAATACATAAAAGATAATGACAAAACCACACATGTTATGAGCCTTAAACATATAATGAATCTTGGGAAGAAAAAGTAATTCTTGTATCACTGTCAAAGTCTTCTTACACAAGCTGATAAAAACTCTGTTTTTTTATAAAATCTCCAACCTTTTTTACATCAAAGTTTTTCCTATATATAGGAAAACAAAACTACAACTACTTGAGACTCCTCCTCCAGCATGAGGGGAGCTCGATGGCCTATCATTAATTAACCTTATCTACTTTAAAACAGACTTATTAAATGCCTAAGGTATTGAACTGTAATTACATAGAGTTCTAATCACATTGAAACTCTAACTTCATCCCCTCGTATGCATGATTCCCTCCTTGATTATTGACAGCTGTCTTCTTGTTGGTTAGGCTGAGGTGACTGAGCTACAGGTGCAAGGAACGCTGACTTTGGATACCTGAAAGCGCTGATAAATCATTTATCATTAGGATCAAAACCACTGTTTTTATGGTCTCTGTCTCCTACCATCTCCCGAAAATCAAGCAATATGTCCCAGCTCCTTTAATATTCCCAAAACTTACGAGCCTTACCATACTTCAAATGCATTGGAAGCTTCATGGATAGCCAGGTTTCTGATGTGCTGTAGGTTGTATTGCTGGACAGGTGTCTCTCTTCTAATATTCCCGGTCAAACTGTTAATTCTGCATTGAAAACATCACCTACACTGTGTGATTTTAAAAAACACAGTCTTCCTCTAAACTCCTCTGTCAATTCTTTTGTTTCAAATATCTTGAAGGAAACTATAGCATTCATTTTACCAATAACCGATGGAACCCTGGACAATGGTAGATGATCCAGGGCTAATATGTTTTGATATCTTCAATAATCAGCTCAACGCTCGAAGAGCAAAAAATTAATGGAAAGCAGGTAAAACCTTAATACCACTCTTTTCTCCTCAAGCTGTCCTTTGTAAAAAGCCTGTTAAAGGTCTTCCTCTAACACCAACAACAACAATGTCTGCCTCTAGTTACCGCCATCCTTCCATTTGTTTTTATTCAATGCACACTCATCTTTTAACGACACCAGTTAACATAATTCCAGCCCTTGCTTTGAAACTGTGTTAGGCCTTGACTGCATCGAACTATATGAATCATGTTTATAAGTTGCAGGCATAGGTAAAGTAATTAGTGCATTTGAATGGAACAACTCTTTGGCACTATTTTTAGATGAGGAGTCCACAATGTGATTATTTTCATGTTTGGCAGACAGATTAGGGATGTATGCACTTGCTGCACGGTCTGTCATTTGTGAGATGCCCTTCTGTCTACTTCTATTCCCTCGTGACTTCTGCCCCAGTGGAGGAAACCTCTCAAACTCTGTTTCCTGGATGAAATTATCTGCAATATTCCTAGGCTGACTGTGCAAATCAGAGCGCTGCAATCTCTGCCTTTCTGGATTAATCCCATTGCTTAACATGTTTGCAGGGACCATAGTCTCTACCACTCTTTTGTTATGCTTCCCTGCCAATTATCGGTTTCACCCACATCGGAAAGAAATCTCCACCGGCCATGATATGAAAGCGGTGCTCTCATATAAACCCGCGTATTAACACATATCTGAACGAAGCACTAAAATATCCACATTACACTTGTTTATACTCTCGATAACCATCTGGGGAAGCCCGCGAAGTGAATGCCCTGTCCATCTTGGAATTCATAAGATTGTTGTTGGAATGTTAGAATAAGAAGATTCATCAAAGACTGTGTCTGATACACGGCAGACAGCTTCTTTGAAATCATTTACAATAAACCTCTGTGCGTTTGCAGTAGAACAAATGATAACCACAGCACCAAGCATACCAGTCCCCATATATCAAGGATCGACCTTGTCCACATAGATCACACACTATACCAGAATCCCACAGCCGAGGTTTGAAATTTGCTAGTTCAATTAAAGCTTCAAAACGTGATCGGTCAACACATCATCATTATAAGGAGCCTCTGGCGTTGTGATTCTGGTGATTTCACTACTGCAGGTGGCCATCAGAAGTGCCACATCTCTATCCCGGTGTCACTAATAATGGCGGCCTTGTGGCAATCAAATCCTTATAAAGACCACTTGACACATGGCATTTAATCGTTGCATTCCGTAAGAGAAAATTCTAATGCTGATATTGTCAAACAGTTTACGTGCATTCTCCATGCTCGAACAAAGATGCCGAAATCTCTTCCGAGATTACCTTTTCCTTCTCTGTTTTAAACCTATTTTCCATATTCCCACGCATTTAAATCAACTTCAGAGTCTCATGTTGTTTCTATTTGCCACGCTTCTTAGTTGGAGATATAACTGACAAGTCTACCTTCGATGTTTCAGTGGGAACTGAGAAATTCCAACAGCAGATTTCACATTTGAAACTTTTGATGTGTCAGACAATGTTATAGCTCCTGGAAGGTGCCATGCGCACATCCAAGCAAGTAACTGTGTTTGCATATGATTGAGGTTAGTATTCTTTGTCCATGATGGTTCCATAGGTACAAGATTATGCCTCTGCATGCTGGGATGAGTTTAAGTGTCTTTGTATGATATGAAGGACCAACAGATTCATTAGCATCATTGTAATAGCTGTCCACATATCTATTGAACAAAGATTGCTGCCCAAATGGCTGTATGATAGGCATTGGTCATGCATCCATCAATGAACCAATTATTGCACCCTTTCTAAGAAACTCACACTGACCAAACTTAATGACAAGCATTGATGATGACTTCTTGAGATCATGCCACCTGTAAAATGTATCCGCCCCAGAACTATTTTGCATGACAGCTACTATGGATTCAAACAAATCCCCCATTTCGTAGCACGCTACGAAATCACTAAAATAGGCTGCGCTGCGAAACTGCTAAAGGATTCATGCGCTGCGAAAACACTTGGTGCTTTAAGCTAATCTGAGCAAATGTTTGGAAACGGAATTTTCAGTGATAACAGTGGCTCCACTTGGGATAGTGTGCCCTTGTGGTACGCTAAGAACATGCAGCTCCAGTGCCTTATCCATTTGTGACAAACAGAACTTTGCTTGACAAGCATAACTGTAGGAGAAAGAAAACTACATCTACTGAAAAAAAAAATGCTCAGTTAACCTTGAGCTTATTTGCATTTACCTCTACCTACCTACCCTATCAGCTGCAAGCTCCACTTGTAGCTCAAGCAACATGATATTTCCAATGTAGCCAATCATTTATCTTATCTGACATTTGAGTCCTTTGGCTGCGCTTGAAACAAAAATAAATCAGATACTGAAGTAACCGAGGCAGCATGAGGTGTAACTGTTCTTCAACATGAAAATATAACTGGAAGCCGCCTGAACAGTAAATCTTTTCCATGTATTCAGCTATAGGGTCAAAAAACACATGGTTAGTTTGCTGATTCTCAAAACTTTCTGTATCTTTAGGCAACTTATCTTCAGCCACACCAAATTTATTTGATATGCTATCCAACTGCCTTTCTGAATGATGCTCACAAACAATGTAATTTTCCTCACTACTATGATCATTATTTGAAGTAAGCTGCTGCAAGGAATTACAAAATTGAGCAAGCTTTTCCTCTGCCTGAGGGTCATAGAAAATTTCCTCCAATATTTCTTCTTGCTGGGTGCAATCAATTTCATCTTCATCATGATCTGAAGCCGGACCAATCTGCTGCATCTCTACATCAATATCAAAGGATGAAACATGGGTTTCATAACTAAACCCCTGCTGCTCCTCATGCTGCGTTTCATGAGATGTTATACCCTCTCCTTGGTGCTGGAATGCATTGTTATGGAGAGCCTCTAAAATTTCTTCATCCATAAATTCATCATCACCATAACAATCCTCCAAGTACTGAATAAGATTTAAAGAATGCCCACAGCAATCTTTGAGCAACAACAAAGAAGGATAACATTCTTTATACATTTCACAGAACACATCATGAAAACTAGCAAGCGAATAGATTGAACCATTTTCCAGACTTTTATACCAAGACCATGCTTTTCCTTCTAAAGTGGCCATAAACATCCTCATGAGACAATCCTCAGGAAAGTGAACCTTAAGACTGCGTACATGCATATGAAACCTAACCAAATGAAGAGCAGCATTGTCCTTCTTTTCATCTTTGAATATTGGAAGATCATCTAACCAATCAACCTTTGGCATAGGATTTGGAAAACCAGGGATATGAGACCGATCCATAGGAGCATACCTGGCATTCATTCTTGCAGTAGAATCCATCTTGAGACTTCATCAAGCTACTGATCTTCTAGCAGTGGAGTCACCTTCTAATTTGTTATTTGTTGTGTGGAGTCGCCAAGGTAGTTTTGCAGCCTCAAAATGATGCCTGAGCTCCTGCTACCTTCAGAAGTTCAGCCATTGATTTCGGGAATGAATAGACTTCAGACTCCCGGCAGACGCACCAAAATGTTATCACAAAATCAGTACTAAGGGCTGCTACTTAGCAAGATCATGTGTAACTGTTTCAAACCTAGCTTTAGACTAAGGTTTAGCCTCCTTAGTCAGAGAGGGCTCTCTCACAGATTTTTGATATGCATTAAGGGCAAAAAGATGGCTAACTCTTTAAACTGTAGATGAAATTTAAGCTGGTTGGGACAACAGAATTAGGCTTCTCCCATTGGGCTCATGGAGTCATACACCTCTGCAGTAAACTATTAACTACTCAATCATGGAAGCCAAGGCATATTATGTTTAAACACTCAGAACATTTCTCAAACAGAACCTCAACTCATAAACATACACAGGAAGTCTGAGCACTAGGTGAATTCAGAGTGATTGCATGTCTATTGAGCTGTAAAACAGAAAGGATAAAGACAACTCATAAATATGCACAGGAAGTCTGAGCACTAGGTGAATTCAGAGTGATTGCATATTTAGTGAGCTGTAAAATACATAAAAGATAATGACAAAACCACACATGTTATGAGCCTTAAACATATAATGAATCTTGGGAAGAAAAAGTAATTCTTGTATCACTGTCAAAGTCTTCTTACACAAGCTGATAAAAACTTTGTTTTTTTATAAAATCTCCAACCTTTTTTACATCAGAGTTTTTCCTATATATAGGAAAACAAAACTACAACTACTTGAGACTCCTCCTCCAGCATGAGGGGAGCTCGATGGCCTATCATTAATTAACCTTATCTACTTTAAAACAGACTTATTAAATGCCTAAGGTATTGAACTGTAATTACATAGAGTTCTAATCACATTGAAACTCTAACTTCATCCCCTCGTATGCATGATTCCCTCCTTGATTATTGACAGCTGTCTTCTTGTTGGTTAGGCTGAGGTGACTGAGCTACAGGTGCAAGGAACGCTGACTTTGGATACCTGAAAGCGCTGATAAATCATTTATCATTAGGATCAAAACCCCTGTTTTTATGGTCTCTGTCTCCTACCATCTCCCGAAAATCAAGCAATATGTCCCAGCTCCTTTAATATCCCCAAAACTTACGAGCCTTACCATACTTCAAATGCGTTGGAAGCTTCATGGATAGCCAGGTTTCTGATGTGCTGTAGGTTGTATTGCTGGACAGGTGTCTCTCTTCTAACATTCCCGGTCAAACTGTTTATTCTGCATTGAAAACATCACCTACAGCAGTTTCGTAGCGCGCTACGAAACTGCTGTGTGATTTTAAAAAAAACAGTCTTCCTCTAAACTCCTCTGTCAATTCTTTTGTTTCAAATATCTTGAAGGAAACTATAGCATTCATTTTACCAATAACCGATGGAACCCTGGACAATGGTAGATGATCCAGGGCTAATATGTTTTGATATCTTCAATAATCAGCTCAACGCTCGAAGAGCAAAAAATTAATGGAAAGCAGGTAAAACCTTAATACCACTCTTTTCTCCTCAAGCTGTCCTTTGTAAAAAGCCTGTTAAAGGTCTTCCTCTAACACCAACAACAATAATGTCTGCCTCTAGTTACCGCCATCCTTCCATTTGTTTTTATTCAATGCACACTCATCTTTTAACGACACCAGTTAACATAATTCCAGCCCTTGCTTTGAAACTGTGTTAGGCCTTGACTGCATCGAACTATATGAATCATGTTTATAAGTTGCAGGCATAGGTAAAGTAATTAGTGCATTTGAATGGAACATCTCTTTGGCACTATTTTCAGATGAGGAGTCCACAATGTGATTATTTTCATGTTTGGCAGACAGATTAGGGATGTATGCACTTGCTGCACGGTCTGTCATTTGTGAGATGCCCTTCTGTCTACTTCTGTTCCCTCGTGACTTCTGCCCCAGTGGAGGAAACCTCTCAAACTCTGTTTCCTGGATGAAATTATCTGCAATATTCCTAGGCTGACTGTGCAAATCAGAGCGCTGCAATCTCTGCCTTTCTGGATTAATCCCATTGCTTAACATGTTTGCAGGGACCATAGTCTCTACCACTCTTTTGTTATGCTTCCCTGCCAATTATCGGTTTCACCCACATCGGAAAGAAATCTCCACCGGCCATGATATGAAAGCGGTGCTCTCATATAAACCCACGTATTAACACATATCTGAACGAAGCACTAAAATATCCACATTACACTTGTTTATACTCTCGATAACCATCTGGGGAAGCCCGCGAAGTGAATGCCCTGTCCATCTTGGAATTCATAAGATTGTTGTTGGAATGTTAGAATAAGAAGATTCATCAAAGACTGTGTCTGATACACGGCAGACAGCTTCTTTGAAATCATTTACAATAAACCTCTGTGCGTTTGCAGTAGAACAAATGATAACCACAGCACCAAGCATACCAGTCCCCATATATCAAGGATCGACCTTGTCCACATAGATCACACACTATACCAGAATCCCACAGCCGAGGTTTGAAATTTGCTAGTTCAATTAAAGCTTCAAAACGTGATCGGTCAACACATCATCATTATAAGGAGCCTCTGGCGTTGTGATTCTGGTGATTTCACTACTGCAGGTGGCCATCAGAAGTGCCACATCTCTATCACGGTGTCACTAATAATGGTGGCCTTGTGGCAATAAAATCCTTATAAAGACCACTTGACACATGGCATTTAATCGTTGCATTCCGTAAGAGAAAATTCTAATGCTGATATTGTCAAACAGTTTACGTGCATTCTCCATGCTCGAACAAAGATGCCGAAATCTCTTCCCAGATTACCTTTTCCTTCTCTGTTTTAAACCTATTTTCCATATTCCCACGCATTTCAATCAACTTCAGAGTCTCATGTTGTTTCTATTTGCCACGCTTCTTAGTTGGAGATATAACTGACAAGTTTACCTTCGATGTTTCAGTGGGAACTGAGAAATTCCAACAGCAGATTTCACATTTGAAACTTTTGATGTGTCAGACAATGTTATAGCTCCCGGAAGGTGCCATGTGCACATCCAAGCAAGTAACTGTGTTTGCATATGATTGAGGTTAGTATTCTTTGTCCATGATGGTTCCATAGGTACAAGATTATGCCTCTGCATGCTGGGATGAGTTTAAGTGTCTTTGTATGATATGAAGGACCAACAGATTCATTAGCATCATTGTAATAGCTGTCCACATATCTATTGAACAACGATTGCTGCCCAAACGGTTGTATGATAGGCATTGGTCATGCATCCATCAATGAACCAATTATTGCACCCTTTCTAAGAAACTCACACTGACCAAACTTAATGACAAGCATTGATGATGACTTCTTGAGATCATGCCACCTGTAAAATGTATCCGCCCCAGAACTATTTTGCATGACAGCTACTATGGATTCAAACAAATCCCCCTTTTCGTAGCGCGCTACGAAATCACTAAAACAGGCTGCACTGCGAAACTGCTAAAGGATTCATGCGCTGCGAAAACACTTGGTGCTTTAAGCTAATCTGAGCAAATGTTTGGAAACGGAATTTTCAGTGATAACACATTACATAAATGAACAATTCTTGGATGATACAAATGACAAAACCTCCTTTCTATATATAGGAGTCTAAGAGTCACAATATAATCCAGCCGACCTAACAATAATAATATAAAGCCACAAAAATAACAATAGAGGGATTCTATGGGGCACAGAAATAACCATATGGGGGTAATAGGGGCACAACAATATAAATAAGGGGTATAACTACAATAGTAATGGGGTAATCACTAGTATTATAGGGACCCAACATGCCCCTCTCCTTCAAAAAAGTGTTGTCCTCAACGCTTGAGTAGTTCTGGATACTTCTGCATAAAATTTTCATCCTCCCATGTGGAATCTTCAGCAGATAAGTTTTTCCACTTGATAAGATACTCTGAAATTGATCGATTTCATAGCTGTCGAGTTCTTGTTTCTGTGACTGCTTCTGGTTCCAATATAATTTTTCCTTCCTCGTCAAGTTCTGGCAATATTGTTTGAACTCGGAGCTTGTCGCCTATAACCTTCTTTAAACATGAAACATGGAAAACTGGGTGCAATCGAGAAGCTGTAGGAAGCTCCAATTTGTATGCCATAGTACCAATATTTTGCAACACCTTGTACGGACCATAATACTTTGGTGATAATTTATTATCCTTCTTAGCTTGCTTTAGGGACATTTGCTTGTATGGTTGTAGCCGTAGGAATACCCAATCACCTACATCAAAACTTCTTTCACTGCGATGTTGATCTGCTTGTTGCTTCATTCTGTTTTGTGCCAACACGAGGTTATCCTTTAAGAGTTGGAGGACTTGTTGTTGATGTTCGATGTGATGTTCCACTGCCTGAACCTTAGAATTTTCTCTTAAATATGATGTGATGGATGGTGGTTGGTACCCATAAAGTGCCATAAATGGGGTCATTTTTGTTGTTGTATGGAAGGAAGTGTTATACCACCATTCAGCCAGAGGCAACCATTTGACCCATTGTGTCTGTTTATTAGATACAAAGCAACGAAGATATCCTTCCAAACATTTGTTTACTATCTCAGTTTGCCCATCAGATTGAGGATGATAAGATGAGCTATGAGCTAACTGAGTACCAAGACAAGAAAATAATTTTGTCCAAAAATTTCCAGTGAAAATGGGATCTTTGTCACTTACAATAATCTTTGGGTTTCCATGTAGCTTTTGAACTGTTTCCATAAATGCAGTAGAAACTGTACTGGCTTTAAATGGATTTGATAATGCACAAAAGTGTGCATACTTGGTAAGTCTATCAACTACCACCATGATGACAGTCTTTCCCTCAGACTTGGGTAAACCTATGATAGAATCCATTGAAACCTCCTCCCAACGTTGGCTTGGAATGGATAAAGGTTGTAATAGACTCGGTGTCTTAATTGTTTCAACTTTATTTTGTTGGCAAACCAAACATTCCGCCACAAACTTTTGAATATCTGATTTAAGGCCATCCCAAAAAAATTCCTTCTTAACCCTGTGGTAAGTTTTTAAAAATCCTGAGTGCCCTCCTAAGGGAGAAGTGTGCAATTCCATAAGAATCTTTTGTTTTAGCTGGGAATTCTTACAGAGGTATAAGCGATCTTTGTACCATAACGAATCATTTTTCCAGCTAAATGTATTAGAAGTACTGGAATCTTGTTGTAGCTTTTGAATAAGTGCCCACACTTCTTCGTCATTCTTCCATTCCTCCTTTGCTTCGTTTATCCAATCTGGTTGGATAATAGAAATGGCACACAACAATGCTTCCATATCCTCATCCTTTCTTGAGAGTGCATCTGCCACCACATTTTGATTCCCTTTTTTGTAGATGATTTCAAAGTCATAACCTGTTGAGGGCCCCGAAATCGGGTCGACAACAAGGGGGATACCCACCTGGTCCGGAACCTGGTTGGCGGCTCCTTGCCTGTTTGGAGTAGCGGGTCCGACTGGGGGTAATGGGACCAGTTTCCCAATGTGAGGGATGTGTGTGTGTGTAGAGTTTGATGGTATTGATCTAAGGGTATTTTTAAGCTAATTTAATTCTAACTTCTAATATAACTCTATGCTATTATAATCTAATGGAAAAACAATACATCTAGTCTACGCTAATCCGGGGTATTTTCTCTTATTATGCGATCTAAAAAGATTTCGAACAATAGCTGGTAATAAAGATCATTCAGCTATTATAAGAATATAAATCAATGAAGATAAACCATTCTGCATAAGAAGTTAGGCAAGACAGTTGTGAACAGCATATCGCATAATTAGTTATTCATATGTCAAGCATAAACAAATGACTCCACCGTACAGAAGTGCCAAATGGTAATACACACATTCATACATTAACATATAAAGAACTCAGCTACATATCACTTTAGGAATATAAGCAGAAATTAGCCAAGAGATAAAAGTACCATTTATGACTGATTTCACTAATAAACTTCAAGCAATAACGATTTATTTCTACTTGTTCTAATATCTGCTAAGAGTACAGAAGTGCAACATCAGTAACAGACATTAAAATGCAAACATAAATAAATATCGATCCATCCATTCATCAAAAACCTCCTCCGAGGGTGCAGAAGTGCATGTTCTGAGGATACGTTTTTTGACAGATTTCCGGACCCTTCTCCAAATGCCATGAGAAGGGTTAAATACTACTAACTAATTAATCTTAATTACACAAATTTAGGGAACGGCTTCAAATGACTGCCCTCTTACTAAAAGCAAATTTATTTCTAAAAATCAAATCTAATTTCTAACCGTTTCTGTATCTGTTCTTTAGTGCTGTAAGCAATGCGCTGTTCGCCCTGAATGAGTCAGCTGGTTGTCCTTTCCTTTTGTTCGAGCTTGATAATTAGAAATGACAAGAGCTGGCACCTCTTTCTGACAGACTAGAAGATATTTTCGAAGACCTTTCTCTGGCTGGGTGTATTCGTTGTGCGCACACTTAGTACAACCCAATTTCTTTTCGAACTGATTTTGCTATTGCTATTTTGGTTTCCAGTCGTGTGAATGACTCAATGAGTTAGGAGTCACGCTGTATGGACAATCCCCTGTTTCGAGAATTGTTTCCGTTCTTTGTTCCAGGCTTTTCTGGAGCATCTTC
Organism: Pinus tabuliformis; assembly: GCA_031772625.1. NCBI lineage: Eukaryota > Viridiplantae > Streptophyta > Pinopsida > Pinales > Pinaceae > Pinus > Pinus tabuliformis. Next base: position 1,425,441,806 of record CM062816.1, read on the forward strand.
CTTCTCTTGCGCTTCTTTCTCTGCCTTACCAAGTCTGAGCTTCAGGATCTTTTGTAAACACGCTGCTTTTGTGTGCCCTTGACTCTGAGTCTTGGATAGTCTATTTTCATCAGTGCCTGTTGGGTGATACTCTGGAATCCGCGGTTCTGCTGCATGCGGCATCCATTTGCGGAGGCATCTTCTCTCTGTTGTCTTATTGGCACTCTTCCCCTTTCCTTAGATATTTCCTGCATATAGATTTATATCAGTCGCATGTCTTGCAGTTTACGCAAAGAAGAAGGGAAATGATGAAAAGATTGACATGAAAGCATTAAATTCTAATGAATGCGTAATTTTGACATTCATCATGACTTGACTCTTCGATAAATGTGATGCAATCATCTCTGGATACTCAAGCATGCGGTCATTAATTTCCCTTAAGGCGTGCGTTCAATTTTGGGTTTACCGTGTATGTCGGAGAATTCTTGCGATGAGTCTTTTCTGCGATTGGCATCGTAGTATCGAGGGCTGCGACGTCATTAAGTGTTATCGCAGGTCACCGATATCGCAGATCGCAGATATCGCAGATCGCAGATCGCAGATCGCGGATATCGCATATTTCATTCAATTGCTTATGCTGCTTCATGCGACGCTTGCGATGTGCGATGTCGCATATCGGCGGTCGGTGGTTCCTTAAGGTTTTCTCTTTAAGAGCATTTTGAATGCATGCGACGCGATGAACTTTGCGTCGCTTCTTCGTAGCTTTGCTTTTCGCGTTTAGGAAGCGCTTCACTCTCTCTTTGCGATGCGATCAAGCTTTTAGGGAGAAAAATACAAAAACTTTAACAAAAATATTTTTTGGATTTTATGTTCAGGGTCCCCCCTTTGCTTGGTGTTATTGCTAATATCAAACAAAAAGGGGGGGGTTGTTGGTGACCACAACAATGGCGATTCACTGTGAAGAACCAGTTATCTCTGCTTTTCTATTGACCGTTCACTTCCGAAACAGCAAAATTCTTATATGTCTAAATTTTGTTATGAACAGATAGAGTAGATTACCCCTCACCTCGTCAACGATACTTTGTCTCAACCTTTTTCATCCCAATTGCTTGCTTCCTCAGGCTTTTTCTTGCATTCGCACCAGACATTACTTGGTCTTGATTAAAGATAAAATAAGGTCTTCTCTGCGTACCGGCTTAAAAGTATGCTCATTTGTCATAGGTAGAGCCTCTGCTGCCTGCAAGCGTCCATAGCCTCGACAGGGTTACCATTTTATCCAGCAATGATCCTTTTTCCTGCTAGAGGTTCCTCGCAACAGTCCAGAGAAAAATCCTTTTTGACACACTTTTCCTTTTTTAATTCTCTAAAGAACAATGTCTTGGTTTGGTGGCCAAATTATGACACAGTCACTCACTTGATTTACACTTTTGCTGAACAAGTCGGCTTGTGATGAGACCTCTTGTCTTTTGATTGCAACAATCTTAAGTCGTTGCCCTGTTTTGATAGACAGTATTGGCAAAGTCAGCAAGTTATAATATCTGTGATTGTGATAAGCCGGCTCGTGATGAGACCTCTTATTCTTTGAGATATAGTGTTTTGCTTGGATTATTTCTCTGAATGCTGCAATTCCCTTTTAGCAGGGAGGAAGTCAATGTTTTTCCTTAAGAAAGCTCTGGACGACAATAATAGAGTTTTTTGAAAACAACAGTTTTGCAGAGAATGCCCATTTTATTATTGATGATTCCTTTCATTGTGCTGATACAAAACAATTCTTTACCAAAGGTTGCTTTCGTCAAAGTTTTCTGAGGTTGAAACTGATATCGTAATCAAGGTGAAGTTAACTCTATTTGTTAATAATAAAATTCAGATTTTTCAAAAATTTTGCTATTTGTACAAGCGAAATCAAGATCTGATAGAGAATTGGCGTGCTCTTTTCATGAATCCTTTTTAAATGATCATTTACAACTGGTTTTATTCATAAAAAGAGAAAAACAAAATCAAAATAAAACTAAAAAATAAATCTATCCTACAAAAATTAGAAGAATTCTCTTCTAAGGAAAATACATTTTGAGAATTTGTCCATTCACAGGCAGAGAATCTCTTCTGCCTGTTAAGTCCTGCAACACAAAAGTCGACGGGCCTATGACTTCTACAATCTGAAAAGGACCAAGCCACAGCTTCTGGAATTTCATATGTTTGCCCTTTTCTTCATGTGCCTTATCCCATTTTAAAACTAAATGTCCCGTCTGAAAGTTTTTTTTGGTCATGATGTTTGAGTCGAAAGAGGATTTTATTAGTGCCTGGTGGTGAGCATGGGTTTTCTTAGCCTGTTCTCGTCGTTCTTCCAATTCGATTATTTCCATTTGTCTTAATTGTAAGGAGGAAGTAGGTACTTCATTAATGTATTGTACTAAGGAGAAGAGGGAATGACTAAGTGAGTAGGAAGAACTGCTTCTCTCCCGTAAAATAAATTAAAGGGAGAAGTGCCGATAGAAGTTTTCTTTGTAAATCTATCTGCCCATAAGGCGTTTACCAGTGCTTTGTGCCAATTCTTTTGGTTTTGGTCGACTGTCTTTTTAATAATCCTGATTAGGTTATTGTTTGTCGATTCAGCCAACCCATTACCTTGTGGATAGTAGTTGGAAGAATACTTCAGTTTGAACCCTCTTTTGAGCGCAAACTCAGTCATGGTATTTCCAGAAAAATACGATGCATTATCAAAAATTAAGGCCGTTGGCAATCCAAACCTAGTGATGATAAATTGATCTATGAATTCAATAATGTTTTCAGAATTAGCTGCCTTGAGAGGAATTGCCTCTACCCATTTGGTAAAATAGTCAGTTGCTGTGAGGATATACCTATGTTGTTTAGAAGAGTGAGGAACGATCTCACCTGTTATGTCCAGACCCCATTGACTGAACGGTTGCTCGATGTTGACCAGCTGCAGTGGCATGAATGACTTCTTTTGTTTCCCTGCAGCAGTCTGGCAGACTTGGCATTTCCTTACGTGATTGTATGAGTCTTTGAACAGTGTGGGCTAGTAATATCCTGCACGTAAGATTTTATGTGCGGTGGCTTCTCCAGCATAGTGTCCACCTGCTGGTCCATCGTGGAGTTCCTGCAAAACCTTTTCGGCTTCAGTTTTCTCAAGACATCTAAGAAGCACAGAATCATAATTTCTTTTAAACAGGACATCATTTATGAGCTGGTATTGTTTAGCTTTCAATCTCAGGGCTCTCTTCTTGGTGTGATCCAGGTGAAATGGAGCATACCCATTCTTAAGAAAATAAATGGTGTCAGCATATAATGATGCTGCGTCGTTTAGGCTTACCTCATACGTGTGTACCTCTTCAGACGAGTTCTCAGGAATTTGCGATGCTCCAGCTAACATCTTGCAGAAGCCTTGACCTCTTACGATGTGTGCCGGCTTGATCTCAAGGTCGTATTCTTGTAAGGCGGTGATCCAATTCGCTCTCTTCTCGCCCACATCCTTCTGTATCAGGAGGTTCCTTACTGCTGGAAACGGTACTATGACTTTGGTATGGGCCTTTAGCAAGAAAGGTCTGAAATATTTGATTGCTTTGAAAATGGCATATGCCTGTTTCTCTACGTCAGAATAATTGAGTTCAGCACCTTGTAAGTTCGAGCTAAAGAATGCGATTGGAGCTTCTACCTTTTCTTGATTGGCTTGAGTTAAAATCGCAGCATAGGATTTTTCTGAGGCAAACGTGTATAAGATAAAAGGTTCTGAAAATTTTGGGGTTGCCAAAGATGGAGCGTTGATGATGGCTTGTTTAATTAAGTTGAATGCTTCATGCTCGTCTAGACCCCATTTAAAGTTTGAATTCTTTTTTATCATTTTCTGTAAAGGAGAAATAATACGTGAAAAATCCGGGACAAACCTTTTTACAAAATTGATCTGTCCCAGGAAAGATTGCATGGTCTTTTTGTTATGGGGCATGGATATCTCAGAAATTTCTTTGATTCTGTCGGGTTCAATGTGAATACCAGACTTTGACACTATGAATCCTAGCAATTTCCCTTCACTTAATGCGAAAAAAGATTTTTTCGGGTTAAGCGAGATCCCATACCTTAAACATCTTTGAAAGATTTGTTTCAAATCTTTGAGATGGTCGTTTCGGTTCTTGGAGTACACCGTTATATCGTCCAGGTAAATCACTACCGATTTGTTGACTAAACCTTTAAATGCAATGTCCATGGCTCTCTGAAAGGTAGCGCCGGCATTGATCAGACCGAATGGCATCTTCTGATACGCGTAGGTACCCCATTTAGTTCGGAAGGTGGTTTTCAACTGATCATCGGGGTGTACCAACACTTGATTATATCCTGAAAGTCCATCCAGAAAAGACATTAACTCTGAGCCTGCTACTGCCTGTAATATCTGTTCCATAGGTGGGAGGGGAAAATTGTCTTTCTGGCAGGCTTTGTTGAGATTCCGGAAGTTGATACAGATTCTAATATCTCCGTTTTTCTTCCTAACAGGTACCATATTGGATACCCATTTGGAATGTCTGACCGGGAAGATTATTCTGGCTCTCAATAACTTATTCAGCTCAGTCTTTATCTGATTTTCCAAGTTGGGGTGGATTTTTCTGAGCTTCTGCTGGACAGGTTTCTCGTTGTCAATCATAGGGATAGTGTGCTGAATGATAGAAGTGTTGTAAGTCTTCAGCTCATCGTAATTCCAGGCAAAAGCGTTTTTGTACTGTCTCAGAAGGCGGATATATGCTGATTTTTCTTCAGGGACTAGGCCCTGGCCTAGATTAACGTTTTACGGCTTCTCGTCGGTTCCTAGGTTGACTGATTCGTAGTTCAGAGTTGAACTATAAAGCTTGGCATTAGCCGACCTTTTGAACCAACTTTTCAGATCATATAAGTCTTCTAATTTGATTGCCGATTTGGGTATAGCATTATCAGTGCTACTTTGTTGTATTTGGTGATCATGACAGTCTTCGTCAATTATCTGGTTTGAGTAGGATCCTTCAGAGGTGAGGAAACTTACGATGTCTGGATCGTCGTTGAACACTCTCCAGTTGGTGATGTTGTCAGGGATGGACGGTTTAAAAATTAACTCTATCAAGAATCTATCTGGGCTAAAATCTTCGGAGGGAATCAGTCTAGAGGCTACGTTAGCTAACAGGTCTGCGCTCGCATTTTTAAATCCTTGGAATTGACGAGATGTTGAATGCTATGAAATGTGCAGTGAGATCTTGAACTAACGATTGATAGTGCTTTAAATGACTAGACAGGCAATGTATGGTGTTACGTACCTGTTTTACGACGATCTCAGAATCTCCAAAGACCTGAAGATACTTAACGTTCAATGCGATTGCTTTGTATAGGCCTTGAACCAAGGCTTCGTACTCCGCTGTGTTGTTCGTGCAATCGAACTCAAGTCTGCATGTGAGCATAATCTTGTTCCCGTCCGGGCTAATCAGAACGCATCCTGCTCCTGCCCCCTCATTGGATTTAGAGCCATCAAAATATAATTTCCAAAATAAAGATGTATTTACAGAATTATCTAAAAAACTAAAACATTTTGAGTCATCAGTTTGGGAAAAGTTTTCTACTTGGGACAAAACTGAATTCTCCACGTAAGGTGATATGTGAGCATTGAAGTTTCTGAGGAAAGAATCTACCGAGTAGTTGTCTATGATGTTGTTGTTGTATGCTATTGCTTCATTCTCTCCTTCCAAATCCGTCACTATGTATTTTTGGTGCAACTCTCGCTCAACCTTTATCTGATTTGGTTTACCATTGTATGGTAACCACATGTGCGACCAGTCGGTTGAGAAATATCTGTGGAGCTTCTCCGACCAATCCCTGCTAAGAATCAAACCATAGAACTCAGGGATATCAGCTACTAGAATGTCGATAACCTGACACACCTTTGGGTTAGACGACAATCTTATGGTCACCTGATTAAGCTCACCAATCACTTCGACTTGGGATCGATCAAGTTGAACTATACGTACTGCGGATTTTTGGGGTTGCACATTCAATTTGGCACATATTGACCTGGGTAAAATATTCGTTGATGCACCAGAGTCGATCAAGCAATTGTGCACGTTTTTATTGAAGATTTCATATGTGAGAAGGAAAGGAGGAGTATGAGATCTTGATCTTCCTCCAATCAAGGCGATGTCATTTGGATCAATCTTATTGATCGCGTTGGTTGGAGGCCTTCCCATATTGTGGGAAGCTACAGTTGTAGGTAAAAGTGTAGTAGGCACGACATGCAATTCTTTCATCATTATTTTCTGTTGATGTTTCAATTTGCTCAACTCGTACAGAGTGATATTAGCCCTGGTCTTTTTCATGTCATCGATGATGTTGTACTCCATTTCATCCGACACTATCAGTGTTTTTGATGGAGGCGATTGGTCCGATTGGACTGGGCTAAATTGGGTCGCTTTAGCAGTTGTTTTCTTTGTTGCGACCTTATCTTTTGTTGCAGGGCTTGCGCCCTTTGTTTTTGGGGTAGTTTGGGGAGGATCAAGTTGATTTTTGCTTCGTGTGCTAACCGGAAACGCTTCTTGATCCTCTTCTTGCGGGAGGATGAAATCCCACATTCCTTGCAGTTCCACCACTTCTTCATCGTCGGTCTGTGTCTCGACGGCATTCTCTTCTTCTTCTTCTTCTGATTCAACGTTTGAGACAACGTTGGGTGGCTTCGTCTCCATGGGAGGGCTTCTTTTAAAAGTCCTGAAAGGCTTTCTTGAAGACGTTTCTGCTACTTGTTTTCTTATGTCAATCATCTCATTTGACATGGCCTTTAATACCTTCTGTAATCCTTCCATATCGAAAGGATCTTTCGTTTGCTTCTTCTTGGTGTCTTCTTTGAAAGAGATCTTCTTAGATTTACGTTCTTCAATTGCGGATCTCTTTTCAAGGGCTACTACGCGTTTTTCCACTGCTAACGCCTCAGTTAAGTTTTCAACTAAGGTTGTCTTGCTTGCCCTATCTACGAAGATAGCCAAGTTAGATGGTAGGGCCGTGATATACCATTCACATCTTACTTCCTCGCTGGGTTGTGAAGCAGCGGGGATTTTATTGAGGATCTTATTGAACCGTAAGTTAAAGTCTTTAATGGGTTCTCTAGCCTCAGCTTTCAGATTAGATAGGTCATTGATCAATGTCGCCGTGGACCTGTCGTCACCAAACTTGGTGAGGAACTGACTTTGAAAAATGTCCCAGCTTGTGATGGATCCGGAAGGTAACGAAAAGTACCATGACCCGGCTGTTCCTTGCATTGTATAAGGGAAAAGCCGGACAACAGCGTCTTTGTTAGTAACTCCGTTAAGATTAACAGAAAGCATGAAATTATTGATATGTTCTTCAGCTAACATGCCTGCTTCTGGATTGAACTTAGGCAGCCATTTCTCAGGATGGGCCGGTATAGGGCTCAGGGGTGGAAGCATTAAGACCGCCCCCGGATTGTTCCATGGAGACTGGGCCATCGTTGAGCTGCGACTTGATACAAGTGCAGAAGATGATCTCTGATGCTGAGAAGATGGAGATCTTACGATCTTCGATGAGTGTGGAGGAAGGGTTGTGGAAGATGGATGAGTGATTTGAGGTGAGGATGTGGGTGGTTGACTTCACGGTGAGGGAGTTGAAATGGACGAGGTAGATGAGAGAGTCTCTCTGTCAGACTCTGGGAGTGCTTTCCTTGCTCTTTTCCTAGTGGGGAGAGGAATTTCAGTTGGCTGGACGCCAAACTTTTCACTCTTCAATCTGGTCAGGGGGTAAGCAGGATTGTACTGCGAAGTCGCGCCGCCTTTAGATTTATCAGACTTCTGAGTAAAAATAGAGAATCCCTGGAGTTTATGAATCAAAGTTTGAATCTCAGGGGGATCAATGATAAGATGGTCTGATGTATTAGGGTGTATAGCAGCGGTGGATACCCGAGTGACTTCTGGTTCCGGGTTTAACCGTACCGGGGAAGTTGGGGGAGTTGGTGAGGGTGATTTGCTCTTAGAATGGTGTTTAGATTTTGATTTATGTGCCATTCATAGCCCGTGCCCTCCTTCTAGCACCAGAAATGTTGAGGGCCCCGAAATCGGGTCGACAACAAGGGGGATACCCACCCGGTCCGGAACCTGGTTGGCGGCTCCTTGCCCGTTTGGAGTAGCGGGTCCGACTGGGGGTAATGGGACCAGTTTCCCAATGTGAGGGATGTGTGTGTGTGTAGAGTTTGATGGTATTGATCTAAGGGTATTTTTAAGCTAATTTAATTCTAACTATTAATCTAACTCTATGCTATTATAATCTAATGGAAAAACAATACATCTAGTCTACGCTAACCCGGGGTATTTTCTCTTATTATGCGATCTAAAAAGATTTCGAACAATAGCTGGTAATAAAGATCATTCAGCTATTATAAGAATATAAATCAATGAAGATAAACCATTCTGCATAAGAAGTTAGGCAAGACAGTTGTGAACAACATATCGCATAATTAGTTATTCATATGTCAAGCATAAACAAATGACTCCACCGTACAGAAGTGCCAAATGGTAATACACACATTCATACATTAACATATAAAGAACTCAGCTGCATATCACTTTAGGAATATAAGCAGAAATTAGCCAAGAGATAAAAGTACCATTTATGACTGATTTCACTAATAAACTTCAAGCAATAACGATTTATTTCTACTTGTTCTAATATCTGCTAAGAGTACAGAAGTGAAACATCAGTAACAGACATTAAAATGCAAACATAAATAAATCTCGATCCATCCATTCATCAAAAACCTCCTCCGAGGGTACAGAAGTGCATGTTTTGAGGATAAGTTTTTTGACAGATTTCCAGACCCTTCTCCAAATGCCATGAGAAGGGTTAAATACTACTAACTAATTAATCTTAATTACACAAATTTAGGGAACGGCTTCAAATGACCGCCCTCTTACTAAAAGCAAATTTATTTCTAAAAATCAAATCTAATTTCTAACCGTTTCTGTATCTGTTCTTTAGTGCTGTAAGCAATGCGCTGTTCGCCCTGAATGAGTCGGCTGGTTGTCCTTTCCTTTTGTTCGAGCTTGATAATTAGAAATGACAAGAGCTGGCACCTCTTTCTGACAGACTAGAAGATATTTTCGAAGACCTTTCTCTGGCTGGGTGTATTCGCTGTGTGCACACTTAGTACAACCCAATTTCTTTTCGAACTGATTTTGCTGTTACTATTTTGGTTTCCAATCGTGTGAATGACTCAACGAGTTAGGAGTCGCGCTGTATGGACAATCCCCTGTTTCGAGAATTGTTTCCGTTCTTTGTTCCAGGCTTTTCTGGAGCGTCTTCCTTCTCTTGCGCTTCTTTCTCTGCCTTACCAAGTCTGAGCTTCAGGATCTTTTGTAAACACGCTGCTTTTGTGCGCCCTTGACTCTGAGTCTTGGATAGTCTATTTTCATCAGTGCCTGTTGGGTGATACTCTGGAATCCGCGGTTCTGCTGCATGCGGCATCCATTTGCGGAGGCATCTTCTCTCTGTTGTCTTATTGGCGCTCTTCCCTTTTCCTTAGATATTTCCTGCATATAGATTTATATCAGTCGCATGTCTTGCAGTTTACGCAAAGAAGAAGGGAAATGATGAAAAGATTGACATGAAAGCATTAAATTCTAATGAATGCGTAATTCTGACATTCATCATGACTTGACTCTTCGATAAATGCGATGCAATCATCTCTGGATACTCAAGCATGCGGTCATTAATTTCCCTTAAGGCGTGCGTTCAATTTTGGGTTTACCGTGTATGTCGGAGAATTCTTGCGATGAGTCTTTTCTGCGATTGGCATCGTAGTATCGAGGGCTGCGACGTCATTAAGTGTTATCGCAGGTCGCCGATATCGCAGATCGCAGATATCGCAGATCGCGGATATCGCATATTTCATTCAATTGCTTATGCTGCTTCATGCGACGCTTGCGATGTGCGATGTCGCATATCGGCGGTCGGTGGTTCCTTAAGGTTTTCTCTTTAAGAGCGTTTTGAATGCATGCGACGCGATGAACTTCGCGTCGCTTCTTCGCAGCTTTGCTTTTCGCGTTTAGGAAGCGCTTCACTCTCTCTTTGCGATGCGATCAAGCTTTTAGGGAGAAAAATACAAAAACTTTAACAAAAATATTTTTTGGATTTTATGTTCAGGGTCCCCCCTTTGCTTGGTGTTATTGCTAATATCAAACAAAAAGGGGGGGGGGGGGGGTTGTTGGTGACCACAACATAACCCAACATCTTTGTGACCCACTTTTGTTGCTCTTCAGAGGATAATCTTTGTTCTAAAAAGTATTTAAGGCTATCATGATCTGTTTTTACCTTGAAGTGTCTTCCCATTAGGTAGGGTCACCATTTCTTAAGTGCATGGAGTATTGCCAACATTTCCTTCTCATAAATAGCTTTGCTTAAAAACTTTCCCTTGATTGGATGACTTTCAAAAGCAATGGGTCTTTCATCTTGCATTAGAACAACACCAATTCCATTTCCTGAAGCATCACATTCCACAATAAAGGTTTTTGTGAAGTCCGGTGTAGCTAAGACCGGTGCTTGGCACATTGCCTCTTTAAGATGTTTAAAGGCCTTTGTTGCTTCCGGAGTCCATGAAAATGAATCTTTCTTCAATAATGTTGTTAGAGGTGCTGCTATTCTCCCATAATTCTTAACAAACTTGCGATAATACCCTATCAACCCAAGAAATCCTCGCAGATGCTTTATGGATGTGGGGATTTTCCATTCCTTAATGGCTTTAATTTTGTTAGGGTCTACCTTAACTCCTTCATGAGATACAATATGACCCAAATATTCCACCTCCTAGACTCCAAAGAAACATTTGGATATTTTTGCATATAATTGTTTCTCCTCCAATAGTTGTAGCACCCTGTCAACATGTTCAACATGATCCTTCCAAGACTTGCTGTAGATTAGTATATCATCAAAAAATACTAACACAAATTTTCTCAGGAATGGTTTGAAAATTGAATTCATCAAACCTTGAAATGTTGAAGGTGCATTGGTAAGGCCAAAAGGCATGACCAAAAATTCATAATGACCCTCATGAGTTCTAAATGTTGTTTTCGGAATGTCTTCAATCTTCATTCTGATTTGATGATATCCCGAACGAAGATCCAACTTGGTGAAGTAAATTGATCCATTCAATTCATCCAGTAATTCATCAATGACAGGAATGGGGAACTTATCTTTAATAGTGATCTTGTTGAGCTCCCTATAATCTGGACACATGCGCCATGATCCATCCTTCTTGTGCACCAATACTACTGGAGCTGAGAAAGAAGTTTGACTCGGTTGAATTATACCAGCCTCTAGCATTTTTGCAACCATACGTTCAATTTCACTTTTTTGGACATAGGGATATCTGTACGGCCTGATGTTTGGAGGAACACTTCCTGGAATCAGATGAATAGCATGATCATGATCACGCATAGGTGGGAGACCTTTGGGAGTCTCAAATACCTTGGAATTATTGTCCAAGACTTTTTGGAGATCTGGAGAAATAGATTATTCCAATGTGGAAACATCTAGCGAACATAATTGTGCAATTACACCTCTTTGCTCCTTTTTTAGAAGCTTTGTCATGCCATTAGAGCTGATTATCTTTCCTGGTTTCCTTGCAATACCCCTTAATTCAACTTCCTTTCCTTCCACAGAAAATTTCATGAAAAGTTCTTAAAAATTAAAAGCTATTGTACCCAAGGATTGTAGCCATTGGACTCCTAGTACAACATCAGCACCTCCCATTGGAATGGAAAGCATTGGGCTAGTCAATACATATTCTCCCATGGATAGCTTGATATTATGGCACTTTCCAGAAGAATTTATTGTTCCTCCATTTGCAATCATCACTTGACACTCTGGTGTTGGATATAGGAAGCAATTCAATTCTTTTGCTACCCTACAATGAATAAAATTGTGGGTGCTTCCTGAATCAATCAACACTATTACCTTTTTCTTCTTGATTTGTCCTTCTATCTTGATGGTTTTAGGAGTGGTAATTCCCGCCAATGCATTACAAGATATGGTCGGATTTATTTGTTCTTCATCTAGGCTTTGTTCCTGGAATATATCCTCTTCTTTTGACCTTTCTTGCTCCTTTTCTTCTTCCTCTTCACAATCTATGTAGAATAATTTCTTCTCAGCACACTTATGACCTTTTGTGTATTTGCTATCACAATTGTAACAAAGCCCTTTTGCTCTTTTCTCTTCCAATTGTTGTGGTGTCAACCTTGTAGGTTGTGGAAGACTATGGGCAACAACACTTCTGTCTTTATAGTTGTGAATGGTATGCTTCCTAGTTGCCATAATTTTTCTTTCCATTTTTCTTGCTAACCTGAATGCCTTCTCTAATGAATCAGGTTCCCAAAGGCGCACATCATGTTGGATATTATCCTTTAAAGACCCTATGAACACATCAATCCTATGCTCCTCTAGAATATCTTTTACCCTTATGTTCAATTTTTGGAACTCCTCAATGTGCTCCATTATTGAACCCTTTTGTTTGAGACTTATCAATTGGCTAAAAAAAGTGTTGCTTTTTGTATCCTCATAATGTGCTATCAATTCTTCCGTAAAAATTGCCCAAGTGATAAATTTTTTACGAGAACAAAGCCATTGATACCATACAAACTGATTTGGTTCCAAATATAAAGTTTCCATACGTACCTTTTGTGTGTTTTGCACATTATTGAGATCGAAGAATTGCTCCATCTGTAATATCCATGTGGCGGGATCCTTGCCATCAAACTTCCTCATATCGATTTTTGGAACATGGTGAGTCTTCAATCCAACATTAGAGTCTATGGAATCATGATTAACATTTCTTTTGTTCTCATCATGAGTTTCCTTTAGTACTCTTTCACCCTTAGTGACCATTTCTTGTAGCAACTTATTCATATTTATCTTCAATTCTTCCATCTTATCATCCATGCCATCAATTTTAGCGTCCATGCCATTCACCTTAACTTCCATGCCATCCATCTTAGCTTCTACGTCTTTCTTTAAACTGTCCATCTTAGCTTCTACACCTTTCTTTAAACCATCCATCTTAGCTTCTACATCTTTCTTTAAACCATCCATCTTAGATTCTGTTCCTTTTTGTGCAAGGGACAGTTGTTGCACTTGGTCTTGTAATTTTGATATATCATGTTGCATTTCTTCCTCTTCTTCATGAGTCATGCTAGAGCTTTCAGGTTCCTTACTAGGTGTTTGCATTTTCTTTCCTCAGGGCATCAGTTACCGATAATAATGCTCTACTATGCCCTTTGAATTCCTTCAAAATAAATTTTCAAACCAAGCTTAAACAAAAATTTAAAAAAATCTACACACCTTTTTTCACTTTGTAGGAGCTTGATATTGCCTCTGATGTATCTCTGTACTTTCCAATCATCTAGTTTTGAAATTGTGACCTGTAGTAGCTCTCTGTGTCCTCTTTCCAATGCCACCAGTCTGATCCAAATTGGATTCTCCAAGAAAGAGTTATGCACAATCTCCCAAGATGACCTGATTATAGACCTTTCCAGAAGAGTGAACTTGTATGAAGTGCCACGTGTACAATTTTTGACCTTTGGTTCTGAAGCAGATATAAAAGAAACTACAGTCCGTCCTCTTTTTGTACCTTCTTACGAAATTTCAATCTGATCCCTAGAGAGAATGTTATGACGATTTTCCCTAGGTCACCTGTTTTGAATGTAATTTAGGAGTCTGCAAAAAGACCAACTTCCTCAGAGCATATCTCCACAAATATCGCGCGAAAAGATCTGAAATTTGGACCCAAGGTTCAGCACGATTTCTTCTCAAATGGGTTTTTTTTTTGCGACTTCTGAAACGTCACAGAAAAAAAGTTATAGCGAAAATGCCACGATGACCTGTTTGGAGCAGCGAAACCCTAGAATCCAAAGCTCTGATACCAAATGTTATGAAACCAGCTCAAGAAAAGAGAGAAAATAAAGATCAACGCCTTAGAATTCAGCCTCTTCGAGGGGGCAACCTCCTTTACATTACATAAATGAACAATTCTTGGATGATACAAATGACAAAACCTCCTTTCTATATATAGGAGTCTAAGAGTCATAATATAATCCAGCCGACCTAACAATAATAATATAGAGCCACAAAAATAACAATAGAGGGATTCTATGGGGCACAGAAATAACCATATGGGGGTAATAGGGGCACAACAATATAAATAAGGGGTATAAATACAATAGTAATGGGGTAATCACTAGTATTATAGGGACCCAACAGGTTCCTATACCGGGGTATAATTCTCGCATGACTTATTGGTGATCTAGCCCATCAGAATCAGGACGACGAGCTGATCATGGTGGTACCATTCAATTATTAGTGAAAATTTTTAGGCGGTCCCAAATTTTCATCAGGTTGGTGTATGGTAGAAGCTAGAGCTCAAGAGATGGCCAATGAAAGGATCGACAAACTTGAAGAATCCATGCAGTCCCTCACCCTTCAGCTTAACGGACTAAGTAGCCAGGTCGCGCAACTCATCCTGAAGGACAAGGAGCAAGCCCACGAGGAGGCGTATAATGGCAATGGATACCATGAGGGTGAGTCTAGCCACTCTCCTCACGTTTGGCACACCCACCAACCACCCAGTCAGCGACCGCCCAAGTTGGATATGCATAAATTTGACGATTCTCACCCGTCGGCATGGATAGCACAAATGGACCAGTATTTCAAACTGAATCGTATCTTAGATGATGCGACTCAGCTTATGTTGGGGAGCATGTACTTGGACAATGAAAGGTGGCAATGGTGGGAATGGCATCAATGTTGCAATGGACCTTTTAAGACTTGGACCCAATTTACAAAATCTCTTCAAAGCCGCTTTGAACAGGAGGACTCCTTTTTGGGTCGTCTTACTAAGCTCCGACAGACTGGTACAGTGGATGAATATATTACAGCTTTTGAAGCCTTAGCCTTCCGCACTTGGGGTCTCTCAGATGCGTTCTACACGAAATGTTTTATCAGCGGTCTTAAAGAAGCCATCAAAGCTCAAGTCCTACTGCACCACCCTCCCACATGGACGGAGGCTTGCAAGGTAGCTCGTAACGTGGAACGTGCATTATCAGCCCAATACAGTCGCCCAAATTTCTCCGCTAAAGGTCGCCCCCCACAGGCTCACAACACGACTCAAACACTTAAGGTCCAAAAGGTGTCACCTGTGGAAATGGCCGAAAGAAGAAAGCAAGGACTATGTTACTACTGTGATGAAAAATACTCCCCAGGTCATAAATGCAAGAAGCCCAAATTTTTTCAAATAGATGCCACTGACTACAGCTCAACAGAGGAAGATCCACCACTTGAGGACCATGAGGCGCTAGAAGAAGACAACCAACAGGACAATGTCCCTGACGAACCAGTTATTTCGCTGCATGTGTTGGCAGGGATTTCTTGCCATCAAACTCTCAAAATCAGAGGTTTTATTAAACATCACCCAGTAGGAGTTTTGATTGATAGTGGAAGTACACATAATTTCATCCATCAAAAAGTCGCAGAAGCAGTGCATTGTTTTGTACGCGCAGTTTCTAACTTCCAAGTTCAAATTGCGGATGGAGGCACAATGAAATGTGAAGGCCACTGTGAAAAGGTCAAACTTCAAATGGGGGATTATCAGTTGAAAACCCACATGTTTGCCATTCACATGGGGGGTTGTGACATTGTCCTCGGCACTGAATGGCTCCGCACTCTTGGGCCAATCACAATGGATTTCTAGGAATTATATATGAGTTTTAAGCAGAACAACTACACACATACCCTTCGTGGACTCCAGGGGGGAGCCCCCTCTATCATCAGCTCGCATAGAATGGAAAAATTGTTAAAAAAGGGCAATCATGGAGTTGTAGCTCAATTTAATGCCATCCAGGCAGTCGAAACAAAGCCTCTGCCAATTCATCCTGAGATGCAACAGATTTTAAATAACCATCTGCCGGTCTTTGACAAGCCTCATGAGCTTCCACCCTCGCGAGGGGAACATGATCATAGCATCACCTTGGTTCCAGGGGCCCAACCCCCAAATGTGCGCCCATACAGATATCCGTTCACCCAAAAGAATGAAATAGAAAAAATCATCAAGCAACTTTTGGAAGTAGGTGTCATTCGTCCCAGCATTAGTCCTTATTCATCCCCAGTAGTCATGGTGCTCAAGAAAGATGGGGAGTGGCGGATGTGCCCCGACTTCAGGGCCCTCAATAAGTTGATAGTCAAAGATAAATTTCCCATCCCGGTGGTTGATGATTTGCTGGATGAACTCAATGGGGCTCAATTCTTCACTAAGCTAGATCTTCGCTCAGGCTAACACCAAATTCGCATGAAGGAAGTCGACATCCCCAAGACTGCTTTCAGAACTCATGAAGGCCATTATGAATTCCTGGTCATGCCATTTGGTCTTTGTAATGCCCCCTCTACTTTTCAGAGCCTTATGAATCACATTCTCAAACCATATCTCAGGAAATTTGTCCTTGTCTTCTTCGATGACATCCTCATCTATAGTTGCACTTGGGCCGCACATCTTCAGCATGTAGATCTACTCTTGCAACTGCTCCGCAAGCATAAATTATTTGTCAAGATGTCCAAGTGTTCGTTTGGCATGGCAGAAGTAGAGTATTTGGGCCACATTGTGGGGCGTGAAGGTGTCAAGGTGGACCCCAAAAAGATCCAGGCAATGCAGGAATGGCCTCAACCTAAGACCTTGAAGAGCTTGAGAGGATTTTTGGGTCTCACAGGCTATTATCGTAATTTTTTTTGCAACTATGGTCACATAGCAAAGCCCCTCACCCAACTCCTAAAGAAAAATTCATTCTTCTGGAATGAGGAAGCACAACAAGCCTTTATAGCTCTAAAAAATGCCATGTGTTCCACTCCAGTCTTAGCACTCCCTGACTTCACCAAATCTTTTGTCATTGAATGTGATGCTTTGGGTACAGGTATTGGGGCGGTCTTAATGTAGGAAGGGCGACCATTGGCCTTCACAAGCCAACAACTCAGTGGGAGGAATCTGGGCCAATCTACCTATGAGAAGGAAATGATGGCCATCTTACATGCAGTCGAGACCTGGCGACCTTACTTATTGGGGCGACGTTTCCAAATCCGCACAGATCATCATAGTCTTAAATATTTTTTGGAGCAATGCCTATCCTCCCCACAACAAAATAAATGGCTAGCCAAAATGCTGGGATATGATTATGAGATCATTTACAAGAAAGGGAAAGACAATAGTGTAGCAGATGCATTATCTCGCCAATTTGAGGAGGAAAGTACTCTGCTAGCAATTTCCCTCCCCATTCCAAAATGGATTGAAGAGGCTCGCAGGGAATGGTTTTCACACCCCGGGCTCTCCCAACTCATTTCTCAATTGCAGGAAGATCCAAGTTCCACCAAGGGCTACTTGTGGCAGGATGATATTCTTCGCTACAAGGACAGAGATGTAATATCACCAACATCCACCCTCAAAAGTCGCATTTTGGTAGAATTGCACTCATCACCCATTGCAGGACATTCGGGCTTTCAGAAGACGTATACTCGGACCAGAAGATCATTTTTTGGACAGGCATGAAAAAGGACATCTTTACTTTTGTAGCAGAATGTGATGTCTGTCAACGCCACAAAGGGGAAACCGTCAACACACCAGGCACATTACAACCATTGCCCATTCCGGCATCAATTTGGACGGAGGTTTCTATGGATTTCATTACAGGTCTTCCAAAGTCAAGGAATAAGTCAGTCATCATGGTGGTTGTGGACCGAATGTCGAAGTATGCTCATTTCTACGCCCTACCCCACCCGTTTACACCAACTTTGGTTGCTCAATCTTTCATGGATCAGATCTTCAAATTGCATGGCATGCCCACTTCTATTGTGTCTGACCGCGACCTGATATTCACCAGTAATTTTTGGCAAGAACTCTTCAGAATACAAGGCACTCAACTCAAACTCAGTACTTCCTATCATCCGCAAACAGATGGTCAAACCGAAGCCGTCAACAAATGTCTAGAAACCTACCTTAGGTGTTTCACTTCAGAAAAGTAACACCTTTGGGTACAGTGGTTACCTCTGGCAGAATGGTGGTATAACACCAACTATCATGCCACCACCAAAATAACTCCCTATGAAGCAATATATGGTCAACTCCCACCTTCACCTACTTCGTATCTCAAGGGATGCTCAAAAGTACAAGCAGTGGATCAACTCCTACAACACCGCGCAACCATGCTCACCCATCTTCGAGAGAATCTTCATCAAGCTCAGAACCGCATGAAGCAACAGGTAGACCAACATCGCTCAGATCGCCAATTTCAAGAAGGGGATCAGGTCTTTTTATGGCTACAACCATATAAGCAAACATCACTCAAGGACAAGGGGTGTCAGAAACTCTCTCCCAAATTCTACGGACCATATCAAGTACTTCAGCGCATTGGAGAAGTAGCCTACAAGTTGGCCTTGCCACCTACTGCAAAAATCCATCCAGTTTTCCATGTCTCATGCCTCAAGAAAGTGATTCGGAACAATTGTAGAATTCAGACCAGTCTACTTGAATTGGACGAAGAAGGGTCCATCTGGCTTCAACCCGAACAGGTCCTAGACACACGAGACAAGCAACTGCGCGGCCACATGATTAAGGAAGTCCTCGTCAAATGGAAAGACACCTCTCCGGAAGATGCAACTTGGGAACCAGCCACTATTCTTCAACAGTTTCCGCAGCTTCAGCCTTGAGGACAAGGCTCGTCTTAAGGGGGAGGGCATGTTAGGGTCCCACCCTAACCCCCTTATTTATGTAATGGGATCATGTCATAGTCAAGAGTCAATAAATCCCATATTAATAATTGTAAGTGGTTAATCCGCAATTAATGACGGAACCACAGTTAGTTGCAAATGGGCCGTAGTATTAGATAGATGGTATTAATAAAACCCACGGTATTGGCTCGTGGTATTGCATGTATGAGTCATATATAAAGGATAGAGACTCCGTACGAGGAGCATCGTGTCTTATTTTTGTAGTCGAGCACTGCTCTATTGGAGGTTGCCCCCTCGAAGAGGCAAGTGAACATTACTCTCTGAATAATAAAATCATTGCTATTCTATGTTCTGGGTATCTTTTCTTCGCATATTCTGTATTTGGGTATCATTTTGCATGTTAAGAGCATAACAAACTGAGAGGCTAATGCCTCACGTTCCGATCCTTCCAAGGATCCCTTCTTGGACTTATTTGATGGGCAATTAGTCACATAATGTCCCATCTTGTGACAATTAAAGTATCTTACTTTAGACATGTCACCCTTCTTTCCTCCATAAGAAGAATTTGATTTGAAATGGGAAGCCTTCTCCTTCCCTTTCCTTGCCTTACTTGCTAAGGCCAAATTTTCTTCATCATCATTCTTGGATGAAGAACCATCTCGTGTGCTCCTCCTTATCTCCTCTTGCATAAGATCCGACCACAGTCGTTCCCAATCCGGTAGTTTCTCCCTTCCATTCACAGAGTCTTGGTAGCTATTCCAACTCTTTGGAAGGCCAAGGAGAGCGAGGCTCACCATATCATCATCGGCAGTAGTTATTCCCACACTGCCAAGCTCATCTCTGTAGGTGGTGAGCTTGTTCGGATATGTGGAAATAGTAATTCCCTTCTCCATCTTGATTCTTTGAAGCTTATCATTGAGCGCCAATTTCCTCTAGTTGCTACTGTTCTGGTAAAGGTCCTTCAATGTCTTCCACATCGAAAATGGAGTATCCTTCCCATGGAGACTTGAGATAGTATGGCCTCGAACACCCTCAATGATGATCCATCTCGCCTTTGCCACACACTTCTTCCACTTAGCCAACTCTTGTGCATTATTTGAAGCTAGCTTTGGGATTCCTTGATAAATGAATTCCTTCAAGCCATTGTCTTCTAATACAGCCTCCATTCTATATTTCCATGCTATGTAATTCGAGCTACCTTCCAAGGCATACTCGAGTCTCAAGCCATAGAATTCCATTGGCTAACCTTGAAGTATGATATGAATTCGATTTTCACCTACAACCCTGAACTTCAAACTTTGAATTCTCTTCTCAGTATATTGTTCACAGCTCCGATACCATGTAGAAAATGTGATGGTAGGTTAACCTGATAATGCAATATAAATCAAAGCAAAATACTATAACCTACTTCTACTATCAATTTGTTGAAGCGTAAAGATCGAGCTGAACAATATAACCAGAAGAAGAAGAATCAATTGCACAATACACATGAAAATACTTTGGGGAAAGCCTTAGCTAAAAACAGCATACTATTGTATTATCATACATGGCGGAAATACATAGGAATTATACAAAGCCTTAGCTCTCACAGCTAGCTAGCTCTCAGTACAATCCTCATAGATGTTCACAGGAAATCTTGGCTTCTCTCCAGCCTTCCTCTCTACCCTCCAAGCTCCTATTTCCTTGCTTTGTTCCTTGTGGGTGATTCTCCTTTACCAAGTGGAAAACCCTTCCTCAAAACTGCAAAATCCTCAAGGATAAATCCTTGACTAGATGCATGAGTTTTCTCCATGCGAAAACACATGCAACTGATAGTACACTGTCCTTGAACATTAATCTCAACTGGGTATTTCTTAGAATAGACATGCATGAGTTTCTGATGAGGGAATCTTCAGTTAACTGGAGTAGCACTAGTTGAGTGCATTAATGCATCAACTGATTGTTAACTCTCTATTAGTTCCTCAAACAGTTTGGAACTAATTTAACTGGACATAACTCAATAAAATGAGTTAACTAATTACAACTCAAATATAACTCATTATTATCTCCTTAATTTAAGGGATAACTCTTGCATGACTTCAAAATACTTCTAACTTGAATTTCTCCAACTAATTAATTCAAAATAAATAAATTAATTATTTCCAAGTAGTTTTTAAGACTAAATTCAATTTTAATTCACAATTTAATTCAAGGACAAGTTAAATTGGAATATTCTTGTTGCCATATTTCGACAGCTAGTAGTGTAGGGATTTGTTTTCCTAACTAACGCTAAACTTGGGTCATGCCCCCTCATGCCAACACATCACATGTTATAAAAAAGGTTAAGCTTCTTTTGCAAGAAAAATGTGTAAATGTGTAGCTAGATGATTTCATGTCACTTTACAGCATCTTCCAATTCAGTCTTTCATTCCTTAAAGTAGGAAGCATTCATTTTCTTTCATTAAGTATAATTTTCCCTTCTCCATTTGTTAGTCAGACTCCTTCTAGTCCATAGAAGACTGGTTTGAAAAATGCTAGTGGTCTATCACCCCAGTTGAAGAGTGACAAGAGTACACCATTGCATTTACTGTGTATACAACACTATCACCTCCAAGTTTGTACGAACCCCAGGTTGATGAAGCAAAGTTGGTAACCCCAGGAGTTGCAACATTCTTGCTGCAATATTAGCGCTCATCAATTAGGTTATATGTTGTTGATGAGCATGATATATAGCTTATTGTTGTTATACAATATTGACTTGATGATTAGGGTTATTTCATTGAGATCTTGATACTGTAATTTGGATTGGTCATATGTGTTATGGTTATGTTCATTGCATTGAAGATATTAATGTTATATGTATTGTGTTAACCTAGTTTGACCTTTGTAGATGGTTATGGTTGTGATATTCAAGTATGAGCCGACATATTTGTGATATGGTGTTGTACTAATCTAGACTAATCATACATATTTGATTGTTATGCATGAACAACAAATTCTTATGAGCTTATGATGTGAACACATTAGTTAGTTACTGTTATGGATATCATGATTTATGTTTGAGTTGATATGTTGTGAAGTTGTATCATGGTAACCTAAATTGATTATGCAAACAAGATAGCCTCCCATGAAATACACTAAGGTATGAGTTTGCTTATGTAGTATATTGGGTGCTTCATTGTTGATTATGTCATCAATTTGGTGTTTGAGTGTTAGGTGCCTATTATGTTGTCTAGTTGATTTATATGACATGGTGCATCATATCTTGCTTGAATGTTTGATTACTTGCATGATATGAGTATGACTCTATAGGGTTGCACGAAGAAATGATATTGTTTTAAGATGATTGTACTAATACATATGTGTCGAGACAGTTGATATGTACTTGTGTGTAAGTAGGTGATAGTTGTAGCATTATGTCTAATGACTATGAGTTGTCTATGGATTATGACATGATTATTATTCTTGCTAAATGTTGATTTCAAATTGATAGATATGATAGTCTTGATATTTGGAACAACTAGTTGACATGTGTGAGTAGTTGTAGGAAGCATGATGGTATTAGCCTGACAAGGTAATAGGTTATGAGTTTATATCACTAATAGTCAGGTGATGTGACAGTGCATAGTAACACTCAATTGTAGCAAGGAAAAGGTTAAAGAAAGGAATTGGGCAAGAATTCCTTTAGCTATGTTTAGAGACCCTAATTCCAAACAAATGAGTGCTCTTCCTATAGGAAGTCTTCTTAACCTTAATCTTGTCTTACATTATGTGGATACATGTTATCTTTATGAACATGTACTTGAAATATATATTAGATAGTATTTAGTTACATGTGGATCTATCAAAGGATTGGAGTCCCTTGAGAGATGGTGTGGATGTGTTCAGTTGCAAGCAACATGCTTGGAACAACAAGATGATGTAACTTGTGTATTTTTATGTTTATTTATGCACTAATAGTTATGTCTTAATGACAACATGATGCAGGGAGTTGCATGGCAAGAGAGGTTGCCATGAAATATCGAAGAAGGCTTAGGTCAATATTTCCTTGGGAACCATGGGGATTGAGTCATGGTGTCTATTGTTAGTCTTGTGCTTTTGGTTGTTTGTGATTGTTTCACTTGATTTGAAATTTTGATTATTTATGGTGCATAGCTATGCCACTTTGTTGCGGTGTAGTATTGCTTTTGGTTTTCATGGTATTCTTGTTGTTTTTTCTATTCTTTCCTTTTATTATTTTGAGTCTCGGGAATTGGTTGGGAAAGAGGAAAGTTAATGGAGCTTGGGGAGAGTTGTGTGGTACCCAACAGGTAATGTAAGAGATAGATGAAGCTTGGTGCATGCGTAAGCACAACAGAATGTAAGATTATGGCAGTTGGTTGGACTGACTGGTTCCATTGTGGTAAATGGACGGTGGCAATAAAGTCATGAGAAAGGTAAAAAAAAAGGGTAAAGTAAATGGATCTGAGGCATTAGATGCCTTGGCTATGTTGGGAATGAATATTCTTAATTTTGCACATGTGTTTCATGAATAAAGGAAGTTATCTTAAACCTTGACCTTGATATCTGATAATTGTGTTATGATCATAATTATGCTGATGTTTATATATGTATACATGTAGGTGTGTATGTATGTCATGTTTGATAGGGTCGTCATGGATCATGATTATTAATGCTAACGTTTATGCATATATATATATGTATGTATGCATATCATTATCTGATAGGATTATGATTGCTTATGCTAATGTTTATGTATATGTATGTATGTATCCATGTATCTATGTCACTGTCTGCCAGATCATCAAGAATCATTTTTATGGTAGAATGATTGCTTATGTAGGCGAATGGCATGAAGAAGTTCCTAGCTATGAGGAATCAAGTGGGAAGAGTATTCATGACAAATATATGAGGTCAGTATCATGTGAATATGAATTTATATTGTATGCTTTTATTATGTCTGTGCTTACATTATGGACAAGTTATATCGAAGGATACATCAGCAAAATGAAAGTAGTGTGGTCTGTTGCATGCTAGGATAAGCATGGATAAGACACTGCAAGCAAGGTTTCCTGGTAAGGACAGTGTGGTTTTGGATGTGTGGTACTACTTTGTGCATATCTTATATATGTTGTGCATGTTGCATATATGATGTGAGCACATGCAGTGTTGTGTATATACAGTGTGTGTACATGTTTATGCAATGTTATGTACAGGATGGCACAGATAGTGTTGTGAAAATATTGCATATGGTGTGGTGCACATGATTGGATATGCATTATTGGGTATAGATGACGCTATATACATGTTGGATATGTAGTGCTATCTACAAATGGTGTTGCATGAATGTTGTACATGTGGCGCTATGTACATATGGTGTTGTGTACATGATTGTACAAGTTGTGTTGGGCATGTGGTTTTGTGTACATGTTTTACAAGTGGCATTGTGTGCAGGTGGTGTTGTGTACATGTCATGCATGTGGCATTGTGTACATGTGGTGTCATGTACTTGTCATGCATGTTGTACTGTGTACATGTGGTATTGTGTACACGGTGTATAGTGGTATAATGTACATGAGGCATTGTGTAGGTGGTGTCGCATACATGTGATTTCGTGCACATGTTGTGCAGGTAGTGCTTTGTACATGTGGGATTGAGTGCATGTCATACATCCTGTGTTGTGGGCATGCGGTACTATGTATGCGCATTGTGTAGTCATGGTATCGTGACATATGCATTCATTGTGGTGCACTCTATATACATATTTGTGTTGTGTTGTACACCAGGTGTAGATGTATGTGTTTTATGTCAAGTGTAGGTGCATGTATCGCATGGCGTTATATGCAGTTTGTGATTGTATGTGTGTGATACACACTATGTGTACGTGCACATGGTTGAGTAGAAGGCACTGGGTGTTTGTCGGCAGTGGAAATTGATCCAGAGTGTGTACAGAATAAAGACAAAAGTAGAAGCTAAGGCTTGATTAAAGGATAAGTATCAATATTTTCCTTCAGTTTTATTATGCATGTGATTTATGATTCTGGTTTATAATGATTATATGTGATCTATGATTCTGATTTATGATTTTGATCTACGATGGTCATGTTTTGAGCTAACTTGATGTTATATGTTTATACATGATGATTTCGTCAAAGATGCTAGATTGATTTGTTGTGACATGGAGTAAACCGGATTGCAAGTGTACCTTATTGATGAGCTACCAATGAGGTATGATTTGAATTTATTTGAATTTATTTTAAAGCTAATGGAATTTATGTGCTTGGTACATGAAGCATGGAAATGCTTGGTTGATGGTTGAAATCGACTACAAGAATTAGCAGTAGCGGTGAAAGGAATTTAAACAGGCAGTAGTACGTTGGTAAAGCACTTTAGGAGCATGGCCATTGAGGGACACTGGTACCCCATAGTGTCCATTGATTTCCATGAACATGTTCTGACCAATATGATGGTTTTGAGGCAGGGATATGCCTTGCTTTTTTGTATCTTCCGATGCAAGGAAGCCTTTCCAAGGGATGGACTTCCCGAGATGGGGTGCTAGTGAAACTTAGAAGGTGAGTGATTGCATAGAAGGGGTGACTAGATTCCCGAAGGATTGTGTAGCATAGAAGGGAAGGTTGTGGATATATTTTTTTTGGTCATTAGAATTTCTAGATCGAATTAGATGCACATTGGGAGTGCGCCCTGGAACAATGAGCTGGTAACTATTAATTGAGCGGACAAGTGGCATAGGATTATAGTGCTAGACACTGGATGCAGATTTGACTGTGGCAATGGATTCTGGACTTCCTGGGAAGGAGGTGAATCCTGGTATTACTTTGAGGGTGGAGGTGTGAGCCTCTATATTCCCTTGTTGCGGATGCAGACATCATATCCTTTATTTGCTAGTTTAGCATATGTGCATCTGTTTATATATGGTTATTGTAAATACCGTAATGAGTTGTGTTATAAAGCTCCAATATGCAGTATGGTTGTTATCTGGCCATATTGTTATGTTTTAAAAGATGGTCATTGTAAATACTACAACGAGTTATGTTATAAAGCTCCATGGGCAGTATGTTTTGTTTACAACAGTGTTGTTAGTTATAGGTGTCATTGAACATCGAGGAAGGTGTTCCTTCAAGGGGGGCGGGGGGGGGGGGGTGGGTTTCTGTAACAGCCCTAGTTAAGAACTCATGTATATATATGTATATATGTATATATGTATATATATGTATATATATGTATATATATACATATATATACATATATATATATATATCTATATATATATATATGTATATATATGTATATATATATCTATATCTATAGATATATATATATATATATATATATATATATATATATATATATATATATATATATATATATATATATATATATATATATATATATATATATATATATAGATAAGGCCATGGCGATAGGACAAGTATTCCAATCTAAATGTTGGGAAAGACATCCTAGGGGGTGTTCATTTGGTTGTTTATGGCTAAGGAAATTGGAAAAGGTAATGGCTAAGGTTTTGGAAAGGAAAAATGGCATTTTTGGCACATTTATTTATGAAAATAATGGAAATTAAGAGAAAAGTAAGGTGAAAGGTAATAGGTTGCATGTGAGGAGGAAAATGAAGGAAAATAATGGAAAATGAAGAAAATGGAGGCCTCCTTAATAAAAAGGCTTCTGAGGATCAGTTGGAAAGCTTCTTAGTTAGTGTTAAGCTCTTAGTCAATGTAAGATCTTGGCTCATGTTGAGAATGCAATAAGATGATGGAGCTTAGTGAAAAGAAGTCGCCTTCACTAAGTGGGCCCACAGGCTATTTTTGGCGCAAAGTCTATTTTTAGACATATGGATCATGGTCTATTAGTTGCAAGATGCTATTTGTGGATGATTGGTCATGTTGGTAAAAATAGATGGACTTCTATTTTTAGACATATGGGTGGAGTCTATTTTTAGACTGCCAGGCTAAAAATAGAACAGTCAAATATTATTAGCTCATAATAATATTTGGACTATAAACATTATCTTATCCTCTTGGAGCACTTCAGTTCAAGCTACGAATGTGGCACATGCAGCTGTCAAAAGGAAATACGCTTTTCTTATGGGTCAGTTGAGCTATTGCATGATGGACTTCAGTTAGAACTCAAGTGATTGAGTTTGGTGGAGTTGATTGAGGAGTTGATGGAGTTGTGTTCAGTTTGACTTAGTTGAACTAGTTGTATTTAGTTTAACTGCAGAATACACTAGTGATGAGTGATGTGAATTAATTATTAATTAATTCACTAATTATTAACTCATAAAGCAACTAAAGAATACATCAGTTAACTCAGTGCATGGACAGTTCAGTGGAGATAGGTGTTAGAGGTTGAGATTGTTGTCAGTTGTGACTATAGTTGTGTATGAGATTTGCACAATCAATGGATTGAGTATTTCCAATGAGGATTGCATGGTTCAGCCAAGGGAAATACGAGTTTGGATCAGCCATTCTCATTCATTCTCATGCAGGATTGCGCAGTGGAGGCAGGCAAGCAGCGGAGGAGATTTGAACCTGTGATTGATTCAGATCTGAGCTAGTTTGTGTGTAATAGGTGGAGATAGTACTGAGTACTTGTGAGGAGTATTGTACTGTGTATTGTTACATGTTTTCAATCAATATAATATACAGATAGTGTGGGGTTTTCAGCTGTATGCTTTCCCTGGGTTACATACTGTGTTAATGTCCGCATGCGATTGATGTTTCAATGTTTTTAATTCCACAAAATTGATGATCAACGTAGAGGAGGTTATGTATTCCACAATAGTGTATAATCGGGATAATCTCTGTGAATAAGTGTCATATTATTCAAAATTTCTACATGGCATCAGAGCAGATTTGATCATCGGATCTATTATTCAGAAACTGTTTACATTTTATTTCTTTAGGCAGAGTCTGTAATCGGGTCAGGTAGCCTCTGGATTCATCCTTCCTTTGGAAGGTGAGATATCTGGTAAAAGCCCATACAGTTAATCTCTGTACGAGAAATACTTTGTTCTCTCGAATTTTAGATTAGAGGCGGTTGAGTTTTGAGCTGGTGGAATTTGAATTTGCAGCAGTGTTTTCTTGGTGTCAAAGTTGAAATGTCTTTCAACGGATTGCGATTGGAGCATGCTCTTGAGGGCAGCTCAAATTATATTGCATGGAAAGACAGGATGGAGGCGGTGTTAGATGACAATGGGTTGAAGGAGTTCATAGAGGCTGAGGTCCCAATGCCTACTAATGCCGCTCACGTTGAGGTTTGGCAAAAGAAGACAACAAAGTGTTGAAGGATTTTGTTGGAGGGCGTGAAGGATCACATTGTGTCCAGCCTTCATGGAAAGGCTTCTCCATACTTGATGTGGAAAGCATTGACAGATTTATTCCAAAGAAAGAGCGACCAAAGGAAGTTGGTGCTCAAGGATAAACTCGGAAACATTAAGTGTGAGAATGGAGACAATATTCCCAAGTATCTCACGAAGTTCACCCAATGTCGGGATGAGTTGGGAAGTGTGGGGGTGACTATAGATGATGAGGACTTGGTGAGCTTGGCTCTCCTTGGTCTCCCGAAGAGTTGGCATTCCTATTAGGACTCTATCAATGGTCGGGAGAAATTGCCAGGATGGGAGAGACTTTGGTCGGACCTTGTGCAAGAGGAGATCAGGCGGAATACCAGGGACGGATCTTCATCAAAGGCATTTGATGAAGAAAATTGTGCTTTGGCTGTCAAAGCAAAGAAGGGGAAGGAGAAGGGTCCTCTTTCTGAATCCAGTTCTTCCAATGATGGGAAGAAGGTTGAAAAATCAAAAGTGTGATGCTTTTGTTGTCATGAGTTGGGCCATTATGCTACTAATTGCCCAAAGAAGAAGTCCAAGAAGGGATCCGGGGAAGGATCTGAAAGTGAGGCACTTGCTTCACAGTTTGAGTTGGATTTCACACTCTTCGCATGCATGGTTTCATCCATGGTGGGAAGTGGTTGGTTTCTTGACAATGGAGCTTCTTTCCACATGACCGGTGACAAGAGTTTGTTCAGTACTTTGGAGGAGAAAGATCTCCAGATACTCATAGCAATGGGTAATGATGAGAAGTATAGTGTCTCAGGTGTAGGCACGATTATTTTTCAGAGGGAGCATGGAGCTCACCTTACCTTGATCGATGTCAAGTATGTACCAGGATTGAAGAGAAGCTTGGTTTCGATTGCGATGCTAGAAGACATAGGCTGTGATGTAGTCTTCAGTAAGGGAAAGGTTTTCCTTAGACACATCATCACTAGACAGGTGAAGCAGATTGGTTCACAGGTCAAGAACCTGTATGCTCTTGAGGTTCAAGATGCATGAAAAGCCTTAAGCAGTGAGGCAACTGATGGAGACTTGGTGGTTAAGAGGGAGTGTATATTACCTATCAACATGCAGAGCCAGAAGAAGTCTCAGACGATTGTGGAGGAGCCACGATTGGTGCAGCAGCTTCAGGAGGTTGTGGAGCAGCCACAACAAGGGAAACTGAGAGGAGATAAAGTAGAGACATCTACTCATGCAAAGACCTCCAGTAGGGGGAAACTTCAAGCCAGGTGGGCTGAGGGATTGCATGCAGCCATACCTCCAGGTAGGAGGTGGGGTGATGTGGATTAATCGTCCTAAGGAGGAGGGGCAGGATCCTTGAGGTACCCAACCTCTTAGATGAGACCTTGCTACAGGAACCCCGATGTGGAGTAGCAGGAACTGACTGATTAGGTAGAGACATATGCGGATGGAGCGGCAGAGAGAGCGACAGTGTAGGGAATCCCAAGACAACGCATAGCTAGCAGGCTGCAGTAATGCAAGAGGCACAAGTGTTTTGCACAGTGCCAGGTGGCACAGAGATGTGTGCAATGGTGTGATATGCATGGAGATGTTGCAGTAGCACAGATGTCAGAGAGGGAGCACTTGTCAGCAGCAGGTAGAGCTTCAGTGTTAGAGTATGTTCCTAGCCCAACAGAGTGGTCAGTTGGGCGTGTTTTTGTTCCAAGTGTTGTTGGAGCAAGTGGACCGGGCAAATGTGTTGCATGCAGAACATTCCAAAGTTGCAGGATAGGGGTTGCTGATAATCCATATCTTGTTTAGAGGGAGTGTTGAGAATGCAACAAGATGATGGAGCTTAGTGAAAAGAAGTCGCCTTCACTAAGTGGGCCGGCAGGCTATTTTTGGCGCAAAGTCTATTTTTAGACTATGTCTATTTTTAGACATATGGATCATGGTCTATGAGTTGTAGGATGCTATTTGTGGATGATTGGTCATGTTGGTAAAAATATATGGACTTCTATTTTTAGACATATGGGTGGAGTCTATTTTTAGATTGCTAGGCTAAAAATAGAACAGTCAAATATTATTAGCTCATAATAATATTTGGACTATAAACATTATCTTATCCTCTTGGAGCACTTCATTTCGAGCTACGGATGTGGAACATGCAGCTGTCAGAAGGAAATATGCTTTTCTTATGGGTCAGTTGAGCTATTGCATGATGGACTTCAGTTAGAACTCAAGTGATTGAGTTTGGTGGAGTTGATTGAGGAGTTGATGGAGTTGTGTTCAGTTTGACTTAGTTGAACTAGTTGTATTTAGTCTAACTGCAGAATACACTAGTGATGAGTGATGTGAATTAATTATTAATTAATTCACTAATTATTAACTCATAAAGCAACTAAAGAATACATCAGTTAACTTAGTGCATGGATAGTTCAGTGGAAACAGGTGTTAGAGGTTGAGATTGCTGTCAGTTGTGACTATAGTTGTGCATGAGATTTGCACAATCAATGGATTGAGTATTGCCAATGAGGATTGTGTGGTTCAGCCAAGGGAAATAAGAGTTTGGATCAGCCATTCTCATTCATTCTCATGCAGGATTGCGCAGTGGAGGCAGGCAAGTAGCAGAGGAGATTTGAACCTGTGATTGATTCAGATCTGAGCTAGTTTGTGTGTAACAGGTGGAGATAGTACTGAGTACTTGTGAGGAGTATTGTACTATGTATTGTTACATGTTCTCAATCAATATAATATACAGATAGTGTGGGGTTGTTGGGTCCCTATAGTACTATTGCTTACCCCATTACTATTGTAGTTATACCCCTTATTTATATTGTTGTGCCCCTTTTACCCCCATATTGTTATTTATGTGCCCCATAGAATCCCTCTATTGTTATTTTTGTGGCTTTATATTATTATTGTTAGGTCGGCTGGATTATATTGTGACTCCCTAGACTCCTATATATAGAAAGGAGGTTTTGTCATTTGTATCATCCAAGAATTGTTCATTTATGTAATGTAAAGGAGGTTTCCCCCTCGAAGAGGCTGAATTCTAACGCGTTGATCTATCTTTTCTATCTTTTCTTGAGCTGGTTTCATAACATTTGGTATCAGAGCTTTGGATTCTAGGGTTTCGCTACTCCAAACAGGTCATCGTGGCATTTTTGCTATAACTTTTTTTCTGTGACGTTTCAGAAGTCGAAAAAAACGCATTTGAGAAAAAATCACATTGAACCTTGGGCCCGAATTTCAGAGCTTTTCGCGCGATATTTACGGAGATATGATCTGAGGAAGTTGGTCTTTTGCAGACTCCTGAATTACATTCAAAACAGGTGACCTGGGGAAAATCGTCATAACTTTCTCTCTGGGGGTCAGATTGAAATTTTGTAAGAAGGTACAGAAAGAGGACGGACTGTAGTTTCTTGTATGTGTGCTTTAGATTCAAAGGTTGAAACAGTGACTCGTGGCACGTCGTACAAGTTCGCTCTACTGAACCAATCTAAAAACAAGTCACTATGGGAGATTTCACATAACTCTTCCTTGGAGAATCCAATTTGGCTCAGACTTGTGGCATTGGAAAGAGGACGCAGAAGGCTACTACAGGTAGCAATTTCAGAACTGGATGATTCGAAATTACAGAGATATATCAGATTCAATATCAGGCTTCTATAAAGTGAAAAAAGGTGTGTAGTTTTTTTTTTTAATTTTTGTGTAAGCTTGGTTTAACGGAATTCAAAGGGCATAGTAAAGTATTATTATCGGTAACTGATGGCCCGAGGAAAGAAAATGCAAACACCTAGTAAGGAACCTGAAAGCTCTAGCATGACTCATGAAGAACAGGAAGAAATGCTACATGATATATCAAAATTACAAGAACAAGTGCAACAAATGTCACGCTCACAAAAGCTAACAGAAGCTAAGATAAGTGGCGTGGAATCTAAGATAAATGGCATGGAATCTAAGATAAATGGCATGGAATCTAAGATGAAGGGCATGGAAGCTAATATGGATTATTTGAAGACAGATTTGAAGAGAGACATGGCAGATTTGAAGATAGATTTGAAGACAGACATGGAAGAATTGAAGAAGTTGCTACAAGAAAGGGTCACTAATGGTGAAAAGGTAGTAAAGGAAACTCATGATGAGAACAAAATAAATGTTAATCATGATTCCATAGACACTAATGTTGGATCGAAGAATCACCATATTCCAAAAATCGATATGAGGAATTTTGATGGCAAGGATCCCGCCACATGGATATTACAGATGGAGCAATTCTTCGATCTCAATAATGTGCAAAACGCACAAAAGGTACGTATGGCAACTGTATATTTGGAACCAAATCAGTTTGTATGGTATCAATGGCTTTGCTCTCGTAAACAATTTATCACTTGGGCAATTTTTACGGAAGAATTGATAGCACATTATGAAGATACAAAAAGCAACACTTTTTTTAGCCAATTGATAAGTCTCAAACAAAAGGGTTCAGTAATGGAGCACATTGAGGAGTTCCAAAAATTGAACATAAGGGTAAAATATATTCCAGAGGAGCATAGGATTGATGTGTTCATAGGGTCTTTAAAGGATAATATCCAACATGATGTTCGCCTTTGGGAACCTGATTCATTAGAGAAGGCATTCAGGTTAGCAAGAAAAATGGAAAGCAAAATTATGGCAACCAAGAAGCATACCACTCACAACTATAAAGATGGAAGTGTTGTTGCCCCTAGTCTTCCACAACCTATAAGGTTGACACCACAACAATTGGAAGAAAAAAGAGCAAAAGGGCTTTGTTACAGTTGTGATAGCAAATACACTAAAGGTCATAAGTGTGCTGAGAAGAAATTATTCTACATAGATTGTGAAGAGGAAGAAGAAAAGGAGCAAGAAAGGTCAAAAGAAGAAGATATACTCCAGGAACAAAGCCTAGATGAAGAAAAAATAAATCCGACCATATCTTGTAATGCATTGGCGGGAATTACCACTCCTCAAACCATCAAGATAGAAGGACAAATCAAGAAGAAAAAGGTAATAGTGTTGATTGATTCAGGAAGCACCCACAATTTTATTCATTGTAGGGTAGCAAAAGAATTGAATTGCTTCCTATATCCAGCACCAGAGTGTCAAGTGATGATTGCAAATGGAGGAACAATAAATTGCTCTGGAAAGTACCATAATATCAAGCTATCCATGGGAGAATATGTATTGACTAGCCCAATGCTTTCCATTCCAATGGGAGGTGCGGATGTTGTACTAGGAGTCCAATGGCTACAATCCTTGGGTACAATAGCTTTTAATTTTCAAGAACTTTTCATCAAATTTTCTAAGGAAGGAAAGGAATTTAAATTAAGGGGTATTGTAGGGAAACCAGGAAAGATAATCAGCTCTCATGGTATGACAAATCTTCTAAAAAAGGAGCAAATAGGTGTAATTGCACAATTATGCTCGCTAGATGTTTCCACATTGGAATCATCTATTTCTCCAGATCTCCAAAAAGTCCTGGACAATCATTCCAAGGTATTTGAGACTCCCAAGGGTCTCCCACCTATGCGTGATCATGATCATGCTATTCATCTGATTCCAGGAAGTGTTCCTCCAAACATCAGGCCGTACAGATATCCCTATGTCCAAAAAAGTGAAATTGAACGTATGGTTGCAGAAATGCTAGAGGCTGGTATAATTAAACCGAGTCAAAGTTATTTCTCAGCTCCAGTAGTATTGGTGCATAAGAAGGATGGATCATGGCGCATGTGTCTGGATTATAGGGAGCTCAACAAGCTCACTATTAAAGATAAGTTCCCCATTCCTGTTATTGATGAATTACTGGATGAATTGCATGGATCAATTTACTTCACCAAGTTGGATCTTCGTTCAGGATATCATCAAATCAGAATGAAGATTGAAGACATTTCGAAAACGGCATTTAGAACTCATGAGGGTCATTATGAATTTTTGGTCATGCCTTTTGGCCTTACCAATGCACCTTCAACATTTCAAGGTTTGATGAATTCAATTTTCAAACCATTCCTTAGAAAATTTGTGTTAGTATTTTTTGATGATATACTAATCTACAGCAAGTCTTGGAAGGATCATGTTGAACATGTTGACAGGGTGCTACAACTATTGGAGGAGAAACAGGGGTTTTCAGCTGTATGCTTTCCCCGGGTTACATACTATGTTAATATGCGCATGCGATTGATGTTTCATTGTTTTTAATTCCGCAAAATTGATGATCAACGTAGAGGAGGTTATATATTATGCATGTATTCTGCAATAGTGTATAATCGGGATAATATCTGTGAATAAGTGTCGTATTATTTAAAATTTCTACAGCTCAAGCTTTTGCTATGGTTATTCATGGCATCAAGAAAGGCAAAGAAGGAAAGAGGAAGAAAAGATCAAGTATGGAAAGGTAGGATCAGGCAGCTACAGTAGGATTCTTTGTAGGTATCGCTTTACATGTGTGATTTCCTTGCTAGATTTGGCATGCATGGTATTGCATGTGGTTATTTTCTATCATGGCATGGGTTTATCTAGGTGTAACAGTGATTTCAACCTAGCCTTTCCATTTCCAGATAGCCATGGTGTGATGGGGTTCTCATGTTTTGGTTGATATGGATTGCTCAGATGGATTTGAAGCTAAGTGGGGTGGATCTCTAAATGATAGAGCACATGGCCTAGTGGTCCCTAAACCAGAATGTGGATCATGGTAAAGCCACTGACCTAGTGACCCCGGAGATAGATTGTGGGTTTTGGTAAATCCAAGAATGTGTTGCCTCGATGAGCTTAGGAATCCTTGCCGGTGAATGATAGGATACACAGTAAAGATAAGAGGTTATTTTCTTTTTGTTGGGCCTAGTAATCCCAGGTTTGTGATATGTGGTAAAGCCTAGAGAGTAGGTCTCGGTTTAGGGCCTAGTGATTCGGGTTTGGATTGCGGTAAATTCTGAGAGTCTAGGAGACAAGAAAATTCCTCATGGTGTAGGTGGATATATCCAGTGGCATCCATGCTTGTTTGGCCTAGTGATTTGGTGGAGATCACGATAAATCCTATTATAATGTATTCATTGTGTTTGCATAGTGATTCGGGATGGATTATGGTAAAGCCTAGTTTCTATTGATGAGGGTGAGGTGGTTTAGCCTTGGTATGCCCTGGTTGGTTCTTTTGGTTTGAGTCCCACATTCACGCTTGGAATATGGCACGGGGGTGAATGGCTGAAGAGAGATTTGGCTCAGCCATTCTGTGGTCAGGTGGAACATGGAAGTCCCATCCTGGGTTTGTTTTTTGCATCATTAATGAAAGGATATTTCTCCTTATATTTCTATGAGTGTTTTGATGGATTATATGTGGTTTGTATGGTTGTACTTTCATGAGTATTTATGTTGTTATTATGCTGGTTATATGTGTGTTTTATGACAACATCTATGTATGGATCTCAGCATGTTTTTTCTTGTAAATGAATGGATAATGTATCTATGGCCTAATAGATGGTAATGTAGCAAATAACATGAGGGAACAAAAGTTCTTAGCGATTCTCACATAAGTACAATATCCCTATGTTTAATTCTATTGGTCACACTTGTACATTACATGCTTGCAACATGTCTGACAAAATGCATGTCATAGCTAGTAGATTTGATTAAGGTCTTGTTTAACTTATTTCTTTTGCATAATTGTTTCCTTGTTCTTTTATTGCTCCTAAGTTGTCATTCCATTCTGGGTAGGGACCTTAGCTCTGGGCCTGAAAAAGTGGCTCAAATCCGGGTTCACAGGCATAACATTGGAAAATTGGGTCTCTAGACACTACCAAGCAAGCCTGTGAGAGTGAATTTGAATTTCTGGATGCTGTCATGCCTATAGCATGAGATAAATTGAGGCTTAAGATGCCCAGAACATCAGTGGGACCCAAGGAGAAGATGACTGGTTGACTTGTCTCCTGAGGTTTTTGTTGTTGTTGTGGATAGGTTGGTTGATGTGTCCCATTGATTCCACTTCCTTAAGGTCACATAGCAAGTTTAATCCAATCATAGTGGCCTCTTGTCGCATGTTTACCTTGACTGGTCGGTTGCTTCGATAAATGTGGGAGGAGGGTGTTACACCATAATCCAAGCATGAATGTGGGATCATATGGGTTAAACTAAAATATAACCAACCAGGGCTTCCAGAGGCCAAACCACCTCAATCCTTCTAGCATACCTGGGGGGATATTATGGGGTATAGAGGGAGTTACCCAAGGGAATAATGTAATAATGTGATGGGCCATAGTCAATAAATAAAGTGGTTAACCCGCATCATGTAAGGGACCACAAGTAGTTAGCAATAATGTGATAATCCCATTGTATTAGATAAATTGTATTGAGAGACCCATGGTAATGACCCATGGTATTGTATGTATGAAGCCTATATAGAGGCTAGAGACTACCCGTTGAGGGATGTCAAGGATTATTGTATTGGCAAGCATATGGCTTGCGGTTAACCACTTTATTTATTGACTATGGCCCATCACATTATTACATTATTCCCTTAGGTACCTCCCTCTGTACCCTATAATATCCCCCCTAGGTATACAACAATCCTCTACCAGAGTGATCTCACCTAAATCAATCCAGAAATCACTAACATCAAACAACATAGATGCCTCCAACTTCCTTCCCAACTCTAGAGGAATTTCCTTATCTCCACCCATCCGTCAAGATTTCTAGGAAAAATCCCATCTCCTCCCTTGACACTTGGGAATTTTCCTAATACCACCTCAACTAGGTTCCAATTCTACTGGCCATCCAAAGCTAAATCAAATAGAGGACCCGCTACATCATGGTTATCCAGGAAATGGAAAGGTAAGGTTGAAACCATTGTCAATCAAGGAAAATCTCCATGGCAATGATAGAACATAACTGAGGAACCCCATGCAGGTACCATGCATCTAAAATCCAATAAGGAAATCACACATGAAACCTATTACCTCCAAAGTATCCTCGTTGTAACTGTTGATCCAACCTTATTTTCCATTGTCCTCCAATTCCTTTCTTGTTCTTTGCATTCTTTCTTAAAGTCAAGTGAATTCTAGAATGCTCCAAGTGTTCAAGAGTCTAAGAGTGTGGAAGAAGAGAGCCAAAACTCAACTGACTAAAGCTAGAACTGAAAAAAAAAAGGTTGTGAATTGTTTCTCTAATGCCTTTTTATCATTGATGTCTAGTCTCTTCCTTTCCTTTTTCCATTTTCTTTCATTTTCCTCTAATTTCTCTCTAATTTACCTTGCATGCATATTTGTGTCTCTTCGTACCTTTTTTATCCTATTTTCTATTATTTCTCATATTAAATGCCATTTATCCTCTTTTTCTTTTCCAATTTCCATTGCCATTATTAAACCACAAATGATACCCACTATAATTTTTACCCACCATTCAGCTTGGAATATGTCCCATGACCTTGGTCTTATTTTATTTACATGGAAAATCGACCAGGGGTTGTTACACCCATGCTTTAGCCTATAGACAAGCTTGAAGGCTAGCAAGTGAACTTTTGATAGTTGATGAAAACTATAGTTTCTCCTAGTGTACAAAAATAATGGGTTAGTAAGGTAAGAGGTATGACATGGAGCTAGATCTAGGGTGTTGTGGGGAAAAATGCCTATGCAGGACGATCCTATCCACCTAAGGTGTGACAGTGCCTTAGCAACAAACAGATACAGCTATTCTGGTTTCTTCCTTTATGAAATGTGAAAGAGGAGAGATCAATGGACTTACCGGTGTCTTCCGTTTGTCCCTCGATCCAGATCCTCTTCTCTTTGGGTGTTCACAGCTACTTGCCTCCTCGCTCGCCCAAGAGAACAGCTACTTGATTCCTGCGAGATCACAAGAGAACAGCTACTTGCGACAAGAGAACAGCTACTTGTGACAAGAGAAGAACACAACACAAAGGCAAATATTCATATTCATAAATGATTCAGGATTAGAAGTAAATCAAATACACTAATGCAATCATACATCAAAGATACATCAGTATATAGGAGAGAACCAAGATAGCTTTATTGATAAATAACAAGGTTCAGGAAGAGATACAACCCAGAGGGCTCCAATCCAGCATCTCCTTCCCAGCAGAATGGAATTCCTATCTTCACCTCCCTTCAAAGCATTAAGCACCCAATGATTCCAGTCTCAAACCAACAGCAATTCTTTGCAATAACAAAATTCCAGCCCCTAGATCTCATGGAGGAGAGATCCATATATAGATGTTTGGAGAGAGGATGAGTCAGCTTGAGATCTGACTAGTGTCCTCTCCCTCTGTCAGTTCTTGATTCCACTTGGAGGTTCTTGCTTCCACTTGGAGATTTGGAACCTCTTACTCATCACCAGTCGAATTCCCTGAGGCAAGTGTCATTTTGGAAGCTTCCTGGGTTTTGACACCTTGAGGAATGAGCCTGCCACATGTCCAATCTCGCTCAGCGCAGGTAGTCAGTGTTGGAGTTGACATTCAGCGCAGGTAGCCAGTGTAGCCATTGACATTCAGCACAGATGGTCAGTGGAGCAGTTGACATGATCCTGAATTGACTTGTTTTTTAGCAGTTTCAGGAGGAGAACTTCTGTGAATTGTTGTGGTTTGTTAGCCTTGTTCCTCTAGGGGTAGGAACAACATGTTTAGGGACTTTGGATCCCTAAGATTATGGACATTTCATGCTCAATGCTGTAAGGCACAAAAATGTCTATAACAGTTGCCCCCTAAAGTATGAGGCCGTTTATCGGGTGAAATGCTTTATCCAGGAGGGTCCGAAGTTCATCCAATTGCTGGGACGAGACCTGTAATAAGATACAATACAATACATTATTTTTCATACTGCTTTCATGATCTAGCTGAGGCGGGCATTCCCATGCTCAGCTTTATAAATTCATTTTCTGTACATAGAACAGACAATCGTCTGATGGTAGACTGATAATTTTGATGAAATTATCATCCTTTGAGTAGGATGATTGTCTGCTGCAATGATGTACATGTCAAATGTCTTTATCTTTCCCGAATATAT
Organism: Pinus tabuliformis; assembly: GCA_031772625.1. Lineage (NCBI taxonomy): Eukaryota > Viridiplantae > Streptophyta > Pinopsida > Pinales > Pinaceae > Pinus > Pinus tabuliformis. Next base: position 1,425,480,875 of record CM062816.1, read on the forward strand.
ATCACAGCCTGGATGGATGAAACTAGATCCGGGGTCTTCAAACTCGTTCGATCTTCACTCTAAGTACAAGTCGATCCATGTGAGAATTGTTCTGAAGTCGAACATGGAAAGACATCGCTTGATTACCGGTCAATGATGTAAACCGTTAACAAGCGCGAGAGGAATCACCGATAATGATAATGACCCTCAAGGTACTGCAGTACAATTCACGTGGTGTGAATAAAGGACTTGGCGTCGAACACCACGCAAAATCTTCTGGTCGAAGGTCATTGATGTATACCTGTCGCCGGAAGTGAGAAACTTGCCATTGAGGCATGCAAGCTTCAAAGTACTGAAGGGGTTGTTCCTAGATCAACTTCTTGGATAATGAGCTGATGTCGACAAGAAGCGATCCGTCAAAGGAGGGCCTTAATGAATCCCACATCAGTGACACGGAACGGAGCTAATGATTTTGATGGAGGTGAAAACGATCTGTGACATATGATTCAGGGTGGCGGTCATGAAAGGATGAAGGATAATGTATGACAGTGGATGGGACCCGGTTGACTCTTTCTGAATGACTTCTCTTGAACATATGGCGATACTGATGCGATGGATCGGTAGCATTACCCCAATTATGGATGGTATGGCGAGACCATGGTGATGTGACCGGTGAATGAAACAACCCAACCCGATTGTGGTACGGATGAAAAGTGTCATGTTCAAGAGCGACCTGCTACCATCAAAGTTTTCTTTAGTTTCTCCCAATTTTTCCCCAGTCATTGCTGACCAGTACCTCTTTATTTTTGTCAAGCTTGAGGAGGATAACATATGCTTGTTCTATAACCTGCCCTTCGGGCAAGCCCATTGCTATGTTTTAACGAGCCTAGCGATAGTGAAACTCGTTCTCGTCTAAAGACAAGTTTGTCGCTATTTAGTGATTTTAACGAGTCTAACGACAAGGATGACTCGGTCCTTTTCATTTTTAGAGTGTCTGAAAAGGTACATAAAGTTAACTCCAAAATTCCTTTTTCGTCATCTAATCCCTTAAGTCCGAAAAAGTATAAAACAATACAGAAGGAATGAGTTTTCGATAGTTTTAACGAGCTGAACAAAACAAGCGCTCGATCTTTTTGTGCAATAATCCCTCAAGTCCAAAAAGATTAAAATCTAGAGGAGGGATAGCACTTACGGTCGCTTTAACGAGCTGGAAGGCCAAAACTCGGCAATCTTTTCATATTTTATGAGTCAGTTGAAAAGAGCTTAAAGAAGACTCGTCTTTTGAGGAACGAGTGATAAACAGGGTTAGCAGCTGATTCCAGGTACAGGTTGGAATTTTCCAATCACGGCAGTGTCACAAGGATGGCTAGGTGAAATCACTTTTCGCAGCTGTTCCTCAAAATGGGTAAACAATCATATGGAGGTGAACGATCGGCCAAATGAAAAGTGGAGGTGACGGTGCAAACACGACCAAGGCTTTAATGGCTGATAGAGTTATATTCACAATGGTTATTTACCGGGATAGGTTCATTTTTTAACGAGCTTGAACGCGGAAAAACACTGCTCAAACTTATGTTTATTTTTTAACGAGCATGAACTATGCGCTAAAACTGCTCGGATCTTGCGTTTATTTTTTAACGAGCATGAACTTTGTGCTAAAACTACTCGAATCTTGCGTTTATTTTTTAACGAGCATGAACTGTGTGCTAAAACTGCTCGATGCGGGTTTATTTTTTTTTTTTAACAAGCTTGAACCCTGTGGTAACACTGCTCATGATAAGTTTGCATGCCCCTAGCATAATAACGCAAATCGAGGTGCATGCCCCCCAAGCTTCATTGCATTCAACTCAGTGGTTGGAATGAAGGTTTACCTTTGAGACTCGGAAAGGGGATTTGTTTCATTTTTTAATGAGGTTGACACAGTAAAAGAACTATCCTCATGACTCCTTGTTTCATTTTTTAACGAGGTTGACACGAGATAAGAACCGTCCTCGGAGCCCATTGTATTTACAGTATTTCTATTAGGGCGATGATCCATGCTGACAAAATGTTTAGGAATCTTCCGAATCCATTAGATATAGAAGATTTCATATTGTAGGTTTCCACTGTGGCTACTTCCGCCAGATTACTCGCAGGTGGTAGGGCAAAAGTACCCATTAAGGCAGGGTCTTTTAGGAGACCTACTCCAATGTTTTGAAGCGAATGATTGCTTCCATGGATCTTTGGAGTGCTTCCCGTAACTTGTGAACTATCGGGGAGGAAAGTTTGTTGGTTGACGACTGTAATTCCTCCTTGAAAGGGAAATGCAATCTTCCTGAAGTAGGTTGACACAACTGCGGCCATGGCATATATCCAGGGCCTTCTCAGTAGGATGTTGTAATCGAGGTTTCCATCGATTACTTCAACATCAACTTCTACTGTTTTACCCCCCAGTTCAACTTGCAAGTTACTTAAAATCCCGTATGGAGTGTATGATCGTCCATCAAATGCTTTTAACGTCGTTGACGATTTCGACAAGGGTGGTGAGCCTAAATTTTTCCAGCAACTCATCGACATAAGACATGTAGATGCCCCCTCATCAATAATTGTTCGATGAACAGTTTTGTTGAGGGCTTTCACTTGAATAAGGAAAGCTAGTTGAGCTGGTAACTGAGGGTCATATTCTTTATGATCAAAGGCCACAAGATTGGAATCCATTAGGCCAATCCCACCTATTGCTGATAATAAAGCTTGCTCTTGGGAGGGGCAATTTTGCGGTACCTCAAGTGTCGACATAGCGGACGGCGATTGGGCCAGGTCCTCTACTATATTATAATTCTGTGCTACTTTGGCACGAGGATTAAATGTCGATTTGTGTATTACCCCCTTTGGCGACTTTATCATTGGTTCAGGAATGATGGGTGGCACAACTTTGGTTAAAGTTGTCGTCGAACTACTAGGTTGTTCATTAGCCTTGTTATTCGACAGTCGTGGATTCCCGTAATCTTTATTCCTTGTCAAAGCATCATTTTGCTTCCTTGAGACAGACAACATAAGCACTTGGGATCGGGAAGCATTTTGATTAGCAACCAGTTTGGTTCCCGGGCTTGGAAACGGATCAGTCAATACTGCTGTGGTTTTTGAACTCTTAAAGAGTTTCTTAACTTCAGCTATATGTGGACAATCTCTCGTCCAATGATTCTCATCGCATATATGACACCCCACAGGGGGTTTCCTTTTTCTCCCTTTCTTTTTCTTCTTGCCCCCTGGTTGCTTCAGTTGTTTGCCCTTGTCGGTCGACATGGCATTTATTTCCGAGGCAAGAAGTTCCTCATTTGCATTTTGACTAGAAATCTTACAGGTCTTTTTAGATGTAGCCTTTGTCGATTTCGTATCTGTTTTGCCAATCACGCCATCGCCGGCGTGAGAGTCATTGTTTGATTTAGGAGGAGGAGGAATTGAGAATTCCAGTCTAGGGGCGTCAGGTATTTTGTCGTAGAGCGTGCCGGACTGAGTGTAAACCAAGTCCAGATATTGCGCACAAGCGATGACTTGCTCTTCTGTTACGACTCCCCCCTTTGCCACATCTTCCGTGATGGCAGGAAGTAATGACTTGATAAACCATTCAGCTAATAGCTGATCGGGAACGTACGTTTTTACCATCCTACGACAACGTCGCCACTCATGTATATGATAAGATATGTGAGTGGCCGTTGTCTGTTTGAAGTTGGTTAGGAGTTCCGTTCCCGTTTCATACCTTATGGGTAATTGAAAATGGGTTAAGAAAGTCGTGGCTAGGGTACTGAAGTTGTCGAATGAAGCTCTAGGCAATTCGATATACCATTTTGCTGCCGGACCAGTTAACGTCCTCTGAAAAAGGCGAAGCCTAATTGAATCATCATTTAGGGTGTTTGATGAACACCACAGATGAAAGGTCATCACATGATTCGACAGATCTTCACCCGGATTTCCATTAAATTTAGGAATATCTGACGGAAGTTTATGCGGAATCGCTGGCCACCAAGGGGCATAAGCAATTGGATCATTCGTCAGCCGGTTTAGATCTGGTAATTCTAGAGTTGCTACAAAGGGCAACTGTTGATTCAGGTTAGGCGAAGCATACCCAGGATAAGATGGAATCGCCTGAGCAGTGGGTCTTTGCATACCAACATAATGTATTTGATGCTGGCAACTTTGACAAGGTTGATGGGCATAACCATTATAATATGGTTGTTGGTAACCGCTTTGTAAATGCGATTGCCCATTACTTACAAAGACTTGTTGCTCAGGTCCTCGATATGATTACTGGAATGGGGGTTGATGAGTTTGAACCAGCTCTGGTTGTTGGACCATTTGCTGTTGTCCAATACTGGATGGTTGACCAAGATGAGGAGTCATAGTACTTGTTTGAGCCTGAGTCGCTCCGGATAAGGAGGCACTAACCGGAGGTTGTGATTGAGTTGTCGAGACAAGAGGCTGTTGTATGGCAACCTGAGAAACTTGGGGTTGACATACAACAGGTAGCGCTTGTACTTGCGACGCAATCACCATACCAGGTATAGTGGCAACATTCGACACAGGGTGGACTGGTTGCATTGAATATGCAACCCTTAGTTGCTGAGGCAGTATCGGTACCCATCCACTGGATGTAATCCCAGTTTGACCTGAACTTTGTTGTAAACTCCCATATGGTTGTTCTCCGGGGGAGAACAATGAAAAGGCATACTGCCCTCCATATGGTGGCAATCCAGTACTTAAAGGGTAGATTGGCATTTGAAGACACATTGGATCAATTTGTTGAGTTTCAACATAAGAAATACCAGATGATAATCTGGATGAAGAAATAGGAACTAACCATGTCGTCGAAACAGTCTCTGATTGGACTCCAGCTTGTTGTTGACAATTTGTCGGGATAGATGGTATACCAGCGAACATCGTTGGAGTAGCAGCAGGAGGCTCTGCCGCTGCTGTGTCGGATGACACAGTCCTGGATGTCGACGGTTGTTCAAACATATTTAGTCTATCCAAAAGATTTCCTAGCGATTCTACGAGAACTTTGTGATGAAGGTAGACTAACTTTGAATATCAATGAGGGAAAGGTGATGATTATTCTGTTTAAAATAAATTTTAACGACGCTTGGACACAACTTGCTTTTTCAATTTTAAAGAGTCGAGAAAAAGCTAAAGATGACTCTAGTCTCCTTCGATGTTTTAACGAGCCCGAAGTGACAAATGCTCGGATGGACTTTTTCGTTATAGAGTCTGAAAAAGGCCAAAAGGAACTGCTCTGGAGTTCTAGGCAGAGGGTGTGCCAAACTTTTCGCAAAACCGCAGAATACTTTTTAGGGTACGGGCGGTCGATCTTCCTGAATGCTGTGTTCAGTGCATTGCGATCAGTAGGGCGGCCGACACAGCTTCCTAAGGATAAAGGTTTTATGCCTATAGGGGTCTCCCAATATATACGCGACGGTACGTGGGAGCACAATCCGTACTGGCGCTATCGTCCCTCAGGAGGAATCACCCACCTTCAACAAGATCGATAGTCACCAGGCTTTACGACGCCGGAACACGTCTCTAGCCTAGACCTCTATGTTGTGCGTTATGTTGCAAAGCGTTGTTAAGTTCATTCAATTTATTTTAGGTTGATCTTTTTTAGAAGTTTGCCTTTTGAGGTTCACCACGAGATGTATGATACAATTCCTAAATGCAGTCTAAAGATGATAAGCAAGCTTTATATCTTTTCAACTTTGAAAATCCTAGCTACAAAGGGAAAAGAAAGACACCATCTTTTCTCAAAGAGAAATTATCACACTCTAATGCACTTTTCCTAAATCAAGCATGCAAACTATCAAAAATGCAAATGCACAATGCAGGTGTTTGTTTTCCGCTTTCTTAGTATTGATGCCTACAAAGAAAGCTTTTTGTACAACTTTGAATTTGCTTTTAAATGACAAATACAAACAAGTTTACTTTTTCGAAATCAGAAAGGGTAGAAGAGAATACAACACTTTACGACTTTCGAAATGAACACTTGTTTCGACACTTAAAAGAGACAAACTCAAACTAAAAGCAAAAGTAAATGTATAATCAACTGTAAACAGCCAATGAACTCTCTCCTAAGATCACAATCAACAGATCTGAATCAAGGGCTACAGGATGATTATTTTACTCATGCAAAGGAAAACTGTAAATGACGCCACAAACACATAAAAACACTCACAGTCTTTTTGTACAAAAGGAGGCGGAATTTAAGTAGAGAAAAGGAGTTATCAGACTGGTACCTATGCTGGTTACAGGCTGCAAAAATCAGAGATCAAAACAGGGCAAAACAGAGCAGAGAACCCCAGCTGCACAAGGCCAAACTGGTTCAGCGCAACCTCAACACTGGGGTTTTGACATTCAGCGCAGGTAGCCTTCACGAGACCTGCGTTGAAATGCAGAACCTCTTCACAGGGTTCGCGCTGAAGGAGAAACGAGAGTTTCTCACTGGGTTCTGGGTCATAGATTGCTGATTAATCAACGGTTTCAGGCCAAATAAAAGCAACAAGCAAGGTACAATCAAAGGGATGCTTTGAGGGAGTACTAAGATCTATCACAAAGGATCATCAAATCATTTGTGAGTCCATTGTTCAGATCATAGACAAATCCAGTGATTGGATCAAAGCAGCAACTGTCTACTTTGCATCTGAGAAGAGAAAATGCAGTTCGATTGTTGCTGTTGAGTCTATGAAACAAACAATGATAGAGACACAAATAAAATGACTAAACAGATCTCCCCAGTGGAGTCGCCAATTTGTTGTGGGGAAAAATGCCTATGCAGGACGATCCTATCCACCTAAGGTGTGACAGTGCCTTAGCAACAAACAGAGACAGCTATTCTGGTTTCTTCCTTTATGAAATGTGAAAGAGGAGAGATCAATGGACTTACCTGTGTCTTCCGTTTGTCCCTCGATCTAGATCCTCTTCTCTTTGGGTGTTCACAGCTACTTGCCTCCTCGCTCGCCCAAGAGAACAGCTACTTGATTCCTGCGAGATCACAAGAGAACAGCTACTTGCGACAAGAGAACAGCTACTTGTGACAAGAGAAGAACACAACACAAAGGCAAATATTCATATTCATAAATGATTCAGGATTAGAAGTAAATCAAATACACTAATGCAATCATACATCAAAGATACATCAGTATATAGGAGAGAACCAAGATAGCTTTATTGATAAATAACAAGGTTCAGGAAGAGATACAACCTAGAGGGCTCCAATCCAGCATCTCCTTCCTAGCAGAATGGAATTCCTATCTTCACCTCCCTTCAAAGCATTAAGCACCCAATGATTCCAGTATCAAACCAACAACAATTCTTTGCAATAACAAAATTCCAGCCCCTAGATCTCATGGAGGAGAGATCCATATATAGATGTTTGGAGAGAGGATGAGTCAGCTTGAGATCTGACTAGTGTCCTCTCCCTCTGTCAGTTCTTGATTCCACTTGGAGGTTCTTTCTTCCACTTGGAGATTTGGAACCTCTTACTCATCACCAGTCAAATTCCCTGAGCCAAGTGTCATTTTGGAAGCTTCCTGGGTTTTGACACCTTGAGGAATGAGCTTGCCACATGTCCAATCTCACTCAGCGCAGGTAGCCAGTGTTGGAGTTGACATTCAGCGTAGGTAGCCAGTGTAGCCATTGGCATTCAGCGCAGATGGTCAGTGGAGTAGTTGACATGATCCTGAATTGACTTGTTTTTGAGCAATTTCAGGTGGAGAACTTCTGTGAATTGTTGTGGTTTGTTAGCCTTGTTCCTCTAGGGGTAGGAACAACATGTTTAGGGACTTTGGATCCCTAAGATTATGGACATTTCATGCTCAATGCTGTAAGGCACAAAAATGTCTATAACATAGGGTTATGTAACAATTATTTTCATATTTGAGTGATCTTTGTAATGAAAAGGGCAACACATTTCTAGTCTTCATAATAATTTTGGGATATCAAAGTTGGAGGATATGTATATAAGAAATAATGTCTACCACAAATATTATAACTGACCAAATAAGACAAAATGAAGTGTTTTTTAGATTCAATTTCCCTATTATATAGCTCACACACACACACATTGTAATACTCCCTCCCACCCCCTTAGACTAATCCTAATAGAATAGGGGGTTTTACTTTCAATTAACCCAACCTTTATTGTCTCATCATGGAAATGGGGTTACAAAATTTATACTTGCCCTAAACTTAGTGGAATTAACTTTGCACAGTACCATCATATTTGAATCATTGATATCTTTCTTGCAATATAATATTTTCCTCAATCTGATGCCTGGATCAAAAGTTATGTCCATTTAAAGTTTTGGCCCCTTAACCTTAACACATTAACAGGGATTAGCCATGTGGTGCCCAACCATGTCATAATTCCATAACATCATCGCACCATTGATCCAACCTTAAATAATGCTCTATTGCAAAACATCGCACTACAATGGACTTATTCTCATTAACTGATGGAGAGAATCCCCATCTAAGGCCCCCTTCGGACTGTCACCCTAAATCTCATGGAAATTCATCTCGACCTCTATAGTGAAACATAAATATTCCCGCTATGTAATAGAAATCATCTTTGTCTTGCACCTTCCATCTATCTACAATTTTTATTAACTCTACGAGCCACCATAAAATAGCACCACAAATTTCCTCCATGGTTTTGAGCTTCGTGATGATGTGTCCCCCAACCACGTGTATCACCACGTCAATACCATGTGCCGTCCTCGACATAGGTGGCACCGCAACCCACTACCATGTTTCACCTATATTCCACATCAATCCAACCTCTAAGACATTGTCTCCTACTATGACATGCTAACATCAGTCAGATTCTAGGGGTATGTCATCCTACCATGTGACATTTCCTAAGGGTGCCATGTGCCATTTCTTGAGGGTGTTATGTGTCATCCAAAATGAGCACCTCTAGTCATCTAAAATGATATATATAAATTACACGTGTCACATTGTCAGTGTACCATGTCAAAAAATTAGTCACATCACAAGTACATGTCATTCATGCCCCATGTGGAATCTACCACCTTAACTTGAGTCAGGGGTCCCACAAGATCCTATAGATCCATGCAAGTGTTCTCCCCATTTAAGCATGAATAGGGATTTCTATCACACCCTCCATCAACTTAATGCTAATGTGCTTGGCCAAAAAGTACCCATCCTCACACCTTTGTGGCGTGACAACAATTTTGATGAATGGTGACAAGAATTTTCCCATCCCACACCCTTTGTCAACTCCACCCCATTTCACAAACAACCTCCTAGCATTCCTAGCACAGCGTGACATGAATAATATACAATGTCATTGATGGTGTTGGACACGCCAACATTCAGGGGATCACCCCAGTATGAAATCCCAACTAGACCTCACACCGTTTGGTGTGGGAGTCCCATCCAGTATGATGGCCCAGTTGCCATTATCTTAAAGATTTGCCTCAACTCTTGCTTGTCAACACAAGAGAGTGTTATGCTTTGTCTTCGAGAAGTGATGTTCGTGTGCCTAGTGATGATAAGTGTTACTTGTGTCAATGGTCCTTTCACTGTAGAGGGAGAGGGTGAGAGTGAGTCCCAAGTCGGTTGGGAGTAAGTCCCAAATCTACTAGGAAAAAACAACACAATAGGACGTGCATAGCTTCCGGTGAACAATCCACACAGATGTGGCAGTCACAACACACAAGGGGAGATAACATGTACAACACTCAACAGATGAGTCTGCACGAGTGCAATGGTTGTTACAACAAGTTTTATGTGAAAGGTTTGTCTGATGTCCAGGAAGGTAGCCACCACGGGCGAGATAACATTAACAGCATATACAACACATTTTCATTAATAGATTATGTATTACAACAAGTGAAATAGTTCAAGTGTGAAACATAGGTTAAAGCAACATGCATCACAAGTGTTTAAGATTAGTCTTACAACAATTACAATACGTGTGAAAATGTGCTAGTCGGTTAGCAGGCTTCTGAGTTAAGCAAAAGTTCCAAGACACATCTTTACACAGTACATCACTGACCCTATGTTGGCTTAGTGGGCCCTCGCCCAGATTTAGTGTTAAGTTAGCCAAGCAAATACCTACACTACTGGCCCTTTCGGCATCAATCCACAGAGCATGGACTAAAGTCTCACCTGAAGCAGTATGGGGGGATGATGGAACCAAGTGTCCACACCTAGAGATGGTTATGATGTCGAGGCTTATCAATATAACTTCCTCTTACCAACCTCTAGACCTTCGAGAAGGTCTACAACTATTTTTCGTGGACCCTAAACAAGTGATCAACCACTTATGCGCCTCCGTAATCACTCCTAAGTCTATTATTATCTAGATCGCCTTAAGTGTCTAATATCTTTAGCATGCATTAAGATATTCTTCACGTAAACAGATATTATTACTTGCATTCATACAACAATGTAAAATATATAGATTCATGCATCAATACAACATTAAATCATAAACCCAATATTCAACATAACATAATCGCATTCATTCATAACATAAGTGAATAGATCAAACGCAGGTATTTCTAGAGTAATCTTCTTTATTAATGCTTCAGATCTTCTTACAAACATAAAATATCCTACGCACTCAGGTGCAAGGGTTCACGCACTCAGTTGTGGACTTCTACCCTAGGCTTTTGTGAACACAGCTGCAGAGCCTTTCTTCTATTCTAAGACTCTTCGCTCTTTTTGCTAATGACCCATTACATTCATCATCATCAATACTACTACTTATTCTGCCTTAGAGTATTCTAATACTCTCCTTTTCATACAATCCCATGGTCCACGGACCATGGGTAGATCTTTGAAAGCTAACACAACTTATATACAAGAAGGGAGGAAACCCTTATGACACTTTACATCTACGCGCTCTGCGACCATAAATTGCGGAGACTTTACACTTTACATACAAAAACTTGGGCTTTCTGCCCCAAAATTAACCCTAGGGGACCCTGTCCCAATAGTCCCCCAACACAAATATGGTGACTTGCCCCCGAGTCACTCTGCTGGTGTGGAGATATTACTACGAAGACCTCCCAGCTCCACTTGCACCAAAAGCAACTTCAGTTGTACATTGTGTAGCCACCTGCTTGACCTACTCCACTAGTTGCTTCATTGCTAGTCTCGTGCTATATGCCTAGATTTTTTGTTTTGTTGTCTATGAGCTAGCCAACATCTCCCCAATGGTGGCAGAGAGCACATAGGCCTCATCCAGCCAAGGCCCCAATCTTTCCTTGAGGACTGCCTCTTTTTGCTGCGCCACTTCTGCCTTTTCTTTCAGTTCCTTTGTCTCCTGCAGCTTGGCCAATCTTTGTGTGATGGCAACGGTGCACGTTGTCGCTTTGGATTCATCATACTACTGTTGCAATTCCCTTGCCTTAGTATTCAACCTCTGTAGGTTGGGATCTTCCTGTAGACTTGTGGGGACCTCCATCGATTGCTCAAAGAGCACAGTTCATTTTGCCACTGTGACATCTACTGCAGCGATTGCATTCTTGACAGCTACCTCATGCTATTCTCTAACCTATGGTGGAGTTGAAGGTTGTGCCCTCAACTCGAGCTCTGTAATCTTGAGATTCAGCTCAAACTGAATCTTTAGATCACACCTGCTTGCAGCGTGTGAAGGAATTCACTTGGGAGCATGGCCAAGTTGAGACCAATGTTCCTTAAAGCATCCTTGTCAGCATCTGTCTCCATGCTTAGGGCTCCATCAAGCAGCACGACGGCCCGAGGATCCAAAGAGTGAACCATCTCCATGGCTTTAGTCATTCCCGGTGCTAAACTAGTCGACGCTACACTGCTTTGCCCTACCCCTTCCTACAGTTGAGTAGTTTGGATCTGCAACTCACGTAGACCCATCTGTATGGCAACCAAAGCTTCCTTCTGCTACTACTCGCACTGCTACAGCAATTCCGCTATCACGTCCCTTACCTTATCCACAATGTCATCTAAGTCACCCTTTGTCAAGGTGATCAGGTCTAGGGACGACTTAGTGGCCTTGGTCTTTTTGTGCGGCCCTTCCTTCTCCTGATCCCTATTCCACTTCACTCGGAAGGGAGTTCTTTCCAGATATACACCACCCTGCTCTAATTGATCTTCTTCTTCTGTTTATGGTGAAGGGGATTTCTGACTTCTGTCAGGGTCATGCTCTTCCTCCTGTTCCTACGTGGAATGCTCTGCTTTTTCTCTGGCTTTTTTGTCAGCCTCATTCTTTTGTTTTTCGACCAACTGTTGAATCTTTGATTGGGCCTCTTTCTTCTTTTGCTTTTTTTCTTAAACTACTATAGGACTTACCCAATCAGACTCCTCCATTGGTTCAATGATTCATGCTACTAACATTTTGTCCAATTCTAAGCGGACCATTTATTTATACTTAGGATTGAGGCGATATGGCCTCTGTTTCACAGGCTTCACGTTCGGTTTCAATGTTATCCTCATTACTCCTAAATCGCCTATTATCCCTTTCAAGTCTGAAAACTTTGTAGAGAACAAGTCCTGGTATTTGTGGAGCAACTCAGCGACCCTATCCACTATAGCATCATCCCAGTAGTCCCCTATCCTTGCAAGCTTCGGCTCCACCTCTGTCCCAATGTTCACTTGTCTTATTTTCAACGGTGTAGTGATATTTGGATTTTCTATCTACTGCCCCTCAACTTCGTGGTGACCTTCTATTTCCGAGATGTTAATGTTCCTCGAATCCTCATCTTCCTCTCCAACTGTCACATTGTAGCACTCCAACATGTGGCACAGTTTTGTGGTCCAATCTGGTTGAATTAAATCCAAGGGATCCTGTGGTATTCTGAAGATCGTTGCTTTGACCTCCTACAATGCTTCATCAATGCACTCAAATCCATCTTCAAAGTCGAATTTCATCAAGAATCCCTGTCTCAAAATATCCCATTTGTACGTGCCATGGTGGAGCTCTGTCTCCAAGTACCAATTCATATGTATTACATCCAAGGTGTGACGGAACAGATGAACCCACTTCAGTTGTGGTTATGCTCCATAAGCATCTGTCCATTTGGCTAAGTGATCGCATGGATCACTCATTTAATCATATTTCTCTATCAATCGTACCTTTTGGTGACCAAACAGCACCTTCATCATTCTTCTATTTTCGCGCCATCCATTTAATTTGTCTTTATGCGTACCCCACCATCTTGCAGATGTAGCGCGTAGTGCCAAGTCCAAGGCTTGGAAGCGATGCTTCTCTAGCACTTCCCTTTCAAATGCATCTAGAAATTTATCAACATCAGTTAAACCATCATAATAAGGCAAACCTATTACCTACGACGATACACATTGCAATGATTTGGTCATCATGTTACATCGTAGCGTAGACACTTCATGCAATATATTCTGCTAGTGTTCGAATTCCTCGTATGAATATGATGTGCAGGAGCTTTGGCAGTCCCATGCAATACGTCCATCAGTTGTCAGATTCACCCAATCTTGATCTTGTGCATTATCTTACAAATCTAGTCCAAATCATCGTCACTTTCATAATCATGGACTGGTTCAATGTAGCGTGGTCCTTCTGCAAGGTCCAATGGTACTACTAAGCGGAGCGATTTTCTTTCAAATGACATAATTCTCTTCTTCAAAATGATCACCCCGTTCATGTTGATAGCCCAGTCAATCCCAAAAAGCATAGGGTAGGGATTGATGTCATCCACAATCTTTATCACTTCAAAATCAGCCTACACGCTTGTGCCTTCAATATGGACTGTCACTATCTGTAATCTTCCCATGGGGATAATATTTTGCTGATTCGCCATCCTCAATTGAATAGGAGACCACTGTAGCACAGACCTCCCCATTCTCTCCCATGTCTATTAAGGAAAAACATTTACGTCAGACCCTAGATCTAGAAAAACTTGGTCCATTTCATATTCTCCTATTTGTGCGGTGAGCCACATCTCACGCCCTATTCTTGCCTAATGCTTACCAATTCTCCTGAACAAATGTAGTCCCTCAGGAGTATTACCAACACATTTATTGATCAACTTCTGTAATCCCTTTATGGCCTTGCTATCTTGTAGAAACTTCATACAGATCTCCAAAAAATGTAGTAAGCATGGATGGGTCCATTTCTTCAGACTGCTTATCCTCACTTCCTAAGGTAAAGGCCTCAATGAAGCTTTTCTTTGCTTCCATGGAAGTTTCCTTCGCATGCTCCAAATCAAAGCCAACCTCCTTTTCTGCAGCTTTTCTAACCCATTCACCTTCTTAAGACCGCTTTCCCTTGTCTTCACCAATCGTCATTCCACTTCGCTGCATGATGTTCACATTAGGATCCTCTTCGCGGGGTTTAACCCTCATCATCTATAGGTTCTAGGTAGGTCGCTGAGGTTGCGCCCCTTTTTCACATATCTTAGGTAGTAATACAGGGAAGTCTTCTATTGCGTGGTCAAACTAAGTACAATATTGGCATGGCAGACGCATTGAGTTCGTACATTCTCATGTGTAATGTCCTGGTCCCCCACAGTTGTAGCAAATCACCTATCCTCGACCTCTACCGGGTCCTCCTCCACTTCGGCCTCATTCACACCCTTGATATCCTCCTCACGCTCCCCCAGTGCCTTGATCCAGAGGCCAAGTTTCTTCCTGCACTCTATATGTGGGAATTCTATCCATCATTAGCTCATAGCTACGACAATTATGCTCATCATGACCCACCGATTGACAGAAGTTGCAGAAGAGTTGTTGTGGTGTCTGTACAAATTTCTGTAGCAAGTGACAATTGTCTGTCACATGTTTTCCAACTACCTGACAGATAGCACACCATAGCACATGCCCTGTACTTGGCCCTACTTGAGCTCTAGGCCTTAGTGGCATCAGCCCTGCTGCTGCAACGTAATTCATGAATACTGGACAGTGATCTTTGTCATGGCCCTGACTTTTGCATTTCAAGCACCAAACTTCTTTGTGCACCTCTAGCCAAACTTCTCTATCCTTCTTCAGACTTTGAAACTCTAGGCATAGGTTTTGCAACTGCGCATAAATCTCCTGAACTCCCAAATTAGCATCTTGCATTGGTTTTTCATGCAATCTCATTGCAATCTCCAAGGCTTCCGCCTGGGTCCCAATATTTTGTTGTGATAAAGCAACCCTCAGATGAGGCAAGTGCAAAGCCACAAACCATTCATGATGTTGCCCATCCATAAGATTCATGTTAGCTTCACAGATCGTGCACTTCAATCTCTAATCTAGATCCCACAGTGTCTTTCTAAGCTTCATCACAATCTCCTTGAATCCCACAATTGATTTTGCTTCAGAATTAGGCCTACTGAATTCCTTATTCAGTGTGGTTTGAATATCTTTTAATGAAGCCATCGGGTTATCAGTGCAGTAGTTAATGTATCATGTTAGCGTGCATTTCTGTAAAGCAGTGACCAACATTAATTTCTTCATCTGATCATTCGTAATACCCGAAGCTTCTCATATGGCCTTCACAACGAACCAAAACTAGTTTGGGTCCTCATTTCCCAAACCCTTGAAAACATGAAATTTTACCGAATTCACCATATTGAATGGTGGTGGCGATGTGGGCGAAGGTGTATGCGGTGGAGGTGGTGTGGGTGGATGTGGTATTCATAGGAACCCTCGCCTTATTAATTGGATAACGCTCTGCGGAGAATCCTGTGCTTCTTCTTTGTTGTCACTCAGAGGAGGCTCAATCAGTGGGCTATATTTAGGCCATGTTCCATTTCTATCTCTAAATAAATTTCCACTTCACATAGCTCCAAACATTAAGGTAATTGAATAACCTAATTTTCACACAAGAGCATTTTAATCCAACTATTCAAAGACTTTAACTACTTACCTCATGGTCCCTTGAAGAAGCGTTGCTCTGCTTCGCTATAGCTAACCAAAGTATCGATCGTGAACTCTATCACAAATCCTCCTCTGATACGATCAAGCCAGTGGTTGACAGCACGTTTGATCTTATCTTTAGAGGCTTCCAATATCCACACTAACTTCGGGGTCCACGCAATCAGATCGTCAAGCCTCCACCTTCCTTATTTGTCTGCCAATTTAGCGATCCACTCATATAACACAATCGGGAAGGAAGGAAAGAAGATTTTGTGTATCTTTGTGTACAGGTATCTGTCCAACCACTATTCTTTCGTCAATTATGGATTTCTGTTTTCTTGCACCACGAATTCATGGATCTTTCTATCCAACCAGTCTTCAATTTCTTTCTTAGTCGAATTCCAGCGATGCGACATCACACATCTCTTTATGCAAATCCCGGTCCCAGCAACATAACCATTTGTTGGCTTAGTAGGTCCTGACTCAAGTTCAACGTTAAGTTATGCAATCAAATCCCTATACTACTGGCCCTTTCAGCATCAATTTGTGGAGCGCGGACTAAAGTCTCACCTAAAGCAATATGGGGGGATATTGTGTTGGGCGCGAAATCCCCCCAAGGCAATTTTTTGGGCTTAAAACCCAGGTTTTGACTAAGTCCAATGTAAAGACTGCGATTTGTGGGCGCGGAGCGTGAAGTTGTAATTAATTCATAGGGTTGTCCGCCCTTACTTTTGTAATGTAGTGTCGACTTAAGAGTTCTACCCATGGTCCGTGGACCATGGGATTTTATAAATAGATCAAGGCTTTAAGTGTAAAAGGGACAAGAATCAATCCATGTAAGATCTAAGGATGAAGCATTAAGTCTAAGTGTAAAGTCGAGTCTTTGGGTAGTAGAGTAGGAGAAGGCTCTACAACTAAGTGTGCAGACCCCTGCAGCTGAGTGCGCAGGGCAGGTTGAGTCTGTAACCAATTGAAGCATTAATAAAGAGAAGTTTTACAATATTTCTGTGTATCTTTTCCTGTTTTATGCATTGAAGTATATTGGGTATGAATTGCAAGTTTACTATTTATTTGCTACGCGAACTTATGTGAATGTGTTGAATAAGTGAATATAAGATAAAGTATCTATTTACACAAAGATAACTAACTGTTATAAGAAGATAAGTAAGGTCCACATTGTAACCTAGGGAAAAAGCACAGATCATTGCTTTAGCAGTGCAAAAGCTTGTGAGTTCCTGGTTAGGGTTGCGCGAATGCGAGTATAATAGGGTAGTGCGCAAACTAACCTGTGTGAAGATATTCACAGTTGGACTAAATTGACCCCTCAGACATCTCAAGGGTGCGAAAACTTGGTTCCAGCATCCCCCCATACTGCTTCGGATGAGACCTCAGTCCACGCTCCATGTACTGCTAGCAAAAGGGCCAATAGTACAGGGATTTTTTTGGCTAAATAACTCTAAACCTGGGTGAGGTCCCATCAAGCCAACAAATGGTTCTGTTGCCAGGACTGAAATCTACATAGAGATGTTTGATGTCGTATCAATGGAATCCAACTAAGAAAGAAATTTAAGGTTGGTTGGAAAGGAGAATTCACGAGTTCGCGACGTAGGAGAACAAGAATCTGTGACTATCAAAGGAAGAGTAGTTAGACTGCTACCTATATACAGATATCCACAAAATTTTCTTCACATCTTTCCCTACTGAGTTGTACGAGTGGATGGCGAAGCTAGTAGATAGCCAAGGAAGGTGGAAGATCGACAATCCTATTGTGTGGACCCCAGAGTTGGTGAGCAGATTGGAAGCAATGGAGGATAAGATCGCGCACACTGTTGATCACTGGCTCGATCGGATTATAGGAGGATTCATTATTGAGTTCGCGGTAGATACTTCAGTTAGCTATAGCGAGGTTGAGCGACGCTTTCTCAAAGGACCGCAAGGTAAGTACATAAAGTCTCTAAATACTTGGATTAAAACATTATTGTGTGAAAAAAGGGTTATGCAGTTACCTTGATGTCTGGAGCCACACGAAGTGGAAAAACCTACAAAAATGAAGGAAGTAAGGGACCAAAGAATATCCCTTTGATTTCACCTCCATAAGGGGACGAGGAAGATATCATGAAGGTCTCGCCACGAAGTGTGATCAATTTGATAAGGCAGAGGATTCCGCATACCACCCCCACCCACACCACCACCAACTTCACCGCCTTCACCTCCATCTTCACCCGTACCACCTCCACCACCACCGCGAGTCAATATGGAAAGCACGATAAAGTTTCTTGTGTCAAGGGAGTAGGAAATGAGGATCCTGACTAGTTTTGGTTCATGATAAGAGCCATATGGGAAGCATAGGGAGTGACATATGATAATATAAAGAAAGCGACACTAGTCAGTGCTCTACAGGATCGCGTGTTGACCTAGTATATTAAGCATTCTAATGATAATCTGAATATCGTGGATATCTAAATTGCGTTGAACAAATAATTTAGTAGGCCAAAGTCAGAGGCGCAGTCGATCATTAGATTCAAAGAGATCACAATGCTACCAAGCAAGACCCCTTGGGAATTGGATCAAAGACTGAAGTGCACAATTTGTGAAGCTAGTATGACTTTGATGGATGGACAACACCGTGAATGGTTTGTAGCATCGCCAACACTGCATTTGAGAAACGCACTATCGCAACAGAGGTTAACGACTGAGGCAGAAGCCTTGGAGATCACAATGAGGTTGCATGAGACCCCAATATAGGATCCTAACTTGGGAGTTCAGCAGATCCACGCGTAGTTGAAAAACTTATGCCTTGAGATGCAGAGTCTGAAACAGGACATGACAACCCGACTAGAAGTGCGCAAAGAAGTATGGTGCATTAAAGGTAAGGATCAGGGTCATGACAAGGACCACTGCTCGGTATTCGTGAATTACCTCCCAGGAGAAGGACCGATGCTATTAAGACCAGAGGCACAAGCAGGACCCAGTGCAACACCTACTTTATCATGCTCAATTTGTCAAATAGGAGGAAAGCATGCTATGGACAACTGCCATTTGTTACAGAAGTACACACAAGATTTGTAACAGTTGTTCTGTAATTTTTGTAGATTAGTTGGACACAACGAATGCACTTGTAGGAGTTATGAGCTGATGATTGTTGGGCAGAGGATCCCCCCTAGCATGTTTTTGGGGCTTAAAGCCTGAATTTTGGTCAAGTGGAATGTAAAGACCCCGCAAAATGCGGGTGTAGAGCACGAGAGTCTAGGGTTGTCCACCCTAAAATAATGTAATTTAATGTATGGTATGTCGGCCTACCCATGGTCCGCGGACCATGGGATTGTATAAATAGAGTGAGGCTCTAATTCAAAAGTCAGTCTTAGCTTTGACAAGAAACATATGGTTTTTGGATGATGAATTAGCTCTAAGTTTGTAAGTCTGAGTCTTGTGTTGCAGTAGTAGTAAGAGGCTCTACAGCTGAGTGCGCAAAGGCCTGGTAGAGTCCGCAACTGTGTGCGTGGACCCCTGCAGCTGAGTGCGCAGGGCGAAGTTGGGATTGTACTTGGACAATGAATTAATAAAAGATAAGTTGATTCTAAAATATTATGTGTCTATGCTTCTGTTATATTTATGCATCTCTTTACAATTGTATGATAGCATGCGCTTGTTATGAATATTGGATGATTAATGAGAATATTGGGCCCACATAATTAAGTTAAGATCTGTAATAATAGCACAGTAAGGAATAAGGATCTAGACAGCACCTCTTTGTGCTCTTTACAAAGCTATGCGGAAGCAGTTGCACAAGTTGTGAAGGACAGACAGTTGCGTAGAGCAACGCAAGTGCGCGGGTTCAATTCGCAAACTTCCTAAACTTCATCAAGACATCCCTAGGGTGTGGAAACCTGGTTCCAGCACCCTCCCATACTACCTCGGGTGAGACCTTAGTCCGCGCACTGCGGACTATTGCCGAAAGGGCCGATAGTTTCAGGATTTGTTTGGCTAAATCACTTCTGAGCCTGGGTCAGGCCCCAACAAGCCAACAAATGGTTTCGTTGCCAGGACCAGGATCTGCCTAAAGGATGTCTGATGTCATGCCACTGGAACCCAAAAAAGAAGGAAATTGAAGAGTGGTTGGATAAGAAGATTCACGAGTTCGTGACACAGGAAAATAGAACTCTGCAAGTATCCAAGAAAAGGTGGCTAGATCGCTACGTGTATACGGAAATCCAAAAGATTTTCTTCGCATCCTTCTGAACTGTACGAGTGGATTGCGAGGTTAGCTGAAAGCCAAGGAAGGTGTAAGCTCGACCAACCAATAGTGTGGACTATGGAATTAGTGCGCAGACTAGAAGCGTCAGAAGATAAGATCGCGCGAGCTGTGGACCACTAGCTTGACCAGATAATAGGAGGATTTATCATTGAGTTTGCGATAGACATGACTGTAAGCTACAGCGAAGCAGAATGACGTTTCCTCAGGGGACCGCAAGGTAAGTACATTAAATCTTTGTATACCTGGATTAAGATGTTGTTATGTGAAAAGCGGGTTATGCGAATACATTAATGTTTGGAATGACGCGTAGCGGAAATATATACAAAGATAGCGGGGAATTAGGAAATAGTCCCTTAATTTCACCTTTGCAAGAGAGTGAGGAAGAGCTTGCTTGGGTCTCTCTGAGAAGTGTAGTCAGTTTGATAAGGCACCGCATCCCGCAGTTACCACTTCCACTTACGCCATCACCCGTTTCACCTCCTTCACCTCCACCAAACCCGCAGTTTAGCATGGTGAGCGCAATCAAGCTACCCGTATTCAAAGGAGTAGGGAGTGAGGATCCGAACCAGTTTTGGTTCATGGTAAGGGTGGTGTGGGAAGCATAATGGGTCATGGAAGACAACATTAAGAAGGCTACATTAGTGAGCGCGTTGCTGGATCATGTGTTGACATGGTATATCAAGCACTCTAATGATCACCCAAATACAGGAATAGCAGAGATCTAGAATGCGTTGAACAGAGAATTTAGCCAACTGAAATCAGACACAGTCAATCATCGAGTTTAAAGAGATCGTGATGCTTCAAGGAAAGACCCCTTGGGATCTGGATCAGTGACTAAAGAGTATGAGCCGCAAGGCTAATATGATGCTCACGGATGCGCAGCATCGTACATGGTTTGTGGCATCTCTAACACCGCACTTGAGGACGGCACTGTCGCAATAGAAACTTTCTACCCAGGTTGAAGGGTTGGAAATGGCGATGAGGTTGCATGAGACACCGATACAGGATTCAGGGCTGGGAGTTCAACAAATCCACGCACAACTACAGAATCTCTGCCTGGAAATGTAGAGCTTGAAGCAGGATAGGGCACCGCGGCCAGAGGCACATGAGGAAGTATGGTGCGTAAAATGCAAGGGCTAGGGCCATGACAAGGATCACTGCCTAGTATTCGTGAAGTACTTGGCAGGAGGGGGGCCAATGCCATTGAGACTGGAGGCACAGGCAGGGCCGAGTGCAACACCCGCATTATGGTTTGCAATTTGTCAGATAGGAGGAAAGCACATGACAGATAATTGTCATCTATTGCAGAAGTATACATAGACTCCCCAGCAGTTGTTTTGTAATTTCTATAGGTCAGTAGGCCATGGCAAGCGTACTTGTCGTAGCTATGATCTAATGATGGATCAGACCCCAGCCTATTAGATGCAGACAGAAACGCGAGCCCTCGACCTAGCGGCAGGGATTCTGCGTGTTGGATTTCAAGGGCGAGGTCGAGGACGAGGAGGAATGGGGTCAGTAAGGGGCCGCAAACATTTAATTTGTTACAATTGGGGAGGACTAGGGCACTATGCCCATGATTGTACCAATATGAAAAGAGTATCTTGTTCATATTTTTCTTAGTTTGATCATGAAATGGTAGATTATCCTACGTTAATCATACAGATGTGTGAAAAAGGGGTACTTCAAAATCCTCCGACTCAAAATATCCAAATGATGAGATCTGAACCACGTGAAGAAGACCCAAATGTGAATATAGTGCTCAAAAGCAGTGCGACCATAGGGGAGGATAAGAGAAAGCAGCCCGAGGAAGATACATGGGTTCGCAAGGCTCCTATAAAGGAACCTGAGTTTGACTTGGAATGCGCAAAGGTGACATCCATGGAAGCTAAGAAGAGCTTCACGGAGGCCTCCACTTCAGGTAGTAAGGATCAACCAGAGATAGGGATGGATCCTTCTATGCTAACTACCTTTTTGGAGACGTGCATGAAACTGTTGCGTGACAATAAGGCAGTTAAGGGACTACAAGAGTTGATCACTAGGTGCATAGGGTTAGGGGAACCGCGCATAGTCCTGAAACTGGGAAAGCATGCATTGCGCAACGGGAGGGAAATGAGATTGGCGGCGTAGATTGGTGAATATGAAATGGATCAGGTAATCCTAGACCTGGGTTCGGACGTGAATGTGTTACCAAAGCAGACATGGGAACGCATGGGGAGGCCCGCGCTATAGTGGTCCCATATTCAATTATGAATGGTGAACCAATAGAAGATTTTGCCCATGGGGAGGTTGCAAGGGGTAACAGTTGATATCGAAGGCGCAAGCACACAGATGGACTTTGAAGTAAAAGAGATTTTCGATGACAGCAATCCCTATCCCGCATTGCTAGGAATAGACTAGGCCATTGATATGAATGGATTCATCAACTTGAAGAAGCGGAAGATGATATTCGAGAAAAAGTCCCTATGTGTAGTAGTTTCGCTAGATCCAGTCGAAGGAGTATGCTACACCAAACCTATGCACGACGATGGAAGCGACGATGAGATGGATTGTATCTACAAGAT
This sequence comes from Pinus tabuliformis, assembly GCA_031772625.1. Taxonomy (NCBI): domain Eukaryota; kingdom Viridiplantae; phylum Streptophyta; class Pinopsida; order Pinales; family Pinaceae; genus Pinus; species Pinus tabuliformis. The sequence goes on from CM062816.1 coordinate 1,425,503,513, forward strand.
AGCTACGCGAGACCAGGATCAGGTGAACCCAACTGCAGATGGGAGAATCTCATGGGAACATGACAATTCCTGTACTTCGGATTCAGATAAAGAATTAGAACGATGGTAGAACTAGCTGCATGAAGTGACAATGGTGAATTGCAACATGATGATTAGATCACTGCGTTGCATGATGATAGAGGCAAGGGAACTGCCAACATATGATAGAGTGACAGTGGTGGATGAATTCCTGGACAAATTTGAAAGTGCAATACTGGAACAACAGTGGTACGATGCGCTGGAATGGGCGTTGCGCGCAACACCTGCACGATGGTGGAGTACACATCAGAAGACCATTGGAAACTGGCATGATTGTAGAAGGCGGATGCACTTACGGTTTGGAAGTCCCCGGCGTCGAACAAGAGTCGGGCAGCCAGGACAAAGCAGCTTGCACACCCACCTATGTCAATGGGTGCAGACGTGTGCTGTGCAAGCACCTCCCAGACTAAGGATCGAAAATCAGAACCAGACGCGACAGCAGGAAAGGCGACACACACTAAAAATATTCCATGACGGAGCATTCATCTGCAACCTGATCGGTCTCGCGTATGACAGAAATATTCCCATAAGCACAAACTGACTGGGACCCACGCGTATGGGGACTCTTCTCTACTCTTATGGTGTTAGTGTTGGGGTCATCGCAGTTGGGTTCACCTGATCTGGTCTCGCGTAAGCACAAACTGACTGGGAACCAGGTGAGACGAACTGACTGGGACCCATGCGTACCAGTGGTTCGATGGGCCTATAGGGCCATAAGCACAAACTGGGGCGCAGAAATGACCCCAACACTAACGAGAAGAGATGAAACCATAAGAGTAGAGAAGAGTCCCCATACCATAGCTCCCACAGTTGGGACAGTACATGAGGACCCGACTAAAGGAATTATGCAGTTACAGGAAGCCGTTCGGTGAGGAAGCTTGAAACTTTGCAAACTCGACAAAGATTGGGTACGGCTGAGAAAGAAGAGCATGACATTGGATGAATAAATCAGCAAAATGGAACCCGAAGTCACCCAAGCACGCTACACCGAAAAACTAAGCACGATGGGGCAAGGTCTAGCTAGCCATACTACTGCATTAGAAGAAGTTGTGACCCTGCTACCATGGTTGCGACCGCACCTTACTAGACAAAGTAAACAGGGGAGCATACCATACAAAGCAAAGCGTGACACACTAACGAACACAAGGGTAATTGAGGGGTACCCGCGGCCCAGGCTAGTAGGAAAATTGAAGGCTCACACCGGTGGTGCAACCACTTGACTATCCGTAGGAAGCACAGTCTCAGTGCTCCCAGTAGTTGAAAGAGAGCATGGGACTCTAAAAGAGTCTGTAGCGGAGATGCGTGAGATAGAGTTTGTGTGTAGGATTGGGAGGTCAAAGGGGTCGCGGCCACACATAAGGGGTTGCGCTGCTGTGTGGGTAGGCTGGGAGATGACCATTGGTGTCACTGTTCATGACAAGAGGTCCAATTTAAGGCAAAAGGGAGCGGGCGGTAGACAATTAAGACATGAATTAAGAATGAAATTTGGGACGATGTGCTGCCAAGAAGGCATTAATGATGCAGAAGTGGGGGGAAGGGTCGAATCCAAATTCAAAGGACGTTATAAAAACCCTAGGGCCAGCTCCAAGGCAACACTTGGCTATTTGAGAATTGAGCAAGTACAGAGCATTGAGCGCCGTGTACTCTTACCATCCTCAAGTATAGATATAATGACAGCTGCTATAACAAGAGTGTGATTCATCGAAGTTACTGTGAAGCCCCGTATGTCCCATGAGGAGCCTAGAGAGGTGGCAGCTGCGCTAGAAGTTCCAAAATCACCATGCACGCTATGGCCACAAAAATATAAGAAAACAATGGGGTCAATCCGTGTATCCCCAAGAAACCCACGGTTTGGAAAATTGTCAATTGTAGAGAAGGGAAAAGTTGTCACCATTGAAACAGCAGAGGAGGAGGAAGACTTGCAGGCCCTGATTGCCCAAATTGAGGTGCAAGATGATGAGGCAGAGGATGTCTCCTAAAAGCATTCCGCGACAAAGTTACCTCCATACATCCCCTCGTGGAAGGGGAAAGCCAAGGTACCAAATGACCTGGAGGCCACAAAGAGTGCGCTCCAGACCCTGCTCCTCCCTGATGATATAAGGTTTAAAGGTCCACGTTGGGACGAGTACCGACTATGAAGTTTGAAGAGTGGGACCTCGCGGACAGCGAGAAGTTCCCATAGTTGGTCGAGGAGAAGTTAATAAATCAGAAATGGTTGCCCGGTGTGGAGAAGGATGGGTTACTCCATCAGTAATGGATGCCCCACTACCACCGTGCACCTGTCACCATTTTTGTCATTAGGCAGTTGTTGTGCCTGGTGCATGATAGGTAACTCTGGCTAGAGGAGCCGATTCCCATCATGGCCAATCTAATTCACCAAATTTCTCGACTGTCGGTTAAACGAAATGACCCCGCAGCCATAGCAGGAAAGAGTAGCGACTTGGCCCTCGCAGAAGCTAAGAAGGTCAAGTATAAACTAGAAAAGAGAAATCGGGGGTACGCAATAGCCAGTATTAAAGACCAAGGGGTGTGCGTAGCCACCCAGCTGCTGGCCGGCAAGCTAATGAGGAAATGTTGGGCCAACAAAGTACCAGGATCTGTGATTGCATTGGCAGAGCAATGCGCAAAGGGGTTCCAGTTCAACTAGGTGCAGTTCCTATGTGACGAATTTTTGACGAACTGCAAGGAGGCCCAGGAGCAGGGTAAGACCTTCCCCTCTACGTGGTTGCTCTTATCAATCATGTTGGTTCCAGGGGAACTGCTAGTGGATAGTCAGTTTCCTACTACTGAGGGTGACCTGCCCGAAGCTGTGAGGTACACCTCGATGTGAGCTACAAAAGACGTGAACAGGATTCGCGAGATAAAGGTGGTTCATGGAGGTGAGCATCCGAACATGGATCAACCGTAGGCCACGCTTGTCCCCTACAGTTCATAACAGCTTGCAAAGCGTGGCAAAATTCAAGGTGGATATGCATAACCTATATATCCATGCACACAAGGATCCAACCCAAACATGGGTGAAGCTTTCGTTCATTGCAACAGATGATGCAATCTTCGCTGTGATGGCATCATGGCCTCCAGAGAGGCGTGCCTAGGACTTGGTGGAAATTGAGAAGATCACAGCTCAGTAATGAAAAAAGGACACCAAGCTGCACCTTGCGCAGCTGGCTAAGAGGATGCGCCAGGAAATAGGAACCAGCCACACAGCAGAAGGCGGTCAATGCAGCAGTCGCAGCATAGATAGCAGAGACCACAACCGCGCCAACCAGAGAGGTCGAGGAACTCAGGATAGCAGACTTGGGAAGTGGACAGGGAGGAGGATCGCACGGATCCAAGTACGACATCAGCACAACTCAAGCAGTCGCGTGGCCCATAGGAAACAGCCCCCAGGAAGAAAGGGAAAGCCACGAAGACATCCGTCCACCCAATCACACTCATAGAAGGTGATCTATTGGATATCAACAAAACGATTTGGGAAGTCATGAAATATGCACTCCAAGGATTGTGGATGGAGCATAGTACTATGTTGAGGGCGTTCAGCGCACATCTACAAGGTTTATAGGTACAACACCCCCAAACAGGTACAATGGCCCAGTATGTCGCAGCAGGAACCACTGAGGCCGAATAGCCACAGCGCGCCCATATGGGTAACACCTTCCTCTTGCCTGAAGGTGCATTAGCAATAGAAAGTGGGGATGACCGAGCTGTGATGAGCAGCATGAAAGGCGTTGTCTTGAACTTGGCTACCCTGCTGCGCGAAATATTGTACTAGCTGTAGGATGGGGTCATCACCGAACTCCGTGCATGGGAAGGACAAGAAATCTAGGTCCTGCATGAGCATAAATCAACATGGGCCAGCTCAGCATCCAAAGGGATGAGTTGGTGGTGTAGGCTAGTGGATTGGAGCAGGCAGTAGAGGATGCATGTAGGAGCATTTCGGAGTTGGTTGTGTCGGCAGATCTACTAGTGGCAGAGCGGGTCCATAGATTGGCGGTCAGAGTCCGCGAGACCCGGGAGGAAACAGAAAAGGTTCAATTGGAGCTGAACCTACAAATTGCCAAGCTGTGATTAAAGGCACAGCCCTCCTACCCCTAGAAGTCAGAGAGCAGTGCACCCACACTATCCAGATGGGGTTGGAATGAATTTTCCAGGCGACACAAGGGTGCACGAGATGTTGTAACAAGCACTAACCATAGTTACGCACCTACAGGAGGACCCGAACCTATAGCGCCTAGAGACAGAGGTGCGCAAGTTGCAGCAGGAGTATGACAATGTCCGAGGCACCGTGCAAATAGTTTCCCTTACTCGATTTCTCACCCGACTACAACAGGCAAGGGCACTGAAGGACCGATTAGACATCGCACACCAAAAAGAAGCCCTTTTGAAAGCACGCATCCAGCCATGGATCGATGAAGTGTTCACAGTCACAACTACCATTGAAGGGAAGCAGGCTCAGATGCAAGAACTATATACGGTTGGACAGGAATGTGACCATGCTCACAAAAGTTCAGAGATACACGTGCAACAAGTACAACATGTGGTGGAATAGTGTGTTGTAGACACCTAAGCTACGCGAGACCTGCTGCATGAACTTCGCACAAAGATTTCCACAGCAGCAGAGTGACTCAGGACGAGTCATGATGATTGTGTTGGGGGCCTATTGGGCAGTGAATCCCCCCATAGCATGTTTTTGGGGCTTGAAGCCCGAATTTTGGTCAAGTGGAATGTAAAGACCTTGCGAAATGCGGGTGCAGAGTGCGAGAGTCTAGGGTTGTCCCCCTTAAAACAATGTAATTTAATGTATGGTATGTTGGCCTACCCATGGTCTGTGGACCATGGGATTGTATAAATAAAGCGAGGCTCTAAGTGAAAAGTCAGTCTTAGCTTTGACAAGAAACATATGGTTTTTGGATGATGAATTAGCTCTGAGTTTGTAAGTCTGAGTCTTGGGTTGTAGTAGTAGTAAGAGGCTCTGCAGCTGAGTGCGCAAAGACCTGGTAGAGTCCGTAGCTATGTGCATGGACCCCTGCAGCTGAGTGCGTAAGGTGGAGTTGGTATTGTACTTGGACAGAGAACTAATAAAATATAAGTTGATTCTGAAATATTCTGTGTCTATGCTTCTGTTATATTTATGCATCTCTTTACAGTTTTATAATTGCGTGCACTTGTTATGAATGTTGGATGATTAATGAGAATATTGGGCCCACATAATTAAGTTAAGATCCATAATAATAGCACAGCAAGGAATAAGGATCTAGATAGCACCTCTTTGCACTCTTTACAAAGCTACACAAAAGCAGTTGCACAAGTTGTGAAGGACAAATAGTTGCGCAGAGCAGCGCAAGTGCACGAGTTCAGTTCACGAACTTCCTAGACTTCATCAAGACATCCCTAAGGTGCAAAAACCTAGTTCCAGCACCCTCCCATACTACCTCGGGTGAGACCTTAGTCCGGGCACCGCAGACTATTGTCGAAAGGGCCGGTAGTTTCGGATTTGTTTGGCTAAATCACTTTTGAACCTAGGTCAGGGCCCAACAAGCCAACAATGATGGATAGAACTCCTACCTAAAGGGTACTGGCCAAAATGCGACCCTTGACTAGAACGCAGGAGTGGCACGAACTAGATTTCAGGGACGCGGGCGAGGCCGAGGTGGAGGAGGACCCGAGAGAGGTCACGGACAGTTGATATGTTACAATTGCGGAGGGCCATGACATTATGCCTGTGGTTGTATGAATCCAATGCGTCCATCATGTCTATATTGTACCTTGTTTGATCATGAGATGAAGGATTGTCCTATGTTGATAGCTAGGCTACGCGACAAGGGAGTGCTCCAACCTCCCCCAACTTAGAACCTGCAAATGATGGGGTCTGAGCTGCGTGAGGAAGATCCAAATGTGAACATTGTGCTCCAAAGTGGAATTACGATGGGAGATGATAAAGGCAAACAGCCCAAAGATAGTACTTGGGTTCGCAAGGCTCCAACGAAAGAAGTAGAGTTTGAATTAGAGCATGCTAAGGAAACCTTTATGGAAGCTAGGAAGAGCTACGCTGATGCCTCCACTTTAGGAAGCAAAGATAGATTGGAGCCAGAAATGGACCCATCTATGATTACGACGTTCCTAGAAACATGCATGAAGCTACTGCATGACACTAAGGCTATTAAGGGATTGCAGGAACTCATTAACAGATGCACTGGGACCGCACCAAGAGTCGCACGTAGTCCAGAAGATTGAAAGCATGCGACAAGGATGGGAAAAGAAATGAGGTTGATTGCACAGATTGGAGAATATGAGATGGACCAAGTAATTCTCAACCTGGGATCGGACGCAAACATTCTGCCGAAGCAAACATGGGACTGCATGGGAAGGCCTACGCTACAATGGTCTCCTATCCAGCTATGAATGGCTAACCAACAAAAGATAATACCTATGGGGAGATTGCAGGGAATCACCGTGGATATTGAGGGAGCAAGCGTGCTAGCAAACTTTGAAGTGATAGAGATTGTTGATGACAACAATCCCTACCCTGCACTCTTAGGAATCGATTGGGCCTCTGACATTAATGGTGTGATTAATCTGAAGAAGCGTAAGATGATTTTTGATAAAAAGTCTCTGCCCATAGTCATACCTTTGGACCCTGCGGAAGGATCATGCTACATAGAGCCAGTTCACAACTATGAAAGCGACGATGATTTGGACTGCATCTACAAGATAACCGTGTGAGAGCAAGATTTGGTAAATCCCATCGCGGATGGACGAATCTCATGGGAGTGGAAAGCTCCTGTACATCGGATTCGGATGAAGAGATAGAGCAATGGTAGAACCAGTTACATGAGGTAACCACGCTGAACTATAACATGATGACAAGATCACTGCATTGTGTATCGACAGAAGTGAGAGATTTGCCTACTTATGATGGATTACGTGAGGTAGATGCTTTGTTGGACAGATTTGAAAGGGAGGTGCTGGAAAAGCAATGTTTCAAAGCTTTGACGTGGATATTGGGGTACGCACCAAGGAAGTTTTGAGGACTTGTGCAAATGTAGGAGAATGATGCTCATGCATTTTGGGAAGCCTCAGATGCGACTAACAGATAAATATAATGTACGGGATGGTCCGCATGAACATTTGTCCAAGTGGGTACGACATATGGTAAGCAACCTACGCAGATGCACATGGACTCCGCAGTGGGGAACACAGTCAATAAGCATGTGTTGGGGAGGCAATTGTGCGAACGGTCCCTCAAGTTGAAACAACAGAGTGTGGAAAGAATGAGTGCACAAAAGGTTACCCACGCAAGAGCATTTAACAAAGTATGTGAAGCACTGAACAGGGTATATAATGTGCAAGGAAGTGATTGGGACCTATGTGTACTAGTAGTTTTTTTGGCTTATAGGACAACGTGCAAGAAACTGATAGGACAGATTCCTTCTAGGCTGGCATATGGAACAAACATTGTAATCCCAATGGAGTATATTATGCCCAGTCCTTGCATAGCAGCGCCCATGGATATGACGGTTCGTGGAGCCTTGGAGGAATAGATCGCACAGCTGAATGAAGAAGAACGTTTGGGACCTGATGAAGAGATCCAACATGGTGATCTTAGGCTCCAAGAAATCATGAAAGAAAGAGTATGGTTAAGGGAGAAAAGTGCTCTGATGGAAGCGGAAGTCAAGAAGCTTGAGGAAGAAATAAAGAAGGATTTTCTCGATAAGAAAACTGTGGTGATAAAATAGGGTGCGCACGATTACGTTGACAAATTTTGGGACTACCACCAAGAGTTGATCAGCTTGATTGCTTGGATTAGACTGTATATTACTAAAGAGATCACTGATGATGGCGCGATGCAGATGGTGAAGTGCACGATGCAAACAGTCAAGTTTAAAAATGGACTTTTCATAGGAAAAATGATTGAGGGTCGATTAAAGCCGTATACAGGTTGTCAGGCCACCTGACTAGTTGTGGGAAGCATAGTCTTAGTGCTCCAGGTAGTTGAAAGGAAGCACGAGACTATAAACTACTATGCCTAAGAGTTGCACGATTTCAGGGTTGTGCGCAAGAGCAAAGTGTCACGAGGTCTGCGACGATGCAAGGGTAGTTGCGCTGCCACGCAGGTTGGCTGGAAAGTGACCATTATAGTCACTATTCACGATGTGATGCTTGGTTTGAGACCAAATGGAGTGGGTGGTAGGCATTTAAGGAGAGCTTTATGGGCAAGATTTGGAAAAATTTGCTGCCAAGGGAGCATTAATGGACCGGATTTCGGGGGAACGGTCGAATTTGAATTCAAAAGGCACTATAAATTGCAAAGGGCTGCCCAGCAAACAACACTTGGTCATTTGAGAATTGAGTTGATGTGCACCTAGAGTATTCTAAACTGAGAACTGTTTACCCTGTTGAGAGTGTTGTTTGAATCCCCAGTTGAGTAGTTGAGAGATTTCTGGACAAACAAAATGGCAGCGTTTGAAGAAACTAGGGAAATCGAAGAAATGACTACCGAAGAAGCCACACAGGCCATGACAATAGAGGATGCCCCTGAGAGCGCCAGGATAGTTGTGGAAATCCCTAAATCAACGCGCATGCCAAGGCCCAAGAAAGATAAGTAGCCCATGTTTGCGATGCGCATCCTCGAAACTCGCTGAGAACTAAATTGACCATGAAGGAAAAAGGGAAAGCGGTTAATTTGAAAACTGATGAGGAGGAGGAAGACCTTGAGGACATCCTGATAGAAGAGGACGAGGACAAATACATGGAGGAAGAAATCGAGGATGCAGACCCTCCAACTAGGCTGCCCGCGTATGTTCCTCCGCGAAAGGGGAAGGCAAAGGTGCCCAAGGACCTAGATGAGAGAAAGAGCTCTCTGCAGACTCTGCTACTACCTGACAATATCATTTTTGAAGGAGCACATTTGGGACGGGTCCCAAGATTGTAGTTCGAAGATTGGGATCTTGCTGACCACGAGAAATTCCCTCATTTGGCGACTGCGCAGCTCATGAAGACAAAGCAAAACACCGTGGTGGGATTCATAGAGTTGGAGTCGCATAAGTGGTTATGCAAAGTCGAAAAGGCAGGTTGTTGAACCTGCTCTAGGTGTTGCATTACATCACACCCCAGTGACTATCTTCTTCATCAGGCAGCTGCTCTGCCTAGTGCATGATGGGTGTTTATGGCTAGAGGAGCCCATCCCCATCACTGACCACCTAATCCATAGAATTACCAAACTCCCTTGTAAAGGGAAGACCCAACAGACATTTCAAAGGGTAACAGCAGTGATTTGGCCATCGCAGAGGCCATGAAAAAGAAATATAAGCTGGAGAAGAAAAAGAGGGGCTAAGTGATCTCCATTATCAACAATAAGGCAGTCATAGTTGTGACTCAGATACTGGTGGGTAAGGTTATGCAGAAGTACCACGCAGATGAGGTGCCCGCGCTGGTGGTTACACTTGCCGAGCAGTGCGTAGAGGGGGTCCAGTTTAACTGGTCTAAATTCTTGTACAAGGAGTTCCTGGAGAATTTCCACGAGGCATAGGAACAGGGGAAAACCTTCCACTATGCATGGCTTCTGCTATCCATAGTGCTGGTGGTTGGGGAATTTCCTAAGGACAGCCAGTTCCCCACAATTGTGAGGGATCTCCCAGAGGCCGCTAAGTATGCTTTGTTGTGGGCCACTAAAGGTGTGCACCAGATCCAAGATAGTAAGATATTCTGGGTGTCATGGAGATGAACATTAGAATGGGGATTAACCACAAGCCACAGTTATCGACCACTGTCTACAATAGCCTATAAAGCTTCATGGAGTTCGAGGCGGACTTCCACCACGTCTACATTAGGGTGTGCAAGGACCCCGTGAAGAAGTGGAATCAGCTCCCGTACCTGGCCATGGATGATGTTATCTTCGACGTACTTGAGGCGTGGCTACCAGAGTAGAGCGCTCTAGCACTCTCCATGATGGAAAGAGAAAAGTATTATGCACAGCAAAAGAAGGAAGAGACAAACTACGGATGGAGGAGTTGCCAGAGAAGAGAAGAAAAGAGGCAGCAGTAGCACAGGCACAGAAGGCGCGAGATGCTGTAAAGGTAGCAGAGAAGGAGCGTGAGGGTCAGAAGTCGCCTTCACCTAAGCAGGAACAAGAAACGGAGACAGAGACAGAGCAGGGTGGTGTGACAACACAGTGAAAGCACCAGTGCCCGAGAGAGAAGTGGGGGTTGCGAAAGAAGTCGAAAGCATCTAAGACTTCTTTCAACCCCATCACCCTCACTAAGGGAGATCTGCATGATATAGGGGAGATGGTGCACGAAGTCACCGTGGAGGCCCTCCAGCAATTGGCGGAGGAGAATCAGATTGTGTTGGGGGCCCTCCGAGCATAGATTCAGGAATTGCAGGTGTGCACTCCCCAGGCTGGTACTCTCTCGACCAGCCTAGTAGTAGGAATGGTCGCGGCTGAGAAAATGTTGTGTGCTCACACGACCAACACAATAGTGCTTCCAAAAGGGGCATTTGCTGTAGAAAACGAGGCCAATAGGCCTATGGTCAGTGCATTGAAAGGGGTAGAAATCAACATGGCTGCGCTCCCTCAGGAGACACTCTATGTCTTGCAGAATAGAGTGACTACAGAATTGTGGGCTAGGGAGGGCCATGCGCTATAGGTGTTGAGTGAACAAAGAATCAAAATGGAGCAACTGAGCCTGCAGCGTGACAAGGTTGTGATGTAAAACCGATAGATGGTATAGGTGGTTGAGGAAGCCTGCCAAATGGTCCCTGAGTTGGCCATCCCAGTAGAGGCACTAGCAAAGGCCCACATCCAGAGGTTAGCAGAAAGAGTGCGCGAGGTGCGAGAAAAGATGGCCAAGGTTTAGCTATAGCTAAACCTTTGGATAGCAGAGCTGCGGTTGAAGGCACAGCCTTCAACTCCTCCAAAGGTGTAATATTCCTAATTAGCAATGGCTAATTGGAATATTCGATTTTGTTCGATTTTTGCCTTCTATAGTTATTTGTAAATAAAAAGTGAGGAAAGGGGACATAACTCACTTTTAGAATAAAAATTCACTTCCTAGTAGCACAAATTTGTGACTTAAAGGGGAGCCAAGGGGGCCAAAAGGGGACGTAGAAATGGAGCCCACGCAGACACATGGAGGAACTGCGCAGGAGGAAAGGAACACGTGGCAAGAGGGGAATCACACAGGAGGAGGTGAGCCTTGGGATTGAGAGAGGCAAAGGCTATAAAGGAGAGAGGAGCCCCCTCATTTTGATCATTCCAGTTATGAGCATTTGTGATAGTCATTTCAACCTAGAGCACGCTTGGCTATTTAACTAGTCTGCAGCACTGTTTAGTGCATTGAGTGTCTCTGCTTAGAGATCTCACCCTTAGCCCCGGGGGACTTCGAGTGCTTGCTCGGGCAAGGTATTTCCATTGGCATTCCAGCAGTAGCTTCATTAGCATTTCAGCAGTCGTTTCATCAGCGTCTTTAAGGAACTGCGCAGAACCCTAAGGGGGTGATTTCCAGGGGTCAACCATTTCAAAAAAGCTTTTTGGGTTTGTCTGGGTTTCTTGAGTAGAGTCTGATTCCAGAGTTTTAGCCTTTTATGAGGAGGGGAGTAGCCCCAAATCCTCATTCAATTTCCAGCAGTAGTAGCACGACAGTTTTCCAGCAGCTAGGATGCAGATCAGTGTGAGGCCATTCCAGGAAAGCTTTCTGGGTTTTTCTGGGTTTCCTGAGTAGAGCCTAAATCTAGAGTTTCAACTTTTTCCAAGGGGGGGAGTAGCCCCAAATCATCATTTGTTTTCTAGTAGCAACAGGCACAACAGCAGCGTCCACGCAGAGAGGCCATTCTTGTCATTCTGATAGTATTTCTTCACTTGCCTTGTGCAAGTCAAGGTGCCATCTGTCTAATCACCTCTTATACTCATTTATTGCTCAGTATAATAAAATGGCTTAGCATTTCTCACTGCATTTCTTGTGTATCTACTTATATTTCCGATTTACATTATTATATGTTGTTCCACTGTTATTTTATCACTTCTAGGTTATTATATCATTTGCACATATTTGGTTGGATATTTTGCTGGGGTTTGAGAAATATTCCGGGTTAGGGATATTACAGTGGTATTAGAGCATAGATCTGGCTTAGCCTGTGGAGCTAGCAATCTATGACACCGGAGGAAAAGCCCTATATCTGTTACAGAGGTCAGAGATACAGAGACATTGGGCATAGGTTGGAGAACACTTACGGAGAGGGATACTGTGTTCCGGTGGCAGACGCAGAACACGAGGAGCCTATGGTGGACACAGAGCAGGAGGATCTGATGGCAGATGATGACAGGAAGAGATTTGCAGATATGCTCCTCAAATCCGTGCAAGATCTGTCGAGGCAGATTGAGGTGATGGGGCAGAGATTCACGACAGTAAAGGCCAGACAATGTGAGAGCCCATGGGTTTTTCAGGTTGGTGAGAGATCAGGTGCATCCCACCATTTGCAAGAGCAACGTGATACTGTGCAGCAGGTGGCCTCACATGCCCCTACACGCTCTACCATGCCCACTTTCTTAGGAGCTGACACGGGGGCTGTAGCCTAGCAGGAGGCAGAGCTCAAACATATGGGCAATTATTTTGCAGAGTACCAGGCCTATGGGCAGGAGTTCAGGGAAGCCATCTCATTCAGAGATTTTGTTCAGCTCCAGCGAGATAGTAGACCCTACGACCATCATAGAGGGTACCGTCATTACCATGATGGTGACACCCACCGTGCATCGAATAGATTCCACTTGCCTATGTTTGATGGTTCATCAAACAGTTCGACAAAGTCTTGGGTGGAGGAGATGGACATCTATTTCCAGCTTAACTAGATGTCGAAGACAGAGGCCATCAAGGTGGCAACATTGCATTTGGATGGTGAGGCCCAGGATTGGTGGTTTCATGGGATGGTTACACTAGGGAACTCCACAGTGACGACATATGTTGAGTTTACCACGAGACTGATGGGGCGATTTGATTGGAGGGATCCAGAGCATCATTTCGTTGAGTTGACGAGGCTCAAACAGATAGGGAGCCCAGAGACCTACATTACATATTTCTTGAGGGCCTCCATGATGGTGCCAAACCTATCCATGGCACGGAGGGTCTATATGTATGTTGAGGGGTTAGGAAAGCCACTTCGGGGTTTAGTCCGATCCACTAAACCAGCCACACTCCAGGATGCTATCAACAGGACCTGGGACTTATAGGATGTCTTACCCAGGACCCAGACACCTTACCCCCAGAGACAAACTTTTCAGTTTAAGGGGAAGGGTGTGTGGATTCCTCCTCTAAAGGGGAATCGAGGATGAGTACAGCTTGATGACGATGCCAGGAGGGAGCTGAAGAAGAAGCAGTTGTGCTTCACCTGTCAAGAGCCATGAGCACCAGGACATAGATGTGCTGCTGGCAAAGCACATTTTATCGAGGTCTTCTCCGAGAGCAGTGGAGAAGAGGATGACAAGGAGGATGTAGAGGCAGGAGATAGCCATGCCATATAGGGACCTTTGCCACCTCCACCACCAGTAGTAGGTGGTGCATCTTTTTCACCCACCGAAGGGGCCCTTGCAGCATTACGAGGAGTTCCCAAGTATCTGACGCTACGAGTACGAGGGATATTACATGGCCAGCGCGTATCAGTTTTGGTTGATAGTGGGGAAACCCACAACTCCATCGATGCACAGATGGTTGAGCGAAGAGGTATTCAGACAGAGAGCTTTGATGGGTTTTCAGTATTGGTCCCAAGAGATCATACCATGACGTGTGCTCGTTATGTTCCAGAGCTTTTAGTGACGATGGGCACCTACACATTGACTGACCACTTTTTCGTGGTCGATATTCCGGACACCAACATGATACTGGGTGTTCAGTGGCTCATCACTCTAGGGAAGGTCACGACAGATTGGAAGACCCTGGAGATGGAGTGGGATGATGAGAAGACAGGGAGGCATAAGAAGATACAGGGACGGCACACGTATCCGCCTCAAACTGTTTTGGCTCATAGGATGGAGGCAGTCTTCTGAAATGGAGACATAGAGTGGGCAGTAGAGCTGCATGCATTAGAGGCAGGGACTACGGGGCGGACGGTACATCCGGAGATATAGTCCATCCTTAACTGGTATGCCATAGTGTTTGGGGAGATTCCACCAGGAAAGCCACTAGACCGGGGGTTTGGGCACACTATCGACCTTGAGCAGGGCTTTCAGACAGTGATCACCACCCCCTATAGGCACCCCAAGGCCTATTGAGATGAGATTGAGCGGGCTATCCAGGAGTTTCTGGCCCTTGGGCACATTCGACCGAGCACGAGTCCTTTTTCTTCTTCTGTGGTGTTGGTGAAGAAGAAGGACGATACATTGAGGATGTGCATCGACTATAGGGTGAGGACTGATCATAACATCCTCAAGTTCTTTTTGGAGCAGAAGCAGCTACAGGAGAGGTAGCAGAAGTGGATCAGTAAGATCCAAGCATATGACTTTGACATTGATTATGTCAAGGGTAAGAACAACGTGGTGGCAGATGTCCTTTCACGTAGACCAGCCACGTTGTCTCTTATGAGCTTGGATAGAGATTGGAGTGCTCGACTCTCAGTAGAGTACTCCAAGGATAGGTTTTCATGTGAGGTTCTGGATGGGCAGGTAGCAGATGACAGGTACAGGGTGGTCGATGAGATCATCTATTACAGGGACCAGATCTTCTTGACTGAGGGTTCTCAGCTCAAGAAGAAGATACTCCAGGCATCACATGGTTCACCTTTATCAGGACATCAGGGGTTTACCAAAACCTACAGGGCCATTAGAGAGAGGTTCTTATGGAAAGGCCTCAAGGAGGACGTACTCTAGCACATTCGGGAGTATGATGTTTGCCAGAGGAACAAGGGAGAGATGAGCCATCCCGCGAGTTTATTGCAGCCTCTTCCCATTCCAGAGGGGACATGGGAGAGTATTTCGATGGACTTCATCACAGGGTTGCCCATGGTATAGGGCAAGGATTGTATCTTTATTGTCATTGATCGACTGACAAAGTACGCACATTTTTTTTCCATGTCCGCACACTATACAACAGCACAGGTGGCCGAGCTATTCTTCAGAGAAATCTTTAGGCTACACGATCTTCCTAAGACCATCGTCAGTGATAGGGAGAGCCGTTTCATGGGCGGGTTTTGGTAGGAGCTTTTCCGGTTGGTGGGGACAGAGTTGACACCGAGTACCAGTTATCACCCACAGACGGAGGGGCCAACAGAGATAGTTAACAAGTGGCTGGAGGGTTACTTGTGTAACTATGTCAATGGGCAGCAGCGAGCATGGTTGAAGTGGTTGCATCTGGGGGAGTACTGCTACAATACTTCACATCACATGTCCATTGGTATGTCACCATTCTATGCCTTATATGGGTATCATCCTTTATCTTTTGCTGACATGATGTTTGGTGATAGCAAGGCTCCTAGAGCCAAGATTTGGATCCAAGAGAGTCAGGATATCCTCCGAGCTCTCAAGGATAACATGGCTACAGTACAGAACCAGTAGAAGCTGTGTGCCGATAGGGGTTGGGTGGAGAGACAGTTTGAGGTAGGGGACATGGTCTACCTATGATTACAGCGATACCAACAGTTGTCATTGAAGCAGAAGGGGGCTAAGAAGCTCAAGCCCCTCTTCTATGGGCCATACAGGGTGATACGCAGGATTGAACAGGTTGCATATGAGTTAGAGCTACCCCAAGGCAGCAAGATGCATAACATTTTTCATGTATCATGCTTGAAGAAGGCATTGGGGCAACATGTGACAGTGACAAATGAGCTACCACCCATGGATGATGAGGGGCATTTGGTATTGCAGCCGGAGGCTATCATTGATACCAGGGAGAGGCAGCTGCGGAGTAGGACGGTCCGGGAATTCTTGGTGAGGTGGAAGAATTTGCTGGATGAGGATGCCACTTGGGAGAGTGAGCAGATCTTACAACATCCATCACTTCAGTTGCTTGAGGACAAGCAACATTTTTCCGGGGGAGACTGTAATATTCCTAATTAGCCATGGCTAATTGGAATATTTGATTTTGTTCGATTTTTGCCTTCTATAGTTATTTGTAAATAAAAAGTGAGGAAAGGGGACATAACTCACTTTTAGAATAAAAGGTCACTTCCTAGTAGCAAAATGTTGTGACTTAAAGGGGAGCCAAGGGGGCCAAAAGGGGACGCGGAAATGGAGCCCACGCAGACACATGGAGGAACTGTGCAAGAGGAAAGGAACACGTGGCAAGAGGGGAATCACACAGGAGGAGGTGAGCCATGGGATTGAGAGAGGAAAAGGCTATAAAGGAGAGAGGAGCCCCCTCATTTTGATCATTCCAGTTATGAGCATTTGTGATAGTCATTTCGACTTAGAGCATGATGGCTGTTTAGCTAGTTTGCAGCATTGTTTAGTGCATTGAGTGTCTCTATTCAAAGATCTCACCCTTAGCCCCGAGGGACTTCGAGTGCTTGCTTGGGTAAGGTATTTCCATTGGCATTCTAGTAGTAGTTTCATCAGCATTTCAGCAGCCATTTCATCAGCATTTCAGTAGCCATTTCATCAACGTCTTTCAGGAACTGCGTAGAACCCCAAGGGGGTGATTTTCGGGGGTCGGCCATTTCAGAAAAGTTTTCTGGGTTTTTCTGGGTTTCTTGAGTAGAGTCTGATTCTATAGTTTTAGCCTTTTCTGAAAAGGGGAGAAGCCCCAAATCCTCATTCGATTTCTAGCAGCAGTAGTAACACGACAATTTTCCAGTAGTGGGATGCAGATCAGTGTGAGGCCATTCCAGGAAAGCTTTCTGGGTTTTTCTAGGTTTCTTGAGTAGAGCCCGAATATAGAGTTTTAGCTTTTTCCAAGGAGGGGAGCAGCCCCAAATCATCATTTTTTTTTAGTAGTAACAGTAGTATAGCAACAACATCCACACAGAGAGGCCATTCTTGTCATTCTGAGAGTATTTCTTCACTTGCCTTATTCAAGTCGAGGTGCCATCTGTCTAATCACCTCTTGTACTCATTTATTACTCAGTATAATAAAATGGCTTAGAATTTCTCGCTGCATTTCTTGTGTATCTACTTATATTTCCAGTTTACATTATTATATGTTGTTCCACTATTATTTTATCACTTCTGGGTTATTATATCATTTGCACATATTTGGTTAGATATTTTGCTGGTGTTTGAGGAATATTCTGGGTTAGGGATATTACAAAAGGTAAGGGAATAGTGTGCCAGCACCATTACATCGGGGATGGAGGAGATCAGCATTGCAGTGAAGGACTACACCAAAATGTTGGAAGAATCGTTCGAGGTCCTCACCACTCTACAGGAGGACCCCAACATACAACGCTTAGAAACAGAGGTGTGTGAGCTACAGAAATAGTATGACAACGTTAAAGGGACCACGTAGATGGTGGCCCTTACACAGAGGCTCGCATGGATGCAACAGGCCAAAGCACTTAAGGAGCAAGTAGACATAGCATGACATAGAGAAGCGGTTTTGAAGGCGTGTGTCCAGCCTTAGACCGACGAGGCCTTCATAATCATAGCAACAATTGAAGGCAAGCTCGTGAAGATGCAGGGGACACAGAAGCAGATATGGGGAAGCAGTTTAGACACTGCGGTCTCTAAACAGCACGTCCAGGAGATACAGCAGGAAATAACTCAGTGTGTTGCCGACCTTGTAGCAGTCCGAGCAGAATTGAGAGGTCTCCGTGCAAAGATCTCCGCATCGACAGAGTGACTTGAGGGCAAGTCACGATGTTTATGTTGGGGGCCTGTTGGGCGCGGGATGCCCCCAAGGCAAGTTTTGGGGCTTAAAGCCCAAGTTTTGACTAAGTCTAATGTAAAGACTCAACGATTTGTGGGCGGGGAGCGTGAAGTTGTAATTAAGTCATAGGGTTGTTCGCCCTTACTTTTGTAATGTATTGTTGGCTTGAGAGTTCTACCCATGGTCTACAGACCATGGGATTGTATAAATAGAGCGAGGCTCTAAGTGTAAAAGGGACAAGGAATCGATCCATGTAAGATCTAAGGATGAAGCATTGAGTCTAAGTGTAAAGTCGAGTCTTTGGGTAGTAGAGTGGGAGAAGGCTCTATAGCTGAGTGCATAGAGGCCTAGTAGTCCGCAGCTAAGTGCGCGGACCCCTACAGTTCAGTGCGCAGGGCAGTTTAAGTCTGTAACTGATTGAAGCATTAATAAAAGGAAGTTTTACAAAATTTCTATGTATCTTTTCCTATCTTATGCATTGAAGTATATTCGATATGAATTGCAAGTTTACTGTTTATTTGCTGCACGAACTTATGTGAATGTGTTGAATAAGTGAATATAAGATAAATTATCTGTTTATGTGAAGATAACTAACCGTTATAAGAAGATAAGTAAGGTCTGCAGTGTAACCTAGGGAAATAACATAGATCACTACTTTAGCAACGCGAAAGCTCCTCAACTCTTGGTTAGGGCTGCGCGAAGGCGAGTATAACAGGGCGTAAAGGCCTTGTAGGTTAGGAAAGTGCGCGAAGTGACCTGCTCGAAGATATTCACAGTTGGACTAAATTGACCCCTCAGACATCTCAAGGGTGCGGAAACTTGGTTCCAGCATCCCCCCATACTACTTCGGGTGATACCTCAATCTACGCTCCGCCGGCTGTTGCTGAAAGGGATTGTAGCACAGGGATTTGTTTGGCTAAATAACTCTAAACCTAGGTTAGGCCCCATCAATCCAACATGTTGGAACCAAGTTTTCGCACCCGAAGATGGTTATGATGTTTAGGCTTATCGATATAACTTCCTCTTACTAGCCTCTAGACCTTTGGGAAGGTCTACGACTGTCTTTTGTGGACCCTAAATAGGTGATTCAACCACTTACGCACCTTTGTAATCATTCCTAAGTCTATTATTATCCAGATCACCTTAAGTGTCTGATATCTTTAGCATGCATTAAGATATTCTTCGCGTAAACATATATTATTACTTGCATTCATATAACAATGTAAAACAGATAGATTTTTGCATCAATACAGCATTAAATCATAAACGAAGTATTCATCATAACTGTTGGCTTATTAGGGCCTGACCCAGGTTCAGAAGTGTTTTAGCCAAACAAACCCCATACTAGCGACCCTTTCGGCAACAATCCGCAAAGCATGGATTGAAGTCTTACCCGAGGTAGTATGGGAGAGTGCTGGAACCAGGTTTCCGCACCCTAGGGATGTCTTGATGAGGTCTAGAGGGGTTGCAACCTGATCTACGCACTTGTACTATTTTGCGCAGCTGTCTGGCCTTCGCGAAGACCCGTGATGGGTTGGTTCTTAGATTCTTAGTATTAATGTAGTTATTATATATCTAATCTGTTCTTTAAAGTCGTTAATCAAGCATTTAACAATTAAACCCAATGCGTGCAATCATAAATCTTAAATATACTCATAAAACCATAAAATAAGCATAAACATATAGATCTGCAATAATTTAGGAACACTTATCTTTATTAATATTCCGTTCAGTACAATCCAATTCCACCCTGCGCACATAGCTGCAGGGCCGCGCACACAGCTACGGACTCTACCAGGCCTCTGTGCACACAGCTGTAGAGCCTACTCTAACCACTACCACCCATGACTCGTACATACAGACTCAGAGCACTCTTTCTTTTACAAAACCATACACTTCAGATCTCTATTCCGCTACCATCCAAAAAATTGACTACTAAACCTAGATCCTTGCTCTATTTATACATTTCCATGGTTTGCGGACCATAGGCAAGCCAACACATTCTAGATTAACCTATAATATTTTAGGGCGGACTACCCTTGGACTTGACCCAATACAATTCACGCTCTGCGCACTTCGCAGACCCTTTACCATACTTTTATCCAAAATTGCGGGCTTTGAGCCCCAAAACTGTTACGCGGGGGATCCGCTACCCAATAGGCCCCCAACACAATCATCATGACTCATCTCGAGTCACTCAGCTAGTGCGGTGATCTTTGTGTGGAGGTTATTCAGCAACTTCTATGCTTCGCTGACCTCCATAACACATTCTTCTACCATCTGTTGTACTCCTTGCGCGCGAGCCTATGACACATCATTAGCAGCTTCACCTTCTTCTCTGAGTTCATATCATGCCTGCATGTGGGCTAGCTTTCCCTCGATGTTGGCAGTGACTACGAATGCCTCATCAAGCCATGGCTAGATGCGTTCTTTAAGGACTGCTTCTTTCTAGTGAGCGGCATCGACTTGTGCCCTGAGTGCTGGGCCTTCCTCATCTTGGCCAATCGTTGAGTAATGGCAACCATCTGCGCAATCCCTCAAACATTATCATAGGCCTACTGCAGCTCCTGTGATTTTGTCTCTACCTGCTGCAGCGTTGGGTCTTCCTGTAGTGATGTGAGTGTAATAAGGGACTGATCTAACAATCTCGTGCAATCCTGTATAGTGTGCTCCATCACTGTCAATCCTTCTTGAAGGGTGTGTCAATGCTATTCTCTGACTTCTGGTGGTGTAGGGGGCTACACTTTTAGTCTTAGCTCCGCGATCTGCAAGTTTAATTCCCACTAAATTTTAGTAGCTTCTTCCTAGGCCTTTTGGAATCCTGCGGCTATATGATGAATCTTCGCCACTATTGGGAGTTTTGTTGGCACAGCTAGCTCTTATACACTACTACAAACCTCCACCATGGCCTATTCCAATTCTTGGTTGTGTGTGACCAATTCATCGTGTTGGAGACTAACTTGGTCTAGATTTCCCTGTTTCTTGTCAAGATCTAGAGGGTGTGGCTTTCCCTGAAGCGAATCTCAGCGGTTACCCCATCCTGCAGCTGGTATAGGGTTTCTCTGGGAAGGGTGGCCAAATTCAACCCCCAACTTCTCATGTTGCCTTCGGCTTCTGCTATGATGGTGCAAGTTGGTAATCTAACGTGTTCATTGTGTGGGCACGCACCATCTACTCTACTGCGAATGTATCGTCTATCAGGTTCGGTATCATCCCTCCTGGGGGTCACACCTATAATGCCTGCAGTTGCGCTCCGAGCGCCCCCAACACAGGTGTTTGTTTTGTCATCAATTCCTTCAAAGCACTCTTAGTGATATCACACATTGGTTCCCTGTTGGCAAGAAGATCTCCCTCCAAAGTCCTTGCTTAAGTGATGTGAGTGTAATAAGGGACTGATCTAACAATCTCGTGCAATCCTGTATAGTGCGCTCCATCACTGTCAATCCTTCTTGAAGGGTGCAGCGGTGCTGATCTTTGACTTCTAGTGGTGTAGAGGGCTACACTTTTAGTCTTAGCTCCGCGATATGCAAGTTTAATTCCCACTGAATTTTAGCAGCTTCTTCCTGGGCCTTATGGAATCCTACAGCTATATGATGAATCTTCGCCACTGCTGGGAGTTCCGCTGGCACAACTAGCTCTTGTACACTACTACAAACCTCCACCATGGCTTGTTCCAATTCTTGGTTGTGTGCGACCAATTCATCGTGTTGGAGACTAACCTTGTCTAGATTTCCCTGTTTCTCGTCAAGATCTAGAGGGCGTGGCTTTCCCTGTGCTATGATGGTGCCTGTTGGTAATCTAACGTGTTCATTGTGTGGGCGCGCACCATCTACTCTGCTGCGAATGTTCGTATCATCCCTCATGGGGGTCACACCTATAATGCCTGCAGTTGCACTCTGAGCGCCCCCAACACAGTTGTTTTTTCTATCATCAATTCCTTCAAAGAACTCTTAGTGATATCACGCATTAGTTCCCTATTGGCAAGAAGATCTCCCTCCAAAGTCCTTGTTGTCTTCGTCTTTTTGTGTGCTAATGGCTACTCCTGGATGCACGGTCTCTTAAGTTGAGTCAATGTTGTGGTCAAGTCCGCATGTTCCTATGTCTCCACTTCCCCCTGTATGTCCTGCACCATGGATAATTCCTCCATAATCTCTTCGATGGCCACAGTGATAGTCTCTGTTGCTGCCTCAGTCACCTCCCACTACGTGGGTGTTTTCTGTCCATGATGTGTTCTTTCCACCAACTGTGCGATGCTCAGCTTGAGTTCCTTCTTCCACTGCTCAACTGCAATTTTTTCTAATTCGACCAAGTCTGCATCGCGCCACCCGGGAGGCCATGATGCCATTGCCTCAAAAATTGCATCATCTGTTGCAATGAATGAAAGCTTTACCCATGCTCGAGTAGGATCCTTTCGCGCCCAAATATATAGATTATGCATATCCACTTTGAACTTGGTCGTGCTTTGTAACTGGTTGTATACTATTGGGGATAACTGCAGTCTATGGTTGATCTGTGTTCGTATACCTGCCTCCATGAATATCCAAAACACCTTGATCTCACAAATCCTCGCGGCATCTTTCGTAGCCCGGAGCGAATTATACTGCATGGATTCAGGTAGGTTCTTCTCAATGTCGGGAAACTAGCTGCCTTTCGACAACTCTCCTGCAACCAGTAATATTGTTAGGAGCAATCATGCATAATGTAAATTCTTACTGTGCTCCTGGGCTTCTCGACAATTCATCAAAAATTCATCACAAAGGAACTGTGCCCAGTTGAACTGAACCCCTTCTGTGCATTGTTCTGTGAGCGCAATGACAGAGGCTGGTACGTCGTCTACGCAGCATTTCCTCATGAGCTTACCAGCTAGTAACTGGGTGGCGATGTGCACCCCTCAGTCTTTGATGCTTGCTATTACATACCCTCGCTTCTGCTTTTCCAGCTTGTATTTAACCTTCATGGCTTCGGCGAGGCCCACGTCGCTACTCGTTCCGGCTATGTCTGCAGGATTGTTTCCTTTAGTAGGCAGCTGGGAGATTCGGTGTATGAGATCGGCTGTGATGGGAATCAGTTCCTCCAGCCAGAGATACCCATCATGTATAAGACATAGTAACTGTCAGATAACAAAAATTGTGATGGTCGTGCGGTGATAGTGGGGTATCCACCTTAGATTGAGTAATCCCGCCTTCACCACACCCCGTAACCACTTCTGCTGCAGTAATTTCTCCTCGGCCAACTGGGGAAACTTCTCACTATCCGCGAGATCCCAATCTTCAAACTTGATATTCGGTATCCGACCCAGTGGCAGACCATCAAACCTTATTTCATCCAGAAGAAGCGGGGTCTGGAGTGTACTCTTCGTAGCCTCTAGGTCCTTCGAAATATTGGTCGTTCCTTTCCATGGAGAGATATATGGTGGTAGCATTATCGTCGAAGGTACTTGGGGAAAATTTTCCTCTTCCTCATCCTGCACTTCAAATTGAGCAATCAGAGCTTGTAAATCTTCCTCGTCCTCCTCGAGTTCAGTAGTGATTGCCTTACGCTTTTCTGCCATTGACAATTTACTGAATCGCGGTGATGCCCGGACTGGCCCCATAGCTTGTTTATCTTTCTAGGGTTGCAGCGTATGTGGGGACTTTGGAATTTTTGGGGCAATGGCTGGCTCTCCCGGTGCTTCCTAGGTCAGATAGGGTTCTTCCGCGAACCTTGCTCTGGTTCTAGACATGATTTTTATCCTAGATTCACTCGGGTACATATGCATGGGTGGCCAATTAGCGGGGTGCTTGCTACCCCAAGGGTTTTTATAAGAACGTGTGAATTTGAATTCAACCCTTCCCTCCACTTCTGAGTCATTAACATCTTCTTGGCAGTAGATCTTTTCATATCTAACTTGGAATGCTTGTCTTAATGGCCCGCCGCCCGCTCCTATCGGCCATAAATCAAACTTCTTGTCATGAATAGTGTTGTCAACGGTTACCTCCCAACCTTTCCACACAACAGTGCAGCCCCTTATTCGTGACCGCGATCCGGATGACTGACTAGTCCTGTGTGGAACGTCCTTCCCGCGCAGCTCTCATGCAAACTTGTTTATAGTCCCACACCTTCTTTCAACTGCTTTGAGTGCTGAGACTGTGCTTTCCACAGATAGTCAGGTGGTTGCACCCCACGTGCAAGACTTCTGCTCCCCTGCTAGCCCGGGCTATAGGCACCCTTCGAGTACTATTGTATCTCGTAACGTGTCATGTTCTGTGTTCCCTTGTTCAATAGGGTGTGGTCACAACCATGATAGCAAGGTTGCATCTCGTTCTAGTACCATAGTAGGGTCGGCCAGGTCTGGTCCCCTTATTTTCATATTCACGCGGCCCACTTGTGCGGCTCCAATTTTTATTTTGTTGATTTCTTCGTCCAACCTTGCACTTTTCCTCCTCAGCCTTGCCCATTCTTCATCGAGTTCGTGAAGTCTCAAGCTGTCGTGCCAAATAGCCTCCTGCAATCACCAAATTCCTTCGCATAGGTTAGTCTGAACTACATGGGTGGTGTTCGGGGAAATTCTCTCTGTCTTCCTGGTTTCATCCAGTCTGAACGCAGATAGGGTCATCTTCGCACACCTCATTTTGTTTATGGTTCTATAGACCCACCAAACTCTTGGTACGCGTAGATTTAGTTGGGGCGGTGGTTGCGCAGCATACAGCTGCATTCCTTGTCATAGGTAGGTGCCCAAACCACTCCATTCTGGCTACCCAGACTGTGTTTGACGCTGAGGACCTCCAACCTGTACATGCAACTACCTTTTACATTCATGCCCGTTCCACCTAATATTCCCAGGTGCTTTCCACCCTTTTGTAGTTGTTGCTCGCAGCATCCCTTCATGCACACCATGCCGCTTTTGCTCCATAAATGTAGTTCCCTAGCGGTCTACGAATTCCTCCCCATTTCTGGTGCCATCCTCTACAAGCAGTGTCCTTACTTAGGCTATCACATGTCGTAGTGATCTAATCATCATATTACAATTTAGCACTGTTACTTCATGCAATCGGTTCTACCATCGCTCTATCTCTTCATCTGAATCCGAATTGCAAGAATTGTCGCGTTCCCATGAAATTTTCTTGTCCATCGTCAGATTCACCCGATCCTGGTCTTGCGTCATTATCTGGTAAATGCAGTCTAGTTCATCATCACTGTCCTCATTGTACACAGGTTCAATGCAGCGCGCTCCTTCAACTGGATCCAGCGGAACAATTACGCGTAATGACTTTTTCTCGAAAATCATTTTTCGCTTCTTCATGTTGATGACTCCATTCATGTCTGTGGCCCAATCTATCCCTAATAATGCGGGGTAAGGGTTACTGTCATCCACAATCTCTACTACCTCCAAATTTGTCTATGTACTCGCATCATCGATATCCATAGTTACCTCTTGTCGTCTTCCCATGGGCACGATCTTTTGCTAATTTGCCATCCTTAATTGAATAAGAGACCATTGTAACACAAGTCGACCCATCCACTCCCAAGTTTGTTTTGGTAACACATTTGAGTTCGAACCCAGGTCAAGAACTACCTCATATTCACCAATTTTCACTGTCAGCAGCATTTCTCTCCAAATACGCAAAGTATGATTTCCCATCTTTCGGACTACGTGCGGTTCCCCTGGTTCTGTGCACCTAGTGATCAACTCTTGGAGTCCTTGAACTGCCTCATTGTCTCGTAGTAGCTTCATGCAAGTCTCTAAAAAGGTAGTAAGCATAGATAGATGCATTCCCGGTTCTGGCTAATTCTTACTACCTGAGGTAGAGACCTTCGCGAAGCTCTTTGTAGCTTCCATATCCATTTCCTTCGCGCGTCCTGAGTGAAGTTCAGATGCCTTTATAGGGGTCTTATGGACCCATACATTGTCCCCAGGTTGCTTTTCCTTATCCTCCCCTGTATTCACACCACTTCTAAGCACCATGTTCACATTGGGGTCTCCTTCGCGTGGTTCCAACCTCATCATTTGGATATTTTGAGTTGGAGCAGGCTGTAGTACCTCCTTCTGACACATCTGTGCGATCAATGTCGAACAATCTACCGCTTTATGATCAAACTGATAGTAGCATGGGCAACTTATTCTAGTCAGATTTGTAGAGTCACGCGCATAGTGCCTTGGTCCTCCACAATTGTAGCAGATTAACTATCCGTGCCCTCATCCTGGTCCCATCCCTCCTCGTCCTCGACTTCGCCCTTGGAAGGCACCCCGTGCTACTGTTGTAGTTGGGTCGGGGCGTCGCGTTTCCATCAGCATTCGATAGGCTAGAGTTCTATCCATCATGAGTTCATAGCTTCAACATGTCCGCTCATCGTGACCCACCGATCTACAAAAATTACAGTACAGTTGCTGTTGAGTCTGGGTATATTTCTGCAATAGGTGACAATTGTCCATTGCGTGTTCCCCCCTACCTAAAAAATCATGCACCAGAGAGCAGCAGATGCACTCGGACCTGCCTACGCCTCTAGTCTTAACGGCATCAGTACCCCTCCTACCAAATAGTTCGCGAATACCAGACAGTGATCCTTATCGTGACCTTGGCCCTTACATTTTATACACCACACTTCTTCGCGTGCTTCTGACTGGGGCGCCCTATCCTTCTTCAGACTCTGCATCTCTAAGCATAGGTTTTGAAATTGTGCATGGATTTGTTGGACTCCCAACCCAAGATCTTGTATTGGAGTTTTATGCAACCTCATCGCTACCTCTAATGCTTCAACCTGGGTCGAGATCTTTTGCTGTGACAGCGTCATCCTTAGGTGCGGTGTTAGGGATGCCACAAACCAAGTGCGGTGCTGCGCATATGACAGTGTCATATTAACCTCACAGATCATACTTTTCAGGCGCTAATCTAGATCCCATGGAGTTTTGCCTGGAAGCATTGCAATTTCCTTAAATTCGATGATTGACTGAGTTTCTGATTTTGGTTGACTAAACTCTTTGTTCAACGCATCCTAGATCTCTACAATTCCGGCATTCGGATGATCGCTAGAGTGCTTAATATACCACGTCAACGCACGATCCTGCAGCGTGCTCACCAAAGTAGCCTTTTTAATGTTATCATCTGTAACACCTTAGGCTTCCCATACTACCTTTACCACAAACCATAACTGGTCTGGTTCCTCATTTCCTATGCCTCTAAACACAGGCAACTTGATTGCACTCACCATTCCAACCCTTGGAGGTGGTTGAGGTGGGGTATGTGAATATGGGGTGGATGTAGGAGAAGAAGGTGACGGTGTGGATGGGGGCAGTAACTGTGGAATGCGCTGCTTTATCAACTTGAATGCACTTCTCGGAGAAAACCCAGCAAACTCCTCCTCGCTTTCCCACGAAAGTGAAATCAAGGGACTGTTCTCTAATCCTTTGATCCCTTGGTAGCATCTTCTACTCCGTGTTACCCCAGACATCAATGGATTCGCATAACCTGTTTTTCACATAACAACATTTTAATCTAGGTATTCAACTATTTGATGTACTTACCTCACAGTCCTTTGAGAAAATGTCTTTTAGCTTTGTTGTAGCTGACGGTTGTGTCTATCGTGAATTCAGTGACAAACCCTCCTATTATCTTATCTAGCCAATGATCCACGGCTCGCACGATCTTATCTTCAGATGCCTCTAGCCTGCGCACTAACTCCGGAGTCCACACTATCAGCTGATCAAGCTTACACCTTCCTATGCTGTCTGCTAGCCTTACGATCCACTCATATAGTTCTAACGAGAAGGATGCGAAGAAGATCTCGTGGATTTCTATGTATATGTAGCGATCCAGCCATCTTTTTTCATATATTTGCAGGGTTTTGTTTTCCTGCACCACGAACTCGTGAAGCTTCTGATCCAACCAATCTTCAATCTCTTTTTTTATAGGGTTCCAGTGTTCTGACATCATACATACCTTAGGCAGATCGTGGTCCCAGCAACAGAACCATTTGTTGGCTTATTGGGGCCTGACCTAGGTTTAGAAGTGTTTTATCCAAACAAATCCCATACTACCAGCCCTTTCGGCAACAATCCACGAAGCGCGGACTGAAGTCTCACCCAAGGTAGTATGGGAGGGTGTTGGAACCAAGTTTCTACACCCTAGGGATGTCTTGATGAGGTCTGGAGGGGTTGCAACCCGATCTATGCAGTCGTGCTATTCTGCGTAGCTGTCTGGCCTTCACAAAGACCCGCGATGGGGTGGTTCTTAGATTCATAGTATTAATGCAGTTATTATAGATCTAATCTATTCTTTAAAGTCGTTAATCGAGCATTTAACAGTTAAACCCAGTGCGCGCAATCATAAATATTAAATATACTCATAAAACCATAACATAAGCATAAACATATAGATCTGCAATAATTCAAGAACACTTATCTTTATTAATATTTCGTTTAGTACAATCCAATTCCACCCTGCGCACACAGCTATAGGGGTCCGTGCACACAGCTATGGACTCTACCAGGCCTCTTTGCACATAGCTGCAGAGCCTAGTCTAACCACTACCACCCATGACTCGGACGTACAGACACAGAGCACTCTTGCTTTTACAAAACCATACACTTCAGATCTCTATTTCACTACCATCCAAAAAACTACCTTCTAAACTTAGATCCTTGCTCTATTTATACATTTCCTTGGTTCGCAGACCATGGGCAAGCCGACACATTCTAGATTAACCTATAATATTTTAGGGCGGACTAATGTCATATCCCCAGACTATTTTAAATATTTTTGTTTACCTCAGTTAAAAAAAAGGACACAAATAAAAGGATGATGATTATTATCTGTTGCATGAATTAATTAATATTTATTTTTTTTCAGAAATGGAATTGTGGAATAATTTCCCAGTAACAGGGATGTTATGTAACTTCTGAGGAGTTAATATATTTAAAGAAAAATAATAAAGAAACGGTTGCAAACCCTAACCACCTTTCCCCTCCCTAACCATGGAATGGGTTCTAGGAAAAAGGGAGAAGGGGGAAAAATAAAAACACTGTGCTGTAGAGGACAGGCAGTGGGGAAAAGGGATTGCTTACCATGTCTAGTGAGGGTCAGATAGTAAGAGCACAGAGCACGTGCAACTAGCAAAGACGGTTGTCTTTGAGCAATCTAGGGGGGAGACTGGTCTCGAAAGACAGTCTCATGGTCGGGTGGAGGACTAGCTGCAGAGTACAGATAGGAAACAGAAAGAAGAAGTGCATTTACAGAGGATGACACATGT
The DNA here is from genome assembly GCA_031772625.1 of Pinus tabuliformis. Classification (NCBI taxonomy): domain Eukaryota; kingdom Viridiplantae; phylum Streptophyta; class Pinopsida; order Pinales; family Pinaceae; genus Pinus; species Pinus tabuliformis. The sequence continues at coordinate 1,425,532,603 of CM062816.1, forward strand.
ATGTGGCTCTGACTTAATCCTAAAGAAAAGAATGTTTAATTTTTGTAAGTTGAAGTTTTCTAGAGCAGTGTGTAAGGGTGCAAAAAAGGGTTTTGAGAAGTACCTTAATTTAAAAGAATTGTTGTTGTTAACTAGGTATGGGAGGACAGGTAGTAGAAAAAGGTCAAAACCTAGAAACTGCATCGTAACCATATCTGTCTAGATAAAAACTTACCTCAGAATTGAGATTGAAGCAAGCTGGAAAATTTGGGTGTTGAATGTATGCGGTAAGGGCAGTCAAAATGAAATTTGCTGCGAAGGAACTTTAACTCATAATATAGCCAGTTTTCAAGAGCCTGAGAATACGACAAAAAAAAAAAAAAAAAAAATTCCTTAGGCAGACAACGAAAACTATAACAGTTGCTCAAGGGAACCCTAAGTAACCACATAAGAGAACATGATGCAAAGCGTAGTCAAATCCGAAATAGGAGAGAATGCAGCATTGGCTAAAGACCGGTGTTACCTCAAGTGGCTTCAAGTCTTTGGACTGAGCCTATTTTTCTGCAATAGTCATATACATATAAAAGTAGAAAAACCCTCGTTGCCCAAGCCACGAAGTTGCTCCTACCTTAAGGAGGAGACACCATCTCAAACAGAAAACAGTGACCAATTACAAGATGTCGTAACAATGATGGTAATCCCCTATATTAAGAAGGGTTAGAAACGGCATGGCTCGGCAGGAGACCGCTCTATACGCAAGCCTAACAGTGGTAAGACCCTTAGGAAAATTGGTATTGCACGAGAAGGAGTAGCCAGTTTGGGTAGGGTTATAAACTTTCTACTCCTAATTCGCCACATCAAACAAGGCACAGAACCTGGTAGCTATTGGAAGCCGAAGAGGAAAAGCTACAGGATGTGTGGGAAGAGCAAGACTCGGACAGCTCGAAAGGAGGATAGAAAACCAAATACATGCAAACCAATCTCAGAGTGAATATTTAACACAATAAAGCTGTGCATACATTTACATCTTTAGTAGAGAACAGAACTTGAAGAAAAGATGTGCGAAAAACCCTGAATTTTTATAAATTAAAAGAGTTAGAAACACCTGCACAGTGGAGCCGCGGGCGGAAATCCTCTGTCAAGCCTATACAACAAGATTAATTTGCTAACATAAGTAAATACATCTTTCGCATAAATTATTGTCCAGAAGGGAGAGACCTACTATGCCGAGAGCTAAATAAACACATGTGTGCGCAAAAACTGTATATACAATCATAGGGTCCGAACAGAGGAACTGTAGTCAGCCCAAAATATAGTAATTAATTTACATAAGTCATTACAGTACAAACTGAAACTTGGATGGGGCGAAAATACCCTCCAAACCCCTTGTTCATTAAATTATAAAAGACTTGGAGGAATTAATCCCCTTGAACATAAAAGAACCTCTGGAGTAGCAGGAAAAGGCCATAGCCAGAGAGATTTCCATATCTGGAGCTTTTTTATGGGCGGAGATGGGGTTTCCCCTAGTCATGGCTAGGCCGCTGAGCAAAGATTAGGTGCCCAGCCTGTACAATAGCAAACCATATAACACAAGTTAGATTACAGAGGAAGCCATGCAGGCTACTCTAGCATCAAATCAAAGGAAAATAACTATGTCCTTTGTCAAGGAACTTACCCTCTAAAGGAATCCCCGGCATGTGTATGAACAACACTATTCCAGAGCTACAGGACACTTCCATAGCCGAACGCACCTGCAGACGTATAACCTAGTATCAACAAGAGTCATTCTGTGAACAAAAAGAAAAAAAAACAACAACAAAGGAGCGCATAGTCAAATGGTGCAGGGCAAACATAATTTTGTTCATCATTACCTGAGGAGTTTAAGACCGATCCACCAGTATCTGGATAGGGACTGTAAGTCGGCTCTTGGGCCTGAGTGCACAGGCGGAGCCCGAACAAACCGTCAGAGAGGGAGAATCGACTAACCAAATGAGCCAACTTCCAAGACCGTCGATAGAATAGGTTGGCAGCCTACGAAAGAAGATTACCCAACCACCGTTGGATTGTATGATGCATTCCCCACCGTCGATCTAGTGGGGATTACCATGCAAGGTAGAGGAATAGACATGCCTGTTGGCCTCGTACAGCACGGAGCCGGGCAGGATTTAATTCACATAGAAACGGATAAGGCATGTCACGTGATGGTGGAAGGAAAAGTCAAAAGATAACGCATTACCGAATGTTGCATGGATTACATGCATGAGACTTTGTAAAACCAATATAAAACAGCACACCAGTCCTTAAATCAAATAATACGTGGAGTGAAAACAGTGGCGTAAATAAATAAATTCCTTTAGTTATCCATGGGTATGGGGAAATTATATAAATGTATATAAAAAAAAAAAAAAAATCCTGCATGGAGACGTTGCAAGTGGTATCAGAGCCTAGGGACAAAAACTGTGGCCTCTGGGAACTGAAAAGTTGTCAACCCACTGTATTTACAACTTATTGTGTCCCTAACAAGTACATAAGAAAATAGAAAATGTGATAACCCTTTCACTGTTACTTGTTTTGTGGTAAGCACAGGAACAACAGAGGACTGACAACATGAGGAGAACAGACAACGCATCCCACAGGTTTGGGGCAGGTCAGGGGCCTGTAGCAGGTTCTGGAAACAGTCCCGAGTTATGGATTCAGCTGGGTGAGGAGGCACGCAATACCAATCTGGCAATTTTGGAGACAGTACAAGAGCTGAAAAATGAAATGGCCCGGTTATGGGAAGATAATGCAAGGTTAACTATGGACGAATTTATTACTCGCTTTACCTCTCTACTCCGTTATGTGCCCTATATACAGGAAGAAAAAGCTAAGGTACAAAGGTTTGTTAGTAGCTTACCGTTGAGTATGAGGGAAAGAATTGAATTTGACAACCCAAAGACGATGGACGAGGCCATACGCAAGGCCCGAATTTGCTATCAGCAAAGCAAGCAGAAAGGAGATATCCTGGGTAAGAAATGGGTCGATAAGAAAAGCAGCAAGTTGGCTAGAAGTACTAAAGGTAATCGTGGTGGAGGTAGCAAAGGATTCGCCAAGGGGCAAATCAACAGAAACTCACAGAAAAATTCGCTCCGATTAAAGCCCCCCAATGAGTCCAGAACCAATGACCAATTCGGGAAAATAGACAACGAAGGGACAGCAAGGCCCCAGTGCAATGTTGGGGCTGTGGTGGGCCCCATTATGTGAAAAACTACCCCCAGAGAAAAGGAGCTGAACAGGTTTCCCAGGTATATGAAGCCTCTACAGTTGGCAATGTAGGATGGACTCTGCCAAAGATTAATGCCGCTTTGGAAGATCGCCAGGTGGAGTACCAGCTGACCATGGTGGAATTTGAAGGTAAACTCTTAGACCTTGTTGTAACTATTTTAATTGACCCTGGTGCAACGTTAAGTTATATTAGTCCTAGGATTGTGGAGCATTATAAGTTGCAGCCTGTTAAGTTAAGGCCCCCTCGCTAGTTCAGTTGGCAACAAGGGCAAAAAGATGGGTAATGGCTAAGGTCAAAAACTGCCCAATAGAAATAGCAAGACAGTCCGTGACAGCAGATTTAAATGTGCTTCCCCTTGGCTCATATGATATATTGATTGGTATGGACTGGCTAGAAAAACACTGGTCCATAATTAATTGTAAAATCAAGGCTATTAGTTATAAGGATGAGCTGGGAATAAAACAAGAGATGCAGGGGATTAAGCAGCCAGTGCAGATTCTACCCATAACTGCCTTGCAGTTAGCAAAATGCATCAGTAAGGGATGTCAAACTTATGCCATCAAAGTGGGGTATGCCAACTCGAAAGACAAAACAGCCACATTGGAGAATATTCCTGTGATATAGTAATTTTCCAATGTGTTTCCGGAAGAGATACCCGGACTACCACCCAAAAGGGACATAGATTTTACCATCGAATTGGTGCCAGGGGCAGCCCCAGTCTCTCGAGCACCCTACAGAATGAGTGTACCAGAATTGACAGAGCTGAAGATGCAATTACAGGAGCTGTTGGACAAAAAGTACATTCGCCCCAATGTGTCCCCTTGGGGAGCCCCGGTATTGTTCGTTAAGAAAAAAGACAGGACTCTCCGCATGTGTATGGACTATTGTCAATTAAACAAATTGACAATCAAAAACAAGTACCCTCTGCCCCGTATTGATGAACTATTCGACCAGGAGAAGGGAGCAACAATTTTCTCAAAAATTGATTTGCGATCAGGGTATCACCAAATCCAGATTAAAGAGGAAGACATAGCTAAGACAACATTTAGAACTTTGTATGGCCAGTATGAGTTTGTGGTGTTACCCTTCGGGTTGACTAACGCCCCCGTGATCTTTATGTGTCTGATGAACAGTGTATTTTATCGGTATTTGGATAAATTTGTGCTGATCTTTATTGACGATATATTGATTTACTCTCGGACTATAGAGAAGCATCAGGAGCACCTCAGGTTAGTATTGCAAACCCTCCGAGAACACCAATTATATGCTAAGTTCAATAAATGTGAATTCTTTAAGGAGCAGATACAATATTTAGGCCACATCATCACTAAAGGTGGGATTGCCATGGATCCTGAAAAGATAAGGACCATTATGGAATGGCCAGTACCCAAAGATGTGGCGGATATCCGATCTTTCATGGGGCTGGTAGGTTATTACCGACGGTTTGTAGAGGGATTCTCAAGAGTAGCTTATCCAATCACATCCTTGCAAAAAAAAGGAAGAACCTTCAGGTGGACTCCTAAATGTCAAAGAATTTTTGAACAACTCAAATATCTACTCACCACGGCACCTGTTCTAAGCATAGCCGACCCTAGTAAAGAGTATGTGGTGTGTACTGACGCAAGTAAGGAAGGGGTAGGAGGTGTGTTAATGCAGGAAGGAAAGGTGATAGCATATGAATCAAGGAAGTTAAAAGAGCATGAGCAGAAATATTCTACTTACGATCTAGAGTTGGCAGCTGTGATTCACGCCCTGAAAATGTGGCGACATTACCTCATGGGGAAAAAATTTCTGTTATTGACAGACCACCACTGTCTGACCAATTATTTTAGCTAGCCCACTCTAAATGCGAGACAAGCACGGTGGGTAGATTTTCTGAGCAGTTTTGATTTTGAGATGAAGCATTTAAAGGGGAAGGAGAATCGGGTGGCCGACACTTTGAGTTAGAAGTTGCAATGCTTATACGAGATTTCTTGCAGTGAAGAGAAAAACCTCTTTAGGGAAATGATTATAAAGGTAGCCGAACAATATGATGTTTATCAACAAATAAAACAGCAAGTGCAGCTACCGAACAGCAAAGAAAACAGCTAGATTATGCTTTGGATGATGTTGGAATGTTGTACTATAAGTGTAGGTTGTACGTGCCCAATCAGAACAGTATTAAAAATATGATATTGGATGAGTATCATAGGAGTCATTATGCCGGACACCCAGGATATCAAAAGATGATCACCGCACTCCATAAAGAATATTATTGGCTGGGAATGAAGAAATATGTGGCTGGATACTTGGCTCGATGTCTAGAATGTCAACAAATTAAAGCAGAACACCAACATCTTGCGAGTTTATTACAACCATTACCCATTCCAGAATGGAAGTGGGAAACCATCTCTATGGACTTTATAATAGGTTTGCCTAAGTCAAAGAAGAACAATGACTCCATCATGGTGGTGGTGGACAAGCTAAGTAAGTCAGCACATTTTATACCAGTGCAATCTACATACAGAGTTGTGCAGATCACCCATGTATTCATGCAAAATATATTTAAGCTGCATGGGTTACCAAAGATAATAATTTCAGACCGTGATGTAAAATTTACGTCGGTCTTTTGGAAGACATTGTTTGAAGAATTGGGAACTCAGCTGAACTTTAGCACGGCTTATCACCCTCAAACCGACGGGCAAACTGAACGGGTGAACCAGGTGGTGGAAGATATGTTGAGGGCATATGTGATGTAGCAACCAAACAAGTGGGAGGACTATCTTCATTTGGTTGAGTTCGCATACAATAATGGCTACCACACATCATTGCGGATGAGCCCTTTTGAAGTATTGTATGGGTGGAAGTGCCGCACCCCCTCAAGCTGGAGTGGACCGGAAGACAGACTGAGGTTAGGCCCTGAAATGCTTAAGGAAATGGAGGAACTGGTTAAAAAGGTGCGCTCTAATCTGAAGGCAGCTCAGGATAGGAAAAAGAACTTCGCTGACCGGAAAAGGAGGTTTAAGGAGTATCAGGTCGGTGATCATGTGTATGTGAGAATTCGAGCAAAAAAGAGCACACTACAGTGGAGCGAGTGTGCTAAGTTGGCACCTCGATACTGTGGACCATTCCAAATCTTAGCGAGAATTGGGTCGGTGGCTTACCAACTTGCTCTGCCTAGTCACATACGAGTCCACAATGTCTTTCATATCTCCGTGTTAAAAAAATATGTTTATGATCCTAAACATGTGATTAATTGGCAGGAGATTCAGGTGAGAATTATCTCCGAAAGATCAATCTAAATGTTTTCTCTTAAAATAAAACTGACTCAGGATGTTGCATGTTGCAGGTAGAACTGGAAGGAGAAATCCGGGTCGAACCGCTGAGCATCCTCGACCAGAGAGAAGTCACGCTGCGGAAGCAGGATATTACCCAAGTTAAAGTGTAGTGGCAGCACTTTGGACCTGATGAGGCCACTTGGGAGGATGAAGAATTCATGAAATAGGCTTACCCAAGGTTGTTTAGAACCGAAGGACATCGGGGCGATGTCTAAATTCAGGAGGGGGAGATGTCATATCCCCAGACTATTGTAAATATTTTTATTTACCTCAATTAAAAAAAAGGACACAAATAAAAGGATGATGATTATTATCTGTTGCATGAATTAATTAATATTTACCTTTTTTCATAAATGGAATTGTGGAATAATTTCCTAGTAATAGGGATGTTATGTAACTACTGAGGAGTTAATATATTTAAAGAAAAATAATAAAGAAACGCTTGCAAACCCTAACCACCTTTCCCCTCCCTAACCATGGAATGGGTTCCAGGAAAAAGGGAGGAGGGGGGAAATAAAAACACTGTGTTGTAGAGGACAGGCAGTGGGGAAAATGTATTTCTTACCATGTCTGGTGAGGATCAGATGGTAAGAGTGCAGAGCGCGTGCAACTAGCAAAGATGGTTATCTTTGAGCAAGTTAGGGGGGAGACTGGTATTGAAAGATAGTCTCATGGTCGGGTGGAGGACTAGCTGCAGAGTACAGATAGGAAACAAAAAGAAGAAGTGCATTTACGAAGGGTGACACAGGTATGTGGCTCTGAATTAATCCTAAAGAAAAGAATGTTTAATTTCTGTAAGTTGCAGTTTTCTAGAGCAGTGTGTAAGGGTGCAAAATAGGATTTTGAGAAGTAACTTAATTTAAAAGAATTGTTGTTGTTAACTCAATATGGGAGGACAGACAGTAGAAAAAGGTCAAAACCCAGAAACTACATCGTAACCATATCTGTCTAGATAAAAACTTCCCTCGGACCTGAGATTGAAGCAAGCTGGAAAATTTGGGTGTTGACTGTATGTGGTAAGGGCAGTCAAAATGAATTTGCTGCGAAGGAACTTTAACTCATAATATAGCCAGTTTTCGAGAGCCTGAGAATAGGACAAACAAAAAAATTTCCTTAGGCAGACAATGAAAACTATAACATTTTCTCAAGGGAACCCTAAGTAACCACATAAGAGAACACAATGTAAAGCATAGTCAAATCCGAAATAGGAGAGAATGTAGCATTGGCTAAAGACCGGTGTTACCTCAAGTGGCTTCAAGTCTTTGGACTGAGCCTATTTTTCTGCAATAGTCATATACATATAAAAGTAGAAAAACCCTCATAGCCCAAGCCACGAAGATGCTCCTACCTTAAGAAGGAGACACCATCTCAAATAGAAAACAGTGACCAATTACAAGCTGTCGTAACAATGATGGTAATCCCCTATATTAAGAAGGGTTAGAAATAGCATGGCTTGGCAGGAGACCACTCTATATGCAAGCCTAACAGTGGCAAGACCCTTAGGAAAACTGGTATTGTGCAAGAAGGAGTAGCCAGTTTGGGTAGGGTTATAAACTTTCCGCTCCTAATTCGCCACATCAAGCAAGGCACAGAACCTAGTAGCTATCGGAAGCTGAAGAGGAAAGGCTACAGGATGTGATGGAAGAGCAGGACTTGGACAGCTCGAAAGAGGATAGAAAACCAAATACATGAAAACCAATCTTAGAGTGAATATTTAACACAATAAAGTTGTGCATACATTTACATCTTTAGTAGAGAACAGAACTTGAAGAAAAGATGTGCGAAAAACCCTGAATTTTTATAAATTAAAAGAGTTAGAAACACTTGCACAGTGGAACTGCGGGCAGAAATCCTCTGTCAAGCCTATACAACAAGATTATTGTGCTAACATAAGTAAATACATATTTCGCATAAATTACAGTCTAGAAGGGAGAGAGCTAATCTGCCAAGAGCTAAAGAAACACATGTGTGTGAAAAAACTATATATACAATCATAGGGTCCGAACAGAGGAACTGTAGTTGGCCCAAAATCTAGTAATTGATTTACATAAGTCATTACAGTACAAACTGAAACTTGGACGGGCCGAAAATACCCTCCAAACCCCTTATTCATTAAATTATAAAAGACCTAGAGGAATTAATCCCATTGAACACAAAAGAATCTCTGGAGCAGCAGGCAAAGGCCATAGCCGGAGAGATTTCCATACCTGGAGCTTTTTTTTGGGCGGAGATGGGGTTTCCCCTAGTCGTGGCTAGGTCACTAAGTGCAGGTTAGGCACCCAGCCTATACAATAGAAAACCATATAACACAAATTAGATTACAGAGGAAGCCATGCAGGCTACTGTAGCATCAAATCAAAGGAAAATAACTATGTCCTTTGTCAAGGAACTTACCCTCTAAAGGAATCCCCGACCTATGTATGAACAACATTGTTCCAGAGCTGCAGGACACTTCCATAGCCAAACGCACCTGCAGACGTATAACCTAGTATCAACAAGAGTCATTCTATGAACAACAACAACAAAGGAGCGCATAGTCAAATGGTGCAGGGAAAACATAATTATGTTTGTCATTACCTGAGGAGTTGAAGACCGATCTGCCAGTATCTAGACAGAGACTGTAAGTCGGCTCTCAGGTCTGAGTGCACAGGCGGAGCTCGAACAGACCCTCAGAGAGGGAGAATCGACTAACCAAATGAGCCAACTTCCAAGACTATCGATAGAATAGGTTGGCAGCCCGCGAAAGAAGATTACCCAGCCATCGTTGGATTGTATGATGCGTTCCCCACCATCGATGCAGCGAGGATTACCATGCAAGGCAGAGGAATAGACATTCTTGTCGGCCTCATACAGCACAAAACCGGGTAGGAGTTAATTCACTTGGAAACGGATAAGGCATGTCACGTGATGGCGGAAGGAAAAATCAAAAGATAACTCATTACCGAATGCCGCGTGGATTACATGCATGAGACTTTTGTAAAACCAATATAAAACAGTACACCAGTCCTTAAATCAAATAATACGTGGAGTGCAAACAGTGGCGTAAATAAATAAATTCCTTTAGTTATCCATGGGTATGGGGAAATTATATAAATGTATAAATATAAAAAATAAATAAATAAATAAAAATAAAAAAAAATAAAAAATCCTGCGTGGAGACATTACAACTAACCTTGGACTTGAACCATTACAATTCACGCTTCGTGCACTTCATAGACCCTTTACCATACTTTTATCCAAAATTGTAGGCTTTGAGACCTAAAATAGTTACGTGGGGGATCCGCTACCCAATAATAACATAATCGCATTCATTCATAACATACGTAAATATATCAAACACAGGTATTTCTAGAGTAATCTTCTTTATTAATGCATCAAATATTCTTACAAACTCAAACTATCATGCGCACTCAGCAGTGGACTTCTACCCTAGGCCTCTGTGCACACAGCTGTAGAGCTTTTCTACTATTCTAAGATTCTTCGCTCTTTTCACTAATGACCCATTACATTCATCATCATCAATACTACTATTTCTTCTGCCTTAGACTCTCCTTTTTATACAACCACATGGCCTGCAGACCATGGGTATATATTCTAAAGTTGACACAACTTACATATAAGAAGGACGGAAACCCTTTATGACACTTTACATCTACATGCTCCGCAACCATAAATTGCAGAGAATTTACACTTTACATACAAAACTTAGGCTTTCTGGCCCAAAACTTGGGATTTTAGCCCCAAAATTAACCCCAGGGGACCCTGTCCCAACACCCTGTGACTGTGGCATTGGAGACACTACTTCTCAAAGAAAACATTACGAACTCTCTTGGCTATGTGGGAGGAGCTAAGGTGAAAATTCCCTTTCATGTACAAATGAGGGGGTATTTATATCCAAGGGTGAAACTGAACCTTGTGGCTATTCAACTACCCTCATGACTGTTTGACTTCCAATACTCTTTGACTTTACATGACTATTTGTACAACAAGTGGGTCTCTTGTAATTCCACGTTACATTACATTGATAGACAGTATGGTACACAATAGATATGTGGACGACATGACAGTGTTGGTACTTTCGTGTTGTTGGGTGATGGATGTCCTTATGGTGTGTCACAACTTCACCTTCGCATGGCAAAGTGCATGGAGATTTCGATGGTCGTTGGTTCACTTGATGTTTCTTTTGCATGTTGCTCCTTTCATCAGTTCATCCGTCGTGAGCACATCTTGCATGTTTTCTCATATGACCGTCCATGAACACATCTTTGCATGATCATCCATTCGCGAGCACATCTCTTTACATGCATCGTTTGTTCGTCCATTTGCGAACCTGTCCTTCTGCATGTGCTCCCTTCGTTCATCCCATTCATCGTCACGCCATGTTTGTTTGTGTATCTATTCCTGCAGTCACTCATGAGGAGAAGACATCAATACATAAACCTTCTATTCTACCATGATACATGATCATTTCGGATGCAGGTGACTGGGAGAGGCAACAAGGTTGTGATGTGGGATGGAGGCTCTGGCTACGACTAATGAAAATTGTGCAAGAGTCGCTGGGTGATGAATATGGGAAATCCATATTGACAGTGACTATCCCTAAGGTCTGGCTCAGCTGGAGAACAAAAATGTGTAGTTTTTTAATGGGAACAGTTCGGGCTGTAGGAAGGCTGGGTAGGCAAAACTACGCAATTTCCTGAATGAGCGGGCAACTGGCTTGGCAGCAAAAACTACGCAATGTTTTGAAGGAACAGGTCGGGCTACAAGGAGGCTTGGCAGACAAGAGTTGCACAATTTTTTGGAGGAATGGGCCGAGAGTTTGGCAGCTAAAACTGTGCAATTCCTGGAGGGAACTAGCAGCTGGATGCTGGGTCACTACCAGCAGAAACTATGTAATTCCTGAGGGGAACTGGCAGTCAGCTATCAGGAGCTTGGCAATAGAAACTACACAATTCATGGAGGGAACTAGCAGTCTACTACTGGGAATTGCTGCCAAGAAAAACTGCGCTAATGCTGGGAGGTCAGACTGTTGATCACCTCTGCACAGTTTCTAGGTTGAGTGGACTACTGAGCAGCAGAGGGCCTGCTCATGAAAACTTCACAATTTTATGGGTGAGCAGTCGGTCGACTGTTGGGAGGGCTGGCTAGAAAAATTGCACAATTTTATGAGGGAGACAGGGACAAGAACTGGGTGTCTATCCGGCATGTTTGCGCAATTTTCTCAGTCAGCATAGCAGGAAATGCTTGCAACCTCTACGCATTTTTTCAGGGGAGTCAGTCCCAGGGTAGCTGTCGAGTCAAACTCTCTAGTTGACCGGCATGGAGACTGATTGATTTTCTTGCGAGCAACGCAGCATGAAATGAATTGCATAGTGCTTCTGCGCTTTTTTAGGTGACAAACGATCGATTCAATGGTGGGCTGATGGTCTGGCTGTCAGAGGGGAGTTCGGTCGTCAAAACTTTAGTAAAATTACTAAGTCTGTGAATGAGTGAAAGATGCATATGTGATCTTGCAAACACACACTTGCATGACTTAATGATGAGACGACTCAAACCATCCAAACAAACATGTTCAACATGACTGACTGATAGTACAAGCGACAAGCATGACACTTATGATTGATCGTTGGTCGACTATGACGACGCTTGCGTGACAGTAAATGTGACTCCATGTGTGAGTGTGGCAGATGTTTTAATAGAAAACATAGCAATTACACATGAAGCGAAGACTTTCAACATGACCAGAACATGGTCACAAGCATGACTTTGACATCAACATGCAAAACTTGGATGAGGTCAAAAAGCAAGGTGGATACAAAGACTCACACGAGCTCACAGAGTGAACCTGAGTGTGCAATCATCAAGAAAAACTCTCAAGGGAGGCTCCAAAATTGGGTGCAGGCCAAAATTTTGGAGGGTGGTTGTAGCTGCTACAACACTTGGCGACACACTGGTGGAACTCCAACTTCTTAGTTTTGGTTCATTGCTAGCATATGGCCTTGGTCTTTTGGGGAGTATTGAATCGATGTGAGGGTTACTTCGGCTTCCCCACTTCCCCCATGGACATATGTGGATCACCTTTTTCCAACTCAGTCAAACACAATCAAAAGTTCAACTTGATTACAGTGTTTCGAATCTAGGAAGGGTAGTTTAGCTCGCAAGTTGAATATTTTCAGAGTATAAGTTTTCATCTTTGGTGTTGCTCCACTACCAACAGGGCTAGACAGTATCCTAGTGAAGTCACGTAGGAACACACACATTGCTCCACTTCCAGTGAGCCTGGTTAGTTCCCCAGTGGAGTTGGATGCTTCACCTCTCTGCACAGGAAGCCCTTCTCTTCTTTTGCCTTTGTATTTTTTCAAGAGGATTATGCATAGGCACTTATTCATTTTTGGGGCAGAAGAGGGATCCTGAATTATTGAGAACAGAAGAGGTTATTCCTTCAAAGAAGCATGTAAGACCTCTGATATAGGTTTTCTCATTTAGAATTTCCCCTTCTCTATTTTTAATCGTTATATGAGCTTGAACACATAGAGCAGACGACTAAGTACAGGCATGGGGCTTCCCAGTGTGGAAACAGGTTCATCGTTGGACCAAAACTTCCTTTGCAGGTGGCTCGTATTTTCCGTTAAGACTTCATCAGCCGAAGGTTATAACCAAGCACAGAGAAGTTGGACACAAGATTGTCCAAGTGTTGCAGTGTCACAAGTCTCTTTATATTTCAACCACATACTCTATTCAAAAGCCATGACGTAGTAGTTGGTAGGACTTATTTCCGGAAACAACAATAGTAATATATCAAGAAAATAAAACAAACATAAACAAAAATAGTAAATAGAACAAACAAAGTAAAAACAAAGATATTAAGAAAAGAAAACAAGATGAAAACAACAAGAAGTAGGCAGACTATGTACATGGCATGGGGTGTGGCCCGGCCTACTAGAAGCAATGCTTGAGATCTTGGCCATTGGCAGGAGGGTTGTCATCCTTCTCGTCAAGTGATTGCAGGTGGAGTGTGTATGTGCCAAGCTTCTCACAGACCAGTATTAGGCTACCAAGTTCTGTTATTGGAACTTGGTGGTATTCCAAAATACCTTTAAGTGAAGACGACACCACTGCTTCATATACTGCATGCAACATAGGCTCAGATGATGGCACGGGGTAGTTGCTTTTATTCCAAGAGTAGTTCAAGTTTCTGAAATCAATGCATAGGCAAATTTCCCCAGATTTCTTAAGTGAATAACTTAAATTAGAAACCCATGTATGATGATGAACTTTGTAAGTAATCCAAACATCCAAAATTTTAGTTAATTTTTTCTATCTAAGGAGTTCAAACGACATATGTGTTTTACCTGGATTTTGTTGCAATGGCTTGGCTCCTCCTTTACCAGGAATCTCGTGTTGGATTATTCATGTGTCGTGTGTACTCAGGTCATCATCTGCGCATGTAGACACATCCCGATACTATTTGATCAAGCGGTCAAAGACTTGCCACTTTGTGGTGTACAGTTTGTACCGAGACTAACTATCTTCGGATCATGATTGGTTCCTAGGTTGCTCTGTTCGTTCATAGTGGTGGTCCTGTGGGTATTGCTATTTCTTGGCCCTTGACAGAATTTTTGCAAGCCATAGAGCTTTCTGAGAGAAACCCCACCCTTGGGGATGGGATTGCCTTTCTTGCCCTCAACTGCAATTTTCAAGAGTTTCTCGTGCTTACCTTCATAGGTTGTTATGTCCTTGAAAGCATCAACATTTTTTGCAGGGTGTAGTATCACTTTGAATGTGAGCACGTTGAGGTTGATGGTCCTTTGTAAGCTCGAAACGAGTGCTTCATACCCATCAACATTATTTGTGCACTCGAACTTCAAGTAGCTTCAAATCATGCATTTTTGGTTGTTTTGGGTGACTAAGATATACCCAGTCCTTGAGACATCATGTGTCTTTGATTAGTCAAAATCCATGGCCCATAGCTTGTATGTATACATACCGTTTGACATGCTAGTACTGTTGCTACTACTGTTGTTGTTACTACTACTACTATTGGTACAATGTATTGTACAAGTTTCATTACCATCAGTTAGGCAAGGAAGGAGTCCCAACTGCATGTCTGGTGGGGTTGGAGCTGGTCATGCAGGATAACACCCCAATGTTGTTTCTAGGAGGCAGCTGCCAAACATGAGTCTTGCGAAGGCCAATGGTTCGTTCTCGTCATTAAGGGGAGTGTGTTAGGTCCCTATAATACTAGTGATTCCCCCATTACTATTGTCATTGTAGCCCTTATTGTTATTATTGTGCCCCTTTTGTCCCCATATTGTTATTAGTGTGCCCCATAGTAACCCACTATTGTTATTGTTGTGCCCTTGTATTATTACTGTTATGTCGGCTTGATTATATTGTGACCCCTCAGACTCTTATATATAGAAGGGAGGTTTAGTCACTTGTATCATCCAAGAATTGTTCATTTGTGTAATGTAAAGGAGGTTTCACGCTCGAAGAGGTTGAATTCTAAGGCTTTGATCTATCTTTTCTATCTTTTTGTGAGCTGGTTTCATAACATTTGGTATCAGAGCTTTGGATTCTAGGGTTTCGCTACTCCAAACAGGTCATCATGGCATTTTTGTTATAAAAAAAATTCTGCAACGTTTCAGAAGCTAAAAAAAACCCATTTGAGGTGAAATCATTCTAAACTATGAGTTCATATTTTAGAGCTTGTATCGCTATATTTTCAAAGATATGATCTGAGGAAGTTAGGTTTTTGCAGACTCCAGAATTACATTCCAAACAAGTGACATGGGAAAAATCGTCATAACTTTTGCTCTGAGCATCAGATTGAAATTTCGTTAGAAAGAGGATGGCCTGTAGTTTTTTGTATATCTGTTTTAGATACTTAGGTTGAAACAATGACATGTGGCACTTCGTACAAGTTTGATCTACTGAACTAGTCTATAATCAAGTCACTGTGGGATATTTGGCATAATTATTCCTTGGAGAATCCAATCTTGATCAGACTTGTGGGGTTAAAAAGAGGACTCAAAGGGTTACTACAAGACACGATTTTTGTTGAAAATGCAACAAGATGATGGAGCTTAGTGGAAAGGAGTCGCCTTCACTAAGTGGGCCCGCATGTTATTTTTGGCGCAAAGTCTATTTTTAGACATATGGATCATGGTCTATGAGTTGCAGGATGTTATTTGTGGATGATTGGTCATGTTGGTAAAAATAGATGGACTTCTATTTTTAGACATATGGGCGGAGTCTATTTTTAGACTACCAGGCTAAAAATAGAACAGTCAAATATTATTAGCTCTTAATAATATTTGGACTATAAACATTATCTTATCCTCTTGGAGCACTTCAGTTAGAGATACAGATGTGGCACATGCAACTGTCAGAAGGAAATACACTTTTCTTATGGGTCAGTTGAGCTATTGCATGATGGACTTCAGT
This sequence comes from Pinus tabuliformis, assembly GCA_031772625.1. Lineage (NCBI taxonomy): Eukaryota > Viridiplantae > Streptophyta > Pinopsida > Pinales > Pinaceae > Pinus > Pinus tabuliformis. The sequence goes on from CM062816.1 coordinate 1,425,548,611, forward strand.
TAGAACTCAAGTGATTGAGTTTGTTGGAGTTGATTAAGGAGTTGATGGAGTTGTGTTCAGTTTGACTTACTTGAACTAGTTGTATTTAGTCTAACTGCAGAATACACTAGTGATGAGTGATGTGAATTAATTATAAATTAATTCACTAATTATTAACTCATAAAGAAACTAAAGAATACATCAGTTAACTCAGTGCATGGACAGTTCAGTGGAGACAAGTGTTAGAGGTAAGTGAAAGGGCAAGACAGCTGTCAGTTGTGACTATAGTTGTGCATGAGATTTGCACAATCAATGGATTGAGTATTGCCAATGAGGATTGTGTGGTTCAGCCAAGGGAAATATGAGTTTGGATCAGCCATTCTCATCTATTCTCATGAAGGATTGTGCAATGGAGGCACGCAAGCAGCAGTGGAGATTTGAACCTGTGATTGATTCATATCTGAGCTAGTTTGTGTGTAACAGGTGGAGATAGTACTTAGTACTTGCGAGGAGTATTGTAATATGTATTGTTACATGTTCTCAATCAATATAATATACAGATAGTTGGGGGTTTTCATCTGTATGCTTTCCCCAGTACATACTGTGTTAATGTGCGCATGCGATTGATGTTTCATTTTTTTTAATTCCACAAAAATTGATGATCAACGTAGAGGAGGTTATGTATTATGCATGCATTCCGCAATAGTGTATAATCAGGATAATCTCTGTGAATAAGTGTCATATTATTCAAAATTTCTACATGGTATCAGAGCAGAGTTGATCATCAGATCTATTATTCAGAAAGTGTTTACATTTTATTTCTTCAGGCAGAGTCTGTAATCGGGCCAGGTAGCCTCTGGATTCATCCTTCCTTTGGAAGGTGAGATATCCGGTAAAATCCCATACAGTCAATCTCTGTACGAGAAATACTTTGTTCTCATGAATTTTAGATCAGAAGCGGTTGAGTTTTGAGCTGGTGGAATTTGAATTTGCAGCAGTGTTTTCTTGGTGTCAAAGTTGAAACGTCTTTCAATGGATTATGATTGGAGTATGCTCTTGAGGGCAGCTTGAATTATATTGCATGGAAAGATAGGATGGAGGCGGTGTTATATGACAATGGGCTGAAGGAGTTCATAGAGGCTGAGGTCCCAAAGGCTACTAATGCTGCTCACTTTTGAGGTTTGGCAAAAGAAGACAGCAAAGTGTCGAAGGATTCTGTTGTAGGGTGTGAAGGATCACATTGTATCCAGCCTGCATGGAAAGGCTTCTCCATACTTGATGTGGAAAGCGTTGACAGATTTATTCCAAAGCAAGAGCGACCAGAGGAAGTTGGCGCTCAAGGATAAACTCAGAAACATTAAGTGTGAGAATGGAGACAGTATGCCCAGGTATCTCACGAAGTTCACTCAATGCTAGGATGAGCTGGGAAGTGTGGGGGTGACTGTCGATGATGAGGACTTGGTGAGCTTGGCTCTCATTGGTCTTCTGAAGAGTTGGCATTCCTATCAGGACTCTGTCAATGGCTGGGAGAAATTGCCAGGATGGGAGAGACTTTGGTCGGATCTTGTGCAAGAGGAGATCAGGCGGAATACCAGGGACGGATCTTCATCAAAGGCATCTGATGAAGAAAACTGCGCTTTGGCTGCCAAAGCAAAGAAGGGGAAGGAGAAGGGTTCTCTTTCCGAATCCAGTTCTTCCAATGATGGGAAGAAGGTTGACAAATCGAAAGTGCAGTGCTTTCGTTGTCATGAGGTGGGCCATTATGCTGCAAATTGTCCACGGAGGAAATCCAAGAAGGGATCCGGTGAAGAATTTGAAGGTGAGGCACTTGCTTCGCAGTTTGAGTTGGATTTCACACTCTTCGCATGCATGGTTTCATCCATGGTGGGAAGTGGTTGGTTTCTTGACAGTGGAGCTTCTTTCCACATGACCGGTGACAAAAGTTTGTTCAGTACTTTGGAGGAGAAATATCTCCAGACACTCATAGCGATGGGTAATGATGAGAAGTATAGTGTCTCAGGTGTAGGCACGGTTATTTTTCAGAGGAAGCATGGAGCTCGCCTTACCTTGACTGATGTCAAGTATGTACCAGGACTGAAGAGAAACTTGGTGTCGATCGCGATGCTGGAAGACAGAGGCTATGATGTAGTCTTCAATGAGGGAAAGGTTTTCCCTAGACACATCATCACTAGATAGGTGAAGCAGCTTGGTTCACGGGTCAAGAACCTGTATGCTCTTGAGGTTCAAGATGCATGCAAAGCCTTGAGCAGTGAGGCAACTGATGGAGACTTGGTGGTTGAGAGGGAGCGTATATTACCTCTCAACATGCAGAACCAGAAGAAGTCTCAGACAATTGTGGAGGAGCCACGATTGGTGTAGCAGCTTCAGGAGGTTGTGGAGCAGCCACAACAAGGGAAGCTAAGAGGAGATTGAGTAGAGACATCTACTCATGCAGAGACCTCCAGTAGGGGGAAACTTCGAGCCAGGTGGGTAGAGGGATCGCATGCAGCCATACCTCTAGGTAGGAGGTGGGGTGATGTGGATTGATCGTCCCAAGGAGGAGGGGCAGGATCCTTGAGGTACCCAACCTCTTGGATGAGACCTTGCTACAGGAGCCCTGATGTGGAGTAGTAGGAACTGACTGATTGGGTAGAGACAGATGCGGATGGATTAGCAGAGAGAGTGACAGTGTAGGGAATCCCAGGACAGTGCATAGCTAGCACGCTGTAGCAATGCGAGAGGCACAAGTGTTTTGCACAGTGCTAGGTGGCATAGAGAAGTGTGCAATGGTGCGAGATGCATGGAGATGTTGCAGTTGCGCAGATGTCAGAGAGGGAGCACTTGTCAGAAGCAAGTAGAGCTTCAACATCAGAGTATGTTCCTAGCCCAACAGAGTGGTCAGTTGGGAGTGTTTTTGTTCCAAGTGTTGTTGGAGCAAGTGGACCGGGAAAATGTGTTGCATGTAGAACATTCCAGAGTTGCAGGATAGGGGTTGCTAATAATCCATATCTTGTGAGAGGGAGTGTTGAAAATGCAACAAGATGATGGAGCTTAGTGGAAAGGAGTTGCCTTCACTAAGTGGGCCCGCAGGCTATTTTTGGCACAAATTCTATTTTTAGACTATGTCTATTTTTAGACATATGGATCATGGTCTATGAGTTGTAGGATGCTATTTGTGGATGATTGGTCATGTTGGTAAAAATAGATGGACTTCTATTTTTAGACATATGGGCGGAGTCTATTTTTAGATTTCCAGGCTAAAAATAGAACAGTCGAATATTATTTGCTCTTAATAATATTTGGACTATAAACATTATCTTATCCTCTTGGAGCACTTCAGTTCGAGCTACGGATGTGGCACATGCAACTATCAGAAGGAAATATGCTTTTCTTATGGGTCAGTTGAGCTATTGCATGATGGACTTCAGTTAGAACTCAAGTGATTGAGTTTGGTGGAGTTGATTGAGGAGTTGATGGAGTTGTGTTCAGTTTGACTTAGTTGAACTAGTTGTATTTAGTCTAACTGCAGAATACACTAGTGATGAGTGATGTGAATTAATTATTAATTAATTCACTAATTATTAACTCATAAAGAAACTAAAGAATACATCAGTTAACTCAGTGCATGGACAGTTCAGTGGAGACAAGTGTTAGAGGTGAGTGAAAGGGCAAGACAACTGTCAGTTGTGACTATAGTTGTGCATGAGATTTGTACAATCAATGGATTGAGTATTGCCAATGAGGATTGTGTGGTTCAGCCAAGGGAAATATGAGTTTGGATCAGCCATTATCCTCTATTCTCATGCAGGATTGTGCAATGGAGGCAAGCAAGCAGCGGAGGAGATTTGAACCTGTGATTGATTCAGATCTGAGCTAGTTTGTGTGTAACAGGTGGAGATAGTACTTAGTACTTGCGAGGAGTATTGTACTATGTATTGTTACATGCTCTCAATCAATATAATATACAGATAGTTGGGGGTTTTCATCTGTATGCTTTCCCCAGTACATATTGTGTTAATGTGCGCAGGCGATTGATGTTTCATTGTTTTTAATTCCACAAAAATTGATGATCAACGTAGAGGAGGTTATGTATTATGCATGCATTCCACAATAGTGTATAATCAGGATAATCTCTGTGAATAAGTGTCATATTATTCAAAATTTATACAATTTCAGATATTCTAGATCCACAGTTATAGAGATACAACAGATTCAATATCGAGCTCTTACAAAGTGAAAAAAAGGTGTGTAGTTTTTTTTTTAATTTTGCATAAGATTGGTTTGAAAAAATAGTTTAAAGGAATTCAAAGGGAATAGTGAAGAATTATTAGCATTAACTGATGTCCCGAAGAAAGAAAATGGAAACACCTAGTAAGCAACCTGAAATCTCTAGCATGACTTGTGAAGAAGAGGAAGAAATGCAACATGATATATCAAAAGACCAAGTACAACAAATTTCACTCTCACAAAAGATAACTGAAGCCAGGATGAATGGCATGGAAGCTAAGATGAATGATATGCAAGTTAAGATGGATGGCGTGGAAGCTAAGATGGATGGAATGGATGCTAAGATGAATGGCATGGACGCTAAGATGGAAGAATTGAAGATAAATTTGAATAAGTTGCTACAAGAAATGGTTACTAATGGTGAAAGGGTAGAAAAGGAAACTCATGATCAGAACAAAAGAAATGTTAATCATGATTTCATAGACTCTAATGTTGGATTGAAAACCCATCATGTTCCAAAAATCAATATGAGGAAGTTTGATGGCAAGGATCTCGGAACATGGATACTATAGATGGAGCAATTTTCGATCTCCATAATGTGCAAAACACACAAAAGGTACGTATTGCAACTTTAAATTTGGAACTAAACCAGTTTGTATGGTATCAATGGCTTTTCTCTTGTAAACAAATTGTCACTTGGGCAATTTTTACAGAAGAAATGACAGCACATTATGAGGATACAAAAAGCAACACCTTTTTTAGCCAATTGATAAATCTCAAACAAAAGGGTTCAATGATGGAGCACATTGAGGACTTCCAAAAATTGAACATAAGGGTAAAAGATATTCCATAGGAGTATAGGATTGATGTGTTCATAGGGACTTTAAAGGATAATATCCAACATGAGGTTTGCCTTTGGGAACCTGATTCATTGGAGAAGGCATTCAGGTTAGCAAGAAAAATGGAAAGCAAAATTATGGCAACTAGGAAGCCTACCACTCACAACTATAACGATAGAAGTGTTGTTTCCCCTAGCCTTCCACAACCTACAAGGTTGACACCACAACAATTGGAAGAAAAAAGAGCCAAAGGGCTTTGTTACAGTTGTGATAACAAATACACTAAAGGTCATAAGTGTGCTAAGAAGAAATTATTCTACATAGATTGTGAGGAGGAGGAGGAAAAGGAACAAGAAATGTCAAAAGAAGAGGATATACTCCAAGAACAAACCCTAGATAAAGAAGAAATGAATCCAACCATATCTTGTAATGCATTGACTGGAATTACCACTCCTCAAACTATCAAGATAGAAGGACATATCAAGAAGAAAAAGGTAATAGTGTTGACTGGTTTGGGAAATACCCATAATTTTATTCATTGTAAGATAGCCAAGGAATTGAATTGCTTCCTATATCCAGCACCAGAGTGTTAAGTGATGGTTTCAATTGGAGGAACCATAGATTTCTCTGGAAAGTGCCATAATATCAAGCTATCCATGGGAGAATATGTATTGAATAGCCCAAAACCATAGATTGCTCTGGAAAGTGCCATAATATCAAGCTATCCATGGGAGAATATGTATTGAATAGCCCAATGCTTTCCATTCCAATGGGTGGTGTTGATGTTGTACTAGGAGTCCAATGGCTACCATCCTTGGGTACAATATCTTTTAATTTTCAAGAACTTTTCATGAAATTTTGTGCGGAAGGAAAGGAAGTTGAATTAAGGGGTATTGCAGGGAAACCGGGAAATATAATCAGCTCTAACGGTATGACAAAGCTTCTAAAGAAGGAACAACGAGGCATAATTGCACAATTATGTTCACTAGAGGTTTCCACATCTAAATCATCTATTTCTCCAGATCTCCAAAAAGTCGTGGACAATCATTCCAAGGTATTTGAGACTCCCAAAGGCCTCCCACCTATTTTTGATCATGATCATGCTATTCATTTGATTCCAGGAAGTGTTCCTCCAAACATCAGGATGTACAGATAGCCTTATGCCCAAAAGAGTGAAATTGAACATATGGTTGTATAAATGCTAGAGGCTGGTATAATTCAACCTAGTCAAAGTTCTTTCTCTGCTCCAGTAATATTGGTGCACAAGAAAGATGGATCATGGCACATGTGTCTGGATTATAGGGAGCTCAACAAGCTCACTATTAAAGATAAATTTCCCATTCCTTTCATTGATGAATTATTGGATGAATTGCATGGATAAATTTACTTCACCAAGTTGGATCTTCGCTCAGGATATCATCAAATCATAATGAAGACTGAAGACATTCCGAAAACAGAATTTAGAACTCATGAGGGTCATTATGAATTTTTGGTCATGCCTTTTGGCCTTACCAATGCATCTTTTACATTTCAAGGTTTGATGTATTCCATTTTCAAACCCTTCCTTAGAAAATTTGTGTTAGTATTTTTTGATGATATACTAATCTATAACGAGTCTTGGAAGGATCAAGTTCAACATGTTTACTAGGTGCTCAAACTATTGGAGGAGAAACAATTATATGCAAAAAGCTCCAAATGTTTCTTTGGAGTACAAGAGGTGGAATATCTGGGTCATATTGTATCTCATGAAATTATTAAGGTAGACCCTAGAAAAATTAAAGCCATTAAGGAATGGAAAAGCCCCACATCCATAAAGCATCTGCGAATATTTCTTGGGTTGACAGGGTATTATCGAAGTTTGTTAAGAATTATGGGAGAATAGCAACACCTCTAACAACATTTTTGAAGAAAGATGCATTTTCATGGACTCCAGAAGCAACAAAGGCCTTCGAACATCTTAAATAGGAAATGTGCCAAGCATTAGTCTCAGCTACACCAGACTTCACAAAAACCTTTATTGTGGAATGTGATGCTTTGGGAAATGGAATTGGTGTTGTTTCAATGCAAGATGAAAGACCCATTGCTTTCGAAAGTCGTCCAATCAAAGGAAAGTATTTACACAAAGCTATTTATGAGAAGGAACTATTGGCAATACTACATGCACTTAAGTAATGGTGACCCTACCTAATGGGAAGACACTTCAAGGTAAAAACGGATCATGATAGTCTTAAATACTTTTTAGAATAAAGATTATCCTCTGAAGAGCAACAAAAAATGGGTCACAAAGATGTTGGGTTATGACTTTAAAATCATCTACAAAAAAGGGAAGCAAAATGTTGTGGCAGATGCACTCTCAAGAAAGGATGAGGATGTGGAAGCATTGTTGTGCACCATTTCTATTATCCAACCAGATTGGATAAATGAAGCAAGGGATGAATGGAATAATGACGAAGAAGTGTGGGAACTCATTCAAAAGTTACAACAAGATCCCAGTACATCTGATACATTTAGCTAGAAAAATGATTCGTTATGGTACAAAGATCGCTTATACCTATGTAAGAATTCCCAACTCAAACAAAAGATTCTTATGGAATTGTACACTTCTCCCTTAGGACACTCGTGATTTTTAAAAACTTACCACAGGGTTAAGAAGGAATTTTTTTGGGATTGCCTTAAATCGTATATTCAAAATTTTGTGGCGGAATGTTTGGTTTGCCAACAAAATAAAGTTGAAACAATTAAGACCCCAAGTCTATTACAACCTTTATCCATTCCAAGCCAACGTTGGGAGGAGGTTTCAATGGATTTTATCACATGTTTACCCAAGGCCGAAGGAAAGAATGTCATCATGGTGGCAGTTGACAGACTTACCAAGTATGCACACTTTTGTGCATTGTCGCATCCATTTAAAGCTAGTACAGTTTCTACTGCATTTATGGAAACAATTCAAAAGCTACATGGAAACCCAAAGATTATTGTAAGCGACAGAGATCCCATTTTCACTAGAAATTTTTGGAGAGAATTATTTTCTTGTCTCGGTACTCCGTTAGCTCATAGCTCATCTTATCATCCTCAATCTGATGGGAAAACTGAGATAGTAAACAAATATTTGGAAGGATATCTTCATTGCTTTGTATATGATAAATAGACACAATGGGTCAAATGGTTGCCTCTAGCTTAATGGTGGTATAACACTTCTTCCATACTGCAACAAAAATGACCCCATTTATGGCACTTTATGGATATCATCCACCACCCATCACATCATATTTAAGAAAAAATTCTCTAAGGTTAAAGCAATGGAACATCACATAGAGCATCAACAACAAGTTCTCCAACTCTTAAACAATAACCTCACTTTGGCGCAGAATAGAATGAAACAATAGTCAGATCGACATCACAGTGAAAGAAGTTTTGATGTAGGTGACTGGGTATTCCTATGGCTACAACCATATAAACAAATGTCCCTCAAGCAAGCTAAGAAGGATAATGAGCTATCACCAAAGTATTATGGTCCATACAAGATGTTGCAAAAGATTAGTACTATGGCATACAAATTGGAGCTTCTTGCAGCTTCCCGAGTGCACCCAGTTTTCCATGTTTCATGTTTAAAGAAGGTTATAGGTGACAAGCTCCTAGTTCAAACAATATTGCCAGAACTTGATGAGGAAGGAAAAATCACATTGGAACCAAAGGCAGTCATAGAAACAAGAACTCAACAGCTACGAAATCGTTCAATTTCAGAGTATCTCATCAAGTGGAAGAACTTATCCAATTATGACAATAAAAATATTTATTATTCAATTAAATAATAATATTATATGATTCTATTTTTAGTAAAATCTGGGTTTGACTTTGATCCTCAGGTCAAAATTAGCCGTTACAATATAGCCGTTGGAGTCTCTGCACACTCTATTTAATCAATCTAAACCAGATCAGTTCTTCAACTTGTCCTGACGATGAACCACACTGGTTGGTTCGAAACGCGTCGACAAACGATTGATTATGTGATTTTGCTGAAGATTATCTAAACAAGAACTTATCCGCTGAATATTCCACATTGGAGGATGAGAATTTTATACAGAAGCATCCAGAACTACTCAAGTGTTGAGGAAAACACTTTTTGGAAGGAAAGGGGCATGTTAGGTCCCTATAATACTAGTGATTCCCCCATTACTATTGTCATTGTAGCCCTTGTTGTTATTATTGTGCCCCTATTGTCCCCATATTTTTATTAGTGTGCCCCATAGAAACCCACTATTGTTATTGTTGTGCCCTTATGTTATTACTGTTATGTCAGCTTGATTATATTGTGACCCTTTAGACTCCTATATATAGAAGGGAGGTTTAGTCATTTGTATCATCCAAGAATTGTTCATTTGTGTAATGTAAAGGAGGTTGCCCCCTCGAAGAGGCTGAATTCTAAGGCATTGATCTATCTTTTCTATCTTTTTGTGAGTTGGTTTCATAATAGAGTGACATTATGTTTCATATACCTCTCGGATAACACCTGGATCTGGTTTCATTTTCCCTTGTACGGAAGCCACATGTGAGACCAGTCTATAGCAAAATATTCATCTAGCTTACTGGACCAATCTCTGTTGAGTAGTACACTGTATGCTTCCGGTATGTCCATAACCACTATGTTGGTGCATTGGTGGACTCGACCGTCATGAGATAGTCAGATAATCACATCTAGTAGTTAACCAATGGCTAGTATTGATGTTCGATCAAGCTATATGATTCACGCGGATGTCTCGCTCCATTGTGCATTGATCTTTTTTGCAATGGAGAGTGGCATGTTGTTGACTGTCGCACCCGAATCAACCAAGCAGTTGTGAACATTACAGTTAAAGATTTCGAATGATAGTAGGAATGGAGGGCAACCTAAGTTTTCTTCTTCCATCCAGAGTGTGTTAAGCACAGTGGAAAGTGATCTGGGAGGTGTGCTTGCTCCCTTGTTGGTAGAGGTTGCGTTGTCCATTGTTGTCTATCCCAATGCACGTAGCAGGATGTCTCGCTGACTCTGGATCTTAGCTAGCTCAAACAAACTAATGTTTGCTCGAGTTTTCTTCATGTCATATACAATGTTGTATTCCAAAGGTGGAAAACGCACCTAGGTGTCAGGGGTAGAACGAATGTTCATGTCGTCCGGCGGAGTATTTTGCATCTTACTACCCATGGATGTACTTTTGTCCACCGCTGTCTTCCCAGACTTGTTTTGTGTTTCCTACTTTGGGGTGGCTGGTGGATCAGCCTTCCTCAACAACAGTCTCATATTTTCTTATGCTTCTCCAAGTGTAAGGGGAGCCCTTTTACTCCTGAGATTGTATCGGTCATTTTGCTTTTGGGGCTACTTCTCAGTGTTCATCTTCAACCTTGCTTGTGAGCACTGATTTACGTTCACCACATGTCCAAAACTTGATGGTTCATCAAGTGCAACCTCTTCGTCATCATCAGTGTCTTCCAACTACTCCTACATACTATTTTCCACATCGAAATTATGACTGCATACAGAGTTCGCAACTTGCTTCTAGTCTGAACAAGAGTTCTCAGGGTGATCTTCCTCATCGAATGAATAGAATTTAGGATCTGCACATTCTTCAACTTCGAAGACAATGCTCTGCACAGTTTTTGGAGCAGACCAATTGATACTAAATGAGTTGCTTGCTTGTCTCTACCTGGGCAGATGGCTACTTGCAAATGTGTCTGTTTTCCATTGTTTGAGCTCGAACACTTCCGTAGTCAAGTTCTTGACCAGGCAAATGAGGCTCTCAATATCAGTTGCTTCCTTGTCTCTACCCTTACTCGCCATCGCTTGGGACTTCCTGCTCGCATATTTGGAGTCCCTTGTTGATTCATCATCCTTGATGAATCCAATTACATGCAGGTCTTTCTCAACAACAATAGCCTATTCACAGCTTTCCAAGAGTGTTGGTTTCACACCTCGCTTGACGAACTGCGTAATGTTGGTCGGTAGTGCGGATGTGTAGTAATCCACAGTGATGGAGTCATGAGGTTTAGTGTCTGGTGTAAACTTGTTCAATATGTGTGTAAACCTATGATTGAAGTCTTTCATTTCTTCTTTTCCCTCCATCTTCAGGCTTCCCAATTCTTTGAGTAGCATGGCTGGGGTCTTGTCATCAGCAAATGTTTCAAGGAACATGTGTTTGAATGCACCCCAGTTCTATATAGAGTTCGGTGGAAGGCTGTGATACCATATAGTTGTGCGATCATCCAAGGTTCATGGAAACAATCTAGATGATATGTCATCATAACGTACCTCAAGGGTCTACAGTTGTAGGTAGAAGTTATCCAAGTGATCTTCTGCCTTCACCATGTTGTCAGGGTTGAACTTGTTGTTCATTCTCTCTACTAGATTTGGAATCTTGTGCAGAACAACCAGGAGAGCCAATGGTCCCTAAGTCATCCATTCCATATTTGGGTCAACCATCTCTTCTTCTTCTTCATCCTCTTCCTCTCTTTCAAAATCTGACGGTTCTGGCTCTGATTCCGTTGCTTCATCTTCGCCTTTGCCTCCTCCGCGGCCTTCCCCTCCACCTCTTGTATAGGAGTCTGGTCCCACGATCACAAGGGTGTCCTATTCGCCTTGTTGGAAGACCAGAGGTTCCTCTCCATCTTCAATAGCTTATGCCAAACCTTCAAGTGTGGCAAGGACTACTTCTTCCACTGATGATACAACAACTCTTGTAGGAGTGCCTTTTGGCTTTCTTGATGCGTATGGAAGATGTTGTATGCCTGGGATCAGTCTGACTACTTTTGTGAACTGATGAGTGATGGGATGGATGGAGTGAAGGTGATGATACAGAATCTTGTGTTCAGTCCTGGGAGGTGAGGAGTAACCAACTTCATAATCACACATAGGTGAGAGGGAGTGCAAGTTACTACCTTGACCAGATGGTTGATGAATGAGTGCGAGAGGTTGTTCAGCAATATACAACTGGCTTCCCTCCTTCTAGCGCCAAAAATGTTGATGGTTCTGGACCCGTCAACATTCAAGGGATCACCTCGATATGAAGTCCCAACTAGACCTCACACCGTTTGGTGTGGGAGTCCCATTTGGTATGATGGTCCAGTTTCCATTATCTTAAATATTTGCCTCAACTCTTGCTTGTCAGCATAGGAGAGTGGTATGCTTTGTCTTCAAGGAGTGACGTCTGTGTGCCTAGTGATTGTAAGTGTTACTTGTGTCAATGGTCCTTTCACTGTAGAGGGAGAGGGTGAGAGTGAGTCCCAATTTGGTTGGGAGTAAGTCCCAACTCTGCTAGGAATACACAACACAACAGGACGTGCATAGCTTCCGGTGGAACAGTCCACACGGATGTATCAATCACAAACACAAGGGGAGATAACACGTACAACACTCAGTGGATGAGTCCACACGATTGTAATGGTTGTTACAACAAGTTTTATGTGAAAGGTTTGTATGATGCCTAGGAAGGTAGCCACCACGGGTGAGACAGCGTTAACAACGTATACAACACATTTTCATTAATAGATTACATATTACAACAAGTGAAATAGTTCAAGTGTGAAACACAGGTTAAAGAAACATGCATCACAAGTGTTTAAGATTAGTCTTACAATAGTTACAATACATGTGTGAAAACGTTCTAGCCTATTAGTAGGCTTCTGAATTAAGTGAAAGTTCCAAGACACATCGTTACAACATACATCACTGACCCCGTCAGCGGGGCATTGGAGCCACTACTTACTCCTAAAAGAAAAGATTACAAACCCTCTTGGCTATGTGGGAGGAGCTTCGGTGAAAAGTCCCTTGCATGTACAAATGAGGGGGTATTTATAGCCAAGGGTGAAACTGACCCTTGTGGTTGTTCGACTACCCTCATGATTGTTTGACTTCCAAGACTCTTTGACTTTACATGACTCTTTGTACAACAAGTGGGTCTCTTGGACTTCCACGCTACATTACATTGATAGATAGTATGGCCCATACAAGAGATGTGGACGACATGACTCGACATGACAGTGCTGGTACATTCATGCTGCTACTAGTGTGCATGTCAAGCTGCAGTGCTGCTGGGTGATGAATGTCCTTATGGTGTGTCACAGCTTCACCTCTGCATGGCAAAGTGTGCAAAGTCTTTGATGGTCATTAGTTCGCTTGATGTTGCTTTTGCACGTTGCTCCTTGCTTCTATGTTGGAAGGCTTGACAGGTTCGTCTATTCACGAAAGGTGCATGTTTGTCCGTCCATGAGCACATATTTCATGCTTTCTCATCCGTTTATCCATGAACACATATTTGCATGTACATCCATTCACAAGCACATACCTTTACATGCATCATTTGTTCATCTGTTGGCAAACCTATCCTTCTGAATGTGCTCCATTCGTTCATCCCATTCGTCGTCACGTCATGTTTGTTTGTGTATCTATTCCTGCAATCACTCATGATGAGATGACATTAAATCCATAAACCTCCTAGTCTACCATGATACATGATCATTTTGGATGCAGGTGACTAGGGGAGGCAACAAGGTTGCGAGGCGGGATGGAGGCTCCAAGAATTACTGTTGGAAACTGTGTAAGAGTCACTGGGTGATGAAGATGGGCAATCCAGATCGACAATGACTTTCCATGAGGTCCGGCTCAGCTGGAGGAAAAAACCGCATAATTTTTTGAGGGGAACATTCCAAGCTATAGGAAGGTTGGGCAGGCAAAATCTGCACAATTTCTGGAACAAGCGAGCAGCAAGGCTTGGCAGCAAAAACTACACAACTTTTTGGAGGAACAGGTCGGGCTGTAGGGAGGCTTGGTAGACAAGAGTTGCGTAATTTTTTGGAGGAACAGGCTGGGAGCTTGGCTTCCAAACTACATAATTCCTTAAGGGAACTGGCAGCTAGTTGTTGGGTCACTAATAGCAGAAACTACACAATTATTAAGGGGAACTAGCAGCAAAAACTACGCAATTCATGGAGGGAACTGGTAGTCTGCTGCTGGCGATAAAAACTATGTTGATGCTGGGAGGCCGGCCTACTGATCACCTCTGCATAGTTTCTAGGCTGAGCAGACAGTTGGGCAGCAGAGGGCTTGCTCATGAAAACTGCACAATTTTCTGGGTGAGCATCCAGTCGACTGTTGGGAGGCTAGCTAGAAACATTGTGCAATTTTATGAGGGAGACAAGGATGGGCACTGAGTGTATGTCCATCCTGTCTACGCAATTTTCTCAGTCAGCAGAGTGGGCAATGCTTGCAACCTCTATCCAATTTTTTAGGGGAGTTAGTCCCGGGGTGGCTGCCAGGTCAAACTCTCCAGTTAACCAACATGGAGACTGATTAATTTGTTTGTGAGCAACACAGCTTGAAATGACTTGCTTGGTGCTTTTGTGTTGTTTTGGGTGATAGTTGATCGAGTCGATGACAGGGTGATGGTCCGGCTGTCAGAGGGGAGTTCGATCGTCATAACTTCAGCAAAATGACTAAGTGTGTGAACGAGTGAAATATGCATATGTGATCTTCCAAACACACACTTGCATGACTTGATGACAAGACGACTCAAACCATCCAGACATACATGTTCAACATGACTGACCGATGGTACAAGCGACAAGTGCGACACTTGTCATTGATCATTGGTCTACTGTGATGAAGCTTGCACGACAGTGAATGTGACTCCGTGTGTGAGTGTGATAGATGTTTTCAGAGTGAACACAGAAAGTACACATGAAGTGAAGACTTTGAGCATGACTAGAACATGGTCGCAAGCATGAACTTGACATCAACATGCAAAATTGGATGAGATCAACAAGCAAGGTGGATGCGAAGACTCACATGAGCTCACAGAGTGAACCCAAGTGTGTGCAATCATCAAGTGAAACTCTCAAGGGAGGCTCCCAAATTGGGTGCAGGCCAAAATTTTGTAGGGTGGTTGTAGCTACTACAACAAGTGGGTAATTGGAATTTTCCTTTCCCGTGCTTCATTAACCTAGCACCTTAGTAGCTTTATGATGCTGACTTTGGAAATTATCAAGGTTGATTCAGCCCAAATATAAGGCTTAAAGAATTCAAGGCCCTACATATTCATTTTCGACATATCTGATGCAAGATCTCGATATCAAACCACAGCTAGAAAGAAAGGTAGCATCCCATCATATGCAATAGGGATCATACAATATTTGAACATGCCAAAAGCTACTCTTCCACAACAAATCTCATCATCTCTAAGACACGTAGACTTATTCTCTATTATAGCATACAACCCATGGATTTACACACATACCACAATAGTTTAATGGGATTTATAAATTATTCATGCACAAAATTGACCATAAGCCATCAACAGCCTTTACACAACAACTATTGAAGATATTCACGCATATCATATAATGGAAAATCACACACATCCATATTAAGTTGTTCAAGTCAAACAATAATGAGCATGCTGAGCATCTCCATTCAAGAGCATAACAACATCATAGAGATTCGAAATTCCCTAACAACCATGGAAATCATTCACAAACCATCACATTACAACACACATGAATACATATCCTCAATGATAGCGTTGATACGCTCGTTATCATGTATTAACATTATTCATCATGCACATTGCAATAACATGTACAAGATATAAGTAAGCAACTTATCTTAGTAGCTGGATGCCTAGAAACTAAGAGAGGAAATCCAACTCTCCTCCCAACCACAGGTCAACTACATTGTTATCATTTCTTGTAGTTAACCACCCTCTATCTAGATTCATAACCCATGGAGTGAATTGGTTAAGGGAATTTCACACCATTCAAGTCACAACGCATGGGAATCCAAAGCATAGAGTATATCCACCTGACAAATAGGAGTCCAGAGAGCATAGTGTCTCCACCCAAAAAATCGCTTCTGGGAATATAGAGCACACAATGCTCCACCCAACAATCACTACAGGAATGTAGAGCCCACTATTGGTCAAAATATATGCATTATATTTCCAACGTTTAATTGTCGAACTGGGATCATAATACTTTTTAATGCAAGATTAAATCCTAATCTATTATATTCTAATTTCAACAACCACTGTTGAAAATTAACAATCAAATAACATGTTCATAAAAGGAAAGAATGGATGTGAATCAACACAAATTGAAACTAAAGATGGTCTATTAGTCCTTGTCTCAAATCCACTGGCATGACCCTGGAATGCAAGCTTTCACTTCACAAGATAGTTTTCATGCATTCAATAGCAGGTTGGACATGAAGAAGTGAAGGATTTTAGTTATAGTGGTTAGTTTCTCGAAATCAAACACTTAAATTAAAGGAAACACATTAAAACATAAATTAATGTGAAAGTAATTATAAGGATAATCTAAGTAACATAAACTAAGATAACAATATTAAAAGGTTGATCATTTCCTAGGATTGTTGGATCCTTCTCAACCAGACTAATGCTTCCAAGAGCACTCAAATCAAACTGAGATGATGCACCAAATATTAGGAATAAGAAACATTCATTAAGGTGGAAAATGAACATTGTTTACAAGAAGGGTAGCACACTAGCTTGTTTCCTCCATGAATCTCCTATCAACTACCTATCCCAAGCCTATTACAAGATGAATGACTAACAACTCCCAACTTTGTTATGAATCTAAATATTTGTACGAAGAGAGCATTAGGGTGGATCAAAGCCAATCCACTAATCTCATATTTGTCTAACTATGAGATATATAAAAATTAGCAAACTGAATCATCCCAAGTAATATTGGGTGATTTTCTCCCAAAAATAAAAATTAGATACAAAAAATCATTTCCATAATTCATCATGGCTAAGAGTCATTCCTCCATTATTTTATTGGCCATTTATTTTGCATTTTCCTTATATATGGGAACTAGTTTTAATTTTGGGTGAAATTGTGTATTTTGGGCAGATTAGTGTTAAAGAACCAAGCATATATTTCAAACTGTATTGAATTTTAGAAAACAAAATGAGATTTAACCAATTTTCCATACTGACAAAAAAATCCATGTTCCATAAATTCTAGATTTTCCTTTATCGCCTCAGGAATCATTTCCAAGTTGATTGTTGGGAAATTTTGGCTTGTAACATTCTTTTGGAGTTGGATCTTCACACGTCCGACCTGGATGTGATCTAAATAGAATAAAATTATTTTAATTCTTATGCCTTCCAAACTAATGTGGCATAATTTCTTCTTGAAGGGTGAAAATATGCTAACCATGATCGAGTAATGGAACTGAATTGTTGGAACAGGAATTGAGTTAAACAATTCATTATTACCAAAAACAACTTAAAATTCATTTAATATATTAGAGAATTATGAATTAATGATTATAAGAAAATTTTACCTAAAAATATGTTTCAAAGTATTTTGGTTTCAAGGGGTTTGAAATGCATAATAACATGTGAAAGATTTGGTTTCAAGTGTGGGTTGTGAGTGGTAAAAATGATAAATGAAGTATTGAAAAATGTAACAAAATGGGAGCCCAACATCTTCCCCATATTGAGGAATTTGAATATCCTCATGCAAATGGAAATTCATCCTTAAAAATCCTGCAAAATAAGCAAATGATTAGACATGTTCATTAGCATGTGTATTTGGATTAATGTGCATGCAAGAATTAGAAAAACCATGATTAGCATCCCCCTGTGAAGCAGAACAAGTAGCATTCAAAGCATGGAATGCATTGTCATCATTCATTCTGTGTCCACCACATTATGTATCTTAAAATGAATTACAAACACCACATCCATTATGTTATAAGAAGATAGTGGAATGATACATGTTTCCCTATTAGTGGATTTCCTTTATTCCCTTCAATAATAGTGATGAGCCTAGGAATTGCAACAATAATGCTACAACTCCCAAGGCTACCAGCTTTACTTATCAACCCAGGGTTTGTGCAAACTTGGAGGTGATAGTGCTATGTGCACAAGTAGAAGTGAAGGTCCTACCTGTTGTCACTGTTTGTTTGGCAAGAGACCCTAGGGGTTCCAAGACAAACTTCTATAGGGTTAGAAGAAGCTTAGTTCTTTGATGGAAGGAGAGTAAACCTTATTCTAAGAGAGAGCTACTCTAGTGCAGAAATGAGGAAAACAGCATGAAATGTTAAACTTACACCATAACCTAACTAACAAATTAAACAGTTATGCTAAGCAGAATTACTAAATTAACACTAACCTAATGCTAATTATCTAAGTTGCAGAAGTAAAAGCATCAAAACTAGACTAAGGGGTAAGCAAAGGAAACTAAGCTAAGTTTGTGTTTAAGTAGAAGAGTAGTCGGAGGATGAAATTGGCGAAAGAAGGACATGAGTGAGCAACAGCGCATGAGAACCATTGGATCAGTCGGGTAAAAGGAAAATGAACGACTGATATCGGATCGCAGGATGGCCTCCAAGGAGAGGTTGGCCATACATGCTAGCTGGTTTTCCTTTTCCTGCAACTATCCTCTCTTTTTTTCTTATCTTCTTCCTTTTTTTGTTATTTCTCATCTCCATCAATTTCTTCTTCTGTTTCAGCATCATCCTCCTTGTGTTTCAGCATGTTCCTCTGTATTAGTTTCTTCTTTATTCATCTCATCCCATCTAGCTCTGTATCTTCTTCTTGTTGTGCCTCCTCCTCACTGACAGAAAGACTAACATCATAGATGAGTGTTTTGATGTCATCCTCTATTGGTAAGTCTCTGAAGACTAACCATTTGATCTGAAAATGGGGCACTAAAGGCTCCTTGTCCAACTTACAAGAACCTCTCCCACTTCCAAAGCTTAAATATTCCCAAGATATTATGATTAACCAATTGCGAAATTAAATATGCTTGAATATAGGTGTATGCTTATGTTTGTTTTAAAACTATTTATGTGCCTTAAGTCTATTTTCTTGAATTGATATAAAACATATAACATAAAATAAAGCAGCAATGCAATACAGCAACAAGAAAACACACATAACAGCAATATAATATGGAGTTCACCCAAAACTCTTGGGCTACATCTCCTCGAGCTCTAGTCAACTCAACTAGGCTCTCTGGGATTATGGCAAAGTCCTTTTACAAGCTCCATGCTCAACTCCACTATATTACACAGAAACAATGGGCTTAGACAACCATCTCATCCCTGGTTCTAAAGCTCTCAAGCTTTCTAGCTCTGGCTCTGGCTCTCGACTCTTGGCTCTGGATTCTTGTGAGCTTTCAGCAGTCTGCTTGACCTCCAAGTGACTGGCTCAGCCACTTTCAGTTCTGTGGTTTTTCCACTTGACCTCCACACGGCTCCAAGACTCCCTCAGCTGCTCTACCTTCGGCTTTTTCTCTGTCTCAGCAACTGCCCCTCTGTCTCTAACATTGAGTGGCTTTTAAGCTTATCAGTGCTTGTCTATTCGTTTCCCCTTTCAGGCTCTCTAGCTCTTGGCCTCTATCCATTCAAATCCCCTCTGAGCGTTAAACAATCATTGTGGAATGCCTTCAGGTATGGTGGCCACCTATTTTTAAATGGAAAGGACCATTAGCGCATTTTAAATCCCCAGGAATATGTTCCTCTGTTTACACAAAGAAATACACTAAAAACACTGAAAAACCCACAAAAACTCTTTCTACCGAACTTCAAAAATCATTGAATCTGCCCTATAATCATATTGGGTCCGCCTTTGGTTGCTGTCACATGCCCACCGTTGATTTGTGTGATCTCTGATCCAACGGTTGATATTCATTTCGGGCGACTTATGCCCACGGAGGTTACCCACTCGAAAAGGTGGTTTTCTCTCTCCGGCGCCAAGCCACGTGTCAGCCAGTGTATCGGTTCGGGCCACGCCCGTACAAAACTACTTATCGCTGAGGCCCGCCTGAAATCCTGCTCATTACGGAACATAAATAATATAAAGCTACATGTATAAACCTTTCAGGTCTATTTTATCGCTTCAGGTGCATTTCCTTTGTATTTCATTTATTTAACGAAAATGCGAAAATACATAGAAAAACCCTTTTTACAGGAACTTAGAATATATATATTCACATCCATAAACCCTTTCGGGTCCGGCTTTGGCCGCATATCACATCACATAGGCCCTTTGTGTCGGTGATCGCCGATCTCCCGACCATCGATTTAATCCTGGTTGTTCATTCCTTTCCCGATCCGACGGCTGAGATTGCATGTTGCGATCACTATTACATATCGCATTTGGAACGGCTCGGGGGTTCTTCCCTTTGAATATGGACTGTGCCGACCCAATCCGCCAATCCTGTCATCGGTGATCGCATGTCGCATAGCCTGGGTATCAATATCGCATGTGGGCCTGTCTTCGACCCGATACATCGGAGATTGCCGATCGGGGACATCCCGCCTTCGACCTAAGTCCTTCCCTTTTGCCTTTTTCCGATGCGATTTCCCATATAAGGCCTTTTAGGCCATTTTTAGAAGATTTTGCCTCTTTTTCAAAGGACAAAAGGCAACTTCTTTTTGCGATAACTTCTTCATCCAAAGTCCATTTTAGCCCATTCAAGTTGCAGTAGATTTAGAATGAGAAGATTTATGCAATGGGACTATTTCAAAGAGCATCCTTGGACATTCATTTTCCCCTGTGAGGAACACTTAGACTTAGAAGTCTATCCAAAATCCATTTTGGATCACGCCTTCCCACTAAAGAAATTTTGGTCTGTAAAAAACTAATATATTGATCTGAACAATAAATGAGAGTAACAACACCCTCTTCTTTCAGCCTCCACACACTTGCCTCGCATAGCGCCTCTGAACCAAATCCCTTGACACTTTCCTTCCTAGATGTGCTGGTCCTCCTGGGAAGAACTATTTTCCTCCTTGCCTTCATGAAGAACTCCTACTGAGATGGTCATAGAAGGTATTTTGAACTTCTCTGCCTTGATCATTGATCCAAAGGTGGCTCAAACAAATGTGAAGTACATCTGCTCCACAAAATTTTCATTTGTACCTGTTTGAAGAGTTTTCAACAACAACAAAACACAAACAACAACTGGATGGAATAAACTCCTGCTTCAACAAAAGAAACAAATTTCACATCTTGTGAACACCTACATGTCTTACATCTGCATACAGATGATGGACTAGGTAACAAGCCCACAAAACATGCCTTTAAAACAAATGACCTTTCAAGTCAAGAATTTAGAAAAAGACCATTAGGAATCTTTTTTAAAAAGATGGAAAAAATCATCATTATCTCCATCTTGGAGACCAAATCAACTTTTCTCAAGTCAATATTACATGCATGTTTAAAGAAATCAGTCCTTCAAGTTAATTACACATACATGTTCAAATACAAGGAAAACATCAACATCCTTGTGTTCATGCATCTTGGTGGGCTCCAGTATTGTAGCAATAATGCTACAACTCCTGGAACTCCCTTCTTTAATTTTATCAACCCGGTAGTTCGTAACAAACTTGGAAGCGATGGTGTTGTATGCACAAGTACTAGCTCTTGCCGCAGCTGTCACTTGGTTAGCTGGCACAAGTCCGCTAGGGGCTTAAGCCAACTTCTATGAGCTCTTAGAAGAAGCTTTTTAACTGATGGATGAAAGCTAACTCAAAGGAAGCTAATCTACTTGCGGAAAGAAACTGAAAGCCAAAAAGAAACACAAACCCTAGCAAACCCTAATTCTACCAGCTAGTCCTACTGATGCAAAGATGGGAATGAAAACTACTGAAAGAGATGCCATTACTTCTATGAAGGTAAGATACATGTGTCTAGACTACTTCTACCTGAAGAAAACATCTTTTTGTATTTTTGAATAAGTTATTTAGAATTATCATGCATGTGCTTTTAACTGGCCTTTTACTGTGCAGAGGCGGATCACGGAGGAGAAATGCTTGGAAGAGGTCGGGAAGGTTCAGAGAGGGTCTAAGGAGTCCCTAACATCCTTCCAGAGAGTTTCACAAAGTTTGGCTGCCAAGAAACCGCGTTTATGAGCTTCTACAGGAAGTCTGCAGGGGTTCTACAGGATGTTTCAGAATTTCTACGGGATGTTCAGAAGTTCCTACAGGATGTCCTACGATTGGATTTTGGGTGATGGATGAGTGGAAGAGGATGCATGGATGGATAGGGAAGTAGGATAAGGATTTTTAATGACTTAGTGACAGAGAGATGAAGTGATGAGAGGGTGTGGAAAGCTAGCTTGTCTTAAAAGGGTAGAGGAAATGGAAGCCCAAGAAGGTAGGGTGACGCGGGCAGAAGAGTAGTTGTGAGACGAGGGATCTAATTTGGAGATGAGCAGTGGGCCT
The DNA here is from genome assembly GCA_031772625.1 of Pinus tabuliformis. Lineage (NCBI taxonomy): Eukaryota > Viridiplantae > Streptophyta > Pinopsida > Pinales > Pinaceae > Pinus > Pinus tabuliformis. The sequence goes on from CM062816.1 coordinate 1,425,570,883, forward strand.
GGACGAAGCTTAGATGGACGAGAGAGTGATGGATATGCACTGCACAGTGTAAACTGAACCAAATCATCCACGTCCTGCACAAAATCAAAATATTAACTAATCTATCCTAACTGTTAAGGAAACCAATGAACAACAACGTTATTTCTAAAGAGAACCATGTATGGTACTGAAGCAAAGAAACATTCCAAGAGGTCTAAGCGCATGGATAACTTTTACAAATGAGAACATTGCACCAAATATTGCATGAGTACGCAAACTAGTGTTTTTGTTGGGTAGCACTGTCTGCAATTCCAGCCCCTAGAAAGAGGTGAAAATGAGAGTGCAGGCAACCCTTTTCTGGAACTCTTATCAATTCTTATCTCATTACTCTATTCTAGACATCTGAAGCAACTCTATCTTTTAACAATGACCTACTTAACCACACCACGAAATCTAACTCAACAAACTGCGTTTCAAATGCATGTAAAGAAAATCATAATGCTGAAAGAAAAGATATCAATACAAAGAAGGAGGCCCTAGGCTCTCAGGTTGGGCCCAACCCCGAGAGCTATGGCTCCTCTAGAAACTCAGAGCTGAGATCAAATCTGACTGCTTCTCATTAAAAAATAATAATCATAAGTCAAGAGGTATGCCAATGATGGCTACAAAAGAGCAAAAATAGAGCTGGCAACTCATAGTGCAGAATGTGCAACAATTTTTCCAAAAAGTCCTTTTCGAAGGCTGAAGCCTTATCATTTATACATCACGAGGCCCCAAGCTGGCCTCCTAAATCTATGGGACTTGGCTTACCAAATTGGGAGTGAACAGCTGCTTCCACAAAATCTGTTTGGCTGCCTTCTAGATCCAGTTGTGGTGGCTTTTGGAGCTCGGAGTTGGGGGTGAAGATCCCGAGGAAGGCTATTTAATGTCGTGGACAACCCTCCTACAAATCCTCAACACCATCTTGGCTGTCTCCTAGCCCTTATCTGCTCGGTTTTGCTCCAACATGTGTCAAAAAACCTGAAATGAGCACGTGTTAGCCACCTAGGAATAGTGACTGCCCTTATTCGTACAAATGACATAAACATACTAAAAAATGATGCATAAGTTATGAAAAATGAAGGATTGAGCAAGGGTAGTTAGGCCAAATGAGCCCAAAATGTTACCAAATTTGGGGCTCATCATCACCCCCCAGCTAAAATGATTGCTCATCCCTGAGCAACTAATCCAGCTCCTCGTCCTTCATTGCTTTCACCGCCACTCTCACATCCCAGGCTTCTGAACTAGTATCCTCCTCACTGGCATGGAACCCAGCCTTCCTTTCCACCTCTTCCCACTGCTTATGCTCTTCTTTTTCTGTGCTTCCTTCCATCAATCCTAAAAGCAAAGGTGGGCTTAGCTTGAGGCCAATCCAGCTGGCTTGGAGGTTCTGTATGGACTTCTTGTAGAGGGGCACCCGTACTAGAGCTTCCCTCATTCGAGTTGGAGTGTGATACTCCCTGATTTTGAGGCTGTGGGACAATGTGTTCCATCGGCGGGTGCAAGCATGAACACAATTGTCCCCTAATAGTCGCTCCATATCCTCGAAATGTGCTATAGCATGAGCCTGTTGATCCATGTATTTCAATAAAGCTTGAGAGTCGGTGGCTAAGTGTTGGTGGGCCGATATCAATGCAGTGGGGTCCCTTGGCTCTGCTCTAATCAGCAGTGGCTCATGTAACTCTCGGTTCATGACCTCTTTGACCTCTGCTACTCTCTTTTCTTCATGGTTCAACCATGAGGCAAATGCCATCAACTACATATCTCCTACGACTGTGTTTGGATCCCATGAAGTCACATTAGGAAGGGCCAAATTATGGAGATAGAACTCCGATAGCTTGGCCTTGTCCTCTGATGAACTGCTATTGCATAACTCTGTGAACTGCTGGGGGTCTTGGATTTGGGAGATACCCCTCTGTGCCAATGCATTAATTTGGAATTTCAGCCACTGGTCCCATAGGTATAGGCCATAAGATTTGGTCGGTTGTCTACATTGTAGAGCATCCATGGCCCAACTGGCCATGCAGGCCAGTTGTGCCTCTTTTTGCTGCAACTGCTGTTTGAGAGCTTGTATCTCAATTTGTGCTTGCAGTTCCCTTTCCTGTAGATGCGAGGTTAGCTCCCTAAGACCAACTTGCAGTCCTTCTTTGCCTTGAGGTTCTGATGTAGTGTCCCCTGATGATGTGCCCCTTTCTTTCCTCTGTTCCTGTAGCTGCAGTTTGAGTTTCTCATTCTCTTCCTGTAGGAATACCCACTGGCAGTTTCCCATGTGTTTGGCCATAGCTAATTCTCTTCGTGCCTCCTTGAGTTGTTCCTCCAAGGGGCCTATATCTGCCACTCCTTTAGATTTAGCTATCTTCATCCACATGTGGGTTCTCACTCTTTCTTCCTCCAACGCAAAGAAAAGCAGCACTGTGAATTTCTGTGGAATAATTTTTCCAGCCTCCAAAAAGTTATAATACGAGCTCAAGCTTGGCTGGGGACTAGGTTCCGGAATATTCTCTACCTCTTCTTCCCTCGGTGGCTCTACTCCGTCTTCCCTAAGTGGTGATGTGGCTGCCTCTCCCTCCATTCTTTCGGTCTCCTTGAGCCTGGCCAATGTTTCCTGTAGAACGGCCTCAGCATCCTGTAGCGGGGTTTTTGAAACCAACCTGTCCATTCTCTCCTTCCAGGCAGTTGTCTTCGGGCTCCCCCGCTCATAAGTGACTGATATTTTTGAGGGGGACCTCTCCCTTGGCGAGGTAGGGGTGTCTTCTATGGTAATTGGGCTGCTGGATGGAGGTTGGGGCCTGCCTGTTTTGATTCTCACACTTCTCCTGGCTTTGAAATACAGAGGGATCTCCCTCTTTCGTTTTTCCTTCAGCTTGGGAGGGGTACTAAGGGTGGCCAGCACAGCTGCTGCCTCCCTTGCAAGGATTTCGGCTGTCTTCCCCTTCTGTTTTCCTTTCTCAGGACTTCCTGTAGAAAGCCCTGTAGCGGCTGATTTCTGGCTTCCTGTAGAAGCCGTTTTTTATTTTCCTGTAGAAATAGGTGGCACCGTTTTAGCCTGTTTGGCTGAGGGTGCTTTGTCTTTTGACTTTGCTGAGGCTGCCTTCGAGGTGCCTTCACTGACGTGGACTTGTTCAGTCCTTTCCACCCTGCTCTGTAACCTTTTCTCCCTAGGTGTTAATGTGGGTTTGTCATCCTCTGTTTCGGCAACCTGGTGTTTCTCTTGTTTCCCCTTTTGTTCTTTCTTTGGTGCTTTGGCCATGGTTTCTTGGCCTTTTCCTTTCTTCTCTGTTTGTATTGCTTCCTTCTCCTCGCTACTGGAGGAGGTGAGCTCCTCAGCCAACATTTTGATGTCGCCATCCTTAGTCAAATTTCGAAAGGCTTCCCACGAGAGAGGGATGGTGTATGTGTGGAGTGCATCCTCCACGAGGAGCTTAATGAGCCCATGATGGGCTACCTGGTCTGGTGTGCCCTCTCGTAATTCGGTGGCACATTCAGTCATGGACTGCAGGAGGAAGTAAGGAATACTTAACTTGTTTTCTAAAGGTAGGTCCATTTGGTGCCTAAGTTCTGTGAGCAACCGGAAATGGTACCCATATACGATGCTGAATCGTCCTTCGCACGTGATATATTTCATAATTTGGAGGCTGACCTCACTCCAGAGAAACTGTAGGCTAGCTCTGCGAACTCCGTTCTTATCCTCTGATAATTGCTCCTCCGACAGAAAGAACTCCTTCTTAGCCTTCTGGCCTAGTTTTCTCTCCTCCTTATCCCACGGTACCCCCATCGGGAGATCAGTGACTCTGCTGATGAACTGTGGGGTGAGTCTGAGATTCAAACCTCTGAAATTGACAACGGCCAGCGTTTTTGATTTTGGCTTCAAAGCTCGCAGGAATTCCTCTGCCACCTCGTCATCGTAACCTTGAAGCTTGTCGCAGAACGACATCCATCGTGCATGAGAAAACAGGTCTACCACCTCAGGGTTTTCCCGTAGCTTCTTTGAGTCTGTCGGTTCTTTCCTAATGAACCCACCCGGCATGGTGAAAGCTTGCTGTGTTAGCCGGAGGTGGCTGGCGCGTATCAAAAGATGGGCCTTTGGAATTTCCTTAGACAGAGCGCAAAATTACACCTCCGTCAAGCACACAGTTCGTGAATTCAAAGCTATCTACAGGTGAGCCTTGACAGGGGCTCAATTACGAACCAAATCCTGTAGAAAACCCCGCATATACACTACGACGACAATTCTCATGCAGAAGGAAGACGACGCTTGCAAATTCATGCGCAGACTGTAGTTCTACTTTTTTAGGACGTCGACTTCGCCACCCTTCAAACCAATTGCATGGGAGGACTAGGTTCAGGCTTACCTCATTCCAATTTGCCACCTTTGATGTGAATAGATTAATTTCCTCCTTAGCGGTGAGCTTCATGTAGCGCAGCTTCCTGTAGAAGTCGCGCACGGGTTCTGGAGAGCGCGTCAGTGGTTCTGGGCCTTCTGTGCAGCCACCAGACGTTTGAACAAGCCGAGAACTCAGAGTAACAATCTTCAGGGAATTTCGGACTCTTACTCGACTGCAAAGCGGTTAATGATAAATGAGTGGAGTGCCATACAGGATCTAGCCGGTGGATTTGAATCCCTGCGGAACTCGTGGCGTGGGGGTGAGTTGTCCCTGCCGGACCGTTGGACGACGTCACCTATTATCATTCCACTGTAAGTCTGCCTGACCGCCGCATCATTCCCTACATATCTACCACCGCCATTTTTGTTAGATCGCCGCTTCTCCCCGACTGGACGCTTCCCACGTGTCCATTTCCTGTCTTGCTTGACACAACCAACACTTTCCGCATCGGACGAGACCATCGGACTGGTCATGGTGGCCAGTTGAATGGCTACCCGACTGGCTCAACCCATTCATTTTCATACTCGCACACATTTTAGAGCATTTTTCATGTAATTTGACGAAAAAGGGTGAGGCACTTACCTATGCAGCCGCGACGTTATTTTCAGGCTTCAGGACGAGGGTGACGGATCCGCTTGCTGCTGCTTCATGCACAGGCACGGGGGTTCCTTCTTGCCGACTGCTGCTGGTTACGAGACTTGTTACCTGACTGCGGATGGTGCATGTGCCCGCTCTATGTGTTGCAGGTGCCTTCATGGTGTATGCTCTAGCTGGATCAACTGCTACAGGATTCCTGTAGGATATCCTGTAGCTGTTTCTCCTCCTCGGGTGCATGCCGAAACGGTGGAAACGGTGGCATCACGGTCACGGTCGCAGGGTGCTCGGATGGCTTTGATAAGTAGCGCATGGGGCCTTTGCATACTTCATTCCATTTGAGAATTGTTTCTTCTGAGAATCCAACGTTCTGATTTGACTGTGCAGGTATTTCCATTGCATGGCAACAGGGGTGGTAGAAGGAGGCGACAGCAGTGGGTGATGGAGAAAACATTGGCTTGCATGCCTCCGTATTGGACTTCGGGCTTCAAATTCTCCCACACAGTCGGTCCTGGGCCGTCCAAAGATTCTACAGGAAGTTTCCTGTAGAAATACAGAACTTCCTGTAGAAAGTCCTGTAGCTTCTTGTAGAAGGCTAAACTGTGATCAAATCATGCCCAGACCTTGGAAGAGATGAGTGTTTCTGGAGGGAGTGCTGGTGAGGCCACCTGGTAGCATAGTAGGGACCCTTGTCCTTGAGTTGAGGGACCTCTTTTTCTGCATGGAATACCTGCAACCTGCATGAATTGTCAAATCTCGAACCTGTTTTCCTGTTTCTTTGTTCGTTTTTTACCTTTTTTTCCTTTTTTTTTTTTTTTTTTGAAAGACAGCAGGGGCGCCTCCGTGAGGTTTTCACCCTTACCATCTGCCTTGAGTGCCTCAGAGAGGTTTTCACCCAAGGGTCTTTTTTTATTCAAAAATTTTTAGAAAGACAGCAGGGACACCTCAATGAGGTTTTCACCCCTACCATCTACCTTGGGAGCCTCAGAAAGGTTTTCACCCAAGGATCTTTATTATATACATCTTTTTTTTTTTTTTTTGCAGGGTATGCCCAAAACAGAGGCAGAACCCTTCTCTTTGACCAGCACTGATTTTTCCACAGTTTTGATGAATTCTTGCCTTGAAAGAGGTTTTCTGTAGATCTTTAGTCGATGCCCATTGACGAGCATGGGGATGGCTTCCTCATCAATGGTCCGAATAAGAACAGATCCATTGTCATTACACTTTTCCACTGCATATGGTCCCAGCCATCTGGTTCTCAGCTTCCCCTTGAAATCCTTATGTCTGGAATCGTACAATAACGCCCAATCTCCCGGCTAGAATTGCTTGTCATTGAGGTGTTGGTCATGCCATACCTTCCTCTGAAGTTGAACCACTTCTGAGTGGAGAAGGGCCTGCATTCGGTGCTCGTCCAACCCATTCAGCTGCAATAACCTTTCTTGTTGGGCATGGCTGAGATCTAGGTCCAGCTGAGCTGCCATCCTCAAGGTGTTGTACTCGAACTCAATTGACAGCAAAGCTCTCTTCCCATAGACCAGCTCATAAGGTGTGAAGCCGGTTGTGGTCTTCTAAGTGGTGTTGTAAGCCCAAGTGGCCTCAACCAGGCGATCTGCCCAATCTTTTCTACTACTGCTCACCACCTTAGTCAAGATCCCTTCCAATGCTCTATTGGTGGCTTCCACCTGCCCATTTGCTTGAGGATGATAGGGGGTGGAAGTCCTATGCTTGATTTTGTGATGAGCGAGTAGGTCTTCAATTAAGTTGGAGGTGAACTGGCTTCCTTGATCGGTGACTAGCTCTCTTGGGTAGCCAAATTTGTAGAAGATGTTTTCTCTTAAGAACTCGGCCACCTTTTCTTCTGTCGCTGCTTTGATTGCCTTGGTTTCTACCCACTTTGTCAGGTAGTCTGTGCACACAATGATGTAAGACCTTTGCCTCGAAGGAGGATTGATTGGACCCACAAAATCCATACCCCACTTCTCAAATGGCTCAAGAGTCACTTGAGGTTGGAGAGGCATTTCGTCCCTTGGAGTCGGTTTCCCCATCCTTTGGCATCGGTCACATTGGCTGATATACCTTCTGACATCTTGATGAAGCGTGGGCCAATAGTAGCCTGCCTGTAGGATTTTGAAGGCAGTCCTTTTGGCTGCAAAATGTCCTCCACAAGGCCCGTCATGACAGGTTAGGAGGATATCAAAGACTTCCTCCTCCCTTACACAACGCCTTAAGATCTGATCGGGGCCAAGCTTGAACAGGTTGCCCCCGATCCAAGTGAATGAGGCACTCTTCCTTACGATTCTGCTCTTCTCTCTTGAGGATAGGTGCGGAGGGAACTGTGCTGAGACAAGGTAGTTTGCTATATCAGCAAACCATGGAGAGAGTACTGAGATAGCAAACAGATGTTCATCTGGCATCTAGTCATCCACCGTTCCATCCTCACCTGCAGGTAAATCCAATCTAGACAAAAAGTCAGCAACAACATTTTCTTTACCTGGTTTGTCAACGATAGTCAAATCAAACTGCTGCAACAAAAGTAACCATCTAATAATACGAGCATTCACATCTGGTTTATTCATTAAATATCTAATTGCAGCATGATCTGTATGTACAAATGTTTGATAGCCAGTGATATAATGTCGAAACTTGTTCAGTGCATGGACCACGGCCAAGAATTCTTTCTCAGTTACAGTATAATTCAGTTCTGCCTTGGATAAGTTTTTGCTGACAAAGTATATGGCGTATGGAAGTTTTTGTTCAACTTGTCCTAAGGCTGCCCCTATGGCTTTGTTCGAGGCATCAGTGTGGATGTGGAAAGGTAGGGCCCAATTTGGACCTCTCAAGATTGGGGCAGACACCAACTTATCCTTTAATTCATTCAGAGCCTTCTGACAATCGTCAGTCCAATTAAACTCAACATATTTTGCTAAGAGGCCAAACAATGGCGAGGCTAGCTTACTGAAGTCTTTAATGAATCTCCTATAATACCCTGCTAAACCTAAGAAACTTCGAACATCTCTTACCTTCTGAGGAGGTGGAACCTTCTTGATGAGAGCAATTTTGTTAGGATCCACCTGTAACCCTTGGCGAGAAATGGTATGTCCTAGCACGGTCCCTTCAGTCATCAAGAATTCACACTTTTCAGGACTAAGGGACAGGTTCATCTCAATGCACTTGGTTAGGACTTTTCCCATATTGGACAATGCTTCCTGGAAGTGGGACCCATAAGGAGTGAAGTCATCCATATATATTTCCACCGAATCATGGACCAGCTCAGAAAAGATGCTCAAGACGGCTCTCTAGAAGGTGGCAGGAGCGTTGCATAGTCCAAAGGGAAGAACTCGGTAAGCAAAGGTACCCCAAGGACAAGTGAAGGTGGTCTTATCTTGGTCTTCCAGGCTGATTTGGATCTGGTTATACCCGCTAAACCCATCTAGGAAAGAGAAAAACTTCTTTCCCGCCAGTCCATCCAACACTTGATCTATGAAGGGTAGAGGAAAGTGGTCTTTCTTGCTGGCTTTGTTCAGTTCTCGGTAGTCCACACAGATTCTCCACTTCCCATTTTTCTTGGGAACCAACACCAAAGGGGACACCCATTCGCGATCCGAGATGGGGTAAATGAATCCGGCATCCAACAGTTTTTGCAATTCTTCCTTGACGATGTCCTTAAGGGCTGGATTCATTCTCCTTTGGGGTTGCCTAACCGGTTTACAATCTTCTTTGATGTAGATGTGATGGGTACAGACCGAAGGATGGACTCCTTTCATCTCCTTATAGCTCCAAGCAAAAGCATCTAGATGACTGGCCAACAGACTACACAGCTCCTTTTCCTAGGAAGGAGATAGGGAGGAGCTGATCTTTAACGTTCTCTCGGGGCCGAACTCCACATTTTTTACTCTGGGAGCGACTGGGTTGGTCACGCAAAGGTCCACTAAGGTGTTGGCTTGGGCATCCTCCACCAATTCCTCTAAGGACAATGCACTGGGAGGTGGATTCTGAATCAGGGTCTCAACCAAATCATCCTCGGTTGGGGGGCCTCCCCTAGTGGTGTCTAGGGTGCACAAGGGTGCAGAGTACACCTCATCCTCTTCTCCTTACTCCAACCAAAGTGGTAAGTCATGCTCTAATAAGGGTTGGGCAGGAGGGTATAGGACTAGCTGCTTGGACATAGGACCATTTTTGATGGTCATGTTTCCTGCACAGCAGCTTATGTAAGCATCTGCAGTGGCTAACCAAGGCCTTCCCAAAATAAGGGGGTATCCAGTAAGCTTTGCCTTTGGTTGAAGAACCAAGAAGTCTGCAGGGTATTCCCAAGAGTCAACAAAGACCAAGACATCCTCTACAATCCCTTCGGAAGTCACGGTGGAGTGATCTGCTAGTTGCAGGACTGTCGAGGTCTTTCTCAAGGAACCCTGAAGGTTGAGTTTGAGCATGGTATCTCTGGTCATCACATTAATGGCAGCCCCCAGATCAATCAATGTGTGTGGTATGATGGTGCCATTGATGTGGACATCAACTACCGGACTCCCAGGATCCAAATACTTTGGGCAGATTACTTGCCCCAACATGAGATCAGACAGTTGTCCTATTACATTGATGGTTGAGGCGTCTCTTTTTCGCCTGCCTGGGTGTCTGAAACACTTTTCCTTAACCAGTTTGTTGTATATCGGTACATCTTTGATGGCCTGGAGAAGGGGTATTTTCACACACAACTGTTTGAGTTCTCCCAGAAGCTCATCCTCCTCCGGGTTGGGTTGTGTGGTTGCTGTTAGTCTCTCCGGAAAGGGTGGAACGGCTTTTGGTTCACTTTCCTGTTTATCTTCCTCGTCCTCTGGGGGAAGAGGTTGACGATCCGGAAGAGTCTTTCCAGATCGCAGGTTGATCTCCTGGATCTCCACAGCATAGGTAGGGCATGTTGTTTCCCCAGTATATACCTGTTGGGCCTGTCGGTTGTTGGGGTTCGGGTTCGGTTGAGCAGGCATTTGGGGTTGCCTTGGAGGAGCAGGAGGTAATGGTTGTGGTTGAGCTGGTGGTGGAGGCAAAATGGCGGGAGGAGTATTGTACTGGGGCCTCCACCCCGGTTGAGGTGCATTCCACTAAGGCTGTGGCTGGGCATGTGAGTGAAACGAATGAGTAGTGGGCTGAGTATGGTACTGAGGTGGGCAAGACCATGGAGGAGGCACAGACTAGGAAGGATGAGCAGGGGGACCCCAGGAAGGCATAGGAGCAGATTGTTTGGGGCTATAATAAGCTTGGGGTGTCCCTTGCATCCCCTATTGGTAAGGCCTAGGTCCATGTGGCCTCCTTTGGTTGAGGAAATAGAGAGGTTCAGTGGGCGCTTCCGTCCCTTGGTACATGGCTTTAAGCCCAGGTAAGGTTGGACATTGGTTTGTGGGGTGGTCCCCCTCATAAACGAAACATACCTCAACCGAATGTAATGGGCACTCGTTCTTAGGGTGCTTCCTTGTACACCTAGGGCAGAAGATAGCCAAAGCCCTCTCAGCTTCCTCTTTCTTCTGCTGGATTCGGAATGTATCAAGTTGCATGGCAATGGTTTGTCTCACCTCACTCTTGAGGTCCTCTAATTGATTTGCAAACTCATGTTGGCAGAAAGGAATACTAGCTGAGAGAGGTTTCCTCTACATCTTTTCTGGGCTGCCCTAGAGTGGTTTCTAAACACAGTCTTTATATCCTCATAAGGTAGTTGGTAAATATCTCCTCCAGCTAGCATGTGAAGGGTATCTAAAAGGTCTTCAGGGACTCCTCGGAGCAGGACCAACTTGAGAGATTCAGAGTCAAGTGTGCACCTGGCCCGTTTATAGCTAAGTTGGAACCTTTCCTCGTAATCTTCTAAAGACTCATCATTCCCCATGGTCATCCGAAAGGTTTCTCCCTTGGCTTCCTTGGACCTACAGTAGTCCCGGTATTTGGTATTGAAAGCTTGCTGCATCTGAGCCCAAGTGGTGATACTATTCCCAGGTAAGCCCATGAACCAGCGTAATGTTGCATCCTTAAGGGTAGAGGGGAAGAGTTTCAGTTTTTACTCATCTTCGGTATAGTCATAGGTTCGACAAAGGACGGCAAACTCAAACAGGAAGGTATCAGGGTCTTCAGTAGTCAGTCCATGGAAGTGAGGTGTTACACTAAAATTTGTCACCATGACTATCTACAGTTAGTATGGCTTCATCAACTGTCATACTATCCTCCTTGGCAAGTCTCATACCTCTGCTCCTCATGTCAAACTCCAAGAAAGAGAGAAAGTCCTTAAAAAGTCAATTAAATCTGGTTACGCAGTTTCTCTTGGCCTCACCTGCATGTACGCACCTCAAGTTCACAATACCTGCGTACTTGTACGCTCTGTCTGTAAAGGGGTGGGTGCGTACTCCTGTAAAGGTCAAAAGGCGCAAGTTTCACTTCAAAAAAGTTACTTGTGGTCATTTCTAGAGCATTCTAGAAGATGGTTTGACGTGGATTGAGCGCCTCCAGATGGTTCATGCATCCCAATGAAAGAGGAACTTATCCCATGAAGAGGGGAGCTATCCCATTGAAAGAGGGGCTTATCCCATTCATGGTGGACCTGATTAACTTCCTCCTAAGCACTATAAATACAGGCATTGGGCCAGAGGGAGGGGAGGTTGAAAGTTGAAGATTCCTAAGGGTAGATGCTACTGAAATTAGGACTCCCTTATAGAGCTTGAGAGGAGAGATTCCCATCCTTTCTTAGCTTCATTTGGAAGTGGGTGAGCTGATCAAAGTAAAGGAAAACTCTTGCTGGACCCTGGGAGGGACCTGCACAACACCAAGGCACAGGTTGTAATGGTTTCTTTTGTTTCCACTTAATACAATTAAGCTCATTTTTCTCAACAAGTCGTTATACATGATTTGTTTCATATACTCCTTGGTCTGTATGATGAATATGTTTTATTTTATGAGTTATTTAGGTGCTATGTAATCGTTTGCTTGTTAGTGAATGCAGGTTTCGAAGAGAAGGAGGAGCTCATCCGGATCGGAGAGACTGGACTACTACAAAGCGTTGGACTAAAGGTATGTTATAAACACCTGATTACTTGTATTCTAAATGCATATTTAGGGAAAGATAGTGTTTAATTGTCTTGTTTGTCACTAGAAAACCTTAGCTTCTAGGGAGGTCAGTTTTGTCCGCAAAATTGACTCTTTCCGCATGACAAAATGGCGACCATACTGGGGAACTCCATTGATGTGAATGATTTTTCCTTTGTGTGAAACTTTGATTTGAGATAAGTCGTTTTCTTTCTGGTTTTTGGCTGTCTGACTGTGCATTTGGGTGGCTTAGCTTAGGGTTAAATTAGATTTTAGTTTTTCTTGGTTTTGCTAGAAGTATGCAGCCTCTGCGTTAAGCACAGTGCGTACCTGTACGCACTGCAGCTTTGTGCATAGAGCGTACACGCACCTGTGCAAACAGGTTGCCTGCGTACCCTGTCAAAATTGAGAAAATTTCAATTTTCTCCTTTTTGCCTTTTAGATTTTGTTTATAAGTTGTTTTTACTGCCCAGATCCACTGGTTACCTGCCATAAATCTTCATCTAAGCTTGTTTCATCAGTGTCAAGAGTTTTAGTGAAATTCATAGAGTTTCTGGCCCTAGGGTTTGATTTTGAATCGGTCCTGTAGTGACTTTGGCTTTAGAAGTCGTAAAACCTTGGATATCCCTGGTCTTTGCAGTCTTCTTAGGAGTCGGACCTTTCATAGAATCTACCTTTGTGAGCAACCTTCCTTTGTGTTGTCTCTTTGTCGAATCTCGAAAAAGTTTGTTGATTAAACCTTGAATTTTATTCTTAAGAAAAAGAACAAAAGATTTTGATTTTTGTTTTTGACTGGTTTTTTATTCTGCATTAACTAGTCCTTAGTTAAATCATGACTGAGTAAAACATCCTGGAATCATACTTTGTAGGTTTTTGGCCTCATTAGATTTGCTTTTAGATGATTTCTCTTAGATTTGCTTTTAGGTAAAATTGATTTGAGTGTCATAGATTTTTAAAATTTGATTGTTGATTTTTATATGCTTTGTTAAGTAGGAAAAAATCCAAAAAAATCTCTTTTGAAGAAAAGTTTGCTTTAGTAGCATTTGAGTCTTTGAAAAGAAAAGGAATTTTCGTGAAGTAATTAGTGGTGATGTGTTGTATGCTTTGGAAAAGATAAAGAGATTGTTTCTTTGATTTTCATTGCCAAGAAAGTTGTCTTTATATCAATTTTGCATTCTCCAACTCTCTTAGCTAGGGAATTCATTGAAAAAGAAAATTAGTATAAATCATCCTAAGTGCATTTTTTTAGTGTATTTGAGTCGAGTCTACACACCATCAGTTTCATCTCCACTACCTTTTGTCCTAAAGAAAAGCCATAAAAATTAACGCTTAAAGTAAAATCAACTTAGTAACTTTTTATTTACTAGGACTCTGAAACACCAATATAGATCAGGCTAGTGTCTTGAAGTAGGAGAGTAAGTAACTCTCCAAGACAAGTAAAACCAAACAAGTAGCTTATCTTGTGGTAGGATAAATCCAACTGTTTCATTTGTACTCTGGGAAAGCTCCTCTTAAAGGAGAAGCATGAGACCGTGTCCGAACCAGTGAGGGGATCAATCCTCCTTCATTGGGAAAGACGCCAGATACGCACGTACTACAAATGGTAAACCTCGGATTATTGTCGAGGAGCCTGGGTTCACTTGTCGGTAAACCTTGGATTATTGTCAAGGAGACGGCAAGGGGATTGAGCTTGTTACTCTGCCCTTGCGTGCTATCGGGTTGTAGACTGTTCCCCCAGGTATATTTGTTGCTGTTGGTAACCTTAGTGACCATTATCTTTAGGATTCTACCCGAGGTGACGGTGGAGGGAAGATCCCACTGTACCTGGAGTAGACGTCGGCTAGACTCACTTGGATTTTCCGGGGGGTTCACTTCACTCGAGACGGTTAAAGTGGAGGAACTTGTGTCGGTCTATTCATTAAGCAGGTTGCCGGGGTAACTGTTCCACCCACCACTTCTGTACTGAATTCGGCGATGTTGGGCTTCATCACCAACTAGTGTTTTCGGTCCGGAAGGCTACTGTTTGTGTTTGGTTTGACGCCCTAGATTCTTTAGGCGTGTGATTCGAATTTGTTTGGTTCTTTAGAGACTTTAGGCGGTTTGCTTTGAGATTTTACTTTGTTTGCGTGTGCAGTAGTTAAAAGTTTTTAACCGTGGCTGAATTACCGAGACAGTCCTGTAGACTTCGGGGCCAGTCTCCTGAGATTGTTACCGTGGCCGATTTGTTGAGGAAGTCCCGTAGACTTCGGGGCAAACCTCCTGAAGACGTCCCGGGTCATTACGAAGGTTTGAAGGTCCTTGTAACTCCTAGTGGCAGTAAAGTAGGTTCACCTGAAGAAGGAGAGTCTTCGTTGGTAGTTCATCCAGATTACCAAAGTCTAGAAACAGGTTATAATCCTAAAGCTATTGCAGTTTCCAAGCTTGCTGGTAGTTTTTCATCTACTAGTGATATAGGCGAAGAACCTGAAATATCTGAACCTGTTACTCCAACTTCTAGTGTTCCTGATTCACCTAGGGTAGAAAGAGTCATCACCGAAAATCTTCCTTCTGGTTTGATAACTATTGAAGAACTTGCTCCAGAAGAAGAAATAGGCGTCCCTATCCCTGAAGATCAACCTACTATTGATCTAAGGGAGCGTGAATCCATTTTTTACAATCCACCTAGAAGTACTACTTGGTATCTTTCGTTAACTAATTATTTGGACAACTCAGGGTCAAGTTTTTCTCCACCTCGTACTCCTTATCCACCCGGAGGTATTTATACTCCTGTAAATATGTCTGGTCAGTCATCTATGTTTACACAATCGCCTGAATCTTTTTTGTACGGCGGTCCTTCTGTTCCCTCTGGGTATCAGTCACTTTCTGGTACTTTTGCGGGAGCATCTCCTCAACCCATTGAACATGGGTTATTAACTGGAAACAATGGTAATAAACCGTTGGGTGTAGGAGACATTTATATGATGTCAGGTTCAATTCCTAGTTCTCAACCTCAAGGTGGCCAGTTACCGCCTGGGGGGTAGCCTCAATTAACGCCTGGGGGGCAACCTCAAGGATAGTATGTACCCATGGTACAGTACATTCCTCAAGGTCAACCCCAGCCTCAATATGTACCCCAAGGTCAACCTCAGTATCAATTTATGCCTCAAGGTCAACCCCAGTATCAGTACTTACCTCAAGGGTATCTACCTCAAGGTCAGTACTCGGGTCAAGGTTATCAACCACCCCAAGGTCAGTCTTATGTTCAAGGTATGGGAAATGTACCTTTCAATTATCAATCCTACCCTCAATCCGGTTATGGGTCTCAATATCCTCAACCTATCATGGGTCAATACCCCGGAATGAACGTAGTGTGGGATCCATCGCAAGTTCAACAGGTGTTGCAGCCAAGCGTACAGTTGTCATCTCAAACTGGACAACTTTTAGTTTCTGGTTCACCCCAGCAACCAGTCCAGTCTAATGTTCAAACTTTTGTACCTTCGGTAGTTACTCAGTCACCCATTGCACCTAGTACTCCATCTCAAACGACTGCTGCGACTACCGCAACATCTGTTCCATCCACCACACTTACTTCTGGAGTATCGACAGCTCCGGTTTCTACTGTCTCTGTAACTACTCCTCAGACATCTTTACCATTGTCTGGATCCACGATTCAAACTACGGTTCAGATGCCTGTAGGACAGCCTGGTTTAAGTACGGTTGTCACTAGTCAACCACAATTTGTTTATCAACCATACCAGGGACAGTACCAATACGGGCCTGCTGTCCAGCAACCGGTTTACCAGTATCAACCGTATCCTGGGTACACTTATCAACAACCTCAACAACCCCAGTACAGTCCGGTTAATCCTGGTTTTCTGGGAGGATACAATATCCCGAATGCGATTCCTATTCCAAGTTATCCTGGATATCCTCCTCCTGGGACTGGTCTTGTGACCCAGAGTTTTAGGGATCCTAATCAGCAATTACCGTTTATCGCAACTTTGGATTTACCAGACTTGTCGCGCCTAACGAACGATCCAATAAATTATCTTCCGTTTTGGCCGCCAATGCCAAATAAGTTGCCCAGTGATATACCCAAGTTCGAAGGTAATTCTGGAGACGACCCATCAAATCATGTGATGACTTACCACCTCTGGTGTGCCTCCAATTCCATCTCGGATGATTCGATCCGTTTACGTCTTTTCCAGCGTACTTCATTGGTCTCGCGGCCAAGTGGTACATTGAGTTACCACGGGCCTCTTTTTATAATTTTAGCCAGTTAGCTACCTCGTTCCTAACTCATTTTCAGTTGCCGGTCAGATATGATAATGGCACGGAGTTACTAACTTCATTAAAACAATCGACGTCCACTTATATTTCCGATCATATTCATGAATGGAGACGTCGAAGACGATTAGTGAAAGTTTTTATCCCGGACCAAATCTTAGCTGAATGGTTTGTTAAATCATTGTTACCAAAGATTACTAAAGACGTAGCTAAGGCCGGAGTAGTTACTGAGGAGAAAGTGATTGCTCAAGCACAGTACCTTGACTTAGTTTATACTCAGTCGGGTACGTTACACGAAAAGATCCCAGATCTTCCTAAGTCAAATCAAATCGCTGCTGCTCCTTCGGGATCTCATGCTGCTGATGGCATGATTGGTACAGTGGATACTAAAAGCAAGAAGAAGTATTCAAAGAATTCTTCGCCCATTATAACCTTACCAGACTCCCCAACAGGAGATTCTTCTGCTGAAGTTTCTGCTGATATTCACGCTGTAGAGTCATCTACGGCTAAATCAAAAACCGGTGGGAAAAAGAAAGGTAAGAAGAAGAATAAAGCAGACAAAACTCCAAAGGAGAAAACAGAAAAGTCGGAAACCAATGACGAAAAGCGCAAACCTCGATATCCTTGTCTTATTTGTGAAGAGGATCATTTTACAAGAGATTGCCCTCATCGGGCAGAGGTTGTGAAAATCGTCAAGGGTTCCCCAACTCCTGCTGTTTTGAAAGATCCATTTCCAAAGCAGGAGACTAAGATGATAGGTTCTTCCTCGAGTGCCAGTCAAGAACCCATATTGATGATGTCTCATGTAAGGATTGTGACTCGATCACAAGATTATGGTAGTAAGAGTCCTGTTGATGGCAAAGAAGCAGAATCTTCTCATTCTAATCCATCAACCTCAGCTCCCGGTTCCGATCCACTACAGATCGAGAAACCTAACCCGGACTTAGTAATCAAACCGCCCGCCAAGGGTGTACTTCGAAGGTCTGCTTTCAATCCACATGCGAGAGCGGCCTAGAATTACAACATTGTTGAGGATTTAGTTGTTTCACCCTCAGCAATGTCGGCTTTGGAAGTGCTGCAATCATGCCCAGCACAACGCAAGTTACTTTTGTCGGCTATAGGAGCTGTTGATGTTCAGGACCCGAACCTAATAATCTTCGATCTAGAAAATAGTACACCGCGTTTACCTCATCAAATGGCTTTCCAGATCCCAGTGATAGTCAAAAACAGGCCTATTCATCGGACTGTAATTGATGAGGGAGCTTCCACGTGTATTATGTCGATACAGTGCTGGAGATCGCTTGGTTCTCCTTCACTAAATCAGTCCCCGACAATTCTTAAGGCCTTTGATGGCCGTGGGTTTCATCCGTTTGGCATTCTACAGGATTTGCCTATAGGGGTTGAAGGAAAAACCGTTAGTCTAGATGTGGAGGTGGTTGATGCCCCTCTAGACTACAACCTTCTCTTGGGTCGAAGTTGGTCTTACGCTATGACAGCGGTCGTTTCATCGGTCTTCAGAGTAATAAAGTTTCCACATAATGGCAAGATCGTAACCATAGACCAGCTGGCTTACTTTTCATCCGACCCAGCCTCTTCAGAGAGTATCCAGCATGTCGGTAAAATGACTATCCCTTATAAGGATGTTGGAGTAGGATTAGTTAAAGATGCCGGTTTACTGGGAACTTTTCCTTTTCCTCCAATCAACGCCGTGTCTTCATTTGCATCTATTCATATGATTACTTCAGACACCATTGTTTATGACGATCCTTGGATCGTTCCTTCTGAATCTGAGATAGACTCATTTGGTAATGCTATGCCGTTGAGTCCATGTGAAATTGCTTATGAAGCCATGCAGTCTTTTACCGACCCGAGTTCAACCAAAATTGACCAAATGAATGTGGTCCGTGAGGAATCTCTTTTCACGTCAACCTCGGAGTTATTAGCGTTTCCCGAAGTTGTGTCATCTGACGAACAACTTTGTGAAGTCCTGTGTGTAGACGATTTACCATGGGAAGATCTCCATCATAGATCTTCGTTTTTACCTGAGGATGATCGTTTTGAAAATGATTTCTCATTAATCTTTACAGCTGAATATGTCAAAGAAGCTCAGAGTCCAATGAAACATCCTGATTCAGAGCTGAATTTGGGCAACATCTCTCGCACTATTCCCATTGACATTTCAGTCAAGCCCGGAATTGTTGAGCACATTCATATAGGTGCCTCGTGTTCGGACGACGAAATTCAGATATACAAGGCCCTATTTCAAGAATTCTGCGACGTGTTTGCCTGGTCCTATGAGGAAATGCCAGGAATTGATCCCGCAATTGTTGTTCATGAGATCAAGACTTACCCAGATGCTAAACCCGTCCGGCAACGTTTGCATCAAATTCACCCACAAAAAGTGGCTGCAATTAAAGCAGAAGTTGAGAAGCTGTTGAAAGCAGGTTTCATTTATCCGATCCCGTTAACGGATTGGGTATCGAATATTGTTCCGGTTAACAAAAAACAGGGAACAATAAGAATATGCATCGACTATAGGGATATCAATCGTGCTTGTCCCAAGGACAACTATCCAACACCCTATATCGATCAAATAATTGACGATTGTGCCGGCAGTGATTTGGTTTTTCCGGTTACAACCAAATCAATATTCTACCTGCCGATCAACCAAAAATAGCTTTCATTTGTCCATGGGGGACATTTGCTTATTGCAAATTACCTTTTGGACTTAAGAATGCCGGAGCCACTTTTCAAAGGCCGATGTCTTATGCGTTTCATGACATCAAACACATTGTGCAACCGTATCTCGATGATTTGCCCGCTCACTCCTTACATCGAGCTGACCACCTTGTCCATTTACGAGCAATCTTCCTGAGGTGTAGGCATTATCGTATACGGTTGAACCCACAAAAATGTGTTTTTTGTATAGAAGTGGGACGATTGCTGGGATTTGTAGTTTCAAAAGCGGCATTCGCGTCGATCCCTCGAAGGTAGAAGCTATCATCAAATTGCCTCCTCCTTCGAGTCTTCGCCAACTCCAAAGTTTGCAGGGGAAAGCAAACTTTTTACGCCGGTTCATTCCTAACTACGCCGAGATTACAAAGGGTTTTACCGGTTGTTGAAACAGAACACTCAATTCTCTTGGGATGAGATAGCTCAGAAATCTTTTGATGCACTCAAGCACGCGTTGACCCATGCACCGTTGTTGCATCCACCCAACTACAACCAGGATTACTTTTTGTATCTCGTCGCTGCTCATTCCACCATTGGAATGGTCTTAGTACAGGAAGACGAATTCGGAACGGAACATGTGATCTATTACCTTAGTCGGACGTTAAATCCAACTGAGCTCAAATATTCACATGTGGAGAAATTGGCCTTGGCAGCCGTTCAAGCTGTCCAACGTTTTCGTCACTACATTTTACTCCGTAAAACTACAGTCATTTCGGATTGCAACCCTATGACTAAACAATTGCTAGGGGGCAAGTACTCTAAATGGATTGTTATCCTGCAGGAGTTCGACTTGGAATTTGAAAAATCTAAGTCTAAGAAATCTTTAGTTTTTGCAGAGTTGATGTGTGATTTCCCGCGTGCTGACACGGAAACTGTGGCAGAGGAACCCATTGCGGACGAATCTTTGTTTCTCATCAGCACTTTAGATCCGTGGTATGGGGATATAATCGTCTATCTCCAAACCCAATCCTTTCAGTCCGAAGTTTCGAAGTCGGAACGTCGGAAAATTCGATTCCAGTCCCAACAGTACAAGATTATTGGAGATACTCTTTATCGCCGTGGGGCAGACTTGGTTTTCCGACGTTGCTTAACTCACAAAGAAGCTGAAAGGGTTTTGAATGACTGTCACTCTGGAGCGTGTGGCGGTCATATGTCTGGGTATGCCACAGCCCAAAAGATATTGCGCGCTGGCTACTTCTGGCCGTCCTTGTTTAAAGACTGTATTATTGCAGTCCGGAAATGCCACAACTGTCAAGTGTTTGATCGCAAGATGCGCGCACCACCTGCTCCTCTCCACCCTATAATTGCCGTTGGTCCTTTTGCCAAATGGGGTATCGATTTTATTACATGTAACCCTCACTCGGCCGGGGGGCATGCGTATATCATCCTTGAGGTTGATTATTTTACTAAGTGGGCCGAGGCGATGCCTACATTCGAGGCTGACGGCAAGACAGCTGCAATTTTCATATTCAATCACATTATTGCTAGGTTTGGTGTCCCACAAGCGATAATCACTGACCATGGGCGCCATTTTCGAAACATCATGATGACAGAACTTACAGGCCAGCTTGGTTTGCGTCACGATAACTCAACTCCTTATTATCCCCAAGCAAACGGTCTGGTTGAGTCCATCAACAAAGTTTTAGTTATCATGATCCGACGAATCATTGGTATTCATCGGTCGAATTGGCACAACATGTTATTTTCCGCGCTTTGGGCATACCGAACCTCAGTGAAAACATCAACAGGGTTCACTCCTTTCCAACTAGTTTATGGCTTGGAAGCTGTGCTACCTATTGAATGCGAAATCCCGTCACTGCAAATGGCTGTCGAATTACTTCCAGCTACTTCCGAAGAGGAGAAGCGTTTATTATACTTAGCTCAATTAGATGAGACTCGACGTGATGCTACATTGGCGATCGAGACTCATGCAAAACGAATGAAAGCTCAGTATGATCGAAATGTGACCCCTCGAAATTTTTCGGAAGGAGACCTAGTACTATTATATGATCAAGCTAACGATAAATTAGGTGCTGGAAAATTCGTTCCTATGTGGCATGGGCCCTATATTGTCAAGCGAAAGCTAGCAAAAGGGGCCTATGAGCTAGTTGACTTTGACGGGGACTCTTTGGGTAAACCCAGAAATGGACTTTACCTAAAGAGGTATTATGCTTAAATGATGGGTATGGAGATTTTAGTTAGGTTAGGTTTTTTCTTTCTAGCTGGTGTGTTTGGTAGTTTAGACAGTGTGCTTAGCTTAGAAAGTGTGTTTTCTGTCGTTATTCTGGCTTATCTTGGTTTTACTCTTGATATTGCAGATGTCGACGCCTCCAGACATACATTGGTTTTGCTGATGGTGCTTGTCGTAGTACATGGAATATCTCTTCCGCAGCTTGGGTTATCTATTCGCCCTCTGACGAGTTAGTTTCTATGCATGGGGTGAGCCTCGGTCAAACAACAAACAACATTGCAGAATACAGTGCAGTGATTGAATTATTGTCTGAATCTATTTCATTTGGGATT
The DNA here is from genome assembly GCA_031772625.1 of Pinus tabuliformis. Classification (NCBI taxonomy): domain Eukaryota; kingdom Viridiplantae; phylum Streptophyta; class Pinopsida; order Pinales; family Pinaceae; genus Pinus; species Pinus tabuliformis. The sequence goes on from CM062816.1 coordinate 1,425,592,458, forward strand.
CGGAGTTTGATAGTGAGGTTAGATTCTGAACTCGTTGTATTACAGCTTAATAGAGTCTATGCCATTAGAAATCCAGTGTTATTAAGGTTATTTTTGAGAGTGCGTCTCTTGGAACGTGAATTTGATTACATTGAATATCAGCATATTCCAAGGTCTTTAAATACATTAGCAGATGCAATTTCTTCTCGAATGTTATACAGACATTTGTGATAATCATACATGTAAATTTAAAAACATTTAATCACACATGTTTAACAAGATAAGCCGGTAATAATGATATATATAGATAGGAGTGTGTCAAAAATACATCGTCTTCGATCATAGGTTGAAAAGCACCTTATGATCGGCAAAAATGATAAGTACAAAAAACCAAAATGTCGCATGTGTCTACAAAAACGACCATCCAATCACTGGTGATGCTCTCTATACGACACCACTGCACGGGCTACCCTACACAAGAACCTCCTAAAAGGTCCTGGGACTGCGACTACATAGTGCTGAAGCCTGATAGGAATATCATCTATAGTAGTCTCTGGTATATCTGCCGTCAGACGCTCTAGGTCTTGTTCCAACTCAGCTAAGGTCTCTGTAGCCTCGTCCTATGGGACCGGTGCCGGTGCAACTGGTTGTCTCCTCTCGAAAGGTCGGAGATTGGCTAGACGCCGTGGGCCTACGTCTGCATTTTGAGAATTATTACTGTCAGTTTTGAGACGATATAAAAACAAAAAAAAAATAGATAATTTAAAAACTTGTGAAAAATGAATTACCTGTGTCATCCCATTATTCTCCCGGTGGAAGAACCATGTCCGGATCTCCATGAAAATCAACTCCGGCATAAGGAAAATCCTGTATCGAAAAGATCTGGTCCTCCAACCAGTGAAAATACTCCGGTCTAAATCGGACAACTTCCGTGCCCTCGTCAGGATGACTGGCCATCACCGCAACCCATCGCATCAACTTAGGCTCTCGAGGAAGCCCAACCTCAACAGTGAGATGCTGCGGGATCAGCATCGGAACCCTCTCTAGAGCAAAACTCACAACTAAAGGCCCATAACCAAAAGTCTTTAATTGCCCGTTTTTCGCTCTAGTCAGTTGGCCCTTTAAATTGGCCAACACAGCATCACACCAGTTGAAAATGGTGCCTCGATAGCAGTCAATCGCCATCCGCATCTTGGATCCAGTGGCAATGTGCAAAGCAGCAGCCCCGCAAAGTCTGGTAACTGTAAAGGCAATTACCATAAGTTTAGGTCGGGATATCTTTTTAATCTCTATCCCCCTCTCCTGGTTTTGATCGTTGCACCACTCTAGACGGAGACTAGCGATGGACTGGCCACCCGGCCTAGTCCCGAACAGAGTCAATTGTTCGCCCCTCTTGGGCAAACCAGTGAGAAAGTAAATATCTGAGGGCTCTATCTCGAGCTGGTGCCCTCCAATGTAAAAATACTGATCCTGAACGTTCCACCTTTCAACCAGCCACTCTAGAAAGCGCACCTGGGCCCTCATGCCAGGTATGGCCCAGTATTTGTAAAGACCGCATGCCTTTAAAGCATCAATGGAAGGTTGGTGATTAATGGCGGCCAAATCAACATCTTCATGTTCTCTCTCACGCCAATCAAGCATGGTGGGCAATCTACACACCATAAAACATCTGTTAGAATACATAAAATCAAAATTTTTTGGTTCATTTTGGAGAAATGGGGGTTTGAAAATCCTCTCCGCAGTGTACGCAGCCCACCTTTAGAGACAGAGCGTGTGTACGCAGGTTCTCTTAAGGCAAGCTGCGTACGCCGGGCATTTTCCCAACTGAGAAAATGTCGGGGTACGCAGGTCACCAGTGGAGCACCTGCGTACCCCGAAAAGCGGACCTTGAAACCCCAAGGCCTCCAAAAAATGAAACTAAAACTTAAAAACAAATTCTAAAAGGATGGAAATGCAAAGGAGGATGTTGTAGAATACCTGATGAGACGACGTTCGGTTTCGACGGTCGGATTCTCCGCAATATCCACGGGAAGTTTCTTGCCAAAAGCCCTTTTTCTCTCCTCAACAGTAAAATGGTAAAAATGAAATGGTAAAAGCCCTTTTTATAGGTTTTTTGAGTAAATAAATGTTAAATTTGTTTATTTTCCACCATGAAAAGGTATTTTTCGAAGTATTTTTATCTATCTTAAACAGGTATGAGTAATGTGTTGGTTTTTGTGCAGGATAAAAGGATTTTCAGGGAAAATTGTCACTTTTCACAAACAAAAACATCAGAGTCATCTTTTAATCCCTTTTCTGACTCCTAAAATGTGAAAAGATTGCCGAGCGTTTCTTTTACACTCGTTAAAACGGAATTAAAAGACGGTCCCATTATAGCCCTTTTCTGACCGTAAAAACAGGAAAAGATTGCCGGGTTTTTGTCGTTTCAAACTCGATATTGGAAATAAAACGACGTGTCCTTGATCGCTTTTTACTTTTCAGGTCAAAGACACTAACTATGAAAGTACTCCTTGGTCGTAAAAAACCAAGCGGTTCTCTCAAGTATTATTTTATACTTTTTCGGGCTTGGGAGACACAAATTTACGAAAAAGTTCAACCCTAGAGTCTTCTTAAGTTTTTCAGACTCTCTAAAATTGAAAAACGCCGAGTTTCTCCTATACTGGACTCGTTAAAATTTCACAGTAAAGGACCTGTTCGATTACAAACAGGAATGAACCACTCCTTCTTAGGGTTCGAATCTAAACTAAGTTGGACTCATCCGAAGGATGAGCTTATAATCAAGCATATATTATCCTCCTCAAGCTTGTAAAAAATAAAGAGGTACTTGCCAGAAATGGTGGGGGAAAAGAGAGAAAAATGAGCCTACTTGTTATCCTTTATCTCAGAAGAAACCGTGTCACCACTCTTGAACACGACACTTTTCATTCACCTGGGTTGGGAAATCCTTTGCCTCACAATTTGATCAAACCACATTGAAAGTCTTCAGCCGGGTATTAACTTTGGGTCAATCGTCACCAAGCCATCTGTCGTGTCATTATGTGTTCAAGAGGTCACTGCAAATAAATCATTCATCTGCAAAATACCCGTCATCCATCTCGACCATCCCTGAGTCAGTCCTTACAGCTACGTTTCTTCAACTTGATCTATGATTTCGTGTTGTGGTCTTGCCTGCAACGGGTCGCTTTCTATCGACATCAACACATTATCTAGAAAGATGATCTAGAAATCGTCAATACCTTGAAATCCGCATGCATCAATGGCAGATTTCTTGCCTTCGACGACAGTTTACATCATTGACATTCGATCGAAGGATTCCGTGACATGTTCGACATCAGCACATTCATTCACATCTCATGGATTGTACTGGGTACTTTGAGAACCATTGACATCACTGGTGGTCTCTCTCACACTTGTTAACAGTTTACATCATTGACTGGTAATCAAGTGGTTTCTACCATGCTCGACATCAACCCATTTATTCGCATGGATAGAATCGTACTATTTCGGGAAGTAGAAATGAAGACCCTGGATCTAGTTTCCACCATCCAGGCTGCGAGGAGTTTTGTATTCATTGTATAATAGACTAACTATAAACAGATGGCTGCGTCCATATTGTGTCTACATGAGTCTATGATTATGATGTACTGCGAAATCATTCCTGTATCAGAGCAGTAGTTAGTTTGTTAGTTAAAGTTTTTGATCTGAGTATGGGAATGCCTACCTCAGCGATGATATGATCTCATACATGCATTTTGTGTTGAATATTTGCAGGTCCCAACCAGGCTCTCCACAAGATAATCCTTGAAATGATAAAGTACTTCACCCTTCCTAGATGATATGAAACCCTAATCTACTACAGGCTTCGCACTTTAGGGGGCAATCTGTTACACTAAAATTTGTCACCATGACTATCTACAGTTAGTATGGCTTCATCAACTGTCATACTATCCTCCTTGGCAAGTCTCATACCTCTGCTCCTCATGTCAAACTCCAAGAAAGAGAGAAAGTCCTTAAAAAGTCAATTAACTCTGGTTACGCAGTTTCTCTTGGCCTCACCTGCGTGTACACACCCCAAGTTCACAATACCTGCGTACTTGTACGCTCTGTCTGTAAAGGGGTGGGTGCGTACTCCTGTAAAGGTCAAAAGGCGCAAGTTTCACTTCAAAAAAGTTACTTGTGGTCATTTCTAGAGCATTCTAGAAGATGGTTTGACATGGATTGAGCGCCTCCAGATGGTTCATGCATCCCAATGAAAGAGGAACTTATCCCATGAAGAGGGGAGCTATCCCATTGAAAGAGGGGCTTATCCCATTCATGGTGGACCTGATTAACTTCCTCCTAAGCACTATAAATACAGGCATTGGGCCAGAGGGAGGGGAGGTTGAAAGCTGAAGATTCCTAAGGGTAGATGCTGCTGAAATTAGTACTCCCTTATAGAGCTTGAGAGGAGAGATTCCCATCCTTTCTTAGCTTCATTTGGAAGTGGGTGAGCTGATCAAAGTAAAGGAAAACTCTTGCTGGACCCTAGGAGGGACCTGCACAACACCAAGGCACAGGTTGTAATGGTTTCTTTTGTTTCCACTTAATACAATTAAGCTCATTTTTCTCAACAAGTTGTTATACATGATTTGTTTCATATACTCCTTGGTCTGTATGATGAATATGTTTTATTTTATGAGTTATTCAGGTGCTATGTAATCGTTTGCTTGTTAGTGAATGCAGGTTTCGAAGAGAAGGAGGAGCTCATCCGGATCGGAGAGACTGGACTACTACAAAGCGTTGGACTAAAGGTATGTTATAAACACCTGATTACTTGTATTCTAAATGCATATTTAGGGAAAGATAGTGTTTAATTGTCTTGTTTGTCACTAGAAGGGAGGTTGGTTTTGTCCGCAAAATTGACTCTTTCCGCATGACATGAGGTAAAGCGGAGGGGCTTATGTTTTTCATTTTCATGTCTCCATTGGTCTCTCGGATGGGGAAGGCACCTTCTATTCTCTCATCTTCTCCCCTATTGTCAGCCATGGCTTCAGATGGATTGTTCTCTAACTCTTCTTCTGTTATAGGATCTTCGTATATCTCAGGAGGCTTGCCTATAGGTTCTTCTAGATCACTGTCACCAAAGAAGAGAGAAGGGTGACTCAGTGACGTGGTGGGGGTGTTGGGTAAGAATTTGCCTGTTTTATCTCGATTTCTACAAGGCATGAAATGGAAAGACTTTTGATTGCTTTTGTTCTTTTTTCTGGTACCTGTAAAACTAAAATAGATTGATCTGCAACTAACTATCTTGCTGAAATGGAAATGCGGAATTGAAATGAAAGCATGAAAGAACTAATCTATTTTGCTCAAATGAAATTGCAGGAATGAAATGCTAGGCTACACTTGCGGAATTGAAATGCTAATCTACGCTTGCAGAAATGAAATTGCGAATTGAAATGTTAATCTATGAAAGCAGGAAATGTCTATGCTACTTTTGCGGAAAGGAAATTGCAGAATGGAAATGAAATAAACTACTTAGCAGAAGGCGAGAGTAGGAAAATAGAAGAAAAGCAACAATCACCAATACTCTGACGCTTCCCCGGCAACGGCGCCAAAAAGATGGTGGGCTCCGGTATTGTAGCAATAATGCTACAACTCCTGGAACTCCCTTCTTTAATTTTATCAACCCGGTAGTTCGTAACAAACTTGGAAGCGACGGTGCTGTATGCACAAGTACTAGCTCTTGCTGCCGCTGTCACTTGGTCAGCTGGCACAAGTCCGCTAGGGGCTTAAGCCAACTTCTATGAGCTCTTAGAAGAAGATTTTTAACTGATGGATGAAAGCTAACTCAAAGGAAGCTAATCTACTTGCGGAAAGAAACTGAAAGCCAAAAAGAAACGCAAACCCTAGCAAACCCTAATTCTACCAGCTAGTCCTACTGATGCAAAGATGGGAATGCAAACTACTGAAAGAGATGCCATTACTTCTATGAAGGTAAGATACATGTGTCTAGACTACTTCTACCTGAAGAAAACATCTTTTTGTATTTTTGAATAAGTTATTTAGAATTATCATGCATGTGCTTTTAACTGGCTTTTTACTGTGCAGAGGCGGATCACAAAGGAGAAATGCTTGGAAGAGATCGGGAAGGTTCAGAGAGGGTCTAAGGAGTCCCTAACATCCTTCCAGAGAGTTTCACAAAGTTTGGCTGCCAAGAAACCACATTTATGAGCTTCTACAGGAAGTCTGCAGGGGTTCTACAGGATGTTTTAGAATTTCTACAGGATGTTCAGAAGTTCCTACAGGATGTCCTACGATTGGATTCTGGATGATGGATGAGTGGAAGAGGATGCATAGATGGATAGGGAAGTAGGATAAGGATTTGTAATGACTTAGTGACGGAGAGATGAAGTGATGAGAGGGTGTGGAAAGCTAGCTTGTCTTAAAAGGGTAGAGGAAATGGAAGGCCAAGAAGGTAGGGTGACGCGGGCAGAAGAGTAGTTGTGAGACGAGGGATCTAATTTGGAGATGAGCAGTGGGCCTGGACGAAGCTTAGATGGATGAGAGAGTGATGGAGATGCACTGCACAGTGTAAACTGAACCAAATCATCCACGTCCTGCACATAATCAAAATATTTACTAATCTATCCTAACTGTTAATGAAACCAATGAACAGCAACGTTATTTCTAAAGAGAACCATGTATGGTACTAAAGCAAAGAAACATTCCAAGAGGTCTGAGTGCATGGATAACTTTTACAAATGAGAACATTGCACCAAAGATTGCATGAGTACGCAAACTAGTGTTTTTGTTGGGTAGCACTGTCTGCAATTCCAGCCCCTAGAAAGAGGTGAAAATGAGAGTGCAGGCAACCCTTTTCTGGAACTCTTATCAATTCTTATCTCATTACTCTATTCTAGACATCTGAAGCAACTCTATCTTTTAACAATGACCTACTTAACCACACCACGAAATCTAACTCAACAAACTGCATTTCAAATGCATGTAAAGAAAATCATAATGCTGAAAGAAAAGATATAAATACAAAGAAGGAGGCCCTAGGCTCTCAGGTTGGGCCCAACCCCGAGAGCTATGGCTCCTCTAGAAACTCAGAGCTGAGATCAAATCTGACTGCTTCTCATTAAAAAATAATAATCATAAGTTAAGAGGTATGCCAATGATGGCTACAAAAGAGCAAAAACAGAGCTGGCAGCTCGTAGTGCAGAATGTGCAACAGTTTTTCCAAAAAGTCATTTTCGAAGGCTAAAGCCTTATCATTTATACATCACGAGGCCCCAAGCTGGCCTCCTAAATCTATGGGACTTGGCTGACCGAACTGGGAGTGAACAGCTGCTTCCACAAAATCTGTTTGGCTGCCTTCTAGATCTGGTTGTGGTAGCTTTTGGAGCTCGGAGTTGGGGGTGAAGATCCCGAGGAAGGCTATTTAATGCCGTGGACAACCCTCCTACGAATCCTCAACCCCATCTTGGCTGTCTCCTATCCCTTATCTGCTCGGTTTTGCTCCAACATGTGTCAAAAAACCTGAAATGAGCACGTGTTAGCCACCTAGGAATAGTGACTGCCCTTATTCGTACAAATGACATAAACATACTAAAAAATGATGCATAAGTTATGAAAAATGAAGGATTGAGCAAGGGTAGTTAGGCCAAATGAGCCCAAAATGTTACCAAATTTGGGGCTCATCACATCTCATGCTCATGCATGCATTTCATCCTTCAAATTTCACTTAAGCAGACTGTACTTTCGAAGTTGAAATGAAATATAATGTTGCAGCAACAAAGTGAGCCTCCTACTCAACTTTTCCATTCACCTTCTTGGTAGAAACCTGCAACTTGCATATCATCAACAAAGAAATGCAAATAGATGCATCAATAGACATGCAATATTAATTGGATAAGAACTCTAACCATTTCTTACCAATCCATTTCAAAGGTCTTTCCTTTATCTGCACATCAACATCAACATGTGAATCATCCTGAGACACATCATTCATGGAAACTTCATTTCCATTTTTTCCATCTTCTCTTTCCACCTTCTTCAACTTTTTTGGAAGCATTGTTGGATTCAAAGTCCAACAACTTTCAGCAAGATGCCCTTTCTTATGACAGTAAGTGCAACACATGCACATCCTCTTGACATCATGATTTGCCTTGTCTAATGGACCTTTAGCTTCTTGCTTCCTTCCTTCAAAAGTTTCCTGTATGTGGCCATTCTCTTCCAACATCTACAAAGATTATGGTTATCCAAACCACAAAAGGAACATGCAATTCTTTTCTCATGTTTATATGGAAATTTACCATGCCTTGCATAATCAAAAGGAATATGTTTAGAACTAGATTTATACCTTTGTCTTCATGAGGAGGTGAATTGAATGAAGAAGTGGCTCCCTTTGGGACACCATCAATCTCTTCAAGGTTGTCAGAGTTTCCACAACTCTCTGGTTCAAGTGTGTGCTTCTGAACACTTGCATCCTACAAATGATGCTTCAAGCTATTGCATTCCTCCTGAATACAATCTTCACACTCTTGAGGTAGAAGACCTGCAATGCAACTCCTTCTTGGAGCTATTTCAATGGCCTTCATGGCAGTTTTGGAACTTTCTCCATAAGACTCTCCATAGCCAAGACCCAAATACTTAGGCCTTTCCTCGACCATTATTGGCTCAACAATACCTTGTGCATGCTTACCCAAGCATTTTCCTTCATAACCCATCTTGGACATTAGCTTGGAACCTATGCCTCTAGTATGTTTTTCAAAAGAACCAATATAAGCATTCTTAGAAGAATTTGAAGAAAAATTGGAATGGTTTACCTATTCTTCAAGTTGATACTTGACTAAGGCTTCTTTGGCAAAAAAGAGTTGTGACTCCAACTCATGCATCCTTTTCAAGTTCATATTTGCAATATGAAGTTGCCTCTCCATTTCCTGCAATTTGTCATAAAACATCTGCTTCTCTTCCTCCGCGAAATTCAACTGCTCTCTAAGTATGCTGCTCTTCCTTCCATCCTCATACATTTCTCTCACCTTGTCCATCATGATGAACAAGTACTGCTTCAAATCTTCATCAAAGACCCTTGTGAAGAAAGAAGAATTTGAGGACTCACTTGTAGAAGTTTTCATTATGCCAATGAACAAAAAAACTTCAAACAAGATTAACAAAGAGCTTATCCAAGCAACCTTTTGCAACAAACCTCTTGTGCTCCAAGGATTGCTTTGAGGTCCTTTGGGATAAGAATAATGCCTTCAGGCCTTCTTCCTTTTTTTCCTTCCTAGACTGAGTTATCAATAGCTTTCCCTTCACCTCTGCAAACTCACACAATAGTCAATCTGCAACAAGCATATAATAAATCAAACAATCAATCCTTGACTGCCCAAACACCTTTCAAACAAGCAATCTTTGCTCTGTCAATCAAGCATTTTGATATAACCTTATTTGAAGGTGGGATTAATCAATATTAGGTTCTAATACCACTTGATTTAAAAATGGGGCACTAAAGACTTCTTGTCCAGCTTATAAGAACCTCTCCCACTTCCAAAGTTTAAATAGTCCCAAGATATTATGATTCACCAATTGCGGAATTAAATATGCTTGATTATAGGTGTATGCTTATGTTTGTTTTAAGACTATTTATGTGCCTTAAGTTTATTTGCTTGAACTAATATAAAAAATATAACAACAAATAAAGCAGCAATGCAATGCAGCAACAAGCAAACACACATAACAGCAATATAATATGGAGTTCATCCAAAACTCTTGGGCTACGTCTCCTTGAGCTCTAGTCAACTCAACTAGGCTCTCTGGGATTATGGCAAAGTCCTTTTACAAGCTCCACGCTCAACTCCATTATATTACACAGAAACAATGGGCTTAGAACACCATCTCATCCCTGGCTCTGAAGCTCTCAGGCTTTCTGGCTCTGGCTCTCGCTCTGGATCTGGCTCTCGGCTCTTGGTTCTAGCTTCTTATGAGCTTTTAGCAGTCCACTTGACCTCCAAGCGACTAGCTCAGCCACTTTCAGCTCTCTGGTTTTTCCACTTGACCTCCACACAACTCCAAGACTCCCTCAGCTACTCTACTTTCGGCTTTTTCTCTGTCTCAACAACTGCCCCCTTTGTCTCTGACATTGAGTGGTTTTTAAGCTTATCGATGCTTATCTGTTCGTTTCCCCTTTCGGGCTCTCTTGCTCCCAGCCTCTGTCCATTCAAATCCGCTATGAGCATTAAACAATCATTGTGGAACACCTTCAGGTATGGTGGCCACCCGTTTTTAAATAGAAAGGACCATTGGCACGTTTGAAATCCTCGGGAATATGTTTCTCTTTTTACATAGAGAAATACACTAAAAACATTGAAAAACCCGCAAAAAATCTTTCTACCGGACTTCAAAAATCACTGAATCCACCCTATAATCATATCAGGTCTGCCTTTGGCTGCTGTCACACGCCCACCATTGATCTGTGTGATTGGGCGGCTTATGCGCACAGAGGTTACCCGCCCGAAAAGGTGGTTTTCTCTCTCTGGCGCCAAGCAACGTGTCAACCAGTGTATGGGTTCGGGCTGTGCCCGTTCAAAACCACTTACCGCCTGAGGCCTGCCCAAAATCCCGCTCATTACAGAACTTAAATAATACAAAGCTGCATGTATAAACCTTTCGGGTCCGTTTTATCACTCCGGGCACATTTCCTTTGTATTTCGTTTATTTAACGAAAATGCGAAAATACATAGAAAAACCCTTTTTACCGAACTCAAAATATATATATTCACATCCATAAACCCTTTCAGGTCTGGCTTTAGTCGCATATCGCATCGCATAGGCCCTTTGTGTCGGGGATTGCCAATCTCCTGACCGCCAATTTAATCCTAGTCGTCCATTCCTTTCCCGATCCTACAGTTGAGATTGCACGTTGTTAGAAAATTATATATTATGGAGCAATGGAACACATAAAATATTGCATAAATATAAACAAAGAAAACGCATAAAACAAGAGCGACACAGATATACGTGGTTTACCCAGTTTGGGCTACATCCACAGAGAAACAACCAGTCCTTCCTTTTATATTATCCAGCAAACTGAAGATATACAACCTACAGCAGATCCGCTGTAACACCCTCTTTGCTCGCAATCTCCTCTCTCTTCCTCACTCAGAATACAGATATGCATAGACGCAATAAAATTACCTCATATATAGTGAGGGGTTGCCTTCTAGGGCAAAAAACCCTAAATTAAACATAACTTCTACTGTCAGATCATCCACCTAATGAACGGCCCAGATTGACTAGAAATTACTCCCCGAACCCCCACCGGGGGACCGCTAACCCCCGGACCCCCCAGCCGTGGGGGATTAGTCGCCCTGGACCCCCGTGGGGGGGGGGGACAAGTCCCCCCCACACCCCCCCACGTGGAGGGGTGTACAATCTTCCTGGAGTATACATTCGGCTGAAGCCTTTGAATACAGAAGATAATCAGGCTCCACACCCAACAATCTCCCACTTGGAGACTGATTATAGCAACTCCATCACTGCTTCATTTGCTAGACAATAACTCCACTTTGGACTTGGTTGTTTCTCATCTTCTTCATCATACTTGAAGACAAATTGAAACTCAGTAGATTCTCAGTTTCTCCCTGGTTACAACTTTTGTTAACATATCTGCAGGATTCTAGCTAGTGTGTATCTTTTCAGCTTCAACTATCCATCTTCCAATGCTAACCGTATGAAATGGTACTTGAGATGTATATGTTTAGTCTTGGAATGAAATTCAGAGTTCTTTGCAAGATGTATGGCACTCTGGATGTCACTGTATAACCTGCCCAACTCCTACTTCTTGCCCAATTCATCCAGAAACCTTTGTAACCAAATCATTTCTTTACTAGCCTCTGTAGCAGCAACATACTCTTCTTCTGTTGTTGAAAGTGCAACAACACTTTAGATTTTTGAAACCCAACTGACAGCTGTTCCACCTACAATAAACACATATCCTGTAGTGCTCCTCCTATTATCTCTGTCACCTACCATATCTGCATCAACATATCCCTGTAGAGCAATGTTTGAACCTCCAAAGCATAATGCTTGATTTGTGGTACCTCTCAAATACCTGAGAATCCACTTCACTGCCATCCAATGTTCTTTTCCTGGATTGTTCGTGTACCTACTTACAACTCCCACTGCATGTGCAATATCAGGCCTTCTGTAGACCATTGCATACATTAAGCTTCCAACTGCTGATGCATATGGAACTTTAGACATATGAGCCATTTCTTCCTTAGCCTTGGGACACGCCTCCTTAATTAATTTGAAATGGCTAGCCAAAGGTATACCAACTGGTTTTGCATTCTCCATATTAAACCTTTTCAACACCTTTTCTATGTACTCACTTTGAGACAATGTTAATTTTCGATTCTTCCTATCTCTAGTTATTCTCATACCAAGGATTTGTTTTGCAGCACCCAAATCCTTCATTGCAAATGAGTTTGCCAATTTTCTTTTGAGCACATTTATCTCCTACATGTTAGAACCTGCAACAAGCATGTCATATACATACAATAACAATATAATATAGTTGCCATCATTTTGCCTTTTGAGATAAACACAATGATCAGAGTGACACCTAGTATAACCTTGTTCAGACATAAAGCTGTCAAATTTTAGATACCACTGCTTGGAGCCTGTTTTAAGCCATACATTCTCTTCTTCAACCTGCACACTAGTTTCTCCTTCCCTTTTACCTCATATCCTTGTGGTTGCTGCATATATATCTCTTCCTCCAAATCCCCATGGAGAAACGTTGTCTTTACATATAATTGCTCAAGATGTAAATCTTCAGCAGCTACTAGACTTAGAATAGTTCTGATTGAAGTCATTTTCACAATAGGAGAAAATATCTCATCAAAGTCTATACCCTTTTTCTGTGCAAACCCTTTCACCACAAGTCTAGCTTTATACCTCTGTTTTCCTCCATCTTCTTCCTTCAGCCTGTAAACCCATTTATTCTGCAATGATGTTTTACCTGCAAGCAACCTAACTAAGTCCCAAGTTTGGTTATATGATAAGGAGTCCATCTCTTCTTTCGTGGCTTGCTCCCACTTCTTCCTAGTTTCTACCTGCACTGCTTCTTCATAACATTTTGGTTCACCAGAATCAATCAACAATACATAATATAATGAAGGAGAGTATCGTTCAGGGGGTCTACTTATCCTGGTAGATCTTCTAACACCACTTTCAGATGTTTGAAGTGCTTGTTGCTGTTGTGGTTGTTGTTTTGGCTGTTGATCATTATGACTTTCAGGCACCATCACTTTTCCTGTGATATCGTCAAGCACTGTGTATTCTCGGTTTTCTTTTTCCTGTTTCTTTTCCTGCAACTAATTCTTATACAAGACCTTTTCATTGAATATTACATCTCTGCTCCTAATGATTTTGTGATTTTCATAATCATATAAGTGATAACCAAAATCATTAACACCATATCCAATAAAGGTACATTTCTTTGATTTTGCCTCTAGCTTTGTTCTATTTTCTTTATTAATGTTGACAAAGGCTTCACAACCAAAAGTCTTTATGAGTAGTTTACCTTTTTACCTGTCCATGCCTCCTCTGGAATACCACCATCCAAGGAACTTGAAGGCCCTCTGTTTATTAGATAAGCAACAATATCTACAACATCTGCCCAAAATTGTAAAGGCAATCCTGCATGCAGTCTCATGCACCTTGCACGCTCCATGATTGTCCTGTTCATCCTTTCTGACACACCATTTTCTTGTGGTGTTCCTGGAACTGTCTTCTCTCTGCGAATTCCATTCTCTGAATAGTACCTATCAAACTCTTCGCTGCAATATTCACCTCCATTATCTGATCTGAGACACTTCAACCTTTTCCCTATCTCATTTTCAACCAAAGCTTTCCATTTCTTGAAAGTATCAAATACATCAGATTTATTTCAAATACAATAAATCCAGGTTTGTCTGGTTGCATCATCAATAACAGTAACATAATAATGAGAGCCACCAAGAGATGATACCTGAGCAGGTCCCCATACATCTGTATGCACAAGCTCTAACTTTTTGCTCTTATTTTCTTTCCCAACTCTAAGGAATCTGACTCTCTTTTGTTTTCCATAAACACAATTCCCACAGAATTTTAAATCAACATGCTTCAAACCTAGTAACAAATTTCTTGAGTGAAGAATCTGCATCTCCTTCTCACTCATGTGCCCGAGCCTATGATGCCACAATGTCGTATCTTCCCCTGTAGAGGTTAAAGAATTAATAGAATTAGAAATACCATTGCATAAATACAATGTACCAACCTTTTCTCCTTTCACTATTACCAGGGATCCTTTAGTGACCTTCTAGGTTTTAACTGTGAAAGTAGTTACGCAACCTTCACCTCCCAACTGCCCTATTGAAATCAGATTTTTCTTCAGATCTAGGAACATGCCTTACCTTCTTCAATAGCCACTAATTTCCATTTTTTTGTTTTATGAAAATTGTACCCATTCCAATGATTTTACATGGGTTTATCATCACCCAATCAAACTTGTCCAAAATCTCCTTGAACATAATCATGAAAATGTTTCTTATGAGGTGTGGCATGGAATGAGGTCCCTGAATCTATCACCCGGGTATTAATAATATTTTCTAATGAAAGAATCAAAGCATCTTGCAACACATCACCTATTACATTCGCTTCATGATTAGTTTCTTGTTGCGCATCTCCTTATTTTCCCTTCTGCGACTTGCAGTCTTTCTTGAAGTGTCCTTTCTTCCCACATTTCCAGTACACTATCCCTGATCTAGACTTGGATCTACCTTTTCTTGACTTACTGTGATATCTTGGGCTCTTTCCTCTTTTCATTTTTCTTCCCCTAGTCTCTACAGTCAAAGCATTACCTGATGTCTCACCGAAGCTTTTCTGTCGCATTTCCTCGCTAAGGATTGCACCAACAACATCATCAAACTTTAAAGTACTAGATCCAGAGACAGAGTTACTAACGGCCATAACTAAACCATTCCAACTTTTTAGCAATGAGCACAGAAATAACAGAGCCCTAACTTCATCATCAAAATTTACCCCTACAGAACTTAACTGACTTGAAACTGTATTAAAATCATTTAAATGATCTACAACAGATCCACCTTCTGACATCTTCATATTAAATAAACGCTTCATAAGAAATACCTTATTTGAGGCTGAAGGTTTTTCATAAAGTTTGGCCAATGCCGACATTAAACCTTGTGTTGTCATTTCCTTTGAAATATTAAACGCTACCGACGCTGCTAGGCATAGCCATATTGTTCCAAGTGCCTTTCTGTCCATAATATCCCATCTGTGTCTATCATACTCGTCAACTCCTTTGTCTTTCCTCTCAATGGTAGGTACAGATCTCTCTAATACAGATAATCTTCCATCTGCATCTTCCACATCTGGTAGTTTTGGCTGTTGAATTTTTTGACCCTAAACCTACCATCTTCCGCCATTGCTCCCACTCGAACTAGGAACCCTTCTCTCCTGTGAGTTTATCATCCAAATAGACCTTCGGCTCTGATACCAGTTGTTAGAAAATTATATATTACGGAGCAATGGAACACATAAAATATTGCAGAAATATAAACACAAAAAATGCATAAAACAAGAGAGACACAGATATACATGGTTCACCCAGTTTGGGCTACGTCCACGGAGAAACAACCAGTCCTTCCTTTTATATTATCTAGCAAACTAAAGAGATAAAACCTACAACAGATCTGCTGTAACACCCTCTTTTCTCTCAATGTCCTCTCTCTTCCTCACTCAGAATACAGATATGCATAGACGCAATACAATTCCCTCATATATAGTGAGGGGTTGCCTTCTAGGGCAAAAAACCCTAAATTAAACATAACTTCTATCGTCAGATCATCCGCCTAATGAACGACCTAGATTGACTAGAAATTACTCCCTAAACCCCATCGGGAGACCGCTAGCCCCCAGACCCCCCAGCCGGGGGGGGGATTAGCCCCCCCCGGGTCCCCCGCGGGGGGAGACAAGTCCCCCCCGCACCCCCCCACGTGGATGGGTGTACAATCTTCTTGGGGTATACATCCGGCTGAAACCTTTGAATACAGAAGATAATCAGGCTCCACACCCAACACACATTGCAATCGCTATCGCATATCGCATTTAGAATAGCCCGGGGGTTCTTCCCTTTGAATATGGACTACGCCGACCCGATTCACCGATCCAATCATCATCGATTGCATGTCACATAGCCTGGGTCCCGATATCGCATGCGGGCCTATCTCCAACCCGATACATCGGAGATCACCAATCAGGCCCTCCCGCCTTCGGCCTAAGTCCTTCCCTTTTGCCTTTTTTCGATGTGATTTCCCCTATAAGAACGTTTAGGCCATTTTTAGAAGATTTTGCCTCTTTTTCAAAGGACAAAGGCAAACTTCTTTTTGCGATAACTTCTTCATCCAAAGTCCATTTTAGCCAATTCAAGTTGCAGTAGATTCAGAATGAGAAGATCTATGCAATGGGACTCTTTCTAAGAGCATCCTTAGACTTTCACTTTCCTCTGTGAGGAACACTTAGAATTAGAAGTCTATCCAAAATCTAGTTTAGATCACCATTTTATAGTGATCCTGAGGTTTTGGAGGGCATCCTTAATGAGGATCCTGATCAACCCATGGTGAACTAACTATTGGGAATTTCCTTACTTACTTTGTTGTTGGAGTCTATGAGTGATTATATCAAGAAATAGGGTATGCTAAGTCTTTGGTGCACTGGTGTTTCTACCCCAAATCTTAGTTCTTCAAGCATTCTCAAATGGTTGCCATAACAATATTGTATCTATGGAATCTTGTATTCTATTTTACCTTATTAAAGAATTTCCTTTTTGCCACCTTTTCGCTTATAAACCAAATACCTCTTAACCTTTACAAGTTTTGATCAAATGATGCATCTGAGTGAGTGAGTGGGATACTTACATATGGTCTTGATGCCATGCTGCAGTTGTCGAAGATCAAAGGTGCTACTGATGGTCAGTCTTCTTCCTCCTCTACTGCCTGTTGATGGTTTATTAGCTTTTACAGGTGTCTGTGACTGAAGATTTGATGTTGTTGTTGCTGTTGTGGAGCTCTTATATTACCACTTGGCAATGTTTGGTGTCTCCCTAAGAATTTCTTGATCATGTTGTTGGCTGGTGATGTGAGGATGTTGTAATGAATGGACAGAGGGAGTAGGAGTGTATGTGGATGCAGGGATGATGGTAATGGTTGAGGTGATTCTGTTAGAAAACACCATATTCACCTAAATTGAAGCAATGAAGTGAAAAACAATAGAATTTATGGAGTGATGCATGGTAAGAAGTGGAGGAGATGAATACATGTGAGGCAAGGTTCCCTCTAGATCTTCTCTTTACTCCTTTCTTGTCTTTTTCACCCACATGCAAATAACAATTATGTTTTCTATTTTATTATTATTATTATTATTATTATTAAAGAAACACCTAGGCTGCCTCAGAGAGGTTTCACCCTAGATATCTGCCCTGGGCACCTCAAGAAAGGCTTTCACCCAGGGATCTTCTTACTCTTTTTCATTTTTCTCATCCTTGGGCCGCCTCATGAGGTTTTCAACCCAAAGATGGGACTCATGCACCTCATGGAGATTTTCACCTGAATTCTTATTCTTTTGTTTTTTTCCTTTTTCAGTGACCTAATGAGGGAGGAGCTGGAACTTGCTTTACCATCATCACTGTCTTATTGATACTGTCATTGAAATCTTGTTTTGATAAAGGCCTCTTGTACATTTTCAATCTGTGTCCATTAACTAGCAATGGAATGGCTTCTTCATCAATAATTCTGATTTGCACTGAACCATTGTCATGGCATCTTTCCACCACATAAGGTCTGATCCATCTTGTCCTTAGCTTGCCCTTGAAGTCTTTAAACCTGGAATCATATAACAATGCCCAGTCTCTTTGAAATTGCTTCTCCTTGATGTTCTTGTCATGCCAAATCTTCCTTTGAAGCTGAACTATCTCTGTATGTAGGAGGGTCTGCATTTTAAATTCATCCAAGCCATTCAAATGTAACATCCTTTCTTTCTGTGCATGACTGAGATCTAAATCTAGTTGGGCTGCCATCCTAAATGTGCTATATTCAAATTCAATGGAAAGCACAACCTTTTTACCATAGACCAGCTCATAGGGTGTAAATCCAGTGGTGGTCTTCCATGATGTATTATAGGCTGAGGTGGCCTCAACTAGTCTCTCTGCCCAATCCTTCCTGTTACTGCTCACTACCTTGGTTAAGATGTTCTCTAGTGCCCTATTGGTCACCTCCACTTGCCCATTAGCTTGTGAATGATAAGGAGTGGAGGTCCTATGCTTGATTTTGTGATTGTTGAGCAGTTCTTCATTCATGCTGGAGGTAAACTGGCTGCCTTGGTCTATGACTAGCTCTCTAGGGTACCCAAATTTGTAGAATATATTCTCCCTTAGGAACTCAGCCACCTTCTCTTCTGTTGTTGCCTTAATTGCTTTGGTTTCAACCCACTTAGTCAAATAATCAATTTGATAGGCCCAATGAAGTCCATGCCCCACTTGTTAAATGGCTCAAAAGTCACTTGAGGTTGTAGGGGAATTTCATCTCTTGGAGTAGGCTTTCCCAGCCTCTGGCACTGATCACACTGACTAATATACTTTTTCACATCCTGATGAAGATTAGGCCAATAATAGCCTACTTTCAACACTTTGAATGTTGTCCTTTTCATTACAAAGTGACCTCCACAAGGCCCATCATGATAGGTTAGAAGGATGTCAAAGACTTCCTCTTCCCTTACACACCTTCTTAAGATTTGATCTGGGCCAAGTTTGAACAGATTGCCCCTAATCCAGGTGAAGGGGGTGCTCTTTCTGACTATCTTGCTCTTTTCTTTGGAGGGAAAGTTTGGTGGGAACTGTGATGATACCAGATAGTTTTCTATATCAGCAAACCATGGGGAGAGAACTGAAATAGAAAACAAATGCTCATCTGGTAACTGGTCATCCACCATTCCTTCTTCACCTATAGGCAGATTCATTCTAGATAGAAAGTCAGCAACAACATTTTCCTTTCCAGGCTTATCAACAATAGTTATATCAAACTATTGTAATAGAAGCAACCATCTTATGATTCTAGCATTCACATCTGGTTTGTTCATTAAATATTTGATTGCAGCATGATCATTATGCACAAATTTTTGATAGCCTGTAATGTAATGCATAATTTGTTCAATGAATGCACAACAACCAGGAGTTCCTTTTCAGTCACAGTATAGTTTAGCTCAGCCTTTGATAGGTTCTTACTAATAAAATAGATGGCATAGGGCAATATATCCTCTTCCTGACCTAAGGCTGCTCATATGGATTTGTGTGAGGCATCAGCATGAATATGAAAAGGGAGGGCCCAATTTGGGCCTCTAAAGATTGGTGCGGTGGTTAAACTACCCTTTAGAATGTCTAAGGTCTCTTAACAGCTCTTTGACCATGTAAACTCAGAATCTTTGGCCAACAATCCAAACAAAGGAGAGGCCAACTTGCTAAAGTCCTTTATGAATCTTCGGTAGTATCCAGCCAATCCTAAGAAACTTCTGACATCTCTCTACTTTTGTGGAGGTGGGACCCTTTGGATGATTGCTATTTTGTTTGGGTCCACTTGCAGTCCTTGCTGAGATATTGAATGACCTAGCACAGTCCCTTCAATCATTAAGAATTCACACTTTTCTGTACTGAGAGACAAATTCATTTCAATGCATTTGTGTAATACCTTTCCTAGGTTAGTCAGGGCTTCTTGGAAATCACAGCCATAAGGTGTAAAATCATCCATATAGATTTCCACAGCATCATGTACTAATTCAGCAAAAATACTTAAGACTGCTCTCCAGAAAGTGACAGGAGCATTGCTTAGGCCAAAAGGAAGGACCCTATAAGCAAAAGTACCCCAAGGATAAGTGAATGTGGTCTTATCCTGGTCTTCTGAGCAGATTTGGATTTGGTTATACCCACTGAATCCATCTAGGAAAGAAAAGAAGTTCTTCCCTGCCACGCCATCTAGCACTTAGTCAATGAAGGGTAGGGGAAAATGATCCTTCTTTGTGGCTTTGTTCAACTCCCTATAATCAACACAAATCCTCCACTTACCATTTTTCTTGGGAACTAACACTAAAGGAGAGACCCACTCACTGTCTAAGATAGGGTAAATGAATCCTGCATCTAGTAGTTTTTTCAGTTCTTCTTTGACTATGTCTTTAAGAGCTGGATTCATCCTTATTTGTGGTTTCCTAACTGGCCTAAAACCTTCTTTGATGTATATGTGGTGAGTACACACTAAGGGGTGTACTCCCTTCATTTCTTTATAACTCCAAGCGAAGGCTTCTAGGTTCTCTCTCAACAGTAGCATAGCTTTTCTTCTTCTAAAGCAGAAAGAGATGGGTTGATATTCAAAGTTTTATCTGGGCCAAAATCTATGGTTTTGAGACGGAGTGGGTAGGAATTGGCCAAGCATAAGTCAATTGGATGATTGTTATGGGTTTCTTACTTCTTCTTCTAATGGCAGTGAACTAGGAGTTGGACTCTAGAGAAGGTGTCAATTAAGTCATCCTCATCTTACTTTACTCCTCTTATGATTGCTTCCAAAGTATAAAGTTGGGCATAATAAACCTCATCCTCTTCCTCCTCCTCCAACCATAAAGGTAAATCATGCTCTAGGGTAGGTTGAGCAGGATGATATGGGACTAATTGTTTGGACATATGCCCATTCTTGATTGTCATATTCCTAGCTCTGTAGCTAATGTAAGCATCAAATGTGGCCAACCATGGCCTCCCAAGGATGAGAAGGTAACCAATAAGCTTAGCCTTAGGCTGTAGAACTAGGAAATCTGCAGGGTACTCCCAAGAGTCAATGGGGGCCATCACATCCTCCACAATTCCCTTAGAGGTGACTGTGGAATGGTCTGCAAGTTGAAGAACTATTGTGATCTTCCTTAATGACCCTTGGAGGTTGAGCTTGAGCATGGTGTCCATGGTCATCACATTAATGGCATCCCCAACATCAATCAGAGTGTGTGGGACAATGGTGTCATTGATGTGCACATCTACTACAGGGCTTCTAGGGTCCAAATATTTTGGACATATTACCTGCCCCAACATTAAGTCAGACAACTGCCCAATGACATTAATGGTAGGGGCATCCCTTTTTCTTCTTCCTGATCGTTTTAAGCACTTTTCCTTAATCAGCTTATTGTAAATAGGATCATCTTTGATTGCCTGGAGAAGGGGGAGCTTTACACATAGATTTTTCATTTCTCCCAAAAGTTCAGTTTCTTCTGGGGTAGGCTGGAGTGGTTGGGTTAATCTTTGAGGAAAGGGTGGATTTACTCTAAGGTTACTTTCCTCTCTTTCTTCATCAACCTCCCTATGTGGAGAGGGAGGTTGGTTGTCTGGGAGAATTCTCCCATATCTTAGGTTGATCTCCTAGATTTATACAGCATAAGTTGGGTATGATGTTTCTCCATTTTATGCTTGTTGAGCCTGGCTATTGTTTGGGTTCAGATTTGGTTGGGTAGGCATCTGGGGTTGCTTAGGTGGAGCACTGTGCAGGAGTTGTGGTTGGGTAGGTGGTGGAGGCAATAGGGCTGGAACACTATTGAATTTGGGCCTCCACCCCTGAGGTGGGGTATTCCACTGATGTTGTGATTGAACATAAGGTTGAAATGATTGGTTGGCTGGCTGGGATTGATACTGAGATGCATAGGACCAAGAAGGGGGTGTAGACCAGGATGGATGAGTAGGGGGTCCCCAAGAAGGTATAGTTGTGGTTTGGTTGGGGTTGTAATATGCATGGGATGGCCCTTGCATACCCTGCTAGTATGGTCTAGGCCCAGGAGGTCTCCTTTGGTTGATGTAGCAAAGTTTCTCTGTGACCCCTTCAGCTCCTTGATATACAGCTTTGAGTCCAGGTAAAGAAGGGCACTTGTCTGTGGAGTGGTTTTCTTCACATACTAAGCAAATCTTAATACAATTCAATGGAAATTCATTCCTAGGATGCCTCCTGGTGCATCTAGGGAAAAAGATGGCCAAGGCTCTCTCTGCTTCCTCTTGCTTGCTTTTGATGTTCATGGTGCCCAATTGAAAGGCAAGGGTTTGCATCATGTCACTTTTGAAATCTTCCAGCATATTTCCAATTTCACCCTTGATGGATAAGTTATAAGATGATGTACTAGCCATAGGTTGACTACCCCTACCCTTTCTCCTAGCTGCCCTAGAATGGTTTATAAAGACAACCTTAATATCCTCATAGGGTAATTGGTAGACATCTCCTCCTACTATCATATTTAAGGTATCCATAAGGTATTCCCTTACTCCTCTAAGCAAGACCAGCTTTAGTGGCTCAGGGTCAAGTGTGCACTAGCCCTTTTGTAACTAAGCTGGAATATTTCATCATAGTCTTCTAGGGATTCATCCTAGCCTATGGTCCTCCTAAAAATCTCTTCTTTAGTGTCCTTTGACCTACAGTATTCCCTATATTTGTTGTTAAAAGTATGTTGCATCTGATCCCAAGTTGTGATTCTATCTCCAGGTAAACCCATGAACCAGCGCAATGCTGCATCCTTGAGGGTAGATGGGAATGGTTTTAACTTTTTCTCATCATCTGTATAGTCATAGGTTCGGCATATAATAGAAAATTCAAATAGGAAAGTGTCATGGTCCTCTGTGGTCAGGCCATGGAAATGAGGTACAACAGAGGGGCTTATATTCTTCATCTTAGTGTCCCCATTGGTTTCCCTGATGGGGAAGGCACTCTCAATTCTCTCTCTATCTCCCCTGTCATTTTGGTTTCCGGCCATTGGTTCAGTAGGAATGGTTTCTTCCTCTTCTTCTTCTTCTATAGGTTCCTCAAATAGGTAAGGTTTCTCACCTGAAGGGTCTTCCAATTCACCGTCACTGAAGAAGATAGAAGGTTGCCTATTGGATGCAATGGGGGTATTTGACAAGAATTTCCCTGAATTGTCCCTAATCCTACGAGGCATGAAAGGAAATGTTTTTGGGTGGTTTTTTGTAAGATTTTGCTAAATCTAGAAATTACTTTGCAGAATAGAAAGGAAAGTAGTTAATGACAACTGAAAGAAAGAAAGGAACTAGATTACTTTTTTAGAAATAAACTAATGGGAGAGAACTCAGGATAAGGAGTAAAAGAAAAGAAAATTGAAGACTAGAAATAGAAGAAAGTAGTAATTACTTCTACTTACACACCTCCCCGACAACGGTGCCAAAAAGTGATGAGCCTAGGTATTGCAACAATAATGTTGCAACTCCCAGAGCTACCAACTTTACTTATCAACCTGGAGTTCATACAAACTTGGAGGTGACAGTGTTATATGCACAAGTAGAAGTGAAGGTCCTGTCTGTTGTCACTTTTTGTCCGGAAAGAGACCCCAGGGGTTCCAAGCCAAACTTCTATAGGGTCAGAAGAAGCTTAGTTCTTTGGTGGAAGAAGAGAAAACCTTATTCTAAGAGAGAGCTAATCTACTACAGAAATGAGGAAAACAACATGAAATGCTAAACTTATACCATAACCTAACTAACTAATTAAACATCTATGCTAAGAAAAATTGCTAAATTAACACTAACCTAATGCTAATTATCTAAGTTGCAGAAGTAAAAGCATCAAAACTAGACTAAGGGGTAAGAAAAGGAAACTAAGTTAAGTATGTCTTTAAGCGGAAGAGCAGTCGGAGGACGAAATTGGGGAAAGAAGAACGTGAGGGAGCAACAACAATGAGAACCATTGGATCAATCGGGTGAAAGGCAAATGAACGGCATTAATTGGAATTTTATTTATGAAAATAATGGCAATTAGGAGAAAAGGAAGGTGAAAGGTCACAGGTTGCATGTGAGGAGAAAAATGAAGGAAAATAATGGAAAATGAAGAAAATAGAGGCCTCATTCATAAAAAGGCTTCTGAGGATCAGTTGGTAAGCTTTTTGACAGGTTTTGGTGGAGCTCTCTTCTATTCTCTCTCTCATACTCTTGGATACTTAGAGTTTTCTTGGAGCACTCTTGGAGGGTGTGGCATACTTGGATTTTTGGAGCAAGAAGGAAAAGGAAGAGTAGGAAATTGGAGCAAGAAGGAAAAACGGAAAATGAGTAGGAAATTGCAAATCTTCAATGAGGGCATTAGGATCTCTATCGTTAGCGAAAACCTAAATAGCAGCTTAGGCAATTCATATCAATCGTTGGATCATCAACGGTCCAGATCGCGTCGGCAGCGACAGAAGACTTCGCCGATCAGCGATCGCCGATATTGCATCGGCAGGTCATATCGCATCGGAGTATCGGCGGGTCGGAGCAGCGGAGCATCGGCGGTATCGGCGACTCCATGAGGACCGTCCATCGTGCATCCGGATCAACGGCATAGATTGCATCGCAATATCGCAATCGGCATTATCAATGAGATAGGGGCTTTTATGTTTGCGATGAGCAATCGCCGATATCGCTATCGGCGATTCTAAAGGGGCAGGGCTTTAACATATGTTGTGTGGCGATGCGATGGGCCGGACCCGATAGCAATTCAGCGCTCCATTTCATAATATTTCAGATCCGCGCCCTTCGCGTTTTTAATGTTTTTTATGTATTTTCTTTGTATAAAGAAAATATAAAGGGAAGCCTTGGGCAGATGCCGATTGTGATGGGTTTTGGATCCGATGGGATTCGAAAGTAAAATATATATATTCTTCAAGTCCGCCAGAGCCATTTTTCATGATTTTGCAGCTGTTTTATGTATATTGTTCAAATATTAAAAAACAGAGGATCGGCCAGCTTAAGGTATGCGTCGCAGCCCAAATGACGGACCCGATAAATGATTAAGCCATGAATGAACCTTGTGAAGTCCAAGTGAAGCATTAATGGGTGGGAATGAGCAGTTTGGCAGCGTTTCACTGTTTAAAAGCAACACAGTCATGACTAAGCCGTTTCAATGTTCAGCAGCCACATTTAATCAACATTATGGCCGAGGAGGAGCAGGACACCGCCGATCAAATCAGAGCATTCAATGGTTATGGGTTTCACCCATATTTCATTCCACCTGCCCAAAGGACCGCAGAGAGCCAGAGGGGGGCAAATCCATTTACAACACGGCCAGATTTTTATCAGTGGCCCATATCTAATTGTAAATGTGGTTGGTGATCATTTATTGACTCCTCCATGCATAGCTTAGCAGAGCAATTTTGTAAACAAACTCTATATATACCCAGAACAGAGATGTAATGGATTGATGAGTGTTAGATGAAGAGAACCCTGTTGTAAGGTTCAACTTCTGGAGACTGTAACTACTTTGTAACCTGCAGCGTCTGGTCTTCATTTCCAGCTAATGCAAGCTTCTTTTGTTGTTTATTGCTCACTTTCCACTTCTCTTTCTTGTTCCAGGCTGTGCCTGTTTGCATTTGTTCTATTGCTGTGAATGTTTAGCATCAGAGGGGCTGTCATCCCACCTCTGTGTTAGGATTTAGCATGTATCATAGAACATGTGTGCAGGTTTCTGTTGTTTAATGCATAGAGAGCTGTCATCCTGTCTGTGCATTAGAAACTAGATTTACAGACCTCTTAACTGGTTGCAGCCGGCCATCACAGGGTCCTGTGCATCTGCTGGTGTGGTCAGTCTTCTCCATTATCACCTTATCCTCAAACTATGAGTAATAGGTGGTTAAAAGCCTTGTAGTCTGGGGGTGTTCACCCATGTCTGGGTTCAATCATAGTAGAAGTGGTTATCTGGCTTGAATATGCAGCATTTGTTCCATTCATCCACCATTTATCCAACTATATTTGGTTGAATTTGTAATGTTCCCGAGCATCACCGATATGCAACCTAGGTGAGTTTCTTGGGGTGATAACAAGATCAACAACTACAACAGAGCCTGCAAGGGTTTGGTCTCGTGGCCAGCGAACGGTCTGCTAAGTCGTTCATGCCACTGTGCAGGTCACAAGTTCAAGTCTCGTCTTAACTGAGGGTCGTTCTTGCGGGATGGGCAGTTCCTCCTAGAGGTTATAATGGCAGCCGGTGGGATTCAACCCCATGTAATGCGAGTATGATACCACTGCTATTGCCGATTCCGCTAGTCAACAAAAAAAAAACAACAACAATTACAATAGTTTTTCTTGTAGGTACACAGTTGCATGTATTTTTTCCTCACTAGTTTTGGCATTCATGGCACATGTATGTAGTTTCTTAGTTACGATTTGTCACTGGCATGTAGGATTGCCTAGATTGATAGTGGATTTGCCTAGACTTTCCATTTCTTGAATAGCCATGGAGATTGTGGGTTTATTTCCTTGTTTTGTTTTGGTTGGTTATCATGTTTCCTTAGCTTGGGTTGAGTTATTAGTTCCTAGAAGCCTTGGTTGGAAAAATGCTCTCGAAGCCCTTTAACTGCTTGGGTTGAGTTACTAGTCTCGTAGCATTAGTTGGAAAAATTCTCTCGAAGTCCTTTAACAACTTGGCTTGAGTTATTAGTCCTGGAAGCCTTGGTTGGACAAACGCTCTAGAAGACCTTGGTGGGTTGAGTTACTAGTCCTAGAAGCCTTGGTTGGACAAACTCTTTGGAAGCTCAACAACAATTATGGGTTTAGTTACTAGTCCTGGAGCCTTGGTTGGAAAAACGCTCTAGAGCCCAGAAGCAGTCATGGGTTTAGTTACTAGCACTGGGAGCCGGGTTGGAACAAACAATCTGGAGCCCTGTAACGTTGGGATAGAGACTGATCATATGATGGTTTTGGTGATGTCTGACCATGAGGTGGAATCATTACTTGATGGGTTGAGGTGGATGGCCTCTAGAAGCCCTGAATGGTTTTGGATTAATAAGTTCTATGAGATCCCACATTCATGCTTGGAATATGGCATGGGGGTGAATGGCTGAAAAGAGATTTGGCTCATCCATTCTATGGTCAGGTGGAATGTGGAAGTCGCTTCCCGAGTTTGGATTTTGCATCATTATTGAAAGGTTATTTCTCCTGGTATTCCTATTAGTATTATGATGGATTATATGTGGTTTATATGGCTATGATTTCATGGATATTCCTGCCCCTATTATGCTAGTTATTTATATGTTTTATGACAATAGCTATGTATGGATCTCATCATGTTTGTACTTATATATGAATGAACAATGTATTTATGACCTAATGGATGGAATGGCAGTTAAAGTGATAAGAAAACAATGCTTCATGGTGAATCTTAGATAACTATGAGACCCCTATGATCAGATATGTTATTTACACATGTAGGTTGCAAATTTACTAAGTGTTTGAAAAAATGTTTGCTATGGCTAGTAGGGGTCCAATCAAGGTCTTGAACAATTTTTTTCTCTAGTACTATCATTTCCCTGTTATTTTACTGATTTGAAGAGATGGTTCAATTCTGGGCAGTGCCCTAGGCTCTAGGCCTAAAAAAGTGTCTCAAATCCTAAAGTCACTGACATAACATTGACAAATTGGGTCTCTAGTCATTGTCAGGCAAGCCTATGAGAGTGACTATAGGGTTATAGTCGCATGCATTGCTTGTCATGGGAGTGAATTTGGGTTTAATTCATATAAACATTAGGTTAGCTCATGGGTTGGGCACCTGGAGTGGTGGGTTAGCTCCTAGGGGTCATAAAGCACCTGATGGAGGTTTGTCTGTTGTGTTTCCATTGATTCCATTTCCTTAAGGTTACCTAGGAGGTTGAATCATATCATAGTAGCCTCTTATCGCATTTTTACCCTAGATGGTCGATTTCTTAGGTAGATGTGGGAGGAGGATGTTACAGAGTGGTATTAGAGCATGGTTGTGCTCTCCTTGGGCTATGTGTTGATTATGCTTTCATGTTCATTTCATATGTGTTCCTTATGGATGTAGTCCATGTGATTGTTTCATTTTCATGGTGTTGATCATGGTTGTAGTAATGTCACCATGTGAAGGTTGAAGGTGTTGTTGTGGAGTATGTATTCCTATGTGTATAGTTGATTATGCAGTTGTCATGCACATATTGGTTATAGTTATGCATGCAAAGTAGGTCATACATGCCTTGTGAAGTCATGGTATTCAATTTAGGTCATCATGATGCTATTGGTTGTTATGATGCTAATGTATTGGCTGAGATAGAGCAGGAGATGTAGATCATCATAATGAGGTTGCAGCAGTAGACTTTGGGGTAAGAGAAGATCATCATACAGGTATTGTATGTTTGGCATGTAGGTATGTAAGTTAAGGATTGTCATATGCATTAGGTTTATACACATTAGGTTTATGTAAATGTCTTTTGATGTTATGGTTACATTCATGATAAATGTTAGTTGATTAGTGTATGTATATGCACATGTGTCGGATAGTCAAGAATTATAGTAACATGTAGTTGTATGAATTGCTATTGTTGTTTTATATTAGATAACCTTATGATTATGTTATATGATGTTGATGAGTATGTTATAGGTTAACTTGTTGTTGTTATATGACAGTTAGCTTGAAAATTAGGTTATATGTTGTCGATGAGCATGATATATAACTTATGGTTGTTATATTCTAGTAACTTGATGATTAGGGTTATTTCATTAAGATATTGATGTCATATGTATCATGCTAAATTGGATTGGCCTATGCAGATGGTTAGGGTTACGACATTCAGGTATGAGTTGACTTATTGTGTTGCATTGTGTGTTACTAATCTAGACCGATCGTACATATGTGATTGCTATGCATAAATGATAAATTATTATGAGTTTATGATGTGAACATGTTAGTTAGTTAGTGTTATGGATATTGTGATCTTATTTATGTTTGAGTTGACATGTTGTAAAGTTATATCTTGCTAACTAGATTGATTGTGCAAACAAGATAGCCTCCCCTGAGATACATTAAGGTATGAGCTTTCTTATGTCATCTATTTAGTGTTTGAATGTTTGATTATGTCATCTATTTGGTGTTTGAGTGTTTGGTGTCTATTATGTTGTCTAGTTGATTTATTTAACATGGTATGTTTACAAGTTGGTTGAATGTTTGATGAATTGCATAATATGAGTATGTGTTTATAAGGTTTCTTGCCGAAATGATCTTGTTTTAAGAGGATTGTACTAACACATATGTGTTGAGACAGTTGATATGTACTTGAGTATAGTAGGTGACAGTTGTAGCATTGCATCTAAGGACTATGAGTTGACTATGAATTATAAGATGATTGTTAGTCTTGGTAAAGGTGGATTTCAAATTGATAGATATGATTGTATTGATATTTGGAACATGTGGTTGACATGTGTGAACAGTGGCAAGGTAACATGATAGGTATTAGTATGACAAGGTAACACTTGATGTATTTATATAACTAACAGTTGGGTGATGTGACAGTACATAGTGAGCCTCAATTGCAATAAGGTAAAAAGGGTAAAAGAAAGGAATTGGACAAGAATTCTTTTGGCTATGTTTAGAAACCCTAATTCCAAACGAATTAGTGCCTTGCATACAAGGAATCTTTTGGATATGTTCTATAGTCATGAACTTATACTTGATAGGTATATTAGCCAGTCTCTAGTTGCAGGAGGATCTGTCAAGGGAATTGGAGTCCCTTGAGAGATGGCGTGGATGTGTTCAGTTGCAAGCAATGTGCTTGGAACAACAAGGTAAGGTAACCAGTGTATTGTTATGTTTATTTATGCACTGACAATTATGTGTTGATGGAAGTATGATGCAAGGGATTACATGGCAAAGAGATTGCCACAAAATCTTGAAGAAGGCTCGGGTTGAGCTTTCCTTGGGAACCATGGGGATTGAGTCATGGTGTTTGTTGCTAGTCTTGTGCTTTTGGTCTTTTGGTGCTTTGTTGTGCTTGATTGTAGTTTTGTTTGCATCTTGTGCATGGCCATGCCACTTGGGTTGTGGTGTCATTATTGGTTTCATGGTTTCCTTCTTAGTTGTTTCTTGTCTTGCCTTTTATGTTTTGAGTGTCTTGGGAATTGGTTGGGGAAGAGGAAAGTTGATGGAGCTCGGGGAGAGTTGTGTGGCACCCAACAAGTAATGTAAGAACTCAGATGAAGCTTTGTGCATGAGTAAGCGCAGCGGAAGGTAAGACTATGACAGTCGGTTGGACTAGTTGGGTCCATTGTGGTAAACAGACGATGGCAATACAAACATGAGAAAGGTAACCAGAAAAGGTAAAGTAAATGGACCTAAGATGTTGGATGGCTTGACTAAGTTGGGAATGGTGGTTCTCAATGTTGTGCATGAATAAAGGAAGTTCTCTTAACCTTGACCTTGATATCTAGTATTTATGTTGTGATCATGATTGCTTTATGCTAATGATTATATGCATATATGTATGTATGTAAGTTGTTATCTAATAGGGTCATCATGGATCATGATTTTTTTATGCTAATGTTCATGTAAATGTATGTATGTTTCTATGTATCTATGTCACTATCCGATAGGGTCATCAAGAATCATTATAGTGGAGGAATGATTGCTTCCACAAGCAAATGACATGAAGAGGTTCCTAGTCTTATGAGGAATCAATTGGGAAGAGTAGTCATGACAAATATATGAGGTCAGTATCATGTGGTTAGAGTTTATATTATGTGATTATATTATGTATATGTTGTGGACATGTTATACAAAGGGATACATCAGCGAACTGAAAGCAATGTGGTCTGCGACATGCTAGGATAAGCATGAATAAGGCACTCGAAGCAAGGTTTCTTGGTAAGGACAATGTGGTTTTGGATGTGTGGTATTATTTTTGTGCATATGTTCTATATGTTGTACATGTTGCAACTGTGATGATTGTACGCATGCAGTATTGTGCATATGTAGTGCGTGTGAATGTTGTTTTTGTAATATTATGCACAGGGTGTTAGTACGAATAGTGTTATATGAATGTTGCATATTCAGTGCTAGGTATATATGGTGCTATTTACATGTTTGATATACGGTGTTGTGTACATATTGTACTGTGTGCATGATGAATATGCGGTGTTGTATGCATATGGTTCTTTGCACGTATTAGATATGCAGTGTTGTGTACAAATGATGTTGTGTACATGTTGCATATGCAGTGTTATGTAAATGTGGTGTTGCGTGCATGTTGTACATGTGGTGCTATGTGCATATGGTGTGGTATGCATGATTGTACAAGTGGTGTTGTGTGCATGTGGTGTTGTGTACATGTTGTACAAGTGGTGCTATGTTTAGGTGGTGTTGTGTACATGTCGTGCATGTGGCGCTCTGTACATGTGGTGTTGTGCACATGTCGTGCATGTGGTACTATGTACATGTGGTATAATGTACACATTGTACAATTGGTGTAGTGTACATGTGGCATTGTGTACACGTTGTGCAGGTGGCGTCATGTACACGTTGTGCAGGTGGTGCAGTGTACAAGTGGTACCGTGTACATGTTGTACATATGGTACTGGTGCACGTGTGGTATTGTGTGCATGTCATACATGTTGTGTTGAGGGCATGTGGTACTATGTATGTGCATTATGTACGTGCATGTATTGTATGGTGTTATACATCGAGTATAGATGTATTGTGTTGTGTTGTATGCCAAGTGTAAGTGTATGTATTGTGTTATGCAATAGATGTAGGCATATGTATTGTATTTTATACACTAGGTGTAGGTGTATGTGTTGTATGTCAGGTGTAGGTGCATGTATTGCATGGAGTTGTATGTTGTGTGTGGTTGTATGCCAAGTGTAGGTGTATGTATTGTGTTATGCAATAGATGTAGGCATATGTATTGTATTTTATACACTAGGTGTAGGTGTATGTGTTGTATGTTAGGTTTAGGTGCATGTATTGCATGGAGTTGTATGTTGTGTGTGGTTATATGTGTGTGATGCACATTATGTATATGTGCCTCTGGTTAAGGAGAAGGCACTAGGTGTTTGTTTGGTGTGGCAACCAATCTGGTGTGCGTATGAAATAAGAACAAAGGTAGAAGTAAGGATCCATAAAAGATAAGTATCGGTATTTTATTTCAGCTTTATTATACATGTGGTTTATGATTATGGTTTATGATGATTACGGGCAATCTATGATTCTGGTATATGATGGTTACATGTGAATTATGATTCTGGTTTATGATGGTTACATGTGATTTATGATTTTGATGGTTATGTTTTGAGCTAACCCAATGTGATATTTTTATACATGTTGATTTGGTCAAATATGTTAGTTTTATTTGTTGTGATAGGAAGCAAACAAGATTGCAAATGTACCTTGTTGATGAGCTACCGATGAGGTATGATGTGAATTTATTTCAATTTATTTTAAATCTAATGGAAGTTATGTGCTTGGTATAGGAATGCATGAAATGTCTGGTTGGGTGTTTGAAATCAACTGCAAGAATTTGCAACAACAAAAGGAATTGGAAAATGTAGCAGTATGCTAGTAAAGCATTCAAGAACATGGCCATTATGGGACACTAGTACCCAATAGTGTCCATTGATTTCCATGAGAATGCTATGACCATTATGATGGTTTTAAGGCAGGGATATGCCTTTGTTTTTGTATCTTCTGATGTGAGGAAGCCTTTCCAAGAAATGGATTGCCTGAGATGGGGGTGCCAGCGAAACTTGGAAGGTGAATGACTGCATGGAAGGGGTTCATCAGATTGCCTGAGGGACTGTGTAGCAGAGAAGGGAAGGTCGGGGATGGATTTGTTTTGGTCATTAGAATTTCCAGATGGAATCAAATGCACATTTGGAGGGCGCCCTAAACACAATGAGTTGGTAACTGTTCATGGAGAGGACAAGTGGCGCAGGATTATAACACTGGACATTGGATGCAGATTTGACTTTGATAGTGGATTTTGGACTTCCTGGGAAGGAGGTGAATCTTGGTATTACTTGAGGGTGGAGGTGTGAGCCTCTGGATTCCCTTGTTGTGGATGCAAGCATCGTATATTTTTATTTGTTGGTTGATCAAATGTGTATATGTGTATATTATTGTAAATACTATATCGAGTTGGATTTATAAAGCTCCATAGACAGTATGGTTATTTGTTGGTTGAAGAAAATGTGTATGTGTATATGTGCTTATTGTAAATACCATAATGAGTTGTGTTATAAAGCTCCAGTAAATGGTATGTTTGTCATGTTTTAGCAGATGGTCATTGTAAATACTGCAACGAGTTGTGTTATAAAGCTCCATGGGTAGTATGTTTTGTTTTCAGCAGTCTTGTTGGTTATAGGTATTATTGAACACCAAGGATGGTGTTCCCCCAAGGGGGAGGGTTTTGTAATAGCCCTGGTAAAAACTCATGTAAAAATATATAAAGCCACGGATGATGGGACAAATATTCCAAGATGAATGGTGGGGGAAACATCCTAATGGGTGTTGATTCGATTATTATGGCTAAGGAAATTGGAAAAGGCAATTGCTAAGATTTTGGAAAGGCATGAGGCATTAATTGGAATTTCATTTACGAAAATAATGGAAATTAGGAGAAAAGGAAGGTGAAAATTCATAGGTTGCATGTGAGGATGAAAATGAAGGGAAATAATGGAAAATGAAGAAAAGAGAGGCCTCATTCTTAAAAGGGATTTTGAGGATCATTTGGTAAGCTTTTTGGCAGGTTTTGATCTAGCTCTCCTCTATTTTCTCTCTCTCATACTCTTGGATTCTTAGAGTTTTCTTGGATCATTCTTGGAGGGTGTGGAATACTTGGATTTTTAAAGCAATAAGGAAAACAAAGAGTAGTAAATCACAATAGGGCATCAGGATCAGCAGCTACAACATGTTTTTTGCAGGTACCGAGTTGCATGTATGTTTTCCTCACTATTTTTGGCATGCATGGCACATGCATGTGGTTTCTTAGTTATGATCTCTCACTGGCATGGAGTATTGCCTAGATTGACTGTGGATTTGCTTAGCCTTGCCATTGACTAGTTAGCCATGGAGATTGTGGTTTTATTTCCTTGTTTTGTTTTAGTTGGTTCTCATGTTTCCTTAGCTTGGGTTGAGTTATTAGTTCCTGGAAGCCTTGGTTGGACAAATGCTCTGGAAGCCCTGTAATGACTTGGGTTAAGTTACTAGTCCCATATCCTTGGTTGGAAAAAACCTCTAAAAGCCCTTTAACAACTTGGGTTGAGTTATTAGTCCTAAAAGCCTTGGTTGGAAAAACGCTCTAGAAGCCCAAAATTAGTTGTGGGTTGAGTTACTAGTCCTAGGAGCTGGGTTGGAATAAACACTTTGGAGCCCTGGAAGGTTGGGGATAGAGACCAATCAGATGATGGTTTTGGTGATGTCTGACGTGAGGTGGAATCATTGTTTGATGGGTTGAGGTGGATGGCCTTTGGAAGCCCTAGATGGTTTTTGATTGATGTGTTCTATGAGATCCCACATTCATGCTTGGAATATGGCACGGGGGTGAATGGATAAAGAGAGATTTGGCCCAGCCATTCTATAGTCGGGTGGAATGTGGAAACCCCATCCCGGGTTTGGATTTTTCATCATTAATGAAAGGTCATTTATCCTGGAATTCCTATCAGTATTATGATGTATTATATGTGGTTTATATGGTTGTGATTTTATGTGGTTTTTACTTATATATGAATGAACAATGTAAATATGACCTAATGGATGGAATGGCAGTTAAAGTGATAAGAAAACAATTCTTCATGGAAAATCTCAGATAAGTATGAGACCCCTATGGTCAGATCTGTTATTTACACTTGTAGGTTGCATATTTACTAAGTGTTTGACAGAATGTATGTTATGGCTAGTAGGGGTCCAATCAAGGTATTGAACAAATTTTTTTCTCTAGTACTGTCACTTCCATGTTATTTTACTGATTTGAAGAGATGTTTCAATTTTGGGTAGTGACCTGGGCTCTGGGCCTGAAAAAGTGGCTCAAATCCATATTCCTTGGCATAACACTCACAAATTGGGT
Organism: Pinus tabuliformis; assembly: GCA_031772625.1. Lineage (NCBI taxonomy): Eukaryota > Viridiplantae > Streptophyta > Pinopsida > Pinales > Pinaceae > Pinus > Pinus tabuliformis. The sequence continues at coordinate 1,425,627,369 of CM062816.1, forward strand.
CTCTGGTCACTGGCAAGCAAACCTGTGAGAGTGAAAATAGGGTTATAGTCGCATGCATGCCTTGTCATAGGAGAAACTTTGGGTTTAATTCATCTAAATGCTAGGTTAACTCAAGGGTTAGGCACCTGGAATGGTGGATTAACTCATGGGGGTCCTGAAGCACCTAAGGGAGATATGTGTGCTGTTTTTCTGTCGATTCCATTTCTTTAAGGTTACCTAGGACGTTGAATCATATTGTAGTAGCCTCTCATCACATGTTTACCCCGGCTGGCCAATTGCTTATGTAGATGTCGGAGGAGGGTGTTACAGAATTAGCAGTGATATTGGCAATTAAAATCCTTATACTTCAATGCCATTCTCAATAAGGAGAAATGATAATTTAGTTGTATAATAATATGGTTGAATATTTTTTTCAAAGCTCTAAAGCATGAATATAGTAGTGACACCTGAAAGAACAAGAAGTGTTTTCCAAACACCATTTTTTCCAAATAAAATATCAGTGTCCACTCTATTTCCTACCATGCATATATCTACCTTTTTTAGTTCATCATAAAAAGTGATGACTTTCTTTAAACAAAAGGCTACTTTTGAGAAAATCCTTTTATTGTATCAACCATTGAACCACATCCTACCCATTCTTGTGCGTCATTAAAATGACCAACAACTATAGGTTTTAACCCTATATAGAAATTACCTACAAATAGATTCTTAAGACAAAAAATTATACAATGGTGAGAACATAAAATATACACAGATATTTTCTCCTGGAACCCAAACTAAGAAAACTAGATTGATTTTTCATTATATTCCTTTCAATGTCATAATACATTATATGCATGTCAAATAATTCATAAACCCCAATCCATTAACCCTAGATTAATGCATAACCATAGTTCCCTTAACCAGATATACAAAATACCATGGGAAAAAACCATCCTACATGAAAACCATGGGTAGGTTTGCCCACCATCCTTTGTTCTAGCCCCTATCCTTGGGTCCGCATATAAAAAAATAAAAATAAAAACATGGGGCACTACCCCTGACCCCTTGCAAGGGGGCGGTAGCCCCCTACAAATCCCCTTTCAGGGGGGGTGTTGCCTCACACCCCCCCCCCCCCCCCACGCCCCTGTGCCCAATGTAACGTAACAACTCTTAGAGCTAGTTGTGGAAAGAATATAACACAAACCCAACAACAACATCACAATTGGTAGTAATAAAAAGGCATCCCAAGTCTTCTCGAATGCATAGTGTTTCATACAAAATTCCCATAGTCAAGATAAATAATTAACAGATTGAATACTTTCTCTTGAAGATGCTCCTTTAATCTTGTCCCCTGTCAAAAATACTTTGTAGATCATGCATCTACTTTCCTATTTAGATGTTTTGGAAATGGCCCCAATACCTTTTCCATCATGGAAAGATGCTCCATATTTTCATGTATTTGAAACAAAGTTTCCCCCACGCAAAGCTCCACAAGTATGAATCCAATACTATAGAAATTTTCATGATATCTCCATCCAAGATCTAAAATCACTTTAGGTTCTATATAATTCCTTGTAGAAATTATAGAATTATGATTATGGTCCTAAAATGTAGCACTTCCAAAACCACTTAAGCTTTATTACAGTTGATTTTGGAAATCTCATGTAACATGTTACATCTTGTGAAAGCCACGTGAGAGCCTCTTCAATCCATTCTTATAATATGGAACCTTCTTGTACTCTGATGATGCAAAAATTATATTTTCAGTCTTCAAATCTATGTGAATAAGATGCAAGGGGTTCATATATGCCACAAACTCCAAAAGTTATTTTCCAAGCTCCCGAGCAATATCAATGGGAAATGGACAGTAATTCTTTTTCCTTAGAAAATAATATAAACTCGGTCCAAATTTCTCAAGAACAATGCAAATATGATTGTCATAGTCTCTAGTTCCGCATCTAAACACACCTTGTACCACTTCTATCATAATAATAACCTTCATGGGACACATCAATTTCAACCATTGTTGCTTCATGATATCTCTATAATCCACAAACAATTTTGACAGTCACAAATTCTCTTGTTTCCCGATCTCAACATTCCAAAACCTAGCCAAAATTTCCTTCCCCATTTTTGTTGAGTATTTTGTCTGACCATAATAATGGAAAATGTATTTTGTGTGCTATTAATAATGGCAAGTGTCCCACGAAGCTATTAACATTCCACGTTTTTTGATATGGCCCACCATGAAGTAAGACAAGGATTTTGTAATGCATGCCATGGTTGTCAAACCAGATCTTGATCCTTTTTCATGGATGTCCTTCGGAATCACCCATCGATTCCTTATCCATAGTAGTATCCATTAGAGTGTCAATCTCCACTAGGAAGGCCTCCTACATACAACTACCTAAGACAAATATTTTGTGCAATGTTCAAGCCATGAAAATGAATGAATGCTTCTGAATCCATTACGATGACATTCATTCCTTAGGTTTTTGTCTACTATGAGCTTAAAAAATGCATTAGCTATGGCGATCGACTAATAGTCCATTGTTAAAAGTACTATGCGTGTTCATTGGTCCTCCATTCTTTGTAGCTACCATTGGTAAACCATGTGCAGTTGTCTTAATGAAAATGAGATGTTTACAATAGACATTGTTATAAAAAAATAAAAGATCACCCAAAATTTGAATCGAGAACACTTAAAAGAAATTACAAACAAAACTCTTACAAGATTGGTACCACTAGCTAATCTTGTACCTTTCTCTCATATGTTTGTAAGTGTTTTTCAAAACTTTCTTAATTGTGCCAAACCCTCTTAGAATTTGGGTAAATCTAGTGAAAAATGTGGTGTGGAAGCTTAAAGAGGGATATATGGAAAAAATCTGATCCTTTTCAACATAGGATAACATATAGATGAAGATGTCAATAACCTCATATTATTTTTTTTCACAGTGATTCCATAAACACTTGTATTAATGTTGGATTAGCATCTAAATGAAATATAGAAAATTCATTCATTTCACTAACAGACATACCCAGAAATCCCTCAATTATTGTTGGCTCATATATTTGTAAGTGTTTTTCAAAGCTTTCTTAATTGTGCCAAACCCTCTTAGAATTTGGGTAAATCTAGTGAAAAAAGTGGTGTGGAAGCTTAAAGAGGGACATATGGAAAAAATCCAATCCTTTTCAGCACAGGATAACATATATATGAAGATGTCAATAACCTAATTTTTTTTTTCACGATGATGCCATAAACACTTGTATTAATGTTGGATTAATGAAATATAGAAAATTCATTCATTGGTACCACTGGCTAATCTTATAACTTTTGCTCATATGTTTGTAAGCGTTTTTCAAAGCTTTCTTAATTGTGCCAAATCCTCTTAAAATTTGGGTAAATATAGTGAAAAAAGTGGTGTGGAAGCTTAAAGAGGGACAGATGGAAAAAATCCAATCCTTTTCAGCACAGGATAACATATATATGAAGATGTCAATAACCTCATATTTTTTTCACAATGATGCCATAAACCCTTGTATTAATGTTGGATTAGAATCTAAATGAAATATAGAAAATTCATTCATTTCACTAACAGACATACCTAGAACTCCCTCAATTGTTGTTGCCGCATATGTTTGTAAGTGTTTTTCAAAGCTTTCTTAATTATGTCAAACCCTCTTAGAATTTGGGTAAATCTAGTGAAAAAGGTGGCGTGGAAGCTTAAAGAGGGATATATGGAAAAAATCCAATCCTTTTCAACACAGGATAACATATATATGAAGATGTCAATAACCTCATATTATTTTTTTTCACAATGATGCCATAAACACTTGCATTAATGTTGGATTAACATCTAAATGAAATATAGAAAATTCATTCATTGGTACCACTGGCTAATCTTGTACCTTTGGCTCATATGTTTGTAAGTGTTTTTCAAATCTTTCTTGATTGAGCCAAGCCCTCTTAGAATTTGGGTAAATCTAGTGAAAAAAGTGGTGTGGAAGCTTAAAGAGGGATATATGGAAAAAAATCCTGTCCTTTTCAGCACAGGATAACATATATATGAAGCTGTCAATAACCTCATATTATTTTTTTTCACAGTGATGCCATAAACAATTGTATTAATGTTCTATTAGCATCTAAATTAAATATAGAAAAGTCATTCATTTCACTAACAAACATACCCAGAACTCCCTCAATTGTTGTTGAATGTTTGGAAACATTAACTCTGTAATCTACTGATTGGGACTGAGTGGATAGATTTACATACATTAATAGGTAAACCGCCCCAATATAAGTGCTCTTTCTTGGCCAACTTTGGATCAAAACATGCCTTCTCAACCCCAAATCATGAGAATGAAATATTGTTACAGCTACCCTGTTCATATCCTAATGCCCACTGCCTAGAGGACTAATGTCTGATGTAAGGTTTATTAACTAACTTAAGATTACAAAACATGGTTGTTCAAGAATCTTCCCTATTTTGAAAAATTTATTGGTTAAGGTGTTACAAATAAATACATTTGGGGTAATTCACCATTTCAATTTACAACTTGAAAACCTCCCAAATAGTGTAGATGAAATGGTCTAAAAGAAACCCCTATCAACCATTTCATTGGGAGTTTCTTTGCAATAATCATGTTTCAAACTTATCATAAAAATTTAATTACGTTGATCTTGGAAGAAAAGAATAAATGGAATTAACATGAAAGAGGCCCATAGCTCAAGGTTGACATAATTGATAATAAATAATTAATATAATAGGCATTGTGTAGTAATGGAAAATGAAATCAAGTAGGGGAAAGAGTGAAATGACAAGCATACTAGAAGTTGCAAATATATTTCCTTCATCCCTAATAAATTTGAGAATTAAAAGTATTTTACCTCATAATTTGTTTAGTTACTTATAGTTGTTGAATATGACTGTTAGAGGCAAAAATATTAGAAACAACCAATGTAATTAAAGAACGTTGGGTTGATGAAATTGAATGTTGATGTTGATAGAGATATGTTGTTGGTGTCTTAAACTAATATTGAGGTTGTGTACATACTTAAAGGAAAGAATGTTGAAACCACCCTGAAACAAGAGGATTATAAGCTAATATTGGAGAGTGGATCCCTTTCTTTTTTGTTGGCATGTTGTTGCAACTAATGTTAGAATCATGAACCATAAACTCGTATCTAACACAATTCTATCTATGTGAATAATTTTTATTGAAGTTGAACATAGAAATAAATGATTGGATTCCCGACCATTCATGGATGCCATTAACCAATGCAAGACAACCCATCATTGATGTCAATGAGTGTCAACGTTCAAGAGTGCATTCTAACATGTATGAATGGATGTGCTGAAGTTGAGTCACCTATGGGACCTAGAAATCAATATACATTAATGTATTCCCCTATTTTTAGTGAGGAATTCTACCATTAATGTATGCAAACTCCAAGGCACTTAAAAAACATCTCTTATCTTGGTCTTAGATAAGGTGCTTAAGTCAATGGGATGAGATCTATTGGAAGGTAGACCTTAAGGAATCCCACATCAGCCAACTTGAGTATAAAACCAAGAATATTTGAAGAACCATTGAAACCAAAACGAACTTACAATTTATTGTGAAACTTGCATGCCAGTTGCCTGGTTTTCAAACAAGATTCATGTCTAGTTGTGTCGGTGCCTATTTTTCACAACTATACTTATTTTTATCTTTACTATTTTATTCATTTATTTACTATACTGTCCTACACACTTGAAAAAGAACATTCTCCTTCAAGTGTAGGAGTATTTCCAATGAAGCCATGTGTGTTATAGGATAACAAGTATACTCATACTTAGGTTTGAAAGATAGGATTAAATGTATACCAGAGCATGAGAAACAAATTGCAATGGATGATGTGGTGTCAAGAGTTGTTGAAGAAGAGAGTGGTATTTTGGCTTAATGATTGTCTGGAACCAAATTTCAATGTAGTCATAATGCTCCTGGCTCTCTTACTCATCTGGTCCACTCAACATGTCCTCCTTTTTCATGTAATACAGATCTTTTTCCATTAGATGGTTGGTCTCTTTTGTAAATGGTGAATCTATGAATGTTAGGAACTCCTCTTCCTATGTTCCAATGGTTGTTATTCATTAGATTCATCCCATGAATATTTAGTCTCTACAACAAATTAACATGGATGATCAAAGAAGGATTTTAGCTCTTCTAGTAAAGGTGACTCATGGATATCTCATTATTCTACCACTTCTAGAGGGGAAGATATGTTCATGATTGCTACCAAGATTTGTTCTTCCTGAGATGTCGAAAATTTTCCAATTGTTGCTAAAATTCGAGAGATCTCCTTGAGGATCATTCTTCAAACGCTTAATCAATCTTGAGCTCTTCTTTCTAGTTGATAATTCTTTGTCTGGCACATATATTAGTATGTGGGGGGTTCTTACAACATCCAAATAAAAAACTCTTAAAGAAGTAAATGAAATATACTAAAAGAAAACAATCTCAATGAAAATATTGTCATGTATTTGGACACTCTCATGCTACTAAGATCTAGTGTCACTAGTTATTTATTCATCACGAGTTAACTTCTTCCTTCCCATGAATCAAACTAAAAAAAGACACACTTGCACAGAAACACACCAAAACAACACAACGAGGCTTTGGATAATCCCACTAACGTGGATGCAGTAGGTTAGGACCCTTTTCAGAAATTTTGAAACAAGGTCGTCCTTGCATCTTACAGTTTCTCCTCCCTTAACTCATAATTATTAGCAAAAATTAAGAAAATAATACCAATTATTTAATTTATTTATATCACCTCCTCAACAATGATTCCAAAAATGTTGCTCAAACTAAATGTATTATATTTCCAACGTTTAACTATCAAACTATGATCATAATACTTGGAGATGTAAGCAAAATATATGCAAGATTAAATCTGAATATAATATAATATAATGTTGGCAGCTACTACTAGAAATTAACAATCAAATAACATGTCCTTAAAAGGAAAGAATGAATGAGAATCAACACAAACTGAAACTAAAGATCGTTCGTCTGTTCCTGTCTCAAATCCCCTGGCACAACCTCGAAATCCAATCTTTCACTACAAGATAGAGTTCATGCATTTAATAGCAGGTTGGACTTGAAGACATGAAGGATTATAGTTCTTGTGGTTAGTTTCTCGAAATAAAATATTGGAATTAAAGCCAAGGCATAAAAACATAAAGCTATGTGAAAGCAATAAAGACAAATTAACATAAACTAAGCTAACAATATAAAAAGGCATATCATTACCCAAGATTAACAGATCATTCTCAACCTAATTAATGTTGCCAATAACACTTGAATCAACTAAGATTATATGGAAAATATTAGGAACAAGCAACATTCATTAAGGTGAAAATCGACATCGTTTAGAAGAAGGGAAACACACTAGTTTGTTGCCTCCATGAATCTCTTATAACCTACCTATCCCAAACCTCTTACAAAATGAATGAATAACAACTCCCAACTCTATTCTAAATCTTGATATTTGTACAAAGGGGCCATTAGGGTGGATCAAAGCCAATCTCCCAATCTCAAAATTGTCTAACTATGAGATAGATACAAATTAGCAAATTAAATCATCCAAAGTAAGATTGGGTGATTTGCTCCCCAAAATACAAATGAGATACAACATATCATTTCCATAATTCCTCATGGCTAAGATTTGTTCCGCGTTTATGGTGATGACCACTAATTTTGTACTTTCCTCAAATTTGGGCACTATTTTTAATTATGGGAAAAATTATGCATTTTAGGCATATTGATGTTAAAGAACCAAGAATATCTATCAAGCCAAACTGAATTTTGGAAAACGATCTACAACTTAAGCAATTTGTCATACTGGGAACAAAACCCATGTTCCAAAATTGTCATATTCACCTTCATTGCCTCAAGAATAACTCCCAATTTTGATTGTGTGGAAACTTTGACATGTAACGTTCCTTTTGAGTTGGAGATTCACACCTGCAACCTAGGTGTGATATGAATAACATACAATTATTTTAATACCTTTTCCTTCAAAACCCATGTGGAAAAATTTCTTCTAGAATGGTGTAAATATGATAACCATGATTAGGTATTAGAACTGAACTATCGGTATAGGAACTGAGCTAAATAATTTTTCATTAGCAAAAACAGCTTAAAATTCATTTAATATATAAGAGAGGTAGGAATTAATGATTATAAGCAACATTTACCTCAAAATGTGTGTCTAAGGGTTTTGGGTTCAAGTGGCTCAGAATGTGTAATAACATGGGAAATATGTGGTTTCAATTGTAGTTTGTGAGCGTCCCCCACAATGGGTGCTTGAGCCCAACGTTTTCCATTGTCATGATAGGGCTAAGTGGGAGAAAAGACCACATGTCCCATCATTTAAACTCTTTGCACAATTTGTTAAATTCCCCTATGTTCAACACATTAACTCGGCCTTGGTTGTTGTACACAGGATCTTGTTCAGCTTTTTGGCTCATCATTACACTACATCATTACATGGGGAGGTTAATCTCAGCTATGAACGAGAGTGGCATCATGGATAGTCAGCATCCTTCCTCAAACTCATTTTTGTTTTCAGCATGTCATCTTGCAAGTCAATTCTTAGTATTATTTATGCCATATACCTTCATTTCGTCTATACAAGGCCTACATGGATGCCATACTAATAGTATCTTCCCATTCTCTAGTTGGACCATTTCTTGGTCGGTTTTGGTCTTCTTAGTGGTGGTGAGTTAGCATCAAAAAAAAATTATCAACTAGCCACCTTCAGCCTCCCATGTCCGCACGGTGGCTTTGGAGTCTCAGTAGGCCTCCTAGGTTTACCTTCATGTCTCGAATTTCTCGAAGCATTATCTTCTTTCTCACAATTTGTGAGTAATCTTGATCTCATTCAGGCTAAATGTAAATCACTAGTTGGTTTCTAGTGGCTCCATTCCTCGAATTTGGACCTCGACTCCATCTCAATGATTAAAAGCCCAGGGGTCGTTAAGGCTCACCGGGGTCCTCTGTCCTCTACTTGTTTTGGGCTTCATAGTGATTGCAAGCTCAGGGTGGTGGTTAAAGGTTCAACTATATCTGGAAAGAAATAGCAACTCTTGGTTCATGGTTCATGGCTCCTTCATGGGTATATATGCTCAAGTGGAAGAACAAATATAGTGTGGGGTCCACGTGCCTTGGACTCTTGGGCTCTATCGACCTAAGTCCTCGGCAACCTAGTGCATAAAAATTCCAGGTTCCATAATGGTCATAATTATTTTCGTAATTTATCATGAGTAGTTTATTTCTGTTTTGACTCTGTATGGATAGCTCTGCAGAACAAAGCCAGTATGATTGTAACCTCTTGAAGTTTATTATGGGATCAAGCAATTTTTATTTTTGTTTTTTGAACTTCTCAAGCGAGACATATGTAATCTTAAACTACTCAATATGTGCTACTAGGCTAGTTTCCCTACAGGAAAGCCAGTGGTACAAAGAACCATCTTTTGGAATGCTCTCCTTCGGTAATAAAATTTTGAACCTTACACAAAAAAAGTGTTGGTTGTGAGAAATAAAAAGGCTAAATGAAGTATGGGAAAATGTAACAAAATGAGAGGCCAACACCCATAGTGTCTCCACCCAATTTACACTAGAAGAAACTAGATCCCATAGTGTCTCAACCTACAATCTAGCAAGAATCCATAACACACCATGCCTCCACCTAATAGCTCTCACAAGAATCTAGAGTCCACCTTTAAGTTCTCCACCTGTGAGAACACCAAGAGAAGTCCCATAGTACCCAGTGTCTCCACCTGATAAGTATGATTCCAGAGTCCATTTTTGCTATTACTTCTCAATCATCTCAACTTCTCATACATTGATAATGTGCAGATTTATTCCTGCAACACAACCATCTTGCATTGATCTTATCATGTGCTCCTCAACATTCTTACACTTGTTATGTTTTTTTTCCACTACATCACTCTTCTCTTCTCATTTATTCTGAATTACCCGTCACGTGAGAGTCTCACCCCTCTAAATACCTTCCTTGATTTCCTCTTATGTGTTGAATAGTGATCCCCAAAAATGGATAATTATTTGGGCTCATTCAACCTCCTAATTCGAATTAATCCACCATTCTCATTAGTTTATTGCATGTTTTTTATTATATTTATGCTAATAGAGTGAATTGGGTTAGTCATTATGCCAACAAGTCTAATGGGTGCTTTGTGTAGCCTTTTTGGTCAACTTGGAGACAAAATTGAAGGTTTTAATGAGCACTTGGCAGCTAAATTTGTGGGAGAACAAGGGAGAGGATTTGTAGGAAGGTGTCCCCTTCATTTATGGGCCCTTACCTCGAATTCTCCACCATCAGCTTGGAGTTCAAAGGCCACCAAATCAATTAGCACAAGGGCAGCCAAGCAAGTCAAGTAGGACTGCTGTTAACTACAAGTTTTGGGCAGCCGAGTCCCTAAAGTTTAGGAGGACTGTTGGGGTCCTCAATTTGTATAAATATGAAGGCTTATGGCCTCATTTTGGTTAGCTGGTAGTTAGTCATTTCATAGTCTTGTTGTAGTCATTTTGTAGTTCGATTTTTAGGCAATAGATTAGTTTTGCTGTCAGCTCATTTTCAAGTTCTCCTTGTGGACAGTCTTGATGTAACTCTTCATTTCTTGATCAATAAAGATGAATCCAGCTTTGCACCAGCTCTAAATCTCTCTTAGGAGGTTGTATCTCTTGGGGTTGGGCCCATCCCAAGCGCCCAGTACCTCCTTTGTTTACTTTCATGTGTCTTTGCTGCATTCTTAGAGTAAAATCTGCTATTTAGATTTAAAACTTGTTGTGTTATTTAGGTTGCTTTTGATGATTAAAGTAGATTTTCATGTTCAGATTGATTTGGATAGATTAATAACATAAAGGATCCTTGGAAAAAGGGGCTCAAGCACCTATGATCTTACCTCTCCCTCAGTGGGATCGTGAGTTGGGACAAAGGTGACCTTGCTGCCCACAAAAACGCTATTTTGCTTCACCATGCAAGTATTAGTGTTGGATTTTTAGTTGTCAAACTTGATATCAGTTTTGACTGCATGCTTAGGGTTATGATTGCTTAGTTGCATAGTTAGTTCATCTGATTTTGTGCAAATAAACTTCTGTCCCATTTCTTTTGCTATTATCTAGGTCAGATTAGGTCAAGGTAATTAGGTTCTTGATTTTCCAAGTCTTCATTTGTTAAATTCGAAAAATAACTTGCAGAGCACCTGTTATCCTTCTCTATCTACCCATAATCCATCAGATAATCTGCTCCAACCCTTAGTCCATGATTCGTACCCTTCATTTGCCATACTTTCCCCACCTTGCCCTAATTCCTACATTCTTGTGCATCATCGCTTCCTCCATCCTTGAACAAATCCAATCGCTCCTTAGCCTCATCCACCAAGTCCTAGACCTCTTCACACCCCTATTTCACCTCCATACTCATTCATCCATCTTTTTCCCTCCATCCATGCTCCAAAATCCCATTTCGAAACATCCTGTAGAAGAATTACAGAACATCCTGTAGAAATCCTGAACATCTTGTAGAACCCCTGCAGACTTCCTGTAGAAGCTCATAAACATGGTTTCTTGGCAGCCAAACTTTGTGAGACTCTCTGGAAGGGTGTTAGGGACCCCTTAGACCCTCTCTGAACCTTCCCAACCTTTCCCAAGCATTTCTCCTCCTTGATCCACCTCTGCACAGTCAAAAATAGTTAGAAGCACATGCATGATAATTCCAACAACTTAATCAAAAATACAAAAAGATGTTTTCTTCAGATAGTGATAGCTTAGACATTTGCATTTTACCTTCATAGAAGTAATGGCATCTCTTTCAGTAGTTTGCATGCTCTCCTTTGCGTCAGTAGGACTAGCTGGTAGAATTAGGGTTTGCTAGGGTTTGCGTTTCTTTTTGGCTTTCAATTTCTTTTTGCAATTAGATTAGTTTCCTTCGAGTTAGCTTTCATCCATCAATTAAAAAGCTTCTTCTAAGAGCTCATAGAAGTTGGCTTAAGCTCCTAGTGGACTTGTGCCAGCTGACCAAGTGACAGCTGTGGCAAGAGCTAGTACTTGTGCATACAGCACCGTCACTTCCAAGTTTGTTACGAACTACCGGGTTGATAAAATTAAAGAAGGGAGTTCTAGGAGTTGTAGCATTATTGCTACAATACTGGAGCCCACCATCTTTTTGGCACCGTTGCCGGGGAAGCGTCAGAGTATTGGTGATTGCCGCTTTTCTTCTATTTTCCACTACAATCTTCTGCTAAGTAGTTTATTTCATTTCCATTATGCAATTTCGTTTATGCAAAAGTAGATTAGCCTTTCCCGCTTTCACAGATTAGCATTTCAATTCCGCAATTTCATTTCTGCAAGCGTAGATTAGCATTTCAATTCTGCAAGCGTAGACTAGCATTTCATTCCTGCAATTTCATTTGAGCAAAATAGATTAGTCCTTTCCTGCTTTCATTTCAATTCCGCATTTTCATTTTAGCAAGATAGCTAGTTGCAGTTCAATCTATTTCAGTTTTGCAGGTAGAAGTAGAAAAAATCAGAAATCAACCAAAAGGATTTCATTTCCTGCCTTGTAGGAGTAGAGATAAGTTAGAAAAATGATTGCACAACACCCCCACTGCTTCACACAGCCAACATTCTCTCTTCTTCGATGGTTGTGATTAAAGAACCCTTAGGTGGACAACAAGACATATTTGAAGAACCTCAAGGGAAGAAGAAGAATAAACCATTCCTCTAGAGCAAATGGCTACAAGCAGAAATGTTGGGAGCAGTCCCTTGTCCAAAGACGAATTTGAAAATCATATGGAAGATTTCAAGAGTGATATGAGGCAGTTTCTTGCCATGCAACTGGATACCTTACAGATCCAAAGGAAGCAAGAGGAAGCCAAGAGGGCTTTGAACATCTTCTGTCCTAGGTGCACTAGAAAGCATCCTAGGAACGAATGTCCAATGCACTCCCTAGAAGTGTGTTTCATCTGTGAAGAATACCATCCTACGAATCAGTGCCCTTCCTTGCCCGAAATTAAAGCTGCATATCAGAGAACCAAAGGAGCCACTGAATCACTCTGTTATATGAACCAAAGGAGTCTGCATAGACCTAGATCTTACCAGCATGAACTGCAAGGGACACCCAAGACCTATTATGACCTCTATCAAGCCACTTTCATGCCTTCTTGGGGTCCCCCTGCTCATCCTTCCTGGTTCACACCTCCTCCTTGTTCCTTCATAGATCCATATTATGCCCAACCAGCTGCTCATTCGTTTCACTCTTATGCTCAGCCACAGCCTCAGTGGAATGCACCTCATCAAGGGTGGAGGCCTCAGTACAACACTCCTCCCACTTATTTTCCTCCACCACCTGCTCAACCGCAACCATCACCTCCTCCTCCACCAAGGCAACCCCAAATACCTACCCTACCACAACCCCATCCGCATCCATCTCAAATCTACACCCCCACTCAGCTACCCATACCACCATTTCCAAACCTGTCCATTGGAGTAGCTCAACACAATTGCAATGCTGGGACACAACATGTCCAAATGACTCCTCTTGAGCTCAATGATCTTCACCATAGCTCAGGAAGAGTATTGCAAAAAAGAGACTATATTGAAAGCATTGAAGGACCACATCAGGCAAAAGAAGATTCAGAAGAGGAAATCAAAGAGCCATGGGCTTTACTTGATGAAGAGAAGACATCAGAAGCAGAGATAAAGAAAGATCCCTCATGGTTACCATCAAATATTCCATGTATTCAAGAGAAAGATCAGCAAAAAGAGGAAGATGAGAAAGTCATGTTAGAGGGTGACATGAAACATGATCTAGATCAGCAAAAGAACCAAGGATATCAGAGCTATATTGAGATATGGTTTCAGAAGGTCACTAAGTTGCAGCAGTACTCTCTTCTTCAGCTATGTTTGATCCCTTCAAAGTCAAATCATTTGGTCTCTGAGATCTGGATAGCTGTCAAAGCATGCATTTCAAGCCTCCACATCAGTTTATCTCTAATCTTGATGTGCACATGGCTCCATTGGAAGTATTCTTATACTTGAGAACGATTTTGTTTTTCAAGTAGGGTAGGGTAGAAAAAAAGAAAAAAGAAAAAAAGAGAAAAAAGAAAAAGAAAAAATGAAAAAAGAGGAAAATAGAAATCTAAGGTGAAAACCTCCTTGGAGGCGCCTTAGATTGGCTCATTGATTGAAAACCTCCATGAGGCGGTCAATGGGTTGGGAAAAAAGAGAAAAGAGAATAAGATCTCTGGGTGAAAACCTCCCTTGGAGGCGCCCAGGGCGGGCAATTAGGGTGAAAACCTCCATGAGGCACCCTAGTTGTTTTTCAAAAAAAAAAAGAGAAAAAAGAAAAAGAAAAATAAATCTAATTTTCATTGAATAATTTCAAGTTGCAGCAATGACATTGCAGGTCAGGAGGATCACTCAAAACAAAGACAAAGGAGTTTTTGTGCCTTCTAGAGGAAGTTCTATATTTCTATAGGAAACATCCTGTAGAACCTTCAAGCGAGCCATATTTGATTTTGGAAGGGGATCTAAAGCTTGGAATCCATTGGTTATGCCTGCAAGCATCCATGTTCCCATTCCTCACCCTTTTACATCATCTTTTCGACCTCATTGTGCTTCTTCCTTGTGCTTCTACAGGAAGTTCCTGTAGAAATTGTAGGAAGCTAGAAATGGATTTCAAAAAGGTGGTTTGGCGAACATGGTAGCTTCCTCAAGGGTTCAGAATTCCTCCTGCACTTTTCAAACTCCTCCTCCATCATCTCCATGCCTGCATCACAACCCAAGCTCAGTTTTTCATACCATGCAACAAAACTGCAAAATGCCTTGAAGCAAAAATACCTAGAACAGAATTTGTTTCTTCCATAACTTGAAAACCATGCATCCATTTGAAAAACAATTTTACGGGGAATTGTACAGGGGTGATGGCAACATGCCTGAGCAGTTTCAGCCAATTCCGGTGCACGGTTTCCAAGAAATTATCCTCCATCACCATCAGCCATTTTTGCATTTTCTCCATATCCGTGCATCCGTTTCAAAACCTGTTTCATGGGGAGATGCACATGGGTGATAGTAGCCTACCCAAGTAGTTTTAGCCAATTTCGATGCACGGTTTCTGAGAAATTGATCTCTGAAATCTTCAGCCATTTTCCATTTTTCTCGAAATTTGTGCATCCATTGATCACAATTTCGCTATGGGAGGTGCATCATGATGATAGGAACATGCTCGGAAATTTTCAGATCGATCTGGTTTACCGTTTGGGAGCAATGGCGAAAACAAGTTCTGGTCCTGTGAAAATTCAGTAGCAGCAGCTTGAAGGTGCAGATCTGAACGTGGAAATGAACTCCTGCAGCATGCATCCGGCCAGAGGACACCTGCACAAGGAAAACAACCAAAAATTAGCAGCCAAGCCACATGCAACCACAAAAACCAGTGCATGCAGCAAATGACAGGTCACAACAGCCATTTGACTTCAGGTACATGACTAAACTCGTTCCTCTGATTGCATGAATGTAATTTGAAAACTGTGTAAACAATGAGATGGTTGTGGTTAAAAGAATCAGTGGCCAACCAACTGGCCACCCTCATCTAGTTCAACAGCGCTCGGTGGGTGGATACGACACGTGTGCTCAGCCATCTCAGGAGGAAATCTGGAAACAAGCAGTGGTGACCGTTTAAACTTCAGCGTGATTGATGGACGTGATTACAGGCAAAGAACAAATAGTTAAACACTGCAGTGGGGACCGACAGTCTGCATGGGGCCAACGTGTAGTTGGCCAGCTCACCCTCCATCAATGAAAATCTTCATAAACAGCCATCGAACTCTCACAGCTATTGTTTCTAGTTTATCCTCGTCCTTGCAGCTGCAACAAGCTCCATAGCAGCAAACCAAGCTTTCTTGGCCATTTTCTTTTAAAAACCCTCCTGCTTATCAGCGTTCTACAGGAAGAAGTTCTCCAGGAAGTACGACACAGCTTTCAAAAGCAGAGAAAATGGATTTTTCTTCGACAAATTGGAGTTTCGAAGAGAGGTAGGCTTGAAAAACGCCATACCTGTGCATGAAATTTCAAAAGGTGGTAAATTAAATTGTTTGGAGTAGGAAAAGTTAAAACAAGTCTTCCTGTGGGTCAAAATAGCAGTTTACTTGTGGTTTCATGAAATTTCTTCGTTGGTTCTGCATCAATATTCTCCTCCATAGTTCCTGTTAAAACATTTTTTCTCTTGTAGAAAAGATAAATCACTGTTAGGGCTAACCTGTGTGAAAATTGTGAATTTTACATGGTTATATGTATGCTGGTGGGTGTGAAAATTAAGCTCTGCACTCTGTCTGTGAGAGCCTAATTTCATTTTGACAGTCAAGTTTTGGGGCAGCAGCAGCAATATAACCAGGGAATTGGTGAAAAGGGAGATACAAACATCTGAGAAACCCTGTCTTGAGAATCAAAGGAGGAAACCATACATAGAATTCCCCTTCTGATCAGAGCACAAGCCAAAACAGAGCATTATATCTGAATTCTGGCCAAGGAACTCACTTCATCCAGCAGTGAGGAAAGGGAGCACATTGAGGCAGAAGAGAAAGCCAGGGGTAAGGAAACCCAAGACAGACCGCCACAGGAAAAGCCACAGGTAAAGCAACAGGAAAAGCTAGAGGAAAAGCAAGAAAAACGACAAGTTGCTGAGTCCAAAGCTGTGGGTGGAGTAAAAACACAGACGCCAAGGGAGAAGCGGTTGCAAACCCGGGCAGAGAGGACTGAGAATGTCCAAACAAATAAGGGCACACCCAAGGCAACCAAAACACAAGTCAAAGAGAAGGCACCCCCAGCTAAGCAAGCCAAATCAAAGAAAACTGTTTCTACAGGAAGCCAACTGACTGATTCTACAGGAAGCCAGAAAACGACCTCCCAGCACAAGCAAAAGGGTCCCTACCAAGTTCCCAGGCATCCTCACATCCATCCCCTCCATGAACACTCATTTTTTTTAGGGTTCAAGCACAATTTAGTCATGGTTCAACCTTCTACAGGAAGCTACAGGACTTTCTACAGGAAGTTCTGTATTTTTACCAGAAACATCTTGTAGAAGCCTTTGGGCAGGCCAGAATCAAGTATGGAGAGGGATTTGAAGCTTGACGTTTGTTGAGGAGGCATGCAGCCACTCTTTTCTTCCCTCCTCCACTGATTTCATCTCCTTTCACCACCATTGCCACCATCAGATTGAGTATATTTGCACAATCATACCAAAGCTGAGAATTCTCTAGAAAAAGGAGCAAGTAGTGGGAAGAACAAAGAAGCATGGTTTCATGACAGAGAAAAGGACATCACTTCAGAAGCTTGGCATGACAGGGAGGCCACCAAGGCCATCAAAGATGAGGAGATAGATTGGTTGCTCAAAGGATGAGCAACACTTTCAGTAGGGGGGTGATGATGAGCCCCAAAAATGGATAATTATTTGGGCTCATTCAACCTCCTAATTCGACTTAATCCACCATTCTCATTAGTTTATTGCATGTTTTTTATTATATTTATGCTAATAGAGTGAATTGGGTTAGTCATTATGCCAACAAGTCTAATGGGTGCTTTGTGTAGCCTTTTTGGTCAACTTGGAGACAAAATTGAAGGTTTTAATGAGCACTTGGCAGCCAAATTCGTGGGAGAACAAGGGAGAGGATTTGTAGGAAGGTGTCCCCTTAATTTATGGGCCCTTACCTCGAATTCTCCACCATCAGCTCGGAGTTCAAAGGCCACCAAATCAATTAGCACAAGGGCAGCCAAGCAAGTCAAGTAGGACTGCTGTTAACTACAAGTTTTGGGCAGCCGAGTCCCTAAAGTTTAGGAGGACTGTTGGGGTCCTCAATTTGTATAAATATGAAGGCTTAGGGCCTCATTTTGGTTAGCTTGTAGTTAGTCATTTCATAGTCTTGTTGTAGTCATTTTGTAGTTCGATTTTTAGGCAATAGATTAGTTTTGATGTCAACTCATTTTCAAGTTCTCCTTGTGGACAGTCTTGATGTAACTCTTCATTTCTTGATCAATAAAGATGAATCCAGCTTTGCACCAGCTCTAAATCTCTCTTAGGAGGCTGTAGCTCTTGGGGTTGGGCCCATCTCAAGCGCCCAGTACCTCCTTTGTTTACTTTCATGTGTCTTTGCTGCATTCTTAGAGTAAAATCTGCTATTTAAATTTAAAACTTGTTGTGTTATTTAGGTTGCTTTTGATGATTAAAGTAGATTTTCATGTTCAGATTGATTTGGATAGATTAATAACATAAAGGATCCTTGGAAAAATGGGCTCAAGCACCTCTGATCTTACCTCTCCCTCAGTGGGATCATGAGTTGGGACAAAGGTGACCTTGCTGCCCACAAAAACGTTGTTTTGCTTCACCATGCAAGTATTAGTGTTGGATTTTTAGTTGTCAAACTTGATATCAGTTTTGACTGCATGCTTAGTGTTATGATTGCTTAGTTGCATAGTTAGTTCATCTGATTTTGTGCAAATAAACTTCTATCCCATTTCTTTTGCTATTATCTAGGTCAGATTAGGTCAAGGTAATTAGGTTCTTTATTTTCCAAGTCTTCATTTGTTAAATTCGAAAAATAACTTGCAGAGCACCTGTTATCCTTCTCTATCTACCCATAATCCATCAGATAATCTACTCCAACCCTTAGTCCATGATTCGTACCCTTCATTTGCCATACTTTCCCCACCTTGCCCTAATTCCTACATTCTTGTGCATCATCGCTTCCTCCATCCTTGAACAAATCCAATCGCTCCTTAGCCTCATCCACCAAGTCCTAGACCTCTTCACACCCCTATTTCACCTCCATACTCATTCCTCCATCTTTTTCCCTCCATCCATGCTCCAAAATCCCATTTCGAAACATCTTGTAGAAGAATTACAGAACATCCTATAGAAATCCTGAACATCCTGTAGAACCCCTGCAGACTTCCTGTAGAAGCTCATAAACACGGTTTCTTGGCAGCCAAACTTTGTGAGACTCTCTGGAAGGGTGTTAGGGACCCCTTAGACCCTCTCTGAACCTTCCCAACCTTTCCCAAGCATTTCTCCTCCTTGATCCACCTCTGCACAGTCAAAAATAGTTAGAAGCACATGCATGATAATTCCAACAACTTAATCAAAAATACAAAAAGATGTTTTCTTCAGATAGTGATAGCTTAGACATTTGCATTTTACCTTCATAGAAGTAATGGCATCTCTTTCAGTAGTTTGCATGCTCTCCTTTGCGTCAGTAGGACTAGCTGGTAGAATTAGGGTTTGCTAGGGTTTGCGTTTCTTTTTGGCTTTCAGTTTCTTTTTGCAATTAGATTAGCTTCCTTCGAGTTAGCTTTCATCCATCAATTAAAAAGCTTCTTCTAAGAGCTCATAGAAGTTGGCTTAAGCTCCTAGTGGACTTGTGCCAGCTGACCAAGTGACAGCTGCGGCAAGAGCTAGTACTTGTGCATACAGCACCGTCGCTTCCAAGTTTGTTACGAACTACCGGGTTGATAAAATTAAAGAAGGGAGTTCTAGGAGTTGTAGCATTATTGCTACAATACTGGAGCCCACCAAATAGCACGCCCATCCCATAGGTCTGGCTCATCCTTTTCTGAGGAACCCATACACCAATTTTAATGCTTGTACAACCATTTTTAAATGCAACAAGGATATAGGTGGAGATAAGTTGCAACATTCAAAGTTTGGCTATTTTTCCAAGCCATTCCCAAGCAACTTCTCCTTCCAAGCTCTGAATATATGTCCTCTCTCTCAGTCTAGTCATCATTTATAATTTACATCAATTTACATGATCAAATTCCTATAATAATATTTACATAAAATGTGAAAAAAAGGGTTGTTATAGACCCCAACCCCTTAGAGGAACATCGTCCTCGGTATTATATACTAGAACATAATTCAACCATTCTCTATACCAAACACAAAATTCACAGTGAACTTTATACACAAACAACTCCCTTTACATTTTCTTACTTAGAAAACAAAAATGGTTATGATACCCTCATTTGCTTAGCCATCTCCCAAGTGGCCTCATCTAGTACAAAGTGCCTCCACTGCACCTTGACTTGCTCAATTACTCAATTCCAGAGCTCGATTTTCCTCTGATCCAGAATGCACATTGGCTCTAGTTGGAATTCTCCCCCAAATTCCACCTATATCATAAACTAAATAACAACATGATTAGCATCATGTACATAATTTTTAAGCAAAGAGATATGAAAGAAATCATGAGCCTTTACTATAGGTGGCAAGGCCAATTTGTAGGCCACTAGCCCCACTCTTCTAATGATTTGAAATGGTCCACAAAACCTAGGTGTTAGCTTTGCACAAGACACAATATTTAATGATATTTTCCTTGGTCTGGTGTGGAGGTAAACATGTTCCTCCACTTGGAACCTTTTGTGCATTCTCTGATGATATGCATAGCTCTTTTGCTTGTCCTAAGTTGTTTTTAAATTTTTTCTGATAACACGATTTCTTGTTCCATTTCCTTTAACATATTAGGCCTGATGTGACTCTATTCACTGGATCGTTCTAGCCGATAGTTGTGTTGAATTTTCTATCATAAACAGCCTCAAATGAACTCACCTTCAATAATTATTGGTACGTGTTGTTGTAGAAAAACTCTACCACGAGAAGAATCACTTCCCACCTATTTGGTTGATGCATGAAATACATCCTTAGCATGTCTTCCAAGACCCTATTAACTCTTTTAGTAAACCCATCTATTTGAGGATGGTGCGTTGTGCTGAAGGCTAACTCTGTCCAAAAACCTACAGAAAATGCCTTCCAAAACTTAAATGTGAACTTAGCATCCCTATCTGAGATGATCTTCTTGGGTACATATTTTAATCTCACTATTTCTTTTATAAAAATATGAGCAATATCACTTGCCTGATCAATGAATTTAATAACTACAAAATGAGCTACCTTGCTCAGCTTATCTACCACCACCATTATGGAATCATGTAGCTTATATGTCCTTGGCAGTCTGGTAATGAAGTCCATTGAGATGACTTCCCACTTCCACTTAGGAACAGGGATTGCCTGTAGTAATCATTCTATATTTCTTCATTCCATTTTTACTTGTTAGCACTCCAGGCACTTGTAAATGTACTCCACCACATCCTTCTTCATGTCTAGCCAATAGTACATATTTTTCATGGTTGTTATTATTTTTTGATAACCCAGATGACCGGAATATGGTATTTTATGAAACTCATCATAAATGAGTTTTGTCGTGTCACACATACAAGGTATGTACCATCTTCCTTTGAACTTTAATAGTATATCCCTAATGAGAGAGTATTTCTTTCTCAATGCCCCTTATAGCTCTTTTTGTAAGCGTTCTTACACTTGCAAGTAGTGTTCATCATGCTGATTTACCTCTTTAATCTTTTCTCTAATGTCAATTTCACATGTACTAATAACTGCCACATAAGTTATTTGAGCCTTTTGTTGAGTGCATAAACTACCTTATTTCCTTACCTTTGATGTACTCGATTTCAAAATCAAACTCACTAATTAAGGCTAGCAACCTTACCTATCTCGTATTTAGCTTGGGATAATCAAATAGATACATCAGCCCTCCATGATTTGACATTAGGATAAACTTTCTTCCAAGGAGTTAACTCTCCCACATTTTTAGTGCATGTATTATTGTTGCTAATTCCAAATCACGGGTGACATAATTGCACTCATGTTAGTGCATCTTTCTTGATTCATAACATACAACCTGTCCTTCTTGCATTAGGACTCCATCAGGCTCTTCCTTTCAGGCATCCATGCACACCACATAATCTTTCTCTGGGTCTATTGTCCTCCATATCAATGCATGTGTAAGAAAAATTTTCAATTGCTCAAAATTGGCTTCACATTTTCGTGTCCATTGGAATTTAATTCCTTTTCTTTGCAACATTATGATTAGATGCCCAATATTTGATAGGTTGCAGATGAACCTCCAATAATAACCGACCACTCCCATGAAGGATCTAACTTCTACCACATCTTAACGAGTAAGCCACTCCGTGATGGCTTTAATGGTTTGTGGATCCATTTCTACCCTTTCTTTGGAGACAACGTGCCCCAAATATTGAACTTGGGACTAGAAGAATTCACACTTCCTAAGTTTGGCATAGAGCTTCTTCTCTCTTAGAAATTGCAACATTGCTGCTAAATATTTTTCATGCTACTCCATGATCTTTGAATAAATCAAGATGTCATCGAAAAAAATAGTACAAACTTATCCAAATATGGACCAAGGACATTATTCATTAAACACATAAATGTTACTAGGGAATTTTTTAGTCCAAACAACATAACCACAAATTCATAGTGCCCACACTTGGTTCTAAATGTCATTTTATGAATATCTTCATCTTCGATGAGTACTTGATGGTACCCAGATCTCAATTTGACATTTGAGAATACTACAACTCCTCTCAACTAGTGAAATGGATCATCAATCCTTGACATATGATATATGTTATTGATTGTGGCCTTATTGAGTTGTCTATAATCAATGCACAACCTCAATTTTTTGTCCTTATTCTTTATGAATAACATAGTTTCTCCCATGTCGATACACTAGATATGAAATATCCTTTGTCTAGCATTTCTTTTAACGGTAATTTTATCTCTACCAGTTCTGGTGTACTCATTCAGTATGGAGCTTTTAACATTGGTGTTGATCCTAGCATTAATTCAATTGAGAAGATTATTTCTCTTCTCAGTGGTAGTCCTTGGATCTCTTCAAGGAACACATCACTAAAATGTTTTATTATTGGGTGTTCTTACTCTGTCTCTATTGACCTCTAATTCACTAATCACTTGAATAGTAAATAGTTCACACCCCTTCCTGTTGCACCTCTTTAGTTGCATTGCAGTTGTTTGTCTCACCGTCACAGTTTTTATTTTCCCCTGCAATGCCGTATTTTCCCCTTCTTCATTAAGACACTCTATCAACTTGTTGTAGCATTCAATCTTGGTTTTGTGGGCCATTAGCCAGTCTATCCTTACCATCACATCATACAAGTGCAATGGTAACATGTTTAGATCTGCAGTCATGGCAATGTTATCCATCACAACTATTCATGATTTCACTAGATGTTCAACTCGTTTCTTAGTCCCCGTTGCCAACTGGACTAGCCACGACCTCTCATGGGTTGTGTTCTATAATGCACAACTCTCTCAAATCTTGGGGATAATGTAATTGAAATAATAACTTGGTTCTATCAAAATTGAAGTTGGATGGTTATGAGTCATACCTTCCATCTCATTCATGGATGATTGGTGATCAAACTGCCTTGTTTCCAACGCAGCATAAATTTGTGGCACACTCTGAGCCACACCCTTCAAGGTCTTTGCTTCGTATACATTTACATCCTGGGACCATTCCACTGTCGTTGAGGACTGTCTCTCTATCAATGGTTCTCTCCACGCATCCAAAATTGCATAAATCCTCCTTTGAACCTCTCGATTTCAGCTTTGGCTAGCCAATCGATTCTTATCAGCAATAGTATTTTTCTGTTGATACCCATCCTTGGTGGAAGTGGTAAACTTCACATTCCCTCTTGTAGACTTCCGTCCTTTCCTTTTAAAAATGGGTTTTCTCCTTGTTTTCCAATCACCCCTAAACTTTTCCTTGTGCTTTGATTGCTCGTAGCATTACTTCATTTTCGTGATGGAATCTTCCAATGTTTTAGGCTCATTGAATTCTATTTTTTCCATGAATTCCTAAGGAAGTCCATTGAGAAATCTTTGCTTTCCTTCTCGTGCTTAATGTAAGGTACATTTCTCAACAACTCTAAAATTTGGTTTTATATTCATCAACTATCAACTGCCCAAGTTTATGCTCATAGAATTCCTTGGCCTTGTTGCCATAGTATCTTTTAGATATATACTTTTCCCTAAAATACCTCTCAAATATCCTCTAGGACAACTCTTTTTCTGTGATATCTTTCACATTCCTCAAATCTTCCCACAAGATATCAGCCTTGTCATTCAAGTTGAAGATGGCTACTCTTGCCTTCATCTTCTCAAAGTAATTATGTACTCTGAAATACTTTTTCATCTGTAGCATCCATGCCTCTGCTTCCTCATCTTTCTTCACCTCTCTATCAAAGGTAGGGATTTTTGCCTTCTTAAATTCTTCTAGCATGAGGTCCTTTCCTTTCAACAATGTAAACATTGAAACGGGAATTGTAACGAGTACCCATTTTTTTGAGGTAGCAAAAAATCATCTAATTTTGAAAAGTGTTGATTCAGAATACACATTTTTTTTGCAGCATATTTTTGACACTTTAAATTTTCTTATGTATCAAGTATAAACATTTTTTTTAAATGTTAGTGATTTTCATACTGATTTTGAAAAGTGTTGATGCAACATCAACTCCTTTTTTTATAGGGCTTATTTTTTACACTTTGAATTTTTTAATGTATTAAGTGTGGCTAATGTTTTTAAATGTTGGAGATTTTCATGTGGATTTTGAAAAGCATCAACATTTTTTCTAAAGGCATATATTTTACACTTTAAATTTTTTTATGTCCTCAGTACGTACAATTTTTTTTAAATGTTGACTATTTAACCATTTTTCAAGTTGTCTTATTCTTCTTCTTGTTTTTCATCTTAAGATGTTTGCTTTTTAAGGATTTTCCAAACACGTGTTTTTTGTTTTTCTTTGCAATGTTTTTTTATAATGATTTTTTTAATTTTTTTTCAAAATTTTAAAAATATAATAACACTAATATTTTGAGATTATGATTTTTTGTATATTTATATATCGTTCTTTAATACTTCAATACACAAAAAAATTGCCACTAAAAACTAATAATTTTAAACAATGGACAAAAAATATACATTTTACATATAGATATAATTAAAAATTTTCAATAAAAATAACATGTCAAATAAAAAAATTATGAAAAATTTGAATAAAAATGTTGGAAAATTGACAAATTTAATGAATTTTTTATGCATTTTACATCAAAATATGATGACATTTGAAGTTGATTCATAAAAAAATAAATAAATAAATAAAAATAAAATAATAATAATAATAATGTTTAAAAAAAATACAATTTAAATTATAAAAAAAATATTAATAATAATAAAGCATTAAAAAAATAAATAAATAAAGGTATATATATATATATATATATATATATATAATTAAATAAAAATTTAAAAGAAAAACCCATATTTAAAAAAAAAACAAAAACAAAACAAAACAAAAAAACAACTATGTATTAAAATAAAATAAAAAACCAATAAAGACATTTGAAAGAACTAAAACATCAAATAGATTCATAATAAATAAAAACAAAAAACAAAAAAAACAAAACAAATTAAAAAAAATAAAACATTAAAAAAAAGTAAAAACAAAAATAAAATATTTAAAAATATATATATATATATTTCAGAAAAAAAAAAAAAAAAAAAAAAAAAAAAAAAAAATTTCAGTGAAAATCACATCATAATTCATTTGTCAACTCGTTTCCAGCCAACAAGTACGATTCATTGTTAGGACAAGTTGAAGAACTAGACCATGGTAGCAGTTTAAATAAAGAGAGCGGATCATCCAACGACTATCTTTGACCAAGAAACGACTATATTTTGACTGGGTGGGGTAGGGATAGGGAAATTCAATTACTCCAAAAGTTAGTTTGGTTAGATTAAATTTTATTATATTCAATTAAATTTACTGTTTATATTTAATGAGAATAAACTAATAATAGATTTATTATTATTATTAAAGCTATATAGATAAAATGCAAACAGATATTATTAAATAAATTAAATTTGTTTCTTAGAGGCTAACCAACCTAATTAGTTATATTAAAATTATTTTAAAGTTATTACTTCAAGAATTCTTATTCAATTTATATTAAAGTTATAATGGGATCATCATTCTTTAAATTTCCTCATTAAGGTGAAAATTTATTATAATAATTATTACACTATACTAATAATTAACTAAGGCTTAATTTAATTTTATATAATTTATTAGTATAAAATAATAGATTTATTATTACTATTAGAGCTATACAGATTAAATACAAATTAATATTATTAAGAGAAATTAAAATTTTTTATTAAAGTCTAACCTACTCAGTTAGTTAGAAAATTGACTTAATACTAAAGTAAAGGACCTAACAGAATTGAAAGGGGGCAATTTCTTATTAAAAAATTATTTTAAAGTTATTAAGGAACTATTGAGAGAGAATATGGTAGTTTCTGATTCAATTCATTTATTTATGTTCAAGTTCAAATGGGATAATTGGCATCATTCTTTAAAATTCCTTTATTAAGGTAAAAATATTATATTAATTATTCCACTATGCTAATTAATTAAGTCTTAAAAAGATTTTTACCACCTACATAAATAAATATCTTATTCTAATAAGAGAACAAGTAAGATTAAAATAAATTGTAAATTATTATTGAAATCAAAGAGCAAAGAAGGGATAAAGGATGACACACCGTCCAAAAGACGAGAGAAGATCACAACAAGGGAACAACACACGGGGCGGGGGCGGGGGCGGGGGCGAAGGTGGCTAGGAAGAAAGGGCAGGGATCCAACATCTGTTAATCTTCCAGTTGCCATCCCTATTGAGATTGCTCGGCCTTTTTTCAATTTCTATGGCCTCCCTAAACTTCCGATGATGAAAAGGGGCAATCTTGGCAATAACACGAGCCTCCTCAATGCATAAGTGATGCTTAGTTTTTTCCGCGTGTTCTGCTAGTGCGGAAGACCGGGTCCTCCCATGTTTTTGTTCCCCGCCTAAGTTTCATATATTTCTTGTTCGACGCATTTCGAACCAACAAGTGTGGTTCATATATTTGTTCCCCACCTAAGGTCATGGGGCGGGGGTCTAGCAGTAGTTGCGTGTAGCCCTCGCACCCCCGCCCAATCCCCCTACCCCATGACCTTGGGCAGGGAAATCTAATTCCCCACACAGGTCCGTGGGGCCACGCTTTATTTTAATTTTTAATTTTTTCTCTTTTTAATATTTTTGACCTTTATTATTATTATTATTATTTTAATTTTATTTTTTTAATTTAATCATTTTTTATTAATTTTTCAATGTTTTTTTATTTAATTATTATTTTTATTAATTTTTATTTTCAAGGATATTGTTTTTGTTTTTTATTTATTATTATTATTATTATTTCTTTTAAATTGCATGATTTTTTTTTAACATTTTCTTTGTTAAAAATGTTGAAAATTTACCTCCAAAAAAAGGCGTTATTTTTTGCACAAAAAAAATGTCTTTTATTGGTTTTTACTGTCATTTAAAAAAAATTAAAATTTACCCCAAAACAAAACAAAAATATTGTTATTCCCACATTAACGCTTTTCGTTTTCATGTTGTTTTTCATGTGTTTTTGGGGTTTCTTGCTAGAGTTCTTGTTTTGAGTTTACAATTCCCGTTTCAAAATTTACATTGTTTTTCGTTTTTTGCTAGTAATATCATTTAGTTGCAGTACTAGATAGTTGATCGTGACTACCTGACCTCCTTTCTAAAGTGCTTAGTGGAGTTCCACCACTCACTGTGTCCTAGCTTTCCTACCTATGCTTGTTCTTGGATCTATTGCCTTCTACACCAATAGTCTTCAATTCATGCTTTTCAAGTCCTAGTGGACTTTGCTTACTTTTATCCCTTCCTAGGTGGTTGGCACCTATATCATGTCGCCTTTGCCTTTGCAAATTTGAAAGGCTCTGCAATATAATTGTGTTTACTTATGCTTCTTATTCCTAATCCATGACAATCCTTTCATTGTCAACCTTATAACTTCTCAGCTTAGCTCTTATACTTCTGAGAGGGTTCGTCTAGTCAAGGGAGCCTTCCTTTATCATCTTTCCAATTGACTCTTCTTCTTGACAATGTTGGAATTTATCAGCATTGTGTTACTCCATCATGTTGCTCATCCTTGGTGTCTTCTTATGTGTTGTTATACACACTTAATTATTAGCCAATCCATAATACAAATAAAACACACTCATTATCACCTTGGCAAATATGTCATAAGCATATTGTTGTGAGGCTATCTAAAACACCATATTTCAAGTTGGTATGCAATTCATAATCAAAATGATACAAGTAATACATATTGCACACAACAAAAATTACAAGAAATTACTACATTATGTAGCAAAGCTCTATAATTTATCCTCTTAGGCCCATTCAGTCCAAGTGTTAAACCTCGACACTCTAATACCACTCTATATTTCTCCCTCACACCTCCTTGGACTAATCTCAGCTAAATGGGAGGTGTTACTTTCAACTAACCCAACCTCGATTGGCTTATCATGGAAATGGGGTTCTAAAATTTCTCCTTTCCCCAAAGTTAGTGGAATTAACTTTGGACAATACCATCGTGTTCGCCTCATCAAGGGCTTTCCAACGATATAAATTTTTCCTCAATTTGATGCATGAATCAAAAGTTATTCCCATTTAAAGTTTGGGCCCCTTAACCTTGCCACATCAACAAGGATCATCCATATGGCACCCACCATGTCATAACACCACGACACCACAATCCACTTTTCCAACCTTAAAGAACGATATATTCCAAAACATCGCGCCATGACAAACTTATTCCCTTCAATTGATGGAGATAATCCTTGTTTAGCACTCTCGTTGGACCGTGGCCCTAACTCTTAGGTAACTTCATCTTAACCTCCATAGTGCGAAGTAAATATTCCCACTGGGTAACATAGATAGTCTCCATCTCAAGGCCTCCATATATCCATGATTTTTGTTAACTCGGTGGCCTGCCATAAAATGGTATCACAAGTTTCTTTTGTAATCTCAAGCTTTGCAGTGATGTAGCCCGCAACCACGTGTATCACCACATTAGTATCATTTGACATATTTGATCTAGGTGGCGCCACAACCCATTTCCATGTGTCACCTAGATGCCATATCAATCCAACCTCCATGCTACCTACTTGTACTGTAACATCCTCATCCCACATTTACCCAACTAGCCAATTGATCTGAATTTAAACAGGAACGCAACAAATAATAGATATAACCATAAATATAGAGATGCAGCATAAATAACACTATCTTTCATTAATATCAAAAAATGAAATATGCTTACAAACAGAATGGAAATGAGACTAGCTCGGGCGATGGTAGCTTACCTCTAAGAAGAGATGTGGCGACTACATGCCTCCAAACTGAGTTACAATGAGGCTCAAGGGCCTTTTTATTATTGAACGATAAGAGAAAACCCTAAACAACCAAAACCCTAACCCGAGGAGATGTAACACCAAGAGTTTATGGGCCCTGTTGGGGTTAGTTGGGCAGCCAACTTCCCTGGGTCATAACTTGGTCATATTATCTCTGTTTGACGTGCATGATATACCTCATTAGAAATATCTCTTCGAGGACTACAACTCAAAATGTGATTTCAATGAAATCACTTGAAGGAATATTCCAAAAAGCGTCATTTATGACCTCAAAACAGCTCCGGAAGTTCAGGACCCGAAAAACTGCTAACAATAGTAAATTGTGCTATAATTAAGGAAAATGAAAAACTGAAAGAAATAATGGTGGGGGTCCACGTGGAATAGGTAGGTGGCCACCAATATCCACCTGGATCATTCCTCCCCCCTTAGGAAGCAATGGTCTCCATTGTGTTGAGTTCCTCCATGAGATGAGGAAACTTCTGTTGAACTTGGTCCCTAGTGAGCCATTTTCCTTGGTGCAGAAGTTGGCCATATTTAACAACTTGATACAGTTGGATATTCTATTGGTGAGTGTTCTTGATCTCTGTGTCCATGATCTGATTAGTTACAGCTTATTCCATGCAGTCTGGATTTAACTCTATTGGTGTTAGTCGTTCTGCAATGTCGGATGTGTCTAGTAATGGTGGAAAGTATGGCTGAAGGCAACCCACATTGAACACTAGGTGTAGGCCAAGGAATGGGGGAATGTTGAGCTCAAAAGAATTATCTCCCACATCCTTGGTGATGGTGTATGGCCCATAGTGAAGCAGGCGAATCTTGCGGTAGGGCCCAGCGAGGAGCTCCTTCTGCAAATGTAGCTAAACTTTATTGCCCACCTAAAACTTGTGTTGCACCTGATGTTGATCATGCCGCTACTTGTACTTAGCATTGGCTTTTTCCAATATGTCATGGACCTGTTGGCAGATGTGTTGAATGTGCTCAATGAAGCTATTTGCCTTGTCGGCTTCGAATTGGACATGAGCTGAATCTACCAGAGTCGTTGCAAATGGTATGGCCACATCAAGGGGACATAGTGGCTAGAATCCCAAGCCCACCTAAAAAGGGTTATGGCTAGTCAAGCTGTGGAGAGCCCGGTTATAGCTATGCTAGACATAAGGGAGGCTCTCATCCCATGTGCGTGGATCCTTTGAGTTGTACATGCATAGAATGTGTACGATCATCCTGTTGATGACCTCTATCTAGCCATCATTTTGGGGATGGAAAGTTGTGGACTCAGTGAGCTTGGTGTCCAGAATCAACCAAAGACTAGACCAAAATGTACTGAGGAACCTGTTGTCCTGATCTGAGATGATAGACTGTGGGATCCCAAAGCGTGCCCACACTCGTTCAAAGAAGAGTTTAGCAGTGGCTTCTGCTGTGACACTCTTCTTGCAGGGCGTCATAATGGCCATCTTCGAGAATCTGTTGACGACCACAAAAACACAGTCATTGACATGCTTAGTAGAAGGAAGGCCTGACATGTAATCCATGGAGATGGATTCCTAAGGTCGACAAGGGGTAGGAAATGGAGTATAGCGACCTTACCTCTTTATTGTCAATTTGGCAATGGCACAGGCAATGTAGGATCTAATGTACTTCCTGACATCCTGCTGAAAATTTGGCCAATAGAAATACTTCTGTAGTACTGCGATTGTTTTCTCGACCCCGAAATGCCTAGCAGCCCAACTGTAGTGTGCTTCCCAAATCATCTTTGCACGCTCACTTGAAGGAACACAAAGGTGTCCCAAGTGGCATAACAGAGCATCTTGGAGGTGAAAATCTGGAACTTGCTGACCCTCCAAGAGTGTATGGTATGTGTGGTCAATTTTTGGGTTTCTTTTGTAGAGAAGTGGCCAATCAGAAATCTCGTTCCCACAAGAGTTGAGCACGATGGTTAACGCCATGATCGGTGGTCGGCTAAGGCAGTCTGCAACATTATTTGTGTTGTCCTTCTTGTACTTGATATTCAAATGGAACTTTTGCAGGTATGTGGACCACTTCTGATGGCAATAATTCTGCAACTTCCCTTGCATCTGTATGAACTACAAGGCTTGGTGGTCTGTGTGGATGATCGTTTCCTTCCCCAAAATGTAATGCTTCCATTGTTAGCAGGCCTGTACAATGGAATACATCTCTTTGTCATAAGTGAGATACTTCCAAACTGTGTCTGAAAGTGTCTCACTGTGATATGTGACTGGATGCCCCTGTTGAGTAAGGACTGCCCCAATATCATAGTTAGAGGCATCAATCTCGATCTTGAATGGTTGTTGCAAGTCTGGTAATGTGAGCACTGGTGCAGAGCAAAGGCGATGTTTCAACTTTGCGAATGCCTTCTTTTGAGATTCAGACCAAAAGAATTTTGCTTTCGCTCCTCCTTTGGTGACTTGACTCAAGGGCCAAGTGATATGAGAGAACCCCAACATGAACCTGCAGTAGAAATTAGCAAGACCCAAAGAGTTATGGAGATCAGTCAGAGTGGTTGGGGCTAGCCAATCTCAAATGACTTAAATCTTGGCTGGATCCACATGCACCCCCCATTCATCAATAATGTATCCCAGATACTGAACCTGGGTCATGCCAAAAGTGCATTTCTCCAAATTGGCACACAGCTTGTTTTGCCACAGTGTTTGGAGAACCTATCAGATGTGGTGGAGGTGCTCTTCCCAACTCTGGCTGAAGATCAGGATGTCATCCAAGTATGCCACTACAAATGAGTTGGTGAATGGCCATAAGATGTCATCGATAAGCATCATGAAGGTTGCAGGAGCATTCGTCAACCTGAAAGGCATAACCAACCTTTCGAAAAGGCCCTCCTTAGCTAAGGCAATGTTCCACACATCAGAGGGTTCGATTGGTACTTGGTGATATCCGAACTTCAATTCAATCTCGCTGAAATATTTTTCCCCATTTAGTTGGTCCAGAAGGTCATCAATCTGTGGCACCTCGTACCTATTCCAGACAGTGATCTTGTTCAGTGCCTGATAGTCAATACATAGTCTCCAAGTCCCATCCTTCTTCTGTACCAACACAATCGAGCTCCCACAAGGCAATGAACTCGGCCGAATGTGACATTTCTGCAGCAGCTCTTGAATTTTCCTCTTGATTTCATCGTTCTCCATAACAAAGTGCTAATATATTGGTCCATTGGGTAACGGTGCACCTAGGGTCAGATCGATCGAGTGCTTGACCTGACAGTATAGAGGCACCCCTGCGGGGGAGGTTAAGATGTCGTTGTACACCTCCACAAACTTTTCCATATGTTGTAGTCATGAGGAGGGGCCTTGTCTGGAGGTCGTGGCCACCGTCTTCTTCTTTCCTTGAGGGTGTATCATCAGGAAAACAAATTTCCTGGTTTTTGAAATGAGCTTATTGCATTATTTTACAGTAACCAGAGAGATGGTGGTAAGCGGTGCTACCTCCGATATCTTGTACAACTTATTTCCTAATGTAACAATAACATCGCAAGGCCTTGACTCATACACATCATGTCACTTCCACACGTATGGTTGGCCTAATAAAACATCACAAATATCAAGGGGAGCAACATCACATAATACCTTATCCGTGAAGGGCTTGATGTTGTATGGAAGGCGAAATTGTTTTTCACGCGCAGGTCCCGTCCTTGGTGAAGCCACTCGATGGTGTACAATTGTGGGTGTGTTGTGGTTAGTAAGCCCAGATGCTTCACGACCTCTGATGCAATGAGGTTCTTTTGGATCCTGTTGTCGACAATGAACTATAGTAGGGAACCCTTTACCCACATCTGGGAGTGGAAGAGATGCTCTTCCTCCTCTGGATCTTTGGGTTCCTCCTTCTGGATCTTTGTGGTGGCAACAATGGTGTTGGGCTTCGATCAATAATCTACTTCCCTCTGCCATTCCCCTTGTCAGGTTCTGACTCAGAGTCAGAACATGCATTTGATTTTGAATCCTTCAGTTCGGCCACCAATGACTGCTTGGCCCGACACTCACTTGTGTTGTAGGTGGAGCTCTTATGGAACTCACACCACTCTCTCATGTCCTTCTTCGGCTTCGCAGTGTTTTCCTTTGCTTGTGGCCTTGGCAGGTTGTCCTAGGCCATCCTGTAGGTTTTCTAACCCCGTATAGAAATTACTTGCATACGAATTCTAAAAACACAGAAAAATAAGCAATGCGAGAGCATAACACATAAAACACATATACACAGAGATTTTCCCATGGATCCCAAAACCGGGACTACCAGTGTGATTTTTCATTATGTTCCTTTCAATGTTACAATACATATTTATAAATGCCAAAGCATCCAATACCATGGACCGAAAACCATCGCGTCCAAAAAACATGTGCGAAAATCATGCACAAAACCATAGGTGGGTCCGCCCAACCTAACATAGGGTCCAAAACCAAAATTTTCCAGGGCGCTGCCCCGGACCCCATAAAGTGGGGTTACGGGTGCCCTTCAAACCCCCTGTTAACTACATGGAAAGAATATAACACAACCCAACATTCTCCCACTTGTTGTTTTCTTTCCACAGGGGGCCACAAGAGAGCTTAGTCATTTTCCCAGCCCTGAAATGCCCATTGTCTCTCTACACCAAGAGAACTTCTCAGAGCTCACAGATTTTGTCAATGCATCTGCAGTATTCTTCAAAGTGTCCACCTTTACCAGCAACACCTTTTTGTCTTCTATCATATCCCTCACAAAGTGATACTGAACATCAATGTGCTTTGTCTTTGAATGATATGTAGAGTTCTTTGCCAAGAAAACTGCACTTTGGCTGTCACAGTCTATCCTTATAGCTTCCTATACTAACCCCATACTTGAACACAATCTCTGCAACCAAACTACTTCCTTGCTTGCATGAGTGGCTGCCATGTATTCTGCCTCTGTAGTTGATAGTGCCACCACAGATTGTTTCTTACTCATCCAACTAACTACACCTCCAAATAGGTTAAACACATACCCACTTGTAGATCTTCTCTTATCCAGATCTCCAGCCCAGTCTGCATCAACAAAGCCATGAATATCCAACACTTTGTCCAATCCTGGTCTTCCTTGGTAGCACAGACCATAATCACTAGTGCCAGGCAAATACCTGAAAACCCGCTTCACTGTTGTCTAATGCTCCTTTCCTGGTTTTGACATAAACCTGCTCAATACTCCCACTGCATGTGCAATGTCTAGTCTAGTACAGACCATTGCATGCATTGGGCTACCGACTGCACTTGCATATGGAACACGGGACATGTCCTCTTCCTCTTCTTGTGTCTTGGGACATTGTTCAACAGATAACCTCACACCTACAGGAATAGGAACCTTCCCTGGTTTACTATCTTGCATATTAAACCTCTGCAGTATTGTCTCGACATACTTCCTCTAGTTTAACCAGAGCTTCCTCTTTGTTCGGTCTCTTTTAATTTCCATGCCCAAAATATAGTTTAAAGCACCAAGATCTTTCATGTCGAATTTGGAGGACAACTGGGTCTTCAAATCCTGGATAATTTCTTTGTCATTTCCAACCAGCAACATATCATCCACATACAAGACCAGATAAATAACATGGTCACCAATTAATCTAAAATACACACAGTGATCTGCTTTTCTTCTAGTGAAGCCAAGTCCCCATATAAATGTATCAAATTTTTGATACCACATCCTTGGTGACTGTTTTAACCCATACATAGACTTCTTTAACTTGCATACCAGTTCTTTCTTACCCTTCGCCACAAAGCCTTCAGGTTGCTTCATGTAGAGTTCCTCTTCCAGATCCCCATGAAGAAATGTTGTCTTCACATCCATCTGTTCTACAACAAAATCAAAAGCAGCAGCAACAGATAAAAGTAATCTAGTAGAAGTTACCTTGGAAACAGGAGAAAAAATATCACCAAAATCAATTCCCGGCACCTGGGAATAACCTTTTGCTACCAACTGAGCTTTGTATTTCTCCACTTTTCCTTCTACATTTATCTTCCTTTTGAACACCCATTTGCTGCCAATGGGTTTCCTTCTAGCCGGCAACTCCACCAGATCCCAAGCCTCATTTTTGTGCAACGATGCCATTTCATCAACCATGGCCTCTTTCCAGAGTTTTCCATCCTCTGAATCTACTGCTTCCTTCACAGTTCTGGGATCATCGTCAGTAATAGTTAAAGAAAAATTTGAACAGAAAGCATATGGGCTATACCTTTCAGGCTGCCTTCTTTCTCGAACTGATCTTCTCACAGCCGGAGTTTGTGGCTCTTCATCTTTTGATTCCTCCTCTGTTGTAGAGTCTGATTCTTCCTCCTTTAGCTCAAAGTCTATCTTCTCAGGTTCCTTTCGTTGGACTTCATGTTTAATAACATCTTTCACTTCTCTGAACACCATATCTTGGTTGTACACAACCTTCTGTGTGACTGGGTTCTAAAGCTTATAACCCTTTAAACCATCCTTGTACCCAATAAAGATGCACTTTTCAGATTTACTATCCAACTTGGTTCGTTTCTCCTTTGGAACATGTATATATGCATCACATCCAAATATCCTCAGATGTGAAAGAGAGAGTTTCTTACCAGTCCGTACCTCTTGTGGAGTCTTATCCTCCAACGCTGATGAAGGTGACCTGTTGACCAGGTAACATGCAGTATCCACCACTCTGCCCAGAATTCTTGTCCTAACCCGGCACCACTGAGCATGCTTCTTGCCCTTTCCATCAACATCTTATTCATTCTTTCTACAACTCCATTTTTCTGAGGTGTATATGGAGTAGTCTTCTGCTGTGCTATACTACACTTCTTACATAATTCTTCAAATTCCTTACTGCAAAACTCTCCACCGTTATCTGTCCTCAGCACCTTTATCTTCTTCTCTGTCTAGTTTTCCACCAGAGCCTTAAATTCTTTAAACCTGTCAAAGACTTTAGATTTCTTCTTAAGGAAATATATCCATGTATTCCTTGAGAAGTCATCTATAAATGATACATAGTACACAGACTTACCCAGTGATGGAACCTTCACATGTCCAAACACATCACTGTGCACAAGTTCTAATATTTGTTTCACCCTCTTACTACCAGAGGAGAAACTCACCCGATTCTGCTTCCCATATACACAATTTTCACATAAATCAAAATCCAGAGAGCTATTACTCATACCTTCTACCATACCTTGACCATGAAGTATCCGAAGGCCCTTTTTTCCAATATATCCAAGCCTTTGATGCCACAACATGGTCTTCTCTCCAAAGACCACTAGATTTTCTGCTCCACTTTCAGGAACCACAAAACTATTGCACCCATCAATAACAGTGCTACCTTGCAGTTTGTACAGAGTTCCAATCTGAACTCCCCGCATCAATACCAGTGCTCCCCAAACCATCTTGCAGGTATCCTTCTCGAACATTTTTTTTACACCTGCATCATCTAGCTTGCTAACAGAAATCAAATTTCTGGCTAATGCAGGAATATGTAGAACACCTGGAAGCGTTCTAACCCTTCCACCTTGCAACTTCAACTTTACTTTTACGTGAACAACGATTCTAGCCTTCATGTCATCCCCTAAGATGACATCACCACCATCATATTTCTCATACTCGCAGAACCACTCTCTATGGGGAGTGAAGTGAAAGGATGCACCTGAGTCAATCAACCATGCCTCATGATCTACATGTGTACTTGAAGAAGCCAAGTACACATCCCCACCTTCATCTGAGGTGGTTTTCACCTCTACAGAAGGAGCCTCATCAGATCCCTTTCCTTTGTCAGGAGCTTTAGATTTACAGTCCCTTTTGTAGTGCCCTTCCTTTCCACATTTCCAGCATACCACCTTTACAGGTTTTCCTGGAGATTTAGATCTCCTTTTATATTTAGATCTCCCACTCGATGACTTATTTTTATTTCTGTTCTGGGTCCGCCCTCGTATAGACAAGGCATCACAATTTTGGCTCTCCATATTTTTCCTTCTCATCTCCTCCGTCAGCAAGGATGAGACTATTTCATCAAAATGCAAGGCAGTTGCATTACTACCTGTTGCAATAACCAAACTATCCCACGAATCTGGTAGAGAACACAAAAAACTAATGCACTTATCTTCATCTAAAATTTTAATATCAACAGATGCTAACCGACTTACCATAGTATTAAATGCATTCATATGCTCTGTCATCGAGTCTCCATCTTTCATCCTCAAGTTATACATCTTTTTCCACAGGAACAGTTTATTCACGAGAGACTTAGATTGTTACAAAGTCCCTAACTTGTCCCACAAAGCCTTCGTCGTAGCTTCCCCTGATACATTCAGCAACACTGAATCTGAGACACACAATCGTATTGTGCTCTCTGCCTTCTAATCCAACTTCTTCCATTCTTCATCGAACACTCCCGTTGGTTTAGTACCCGGATCTACCGCGATCCACTGGTCTTTATCCACCAACAGATCCTCCATCTTGAGTTTCCACAACTCAAAACTCAGACCATTAAATTTCTCGATCTCTATCTTTCCACTTCTCGCCATCTTCTTTCACCACCAGAATCGATCTCGCAGATCTCCCACTGAACAGGGTCTACCATAGGCCCGAGTGAAACCCCTCAGCAACAAAGGCGTCCCCTTGAAGCCAAAACTGCTCTGATACCAAATGTAGGTTTTAACCCCGTACAGAAATTACCTACATACGAATTCTAAAAACACAAAAAAATAAACAATGCGAGAGCATAACACATAAAACACATATACACAGATATTTTCCCCTGGATCCCAAAATCGAGACTACCAGCTTTATTTTTCATTATGTTCCTTTCAATGTTACAATACATATTTATACATGTCGAAGCATCCAATACCATGGACCGAAAACCATCGCATCCAAAAAATATGTGCGAAAATCATGCACAAAACCATAGGTGGGTCAGCCCAACCTAACATAGGGTCCAAAACCAAAATTTTCTAGGGTGCTGCCCCGGACCCCATAAAGTGGGGTTACAAGTACCCTTCAAACCCCCTGTTAACTACGTGGAAAGAATATAACTCAACCCAATACATCCCGCCTTGGCTTTTTCCTTTGTTCTATAGTTTGGGGGCACCTTTCCCTTGCTTCAGATTCGCAGATCCAAAGTCTCGCTTCTTCTGTTTAAACTTCTACTCTATCTTGATGGCATATCGGTACATCGTGTCGAGCAAGGAGATGTCCAGGAACTCCATCTCGTCCTTGATGTATCTATGTAGGTAGTCGCGGTACTTGAGTACCAAATGTTTCTCAGAATCATTGATACCCAACTTCGTGCGAAGGGTATGAAAAACATAATAAACTCCGGCACATCTTGGTCCCTTCCCTACCGTAGCATGGTCCACTTTATGTATTTGCCCTCGTAGCTCCCGACATGGTAGTACTGCTCCTTGATGGCATCCCAGAATGAATTCCAAGTGGGAGTGGATGAAAACAATGAGGTCGTACTTTCATCCTTCTACTCACAATAGGTTTCCCACCATCCCTTGACGTGGGGGGCGGCCTTGAGAAGAGAAAAAGTAGTATTTTCTCGACTAAAAGAATCACGAATAAAAAATATCCTTCTAGTAGATTCAACCATTTATCTACTGTGTCTGCATCTATTTGGCCCTCAAATATGGGAATTTCAAAGTTTACTTGTACCTTAAAAGGTGTGGAGCCTCCAAAGTGGTTGTTGGATGTGGATGCGCCGCCGGTGGGCAACCGTTGAAGGATCTGGGCAAAGTTATCCATCATCGCGTTCCTTTGTTTCTCGAGGGCCTCCTTGAGCAATATTTTGATAGGATCTCCTTCTCCCTCGTCTTTCTTTTCTTCCCTAATGGGAGTCCATCGGGATTTCCGAGGCTGGTCTTGCAAAGGTTCAACCAGTTTGAGCCCTAACTCCTTATATCTCAGCCTCATTATGGACATGCAAAGAAAAACAAACAAAGAGCAGACCGCTCTAATACCACTGATCTGAATTTAAACAGGAACACAACAAATTACAGATATAACCATAAATACAGAGATGTAATAGAAATAACATTATCTTTCATTAATATCAAAAAATGAAATATGCTTACAAACATAATGGAAATGAGACTAGCTCAGGCCATGGTAGCCTATCTCTAAGAAGAGATGTGGTGGCTACATGCCTCCGAACTAAGCTACAATGAAGATCAAGAGCCTTTTTATTATTGAACAATAAGAGAAAACCCTAAACAACCAAAATCCTAACCCGAGGAGATGTAACGCCAAGAGTTTATGGGCCCAGTTGGGGTTAGTTGGGCAGCCAACTTCCTAGGGTCGTAACTTGGTCATATTATCTCTGTTTGATGCACATGATACCTCATTGGAAAGATCTCTTTGAGGACTACAATTGAAAATGTGATTTCAGAAATCAATTTAAGTAATATTGCCAAAAAACATCATTTAGGGCCTAAAAACGGCTCCGAAAGTTTAGGACCCGAAAAACTGCCAAAAATAGTAAATTGTGCTACAATTAACTAAACTGAAAAACTGAAAGAAACAATGGTGGAAATCTACATGGAATAGGCAGGTGGCTACCAATATCCACCTGGATCACCAATCAAGGTAAACATGTGGCAAGAGGTCACTATAATGGGATTCAACCCCCTAGGTGACCTTAAGGAAGTGGAATCGACAGAAATCCACAACACAAACCTTATATGCCTATTATAAGACTCCCAGAACCCTTCCCAGTCATCCACATGACCAGTTCCTGGGCCCCCCTAAGTTTTTTATATGATTAAACCCCTCGACACTCCCTTGATATGGACAAGGGTGCGTTGGGAGGCTCTAGTCGCTCCCACAACGAGGCATGAGTGTGTCTAGAGACTTTTCTCCTTAGTCTTGTGCTTACGAGTTTGGGATTTGTGCCACTTTTTCAGGCCCAGAGCCTAGGTCACTGCCCATAACACAATGACACTTTTAGAACTAAAATATAACAACAGAATAATGATACAAATGTATCTACTTGAACAAGGACTTGACTAGACCCCTACTAGCCATGACAGGCATTTCATCAAACATGTCACAAATATGTAATCTACAAGGTTAAACAACATAATTGAGCATAGGGGTCGCATACTTATCTGAGAATCGCTAAGAAGCAACGTTCCCTTATATCATTAACTGCATTATCATCTATTAGGTCATGAATACATTTTTCATTCACTTACAAATAAAAACATGAGGAGAGCCATACATCATCACTGTCATGATACATGCTTATAACCAACATGATAACAACATAAATATGAAGGATACATCAGCCATAGAATCCACATATAAACCAGTACATTTACACATAAGGTACCAAGGAAACAACCTCTTATTAATGAATGCAAAAGCCAAACTTGTATGGGACTACCACGTTCCACCCGAACATAGATT
Source organism: Pinus tabuliformis (assembly GCA_031772625.1). NCBI lineage: Eukaryota > Viridiplantae > Streptophyta > Pinopsida > Pinales > Pinaceae > Pinus > Pinus tabuliformis. Next base: position 1,425,668,019 of record CM062816.1, read on the forward strand.
TGCTAAGCCAAATATCTCTTCAGCCAATCACCCTCGTGCCATATTCCAAGCATGAATGTGGGACTCAAACCGAAGGAACCAACCAAGCCATCTGTTGAGGGCCCTAAAATCGGGTCAACAACAAGGGGGATACCCACCCGGTCCGGAACCTGGTTGGCGGCTCCTTGCCCGTTTGGTGTAGCGGGTCCGACTAGGGATAATGGGACCAGTTTCCCAATCTAAGGGGTGTGTGTGTGTGTAGAGTTTGATGATGCTGATATAGAAGTATATTTTTAAGCTAATTTAATTCTAACTTCTAAACTGACTCTATGCTATTGTAATCTAATAAAAACAACACATCTAATCTACGCTAACCCGGGGTAGATTTCCTCTATTATGCGATCTAAAAAGATTTCGAACAATAACTGGTAATAAAGATCATTCAGCTATCATAAGAATAGAAATCAATTAAGATAAACCATTCTGCATAAAAAGTTAGACAGAACAGTTGTGAACAGCATATCGCATAATAAGTTATTCATATGTCAAGCACAAATAAATGACTCCACCGTACAAAAGTGCCAAATGGTAACCCACACATTCATACATTAACATACAAACAACTCGGCTGCATATCACTCTAAGAATATAAGCAAAAATTGGTCAAGAGATAAAAGTACCATTCATGACTGATTTCACTCACAAACTTCAAGCAATAACGATTTATTTCTACTTGTTCTAATATCTACTAAGAGTACAGAAGTGCAACATCAATAGCAGACATTAAAATGCAAACATAAATAAATCTCGATCCTTCCATTCATCAAAACCTCCTCTGAGGGTGCAAAAGTGCATGTTTCGAGGACAAGTTTTTGACAAATTTCTGGACCCTTCTCCAATGCAATGAGAAGGGTTAAAATACTACTTCCTAATTCTAATAATAGTATCATTACAAAATTTTAGGATACGGTTTTCAAATGACCGTCCTTTTTCTAATCTAGTTAAAAGGAAAAAACAACATTCTAAATGAAATCACTTATGAACTTGGTCTTTAAAGTTGCAAGTGTCCAGCATAGGCTTGAGAAGAGTCAGCTGACTGATTTCTGCGCTGAGCTGGGCTGTGAAAACGGCATCTACGAGAGCTGGCGCTAACTTCTCGGCTGCGTTTGAAATGCATTTCACCGTCATCCATTGGCTGTGCGGTTTAACCAAATACGTCCAGTAACATTCCCAATTCAGCCTGGCCAATGCTTGGATTGCTTTCCCTTTTGCCTGTGCTTTCTGCCTCCATTCTGTTTCCAGTTGCAACTTGTTTGGTAGGTACCTCGGGGTGGTCTCTGCAATTAAATTTGCCCTGTGTAAATTCTCATTTACACAGTCGATAAGAATGCTTGCCTGTGTCGCCGCTGTCTCTGCTGCTTGCTCCACCTGCCTGATTTGATCGTCCCATTTATTAAAGAGCAACTCCTTATGATTTTCATTTATCCTGGGTGCACCTGCCCTTTTGCCTTCATCATCATCTTGCCAAGTTAAATATTCTGTCACCCTCTTGTCATTCTGATCATAGTCACTCCGCAAGTCCACCACTTGACTGGTGATTTTGTCGCTCAGCGCACAATAGTGACTCCACTGTGATATTTTACGTCCCAACTCTTCCTGTTGCTGCAGTAGTTGCTCGTTCAAGCCGATAGATTCTGAAATAAACTCTGCCAGCTTAGGCTCATCTTTATGCATTTCTTGCAAAGTCTGCAGTTGTTTTTCTTTTTCTTCGAGACTCCTTTGATAGCCTATCTGCATCTGTTGAAAGTCTTCCTGTAGCTTTTCGAGCTGTCTGGAAGCTTCAGTGTTCGCGTTGGCTTGTTGCAACTGTTGTTGTAGCAGTTGTATATGATTTTCTTGTTCCTTTAATAGTTGCTGAACTTCAGAGGCCTTGTCAATAGTTGCAGAAGCATATGCTCCTACAATCTAAGACAGCTTCGTAAGATTTTCAGTCAGATTATTATTGGGGTCTTTCCATAAGAGGTCCAAATGTTCAGCATCTTGAGACAGTGTATTCTCAAGCTTTCTTTTCTTTCTCTGTCTCCTTACAACTGCTTTGTGTTGGGGACTATAAAATACATCCAGTGGGGGAATTTCTTCTACGTTAAGTAGAAGTTCTGAGGTTGGAGCGATAGGAAGGTGTTCTGCTTATGTGGCACTACTGACTATGGTCGAAATGACTTCTTGCACCACCTGTGTATTATTCACAGGTGTTTTCGGGACTTGCCCTTCAAGATTGATCAATTCATTGAAGGTTTCCCACTCTTTATCTAGCTTTGTTGTGACAAGTGGTGCTTCGATGACAGGAGGGGGGACATCTCTTGGTGGTGAGGCGATAACTTGCTGCTGAGACATTGCACTTGACTGAGCTGTATCTTTGGTTGTTTCTTCGTCTTTTTCTTGGTCGTGAACAGACTCTTCAGGATGCTCAGATACTTCTTGCGCGGCGTTGGACTTAGATCTGGAAGTGCTGGAGTTTTCACTGAGGCTGATGCTTGGAGTTGGTTCTCTAGTAGGTAGTCGCAGCCTCTCTAGTGGAATACTAGCCAGCCTTCTTTCTCTGTATAACGTGAATTTTTGGAGGTCACCTGGAGACAACCTCGACTGAGCTTCCCGCAAAATTTCTTTGAGTGAACTCTTACTCTGAAACAGATCATCAAACAGATCTTTCTTTCCAGAGAACACTCTTATCTTGATGTTCGTTGTGAATTCTTGGGCCACATCATTTGGGTCGAATGGCCTTGCTGGGAACTTAAATAATTGAAGACATGTCACATTCTCCACTTCGCCAAAAGCATGTCCTACATCGAACAAAGAGAAGGCCCCACAAGTTACGGGAAATTGAGGCCATATGGCCTTCTTCTTGTCCTTTAGTTCTTTGGTTAGGCCGCCTTCAGAACAGGTTTGATAAGCGATTTCCCGAGCCAAAAGCTTATCAGGGACATATAAGGGTAGGACATGTGGAGGTACAGTGCTCCCAAAAACTCTAATGTAAGTAAACCATTCTTCCCCGAACCATCTTGCGACGGGGATGATGTCAAGTTGGGCCTCGGGAGAGCACCTTGGGGGGTCTTTATCATACATCATTTTATATAGGGGCAAAATAAGCCCATGGCAAATCTGGTAAAAGTGAGGGGCAAACTGGGAATCCCATAATACCTTATGATAAACATGGATGGGTAATGGGTCTTGGGTAGTCCATTTCCAACCCATAATAGGGAATTCAGATACAAGACAAACAGAATCCATAATATAGGCAGACAGATAAAAAGGAGGATAGACCCTTTGAGACAAGGATCTCTTAGACCGGTAATTGAGAACAGCCGTGTATAGAGTATCAGAAAGGATTTTGGCCCAATCTACTAAGTCGGCATTTGTGGCAGCATCAATTAATGGCAGCCATTCAGATGAAAACTTGTTGATATCCGGCATCCCAAATAACCTACAGAGCATGGCCGCAGTAAAACAATATGGAGAGGTGAGGGAACCAGTGTTGTACATACCATTTTTATCCTTTCTTAGCGGCTCGTCTCTTCTAGACCATTCTTTAGTGGTGTCTGATAGATCTGGAGTCTCCGCCGTGAACTTCTTAACAAATTGTGCATTATAAGTCGCTTGCGGTTCAGGAAGATGATACATAAGCTTCAAATCTTGCGCAACAAACGATCCGACGAGCCCATGTCCATGAACTTTGAATTGTGTGTTGTTCAAGTCTGCATCATCCAGTATCCACTTGATCATGTCTGTATATGGTAGAATTTTGGGTCTTGCCGCTATTCTGTGAAGGAATGAACATGCTAGGTCCTCTAAGGACGCCTCAGAAGAGCGTGGTGCACCTGCGACAGCAGCGACCTTCATTATTCTAGGTTTTTCCTCTTCTAACAGCCTGTACATGCCTTCCCATGTTGATATCCCTGCGTCTCTATTACAGGCTGTGTCTGTGTACAGGGGCGCCATCTCCTTAGTCTTCTCCCTTGCTTCGGAGCTTTGAGCTTTATTTTTCTTCCCCATTTCTCTTTCCGTTTCAGCCTGAGTCGTCTTAGCTCTTTGTTCCTGCAGATTACGAGTGAAATGGAAATGACTGATCCAAAAAGGTGATGGGAGAGTTTTAAATGCAACAGATCAATCAAACATGCCACCTTACGTGAAGTAAATCTCTAGCAAGGCACGCGTCTTTAACCCATTTAATAACTGACAACTAATTCATTTACTATCATTAAAAGCGCATAATTTCGGGTCAGATTATGGTAAGTGGCTTTTCTTTGAATGGCGTGCCCAAAGGATTCATGCTGGAGTGATTTATGATTTGCTGACGTAACCTCACATGTCACGCGATCGCTAATCGCATCATCGCAAATCTCAAGGATGTAGCATCGCAACGATCGCTAATCGCATCATCGCAAATCGCAGAATTTTGATGTTTGTCAAATCTGTTGCTCACTTCTGCGATATGCGATCTAGCGATCGGCGTTATCGCAGATCGGTGAATCTTTAAGCTTTTCTTTATGGGCGCTACTTTGTTGCGATGCGATTTTATTGTTAACACGAGGATCGTGCGCATATCGATTTTTAAAGAGAAATTAAGATATTTCCTATCTTTTTGCAACACGACTTTGAAGATTTTCTTCTCATCATAAACTTAGGCTTAAAATATCCAAGAGGCTTTTCATAAGCATATGATTGTAACTCTAAGAAGAAACACTTGCTTTTCCTAAAAATTAACTAAGGGTCCCCATTCATTCAAGTATCTTGATTAACACTTAAATGAACTAGGGGGGGTGTTGCTGGCCACAACACCATCCTAAGGCTAAACCACCTCACCCTCATTAATAGAAACTAGGCATTACCACAATCCACATTGAATCACTAGGCCAAAACAATAAAAATGTAATAACAGGCTTTACCATGATCTACACTTGATCATTAGGCCAAACAAGCATGGATTGTTACAGGGAAAAGTGTCTATGCAGAACTGCTAATCCCACTAAGGCTGGTAGCTACCTTAGAAACAAACAAAGTAAAACTACTTTCGTTTTCCTTTATGAAAGATAGATGAGAGAAGAATTAAGGAGACCAACCTCTGTCTTGCACTTGGTTCCTTGCTCGATTCCTCTCTCTTCTGACAGTCCTTTGCTACTTGCTTTCTTGTATACTGTTAGGTCCCTATACTACTAGTGTAACCCCTTATTGTTATTAGTATAACCCACTTATTATATTGATGTACCCATGTAGTGCCCATATTGTTACTATTGTGCCCCATAGAAGCCCACTATTGTTATTATTGTGCCTTACATTATTATTGTTATGTCGGCTCTGATTATGTTATGAACCCTTAGACTCCTATATATAGAAAGGAGGTCTTTTCATTTGTATCATCGAAGAATTGTTCATTTATGTAATGTAAAGGAGGTTGCCCCCTCAAAGAGGCTAAATTCTAAGGTGTTGATCTATCTTTTCTATCTTTTCTTGAGCTGGTTTCATAACATTTGGTATCAGAGCTTTGGATTCTAGGGTTTCGCTGCTCCAAACAGGTCATCGTGGCATTTTCGCTATAACTTTGTTTCTGCGACGTTTCAGAAGTTGCAAAAAAAAACCCATTTGAGAAGAAATCGTGCTGAACCTCGGGTCTGAATTTCAAAGCTTTTTGCATTATATTTGTGGAGATATGATCTGAGGAAGTTGGTCTTTTTGCAGACTCCTGAATTACATTCCAAACAGGTGACCTGGGGAAAATCGTCATAACTTTCTCTCTAGGGATCAGATTGAAATTTCGTAAGAAGGTACAGAAAGAGGACGGACTGTAGTTTCTTGTATGCACTTTTCAGATCCAAAGGTCGAAACAGTGACACGTGGCACTTCATACAAGTTCGATCTTCTAGAAAGGTCTATAATCAGGTCATCTTGGGAGATTGTGCATAACTCTTCCTTAGAGAATCCAATTTGGATCAGACGGGTGGCATTAGAAAGAGGACACAGAGGGCTATTATAGATCGCAAGTTCAGAAGTTAAAGATCTGAAAGTACAGAGTTACAGTCGTTTCAAGGTCGAGCTCCTAAAATCAAGAAAAAGCAAGATGAGGAAGTTTGATGGCAAGGATCTGGTAAATTGGATACTTCAGATGGAGCAATATTTTGATCTACATGGTGTACAGAGTACCTGTAGAATCAAAGCAGCATAACACTATACGAGAACATGGATCTATTATCATAAACAATCTAGGATCAGATGTAAATTGACCATACAAATGCATAAAACATAAATCACACAAGAGTATGGAGGAAAACTTGAATAGCTTTATTGATAATCAAGAAAGAGCCAAGAGAGTTACAACAAATCGTTCTGACCCAGCATCATCCTCTCAGCAAGTGGCACTCCTTCACCTCATGAAAAGCTTAGATCACACAACACTATGATGTTGCCTCAAGAAACCAACAACAATTCCTTACAAGATGCAAAATTCCAGCCTCTGGATCTCCGGGATGAGGGATCCATATATAGATGTCTACAAGGGAGATGAGTCAGCTTGTGATTTGATTAGTGTCTTCCCTCTGATATTTCTTGATTCCACTTGGATATTAATGATCTCTTACTCATCCTTGGTCGAATTCAGAGAGGCAAGTGTCACAGGAGAAGTTTCTGGAAGATTCCATGCTTCTCCACGTCGCGGATTGACACTGCCATTTGTCCCTTCTCGCCCATCGCACCCCATAGAAGGGCTTTTTGAAATGCAACGCACCTACTATGTGTATTTAGGTGAGATGCAACGCACTTTGCTTATGGAGCAGATGAAATGGTCCAGTTTTGACCAGTTCTGAGCAGTTTTTCATCGAGAACTTCTGGGAGAAGCTGTAATCAGTTGACCTTGTTCTTTTAGGGGTTGGAACAACACTTTTAGGGACTTAGGAGCCCTTAGTTTATAGACATTTATGCTTGGGGTTGCAGTTCCCAAAAATGTCTATAACAGTTGCCCCCTAAAGCATGAGGTCGTTAATCTTTTTGATGTCGGGTGAAATGCTTTATCATGAGGATCCGAAGTTCTTTCAAGATGGAAGGAGACCTGTAATAAGATACAATACAATACATTATCTTCATAATGTTTTCATGATCTAGCTGAGGCGGGCATTCCCATGCTCAGCTTTATAAATTCATTTTCATGTACATAGGACAGACAATCGTCTGAGTGTAGACTGATGATTCTGGTAGAGCCATCATCCCTTAGATTGGATGATTATCTGTGCAGCAATGATGTACATTTGATGTCTTTATTTTCCTGAATATATATCGCAGCCCAAATGGATGAAACTAGATCCGGGGTCTTCAATCTCATTCGATCTTCACTCAAAGTACAAGTCGATCCATGTGAGAGATGTTCTGGAGTCGAACATGGAAAGACATCGCCTGATTACCAACCAATGATGTAAGCTGTTAACAGGCGCGAGAGGAATCACCGATAATGATAATGATCCTCAGGGTACTGCAGTACAATTCACATGGTGTCAATAAGGGACTTGGCATCGAACACCACGCAAAATCTTTCGGTCAAAGGCCATCGATGTAAACCTGTCGCCGGAAGTGAGAAACTTGCCATTGAGGCATGCAAGCTTCAAAGTACTGAAATGGGTGTTCCTAGATCGACTTCTTGGATAATGAGCTGATGTCGACAAGAAGCGATCCGTCATAGGAGGGCCTTAATGAATCCCACATCAATGACACGGAACGGAGCAAATGATTTTAATGGAGGTGAAAAAGATCTGGTAATATAAGGTTCAGGGTGGCAGTCATCAAAGAATGGAGCGTAAATGTATTGCAGTGGGTGAGACACAGGTGAATTCTCTGAGTGACTTCTCTTGAACATATTGGTGACACTGACATGATGGATTGGTAGCATTAACCCCAAATGTGGATGGTGTGATGTGACCATGGTGATGTGACTCGTGAATGAAACAACCCAACCCGACTTGGATGCGGAGTGAAAGTGTCATGTTCAAGAGCGACTTGCTACCAACAAAGTTTCTTCAAGTTTTCTTCCCAATTTTTCCCCAGTCATTGCTGACCAGTACCTCTTTATTTTTTTCAAGCTTGAGGAGGATAACATATGCTTGTTCTATAATTTTCTCTTCGGACAAACCCATCGCTATGTTTTAACGAGCCTAGCGATAGTGAAACTCATTCTTGTCTGTTATGGACAAGTTTGTCGCTATTAGGTTTTAACGAGTTTAACAACAAAGATAACTCGGTCCTTTTCAATTTTAGAGAGTCTGAAAAGGGACGTAAAGGAAACTCCAAAAATCCTTTTTCGTCATCTAATCCCTTAGGTCCGAAAAAGTATAAAACAATACAGAAGGGATGAATTTTCGGTACTTTTAACGAGCCGAACAAAACAAGCGCTCGATCTTTTTGTGTAATAATCCCTCAGGTCCAAAAAGATTAAAATCTAGAGGAGGGATAGCACTTCCGGTCACTTTAACGAGCTGGTGAGGCCAATGGCTCGGCAATCTTTTCATATTTTATGAGTCAGCTAAAAAGAGCTTAAAGGAGACTCGTTTGTTTAGGAACGAGTGATAAATTCGGGTAGCAGCTGATTCCAGGTAAGGTTTGGAATTTCCCAATCACAGCAGTGTTACAAGGATGGCTAATAGAATCACTCTTCGCAGCTGTTCCTCAAAAGGGGTAAACAATCAAGTGGGGGTGAATGATCGGCCAATATAAAGTGGAGGTGATGATGAGAACACGACCAAGGCTTCGAAGGCTGAAGTACTACATTCACGATGGTTATTTACCAGAAATTGGTTCATTTTTTAATGAGCTTAAATGTTGGGGGAAACATTTGCTCATTGCTTATGTTTATTTTTTAATGAGCATGAAGTCCGCGTTAAAACTGCTCGATTAATCCAGTCGTATAATAAGAATGTCTCATATATAAAAACGACATTATTTCAAAGCTTTGCCCCACATCCTTTCTTTATGCAAGTTAGGAAACGACCAATCCTACGAGTTTAAAGGGTTAGAGGACCTACAAATTTAAAAAAATAAATGGTCGCTCTTTGCTTGCATGCCAAAAGGTTTGCATGCCCCCAGGTATAGAGACATAGAGTTTCAAGGTTACCCCGCAATTTCGCAGACAAAAACATTTGTTTTGCCAAAAAGGCCTACCTCTTTCAGGTTACCAAAGATTGTTCTATTCACACCGCAAACAAAACACTTCTTCAGCAATGTCTATTGAAATAGACAAAGGTGAATGGTGCAGACGCCTCCACTCACATAACTTTGACGAGGGAATCTTGTTCCAGTCCAACCCCCTTTTCCAATTTCGGACGGGAGTGTCAGACTAGTCATATATATCTCGTGGAAACCTATGCTATACCTGAAGTTTTCCTGCCAAAGCAGACCAGGGTGCATGCCCCCTGGGTTTCAGTCATGTCCCCTAAATTACTCGCGCTCATCAGGTGGACGGACTGGGGATTGATGAGACATTCCTTGTGTGAAAAGACCATTCAGGGATGGTATATGAATATTTGCTATGCGTGAACCGGGGAACGAAAGCTGGTCTATGAGCTTGACCACTCTTCCTTCGTGCGGAAAACACATTACTCTAAAGAGTGATGAGACAATGGCTCCCATGCAATAAATATAGTCTCGCCCAAGGAGTAGATTATAATCCAGGGGTCCTTGGACTACCATTACGTTCACGTGAACGATTTCACCTCTCAATGTTATGGGCACATTGGGAAGGATCCCTAACAGTCGATTGGTTTCTTTGTCAAAGCCTGTTAGATTTCTCATCTTAGGCAAAAGTGATGGCGAACCAAGCGCTTTCCAAGCAGTCGAGGAAAGGATACTCACAGAAGCCCCTTCATCTATGATGGTACCGGCCATAACCATTCTATATATTTGAGCAATGATTCGGAATGGTATACTAGCTGGTAAACCAGATCTGCCTAGTAGATTTCAGTCAAAGGAAACAACTAGGTTGCTTGGAGGTGGGACCGAATAGACAGTCGGGTATGACTCTGACGAACTTCCTTCTTGCCGTAAAGGAATGGGTAAATTGACCCCATGTTCATCGGAGTTTGTGCTTACGAAAAGAATTTGGACGGTGTCATCCTTGTTCTCTTCGGTGACTGTATTATCTGAAGATGGAACCTCTGAAGGCAAGACCGGGTCAACTGCCGCCTCGACCTTTTGACTTTCATCTGGTATGGATTCAGATGATTTTTCTTCAGTGATAGATACTTTGGCCGACCACCTGGGCGGGTCAGCTGGATTTTCAACTAGTGACGGACTTGGCAAGAGTTTCTTATATCCAGGAGGGAGCTGTAACGGTGAAACCGGATGGTCGTCCAAAACTCTTTTAGCCTCATCTAAGAAGGGACAATGGTGTACGGCGTGATCGCCTTCACACAGTTTACAAGGAAATTTGCCTTTTCCTTTTTGTCCAGGGGCTTCACTTTCACTAGTCCACGTTGTATTTTCAACATGATCATCAGAGGTTGACGACACCGAGTTGTGCAAACGAGGAGACCAGTCCCTTAAGATCCGAGGGATGCAAGGACAATCTCTATAAAAGTGGTCTCCCTTGCAAATGACACATGGCGATTTAGGCCTGGTCAGTGCAGTGTGTGGATTTTCGCTAGACGACGCTTGGTTACCCCTTTTCGCCTTTGGCTCCTTCTTCTTCTTCTCTTTCTTCTTCTTTTCCTTCTTCTTCTCAGATACTTAATTTTTGGCTTTACCAGCCCCATCAAGCGAAGAGGAAGGAGAGGAAGAATTGGATGAAGTAGAGGGTTGGGGGGTAACTCTGGAATTGTCTAGTTGCCGATTCGATTGTTCAAGAATCGCGGTGTTCTGAATGACGGAGGTTGAGAAAAGCCATCCGGGAAAACCGATTGTCAATCCTGGAAGCGACAATGTGGCCATATGGGGTGCACCAACATCTCCCCAAGAGGAGAAGGGACTAGGATTTCCTCCAAGGGGAACTCCTTGGTTGGTGGACTCCATTTTCCTCAACCTAAGACCAACGTGGGAAAGGCGATTATTATTCCATTTAAAATAAATTTTAGACGCTTTGACACAACTTGTTTTTTCAATTTTAAAGAGTCGAGAAAAAACAAAAGATGACTCTAGTCGCCTTTGATTTTTAATGATCCTGAAGTGACAAGTGCTCAGATGGACCTTTTCCATTAAGGAGTCTGAAAAGGAACAAAAGGGACTGCTCCGAAAATCTAGGCAGAGGGATTACCAAACCAATCGCAAAACTGTAGAATAATTTTTACGGTACAGCAGTCAATCTTCCCGAATGCTGTGTTCAGTGCATTGCGATCGATAGGGCGGCAGACACAGCTTCCTATGGATAAAGGATTAAGCCTATTGTGGTCTCCCAAAATATACTCGACGGTACGTGGGAGCACAAGTCTGTACTGGCACTTATCGTCTCAAAGTGGAGGAATCACCCAACCAACAGTGAAAACAACAGTTACCAGGCTTTACGACGCCGGAATATGTCTCTAGCCTAGACTTCTAGATGTTGTGTGTTAGGTTCCAAAGCAATGTTAGATTCATTAAATTTATTTTATAGTTGATCTTGCTTAAGAAATTTTCCTTTCAGGTTTACCGCATGATGTAGATGTACAATTCCTAAAATGAAATCTAAGATGATAAATAGTCGTTTTATCTTCTTTGTGCAATGAAAATCCTAGCTACTAAGGAAAGAGAGACAGTATTCTTTCAGCAAAGAGCATAGAGCACACACTATATGCACTGTCCTAAATCAAACCAATCAAACAGTCTAAATGCAAATGCACATGCATGTATTTGTTTTCAGCCTTCTTAATATGTGAATGATAAAAAGAAAGCTAATGCGCAAATCTGAATTATTTTTCAAAGCGACAATTACTAACAAGTTTCTTTTCAAAACCAAAATGAAGACAATGACAACACTTTGCGATTTGGAAATGAAAACTTGATTTCGACACTAGAAAAAATACTAATTCAGATCGAATACAATAGTAACAGGGTAATCGACTATCAAGAACAATCAGGTTCTCTTCTATGACTGAAAACGACACTTGCGACACTTTCAAATCAAGAAACGACAGTACAATTACGTTACTTCTTTGTAAAGGAGAACTGAAAATGACTCAAAAAATACATAAAAACATTTACAGTTCTTTGCATAATGGAGGCGGAATAACAACAAGGAAAGGGGTTTCAAACAAAGGTGTACTGACTACAGGTAGCAAAACTCTTGAATAGATCTGAAAAGAGTGAAAACAGAAACCAAAATTTAGGAACAATGCCTAGTCTGATCAACGCACCTATAACACAGTGAAACTGAAATGCAACACACCTACTACACTCGGGAAGTGCGCTGAATTTGAGATTCACATAACAGACAGTGCGCTGGACCAGGGACGAGACTTTGATTGGGTTCCGGGTCACAGTTTGCAGTTCAGTTCAGGGATTTTGGCCGAGCAAGTGGTAATCAGTAAATCAATCACAGGGGTAGATCTAAGGAGGTTACTAGAACCACCACGAGGGAAATTAGAAAGCTTGTAAATCAATTGTTTAATTCATAAACAAAACCCAGAGATTGACTGAAGCAGCGTTGATCTACTTTGCACTTGCATAGCAAATGCAGTTCGAAGGCTAGCTGGCTTGACTTCAGGCTCCATCTGTAAGTTTATAAAGTAAACAAATGTAGATAAACAATCAATCTATTCGCTCCCCAGTGGAGTCGCCATTTTGTTATAGGGAAAAGTGTCTATGCAGAACTGCTAATCCCACTAAGGCTGGTAGCTACCTTAGAAACAAACAAAGTAAAACTACTTTCGTTTTCCTTTATGAAAGATAGATGAGAGAAGAATTAAGGAGACCAACCTCTGTCTTCGCTTGGTTCCTTGCTCGATTCCTTTCTCTTCTGATAGTCCTTTGCTACTTGCTTTCTTGTATACCCAGCTTCACAGAGTACCTGTAGAATCAAAGCAACATAACACTATACGAGAACATGGATCTATTATCATAAACAATCTAGGATCAGATGTAAATTGACCATACAAATGCATAAAACATAAATCACACAAGAGTATGGAGGAAAACTTGAATAGCTTTATTGATAATCAAGAAAGAGCCAAGAGAGTTACAACCAATCGTTCTGACCCAGCATCATCCTCTCAGCAAGTGAGCCCTCCTTCACCTCATGAAAAGCTTAGATCACCCAACACTATGATGTTGCCTCAAGAAACCAACAGCAATTCCTTACAAGATGCAAAATTCCAGCCTCTGGATCTCTGGGATGAGGGATCCATATATAAATGTCTGTAAGGGAGATGAGTCAGCTTGTGATTTGATTAGTGTCTTCCCTCTGATAGTTCTTGATTCCACTTGGAGATTGATGATCTCTTACTCATCCCTGGTCGAATTTAGAGAGGCAAGTTTCACAGGAGAAGTTTCTGGAAGATTCCATGCTTCTCCACGTTGCGGATTGACACTGCCATTTGTCCCTTCTCGCCCATCGCACCCCATAGAAGGGCTTTTTGAAATGCAACGCACCTACTATGTGTATTTAGGTGAGATGCAACGCACTTTGCCTATGGAGCAGGTGAAATGGTCCAGTTTTGACCAGTTCTGAGCAGTTTTTCATCGAGAACTTCTGGGAGAAGCTGTAATCAGTTGACCTTGTTCTTTTAGGGGTTGGAACAAAACTTTTAGGGAATTAGGAGCCCTTAGTTTATGGACATTTATGCTTGGGGTTGCAGTGCCCAAAAATGTCTATAACATGGATGTCACTGGATTTATCCACCTACACGTGAAGAATTTTCGTCTCTCCTATTCTCTAGGCTTTACCACAATCCACATTAGATCACTAGGCCTAACTGAGACTCCACTCTCTAGCCTTTATCACATATCCCATCCCAGGATTACTAGGCCTGATAAAGAGCACCCACCTCTAGGCTTTAATGTTTATCTCGCCATTAACAGGTCGAGGATTCCTAGGTCCACCAAGGCACACAATACTTGGCCTTACCGCAACCCACAGTCTAGTTTAAGGGTCACTAGTCCAATGGCTTTACCACAATCCACAGTCCAGTTCAGGGATCACTAGGCCATGTGTTCTTTCTTTTGGAGATCCACCTAACTCAGCTTCAAATCCATCCAACAATCCAGCTCAACCAAAGCATAGTAACCCTATCATAACATGGCTATCCGGAAATGGCCAGGCTAGGCTGAAAACACTATCACGCATGGCAAAACCCATGCCATGACAACAAACAACCACATGCAATACCATGCATGCCAAATTTAGCAAGGAAATCATGCATGCAAATCGATACCTACAAAGAATCTTGTTGTAGCTACTTGATCCTGCGCTTCCTTGCTTGATCCTTCCTTCCTCTTGCCTTGTTTTCCTTCCTTGGTCCAATGCCAAAGTGCTCCAAGAAAGCTCCAAGTGTCCAAGAGTGAGAGTGAGAGAGAGAGAGAGAATAATGAGAGCGATCCAAAACTCAATTGACAAAAGTTACCAACTGATCCTTAGAAGCCTTTTTATCAATGAGGCCTCTATTTTCTTCATTTTCCTCCTCACATGCAACCTGTGACTTTCACCTTCCTTTTCTCCTAATTTCCATTATTTTCATAAATAGATATGCCAAAAATGCCATTTTTCCTTTCCAAATCTTTTGTCATTGTCTTTTCCAATTTCCTTAGCCATAATAAACCAATGAACACCCACACTAGGATGTCTTTCCCAACATTCAACTTGGAATAAGTGTCCCATAATTCATGGTTATTATTTTTCCTTTATTAATTTTTATTACATGGAATTTTCACCAAGGTTTTTATAAAACCCTCCCCTTTGTGGGACACCATCCTCAGTGTTCAACCACTTCTATACCTCAAGAAAACCACTGAAAAGCAAACATACTACCCATGGAGCTTTATAACATAGCTCAATGCAGTATTTACAGTGATCACCCTGCTAAAAATAAAACCAACATGAGAACATAATAACATGACAACTATAATGACATGACACCCATACCACTTATTGGAGCTTTATAACATATCTCATGGTGGTATTTATATCCATATACATATGTACATATACCTAAACATCACACCAAAACATATGTCAATCATATAACAAAACTTCTTTGCCTCAACTGGAAAACAATGAAGGATACATAACCCGCATCTGATCTGCCATCTCTCATGTAGCTTCATCGGGCCCAAAGTTCTTCCACTGCACTTTAACTTGCTTGATTTCTCAGTTCCAAATCATGAGCACCTTTCTCTATAATATACATTAAGGTTCTAGCCAGAATTCTACATCTGGATCCACCTACAATACCAGCCATTCAATCACATGATCAATATATTTAATAGCCTTCTTAAGTAACGACACATGGAAAACATCATGGACATTCACTATTAGAGGTAGTGCAAGTCGATAGGTTACTCGTCTAGTCCTCTTAAGAATCTAGAAAGGTCCACAAAACCATGGTGCCAGCTTGGCACATGATCCAATCTACAAGGAGATTTTCTTCGGTTTTATGCATAAGTACACATGTTCCCCAACCTAAAACTCCTTCAACACCCTATTCCGATCTGCATATATATTATGCATATCTTATGTTTCCTTTAGATTCTTCTTGATTGCCTGCATTTCTTGCTCCATGTCTGCCAACAAGTCCTGTCCAATCAACACCCTGTTCATCGGATCACTCCAACTAATGGGAGTATTACAACTCTTCCCAGACAATGCCTCAAACAAACTCATCCTCAAGGATTCCTGATACCCATTCTTGTAAGTGAACTCTACCAATGGAACGTACTCTTCCCACTTCCACTGCAGATGCATCACATACATCCTCAACATGTCCTCCAATATTCTGTTGACCCTCTCTGTCTGTCCATATATCTATGGATGATAAGTTGTACTAAAGAACAACTTTGTGCCCATAACCTGCAAATAACTCCTTCTAAAACTTGGAAGTGAACTTTGCATCCCTACCTGACACAATATTCTTCTAAACTCCATACAATTTGACCACGTCCCTGATGAATACCTATGCTACATTCCTCGTTGAGAATGTAGACTTCACTAGAATGAAGTGTGCTACCTTTGTCAACCTGTCCACCACTACCATGATGGAATCATGTTGTCTCACTATCCTTGGAAAACATGTGATAAATTACATGGAAATGACCTCCCATTTCCATTTTGGAATCGCAATAGGCTATAGCAGTCCACCTAGATGCTTACACTTTGCCTTCACCTGCTGACAATCCAAGCACCTAGTCATAAACTCTGCTACATCCTTCTTCAGATTTGGCCAATTATAAAACTTCTTCACTATTTTCAGCGTCTTCTGATAACTTGGATGACCTGAATATGGTTTCACATGAAACTCCTTCAATATCACCTTCTTGAGCTCACTGCTATTTGACATAGATATATTGTCTCTAAATCTGACCAATCCATATGTTGTAAGACAATAGTCCACATCTTGTAGACCTGCACCTATACCACTACCTGTGCCTATACCTATACTCTATTGTAACTTGTGCCTAAGATCCATGTACTTGACATCTTGTTGACCTGCCTACAAGATCCTATCCTATAGATCTGTCCCGTAGGATCTCATAGTTGTTATATGATTCACCTGTATCTGCCTGTTAAGAGCCTCTGCAACCCTTTTCTCATTTCCCTTGATGTACCTAATCTTGAAGTCAAACTCACTAATCATGGCCAACCACTGAGCCTGCCTGCCATTCATATTTGGTTGGTCAAATAGATACCGCAAACCACTGTGATCACTCATCAATACAAACCTCCTACCAAGAAGATAGTGCCTCCACATATTCAATGCATGTATGGTCGCTTTCAACTCAAGATCATGTGTCAGGTAGTTCTTCTCGTGCTCATTTAGTTTCCGTGACTCATATCATACCACTTGTCCATCCTACATAAGGACTCCACCAATTTGTCTCTTACAAGAATTTGTACATACTACAAACTCTTTTTCCAGATCTGCAATCTTTAACACTAGTGCATGTGTCAACAACTGCTTAAGCTGCTCAAAACTGGCTACACATTTCTCTATCCATTCATATTTCTTACCTTTCCTCTGCAATGATGTGATAGGATAAGCAATCTGCAATAAGTTCTTGATGAACCTCCTATAATAACCTGCCAACCCCATGAAATATCTCACCTCATCTACATTTTGAGGAGCTACCCACTCCATGATAGCTCTTACTTTTCTAGATCCATTATTATTCCCTCCTTGGAGACAACATGACCCAATTAATGTACCTCAATCTGAAAGAACTGTGATTGTTGAGCTTAGCATACAACTGATGATCTCTTAATAACCTCAACACTGCTGCCAAATGCTTGGCATGCTCTTCCTCATTTTTAGAATATACCAATATGTCATCAATGAAAATAGTAACAAACTATAGGGATGCAACACACTATTCATAAAACACATAAAGGTAATTGGAGCATTAGTCAAACCGAATAGAACTACAACAAACTCATAATGTCTGTACTTGGTCTAGAAAGCAGTCTTGTAGATGTCCTCTTATTTAATGTGTACCTGATGATATCCAGATCTCATATCAATATTCGAGAACAATGTTGCTCCCTTCAGTTGATCAAACAAGTCATTAATCCTTGACAACATATACATGTTCTTAATGGTCACTTTGTTCAACTGCCTGTAGTTAATGCATAATCTAAGAGTACCATCCTTATTCTTTACAAACAATACGGTGCGCCCCAAGGTGATACACTTGGCCTAATGTATCCATTTTCAAGCATTTCCTTTAACTGCAACTTCAACTCTACCAACTTTGGAGTGCTCATCCTGTATGGTGCTCTTGATTCTGATGTTGCTCCTCGTACTAGCTCAATAAAAAATTCTACTTCCTTGTGAGGTGGAAACTATGAAATCTCTATGGGAAACATATCCTAAAACTGTTGTAGAATTGGGTACCTACTCAAAACATTTACATCCTCAACTTCCTTAGCTTTGCCTTTAGAAATATACACTGCAAATAACACACACACTTTTCTGCGACTATGCTTGGCCTTCATAGCTATCACCATCCTAACTGATGTGGCTTTCTTCTTTCCCTGTAAGACTCCTAGTTCCCCATTGTCATCCAAGCACTCAATGGCTTTGTCATAACAGTCCACCTTGGTCCTATGAAGGTATATCTAGTCCATACCCAATAGCATACTATATGATCCCAACGAAAATACATTCAAGTGAACTGATGTAGACATGCCACTCAACTCAAATGCAAAATCTATTACCCAATGATGAACTCTTTTCTTTGTTCTTGTAGCCAACTACACTAACCAATATTCCGCATGCACCTCTTTATTCAAACCACACTTATCAACCTAGTCAGGACTAACATAACTATAATTAGATCCAGGGCCAATCAAATAGAAATGATGTGATCACGTCCATCTCAGTGATAGATGCCTGATGGTTTGCTTGCATATTATCCAGTGCTACATAGATACGAGGAACACTTTGACCAACATCCCCAATAGTCTACACCTTCTGTGCACTATAGGTCTGAGGCATACCACCTTGATTCTATGGACAATCTCTCTTAAGGTGTTCCTCACCGCATGTCCAACACTCCAATTGTCCAGTACCATCACCTCTATGCTGCTGTTGTGATCCATGTCGCTATCTAGCTACATTGAACTTATTTTGTGGTGCCACATTTTATTTCTATTTTGCATTTGGAGGCCTTGTTCTTTTCGGCTTCCATTTACCTCTACCTTTATCTTTCCCTTTCCATCCTTGCTGAGATTCATTATTACGCTTCGACTGCTCATAGAAATGCTTCAATTTCCCAATAACTTCCTCAAGTGACCAAGGCTTATCATACTCAATATGATCTTTAAGTGTTAATGGAAATACACTGACAAATCATTGAACTTTATCCTTCTCATCTTTAAGATATGGTACATACCTCAATCTCCAGGAACTTGGTTGTATACTCCTCATCTGTCATCGATCCCATCTTTAGCTCATAGAATTATTTGGCCTTACCGTCATAGTACCTTTCTGACAAGTACTTCTTCCTGAAAATCCTCTTGAACTCATGCTAACTCAAGTCCTTTGTCTTGATGTTTCTAACCCGCTTCACATATTCCTACCAGATATTTGCTTTACCTCTCAGGCTGAAGATAGCTACTTTGGCCTTCATATTATCTGTGTACTCATGCAACTCAAATAACTTGTTCATCCCAGGTATCCAAGCCTCTGCATCTTCTGGTTTCTTCAAGTCTCCATCAAAAGTGAGTGGCTTTGCTTTCTTAAACTCATTTGGCAAGTATTCCTTCTCACTCCTCTTGTAAGGGGGGTAATGATGATGATGATGATGATGCCTGTCAGAACCAGAACTAGAATAATACCTATATCCATCACCTCTCCTATCCAGAGTATCCAACAATCTACCATCTATAACCATGTCATCTCTATCTGACCTGTTCCCACCATGAGATCTACTGCCATATGCCCCGTTAGTTATGTCCTCCTACCTATGGTTGATCCGAAGTGGCCCCTATCACTGCAATTCTGACGAACTCTAAAGGAGTATTGCATTCACCTCTGCTTGTTTCTCACATGCCTGCATGACTTTGTCATTGTCCACCTTAAAACTCCTTATTTCTTCCTTCAAGATTCTCAATGTGTCTTCTAAATCAGAAGAGTGCCCAACACCACACTACTCATATGATTCATAGGGAGAATCTTTGTAGTCTACCATCTTGCTAGTCATTTTTATCTTTTTCCCTGCAAGGCATACTATGTTAGCCAAAGCAAATCACAATAAACCAAGATCAACCAAATCAGCATATTATATGTACAAACATAATCATAACAGCATATAGACATATAAAAAAAGGTGTATCAACACATAAACATCATTCTAGCTAGAGTCCAGTCATCAATGCATGACCATGTCAACCACACACCACGACCTCATGCATGTAAAAAAAAACCACACCAATGTACACTAAAAATATGCGAGCATAAACAACATGTAACCAATCATACATTCATGACAACGCATTCCATGACAACACCCTCACTTTCACATGGCAACATCACTACAATCATGAATATCACCATACATATGCAACAAGCATATAGACCACAAGGATGAGTAACACATGTGCAACCAACATGAATGCATGAACTACACACACTGCCCATCCAGTCCAAGGGGTGAACCATGCTCTGATACCACTATGTGGTATCATATATGAACCAAAGAGAGCGCAACTCACTCTGATACCACTCTGTAATGCCTCCATCCCACATCTACCCAAGTAATCGACCAACCAAGGTAAATATGTGACTAGGGGCCACTATAATGGGAGTAAACCTCCTAGGTGACCTTTAGGAAGTGGAATCAACAGAAACCCACAACACGTGCCTTCTATACCTGCTACGGGACTCCCAAAATCCTTCCTAGTCATCCCCATGACCATTCCCTGGATCCCACTGATTTTTTTAGACCATTAAACCCTTGGATGCTCCCTTGATATGGACAAGGGTGCGTCTAGGAGGCTCCATTCTCTCCCACAACAAGGCATGGGTGCATACAGGGAATTTTATCCTCGGTCATGTGCATGTGACTCCGAGATTTGTGCCACTTTTTCAAGGCCAGAGCCCAGGTCACTGCCCAGAACTCGATGACACTTTTAGAACTGAAATATAACAACAGAATAATTATACGAATGCAATCATTTGAACAAGGACTTGACTGGACTCCTACTAGCCATGACAAACATTTCATCAAACATGTCACAAATATGTAATCTACAAGGTTAAACAACATATCTGAGCATAGGGGTCTCATACTTATCTAAGAATTGCTAAGAAACATTGTTCCCGTATATCATTAACTGCATTATCATTTATTAGGTCATAGATACATTCTTCATTCATTTACAAATCAAAACATGAGGAGAGCCATACATCATCATTGTCATAATACATGCTTATAACCAACATGATAACAACATAAATATCAAGGATACATCAGCCATAGAATCCACATATAAACCAATACATTTACACATAAGGTGCCAAGGAAAGAACCTCTTATTAATGAATGCAAAATCCAAACCGGTATGGGATTACCATGTTCCACTTGACTATAAATTAGTTGAGCCAAATATCTCTTCAGCCAATCACCCCTGTGCCATATTCCAAGCATAAATGTGGGTCTCAATCCGAAATAACCAACCAGGGAATCCCAAGGCCGGATCTGGAATTTTATCTAGGATAAAGAATGAAAGGTATTACAGACTCATGTGCATGGAGGTGCCTATGTTACTTTATGCAATGGATCGATAAGATTGTGAAATACATAGACACTTAGGCAATCAGAGAAAACATAACAGTCAAACACGTAAACAAAACAAGTTTAATAAGGAGTTCACCCAATGCTCCTGGGCTACGTCTCCTGGTCCAGCCTTTCAGTGGTGGCCTCTCTATTATGTTTTCAAGTAGAGTTTTACAACAGTGAGCTCAATTCGAGTCTCACTAATAGAATGGAGTCAGTAGGAATGGAGTGCACAGACTCTCCTTACTGAAACTTGACCTCTAAGGGTCACAGTAGTATGACAAGCCTGTATTGAGGAGCTTGCTTGAACCTCTCAGGCCTTCAATGGAGTACACGGACTCTCTGACTCTCTCTAGCTCTGTCTGGCTCAATGTTGCCTTCAGGTCAGCTCAGCTTCTACTCGTTGTTCTTTGCTATTAGCTTTCTCCGTCTCTATGTGCTGCCTCTTTGTATGTTACCTCCTTCTCTGCTTTTGTCAGTTCATGGCTTTAAAGCCAGTCTACTCTTTGACTGCTTGTTTCCACTTCCTAGCCTTCTAGTTTCCTTTCCTCTGTCCATTCGAATTCCTCTGCTCTGCATCATCATCACTAGGTAACGCCTTGCAGGGAGGTGGTCACCTGTTTGCTAACGAACTGGGTGTTAGATTCCCTGAATCATATTTGAATGGCCGTTAAATCTATTTGCTTCAAGATTGCCCACGAACACAAATCGTTTGCCAACTCATCATCCACGTCAGACGTCAAATCCCTGTCATCTTGCTTTTTGACCTATCAAATCTGGTTGATCATCGGGACGCATCTCTGCTATCGATCTGGACCCCCCAGATCCTACAGTCGTCCTTCATATCGGGCGGACAAGTCACACAACGTTTACCCGTTTGATGCGGGCAGTTTTCTCTCTCTTCCGCCAGACACATGTCGCTCGACGTGTGGCATCAGGCGGGACTCAGCCAAAATTGCTTACCGCCTTGAAGCCTTCCGATATCCTGTCGGTTTTGGGGAATCCCATGCTACGGAACTAAAACAGTTACTTTTCCGAGTTTTATAGCGTTTTCAGGTCCGAGCATTTTGAGGCTTTCCTTCACTGAGGGGGACGCCCTGTGATACATATCAGAATCCACCTCTGTTTCCCGAATTAGCCTCCGGTTTTTTACAGTTTTGTGCCATTGCGCTTTACCATGGGCCAACGGTCTGCGCGCTTGACCGAGGGTCCTCGTTGCTTCGCTTTGGCCACAACTGTGATTGTTATGAGGATTCCTTCTGATAGCTTCGATCTTTTCTAGGACATGAATCTTTTAGCATAATTTGAAACAGTCATGAAAGCTTAGAGAGTTTTAGGATCCAATTTGGATCAAGGCTAAACCACCTCACCCTCATCAATAGAAACTAGGATTTACCGCAATCCACACCAGATCACTAGGCCAAAACAAGCATGGATGCCACTGGATTTCTCCACCTACACCATGAGGAATTTTCATGTCTCCTAGTCTCTAGGCTTTATTGCAATCCACACCAAATCACT
The DNA here is from genome assembly GCA_031772625.1 of Pinus tabuliformis. NCBI lineage: Eukaryota > Viridiplantae > Streptophyta > Pinopsida > Pinales > Pinaceae > Pinus > Pinus tabuliformis. Next base: position 1,425,690,942 of record CM062816.1, read on the forward strand.
AGGCCCTAACAAAGACTCCACTCTCTAGGGTTTACCGTATATCCCATCCCAAGATTACTAAGCATGATGGAGAGCACCCACATATGGGCTTTAATGTATATCCCACCATTAACCGGTTGAGGATTCTTAGGCCCAGCGAGGCACACAATACCTGGCTTTACCGTGACCCAGAGTCTAGTTTAGAGGTCACTAGGCCAGTGGCTTTACCGCAATCCACAGTTTGGTTCAGGGATCACTGGGCCATGTGTTCTTTCTTTCTGAGATCCACTGCACTCAACTTCGAATCCATCCAACAATTCAGCTCAACCAAAGCATGATAACCCCATCACACCATGTCTATCCGGAAATGGAAAGGTTAGGCTGAAAACACTGTCGGACATGGTAAAACCCATGCCATGATAGAAAAGAACCACATGAAATGCCATGCATGCCAAATCTAGCAAGGATATCACGCATGCAAATCGATAACTGCAAAGAATCCTATTGCAACTGCTTGATCCTACTCTTCCTTGCTTGCTTCTTCCTTCCTCTTGCCTTCTTCGCCTTTCTTGATCCAATGCCAAAGCGCTCCAAGAAAACTCTAAGTGTCTAAGAGTGAGAGAGAGAGAGAGAGAATAATGAGAGAGCTCCAAAACTGAACTGAAAAAAAAGTTACCAACTGATCCTCAGAAGCCTTTTTATCAATGAGACCTCTATTTTCTTCATTTTCCATTATTTTCCTTCATTTTCCTCCTCACATGCAACCTGTGACTTTCACCTTCCTTTTCTCCTAATTTCCATTATTTTCATAAATAAATGTGCCAAAAATGCCATTTTTCCTCTCCAAAGCCTTTACCATTACCTTGCCAATTTCATTAGCCATAATAAAATAATGAACACCCACACTAGGATGTCTTGCCCAACATTCAACTTGGAATACGTGTCTCATAATCTGTGGTTATTATCTTGCCTTTTATTAACTTTTATTACATGGAATTTTCATGAGGGATGTTACACCTACTGTGACGTACTAACATCAAGTGGACATCAGGTGACATCATATTGCCATGTGGCATTGCCAAAGGGTGCTATGTGTCATCCAAAACTATCCCCTCTAGTCATCCAAAAGGCTATATATGCATGCCACACAACATGTTATCAATGTGCCCTGTTAGTAGCTTAGCCACATCATTCATGTCCCACATATAATTCGCCACCTCAGCTAGATTCAAGGGTCCCATCGGGTCTCGAACCTCTATGCAGCAATGCTTTACCATTTAAGGAAAGGGAGAGATTTATGTTGCACCCTTTGTTAATAGCACCAACATGCCCAACTTGAAAGTACCCACCATCACACCTTTGCGGCACGATGACAATTTCGACAGCAAGTGACAAGAATTTTCCCATTTCATGCCCTCTATCAACAATGCCCCATTTCCCAAACAATCTCCTAGCATTACCAACATGTTGTGACATGAATAATATACAACAGGTAATGGGAATTTTTCAGTCCCATACTCCATTTATTCAACGCCTTAGTAGCTTTACAATGCTTCCTTTGGAAATTATCATGAGTCATTCAACATAATACATGCCTGTCTCTCCGAACCCAAAATTGAAGTATTAAGGACTTCAAGGCTCTGCATAGTCGTTTTTGACATATCTAAAGCAAGATCTCAATGTCACACTACAAATAGAAGGAAAGGTAGCATCCCATCATATGAAACATGATTCATACAATTTTTAACATGCCATAAGTGGCTCTTCCACAATAGAGCTCATCAACTCTATGACACAAAGACTCCTTCTCCATTATAGCATACAACCCATGGATTTACACACATGCCGCAATAGTTCAAAGAGATTTATAAAGTTGTCATGCACAGTATTGACCATAGGCCTTCAACGACCTTTACAAAACAATTGTTCAAGATATTCATGCATATCATATAATGGAAAATCTCACATAGCCACAATCAGTTTGTCATGTCAAATAGTGAAACATAAGCATGCATGTAATCATTGCCATTCAGGAGCATACACAACATCATAGGGATTTTCAAGTCCCTTACAACTATGGAAATCATTCACAAACCATCACATTGCAACACACAAGAATACATATCCTCATTGATAGTGTTGATACACCCATTATCATGCAATATCATTATTCATCATTCATATTGCACCAACATGTACAAGATACAAGTAAGCAACTTATCTTGGTATTTGGATGACTAGCAACTAAGAGAGGGACTTCAACTCTCCTCCCAACCATAGGCCAACTACACTACTATCTTTTCATGTAGTTAACCATCCTCGAGCCAGATTCAGAGTCTATGGAGTGAATTTCTCAAGGGAATTTCACACTAGTCAATTCATAACACATGGGAATCTAAAGCATAGACTATCTCCACCTGACAACTAAGAGTCTAGAGAGCACAATCTCTCCACCCAAAAAATCACTTTCGGGAATCTAGAGCACACAATGCTCCACCAAACAATCACTATAAGAATCCAATGCCCACGGTGTCTCCACTCGCTTTACACTACAGTAAGGTAGAGCCCACAGTGCCTCCACCTACAATCCAGTAGGAATCCAGAGCACAACATGCCACCACTTGATTGCTCTCATGGGAATCCAGTGTAGAAATTTTGAATAATATGACACTTATTCACAGAGATTATCCTGATTATACACTATTGCGGAATACATGCATAATACATAACCTCCTCTACGTTGATCATCAATTTTGCGGAATTAAAAACAATGAAACATTAATCGCATGCGCACATTAACACAGTATGTAACCCAGGGAAAGCATACAGCTGAAAACCCCACACTATCTGTATATTATAATGATTGAGAACATGTAACAATACATAGTACAATACTCCTCACAAGTACTCAGTACTATCTCCACCTGTTACACACAAACTAGCTCAGATCTGATGCCTCAAATCTCCTCCACTGTTTGCCTGCCTCCACTGCGCAATCCTGCAAGAGAATAATGATGAATGGCTGAACCAAACTCGTATTTCCTTGGCTGAACCACGCAATCCTCATTGGCATTACTCAATCCCACTGATTGTGCAAGATCTCATGCACAACTATAGTCACAACTGATAGCAATCTCAACCTCTAACACCTATCTCCACTGAACTGTCCATGCATTGAGTTAACTGATGTATTCTTTAGTTGCTTTATGAGTTAATAATTAGTGAATTAATTAACAATTAATTCACATCACTCATCACTAGTGTATTCTGTAGTTAGACTAAATACAACTAGTTTAACCAAGTCAAACTGAACACAACTCCATCAACTCCTCAATCAACTCCACCAAAACTCAACCACTTGAGTTCTAACTGAATTCCACCATGCAATAGCTCAACTGACCCACAAGAAAAGTGTATTTCCTTCTGACAGCTGCATGTGCCACATCTGTAGCTCAAACTGAAGTGCTCCAAGAGGATAAGATAATGTTTATAGTCCAAATATTATTATGAGCTAATAATATTCAACTGTTCTATTTTTAGCCTGGTAGTCTAAAAATAGAATCCGCCTATATGTCTAAAAATAGAAGTCCATCTATTTTTACCAACATGACCAATCATCCACAAATAGCATCTTGCAACTCATAAACCATGATCCATATGTCTAAAAATAGACTTTGGCCAAAAATAGCCTACGGGACCACTTAGTGAAGGCGACTCCTTTCCACTAAGCTCCATCATCTTGTTGCATTTTCAACACTCCCTCTCAACAAGATATGGATTATCTTCAACCCTTATACTGCAACTCTGGAATGTTCTGCATGCAACACATTTTCCCGGTCCACTTGCTCCAACAACACTTGGAATAAAAACACTCCCAACTGACCACTCTATTGGGCTAGGAACATACTCTGATGCTGAAGCTCTACCTGCTGCTGACAAGTGCTCCCTCTCTGACATCTGCGCTACTGCAACATCTCCATGCATCTCGCACCATTGCACACTTCTCTATGCCACCTAGCACTGTGCAAAACACTTATGCCTCTCGCATTGCTGCAGCCTGCTAGCTATGCGCTGTCCTGGGATTCCCTACACTGTCGCTCTCTCTGCCGCTCCATTCGCCTCTACCCAATCAGTCACTTCCTGCTACTCCACATCGGGGCTCCCGTAGCAAGGTCTCATCCAAGAGGTTGGGTACCTCAAGGATCCTGCCCCTCTTCCTTGGGACGATCACTCTATATTGCCCCACCTCCTACCTGGAGGTATGGCTGCATGTGATCCCTCAGCCACCTGGCTTGAAGTTTCCCCCTACTGGAGGTCTCTGCATGAGTAGATGTCTCTACTCGATCTCCTCTCAGCTTCCCTTGTTGTGGCTGCTCCACAACCTCCTGAAGCTACTGCACCAATCATGGCTCCTCCACAATCGTCTGAGACTTCTTCTGGCTCTGCATGTTGAGAGGTAATATACGCTCCCTCTCAACCACCAAGTCTCCATCAGTTGCCTCGCTGCTGAAGGCTTTGCATGCATCTTGAACCTCAAGAGCATACAGGTTCTTGACCCGTGAACCAATCTACTTCACCTGTCCAGTGATGATGTGTCTAAGGAAAACCTTTTCCTTACTGAAGACTACATCATAGCCTCTGTCTTCCAGCATCGCGATCGACACCAAGTTTCTCTTCAGTCCTGGTACATACTTGACATTGGTCAAGGTAAGGTGAGCTCCATGCTCCCTCTGAAAAATAACCATGCCTACACCTGAGACACTATACTTCTCATCATTACCCATCGCTATGAGTATCTGGAGATATTTCTCCTCCAAAGTACTGAACAAGCTCTTGTCACCGGTCATGTGGAAAGAAGCTCTACTGTCAAGAAACCAACCACTTCCCATCATGGATGAAACCATGCATGAGAAGAGTGTGAAATCCAACTCAAACTGTGAAGCAAGTGCCTCACCTTCAGATCCTTCCCCGGATCCCTTCTTGGATTTCTTCTTTGGGAAATTAGTAGCATAATGGCCCAACTCATGACAATGAAAGCATCTCACCTTCGACTTGTCAACCTTCTTCCCATTATTGGAAGAACTGGCCTCGGAAAGAGAACCCTTCTCCTTCCCCTTCTTTGCTTTGGCAACCAAAGCACAATTTTCTTCATCAGATGCCTTTGATGAAGATCTGTCCTTGGTATTCCGCCTGATCTCCTCTTGCACAAGATCTGACCAAAGTCTCTCCCATCCTGGCAATTTCTCTCGACCATTGATAGAGTCCTGATAGGAATGCCAACTCTTCGGAAGACCAAGGAGAGCCAAGCTGACCAAGTCCTCATCATCAACAGTTACCCCCACACTTCCCAACTCATCCCGACATTGGGTGAACTTCGTGAGATACCTGGGCATACTATCTCCATTCTCACACTTAATGTTTCTGAGTTTATCCTTGAGCGCCAACTTCCTCTGGTCGCTCTTTCTTTGGAATAGATCTGTCAACGCTTTCCACATCAAGTATGGAGAAGCCTTTCCATGCAGGCTGGATATAATGTGATCCTTCACGCCCTCCAACAGAATCCTTTGACACTTTGTTGTCTTCTTTTGCCAAGCCACAGCTTCAGCAGCATTAGTAGGTTTTGGGACCTCAACCTCTATGAACTCCTTCAACCTATTGTCATCTAACACCACCTCCATCCTGTCTTTCCATGCAATATAGTTCGAGCTACCTTCAAGAGCATACTCCAATCGCAATCCGTTGAAAGACATTTCAACTTTGACACCAAGAAAAACACTACTGCGAATTCGAATTCCACCAGCTCAAAACTCAACCGCTTCTGATCTAAAATTTGTGAGAACAAAGTATTTCTCATACAGAGATTGACTGTATGGGCTTTTACCGGATATTTCACCTTCCAAAGGAAGGATGAATCCAGAGGCTACCTGGCCCGATTACAGACTCTGCCTGAAGAAATAAAATGTAATCACTTTCTGAATAATAGATCTGATGATCAACACTGCTCTGATACCATGTAGAAATTTTGAATAATATGACACTTATTCACAGAGATTATCCCGATTATACACTATTGCGGAATACATGCATAATACATAACCTCCTCTACGTTGATCATCAATTTTGCGAAATTAAAAACAATGAAACATCAATCGCATGCACACATTAACACAGTATGTAATCCGGGGAAAGCATACAGCTGAAAACCCCACACTATCTATATATTATAACGATTGAGAACATGTAACAATACATAGTACAATACTCCTCACAAGTACTCAGTACTATCTCCACCTGCTACACACAAACTAGCTCAGATCTGAATCAATCACAGGTTCAAATCTCCTCCGCTGCTTGCCTGCCTCCACTGCGCAATCCTGCATGAGAATGGCTGAACCAAACTCGTATTTCCTTGGCTGAACCACACAATCCTCATTGGCATTACTCAATCCCACTGATTGTGCAAGATCTCATGCACAACTATAGTCACAACTGATAGCAATCTCAACCTCTAACACCTGTCTCCACTGAACTGTCCTTGCACTGAGTTAACTGATGTATTCTTTAGTTGCTTTATGAGTTAATAATTAGTGAATTAATTAACAATTAATTCACGTCACTCATCGCTAGTGTATTCTGCAGTTAAACTAAATACAACTAGTTTAACCAAGTCAAATTGAACACAACTCCATCAACTCCTCAATCAACTCCACCAAACCTCAACCACTTGAGTTCTAACTGAAGTCCACCATGCAATAGCTCAACTGACCCACAAGAAAAGCGTATTTCCTTCTGACAGCTGCATGTGCCACATCTGTATCTCAAACTGAAGTGCTCCAAGAGGATAAGATAATGTTTATAGTCCAAATATTATTATGAGCTAATAATATTCGACTGTTCTATTTTTTGCCTGGCAGTCTAAAAATAGAATCCACCCATATGTCTAAAAATAGAAGTCTATCTATTTTTACCAACATGACCAATCATCCACAAATAACATCCTGCAACTCATAGACCATGATCCATATGTCTAAAAATAGACATAGTCTAAAAAAAGACTTTGCGCCAAAAATAGCCTACGGGACCACTTAGTGAAGGCGACTCCTTTCCACTAAGCTCCATCATCTTGTTGCATTTTCAACATCCAGAGTCCACCTTTAGGGTCTCCACCCATGAGAACACCGAGAGAAGTCCCAGAGTACCCAACTTATCCACCTACTAAGTAGGAGTCCATAATCCACTATCGCTCTACCTTCTCAATCGACATAACTCCCCATGCACCGCTAATGTGTAGTCTTTTTTCTTATAGCACAACCACTGTGCTTTGATATTCCTATTTGCTCCTCAACATGCTTGCACTTGTTCTCTCTTTTTCCTGCTTTATTGCTCTCCTCTTTTTTTCTATGCTAAATTATCCCTCACGTGAGTGTCTCCTCCCTCTAAATTCCTTCCTTGATTTCCTCTTACTAGTTGACTAGCAGGATCATCCCACATGATTGACTCGTCCTTTTCTCACCCATCAATATGCCAATTTTAATGTTTATATAACTTTTGTTTAATGCAACAAGAATATAGGTGGAGATAAGTTGCAACGTTCAAAGTTTGGCTATTTCCCCAAGCCATTCCCAAGCAGTTTCTCCTCCCAAGCTCTAAATTTGTGTCCTCTCTAAGTCCAACCATCATTTATAATTTAAATCAAGTTACATGATTAACTCATATAATAATATTTACATGAAGGGTGACACAAAGGGTTGTTACACACATATCAATCATGTGGTGTGTGATGGTCAATGTCCATCCTTTGTTGGTAGGGATAGAGCCTGAACTACCCATGGTGAGAGCGAATGTAATGAGAGTGTTGGTTCCTAAGATAACATGGATTGATGATAGAATCATTCTCAAGTTGCATATAATTATAACAATAAAGATGAACCTTAAGAGAAAATGTCTTTCCTAGAAAAACCTAAGCATGTGATATCTACAAACCTCATCCATAATTACTTTATGGATATCTCTTTTAGATATTTATGATCAATAAGAAAGGCACTAGATAGTGGAATATTGTTGATATTTAAACCAAAAAATTATAAAAAAAATTACAATATTTAAATACCAAGAGCGTTGGTAGTTGTGTTTAGTTAGATACATGGAATGTTGAAACACAAGGAAACTAAAATCAACTAATTAATAGAGAGATAGTACAACACGATGATAATGTAAAACAATACCTAAGTGATAAAAAATAAACCTCAAACTTTAAAAAAACAATATCATGAAAAACTAAGTTCTTAAATCTAATGAATTTAGAGAGCATGGAAATGAAGATCTTTCCGCATATAATCATTCTATTTATCAAAATCTAATAAACCATTCTATTTATCAAAATCTAATAAACCAAATCCCTCATCCATATAATGGAATTAGCAATAATCCCTCATCCATATAATGGAATTAGCAATACAACATTATGGACAATATTAGTTTACACCAAATCCCTCATCCATATAATGGAATTAGCAATACAACATTGTGGAAAATATTAATCTTAAACTAAATGTGGAAAATGTTATTCTTAAACTAAATATATTGATGCCAAAAATGATAACATATATGGTTAAACGCATTAAAACATCATAACCTTTACTGATTTGATTTTAAAAAATTAAAACTATAATGAATATTAATTTAATATCCAATACCCTCTAATAAATATAAAATGTCTTAACATCCCATCTCTTTCCCTTTTAATAAAAACGAGTGTTGGAACACTCATTTTGAGAAACATGGACAACCACATCAATAACATTTTTTTATGTTATAATCTCCTAATTCATAAAAATGACAAAAGTCAATGAGAATATCCCACTATTTTTTTAAACATTTAATTATATGAGACATAAAAATGACACCATTTGTGAAAGCATGATAATAATGATAACACATTAACATAATATTTAAATTATTTTATTTTTTTAATAGATATTGTTTTGACTTGTTGACACATAAATGAAAAAGTGATGGATTTGAAACGTGTTTTAAAAATATTTTTATTTGGTTAAGAATTTGTATTTTTTATTAGTAAGTAATTCTAGATAATATAGTTTTTTTAATAAAAATAAAAGTATTTTTCTATATAAATTATTAGTAAGTAATTTTAGGTAATATAGTTTTTTTAATAATAATGATAAGTCAACTTGTCGGCCTGGAGTATGCCGTAAAACTGCTTCTGCTTGGCTAAGAGCTCGTCTTCCTCGGACGTAAGGAAACAGGTTAACGGCCCAAGACCCGAAGGCATCTGGCAGGAGTGAGAGCCTGCTCCCGATTACGGACCACCAGCAGGGTTATGTCAGGTGGCGTGGTTTTCCTATTTAACAGTGATGAGTCAAACCCAGCATTCGCGGATAGCAGCCAGAGATGGCTGTCCTCACTGTTGGTTTGACACCTGAGTTGATAGGTTTTACCACCTTCGGAAAAAAAAAAAAAAAAAGAAAAAAAAAAAAAAATGATAAGTCAACTTGTATTAATAAATAAAAACCAATAATAATTATTCTCATTGTAAATTTGAGAACTAAATTAAAATAATTTTTTTTTATTATTAAAAAATAATAATAAATTAAATGAAAAATAAATATAAGTAATAATTATATTAATAAAACTAAATTCTTATATAATAATAAGATAAAGATAAATACTTATATTTACAAATTTCTCAAAGCACTAACGTTGTAGAAGAAAAAGGTGTTATAAGTTTGTAGTGTTCTTGAATATATCTATTTTTTCCACAATGACGAGGGTGATCAATCATATAAGATTAAGGGTGTTCGTGGGAGGCTTATTGCTTAGTGCATGGTGCTCCACCTTAATAGTGAAAACATTAATTTAATGTTTCACCTTCATTTCCTCTTCCTTGAATTGCATATAAATTAATAGATTTAATTTATTCTAAGGAAACTTTTTATGGTTTCTTTATCAAGGGCAACTTATGACATAATATGGAAAGAGAAACCATGAAAATTTTACCCAATGTCATGTTGATTTATAAAAGCTACCTCAATTTAAAAAAAAAACCTAAAATGTGTCATTTCAACTCCTAGTTAAGCTTTTAGGTCGAAGCATTACAATAATTTGGAGTTTATGGCCTAAAGCCAACCCACCCAATGATGTTAGACTAATAAAAACTTGTATCTTTGGTCCAAGGAAGGGTTTCAAGATAGTTTGAATGTGAAAAAAACATGATTTTTTTGGGGCGCGAGGATTTTAATTTTTGGATATTTGAGCATGATACTAATTTTTGAGTTTAAACAACTAATAAGGTTATATTTTTCTTAAATACTTTAGAATGATTCCAACACCAATATCTTTACCAATGAATTTAGGCTTATAACCAATTTTAATGAAAAGGTTACTAAAAGTAAGGGTTTTCAAATTTCTAGGCCAATTTTAATGAAAAGAAGATGCCAATTGCATCTAGGAGTCCTTTGAATTGAGTTTATGTGGATTTGATCCTCAATCATGTGGATTATGGGCCCACAACTTGACTGAAACATGTCCATGGGCAACAATAAAACTCCCAAAATTATTCCGTTCAAATGCACCTTCATTTCAATGGCATCCCCCTTCAAGAGCCTTCCGTGATGTTCATAGGAACTTTACCCTTCACAAACCCCATCTTATATAGGTCTTATGCCCCTTCCAACACCTTAGCATTCCCATTTCCAACGCTTACTATCCATCGTAAGACCTTTGGCAATCTAGTTCTCCACTTCTTATCGCATCACATATTATCATCTCAATGGATCGTCATTGATCCTTATAGTGATCAACGATGGATCCTTTCATGCATTGGAATACATCGTTTCCTCGTGACTTCAGACATGCAACATGTGGCTCTTAGCCTCACACTCACACATGCTCAGACTCACACATTTACACAAGGTTTTTGCACACAATATTAAACACACACAGATTTAAGGATGCACATAATACACAGATTTATTTTAAGTTTGAGCTCGAGATTACATCACATGACCTCTCAGAGCCTGGATGACCTCTTAGCCTGGTCTACATTTCTTTCTCTCTCCCTTACAACACCTGTAAGCTAATATAAATAACAATGAATACAACAAGGATAAGATCATTTTAGATTCGATATACTCCCATCCTAGATGAATGTTTTTTGGATTAATCACATCATTAGGATTCAGTCGACGTTTCGAACCAACTAATGTGGTTCATCCTCAAGGCAAGGTGAAAAAATCATACAATCTTCATGAATAAATAACAGGGATGCATCATATCCCAAGGTCAGCCTTTGAAAACTAGCCGTTGGAGAATATTTAAACAAGTAAATAGAAATTCTAAAAAGTTAGAAAAGAATTATTTAATATTCTAAATCTAGTTATAAATTATTTAATAGTCTAAATTTAGTTATAAATTATTTAATATTCTAAATTTAGTTATAAATTAGTTGTTAGGAGTATGAATAATAGTAATATATTGTTAAGAAAATTAATAAGGGGGATAGAATAAGTTCTTAATAAAATAGTTGTTAGGAGATTATATATAATATTAAATAATAATAAAGTTTTAAGGGGGTTATTAATAAAAATAGTAGTTATATAATTTTAAATAGTCATGTTATAAGGTTTAGTTCCAACATATTATAACAAATAAGGTTAAGAGAGGTTAAGAGCAGGTTTCAAAATATTTTAAAAGGGATAGGAATTATTTACTATTATAAATTTAGTTATAAATTAGAATTTAGGAGTACGAGTAATATATCATTAAGAATACTCCATAAATTAATAAGAGGGTTAAGAATAATTTATAAATATTAATAAAAACAGTTGTTATCGTTAAGAATACTCCATAAATTAATAAGAGGGTTAAGAATAATTTATAAATATTAATAAAAATAGTTGTTAGGAGATTATAAATAATATTAAATATTAATAAGGTTTATAAATAATATTAAATAATTTATAACTAAATTTAGAATATTAAATAATTTAGTATTTAATACTTTAGACCTTATTAGTATTTAATATTATTTATAATCTCCTATTTATAAACCTTATTAGTATTTAATCTTATTTATAATCTCATAACCACTATTTTTATTAATATTTATAACTTATTCTTAACCCTCTTATTAATTTATGGAGTATTCTTAACGATATATTTTTTTTTTCTGAATATGCTTAAATCTATTATCATACAAATCAAAAATACAAAATAGAGTACAATGGGCAAGGCTGAGAAATTTTGCCTGTCAGCCCTTGCCTTGCCCTGTTATCTGATCCAAAATTGAAAGGATTCAAAATTGGAATTGTAGCCGACACAGTTACATAACATAGAATGACTGGAACAACACCAAGACACCAGGACACATGGACACCAGGACCATGAACAAAGACAAACAGACATCTGGACAAAGACAATGACACCTGAACCATTACAGTTAACACCTGAACATTACATTCGACACATTGACAAAGATAATGCCGCCACATAGCCGAGATACACATCGAGATCCCAACAAAAATGACAGAGATTACCGGGACGAGTTCAATCCTCATCAGTAGTCTGGGGCGCCTCTGCAATTCGACACCCAAAGCGGAGCGCGTCCTCTGAATCTGAAAGCTGGATGACCGCATCTGGGCTTCCCTCTCGGGCTGGCCTGCTCGGACCAGCATAATCAGCATGCCTAGAAGGGCCAGCATCCGGGTCATAGTTGATGGCAGGGCGCTCAAGATCCAGCCCGCGTTCACGACCAGACGCATACCAACTCGGCCCAGGTTCTCGTCCATGTGCCGACCAGCCCGTTCCAGCTCCAACCGGAAGGCACGCAATAGGGGAATTCTCCCTGCTGGAGCGCTCCCCTTCCGGCGGAGGCGCATCCTCTACATTCTGAGTGAGTCCAGGCTCGACCTCGATCGAAATAACCAAAGTGGAATTGACTTGAGGGCAGGGGAGCCGATACCTGAGCATGGGGGGCTCCCGCTGCCCTTCTTCAGAATTCGGGCCTATGCCATGATGCCCTCCCTCTTCCTCATTGCTGCCCTGAAATCTCTGAGGCAGCGAAGTGACCTCGAGTGAGGAAGAGGGCGAATAGTAATCGGTCTGCGGGAGGGCCCTGCCCTGAATTCCCCCTCTTCGGCTGCCCATACGCGGTCTTGCTCTCGGCATTTCTGCGCTCCCTCCTACACAGGCACTCTGAACTTCAACAGCGACCAGAATTAATATCAGCCCCAAGAACCAACACCAGCGCCAAGAACCGACCCCGGCTCCCAGAACCAACATCAGCGGCAAGAACCAACACCAGCGCCAAGAATCTACACCAGGCTTGCAAACCGGCAGCACATCTCTCAGTTCCTCCTTCCCATTTCCGTCTGAGCGGAGCAGGGTCTCCTTACTATGCTCACTCATACTCGCCTGCCGAGCCATCCTACACAGTTTAAACCTCATCACAGCGTCGAACTCCAACGTTCTCCCTCGAGCCGAATAGACAGGCATTAATGCCTTCCCTTCATTGCATTCAAGCGGGTTAAAGGCCCGCTGCGCGTGGTACCGACGGACGCCATGGGCATGCCACCTGCCCACGTGATGGCACGTGCCATTCCCATAGCTTTTATGCACCCGCATCCGGGATATTCTTAACGATATATTACTTGTACTCGTAAATGCTAATTTATAACTAAATTTATAATAGTAAATAATTCCTATCCCTTTTAGAATATTTTGAAACGTGCGCTTAACCTCTCTTAACCTTATTCGTTATAATATGTTGGAACTAAACCTTATAACCTGATTATTTAAAATTATATAGCAACTATTTTTATTAATAACCCCCTTAAAATTTATTATTATATAATCTCCTAACAACTATTTTATTAAGAACTTATTCTACCCTCCTTATTAATTTTCTTAATAATATATTACTATTATTCGTACTCCTAACAACTAATTTATAACTAAATTTAGAATATTAAATAATTTATAACTAGATTTAGAATATTAAATAATTATTTTCTAACTTTTTAGAATATCTATTTACCTCTTTAACTATTCTCCCACAACTAGTTTTCAAAATCTGACCTTGGGCAATGATGCATCCCTGCTATATATTCATGAAGATTGTATGATTTTTTCACCTTGTCCAGAGGATGAACCACATTAGTTGGTTTGAAACGTCGACCAAATCCTAATGATGTGATTGATCAGAAAGACATTCATCTGCAATATGGATCACAAAAGTCTCAGATCTAATACTCTCATCCTATCACTAATATCTCTCAAGGATATCAAAACAAACCCTATCATTTACACAATTTTCAAGGAAATCATGCTCCCTTGACCATTCCTTCCTTCCAAAGGTTTCCAAATATCGATTATGATTTAGGGGGGTTTATGCCCATGCATCAAACTCCCACAATAGAAAATATTCATGATCTCTTCATCACGTGTTGTTATTATTGCACCTTATTCATCTTCAATCTATGGTCTTCTTTTGATCCAAATGGAAAATGGCATCAACCGATGGCATTCATCCACCCATGTTATTTATCCACCCATGGTATTGTAAGTGGCATCCACCCATGGTATTCATTCACCCATGATATTTGCCCATGGGGAAAATGACATCAACCCATGGTATTCATCCACCCATGTTATTCATCCACCCATGGAATTTACCCATGGTATTGTAAGTGGCATCCACACATGGTATTTATCCACCTATGGTATTGTAAGTGGCATCCACCCATGGTATTTATCCACCTATGGTATTGTAAGTGATATCCACCCATGATATTCATTCACCCATGGTATTGTGACATCCACCCATGGTATTTTCCCGTGGTATTATGACATCCACCCATGGTATTCATTCACCCATGGAATTTCCCCGTGGTATTGTAACCGAAAATACTATAAGTAACAAGTCACATGTTGTAAAAGGACAATTTTGTTCGCCATAATGTAGCTTTTACAATTATTCTCTGTTTTAATAAAACAGGTTTTTTGTGGTTTTGTTTACTGGGTGTTCTCTCCTTTTCTTTCTGACATTGCAAATTTTCAAATCTTTGGAGCCTCCCCCCCACAAGATCCATTTCAATATTTCAGATCTTGGGGGTCCTCCCCCCAAGATCTGGAGCAATGGTATCAGAGTAAGTTATGATTCCATGGGAATGAGGGTTTGATGCATATTTCAGTTTCAAATTTCACAACAATATTCAACAAACTTCAGGCATGTGCTACGTCCTCCATAGAGCAATTTCTTGGGCCAAGTGGGAAGAATTGTTTTTTTTTCATTTTTTTGCAGGAATGTTTTTGGGCAGCGAGTTTGCAGATCATATCTGAATTTTTTGGTGAAAATTTTACAAAAATAAATAACATATCTGGATTCCTTGCAAAAAAATACCCAAATTCAAAAAGAAATCGGCCGAATTGGAGCCTGGATGAGGGAGATATCCCTGATTTAAAATCAACTATGTTGCAGAAATGTTTATGATGGCAATTTGTGGACGACTTCTATCCTATCTTTTTTTGCAATTTTGGTTCAAAATTTCACAAAAGTGATTGTATATTTGAGCTCCTCTCGAAAAATTGCTCATTTTAAAAAAAAATTGGGTCGAATCGGAGTTCAGATGTGGGAGATATTGTTGATTTAAAATTAGCTATTTTTTCATAGCAAAAAAGTTGCAGCACGAATATGAGATTCTAGAGTGTCTAGATAAGGATTTCCAACACATGGGAAGATGAAAAATGGTCCTTCTGTTTCCAAGACTAGGTTATAATAAATATTTTGAGTTATATTGACCGAGTTATGTCCATTTTAATTATGGAGCAGCATTCAGAGTGGGTTCCATTTGGAGATGTGCCCTCCCACACCGCTTTAGTAGGCACCTGCTTCACATTCATCAGTTTTAGCATAACATCACTTATTTTGGGTTCTTTGGAGACATGCCCTCCCACCCCAGGCTATGTAGGCACCTACTACTTCATCAAAAACCAACATCATGGTTATGGGTCAACCGCACAAAATCCTTGTCATCGAAGTTCATTTGCTAGGCCGCACACTGTTAGTATCACAGTTGGTCACAAGCATTACAGGGTATCTATATCCTCGGATCTTTGTTTGTCATGGTTATGGGTCATCCACAAAACCACACTTCATCGAAGTCCATTTGCTAGGCTGTACACTATCAGTATCACAGTTGGTCACAAGCATTACAGGGTATCTCTATCCTCGGATCTTTGTTCATCAAGGTTATTGGTCATCCACAAACCCACACTTCATTGAAGTCCATATGCTAGGCCACACACTGTCAGTATCACAATTGGTCACAAGCATTACAGGGTATCTCTATCCTCCGATCTTCGTTCATCATGGTTATGGGTTAACCACATAAAACCCTTCTCTTCAGTGGCTCTTCATATTCAACAAAGGCTTCGCAGGAGGGAATTTCACACAATGGGGACCATTGCTTCTTAAGGAGGGAGGAATGATCCGAATGGAAAATGGTATCAACCCATGGTATTCATCCACACATGTTATTCATCAACCCATGGAATTTACCCATGGTATTGTAAGTGGCATCCACCCATGGTATTTATCCACCTATGGTATTGTAAGTGACATCCACCCATGGTATTTTCCCATGGTATTGTGACATCCACCAATGGAATTTACCCATGGTATTGTAACCGAAAAATACTATAAGTAACAAGTCACATTTTGTAAAAGGACAGTTTTGTCTACCATAGTGTAGCTTTTACAATTATTCTCCGTTTTAATAAATCAAGTTTTTTGTGGTTTCGTTTACTGGGTGTTCTCTCCTTTTCTTTCTGACATTGCAATTTTTCAGATCTTCGGGGCCTCCCCCCCACAAAGTCCATTTCAGTATTTCAGATCTTGGGGTCCTCCCCCCAAGATCCGGGTCATCGTTCTCCTTGTGTATTGCTAAGCTTCTTCATTCTCAAAAGTCTCTGTAGTAACAAGTTTGTTTCATCCTGCTACCAATACCTCACTAGCTTCTCTCCCTAGACTTGGTCTTTTGGTATTCCTAGTTCCTTAAGCTAGAACCTTTTGAGATTCCTCTACTCTTCTCGGTTTTTGAACCTTCTTACTTCTCCAACAAGTAGGAAATCTTTCTTTGCTCTAATACCACTTGATGCCAATTGCATTTGGGGGTCCTTCAAATTGATTTTCTGTGGGTTTGATCCTTGAACTTGTGGGTTATGGGCCCACACCTTAACTATAACACATCCATGGGAAACAATAAAACTCCCAAAATTATTCACTTAAAAATGCACCCTGATTTTAATGGCATCCCCCTTCAAGAGCCTTCCGTGAAGTTCATAGCAACTTCACCCTTCGCAAACTCCATCTTGTACAAGTCTCATGCTCCTTCTAGCACCTTGGCATTCCCATTCTAATGCTCATTGTCCATTGTAAGACCTTTGGAAATCCAACTTTGCACTCCTTCTTTTTTCACATCTTATTGTATCAATGGATCATCGTTGGTCCTTATCATGATCAACGGTGGATCTTTTCCTGCATTGAAATACATTGTTTCCTCACGACTTGGGACATGAAAAACATGACTCTTGGCCTCACAGTCACAGTCACACACACTCAGACTCACACATTTACACAGGGTTTGTACACACAATATTAAACACATACAAATTCAAGGATACATAAAATACATAGACTTATTTTAAGCTCGAGCTCGACATTACATCACACAACCTCCCATGGCTTAGCCACCCTCTCGACTTGGTCCACATTTCTCACTCTTCCCCTTACTAAGATCATAGGCTACATATAAATAACAGTGAATACAACAAGGATTAGATCATTCTAGATCCGATCTACTCTCATCCTACCGCCATATCTCTTAGGGATATCAAAACAAACCCTATCATTTATATAATTTTCAAGGAAATCATGTTCCCTTGACCACACCTACATTCTAGAGGTTTCCAAATATCAATTATGATTTGGGGGGGTTTATGGCTACATATAAATAACAATGGATATAACAAGGATTATATCATTTTAGATCTGATCTACTCTCATCCTATTGCTATATCTCTTAGGAATATCAAAACAAACCCTATCATTTACACGATTTTCAAGGAAATCATGTTCCCTTGACCACACCTACATTCTAGAGGTTTCCAAATATCGATTATGATTTGGGGGGTTTATGCTCCTACATCGAACCATTACCAAGGACAAGTTTTTTTTTTCTTTACCACAAGAATATGGAATTCGTTAGAGTGATATGAGGTGGGCTCAAGATCAAATTAACTAGTTTCCATTATAACCCAAGAGTATATTAATAGATCAGAAGCCAGATATACAAATAACTTGTGACTTAATAAGGACCAAAGCATTTCAAGGAACACAAGAATGGACCTCTATTGAGGGAGCATCTACCTTTCTAGCTTTAACACAATAAATTAAAGTCTCATAAAAAAAATGAACCTAAATGAAAAGAGTGCAAGATCCAGTGCCCAACCATCTCATTAAATTATTTCAACCCACAAAAAAACAAAAAAAATTATTCTCTCCGAAATCAATCTAACTAAATCAACATTAAATTTTAACCCAATCCAATTTTCTAATAATACACCAGTGATTGGTTCAAAACATTGATTTTAAACATTTATAAATGCGATATATCCAGAAATTATATTAAAAAAAAGATATCTATTACACACCGCATCTTTTTTATTCTAAATTTCTAAATACCATATTTAAACAAACAAAACAACCCTACACCTTTCTTTTCTCTGACTCATTTTCACTTTTGGTACAATGCCCCTATGTTTGAAAACCAACTTGGCAGACGTATGATGGCCCTCGCTCCTATTTTTGGCAGGAATTTTCCACAAAACAATAAACAAATGCATTGATGAGAAAGGAAACCTTGGCAAGCATCAAAAGTACTCATTTTCATGTCAAACAAGGTGAGTGATTTTATTCTCGATGTTATTTTCTATGATATATGCTTTGATGCCCATGACATTAAGTAATTGAATTTACAAGTATGCAATGAATGTATATACTATGAAGTCCATTTATTAAGTAGAGTTGAATATATAAATATATAATCAATGCATCAATTATTATAAATAAATAATAATGAATAGATTTATGAAATATAAAATAGTTAATTTAGGTAAAAATCCATATATATTAAATTTTACAAGGTATCTTATATAATTTTGATAAATTTTCATTTAAAATCTAAACTCATCTTAATCTAAACACAATTTAATCTATATTAATAATCATATAAACCATAATGAATATAAAGATAAGACACAAGTTTTTTCATTTTCGCTAATTTTTTTTGGTTTAATTATTTATATTTAATAATTTATGATTTAATTTGATTCCTATATTTTAAATAATATATATTAATTTAAGTAGGTCATGAGATAATTTAGTTAACATAAAGTATTATGTAAATCATGTAATTTAAATTTCAAATTCACAAATAAATAAAAATTATGAATACAAATTATTGAAAAAAGAAAATAAGTATACAAATAAAATTTAAAGTATAAATTGTTAAAGAAAAATAAAATTTTATAATATAAATATATATAAGATAAGAAATATATATATATTTTTAAATTATAATCTATTTTCATATAAATAAAGGAGTTGTCTTTATTGAGATTTTTTGGAAGCTTTTCCAGTGGGTTTTTCTGGTCAAATTTCTCTAAAATCTGGCAACAATTTATTGAAATCGCAAGTTTGATAGCTAATTTCTGCACAATCAAAGTGTCCTAGGGGTTTTTCAGGTGCTGAATCCAAATATACAGTTAAAAAACCATTTTAAATAATACAAATCAAGATTTAACCTCAATTTTTTTGACGGAATCTCCAAAAAGTAAGTCGCACTAAAGGCAACTCCATAAATTAATGCTATTACATTTTATATTAAAAATATTGATAAATACACATTTTTTAATTATTTAAAAATATTATAAATGAGTAAATTTAATTTAATAATAATACAATTAACCCAACACATATTTTAATTTATTCATAAAATTAGATTCACTTAAAATATTAAAAATAAAATAAGATAAGATTTATTTACAATATCATTTTTTTCATAAGTTTAAATTAATAATAAAAATTATAATATATATATATCTATATCTATATATATATATATATATATATATATATATATATATATTATTATTATTATTATAATGTTGCAATTTATTTTATCTAATATATTATGTTTTAGTGTAGTCTAATTTATAGACGAAATGAAATAATAAAAATAGTTAATTTTAATTAAAATCCAATAGAGATTTTTAAAAACTTAAATTTAAATTGTTTAATTTGCATAATTCAAGTGCTCAAGTATTTTCAAGAGTGTGGAATCTATTTATGCATTCAAAAATTTATTTTAAACAACAAAAATTGCGAGATTTAAGTGAATTTATATGAAAAAATTATTTTCTTTTATAAATTAAATTACGCCATTTTTATATCACAATTTAAACATTTTAATACAATAACAACATACATTATGAAAATTTAAACAAATTTGTTTTTTACTTAGTAACCAAAATCTTAATATTTAAAGTACCCAAAACCTTAATATTTAAAATTTTGGCATATGACAATAAACATATATTAATACTTCTCTTTCTTCTATGTTTTTTCTAACCAATCAACTCTTATAATTTATTTGATGTGTATTAAATAAAATTATAAGAAAGTAATGTTAGAATTTTAAAGTATTATTTATTTATTTATATAAATTCTGTATAAGATATTTTTATTTAAAATTTATAAAATATAAAATAATTTATAATAAATTATTTTGTTAAATTTATTAGTTTAAAACTTTGTAGATATAAAAAATCCAACTATGTTAAAGGTTGACATAGTGGAGGTTGAATGTGATTCCATTTAATTTTGACGATTTACATAACCTAAACCAAAGTTTCTTATCAAGAGGTTATTCCAAGTCACAAATAAACTAACAAACAAAAAAATATTGTTAAAAGTTTCTTGTCAAATATTTATTTGAAGTCACAAACAAACTACCAAACAAAAAAATATTGTTAAAAAGAAAAAAAGAAAAAGAATATATATATATATATATATATATATATATATATATATAGCCTATATGATTCTATAAAAATTGCAATTTGGGAAGTTTCTAATCTAGATAAATATTACCCAAATGCGTATGATTTTAAGATTTTGGCAATTTACAAAATTTTATCTTTTGAAACATAGGATCTACAAAAGGAACCTAATAGTCTACAAACTTTAAAATATATTCAAAAGATGGAGAGGAAGTTCATCTATCAAAAAGATTTTGTTTTACTCGATAGATTTCTTGTTCTTAAGAGTTATGTTGAGGAAGTGACTAGCGTTGAAGAAGAAACTAATGTTGAAGAGGTGTTTATTGCTAAATTACCTCATCATTTATAGTCATAAATGCCTCCTCTAGTGATGCAATGACAAAGCTAAACAAATGTCTTACAAGGAGAGGAAGATTGTGACCTAGAGAAATCTCTTTAAGAGGGAGATGCTTGATACTTTTATTTTCCACTTCCAAAGTTGAGATTCATTAAGTTAATTGAATGAGGATAGCCATGACAACTTCATTGTAATGGCTTCTTTGAATTGTTGGCATGGTATGGGTTTCCACGACATGAATTGGGTAGTTAAGATTGGCAAATCTCAATCTAATATGTTAGTGCTATCTTCATTCTATGTTAGCATTCTTGTAGCTCTAAGTTCTAAGAAATCCAACACTGCTTCAAAGTCCCATGTAGAACACCGATATATCTCTACTCATTTTTCTCCAGATAAAAGGGGAATTCACGACATTTATAATCCTTTCACCTAAATTCCCATGTCAATAAGAGGGTTAGACGAATTTTGTGCATAATGGGTCTCCATCCTAGGTTGGAGTGACACTAAGAACTACATGGGAAAGACATTGATTGGGGGGCCTAAGCAACTTCAATTGAGAGAGAAAGGGCGTAGACCAAGGAGAAGAGTTGAACCTAAAAGGAAAAGGGAAGTTTGATGAGTTAGCAAAGAGGCTCCATAGTGGGATTTTCTACAGAGCCAAAATAGTACGACTGAGACTGGGTTGAAAACTTGACATTGCTTACCACCTTGTACCATAATTCCCATCCCACCCATGCCTCATCTATTAATGTTGAAGGGATCATAAATGGAAGTTGAGTGAGGAGTGAACGTGTGAGGAGGATGCGACGGTCTTGTCGACTTGCTTTACACTTGGTCATCTTTATTATTCATGTTGCAATCCATGTGTTGGTGCAAAGCCATGCTATGTTGCAATCCATGTGTTGATGCAAAGCCATGCTACTTGAAAGTGGATATGACAATTAAGAGATAGGTTGCTCATAATCCTTACTGTTAGTCCTGATACACCCCATCCATGTATTGATGCAAAGCCATGCTACTTGATAAGTGGATATGATAATTAAGAGATTGGTTGTTAATAATCCATATTGTTAGTCTTGATACATTCATAATCCTTTTTGTGTCTATGTTTAATTATTTAACTAGCTAGATTATTCATTCTCTAATTTAGATCCCTTAATACATGAAAATAGGTTAGATTATTCATTGTGCATTTTAAATCACTCGTATGCAAGTGATTTTTTCACCTACTTTATTTGTTTGAACATGAAACTAAATTTATAATTTGAAAAATTGAAATTAAAATTGAAAAACATGATAATTAAAAAGGAGTAATCAATCACAACTACTTTGTAGCATTAAAAACTTTCATTAACTTCAAACCCTAAAGCAATAAGGCATAAACTTCGATCACATTGCTATGGTACAATAACTTAACATATAAAAGTACATTTATATTGCATAAACTTCCACCACATTACTAGATATTGTATAATGATTTACATATAAAAGTACATTTTAATTCAAATCCTAAAGCAATAAGGCATAAACTTCCATCACATTGATGGATATTCTACACTGACTTAACATATAAAAGTACATTAATATTGCATAAACTTCCATCACATTGCTATATGTTGTACATTGATTTACATTTATATATAATAGTACATTTTTATTCCTAAGAATTTTTATTTATTTAAGGCCTCACATGACACGAGATTGACTTCCATGGGTACTATTATACCTTTGGGACCTATGACTTGTCCTCCTATCTATAATTGACTTCCGAGTTGGTTTTAGTGCGACTTTTTGGTAGCTTTTCCAATGGATTTTTCTGGTCTAATTTCTCTAAAATCTGGCAGGAATTTATTGAAATCACAAGTTTGATGGGTAACCCCTGCACAATAAAAGTGCCCTAGGAATTTTTCAGGGCGATGAATCCATATATACACTCAAAAGACTTATTTTAAATAACACAATCAATATTTCACCACAAATTTTTCTCTCTGATTCTCAGCACTAGAAACTCCAAAAAATCACACTAAAGACAACTCTATTGACTTCCATAACTACTATTATACTTCTAAACCTACTACTTATCCTCCTCTCCATAAACCTACCACTTGTTCACCTCTCTGTAAACTTAGTACTTTCAAAATTTAAACCTTAAATTTTTTAATTTACACAACACTCCATACCACAAAAATCACCAACTAAACTACCACTCAAAGAAACTATTTCCGAAAATTAAATAATTAAATAACTTTCGATTTATAAAATATATAAATAAACAATCATCCTGAATAATAATATTTATGATTTCCAGGCCACTTTTTAAAATAAATAAATAACAATTTTACCTTTCAATATAACTTTTCATGAAACTATTGAATAAGCGTAAACTACAAAATTAGTACACAATATTTGCCTTTCAACATGTCCCCTTGTAAAGTGGGTACCACGTCTTCCAATTAGGGCGAGGAATATGCCATCATAATCATGCGAAACGCCATGGCCATCACTATCCATGGCGAGAAGGTCGCTTTCCTTTTCTTTATACGGCGATTCTCTCTGTGTCTCCTCCATGGAGACCATCCGACGGCTCACATTTCGCCAACAAAGCACAAACGGACGACCCAGCGCAAATCTCTTTAACCCCTAAAGCGTAACCAGTTGAATCGCGCCACAGCCGTCCGATCCATAAGAAAACTGAATTGACCGTCCGATCAGTACTACGGGTCACAGGAATATGATTGATACAGGAATTTAATAATTATACCGGTGGTCCTTTTATCGGGTGTAGGTTCGGTATTTAGGTTCGGAAGGTTCCGTGGTCCGAACTTCAGCGTCTCCCGATCTAATCGATGGCCACGCTGTTCCCCGAAGCTGACGTGTACTGTCTGGTTCAACCAAAGCCGAATTTGGTCGGGAAGCAAACTGAAAATGGGATAGGTAAAATCTGGTTAAATCGGAAGAGGACACGTGGCTCCCACGCGTGTCTAAGGCAGGTGTGAAAATCGAACGGGTGGAGACGAAGCTCGGAGGAAAAGGACAATCAGGGCCGTTGCCTGTTGATGCTGACGTAGGCCGAGGGATCGCAGGGTCGCCAGCGTTTCTGTTGTCGTAATTATTATTATTTTTTTAATGGGAATTAATTTTTTGGATTTATAAATTATATGTTGTTCGGTTTTGGTAAAATTCCGGGTCTTTCTTGAATCTGAATTCGAGCTCTTGTGCTCGCAGGAATGGCCGGGGAGCATCGCGAATTGCTCTAAAATGTTTGATGATAGTGCAGATTGGTTACAGTGATTGCGTTTTGATGTTTTTTCTGAGCATTTTGACCATGATTTCATGGTTATTTAATGATTTTTTTCGTTTCAAGAGGATTTATTGAAGAGGATTTATTTAAGTTGTGCAGTTGAAGACGTTTTATGAAACATGTGGAGAATTTAATGCATTTGAAGAAAGAATTTTTGGTACTTCGCAGTAGAATCTATGCCGTAAAGCAGGAGGGGACGATTTTTTAGTTCCTTTTCTTTTGGAGTTTTAAAGGTTTTGGTAAAGGGTTGAACGTGTATTCGCTTGAAGATCGTTTTCGCCGACATTAGGATTTGAAGTGGGGAAGTTTTGCAGTTAGAAAAGCCGTTGAAGCCCTGTGAGAAAAATGTTCTGTTTTGCAATGTTTTACATTTAAGATTTGAAGCAAAAGCTACGCATGATGTTGTGAATCAGCCAGCAGTTTGCGGTTCAGCTTCTGGCGTCTGGTGTTTTTACTTCGTTTTGTAATGCTCTTGCGTAACGAATCCTTTCAAGATCAACATTTTGTGGTTTAACGAGCCATAACTGTAGGTCGTCTTTTTCGCTACTTAGATATTTCGCATGACAGCGAATTTCGGCCGGACTTCAGATACAGAGGCCGGGAAATCTGGAAATTATTTTGTGAATGTGGTAAAGCCTGGGATTCTGGGAAGCATGAGGCTGTCAGAAGCCGACTTCGTAGCCAGATTTACAGATGGATAAAGCTGGATGATTCTTGAAGTTCGGAGTTTAGTTTTGGCGAAAATTATTTCTGGTCAGCTGCATAATAGATTTCATGGAAAGGAATCGTGAAGGAAGGCGTGGGGAAATGGCAGTGCAAATGTTTCTTCCAGCCGCCGACTTCGAACATCCACAGTTAAAGACGTTTCCGGTACGTCTTAATCAACCAAAACGCTCAATTAGGCCTCTGTTTTTAGATAAAAACATAATCTTAATTTCTGAGGCAGATAATGCTAAAGCTTCTGCTGTTCTGTTCTGTTTCGGCCCATTAATCTCTTCGGCCTTTTTGGTCATTTGAAAAATTTTGCGATGTCCGGCCATTGACGGGAGCCAGAATGAGGCTTTCTAGCTTGACTAGATTTATATGAGTAGTAATTTTATGCCTTTCTTGGAAATTTAGGGATCTGGTTTTGCAAAATTTTTAGGCTCTG
This sequence comes from Pinus tabuliformis, assembly GCA_031772625.1. NCBI lineage: Eukaryota > Viridiplantae > Streptophyta > Pinopsida > Pinales > Pinaceae > Pinus > Pinus tabuliformis. The sequence goes on from CM062816.1 coordinate 1,425,716,847, forward strand.
CCTGAGTGGTTTACATTTCCGATGCTTTTACAGAAGACGAGAGTCAAAATTCTAGATTGCAGAAGTCGAGGAAAGGCGGTCTATATTCTCGGAAACGAAGGAATTGCCGAAGTTCCCATGAGGAGTCACAACAATTACTTCATACCGGTCAAAGCGATGAAAGGGATGAGAGTTTTGAAGACACAGCAATGGCTGCTTCTGAAGACGATGCCGATCTTCAGCCACCTGCTATTCGTCGAGGGTCTGGGAAATTGAAGATCCATATGAAGGTGTGAGGATTTTATTGCAAGCACTGTCGTAGTCGTTTGCTATTGTAGAATCACGGAATCATTTATATGGTTTCGTAATGGTTGCAGGCTCGTGTGGATGTCAGCACCATCGATATGGCTGTAGTTCCTCGCAAGCTGCGAACAGGTCTGATGCATTTCAGACCCCATTTATGTAAATGACGGCCCTCTATATTTGAAGACTCTTTTTTTTCTCTTTATTTAGATTCATATATCAAGACTTCTAAACCTACTGTTATTCTGAATAAGCAGCTATGATGAGACGTTACCCTGAGTTAACTTCTCCGCATGATACTGAGACCCGAAATGATTCCAACATAGATATTACAGCAGCACCAACCTATTCCACTACATCTCTGAAACCTGGTCGGAGGAAGGTCAGAAGACCGCTAATAGCTTACTTTCTGTTCATTCGATGAATTTATTTGAGTTGTCTCTTTGCTATTTATTATGGTGGCTTTTAGCATAAGTTGATGTTGCTATTCTCTTTTCTTGCAGAGGCCTAACAGTCACAAACTCCGGCTTGCCAAATTTCGGAAGGTCTGCATTTTGAATTGCCACCAATTGCTATTTTCCAAGAGAGTATTTCAACGTTTATTGGGTCGGTTGTTGCTTTGGATATGGATTGTTAGAATTTGGACTCATGGCTGCAGGTATCTCCAACAATGATATCGGAGCAGGAAGCTGAAGTTGCGGAAACGTTGTTTGACCTTGCAAGAATGGTCTCAAGTCAAGCAATAAGCTCAATATCTGAAGTAAAATCCGAGCGCACTTCAGAGATGAAGTTAGTACCATCTCCTGCGGTGTCTCCTCTTTCACATGTACAAGATTGTTCATCTCCTGCTGTTACTGCAAGCTCCCCATCTTTCGACCATACTCTGGGGGCTTTAGGAGGTATGGCATTGAAGTTTGTTCCTGTTGAATGCAAACATACCATTTTCAATTACATTTGCTCCTGTTGAATGCAAGCATGCCTTTTCTCAATTACATTTGTTCTAATTATACTGCAGTGGTGATATTATTGATGTGCTTTTTGTACATGCAGGTTCAAAAGGAAAACAGCCTCAGGCCAGTTCAACGTCAGAAGACGCTGAACAAGCTGTGGCGGGCAGCGAGTCTACAATAAATGGGAACAGCTGCTTGTTGACAAGTTCAATGGGAGTGGGTACAGAATTGGCTGACCCGGAGCAAGCAGCTGATGGAAATCGAGTCCAGATAGAGGCTAGCACCAGCCATCCAGTAGCATTCTCTATGATTGCCTCCACAGCAGTCTTCACAAGCACTAATGTCTCTCTCGCACCCCCACAAATTCCTCAGACTATTGATAAACCTACTTTTCAAGACAACAATATTCCACACGTAGAATCCAGTAATGATAAACTGATAGAGAACGTTCCCAGCACTTCTATGTTGGCGCAGAGCAATGGTTCTCCATCCAGTCTTGGTGACATCAGAAATGTATGTGAAACAGATATGCCAGCTGTTGAAAGCTCCATTGTAAGAGAAGCGTCAACAGAAGTTGGGGTTGAAAACAGGCAAGTTCATTATCCTTGGCTTCTCATGATAAATGTGTTTTCTAAGAAAAGGCATATTACTGGGCATACGAAGTAGCGGTTAGGCTAGGAATTAACCACTTACTGATGATAAGATAATTTTATTAATGTCCAACAATTGATCAGATATTAGGTCAATAGGACTAAAATGTACAATCCATGAGAATTCAATGTGGGTGGGCTAAAGTAACTCAGAGGTCAATGCTGAAAGCAAAATGGTAAAGAACTAAATGCCTGGCTAAGAAGGAATAAGCTAACACTAGCTAAAAGATATAAGATATACTGTAAATACAGTGATACAATCAGAATGCTAGAGACCGGAGATCTCTGTGCCGAGCAATAGAGAGAGGATGTCAGGCCTTATCTGATGGCCCTGGGTGTCGAAGGGGACCAAGATGTAGGCTCACTGTCGGAGTTATCAGTCACAATAAACGAGCAAATGTAATGTCAGACGGTATTGTCGGGTTTTTTGGTTACCTGATTTAGAGCGTACAAAAACAAACTCTATGCTGGATTTCTCATGTTATATATATGGGAAGCATTTTTCATGCTTATGTTGTTATTATTGTCATTTGAACATTGTGCATATTTGGTTATTTGATTTAGAGCGTACAAAAGCAAACTCCATGTTGGATTTCTCATGTTATATATATGTGAAGCATTTTTCATGCTTCTGTTATTATTGTCATTTGAACATTGTGCATATGCTATGTAAAGCTTTGCGCCACTGGTTATTGAATAGCTCTGTTTTATACTCTGACTGCCTATGTTTCATTTATGCTATGGTCACTTAGTACATGTTTGCTTATTCTTCTTGTTATCTTGATAAATAGTCATTTGGATTGTCGTGAGCTTGTTGTTGGCTGGGTTCGTATTTACTTAAGTTTTTCTGAACTTGTTAAAACTTAATGGTTTAGACTTTTAGCTTATGACAGCACATCCATCAGAGGACCCAACATTTTGGGGGGAATTTCAATACAGGTTTTGGCTGCTGACAAGCTTGACAACCTCACTCTGGCCTCGTTTATTCCCAGAACTAGTGAGAAACCCACGGAAGAGATGATCTTAGAAGTTTACGAGGTCCACAAGGATGTATGGATGCCCTGTGAGAGGACTAGCTTGAACGAGTCATTGCAGTGCTCATAACAGCGCTCATATGCACATGAACATTATTGCGCAGAATGCCATGAAGGAGCTAGAGGCCAAAAACACTGCAATGGAAATTGCTTTGTAAGTTTGTATTTGAAGGTCTTAATTGCAATTTGCTGCATCTCTTCCTTCAAAGGATGTATTCAAACAATGTATGTGCCCTGGTTTTTGCCAAAGGTCACTTGTTTGTTTCATTGGACGTCTTATCTTATCTGACCTTATTGCAGCCCTTCTCCCAATAAAGCAGAGATGATCTGCTGTACTACGTGATCCCTTGTATATTTTGCACATATTGTATGTATAGTTTTTTTTATAATTTAAGTATTTTCTCAAAGAAAAATTGGGCGGCAAACTCAACTCCGAATTTCGTTAACTGGAATAATATATAGTGAGATATGAACAACATGAAGCTTTACAACAACTATTAATCCATCTACTCACTACCAACCAACCAACGACCAGCCCATTTACACTCAAGTTAGAGGGGTATATTAAAATTAAATAATCTACTAGGGAATATAAGTGATTCATTTTAAATTAAATATCTTTACAAATTTTGTAAAGAGGAAGAGACAGAGAGAAGATGATCCATTGTGGCTGTTCGGCTTTCACATGATGATGAGCTGTCCGTCCATTAGCACCAGCGCACCTGATGATGAGCTGTCCATTTGCACCAGCACACGTGCATTGTTTGGTTTGCGTGTTTATGACAAGTATTAGCTTATGAAAGTAGCATGACGAGCATAGCACAACTGAATTTGCTAACTGAACGAAGATATTGCACTGCTGTAACAGTGCATCTAGGAATATTAGCATGTTTATGCCAGAATGCCAGTTTTCCAATTCGACACACGTCGAAGCTGTCCACACTGATATACATACAATGGCCAAATCTGAATACCGATGCTTAGTCAATTTCTTAGGGTGAACCTATCTTTAGTGAGACAATTTCTTGGGGTGAACCTGTCTTTAGTGCAACTTCTCTAGTCATGGACTTAGTGTCACCCGGATCACCAGAATTGAATTGCTTTGTAGCCAATGGAAAAACTGTAAGCAGATTGTATTGGATTGGAGTAATCACTCTGCAACACTTACAAAGCATAGAGCAACAGCATAATGCACAAGCCGATTCTCGGATTCGTAATAGCAGAGCATAAAATGATGAGAAGGTTGAGGCTAGAGGTTGATGAAAAATCCCTAGTGACAGAAAGGATGATCAAAGCACTCAGGGATTAACCCTGACCACTCATTTCAGTGAATTGTATGATTTCTACACACAGAACAGGTTAGTTATTTTCCACCTTACTGTATCAGAAAATGTTGGATTTGTGCAACATAATAACAAGTTCAAGAGGAGCTGAGAAAGCTCTAGTTGCAATTTCAATAATGAAAGGAGCCCAATAAGATTATTTCGGTAAGGTTTGCTTGGCAACAACATCAATCAGGTCATTTGAGGCCAAAAGGAATCACAAGGACCCCTACAAAAGCTGATCTCAGTCTATACTATATAGCTGTACCCGGAAGATTGTTTTGATGGATCATAAGGCGCCCATGCTCGAGGAAACTGCAGATGCACTACTATGAATTTTCTGAGATCATACAGGTGGTCAGTAGGACATAGTATACTCGTACCATGGCCTTCTACAAGTTTTCTTTACTTGGGTGTTTTCATGGAAGCTTTGATTCCTGGAATTTTTTTCTCAAAACTAGAGGATTTTTCCAACGAAGAAATTCTTAAATTTTGCCTTAGTAGGCCTCTCTTCAGACCCTAAAGCTTAACCATAATGTAGCCAAAACACTGCCATTCTTCCAGGTATGGATATAAATTGGGCATGGGAACAAGCTGTTTAAAGGGGAGAGATAGAGAGAAGAAAAGAAACACTAGATTATGTTTCTTATGCTATAAATATGTGAAGCATTTCTGATACTTATGTTGCTATTATAATTGACATTTGGACATTATACGTATGCTGTGTAAAGCTTTGCGTTATTGAATAGCTTTGGTTTATTCTCAGTTGACTGTTTGTGCTTCATTGATGCTATGGTAGTTCAGTACATATCTGCCCTTTCTTGCTGTTATTATGCCTGCCTTTTCTTGATGTTATTATGATAAATAGTCATTTAATTTGAAGCAAGGTTGTTTTTGGGATCTTGGATGTGCATTTACTGAGGTGTTTCTTAATTTGTAAAACTTGACAGTGCATCCCCTAGATGAACCAGCATATGTAATGTGCATATGTGCTTGTTTAATGATCTGATCTGTGCTGTCTACAGGATACAGCAATATCCTCCAGCTAGAAGTGATTGCCCTGGCAACTTTGAAATTGATCTGATGGTAAACTATTTATAACCTTCATTTCATTAAAACTGACTATGCGTTATTTGTATTAAAAACTAAGAGATAGATTTAATTCAGATATGACTACATTCCATTAGAGCTTTTAATCTTTGGGGTAGTGACTTCTGAGTTTTACGTCTTCTGATTTCCATGTCAGAAGAGAATTCAAAGTACTCCATTAGATGGACTCATAAAAGATCCATTTCTTTGAACATTTCATTTGCAGGCTTCTCCTAAATCTGTTGATGAGATCAATGGCATTAGAGATTCAAATAAGATTGACATCAAGGAGGAACAAGAGGTTTGTCTTATGAAATTTAATCTGTATACTAAACAGGAGATCTGTTTTTTATCCATTTTGCTGGTATTTCTGTTGCTGAAAACCAATGAATTGTAAATTCCTTTTGCTTTGACATTTCTTTAAGTTTTGGTAGTTATTGTTACCAGCCTGTGTGTTGTATTAAAGCCTAAATAGATCATCGCATTTAGACATTTCGATTCCAATTCAGCTTTGTTTCTTTATCTCTTGAGTTTTCATGATGAGTAATTGGTATTCTCTGGTGAGACCAAATGCCCTTACAGATGGTTTCTATTCACTCTTCTAATTCTTAGGATGTTCATTTACAGGTGGACTTGCCAACCATTCCTACAGATGAGAATTCAATAACAGATGTGCAGAGATGTGAAAAGATAAATGAAACTAAGAATGTTCAAATGTTTGAATGGGAAAATCCAATCATTCAGAAGGTAGAGCCTGGCTGGAACAAAGATTGGGAAGCTGAAAAAACTATTGAACAGTGCAATGAGATGCCCAATCAAAGCCATTGTTTGAAGGACAAACCTAAACAGGAAATAGAAACAGCCAAAAATACCAATGGAGATTCAAGAGTGCAGATAGGAGATAGACCTGGTATGTTTGATTTGCAAATTGGACATATGGAAGGTAGATGTTTCTTTCAGTGACCATTTCTCTTTCAGGTTCTCTGACAATCTTAGGTGTCATTGTGTGATCACCTTTGAGTTTCAAACAGCCACAATAATGATGACCACATCAAATACTATGACAAGCACGACATTGCCCATATCCATGGGTGTGACTGGCTGGCCTGGAGGGCTTCCTCCGTTAGGGTATGTCCACAGAATTTTTTATTCAGACATTTTCAGTTTGTCTGCGTATTTTTGCAGCATGTTGTAGTATATTATTCCAATTTATCATGAAGTGAATCTCTTTTTGTTCTTATGTTGTGGCAGATATTACTCCCCCATGGCAGCAGCAACAGCTGCTGCATGGAGATCATCTTTACCTCTTACTGGACCTTCAACAATTAATAAGAACATCACACCATCACCACAGGTAATAGCAAACTTTTTTTTTGTTTCCTTTTGACAAAGAGACACACTTTTTTTGTTCACAAGGAGCTATGAACCTCATTTGCATTAGCATGGAAGCCATGTCAATGCAGTAAGCCTGTCAAACTCACCATCAGGGCTTTAAACCCGCTGAGATTGAACCTAGGTCTTTGCATGGCGACACCCCTTCTCAACCATTTGACGACAGCTCAACGGACCAAATTTTATTTTTAATATTTTGGAAGAAATACTATGTAAATTTTATTTTTTAGACTATGGTATAGGCCCACTTTTGGTTAGACTCGTGAGAGATTATTTATGGACTTGGATTTTTATTTCTAGGTTTCAGATAGTTTTTCCTTTCCATCTTTGGACCAGATAATTCTCATCCAACACATTATCTGATGATAATAGAGGCTTCTTTAAGTTGTTTACAGATTAGTGAGATGATTCCGTGTTTCCAAAGATGATGCCATTGTAGGGAAACAATCTCTTGGTTGAACCAAATAAACAGGATTGAAATAAGAAAATTTCTTCCATTGGTTTTTAAAGCATGACATAATATGTAGCACTAGATGTGCAAATAGTAAACGGTAGAAAATATGTTTAATGATTTACACATATATGTCTGGTATTGTAGTTGTTGGTTAAACAATTGCTCTTCTGATACAGTTATCAATGTTTTGGTGTAGGCTTTTCTCCAGATGCAGCAATCTCGAAAGCGCTCTGCAACACATGTATATATAACTCTTTTTATTGATACTCATCAACAGTTGATGAAGAACCCTTTGTGGGCAGCAGCCTACGGAGCAAAAGCTTATAATTTAAATATTCCGATGGCTCCAGATGGTTTAACGGGGGTATCTGTGGGTAGTGCTCTTGGGCCTGAAATTAGAGCCACAAGGTTTGCTGCGGGATCTATTAATGGAAGTGGATATGGGATGTCAGCAGTTGCAAAGGATGCCTCATTTAATACTTACATAGATGTAGCTGGGAGACAGCCTCTTTTGCAAGAGCAAACACACACATCACAGCAAGAGCTCACATCATTTCCCCAGGTTGGTTGGAAGCTTTGATTTTAAGCTTGTGTCGACTTTTTGCTCATGGACTTTTCATTTAAAAAATTTAACTACTGCTTGTTTTCTTTATCCAGGCAGGACCTGTTTTTGTGCACCCTGCTACCAGTTCAGCCTCAGTTTCTGCAGCTGGAAACAAAGCAGCAGGAGGAAGTGTTGGGACAAGTGAAGAAATATTGGGCAGGGGCAGCTCTGCATCCCACCACGGTTCATCAGTTTGTGTTGTTCCAGCTAATGGTGAAGGTGCTCTGTCAAACGGGAGTGTTGATAGTGCTGCAGCTGTTCAAACCCAGCACTTGCATTCTGTTATTGGACACAATACTTTTCCTTATTCGTTTTCTCATGGTCAATTTGGACCACTTTTCAATGGACATCTATCTCCACAACAGGTTGGTTGTATTGAATTTCCATTAACCATTCTTTGACAATATTGATATGGTGGTATACATTGTAGGCTATTTAAACTAAATTTGTTATGAAATCTATTTTTCTCAATTTGATTCCAGAGCAAATCTCATTTTATAATTTGTTATCTTGCAGGTTTCTCAATACTACAGTAACCCTTTTGTTGGCCCGCATTTTGTGCAACCTTTACCTCCTCCACAGCAATCTCAAGGTGTGTCTAATTTGATGCCAGAGGTAAGTGTTTCCCAGAAGCTGAGGGATTCCCAGAGTGCGAGCAGGTTGCCTTCTTCAGTATCTGCAGATCAACATCACCACTCACTTAGTACCAATGGAGATTCATTGCAGCATCTGGAGCACGTTAGCAAAAAGGAAAAAGTATCATTAAATGGAATTTCTATGGCTGAAATGAAATCTACGAACCCTAGAAATATTTATGGTCAAAATTTTTCGTTACTGCAGGGGCCGAGCATGAACTTTCCTTCAGCAATCCTTGCTGCTGGCATGCCGACATTTCCAGTGCAGCTTCTAGATTTAAATCAGATGGGATCCTTAACAGGCAATCATTCAGGGAAAATGGATCAGCAAGCACAGACAGACTTGCAATCTCACTCCCAGTCAAAACTAACATTGCAGCAACAGCAGCAATACCATACGCAGGCACAAGGACCCTTTGCGGGTGGTGTTGAAGACATCAAAATAAGTGTCACAGAAGGCAGTTATAGTAGTGGATGTAAAGAAGACAGAAAATCAAATGGTAAGCATGAATTAAATCAATCAAATATGTCAAGAGTGGACTTGGAGGCATCTCCAACAAAAGATGCGTGTAGCCTACCAAGCCTTGCTGGTTCACATATAAATATTGTGGCACCGATTTGTTCTATTGTATCTACACCTGACAAACAGTTTTATCAGAGCTCCAAGCATATGGTTAATCACAAGACTTCTTCAAGCTCATATAAACCGTTAGCACCACCTGTAGTAGAATCATCTGTGGCTTCACTATCAGAGAGAACACCTACTCTGTCACCTACCTATGGTAAGATGCCTCCTGGACAAGGATTCCTGTTTCCAGGGCATAGTGTAAGTTCCTCTGGTCAGGGTGTAAGACAGGGAGGTACTTTGCAGCAGCAGGGAATACTTTCTCAGCAATCACTGGCTGGATCACTAATGCCTGTGGCTGTTACCTCTGGTTCTCCATCTCAAGCCACACTTGCATCAGTGGCCAAAACCCAGGGACTACTGCCAAAGAGCTCACAATCTGCAACAAATGTAATTCCAATTTCAAGGTTGCCTCCAGCTTCATCCATCTCCTCTCCTGTTGCCACTCCAAATGGACTTTCTGTCAGAGACTCTCTCTCAATAAAGTCTTCATCTGGACCCACTGCAGCCAAAAAAAGCTCACTATCATTTACACCAAATACGGCATCAGTTTTGAGTTCTGGTCCTCTAGCTCAAAACTTGCCATTAAAGCCTTCACAGGCACATTTTCACCAGCATCTACCCTACCTCATGTTTCAGCAAAACGTACAACCTATGGACTCTTCTCAGCAGCAGCAGCAATTGTCCCTGGAACAACAACAATATCCTTTGCCTTATAATCAGCACCAAGCCGTTCAGGTACATAACCAGTCTTTGGCACAGGAACCGCAACTCCAGTTTCGACCCCATCTCCTCACACAGCAAAACCCACAATATTTACAATTGCAGTCCTATATACATGAACAGGCTCCATCTCAACCATCCATGATATATCTACAGAAAACAGCACAACAAATGAACCAACAATCTGGACATATGTCTTCTCAGCCTCGACATCTCGGTAATATGCAGCAGCAGGCCCTTGAACTTCAGCAACAGCAGCAAAAGCTGCCAACTCCTACTTCATTTAGTATTGCAACAAATGGTTCTTTGCCTGCTACTTCGTCTCTATGTTTACCGGGAAATAATCCCGAAACTATGATTTCTTGTGGAGCTGTGATATCTCAGGCAACATCGGCAAGACCACTGACACCCACAAAATTAACTAGTGAGATTAACATGTCTGTTTTACAAGAAGGCAATAGTGCTGGGCCTGCTTTTGCACTTATCCAATGTGATCAATCTAATTTGGCTCCTTCGAGTCAGCAGCAGATTAGTAATAACTGGACAAATTCTGACACGAATGGAAAACTTGGTGAAAAGCCAGTGACAGGCAACTGATCTATATTACTCGAAACATATTTGTAATGTTACCTTCGCAACATTAGTGTTGCAATTTTGGGGGGGAGGGAGAAGGGTCTTTCAATAGCTTAAAATATTCTTAATCGAGAAGTAAATGAGAATGGTGCTGCTTGTTACGGCTATTGAAAAACTAATTACATTGTTGTTGTCCTTGAGACTGCTCAGATATCAACCAAACTGAATATATGGAGAGGCAAACTTCGAACAATCATCATGGGAATTACGCTTACAGGCCCTGTTTTATTGCTCATATTCCATGATGAAGTGCTTCCTCATATGGTTGGCCACAGGTGTTACAGCTATAGTCTGTATTATTCCTTGGTTCGCTCTGTCACTTTCCGGGGCTGCTTTTCATCCCACTCACTTGTACTTAATGATAGTTTGCAGGTTTAGACATTCATAAATAACTTTAACAAAGGTTACAAGACCTGCTTCAGGTCAGCGAAATTGGAAGGCAGCCTTCGTTCTGAAAGAATCTGTTTCATGTTAAGTAGGACCAGACTTCTCTCCCTCGAAGAAAGCAGCAAGGATATAATGGGAAAGGTTCAGAGATCGGATAAATAAAGTTTCAAGACGCCAATTTAGAACCAAATCGGATGTAAGCTCTTCTTTTTCAAAAGCTGGTTTTATGGAGGAATAAGCAAAGGAAGTAGCGAAAGTTTTGTAATTAAATGTATATGAAATGGAAAAGGTAATTATTGGCACTTTTCCTAACAGATATTTTGGTTTATTTTGTATTACAGAAGTTTAATTCTTTTGTTTAAAGAGTAACAGGTGGCAGTTTTTTTTTCTTTCTATGCAAGTATCTTTTCTGTCAGCTTGTCATATTTTCATAAGCAATACTGTCAGCTTGTCATATTTTCATAAGCAATAATGATTCTCACCAGGTGGAAGTTTGATCTATGAAAGCATCTTTTCTGTCAGTTTTTCATAAGCTTTAATGATTGTCTATGTTGTGCCGCAAATTCTGATCACGAAACTGTCGTGACAACTATTTTGTTTTTGCAATTTTAAGGTTTCTTGACGTGTGGCTGAACAGGTTTAAAAGGCTGTTGGTAATAGAAAACTTAGTCAACATCATTTTGTATGGTTTTGACAAAGTCAAACAATTATTTTACAAAATTTGTTTTAAAGTTCATTATATATGTGTGTGGGGTCGGGGTCTAGTATGGATGTTCCATGGGGAAAATGGTTCAAATCTCACTTACCAATGAAATCAGTGTTTTATTTAAGTTAATTGTTGATTCAGTGTTTTTAAAAGTTAATTGGGATCCATAAGTTCTCAAATTTATTTTTTCTAAGATTTCAATATTTTAAATTAAGATGGAATATTTAAATTAAGATGGTTATATGAAAAAGAATTCATAAATATATAAATAATTGGTAAAATAATAATAAAATGTATTAGAAGCAAATTATCTTTATTGAATTATAATATAATTTAAAATTTTCAATTGGAATGTCAATTATATTATTCCAGAGTTTAAATTCTACTGGGTTAGGTTGATTATATAATATGAATAGAATAGTTGGTAAAATAAATGTTTTTGTGAATTAATTATTGGTTAGGATAATTAATTGTTATTTTTTTAGGATTTTAATATTTTGAATTAAGATGATTATTGGAGAGACAATTTTATTATAATAGTAATATATGAATTGTTGGTAAAATAAATGCATTAGAAGCCAACAAAAAATATCTTTATTGATTTGTAATATAATTTTAATTTTTTAATATAATGTCAATTATATTATTGTACGACATAATCTAAAAATTGAGTTTAAATTCACTTTTTGAATTAGTTTTTTTTAGTGAGATTGTCAAGGTATTTACAACTCATTTTAATTAGTTAGATAACTCTATTATAAATATATTGGAAGTAAATTATCATTGTTGAGTTGTAACATAATTTTAATTTTAGGATATAGACACAATGCAATGTCAATTGTATTATTGCATAACAAAATGTGTAATGCATAACAAAATTTAATCCGACTTGTTATATGTTTTTCAATGTTTTTTTAGTTAATTGTTCTTTGAAATTAACAAGTTATCAACCATTTCATTTAAACCCTTCAAATTTTCTTTACTTAGTTATTAATATTTTAGATTAAGATGAGTGTGAGAAAGACAACTCCCTTATAATATCAATGTAAATAGTTGGTAAAAATAAATGCATTGGAAGCCAATCATCTTTGTTGAGTTATAACACAATCCTAATTTCATGATGATAACCCAAATCCTAATATCCTAATGCTTGTTGATTGTATATTATTACACCAAAGAATCTAGCCACAAACTATTTTTATGGAAAATATTATATTAGAAGTTTTTATAGTTGAACATATTTACACACAACTTCATAATGAGATTAAATTGAAAATTACATAATTTTGGGCTTCTTTGAAATAAATGATTATATATATATATATATATATTTTATTTTATATAATTTTGTTAAATTATACAATATTTTATGGTACGTTTATGATAGTTTTAATTGGTTTAATTTAAAATGTTTATAAAAAATACATACTCTTAAATCTAAAATTTCATATAACAAACCTACAAAATTTCTATATTTAATAATGTTTACAAATATCTTAACTTCCATATCAAGTACAACTTTTTTATTTTATTTAATATATCTCAAATCTGTGAAGGCCCTTGATCATTTACTTTCATTCATAACCATTAAATTAATTATTATTATGTTGGTTTAAATCATTTGCAATTTTAACTAAGTTATGTGAAAATGGTTAATTTTCTCATTTTCCAAAAATTAAAAAATAGTTTTCTAATTTCTTGGAAATCTTATCTCTGATTTTTGATTGGCCTAACAAGAAGGGGATTCCAGAGAGCTTGATAATTTATTTAATAATAATAATAATAATAATAAATTCTTAGTGGCTATTAATAATAATAATAAATTCTTAGTGGCTATTTTGTTATTGAGTGGTTTTATTTTTGGTATTTGTTAGTGCTTGATAATTTATTTAAAAATAATAATAATAAAAAATTTAGAGTGGCTATTTTATTTTTGTATTTGTTAGTGCTTGATAATTTATTTAAAAATAATAATAATAATTTTTTGGTATTTGTTAGTGCTTGATAATTTATTTAAAAATAATAATAATAAAAAATTGGGAGTGGTTATTTTATTTTTGGTATTTGTTAGTGCTTTATAATTTATTTAAAAATAATAATAATAAATTTTTGGTATTTGTTAGTGCTTGATTATTTATTTAAAAATAATAATAATAATAAATTGGGAGTGGTTATTCTTTTAGTAAGTGGTTTGACATGAACACTAACCTTGACAATGTTATGGTATTGCTCTTCCCCATGATGACAAAACTAACATCGTTGCAGGTTGTGCACAGATATTTTCATAAATTTTCATATTTCTAGATTATATATCATATGAATTTTTACGAAGGACAGAGTATGTGTGGGGATTTTACTGTACGGAGTACGAAATATGTGCGGGAGATCAGTGGCATAGAGCTTCAATTTTAGAGCTATGAATCTTAAAAAATGATCAGATATGTGTGGGAGAACCTAATGATTAACCATAGCACTAACATAGCCTTGTCCCGCAATAGCATGTCACATGGATTGAAAACATAGTTCTCTTAATATTGCATAGTAAGATTAGCTTTTATAGTCCAATGATTATCCTCGTCAGTGTTAGAGCACCACCGTCTATGCAAAATACCCCAGTTTTTCTGCACATTGTTATTCACACAGTAAATGTTCCACACAACAAATTTGTACCAACTACCACATCGTTCATTAGTGTCACAACACTCACTATGTAAATCACCCTAGTTCTCCCCCACATACTTTGTCCTCTACACAAGGAAACATAATGGTATTAATTCGACATTTGTTCACCCCCCCACAGATTGGTGTATAGGGTATTGTTAAACTATTAATGTTAGTTTGCAAGATTTTTTTTGCAAAATAGATTTGTTGTGAAAAGAAGCGCATATGTAGGAGAACGAGGGGTTTCACAAGTGCTCTAACAATGTGTTATTGCTCTAGCATTGGTTTTAGAATTGAATCTTTGTGGATGACGAGATATGTGGAGGATTTCATTGTGCAGAGCTTTTATATTAGAAATTGAATAGGGTATTTTCGGGAGAACAAGGGATGCGTAGGGAAATTAATGTTAAACTATTAATATTATTATATTAATATTATTATGTTTCATTTTGCGGGGCTTTGACTATGTGGAAGATAGGGTATGTTTATCGATTTCTCGAATTTAATATTTCGTTGTGCGGAAATATTTTTACAATTTTCCAAATCATAAATTGTATATCGTATAAATGTTTACAAAGATCAGAGAATATTATTATATTTCATTGTGCATATATTTTACTATGTGGAGTACGGAGTATGTGCGGGAGAGCGAGGGGTTTCATGAGTGCTTTAACATTGTGTTATTTCTCTAAACAGGGTATGTGCAGGACATTTCATTGTGCAAATATTTTATATTGGATACTTTATTTGACAGGGACGAAATTAGGGACTTTATTATTTTTCATTGTGCAAAGCTTTGGCTGTGCAGAAGGTGAGATATGTACGCCGATTTGCCAAATAAATGTGTATGCTAGCCGAAAAGGAAAATCAATAACGATTCACTTTGACGTAGAGTATAGGCAACAAATTAAATATAACAATACAAATAAATTTCGTGCATGAAAATTAATTGTTATTTTCAAATGCAGCCACAATTTCTTGTTTTAATGTTACAAAAATCAAAGAAGGATTAATACTATTGACAATTGGGCTATATAAGCTATTCTAAACTGATTTTCTTTACGGAGGACGGGGTATGTGCGAGGATTTCATTGTGTGGAGTACAAGGTATATGTAGGAGAGTAGTTGTGTAGAGCTTTAATTTTAGAGCTATGGATATTTGCGAAGGACCGGGTATGTGCAGGAGAACATAATGATTAAAACTTTTAATTCCCACATCGTTGACCAGAGCACTAACATAACAGTGTCCTACAAGCACATGTCACACTGATAAAAAATACGGTTTATTTAATGTTTCATAATAAGAGTAGCTTTTAGAGTCCAACGATTATCCCCCGTGAGTGTTAGAGCAGCACCGTCTATGCAAAAGGCCCTGGCTCTCTCGCACATACTTTGTCCTCCGCACAATAAACATTTTGCACAACGAAACCGTACCAATTATCGCATCATTTCTCAGTATCACAACACTCACTATGCAAAAAAAAACACTAACAAACATGTAAATTACTACATATCCTTGATATCAGAAGCGACATGAGCCAAAATATTGAGATGAAAAATCAACATTTCGTTTTCTAATTGTGGTGGCTCCATCTTCAATTTCAATATTGCTATTTTCTAGTTTAGAAGGCCAAAGTGGATGTGTGCTTCAGATTTAATCATTTCAGAATGCTTTAAGACCAAATCAATGAGAAATTCCAGAGCATCGATTATTCTAATTAGTGAAGAATTGAACTCTTGCTCTATAGTTCTAGAAAGGGGCTCCATAAGCTTCAATCTGTGTTAAACTTGCGAATAAACTAGGTGAATTATGGTTATAATCCCTAACTCTATGTTTGCAAAGTCTATCTAGCAATGAAAATATATCATCTATCTAAGTTTCCTTTATTTTAAGCCTATGTATTTCCCCTTAATGTTGCCTTTGAGTTTGCACTGGTGTAAACGTTCATTGTCCGAAGGGCGTGCGAAGAATGACGTAGGCGAGAAAACGGGGGTGCAGAAGAAAATTTATGTTATGGACGTGTAATTAATTTAACTATGAACAAATTTAGAATTAGTATTATTTTGTTTTCTCTTGTGAAGCTTTCCTTGTGCGAAGCTTTTAGTATGCGGAGGATGGGTAATGTATGCAACAACGGGGTGCAAATGGAAAATTAATTTTAAACTATTTTTCATTTAAAACTTTTACAGATTTAGCTATGCAAAATCAAGGATGTGCAGAGGACAGGATATGTGCAAGAGAATGTAGGTGTAGAAGAAACTTTATAACTTTAATCCATAATGTAATGGTGTTTCACATTTGCTAATTACATATATACAAATATGCTTAAGGTAAAGTTTTTTTTAGTTTGTGTTTTCTACAATAAAATATTCGATTCAATTTTCGTGCTTCAGATAAATTTCATTTTGTGGATTTTTTCTTCACTTGGTAGAACGTTTAGTAAATTATTTAGCATTCTTTAGAATTAAAATATTACCAATAATATATAATAATAATAATGTTGAAGAACTGTGCGGAAATAAAAATCTTACGAAAGTGGAGAGCTTTCTTTATGATAACACAATCTTTAATCAGTTAATTAGCAAAGTCTTTAGCGCAAAAGAAGTTGATTATGCAGGGGTGAACAAAAATCACTATTGTGCGCACTTCAACAGTGCTTCATAAAGTGTGTTAATAACATAGTATTGGGGACCAACATGAAAGGTTTCTCCACACAATGGATTTTCTTTGCAATTTGGCACATATGCCTACTGACACAAAGATAGCCATAAACAAAGCTTTTACTGTGCGGATAGCACAACCTTTAATCAGTTGATCAACAAAGTCTTTAGTGTAGAAGAAGTTGATTTTGCCGGAGTTCGGAAACCATACTCAGTCTGCAAGAGGTGTTCGTTGACATTCATACTTAGGCGGAAATGTTCCAACGGATAGATTTCATTGTGCGGAGAGGTTTCAATGGGGATACAAAAAGTCTATAAACATTAAATAAGAAACATAACTATTTTTCTTTTAAATAGACAATATTGATTTATTGCAATAAGGACTTTATTAATAAACATTAAATAAGAAACATCAATATTTCGTTTTAAATAATATAGAACCTATTCATCATCAATAATTTCTAATCTTGCATGTGGATCATTATTTTGCAGGTGGATCATTGACCAAATTGTTCATTTTGTCAATTATAATGTTATGTGCTGAGAATATGGGCATATGATATCACAATTAATAACAAGTTGATCAAAGTGTTCATTTTGTCATCTAACAATATTTCTGGTGCATTGGTAGTAAATCATTTCCCCATATTGCCGTCACATAACATTATGATTGAGTAGGGCCTTCTGGTAATTGTAATGCTTCTCTTCGCAACGTCTTGGTGCGATAGGAAAATCTAAGCTCTTCTTCGTTGTAGCTATTACTTTAACTTTTGCCTGAATTAAGAGCACGACTTTTTCTATGGTGCGAATATTGTGCTACTTTCCTTGTTGCAATTGTAGACTATTCTATTCTGTCGATCTATCAATTTTTTTGCAGACTGATATGAATTTTCATTTTCGATAGACTATTATTACACTGGCTTTATCATTAATATTTGCAGATCCAGATCAATACACTTAAGTGTGGCAAGTGTGTGAGATATTTTTTAATTGAACTTGAAAATGATAGCATACACATGCCACCTTTGAAATTTATGTTGGAAATAATACTGAGAGGGGGGGTGAATCAATATTAGTTAAATCAATTACTTTTTCTTTTCATACTCTGATTTATATACGCTACTTCAATGAAGGTAACTCGCGTGTACACGCAATTGTATTTAAGGCAACCAATGTATATCCAACAAACTTATGATTTAGTTAACTCATCATATGTTGATCTTTAATCAATGCATCGATACTTCATTAACCATATAAACAGTAACCATGTGCAGTAATAACAAAACAAACCATCACACATAAGAAACACACATGAACACTAAGATTTAAGGTGGAAACCCAATGCGGGACAAAAACCACCTGCTGTTGTCTTCTTTTAAGAAAAACTTGTTTACAATCTTGTATTGGTGCAGACTCATACCAGTACGCAGGCACCCACCTGCAGAAGGCTACAACCTTCTCTCATTCTCCAGCTACTACTGGAAGGGAGCTACAACCCCCTAGCTCTCATACTAGCCGATCCGTTTACTAGTACGTAGGAACCGGCCTACATAAGGCTCCAACCTTCACTCGTTTTCCAGCTGCTACTAGAAGGGAGCTCCAACCCCCTGGCTCTTGTACTAGCCGATCCATTTACTAGTACATAGGTGCCAGCCTACAGAAGGCTCCAACCTTCACTCGCTTTCCAACTGCTACCGGAAGGGAGCTCCAACCCCGTGGCTCTTGTGCTAGCCAATAGGTTTACCAGTATGTAGGCACCGGCCTACAGAAGGCTACAACCTTCTCTCTTCCTCCAGGGACCACATTTCATAAATTTTCAGACTGGATACTCCTGGAACACAACACTACAATCTGAAAGCCTCGTTTCATCAAATTTTCATATTGGACCCATCAATAATGTTGAAGCTCAAAATCAATCACCACTGCAATACAACCATCAAATACATCTGCATCAAACAATCACTGAAACTCAATCATCACTCTTTGAATCAACCATAACGGAATCAATCAATCACTGACAACCCATCATCACTGAAGCAAATCACAATCAATCAATCTGAACATTTAGAACACTGTCACCAGAATACAGTCATCAAAACACAAAGCATAACCCAGAACTCTGCATCAACAACCAGAACCAACTGCAACTTTAAACATCATATTTCATAATGTATACGCTACTTCGATGTGTCGAACCAACATGTATACATGCTTTAACCAAAGTGAACCAACATACAGATCTGCAAATACTAACCTAAAACTTCACAGCTATTCCAGACTTCAGTCATACCCAGATCATAACATTTACAGAATAAAAAATGCATCAGTATTCAAATCTAGACTATCTATGATCAAACCACATAATGATAATTCATTTCAAGCCTTATGATGTCGATCCATCATCCATCATCAACCACATAGGTGCATCCTTAGTTCAGATCAAACAAAGCATCAGAAGCCCATAACCTGCATATTTGATCTAACACTTCATAAGATATTTAATACTTTCACACATGGCCTAATGATCTTCTCCTCCTTCTATAGTTTTAGTCCTTTCTCAATACCTTGGACCAAAACCACTTAGGACCAATACCTCGGACCAAGTACCCTGGATCACTACCTTGGACTAAATACTTTGGACCAAAACCTTGGTTTTCCAACATGTACGCGCTTTTCTTCCTGTGAAAGTGCGTGTATACTTATATGCACCTTTTGTTCTGTTAACCCGCGTGTATACGTTGCTTGGACAAGGTGAACTAGCGTATATTTCTTAAACTACCTTACATCAACCTTTTCCTTTACTTTCTTTATTCTGATTAGTAGACCTAAGTTCCATCTTCCTGTTCTTCTATACCAATGTCCTATTACTTCTGAATAGACCTGTTACACTGTAATTTTCCATATTACTTCTGAAATGATTCCTTTGAACTGCCATGCATTCTGTCACATCTGATATGTCTCCTGTAGATTCATCTAGTTACCATATACAAGTGAGTTGTTCTGCTACAAGTGGGTTGTCATCAAGTACAACACATGTATCATAATGCCAACAATACCCCCCTTTGGACTTGATGGCAACCATGTTGGTGTTGATTACTGCAAGCTGTAGAAACTATTTAGAGATAACAAGAAACAC
This sequence comes from Pinus tabuliformis, assembly GCA_031772625.1. NCBI lineage: Eukaryota > Viridiplantae > Streptophyta > Pinopsida > Pinales > Pinaceae > Pinus > Pinus tabuliformis. The sequence continues at coordinate 1,425,736,791 of CM062816.1, forward strand.
CAAAATACTCCCCCCTTTGACATCAAGGGCAAAGGGCGGACCAAGATATTCTCCCCCTTTGATATCAAGGGCAAAGGGCTAACCAAAATGAAGACTTTTATATCTAAATAGCTGAATATGAACATTGATCATACTCCCCCTAGGCACATGCTGAATTAGCTGATTAAACTTCCCCTTTGTACATGCTATCCATGCTCCCCCTGAGCACATGCAGAGTCTACAAAAATATTTTCCAAAGAATAACATGACACTATAACTCAATTATGTGAGTTTGACCTTACTATCACCAATGACTCATACATACATGAATCTCCCAATCAAATGGGGATATACCAAATTTGACTCATCCACCCAACCAAATGGGGATACACCAATTGTTTATACATGACAGAAATACAATAAATATTACATCATCCATCCCATGCAAAGTGGGGATATGAATTATATCACTTGTCCAATAGGACTCATTCAAATGTATGAGAAGTCATATCTCACCCTATACTTTACATGATTTAAGCAACAAATGGTATAAATATCTGAAGCCATAGCTGGACTCAGCAACCATAATGCCAACAATGCAGAATGCGAGTGAAGGCTAATGCTCCCCCTGAACCTGTGCTACCTGTGCATTGTCAACAAGTCATTCATCAAGGCATCTTTGTTAGTTAGATAAAAAGTAATGAACAAAAACATATCGTCAGACTGTAATCATCAACATCAGATAGAGCGCCCATATCAGAGTCTGACCCACTATTTTTCCTGTCAGAAAAACATATACGCTTCTTCAGCCACAGAAACCCGCGTGTATACGCGACTATACTTCATGAAACCTGCGTATAATAACCTTCCTCTGAAAAACTGGATTTAATAGCAGGATGATGCAGCAACTACTCCCAACTTTTGTCTGAGATATTCAAATGTTTCTTTGGGCAGTGGTTTAGTGAATATATCAGCAACCTGTATATGTCCATCATTAGTTCCCAAGATATGACAATGTAATTATCATCAACCTGTGACAAAGTATGCTACATATAGATATCAACTCATCCTCTTGATCTCATCAAGATCAACTTGCTCTGTTTCCTTAGTAGAAATAGCCTTATCATAACCTTCCACGAATCAACTAAGAATATGTCATATCTCCAAGTAGTAACACAAAATCATATCATATGTATGTGAAAACACCATAGTCATCATCTATGATAATAGCATCATCATCAGAACTGCATGATCTTTCCACAAGAACCCTCAATATATCAACCATGTATCATCACTAGGAAACATATCCTATCTGATAAGCATCAACCACGATAATCAACATATGTGAGTATCAACTTATCATCATAAGGTAAGAAGTCATCATCATTATGCGACTCAGTAAGCCATGTCTCTGAATATCCATGTCTTCAAATAGCTATGTCTTCATGAGACCTGCAATAACACCATTCTCTTGTTCAACCAACGATATTTATCAATATGCAACTTAAGTAATCATCCATGTATCCAACATAATGTGTATCCATCAACTATGTATCTAGAAAACCATGAGCTCATAGTCATTTGTCAAGCTTTATTGATATCATCAACAACAATAATCCTCAACCATGTAAGAGCCAAGAACTATATGAATCCTGCATCATAACTGCACCATATGGACTTTATGCATCTTTGAAGGCATGCTGACACCAAAGAAATGAGTGGCTCATCATCAAATAATGAAGTTGTGTACTCAAGCTTTGTACTTCTTCTTGTCCTTATGAAGATCACCGTGTAAGAAACATATACGTACTATATGCATCATCAAAAAAAAAATCATCCACAATCATCCATAAATCTGATCTGAATAACAACTATGTAACCCCAAGCAATACAAGTATCATCATCATAGGCAACTTATAACCGCAACATAGCATGATGTATCAAAACACTTTAGCCACATAAGCATCATCACCATTGATAAGAATTATTTGATACCAAAGACTTCTAAACATAATGCCAACAATGTAATAATAGAAGCCTAGCATATTCTCCCCCTAAACCTGTGCCACCTGTTCACTGTCAGATCTGATCATTGCATATATTAGTAAGAAATATTAAGGCATCATCATCAATTAGATATACATCAAGTTATCAACAACTTATGAGGATCAAAAGCACTTCTAAATAACATCCACAGACTGTAGTCATCTATCATCAAGACATAAAATATAATTGATAATTGTCTGAATCATATCAGATCATTTTTCTAAGTCTGTCCCACTACTTCTTCATTAAGCCAACATATACGTGTCTGTGCAACTTATAACTCACATATATACACGATTTGTCTTCATGATAACTGCGTATGAGAATTAGGACACTGAAATTTAATACTTTCAGTTCCTTCTGAGTTTGTTTTGTCTGTACACTGAGCTATGCCACATCTTTCTGTCTGTGATTCCTTCTTCTTCCATACCTTGGAGTGTGATGATGTTTGTTCCTTTTGGTATGTTGGCCGAAATTTTCTCCTGCATTCTTTTGCTATATGCCCAAACTTGTTACAAGCATAACATCTTATATGTTTCATATTCCTTCTAAAGCAGTCAATGGCTTTGTGACCAAACATATTGCAAGAAAAACAATATCCCTTGAAGTACCTCGAAGCTAATGATGTTTCAGTGTGATGTTTATTAGCTTGAACCATTCTACTTCTGCATCTTGCTGCAACATGTCCAAAATTATGACATACAAAACATTCAACATTATTCATCAGAGGAAAGAACTGATTATCACTTCCATAGTTAGGAGTAAATGATTTTATTTGAAGTATTTCTTTCCTTGGTTGTTGATGGGGTTGACCTCTTATCTCCTTGTTGAGCATTTCAAATTTAGAGTTCCCTGCCTCATCTTGTGAACTAGATTCACCTTCAACAGTTTCATGAAAACCAAGACCAGATTTGATGGTAGGAGACCTTTGACTACTAAGAATATCATCCAAAATCTTAGTACTATCTTGAAATCGTAAAAGTTTATTCTTTTCTTCTAATTTACCTTTTAGGATATTTACCTCAACCTGATATTATTCTTCCTTTTCAAGATACTGCTTCTTCATGATTTCTTCAGCTTTTCTTCCTTCTTCCACTTGTTGCCTTAATTCGAGAACTTCATTTTTTTGTTCTTCAAATGCTTGGAGTAGTTCTCCATTCTGCTTATTTGAATTTTTGAGCTCTTCTTTTATAGAAACGACCATAGCTTCAAGACCTTCACAGTAGCTGGTTCTTTCTATAAGTTCCTTGGTTGTTGTTTCCTTTTCATTCACTTCATTTCTCAATGATGTCACTTCATCCTGCAGCCTTTGACTTTGATCTTCCTTTTCTTTGTACTGCTTCTTTATTTTGTTTCCTTCCTCCAATTGGGATTTTAACCTGGTAACTTCCTCTTTGTAGGCACATTCCCTTTTATCAATTAGATCTTTTTGATTTCTAATTGTGTCTGTGAGCCTTTTAAATTCTGCCTCTATTTGATTTCTTTCTCTTTCACCCATAAGAGCAAATTTAGTTGTTTCGCTGTCACTTTCATTATCTTCAAATGAATAGAGAAATGTATCACCATAGGACAAAAAAATCATACTTGATAGTTCTTTTGCTTGTTCATCTTCATCCTGAGGTGATTCTGAAACTGAAGAGTTTCTTCCACATAAACCCCAATCGTCTCTCCCACTGTCACAGTTCCTTTGAGATGCCTTCTTCTTTTGAGGTGCTTTATTCTTTAGCTTTTTTCCCATTGTTTCTACGGATCTCCTTCAAGTGATCAAGCTTCTGCCAAAGGACTTGCTCTGATACCAATTGTTGGAAATAATACTGAGAGGGGGCTGAATCAATATTAGTCAAATCAATTACTTTTTCTTTTTATACTTTGATTTATATACGCTACTTCAATGAAGGTAACTCGCGTGTACACACAACTGTATTTAAGGCAGCCAACGTATATCCAACAAACTTATGATTCAGTTAATTCATCATATGTTGATCTTTAATCAATGCATCAGTACTTCATTAACCATATAAACAGTAACCATGTGCAGTAATAACAAAACAAACCTTCACACATAAGAAACACACATGAACACCAAGATTTAAGGTGGAAACCTAATGCGGGACAAAAACCACTTGTTGTTGTCTTCTTTTAATATAAGAAAAACTTGTTTACAATCTTGTACTGGTGCAGACTCATACGAGTACGCAGGCACCCATTTGCAGAAGGCTGCAACCTTCTCTCGTTCTCCAGCTACTACTGGAAGGGAGCTACAACCCCCTAGCTCTTGTACTAGCCGATCATTTTACTAGTACATAGGCGTCGACCTACATAAGGCTCCAAACTTCAATCATTTTCCAACTACTACTAGAAGGGAGCTCCGACCCCCTGCCTCTTGTACTAGCCGATCCATTTACTAGTACATAGGTGCCAGCCTACAGAAGGCTCCAACCTTCACTTGTTTCCCAGCTACTACTAGAAGGGAGCTCCAACCCCCTGGCTCTTGTACTGGCCAATATGTTTACCAGTATGTAGGCGTCGGCCTACAGAAGGCTACAACCTTCTCTCTTCCTCCAGGGACCACATTTCATAAAATTTCAAACTGGATACTCTTGGAACACAACACCACGATCTGAAGGCCTCATTTCATCAAATTTTCATATTGGACCCATCAATAACATTGAAGCTCAAAATCAATCACCACTGCAATACAACCATCAAATACATCTGCATCAACCAATAACTAAAACTCAATCATCACTCTCTGAATCAACCACCACTAAATAATCAATCACTGACAACTCATCATCACTGAAGTAAATCACAATCAATCAATCTGAACATTCAGAACATTGTCACCAGAATATAGTCATCAAAACACAAAGCATAACCTAGAACTCTGCATCAACAACCAGAACCAACTGCAACTTCAAACATCATATTACACAATGTATACGCTACTTCAATGTGTCAAACTAGCATGTATACGCGCTTTAACCAAAGTGAACCAGTGTACAGATCTGCAAATACTAACTTAAAACTTCACAATTATTCTAGACTTCAGTCATACCTAGATCATAACATTTACAAAATAAAACATGCGTCAGTATTCAGATCTAGACTATCCATGATCAAACCACATAATGATAATTCATTTCAGGCCTTATGATCTCGATCCATCATCCATCATCAACCACATAGGTGCATCCTTAGTTCAGATCAAGCAAAGCATCAGAAGCCCATAACCTGCATATTTAATCTAACACTTCATAAGGTATTTAATACTTGCACACATGGCCTAATGGTTTTCTCCTCCTTATATAGTTTTAGGCCTTTCTCAATACCTTGGACCAAAACCATTTAGGACCAATACCTTGGACCAAGTACCTTGGATCACTTCCTTGGACCAAAATACCTTGGACTAAATACCTCGGACCAAAACCTTGGTTTTCGAACATGTACGTGCTTTTCCTCCTGTGAAAGTGTGTGTATACATATATGCACCTTTTGTTCTGTTAACCCGCGTGTATATGCTGCTTGGACAAGGCGAACCAGCGTATACTTCTTAAACTACCTTAGATCAACTTTTTCCTTTACTTTCTTTATTCTAATCAGTAGAGCTAAGTTCGATCTTCCTGTTCTTCTATACAAATGTCCCGTTACTTCTGAATAGAGCTGTTACACTGTAATTTGCCATATTACTTATGAAATGATTCCTTTGAACTGCCATGCATTCTGTCACATCTGATATCTCTCATGTAGATTCATCTAGTTACCATATACAAGTGAGTTGTTCTGCTACAAGTGGGTTGCTATCAAGTACAACACATGTATCATAATGCCAACAATTTATACCAATTCCTGCCAGTGAAAGGATTTTTGGTTACATCATTTCGATATGCAATAAGCTGTAATGGTTGTTAGCGTGCTTTTTTTTGGGGGTGGGGGAGGGGAGTGAGAGTATTCTAACGAGGGGTTACAATTGTGAAACAAAAAAATGATTCTCCGGGCAAATTTGTGGTTTTGATAGACATTGTTTTCTTTTTTCCTTTTCCATCAACGTGTGATTAGAGAATAACACTAGTTGTTTTATTTCAATCAAATTGTGATTATTATAGAAATTATGATTATTCTTTTGTATTCGGAAACAAGTTGCATTACATTGCTTACTGTTTCATTCTTTTTCTTTTCCTACTAACACATCAGTTATCATTGAGAAATAGTTCATAGTGAAATTAATATTTTTTGAAATGTAATTGCTAAAGCATCAATGAACATGCATGTTTGAAGCGTCATTGCTGGAACATCAATGGAGAATCATTTGTTTACTATGGAAATGAATGGAATGGACACAATAGTAAGACAACATAATCTATTTCGTTTGAACTATTTTGCATATGTTGTGACAAATTGAATATTCGATAGTATGCGAACTCTATTGCATGTAAGATACACACCAACATAATTGTGTGAAGGAACAATAGAACATTTCAAGAATTGTTTACAATAATTACTCTAGACCATGATAGCACTAATATCAACAGGTTTATTTGCGTACTTTGTTTTACATGTAGGATTAATAAAAGTCGTAACAAGTAAAAATTATTTTTATATTATAACAATCGTGGACTTATATTTTTTTGCAAATGTCAACTCCGAAAAGTTTATTGTGTGGAAGTCAACACACTGAGTGGAACTTCTGCACATTGAACTGCCTTCCGCACAATAATTTTCCTTCTACACTATCTACTTTCACGAAACTCGAAATGGAATTTTGCATGAGAGAGAGTTACTTTAATTAAATGTCATATTCTTATGAACCAAACAAAACAAAACATTAAAATTTACATAAGTAAAAATATGTAAAGAACCTTTATAACTTTAATTGTGTAGAGGATCTTCACACAATGAACTTTAATAATAATATTTTAATTCTAGATTATTTTAGTAATAATACTTTAAATTTTCTAACTGGTAGTGACTATATAAATGAATTCAATATCAAAAAAATAAAACGAATGCAGAGGAAGTTCATTGTGCAGTGCTCAGTACAATGAACTTAGAATGAACTTCTTCCGCATCATTGAGGGATCTCTTACTATTATCAACTTCAAAGCTAGGAAATTAACCTTGCTAAAGTGTATACTAGTATTTTAAAATAAACTTACATTTAAATGTTGATAAGCTTTATAGCTTTATTGCTAAAAGTTTATGTCAGATTTCTTATTGTCGCTTGTGCATTTATGTTCTCATGAGCATACTCTGTCTTTGGCATATTCTTCATTGCGGATAGTTAAAACTTTTTTCTTAGCTTCGATAACCATTCTTGTGTATAGCTATATCTTCAAAAGTTTTGAATGAGAAATATTTTAAAAATTAATTAACGAAATTCTTTTTCCTAGTGCATAAAAGAGCTATGTTTTCTTACAACTATTAGCAAGTGCTTATGCGAAAAACTTTCACTTTGCAAGGAACAATAACAGTGGTTGACTGAGTGTTGGCTATTTTCTAGATTTATGATATATTTCAAAATACATGTTCGATTTTAAATTGAGCTTGAATGACATCTCCAATATGTATTAGATTTCACTACTTTATGCTCAACCTTTTCATCCGATATGTAGAGATGTCATTTAAACATAATTGTAAGTCGAAGGTGCGTTCATCTATGCTTCGGTGTCTCATGAAAATCCTCTATTTTGCATAGATTTAGAGCTCTATGCAATTGTTTTTCTGGGTATGTTTTATAAGGCTTCTCTTCCACTAAATAGAGAGATGATGGCTCAACGAGGCAAAAAATCCTAGTGAATCGAAATGAGGAAAAAATCATTCTAGTTGTATTGTGAGGGAGCTTGACGGAAAGGGAAAACCATAATTTTCAAAGAGTTGGCTATATTTCATATCTATGATATGTTTCAAAACACATATTAACAATGTTCTGAATGTCATATGACTATATATTTCTCATTTCCGTATATAATGACTATGTGTAACCATTTTGCCTGTGACAGGTTAGACATGACAAATCATATACACATACCTAGGGTGAATAACATAAATGTATGAAGTTAAATAAATATGAAATCGCATGATACATTATACAAAGTGAGGATAATTAGTGGTTCCGATGTTTAAAAATCAGTATTATGCAGAAGGAAAGTGTGCAGGATAACTGTGCAAGGGGGAAGTGAATGCGGAAGTATGAAACTTTTCCATACAAATATTGCGTTTGTTATTTCGCATACTTGTTCTTTGGCGTAAATCATAAATTGAAGGGTCTAAGTTTTATGAAGCCTTTGTGACATAATAATAATAATAGTAAGTAACAAGTCACTGCCTTTTTCTCATTAGTCTAAGAATGATAAATCAAATGTTCTAAGTTTTATAAAGCTCTTGTGGTGTTATTTTAACATGTAACATGTTGGTAGTTGCATTAGCCAGGTGTTGATTATGCATTATTGTTTTTCAGGATGCATGTTACCAATGCATATTGATATATGTCATAGTGCCTCAAAGTGTCACAAAAGGTAGTTATAGTAGTGGATGTAAAGAAGACAGAAAATCAAATGGTAAACATGAATTAAACCAATCAAATATGTCAAGAGTGGACTTGGAGGCATCTCCAACAAAATATGCCTGTAGCCTACCAAGCATTGCTGGTTCACATATAAATATTGTGGCACTGATTTGTTCTAGTGTATCTACACCTGACAAACAATTTTATCAGAGCTCCAAGCATATGATTAATCACAAGACTTCTTCAAGCTCATATCAACCGTTAGCACCACCTATGGTAGAATCATCTGTGGCTTCACTATCTGAGAGAACACCTACTCAGTCACCTACCTATGGTAAGATGCCACCTGGACAAGGATTCTTATTTCCAGGGCATAGTGTAAGTTCTTCTAGTCAGAGTGTAAGACATGGAGGTACTTTGTAGCAGCAGGGGATACTTTCTTAACAATCACTGGTTGGATCACTAATGCCTATGGCTGTTACTTCTGGTTCTCCATCTCAAGCCACACTTGCATCAGTGGCCAAAACCCAGGGACCACTGCTAAAGAGCTCACAATTTGCAACAAATCTAATTCCAATTTCAAGGTTGCCTCCAGATTCATCCATCTCTTCTCCTGTTGCCACTCCAAACGGAATTTCTGTCAGAGATTCTTTCTCAATAAAGTCTTCATATGGAGCCACTGCAACCAAAAAAATCTCACTATCGTTTACACCAAATATGACATCATTTTTGAGTTCTGGTCCTCTAGCTCAAAACTTGCCATTAAAGCCTTCACATGCACATTTTCACCAGCATCTACCCTACCTCATGTTTCAGCAAAACGTACAACCTATGGACTCTTCTCAGTGACCACAACAATTTCCCCTGGAACAACAACAATATCCTTTGCCTTATAATCAATAACGAGCAGTTCATGTACAAAACCAGTCTTTGGAATAGCAACCGCAACTGCAGTTTCGACCCATCTCCACACGCAACAAAATCCACAATATTTACAATTTCATTCCTATATACATGAACATGCTCCATCTCAACCATCCATGATGTATCTATAGAAAACAACACAACAAATGAACCAACAATCTGGATGGAAACTCAACGTTTCATTTGCCAATTGCAATCGCTCCATCTTCAATTCCAATATTGCTATTTTATGGTTTAGAAGGCCAAAGTGGATGCGTGCTTCAGATTTAATCATTTCAGAATGCTTTAAGACCAAATCAATGAGAAATTCCAAAGCATCAATTATTCTAACTAGTGAAGAATTGAACTCTTGCTCTGTAGTTCCAGAAAGGGGCTCCACAATTTTCAATCCGTGTTACACTTGCGAATAAACTAGGTGAATTATGATTATAATCCCTAACTCTATATTTTCAGAGTCTCTTTAGCAATGCAAATATATCATCTATCTAAGTTTCCTTTATTTTAAGCCTCTGTATTTCCCATTAATGCCACTTTTGAGTCTGCACAGTGTAAATGTTCATTGTCTGAAGGATGTGTAGAGAACGAAGTAGGCAAGAAAACGGGGGTGCAGAAGAAAATTTATGTTGTGAACGTGTAATTAATTTAATTATGAACAAATTTATAATTAGTATTATTTTGTTTTCTCTTGTGAAGCTTTCCTTGTGCGAAGCTTTTAGTATGCGGAGGATGGGTAATGTACACAAGAGTGAGGGTGCAAATGGAAAATTAATTTTAAACTATTTTTCATTTAAAACTTTTATAGATTTAGCTATGCAAAATCAAGGGTGTGTGGAGGATAGGATATGTGCGAGAGAATGTAGGTGTCAAGGAAACTTTATAAATTTAATCCGTAATGTAATGATGTTTCAAATTTTCTAATTACATATATACAAATATGCTTAAGGTCAAGCCTTTTTCAGTTTGTGTTTTCTACAATAAAAGATTTGATTTGGTTTTTGTGCAATGGACAAATTTCATTCTGTGGAGTTTTGTCTACACTCGGTAGAACATTTATGAAATTATTTAGCAATATTTAGAATTAAAATATTACCAATAATATATAATAATAATAATGCTGAAGAACTGCGCGGAAAGGAAAAACTTATGGAAGTGGAGAGCTTTCATTATGATAACATAACCTTTAATCAATTAATTAGTAAAGTCTTTATCAAAGAAGTCGATTATGCAGGGGTGCGGAAAAATCGGTGTTGTGGGCACTTCGACAGTTCTTCATAAAGTGTGCTAATAACATAGTAGTGGGGACCAACATGAAAGTTTGCTCCACACAATGGATCTCCTTTGTAATTTGGCACATATGCCTACTCACACAAATATAGCCATAAATAAAGATTTTGCTGTGTGGATAACACAATTTTTAATCAATTGATCAACAATGTTTTTAGGGTAGAAGAATTTGATTTTGTTGGAGTGCGAAAACTGTACTCGGTCTACAAGAGGTGTTCATTGACATTTGTGCTTAGGCAGAAAGTTTCCATCGAGTAGATTTCATTGTGCTGAGAGGTTTCACTGGGGATACATAAAGTCTAATAAACTTTAAATAAGAAACATAACTATTTTTATTTTAAATAAACAATATTGATTTATTGCAATAAGGACTTTAATAATAAACATTAAATAAGAAACATCAATATTTCGTTTTAAATAACATAGAAACAATTCATCATCAATAATTCCTAATCTTGCATGTGGATCATTAACCAAATTGTTAATTTTTTCGATTATAATGTTATGTGCTTAGAATATGGGCATATGATATCACAATTAATAACAATTTGATCAAACTATTCATTTTGTCATCCAACAATATTTTTGGTGCATTGGCAACGCATCATTTCCCTATATTGCCGTCACATAACATTATGATTGAGTAAGTCCTTTTGGTAATTTTAATGCTTCTCTTTGCAACATCCTGGTGTGATAAGAAAATATAAGCTCTTTTTCATTGTAGCCATTCCTTTAACTTTTGTCTGAATTAATAGCATGGATTTTTTCTATTTCTGGTGCGAATGTTGCGCTACTTGTTGCAATTGCAGACTGTTCTATTTTGTTGATCTATTAATTCTTTTGCAAACTGATATAATTTGTCATTTTCGATAGACCATTATTACACTAGTTTTATCATTAGTATTTGCGGATCTAGATCGAGACACTTAAGTGTGGCAAGTGTGTGAGATCTTTTTTTATTGAACTCAAAAATGATAGAGTACATGTGCCACCTTTGAAATTTATACCAATTCCTACCAGTGGAAGGATTTTTGGTTATATCATTTCGATACGCAATAAGCCGTAATGGTTGTTCATGTGTTTCTTTCTCTTTTTTTTGGGGGGGGGGGGTGGGGAGTGAGAGTATTCTAATGAGGGGTTACAATTGTGAAACAAAAAATGTGTGTGTGTATGTGTGTGTGTGTGTGTGTGTTTTTTTTTATTTTTTTTATTTTTAATTTATATATATATATATATTATTTTATTTTTATTTATTTATTTATTTATTTTTTCGGGCAAATTTGTGGTTTTGAGAGACACTGCTTTCCTTTTTCCTTTTCCATCAAGATGTGGTTCGAGAATAACACTAGTTGTTTTATTTCAATCCAATTGTGATTATTATAGAAATTATGATTATTCTTTCATATTCGGATATAGGTTGCATTACATTGCTTACTGTCACTTCCACTAGTTGTATGTCATTGATATTGCATCGAAAGCATTGGGACGATTAAAAATCTAGAGTAGATTTGTTACAATTCAATTGCCATTGTTATAACAATTATGGAAATATCTTTGTATTCAAATACAAATTGTGTCAAATTGCTTATTGTCACTTTCGTTGGTTGTACACTGTCAATGATGCACAAAAGGCATTGGGACAATTAAAAATCTAGATAATAGTATATCTATATCACGATTATGACAATTAAAAATCTAGTCGTAAATCTTTCATTCTTTTGCTTTGCCTACTAACACATCGGTTATCATTGAGAAATAGTTCATAGTGAAATTAAAATATTTTTTGAAACGTAATTGCTAAAGCATCAATTAACGTGCATGTTTGAAGCGTGATTGCTAAAACATCAATGGAAATGAATGGTACATATGCAATAGTAAGACACCATAATCTATTTCATTTGAACAATTTTGCATATGCTGTGGAATATTGACTATTCGATAGTATGCAAACTCTATTGCATGTAAGATACACGTCAACAAAATTGTGTGAATGAACAATAACAAATTTCAAGAATTGTTTACAATAATTACTCTAGACCATGATAACACTAATATCAACAGGTTTAATTGCATACTTTGTTTTACATGTAGGATTAATAGAAGTCGCAACAAGTAAAAATTATTTTTATATTATAAAAATCGTGGAATTTTATTTTTTTGTAAACGTCAAATCCGAAAATATTATTGTGTGGAAGTCTACACAATGAGCTAAAATTCTGCACATTGAATTTCCTTTCACACAATAATATTCCTTCCACACTATCTACTTTCACAAAACTCGAAATGGAATTTTGCATGAGAGAGCATTACTTTAATTACAATGTCATATTCATATGAACCAAACGAAACAAAACATTAAAATTTACTAAAGTAAAAATATCTAATGAACCTTTATAACTTTAATTTTGCAGAGGACCTCCACACAATGAACTTTAATAATAATATTTTAATTCTAGATTATTTTAGTAATAATACTTTAACTTTTCTAACTGGTAGTGAATATATGAATGAATTCAATATCAAAAAAATAAAACAAATGTGGAGGAAGCTCATTATGCAGAACCCCATACAATGAACTTAGAATGAACTTCTTTCGCATCCTTGAGAGAACTGTTACTATTACCAACTTCAAAGCTAGGAAATTAACCTTGCTAAAGTGTATACTAGTATTTTAAAATAAAATTACATTTAAATGTTGATAAGCTTTATAGCTTTATTGCTAAAAGTTTAAGTCGGATTTCTTATTGTCGCTTATGCATTACCGTTCTCACGAGCATACTCTGTCTTTGGCATATTCTTCATTACGGATAGTTAATTTTTTTTTCTTAGCTTCAACCACTGTTCTTGTGTATAGCTATGTCTACAAAAGTTCTGAATGAGGAAGATTTTAAAATTAATTAACAAAATGTTTTTTCCTAGTGCATAAAGGAGCTATGTTTTCATACAACTATTAGCAAATGCTTATGCAAAAAAATTTCACTTTGCGAGGAACAAAAACTGTGGTCGACCGAGTGTTGGACGTTTTCCAGATTTATGATATATTGCAAAATACATGTTCAATTTTCAATTGAGCCTGAATGACATCTCCAATCTGTATTAGCTTTTGTTGCTTTATGTTCAACCTTCTCATCCGATATTTATAGATGCCATTTAGACAAAATCGAAAACCAAAGGTGTGTTCATCTATACTTCAGTGTCTTACGCAAATCCTCTATTTTGCATAGATTCAGAGATTTATGCAATTTTTTTTCCAGGTATGTGCTATAAGGCTTCTCTTCTGCTAAATAGAGCGACGATGGCTCAACGAGGCAAAAAATCCTAGCAATTCGAAACGGGGAACAAAATAATTCTAGTTGTATTGTGAGGGAGCTTGACGGAAAGGGAAAACTGTAATCGTCGAATAGATGGTTGTCTTTCATATCTATGATATGTTTCAAAATATATATCAACGATGTTCTCAATGTCGTATGACTATATATTTCTCATTTCCGTATATAATGATTATGCGTAACTATTTTTCTTGTGACAGGTTAGACATGACAAATTATATACACATATCTAGGGTGAATAACATAAATGTATGAAGTTAAATAAATATGAAATCATATGATACATTATACATCGTGATTGATATTTAGTGGTTCCGTTGTTTAAAAGTTAGTATTATGCAGAAGGAAAGTGTGCGGGAGAACTGTGCAAGGGAGAAAGTGACTGCGGAAGTGTGAAACTTTGCCATAGAAAGATTTCATATGTTATTTCACATACTTGTTCTTTGGGTAAATCATAAATCAAAGGGTCTAAGTTTTATTAAGATTTTGTGACATCATAATAATAATAATAAGTAACATGTCACTGCATTTTTCTCATTAGTCTAAGAATGATAAATCAAATATTCTATGTTTTATAAAGCTCTTGTGGTGGTATTTTAACATGTAATGTGTTGGTAGTTGCATTGGCCAGGTGTTGATTATGCATTATTGTTGTTAGGGATGCATTTTCCAATGCATATTGATATATTTCATAGTTCTAGGAGCATGTTTTACTATAGTTGTTGGAATACACGAATCAGTTCTATCTATATCATTTTACTTGTTTCCTTGTACATTGTTTATGTTGTGCTTGTCATTGAGCAATAGTTCATAGTGAAATTAAAATATTTTTTTGAAATGTAATTGATAAAACATTAATGAACAAACATGTTTGAAGTGTGATTGCTAAAACATCAATGGAGAAGCATTTTTTACTATGCAAAAAAAATGGCATAGATGAAATACTAACACAACATACTCTATTTCATTAATTTTTGCATATGCCGTGGGAGATTGCCTATTCGATAGTTTGCAAACTCTATTACATTCTAGATACATGTCAATATAATTGCGTGAAGGAACAATAAAACATTTCAGGAATTGTTTACATGAGGCCGAAGCCACACTATCTTACGAATGTAAATTGAATATAGATGCATTAATACATATGCATGGTTTAGATAGAACGAATGTTTACTTGGAAAAGATTACAAAATCAACGTCAAATACTCTGGATGTGGAAGAACGAGGAATTTGGGGGGACATATTTTGTATACATTAGTTATTGAACTAGCTAAAATTCCCATAATACTTTGGTCAAAGACAACAACGAAAAACTATTTTCATTTTAATTCAGATTTATGCGAAGAAAGTTATGACATATTCTTCCATGATGAGAATTCAATTTCCAAACATTTTGAATCACTCCTACGCAATAAAAAAAATTCAATAGGAACTGATCATGAACGTATAATAAATATAACAACATACGAAGAAACAAAACATAGATGGATGTAGATAGATAAAAGAATGGGCAGACACATGGTTAAGAGATTTTCCAGGTTAAGGAGTATTTACAGTGAAAGATGTTTTGAAACAATATGCCAATTGATGAAGAATGAGTATGATGTCCCATATTCACAATGAAAAATGAAATGTACACTTTTTCATTTGCACAATTTAGCATAAGCATAAAAAGGATAACTAGAGTGTAACAGATGCAAAATGACAAACTTGTATGTTAGTAGGCAAATCAACATAATGATAGATTTACAACTACATTTTTAATCGGACTTATGTTTTCTTGTGTGGAGCTATTACTATGTAGAGTACTTAGCATGTGCGGTAAATCAATTGTGTAGAGCTTTGATTTTAAAGCTATAAATATTTGCGAAAGACCAAGTATGTGTGGGAGAACATAATGACTAATGTTGTTCTTTTCCATTGTGCGGGGTGGTGCATAGGGTTATATTGTTAAACTATTAATGTTAATATGTGAGAATTTTTTACACAATGGATTTTCTATAAATCAGGCACATATGCATTTGTATTATATTGGAAGCATATGTGTTTTCTATATTGGGATGTTGGATTGCTATCTAGATAAACTGACATATGGTTTTTTAATCATCTTAATTTCTTCGATACAATATTGATGATGGATGTAACCTTCACTCTGTTAAAATATTTATGCAAAGAGAATCAATTAATTAGCGGAAATATCATAAATCTGTCATTTTGTTGCTTTTCGTACAAATTCACGATATGTCCCTAGATAGATTGTTATCTAGATTTTTAATCATCCTGATCATTATCTAGATACACAGTTATCTAGATTTTTAATTGTCCCAATGCCTTCAATGCAATATTGACAACATACAACCAAGGCAAGTGACAATAAGAAATTTAATGCAATATGTATTTGAATACGAATGAATTACCATAATTGCTATAATAATGGAAATTGAATTGTATGAAAATAACCGACGTTATTTTTGAATCAAAATTTAATCATCCTCATCATTATCTAAATACATGGTTATTTATTCTAGATCTTTAATCGTACCAAAGCCTTCGATGCAATATTGATGATGTATAGCGAACATAACTTACAATAAGCAATGTCACACAATTCGTATCCGAATATGAAACAATTACCATAATTTCTATAATAATCACAGTTGAATTGAAATAAAACCACTGACATTATTCCCAAATAACATGTTGACAGCCAAGAAAAAAATCGTTGTCTACCGAGACCACAAATTTGCTCCAAAAGTCATTTTTTTCGACGGAATCCAACTATTTTTTTTTTTCAAAGAAAAATCAATCATAGGAGTGTTTAAATCGTTTTTTGATGGTGGAAATGAATTTAGCTCTATCACTCATATTTCCCAAAATCTCTTTCAAATTTTGATCAAAATCTTGCTAGGATTTCCACTATTTTTGGGAAAAATTATGGTGGTAGGAATTGTTATAAATTTGAGAAATGGCAAGTGTAAGCTATAATTTTCAGACTGAACTAAAAAATATTTCATGTACTTTCCACACATAAGTTTATCGATATGGATTTGCAAGTACTAATGATAAAGCCAGTGTAATAATTGTCTACCGAAAATAACAAGTCCTGTGAATCTGCTACAACTATACAACTACAACGAATGGAATGAACCTAGAAAATGAACCATGTAGTGCAATAATCACACCAACAATAGATAATTCCATGCTATTAATTCAGAGAAGAGTTATATTATATAAAACGAACAAGAGCTTACATTTTTTGTCGATTTGCTATGATTCAAATGCATTAGGATGCTCCGAAGAGAAGCCATACGATTAACAAAATTCCCTGCTCGATCATAATGTTATGTGTTGAGAATATGCACATATGAAGCAATGCCAATGCACCAAAAATGATGCACTTTTCATGATTAATGGTGTTATCATGTCCCCATCTCTTAAGCGCATAAAATTATAATTGAAAAAATGAAAAAGTTGGTCGATGATCCATTATACTGATTGAATGGAAGTAAGTTTTACGAAGTGGAATCTTATTAATAATTTGGATCATAACATTATGTGTTGGAAATATGGGAAAATGATGCACTACCAATGCCCCAGAATTCTCGTTGGACAATAAAATGAACACTTTCATCAATTTTTTTATTAATGGTGATATCATATGCCCATATCCTCAGCACATAAAATTATAATCGACAAAATGAACAATTTGGCCAATGATACAACAACAAAATGAAAAATTCGGCCAATGATCCGTCACATTAATTGAATGCATGTAATATTTACGAAATCTAACATTATTAATGATGAATAGTTTCCATGTTATTTAGAACAAAATAATAATGTTTCTTATTCAATGTTTATTAGACTTTGTTGATCAATTGATTAAAGGTTGTGCTCTCTGCACAATGAAAGCTTTGTTTGGTTATCTTTGTGTAAATAGGCATATCTATGGAGTTGCAAAGGAAATCCATTCTACGGAAGAAATTTTCAAGCTTTCACTCTGCACAATCATAGACCTTCTACATAATTCATACACACTTGACTCATAAACAAGTTTTTCAATCACAAAATTTACAAAAAATACTTTTATTTTTGTTAATGGTGACACCCGCACATAATCGACTTCTTTTGTGATAAATACTTTGCTAATTAACTGATTAAAGGCCACACTATCATAATGAAAGATATCCACTTTCGTAAGTTGTTTCTTTCCACACAGTTCTTTGTCATTATTATTATTATATATTGTTGGTAGTATTTTAATTCTAAACATTGCTAAATAATTTACTAAAAGTTGAACTGAGCTCGGGAAAAAAACTCTGCAAAATGAAATATGCTCAATGCTTTAATTATTGAAAACACAAATTGAAAAAGCCTTACCTTAAGAAAATTTATATATATGTAATAAGCAAATGTGAAATATCATTACATTACAAATTAAAGTTACAAAGTTCTCTCTACACCTACATTCTCTCGCAAATATCTTGTTCTTTTCACATTTAGCATAGCTAAATATGTAAAAGTTTTAAATGAAAAATAGTTTAAAATTAATTTTCTGTCT
This sequence comes from Pinus tabuliformis, assembly GCA_031772625.1. Taxonomy (NCBI): domain Eukaryota; kingdom Viridiplantae; phylum Streptophyta; class Pinopsida; order Pinales; family Pinaceae; genus Pinus; species Pinus tabuliformis. The sequence goes on from CM062816.1 coordinate 1,425,755,422, forward strand.
ATGCTCCCATTCTCGTGTACATTACCCATTCTCTGCACATTAAAGGCTTTGCACAAGGAAAGATTTACAAGAGGAAACAAAATAATACTAATTCTAAATTTGTTCTTAGTAAAATTAATTACGTATCGACAACATAAATTTCCTTTTGCACCTCTGTTTTATCTCTCATATGCCTTTCTTTGCACGTCCTTAGGACAATGCACATTTACACCATGCGGGCTCAAAACCATAATTAATGGAAAAGACAAAGACTAAAAATCAAGGAAAGTTACATTGATGATATATTTACATTGCTAAAGCGACTATGCAAACATAGAATCAGGGATTAGAACTGTAATTCGACAATTTTATTGGAAATTGTAACACAAATTGAAGTCTATGGAACATGATTATGGAGTTGTAGAGAAAGAGCTCAGTACTTCTTTAGCTAGAATAGTCGGTGCTCTGGAATTTCTCATTGATTTGGTCTTAAAGCATATTGAAATGATTAAATTTGAAGCATGGGTCCATTTCAACCTTATAAATATGAAAATGGAAATACTGGAATTAAATATGGAGCAACTGCAATTGGAAAATGAAACATTGAGTTTTTGTCTAGATAATTTGGCCCAGGTAGAGAACGTCAATGTTGAAGAGGACGCTAATGAAAGAGATGATGATATCATGGCCATTGACCAAGGTTTCCCCCCTTCTCAGCTTGAGCCAAAAGTTAATGAAGTCCACATCGCTTCTGATATTGTTGATATGTAGTAATTTACATAACTGTTAGTTTTTTTTTTTTTTTTTTTTTTTTGCTAATAAAGAAAATCAATTTAGAATAACATCTATAACCCACTTGTGAACAATGTTAGTCTTTCTTCGAATTTTTGAATTGTGACTAGATTCAGAAAAAAATAATTAATTTCCATGCATGCCATTTATCTGTATTGCTATAAATTGACATACGTATCCCGTCTTCTGCATAGTCAAAACTTTGCACACTGAAAAATAATGATAATAGCATATTAACATTAATAGTTTAATATTAATTTCTCTATGCACCCCTCGTTCTCCTGAAAATACCCCGTCCTAATTTTGTTGGTTATTTTTACTTTTTGATAGTGTATTACATTTTGGGTAATATGCATTTATGCTTGTTATGTTGCATGTTATTATTACAATGATTATGAGATACAATATATCATAAACACATATTTTAATTTGGCTAAAAGATGCTACAATAGAAAACACTAAAATTGATAAATGAGATTTGATATTGTGCATGGCTTTGATATTTCCACACTTACTTTTTATATCCAAACATCACTTCCATATATGTTTGGAAAAAAGAAAAACTAAGTACAAAGTACTTAATGCAAAAGAAAATATTTTCACTTAAGAACATAAGAGCATAAAATTTATTAAATTTAACATGCCCATACTCCATGGGCCCTTTGGCAGAGCTTTCACTATGCAGAGAGAATCATGTTGAAGTGTGGACTTATGTGAATGCAAAGGTTTATGTTCCTTGTTCCAAAAACCATATTTCCACACATATTTGAAATCGTTAGGTTGTCATTTCAAAAAAAGAACTACTTTTGATCTAACTGGAATAATAATTATTTAATATCTTTGAATCTAATGAATATCATGTGTGGTGTAAGCTATAAAAAAGTATCTTTATTCTCTTGAGATTACCGAATGACCTAGGTTCCGTTATAAGGAAGCATGTGTAGAGGAGTAGCTATTCAAAAATAATTGTGCATATTTGACAACAAATGCATGTGCAGAAGCACTTTGACTGTACCCAAAGATTTGTCCAGTATTTTTCAAAATAAAAATATACACCTTTCTTTTTGAATTGTTATTTAGTAATGTATTTTGCAAACATTGCTTCCTCCTCACAACATCTGCAATGCACATCAATTAATAAAAATTTCAAATGTCATTGATTGATCATTGTGCGAAGGAAGTTGTATGCCAATGTTTAACGACATGCTTTGTTGTCAATAATATAATTAATTAAGGCTCTTCATTACAAGATTAAATGTAAACCGTTTTAGAATTTTTTTGGCTGATCGATTTTGCCTTGTTTTTGTACCCGATATTTCTGTACTGTCATATTGAATACCTATACAATAATGTACATGATCACAATGAACTTGTATTTATTTTATTCCATACATCCCTGCTATTTAGTACACGTATATCGACACCATTAAAGAAATAACCGTTACCAAATTAAGAAAGCAAATAATTTTCGAATTTTGAGATTTATTTTACTAATTACCGTTAATGCTCACTTTGAAAGTTTTAATTGCTATTTATTGAAAGTGTTAAACATGTCGATAAATATATAAATCAGATCTGAATTTGGCAACAATTAAGGAAAAATGACGGCGAGGACTACTGGCATTGCACTAATAATCGTGATTAATGGCTTTAGTAAACAAAACCCTTGTGAGAAATGATGACAAAATGTATACGCAACCAGCTGGAATGCATTATAGAAATTAGCTTTGTACTATGATCATGAAAATCGTGTATCAAAGTGTTTGTAAATCAAATTCCTTTCAAGATTTTTCGTATTACAGTATCAAAACAAAACAAATCATTAATGATTTAGTGGTGGGGGCTAGCTCAGTAAATAAATAAATCCATGATAGAAATAACTAAGCATGTCTACAAATAATATTTATTCATGACTATTAATAGTTATTGTTGGCAGTTTCAAAGCTAATTTTCATAATTGTGATGTGTTTTTTTATTACTGCATATATGCACTTAGCTGTTTCGAAAACTTGTATGATTGTCAAATTGTGTAGAAATTCCAATCCAAAATCGTGGATCTAAGAAATCATTGACAATTTTTAGGCAATTTAAGCTAGAGAATGCACAATAATGTAAACTTTGAAATGGGAACTGATACGATTACCCGTTTCGTAGAGGTAGCAAAAAAGTGACCCGATTTTGAAAAGTGGCGATGCAAAATACACATATTTTTTTTTAGCATAGTTTTTGGCACTTTAATTTTTTTTTATGTACATTACTTTTTAGAATGTTAGTGATTTGCATGCTGATTTTAAGAAGTGTTGATTGTGCATTAGACCCTTTTTTTAAAAGACCCATTTTTTGACTTTAAATTTTCTAATGTATGAAATGTGAATAATTATTTTCTAAATTTAAAAATTTTTGAAGTGGTATTTTTCTTCATATTTTGTTGTTGTTGTTGTTGTTGTTGTTTTTTTTTTTTTTTTTTTTGTGTGTAGTGGGGTTTTTATTGTTTTGCACATTTAAAGAAGAAGGTCGATATGTTAAAGTTTTGATATTCTACATATTTATATATCATTAATTAATTTTTCAATGCACATCAAATAATTGTCTCTAAAAAATAATAATTTTTAACAATTGACATAAAAATAACCATTTTCAACATAAATATAATTAAAAAATTATACATTTTGATAATTTTTTTGCTAGAAATGACATGTCAAAATCATAATTTTTATAGGAAAGATTTAACAAAAAATGGTTAAATAATAGTTGTTTTTGTTTGTTTGTTTTTTTTTTTTTTTATGAATTTCATATAAAATAAAATAAAATAATAATCATTGTTTTTTTCAAAAAATAATGATTTACATAAAAATTAATGCGAAAATCACATAATACAAATACTGAACACATAACAAACATTAATTGAATGCGTATTCTTCTCATAAAATTTCAAAGTCAAAACATTACAAGTATAACTAATTAATAGTTACAAAAAATGAACTCGATTTCCAAGCATAACTTAAATTTAATCAACAATATCACGTAATCCAGACTCTCCATCCTCTAGAGTTTCATCATTGTCTTCTTCCACAATATTTTTTGTTTCATTTTGCTCATTTTTCTCTTCTAATGGACCTTTGATGTTTGCGAATCTCCCAATGTATGCCTTTCCAATCATTACATGTAATGGTGGTTGAGGTTCCTTTGCCTTTTTTCCACACATGATTCACTAAAATCCCCTTTCTTCAACCCAATTTCTTGCATTGTATATGGAAGAAATTGAAGAGCATTAATTCTTTGTTGAATAAAATTGCATTGTGTTGGATCTTTTTCAATGACAATGCAATTTATTCCTTTTCGTAGGCAACATGCTAGTGTTGTACCTAATTATCAAGCACAAAAGAAATAATGAAGTAAATTAGTATAATGACATATAAATTAAGAAAGAAGATATTGAAATTCAATTCCATATAATAAAACTTACTTGAGCTAGAAAATAAATCCAGAACCCAATCTCCTTCATTTGAACATATGTCTATAAGATAGTTAATCAATTACTGTGGTTTTTGATAAATCTTAACTATCTCTCCTTTTGCTTCTTTGCCTTCAGATGTTAGTTTTTTCACAACAACATCATAAGCCAATACTTGGCTATGGCTCTTTCCATCTTCTCGATTAAAAAACATAGACATATAGCTATCATCCTTTTCCCAACTATCAATATGGATGAACTCACAATCATTTATAAATGGTTGATCTTCATGGTTAAGAAGATTTGACTTTTTCCTGTAACATTAAATAGTAAAAGTTCAATTAACTTGTACATAAATGAATTTTTTAACATTAATCAAACATAGATTTTCAACGTCTTACCATGTAAGTTGGATCCTTGAGTTTGTTTTCCCCTTGAAGCTTGACAATAGCATTGCCAATTGTGTGTTTGAATGAAATGTCACAAATCTCCATAATGGTGATGATGTGACTTCTACAAATCTTGTAACCAATTTACTGAGAGCTTGACAAGTATAAGGGTCACTATCATAGTCAATGTTTGGGATATTGAAACCATGGGGAATATATTCCATAACTAGGGCATAATCCCTTTTAGGTATGAGTTTAGCAATGTCTTCACAGTCGCCTTGTATTACTTGATATTGAATAGTGTCAATCCCATTCCAAATGAAATGAGTAAGAGTTGGATCAAGTTCAACATTCCTAAGACGCAACTTCTTCAGTCTTTCGATCTTAATTTTTCAATAAAGGTTTTGAAACTATCTAGTGCTCCATTTTCATCCTTCCTCATCTTTAATAAAATAAACAAATATATGTATAAGTTATAAAATAAAAATAGTATACAGATGAATAAAAATGAATGTATAAATCAACATACCTTTTTAAATGCAAGATAATTTTTTTTAGTGTTGATGTAGAACTTGAATCTAGATAGTTGCGTACAACATCATCCCAACTATCTTCATTCAACAATTTAACCATTTGTTCTTGTATTTTCATATAAACTTTGTGACTGAATAGATAAAGTAAAAAAAGTTAATATAATGACATGTATAACAAATACTACCAAGAACAATATGTTATATTTAAAAGAAAATTATTGTCTAGAAATAAGTAAAAATAATTCAACAAACTTACTTTTGAAATTCCTCACACATTTCCTCCAATGATAATTCCCCTGACCTCACACGAGATAATATTACTTTGACAAGTTTTTCATCCTTCAGTCCTTGCAATGATCTCAAAGGTGTGATAGACATATCTTCTGGGAGCTGCTTCATTTCAGGACCTGATTTATTGTTGCTACATATCAATGGTTTAGATCTTTTGGCCTTCTGGTTTTTAATGCCAACGTTCTCCCATATGCTAAAAATATCATTAATCAATTCCCATATCTCTCTAGTTTTAAATGTCAACTGGAAAATGTTATCAATACCTCTAAACATATCATTATTTACTCTGCTACCTTATGAATTTATTTTCTCCTCAATTTGATAGCCTATTTCCATACAACATTTCTTCGGAAATCTATAGTAACATTTATCTTATCCCCACTTCATATTTCTTCAAATTCACTATGAATAAATCTAACCCTTTGGATGAAAGTCATAGACATCCTATACTCATTATCTGAATTATGATCCCATGCCACTAAATTTGCTTCTATATATGATAAAATAACATAAATGATACATTTCATTATTTCAAACTGTGGGTTATTGGGATATTCCTCCATCAATTCTCTTTGAGCTTCTACAAAATGGTTCCCCCCAAGCACATAATAATTGTATTCAAAACATTTTGACTTATCAAATGCTTCTTTGTTGGGAACTTGAACTGGATCAACAAGAAGCACCTAATTAACCACATGAGCATATGAATTGTACTTCATCAATGTCTTCAGGTTGTGAACATGCAGGTGGTGTGACTTTCTGATTTGATCTTTACATTGTCCTTCACTTACCTTATAGATTTGTCTCACATTAAGCTGAAATGTGTGACCACCCTCAATTAAGTTTCTCTTTGTCAAGTTCTGTCGAATGGAATTTTTTTGTTTTAATAACACCATTTTCTAAATCAGCTCCTGGTGTAATGATTTCCTAGATTTCTTTTGAAGTTTCACTATGATCTTCACTATTGGTAATGACTACTTGAAAATGTTTAACTTTACTTTTCTTCCTCCTAACATTCTCATCATTAATTAGAATAGAGACATTCCTGGGCATTGTTACCTTTGCTTTTTTATGGCTCTTCTCCTTTCTAACATTAGTTCCAATGTTATCCTCAGTAATAACAACATATTCTTCATTGTTAGTTTCAACTTCCTCATCTTCAAAAGTAACTTGTCTACCTTTGCTATATTTATCCACTAGAGGCATTTTTTTTTGATCCTTTAGCTATAGTTTTGTAGCATTATGAATTATTTCTTTTTGCTTGTTTTCCATATCTTCTTCTGACCCTGAGTAGAAACTGCTAACAACATTCATAACATATTTCTCTATGAAATGAATGCCTCCCAACATAATTGAAAGACTTTCAACAAAATTCTGTCAAACAAAATAACATATAGATAGAAGTCTTTCAGATTAATCACATCATTAGGATTTGGTTGACGTTTTGAACCAACTAATGTGGTTCATCTTCAGGACAAGATGAGAGAAACCATAGAATATTCATGAATAAATAGTAAGGATGCATCATTGCCCAAGGTTAGCTGATGAAAACTAGTCGTTGAAAACTAACCGTTGGAGACTAGTCAAACAAGTAAATAAACTTTTTGAAAAGTTAGATTTAATATTTTAAATTTATAAATTATTTAATATTTTTAAATTCAAAAAAAGGGGAGGGGGTTTAATATTTTAAATTTATAAAATATTTGATATTCTAAAATTAGTTATAAAATAGATGTTAGGAGTACATATTAAATTAATAAGTAAGGGGGGGGGGGGGGTTAAGAATTAATAGTTGTTATAATAAAAAGTAGTTGTTATTTAATATTAAATATTAAATAACAACTAATTTTTATTATAACAACTATTAATTCTTAACACCCCCCCGATCCTCCTCTCCCCCCCTTATTAATTTAATCTCTACTCCTAGCATCTATTTTACAACTAATTTTAGAATATCAAATATTTTATAAATTTAAAATATTAAACGGCATTTTTTGAATTTAAAAATAGTAAATAATTTATAAATTTAAAATATTAAATCTAACTTTTCAAAGAGTTTATTTACTTGTTTGACTAGTCTCCAACGGCTAGTTTTCAACGACTAGTTTTTAAACAACTAGTTTTCAACAACTAGTTTTTAACGGCTAGTTTTCATCAACTAACCTTGGGCAATGATGCATCTTTACTATTTATTCATGAATATTCTATGATTTCTCTCACCTTGTCTTGAAGATGAACCACATTAGTTGGTTCGAAACGTCAACCAAATCCTAATGATGTGATTAATCCGAAAGACTTCTATCTATAATATGGATCACAAAAATCTAAGATCTAACAAAATATCATATGTCAATAAAAACTAAGTTATAATAATATAATGAGACAATTACAATAACGCAAAACACAAAAATAAATAACAATACTTGTGATATCTTGTGTAATCTTATTTACGATTTGTTTACACAACTTTGTAGATACCTCTCTTGTGTCATACAATGAAAATAATCACTGATATTTAATCTTGTCGTGTGACTTGGGTGATTTTGTAAGTATATAAACAACTTTAGTGTCCAGTACCAAACACATGTCTATGACCTTTCTTAGCACTTCATAAATTCCACTATCATTAGGGATATCAACATATAGATATATCTACACATCTTCATCTTCTCTTTCTTTCACATACCATATATTTTCTGGAAATCTCACTTCTTTTGATTTCTTCCAATATGAAATCATCTTCTTATCATTTGAGGCACTTGAAATATTTGTAGCTATCAGCTCAGGTTTGGTTCGTTCAACAATGCTTTTTGAAGATCCACCTTTAATTTTAGTAGTCATTGGTCTAGAAAGATTTACAAAAATATTCTTTGATGCCATTTTCCTGCAAAAAAAACACACATATATAAATCAGTAAATTACAAAAAAATTATAGCTTTAACAAACAAATCGATAAATACTAATTAATTTTTTAAAACATAACAATTTAAAAAAAAAATTAAAAAAATATAGCCACTTGCCATCCCACCTAGGAAAATCGGGCTGACTCCCGGCCCTTTACCCACCCTAGCGACCCAACTGCCCGCCACCCGGACTGGCCGTTGGGCTGTCGAGGTGGGGCGGGGGGGTTGGCACTCGGCCCCTCGCCCAACCCTGGTGGCCCAATGACTAGCCCAGGTGGCGGGCCGTTGGGGTGGGTCGGGGAGCCGAGCGCGAGCCCACCCGCCCCACCTCAGCGGCCCAGTAGCCGGCCCGGGTGGCAGGCCGTTGGGCCGCCGGGGTGGGGCACCAGCCCCCCCACCCCACCTCGGCAGCCCAACGGTCAGCCGAGGTTGGGGAGGGGGGGCTGATGCCTAGTCTCCCTGCGCCACCCTGGCGGTCCAACGACCCGCCACCTTGGCCGACCGTTGGGTCGCTGGGGTGGGGTAGAGGGGTTGGGTGGCCAGTCCCTCACCCCAACCCCATAGGCCCGTTGGGCCGCCGTGGAGCATGACCGGGCCCACCACACCCACTATGGATGTAGTGGGTAAATCTGAATCATTTAAAATTTTAATTTCTAATTTTTTTTTTTTCATTAAATGCATTGAATTTTAAAACTTGCACACGACAAAAGAAAAACTAACCTTTCAAATGCGATAATTTTCGATGAATATGTTGTTGATAGCAATGTAGTTGCTCCACAAATTCGCTCCAAGTCTTTTAGCGAACCTCAAAGAACCTTGATGTGATGGAGGAATAGTGATTATGAAATTTATGTTATAGCGGAAATTACCGAATTGCTTTACCACACCGTTAATAGGGACTAATTTGTTTTTATAAAAAAATTAACATGTAACTTTTGTTATGGCGATATAGGGAACTATGATAAAAAGAACATTACGGAATTATTTTACTGCACGGTGAATGTGGGATTAATTTGTTTTATAAAGACTTTAACATATAATTCTTGTTATGGTGATATAGTAAACAATGATATAGCGAACATTATGGAATTGTTTTACAACACGGTGAAAGTGAGATTAATTTGTTTTAGAAGATATAATAAAATTTTTAAAAATCATTCAACTGTCTAGTAAATATTATATAGTTTAAGTAAAAAATTAATTTTAGTAAAAGATTTAGTTTACAATTTTAATTTAAATATTGATTTCATAAAAAAAATTTGGTTAATTTTTTTTAATAAATTGTAGAAAAAAATTATGGAGGGAAATACATGAAACAAAATTTTTGGAGGGAAACTTTGGAGGAAATTTTGCATTCTTTAAGCTATATATTATCATTAGGAGAGAGTGCATTTGTATAATTCAACCTCTTCTGTTTGAAAGGCATGGATTCTTCTGATAGTGAAGTTTCGCTTTATGAAGCATCAACATGTTCGTCATGTAACAACTCTATTCATATTGATGAATATAATGGAAATTCTTCCACTGTGAATAGAGAGTCAAATCTTCCACTTAGTCCAAATCCTAAGGACTATGAGAGTAGCACTGATGAAAGACGAGATGAATAATTTCAAATAAATAAAGCGTCACGATTTCCACTTATTCCTAATCCTATGGACTATGAGAGTAGCAGTGATGAAGAGCATGATGAAGATTTTCAAATAAATAAAGAGTCACGGTTTCCACTTATTCCTAATCCTATGGACTATGACGAATAATTTCAAATGAATAGAGTGTCACGGTGTCCACTTAGTCCTAATCCTATGGACTATGAGAGCAACAATATGAAGAGCATGATGAATAATTTCAAAAGAATGGAGTGTCATGCTGTCCACTTAGTCCTAATCATATGGACTATGAGAGCAGCAGCGATGAAGGGCATGATGAAGAATTTCAAAAGAATGGAGTATTATAGTGTCCTATTAGTCCTAATCCTATGGACTATGAGAGCAGCAGTGATGAAGAGCATGATGAAGAATTTCAAATGAATAGAGTGTCACAATGTCCACTTAGTCCTAATCCCATGGACTATGAGAGCAGCAGTGATGAAGAACATGATGAAGAATTTCAAATGAATAGAGTGTCACGATGTCCACTTAGTCCTAATCCCATGGTCATGAGAGAAGTAGTCATGAAGAACATGATGAATCGTTTCAAATAAATAGAGTGTCACGGTGTCCACTTAGTCCTAATCCTATGGACTATGAGAGCAGTAGTGATGAAGAGCATGATGAAGATTTTCAAATAAATAGTCTCAGTTTCCACTTAGTCCTAATCTTAAGGACTATGATAGCAGTAGTGACGAAGGATAGGATGAAGCACTTAGTCCTAATCCTAAGGACTATGAGAGCAACAATGATGAAGGGCAAAGTGAAGAATTTTTAGTAAGTAAAGAGTCACATTTTCGACGTAGTCCTAATCCTATGGACTATGAGAGCAACATTGACAATGCACATGATGAAGAATATCCAATAAACATCGAGTCAAATTTTCCATTTAGTCCTAATTCTAAGGACTATGAGAGTAGCATTGAAGAAGGGAAAGATGAAGAATATCCTCCAAGTCAGTATTTCAAAAGCACAGATGATCATAGTGAGGATAACATTCCTCAAAATGATGATGAAAATGCTTATAAAAAGGATGATCCAATGATGGAGATGTTGCCAGAGAATACTGTATTGAGGAGTAGGAGAAGACCTTTTCGTATCAATCCAAGATGTTCTAGTTATACAAGGGGTAGAGTAGAATATCTGACGAGAAGAAGTTCTATCAGTGCTCTCATTTCAAGTGAATGTTGTACAAAATATTGCTTGAAACATATGGATTTCAAGTTTGCATTAGAGAAAAGGAAGAGATATTTGTCAATGAATAAAAGCATGCAAAATTCATATTTAGTGGGGTGCATGCCATCTACATTATGAGGTTATGATTATCATATTGGGTCTTTATTTATCTATAAAAATGCTTTCAAAATGTTTCATTCAATGGGTAATTTTTGTCTGTCAAGAATCCAAGAAAATTTGGGAAAGGATCCCACATTTTATTCAGAAGTACATCATAAATGACAGTTTGGGCCATTATCAAATAATGCAATGTCATGGATGAAATATTTATTTTCAAAGCATGGAGAGTGTATGCCAAATAGAGAGACAATACATATTCCAGATAATTTCTCAAGACGAGAAATCTACAACTTATACAAAGAATATGCAGAAGGTGCTGAGGGACATGGTCGATTTATTACATATCAATATTTTGTGAAGGTATGGAAGAAATAATTCAACAATGTCTGTATTCCTAAGAAGACAAGGATGGGGATTTCCAGTACATGTGCTTCTCTTAAATAAAAAAGGAATGAATGTGAAGGGTCAGAAAGAGGTAAGCATTCATAACTTTAACTTTTAAAATTGTATAGTCATCAACTATGAAAACGTATTTCTTAATGACTTTATTTTATGTTGTGTAGATTCCATTGTCAAAGAACTTCAGGAGCATCACGAACAACAAACAAGTGAAAGGAAAAAATTGTAGAAGCATTGAAAGAAGTGTTATGATAATCCAAATAAATATTTGGGTTTGATAATTCATGGTATGGACTAGAAGAAAACACTTTTACCACATTTTGTTCGCACACCCAAAAATTTACAGGAGGAAATTTTATTCAGTATCACTTGGTCGATTGTATGGTATTCAATAGGAAAATGTTGCCAAGGGTGTAATTCACAACTCCAAATATTCATAATGATGCAAATCTAACAATAACCATAATTCATGATGTGATTTCTCCTTGGTCTAGTAATCTTCCTGAAGTTTTGTATCTACAATTGGACAACACTTGTCATGAAAACAGAAATCATATTGTTTTTGGATATCTAAACATGCTTGTTGAATTGAGAATTTTTCAAAAGGTAAAGGTTGTTTTCCTTCTTGTTGGGCACACTCATGACCATATTGATCAGATGTTCAATCATTTTTCAGTCACATTGAGGAGGAAGGAAGTTAAGAGCTTGCCATCATTAATTGAATGTATTAAGAAATCATACATGCCAGAGCCTACTTTTGATGTGTTGGAAGAAATTGTTGACATGCAAAGGTTTATTTTGGGATCGCATGGTGAGGAGAAATGAATTGAAGAACTTAATGACAGTAGCTTCCAACATCAATTTCGTATCAAAAAAATTGATGGGAAAACACTAATATGGGGCAAGAAGTATTCAACTACTGCAGAATGGGAACCGTCATTAGGTTTGGAATTTTTGAAGTTCATTCTAGATCATCCAATATTTGCATCAAATATATTGTCATTACAATTAATTGTTGAAGTTCACAATGCATGCAGGTAGAATAGAGATATAAATTATTCTGATTGCCTAGAATAAATTAAAAAAATGTATTAGATATACATATGAGTACTTTGATATTACTGATTCAGTTTGGTGGGAGTCTTTTTTCAATAATCAAAGTGATATCATTTCAAGAAAAACAAATGAAGATATACATTTGAAAAATCCGTTTATTTGGCCACAAAATGTGTCCAATGAACATGAGGAAAGAAACATTGTTGAACACCAACAATCTCAAGGTATTATCAATTCTTCATAGGCAGAGGAAAGAGAGATGTATATTGGTTCCAAAAGATCTCGTGCACAACGTGAAGCCATGGAAGACCTTTACAAAGGTTTGTACATGATATTAAGGAGGGTTGCATGATCACTGTGCTAGCAAGTGGATATCCCAATGTTATCCATTATGGGTTGCTAAGGTTATAAAGGTTATTATAGAAAATGTAGATGTTACAGGTGTTGAAGTACATTGGTATGCCACAAATACACACCCATTCAATGGTGTGTATAAGCCAGAGATTGTAGTTGATAAAAAAATTGGTGGAAAGAGAAAAAGAAAGGGTACAAATATAAATCGTCACCACACAGACCACTTAAAATTGGAGGATGTTGACATACTTGTTTATGAATTAAATTTAACAAGTTGCCGCTCGTAAAATATTTGCTGCAGGGGGGGTTCCAGGGGGGAGCGGCTGTGACCTTTGGGGAGCCCCCCCCTGGCGGGGGGTTTCGGGGGCAGCGCCCCCGAAGCTAAGAATAGATGTAAAATTGCCTTGTAAAAGTATAGTAATTTCTAGTCAATCTGGGCCATTCATTAGGCGGAGATCTGACGGTAGAAGTTATGTTTAATTTAAGGTTTTTTGCCCTAGAAGGCAACCCCTCACTATATATGAGGGAATTGTATTGCGTCTATGTATATCTGTATTTCTGAGTGAGAAAGAGAGAGGAGATTGAGAGTGAAGAGGGTGTTACAGCGGATCTGCTGTAGGTTGTATCTCTTCAGTTTGCTGGATAATATAAAAGGAAGGACTGATTGTTTCTCCGTGGACGTAGCCCAAACTGGGTGAACCACGTATAACTGTGTCTCTCTTGTTTTATGCGTTTTTTGTGTTTATATTTCTGCAATATTTTATGTGTTCCATTGCTCCGTAATATATAATTTTCTAACAATTGGTATCAGAGCCGAAGGTCTTTTTGGCTGACAAACTCGTAGGAGAGAAGGATTCCTAGTTCAAGTGGGAGCAATGGCGGAAGATGGTAAGTTTAGGGTCAAGAAATTTAACAGCCAAAACTTCTCGCTATGGAAGATGCAGATGGAAGATTATCTATATCAGAAAGATCTGTACCTACCATTGGGCAGAAAAACAAAGATGCCAATGGGTATGACAAATGAAAAATGGAACCTTCTTGATAGAAAGGCACTCGGAACAGTACGCGTCGTTCGCCTTCAACATTTCGAAGGAAACAACGACGGAGGGTTTGATTAAGGCGTTGGCGAAACTATATGAAAAACCCTCGGCCTCAAATAAGGTATTTCTTATGAAGCGTTTATTTAATATGAAGATGTTGGAAGGTGGATCTGTTGCAGACCATTTAAATGATTTTAATACTGTTACAAGTCAGTTAAGTTCTGTAGGGGTAAACTTTGATGATGAAGTTAGAGCTCTGTTATTCTTGTGCTCATTGCCATAAAGTTGGAATGGTTTAGTAATGGCCATTAGTAACTCTGTTTCTGGATCTAGTACTTTAAAGTTTGATGATGTTGTCGGTGCTATCCTTAGCGAAGAAATGTGACGGAAAAGCTCCAGTGAGACATCGGGTAATGCTTTGAGTGCATAGTCTAGGGGAAGAAAAATGGAAAGAGGAAAGAGCTCAGGATATCGCAGTAAATCAAGGATAGGCAGATCCAAGTCTAGATCGGGGATAGTTTGCTGGAAATGCAGAAAGAAAGGACACCTAAAGAAAGACTGTAGATCTCGGAAGGGAAAAGAAGGAGATGCACAACAAGAAAGCAATCATGAAGCAAATGTGATGGGTGAGGTGTTACAGTATTCTTTGATTCTTTCTTTCGAAAATATTATTGATTCGTGGGTGGTAGATTCAGGGGCCTCATTTCATGCCACACCTGATAAGAAATACTTTCATGACTATGTTCAAGGAGATTTTGGACAAGTCCGTTTGGGTGATGATAAGCCCTGTAAAATTGTTGGAATGGGTAAGGTTCTTGTAAAACAACAGAATGGAAACCAATGGCTACTAAAGGAGGTAAGGCATGTTCCAGATCTGAAAAAAAAATCTAATTTCAACAGGGAAATTAGGCGGTGAAGGTTGTGTGACAACTTTCACAGATAAAGCTTGGAAGGTCACCAAAGAATCCCTAGTAATAGCAAAAGGCGAAAAGGTTGGTACATTGTATTTATGCAATGGTATTTCTAACTCTGTTAATGCTTTGACTTCCAAAGGAGTAGATGCAGCATTATGGCATCATAGGCTTGGACGCATGAGTGAGAATGGGATGAAGATCCTTCACTCAAGGAATTTGTTGCCAGGTTTGAAGAATGTTGATTTGGACTTCTGTGAGAATTGCATTTATGGAAAACAAAAGAGAGTCAGATTTCTCAGAGTTGGGAAAGAAAAGAAGAGCGAAAAATTAGAGCTTGTGCATACAGATGTATGGGGACCTGCTCAGGTATCATCTCTCGGTGGCTCTCGTTATTATGTTACTTTTATTGATGATGCAACTAGAAAAACTTGGATTTATTGTATTAAGAATAAATCTGATGTATTTGATACTTTCAAGAAATGGAAAGCTTTGGTTGAGATTGAGACAAGAAAGAAATTGAAGTGTCTCAGATCAGAAAATGGAGGTGAATATTGCAGCTATGAGTTTGATAGGTACTGTTTAGAGCATGGAATTCGTAGAGAGAAGACAGTTCCAAGAACACCACAAGAAAATGGTGTTTCAGAAAGGATGAACAGAACAATCATGGAGCATGCAAGGTGCATGAGATTGCATGCAGGATTGCCTTTACATTTTGGGCAGATGCTATAGATACTGCTGTTTATCTAATAAATAGAGGGCCATCAAGTTCCTTGGATGGTGGTGTTCCAGAGGAAGCATGGATAGGTAAAAAGGTAAACTACTCCTTTTTAAAGCCTTTTGGTTGTGTGGCCTTTGTCCATATTAATAAAGAAAATAGAACAAAGCTTGGGGAAAAATCAAAGAATTGTATCTTTATTGGATATGGTGTTAATGATTTTGGTTATCGCTTATATGATTATGAAAATCACAAAATCATTAGGAGCAGAGATGTAATATTCAATGAAAAGGTCTTGTATAAGAATCAGTTGCAAGAAAAGAAACAGGAAAAAGAAAACAAGGAATACATAGTTCTTGATGAGATCACTGAAAAGTAAAGGTGCCTAAAAATTAATAATAATCAACAACCACAACAACAACAACCACCACAACAGCAACAGGCACCCCAAACACCTAAAAGTGGTGTTAGAAGATCTACCAGGATAAGTAGACCCCCTGAACGATACTCTCCTTCATTATATTATTTATTGTTGACTGATTCTGGTGAACCCAAATGTTATGAAGAAGCAATGCAGGTTGAAAGCAGGAAGAAGTGGGAGCTAGCCATGGAAGAAGAGATGGACTCCTTAATGCATAACCAAACTTGGGACTTAGTCAGGTTGCCTGCAGGTAAAACTACATTGCAGAATAAATGGGTTTACAGGTTGAAGGAAGAAGATGGAGGAAAACAAAGGTACAAAGCTAGACTTGTGGTGAAGGGGTTTGCACAGAAGAAAGGTATTGATTTTGATGAAATATTTTCTCCTGTTGTTAAAATGACTTCAATCAGAACTATTCTAAGTCTAGTAGCAGCTGAAGATTTGCATCTTGAGCAGTTAGATGTAAAGACAACCTTTCTCCATGGGGATTTGGAGGAAGAGATATATATGCAACAACCAAGTCCAAAGAGGAGTCATTGTCCAACAAATGAAGCAGCGGTGGAGTTGCTATAATCAGTCTCCAAGTGGGAACAATTGTTAGAAAATTATATATTACAGAGCAATGGAACACATAAAATATTGCAGAAATATAAACACAGAAAACACATAAAACAAAAGAGTCACAGATATACGTGGTTCACCCAGTTTGGGCTACGTCCACGGAGAAACAACTAGTCCTTCCTTTTATATTGTCCAGCAAACTAAAGAGATACAACCTATAGCAGATCCGCTGTAACACCCTCTTCGCTCTTAATCTTCTCTCTCTTTCTCACTCAAAAATATAGATCTACATAGACGCAATACAATTCCCTCATATATAGTGAGGGGTTGCCTTCTAGGGCAAAAAACCCTAAAATAAACATAACTTCTACCGTCAGATCTCCGCCTAATGAACGACCCAGATTGACTAGAAATTACTATACTTTTACAAGGCAAATTTACATCTATTCTTAGCTTCGGGGGCGCTGCCCTCGGCTCCCCAAAGGTCGCAGTTGCCCCCCTTGGACCTCCCCTGCAGCGAATATTTTACTGGCGGCATTGCCGCCCCATTTTGAACTGGGGTCCAATGTGGAAATACCTTTGAATATAGAAGATAATCAGGGTCCACACCCAACAAGAGATTATGAAAAGGTTGTTACTAGAAGGAATAGTGTTGAGATGAGAGTCTGTTGAAACCAGTCATAGATCCAAAAGAATTTTGAAACCTGAAATGGTGGGCATGCATGTGGACTCAGATGGGGCACTAGTTGATGAAAGAGAAGAATAGGGAACATTTTAATTTACATCCAGTCATTCATCTGAAGATGTGAATTATGATGGTGTGCAAGGAAATATGAGTGATTTTAAATAATTGTCTAAGGCAGTTTATATAACTGATGTTTGCATCTTATCTTGAAATAAATTTTTTGATTTCCATATGGTGTTAAATTAGAAGCTATGAGTTATTTTTATGTTTTTTGGATTATATGTTTTGATTATGATGATTTTTATTGTTTAGAATATCTACAGTGCAACAATAATTTAGAGATATAATGTATGTTTCATTCAATTTACAAATAATGACATTTTGATTAATTTAGTCATGTAATTTGTTCATAATGTCATGGTTTTTTATTTTATGGCTGAAAAATTTCCAATTTTGTTTGTATCTTTAATGTTATGGTTGAAAACAATTATAATTTTAGCGATCTTTAGTGTCATGTTATTATATGTTTAACAACATGGATGAAAACTAATAGAATTTTAATGTGTTTCAGATCCCATTATTTTATCTTTATCGTCATTACTAAAACATGTTGAAATTATACTTAGAAAAGAAAAATGTTATTCTACAAAAAACATTAGTGTGTTTTTTCCTCAAAAATAGCTGTTTTTTGCACATAAAAATTCGGTTTTACTGCCATTTTTTAAAAATGTTGAAAATTGACCCTAAAAAAAAAACCATCATTCCAGTATCAACGCTTTTCGTTTTCAGGGTGTTTTTTTGCAAAATTTTTGCACAAAAAATTGGTTTTCACTGCCATTTTTAAAACATGTTGAAAATTGACCCTACAAAAAAAATCATTGTTCCAGTATACACACTTTTCGTTTTTAGCACTATTTTTCATGTTTTTTGGGGTTTTTTGGCCAGAGTTTTAGTTTTGAGTTTATAATTCCTTTTTCAAAGTTTACATTGTTGCACCCAAAAACCTTTGTGTTACACGTATTTCAATGATAGTAAAGCAAGCGAAAAATACCCATTAAGTGGACAAGACGGTTTTGCAATATCGATACTTATTTCCATTACTTCCCACAAACATTCTCTTTGATATTTTCAATTGTTATTAATTAAGAGTGTCACATGTGGTAGTTTCCATGCGAAGAATAGCAACAAATAGTAATTGAGATTGCAACAATAAATTTTGAATTTACTTGACGTTGGAGACGAATATAAGTAGC
Source organism: Pinus tabuliformis (assembly GCA_031772625.1). Lineage (NCBI taxonomy): Eukaryota > Viridiplantae > Streptophyta > Pinopsida > Pinales > Pinaceae > Pinus > Pinus tabuliformis. Next base: position 1,425,774,103 of record CM062816.1, read on the forward strand.
AGATAAAGAAACCAAGCTATTTTCACTTATACAATTAACCAAGCGGTATTTGAATCTACCAAATAAAAGTGGAGAACCGTAGACATTTGCACTAGCAACTACTTTCCTAGTCTCAATTCTTAGCGGATTCAACATTACTCAATAGTTCATTTTCTCAATTGCCCAAATTCTTTCACAATTCTCTCTACAACGTATTTCATTTTCTACAAAACTATTTAGGGATTTCTATTTTCTCATTTCTTACTTTATGGACACAGGAAGTCTAGCAAAAGTTTCAACACATATAATAGTCATTACATCTTATCAATTCGCTATGTGAATTTCTCTTTTGCCTCTGGTATTTGAATTTTCTTTTCCCTAATAACCTAAATTACATCGGAACAAAGAACCGATGCAATTTTTTCATGTCATAGTGTAAAAGAAAATAGTGTCTCTAAATCTTTGTGTAATTCAAAATATGTTTACATAACACATAGTTTATCAAATATCAATAGTGGATGGTCAAATATTAGTTGAAAGCAAGACACAAAAAAAAACCTAAATCCTGCACAACAATCTTCGCCTTCCACACCTGTTACTGGTGCAATGTCATCCACGACTCTAAGAAAGAGAAAAAAAACTAGTTCTAGAAAACTGGTTATTGGTGAAACAGGAAATTGTCGAGACAAGTAGGACAATTTTAACAAATTCCTTCGAGACCAAACACATACATTTCAAACAAGAAAGTCCAAAAGTGTCGTGAATAGAGAAAGCATTCAACAAGATATAGACATGGATAGTGATAACATCAAACAACCTAACTGGGTTGCCACTCGTTTAACATATAATCAGAAGATAATGGACCAAATTGTAGAAGAGGACATTATTTTCAATGAATGTCCTGTCACGTTGCAAAATGCAAAATATGACAAGAGAAGCAAAAAATTGAGAGTTGAAAAGGTAAAGGCTGAAAATAAAAATATTATTTATCAATAACATGTGGATATTGATCTATTTTATGTTGATATGATGGGGTTCATGTTATTGCATCAATCTACTAATGATGCAATTACTCAAAATGTTACCAATGTGCTTATAAAGAATCACATGCAGAATAGAAATTACAAGAACTACTGATGAGTGCCAGTATTGCAGACAGGATGCTGCAACTCCTGGGCTACCAGATTTACTTATCAACTCGGGGTTCATATAAACTTGGAGGTGACAGTGCTATATGGACAAGTAGAAGTGAAGGTCTTGCCTGTTGTCACTTATTCATCTGGCAAGAGACCCCAGGGATTCCAAGCCAAACTTCTATAGAGTCAGAAGAAGCTTGATTCTTTGATGGAAGAAGATAAAACCTATTCTAAGAGGGCTACACTACTGCAGTAATGAAGAAAACAACATGTAATGCTATATCACACTATATCCTAATAAACCATTTAAACAACTATGCTAAGAAAAATTGCTAAATCAACACTAAATGCTGCTATCTAAGTTACAGAAGGAAAGAGCATCAAACTAAACTAACGAGTAAGCAAGGAAACTAAACTAAATCTGTTTCCACAATTTTGGTTTTTCTGGTAAAATCAAGCATGTAAGGAGTTAAGTGGAAGAGAAAGAAAAGATTGAAATCAGTGAAAGGGAGACGTAATGAAGCAGCAGTGCATAGGAACCATTGGATTGATCATCGAACAGAAAAAACAGAAGATGAGTGATGAAGATCTTATCGCATGGGATTAAGTGAATAGATGAATGAATAGTATAAACAGAAGATGAACGACGAAGATCGTATCGCAGGGGATTAAGTGAATAAATGGACGAACAATATAAACAAAATATGAGTGGCGGAGATCCTATCGCGTGAGATTGAGTGAATAGATGGATGGATAGGGTTAACGGGAGATGAGCGGCGGAGATCTTATCGTGGGAGATTAAGTCATAAATGGACGAACAGGATTAACGGAGGATGAGCGGCGGAGATCTTATTGCAGGAAAAACATGCGGAATGATGGAGCGGGTTTTTTTAGGTGGTAAGCAGTTTCTCGCGCGCCCTCAAGGCTGTAAGCGGAATTCCAAAATTTTACGTGATTAGCCTAACTGGGTGACACGTAGCATGAGAAAACCACTTTTCTCGTGTGCTCTCGGGTGGATATCGGCCATGCAAGAATCCGCGTGAGATTGCGCGATAGCCATTGGATCAAGCTAGACAAATTGACGGTGGAGATTTGGAGCGCATAAAGTATTGAGATGACACGAAAGCCATTGGATCAAGCTAAACAGATCGATAGTGGATATTTGGAGCGCATAAAATATTGAGACGATGCGATAACCGTTGGATCAAGCTAGACAGATCGATGGTGGAGATTTGGAGCACATAAAGTCAAACGTTGAAATGAATACGAAGAAGCTATGCAACACACGGTTGACGGTGGTTGGTCAGGGTTGTTGTGAAAGGAAATCTACGGGTATAATCCTTGCTAACCTGCTAACTGAAGAAAAAGGCACAAACGGAAGAAAACTAAAACACAACCAATCTATGCTACACTGCTGTAATGGAAATGCAACTACTTAAGCAAATGAACGATTAAACCATGAATCTATGCGCTACGCTACTATAATGGAAATGCAACTACTTAAGCAAATGAACGATTAAACCATGAATCTATGCGCTACCCTGCTGTAATGGAAATGCAACTACTTGAGCAAAAGAATGATTAAACCATGAATCTACGCTAACATACATGTACAATAAAGAGGAGCCTTAGCTGCTAGGATTGGGCCCTAACCCAAGAGCTTCAGCCCTCTGAGTTAACCCAGTGTTGGCTCGAAACAAAACTCATTCTTATTATCAAAACAATGGATTACATCAAAAACTGTGACAAGTCTTGCAACTCAAAAATAAAGTAGAGTTTTACAATCAAAAGTTTGAATCCTATTGAGGTCCTAGGCCTCTCTACTTATACTTCTGAAGTATCCAACAACTTCTTTAAAATTAGGGAGGCTTGGTTCCCAAACTAGAGATAAACTGGTGCTTTGACTTCCACTTGCTCGACTACCTTCTAGTCCTCATGTTTTGGCTGGTTGCACTCTGAGCTGATGGAGGAATATTCGAATGGAGGGGTAGTAAATGAGGAGGATTTCCCTCCTATAAATTCCTCTCCCTTGTCCCATTTGAGTTTTGACCAAGATATTTTCCAAAATGCCTTGTTTTTACCTTTTAATCCTGAATTAAATGCACATTAGACCACAAAGAAAAATATCCAACTCTAACTCATCTCATAAAAAAAATATAATCAAAAGTATGCATTAAGTTGTGAGAATAGTTGGTTTGAATAAGCTAGGAGGTGAATTAAGGCCCATATAATTACCCAATGATGAGGCTCATCATCACCCCCTACTGAAAGTGTTGCTCATCCTCTAAGAAACTTAGTCAATGTCCATTTCCTTCATGGCTCTGGTAGCCTCTACGACATCCCTTTCTTCTGCTGTGGTCTCTTCTTCTTGTTCATAGAAGCCTGCTTTCCTTTCTACTTGCTCCCACTACCTCTTTTCCTCTTCTTCTTTTCTTCCTTCTAGCATCCCTAGGAGTAGTGGTGGACTGAGTTTTAGGCCTATCCAATTGACCTTCAACCTTTGAATTGATTGCTTATACATTGGTGTCCTGTTGAGTGCCTCTCTCAACCTTTGAGGGGAGTGATATTCTCTGATCTTCAAGCTGTGTGGAAGTGTGTTCCATCTCCTAAAGCATGCATGTATACTATCATCTCCTAGCAGCCTAAACATATCCTCAAAATGTGAAATTTCTTGCTCTTGGGAAGCAAGATATCTAGGTGCCAGCTGAGGATCGTTTGCAATTAGATTATGGGTGTTGATTATGGCCTTGGGATTTGATTGTTCAGCTCTAATGAAAAGGGGTTCATTATGCTCTTTGGACAATATTATTTTCATCTCTGCAGCCCTTGACTCCTCATGGTTCATCCATGATCCCAAAGCCATTAATTTCAGATCTCCTAGCTTGGCATTAGGATCCCAAACATTCATGTTTGTGAGGGCCATGTTGTGCAAGTAAAACTCAACCATTTTAGCCCTATCCTCTAGTGTACTTTGATCACAAAGATCAATAAACTACCTGTAGTCTTGAAATGGCATGGTGCCCCTTTGTGCCAGTGTTTTAATCTGAAACTACAACCATTGTTCTCTGAGGTAAAGAGCATAGGATTTAACTGGCATCCTACACTGGATGACCTCCAAAGAGAGTCTGGCCATACATGCTAGTTGGTTTTCCCTTTCCTGCAGATGTCCTCTCAACCATGCATTTTCCCTCTCAAGTTGATCTCTCATTATTGCTTCTCTGTCCCTCGGTGTAGGGGAATTTCCAATCTCAATAGGGATTTTTTTTTGATATTTGTGGCTTCCCTTGTTTGATTCTTGTGCTCTTTCTTGTTCTGAAATATAGAGGGGCTTGCCTCCTTCTTTTCCCTTTTTGCTTGACTGGGGTGTTGAGAGCAGTGAAGGTAGATGTTGCCTTCCTATTAGGGGCCTTTGGAGACACCCTAGGTGACTCCTCCTCATTTTATTCCCCTTCTATTTCAAAGTCTTCTTTCTCTCTATTTTTCTTATCTTCTTCCTCTTGCTATTCTTTCTCATCTCCATCAGTTTCTTCCTTCGTTTCCTCCTCTGTTTCAGCATCATCCTCCTTCTCTTCTGTTTCATCATGTTCCTCTATATTAGTTCCTTCTTCATCCATCTCATCCCCATCTAGCTTTGTATCTTCTTCTTCTTGTTTTTCCTCCTCCTCACTGATAGAAGTACAACATCATAGGTGATGGTTTTGATGTCATCCTCTGCTGGTAAGTCTCTGAAGACTGACCATTGTATAGGTATCCTGAGGTTTTGGAGGGCATCCTCAATGAGGATCCTGATAAACGCATGGTGAACCAATTGTTGGGAATTCCCTTCCTTGACTTTGTTGTCGGAGTCTATGAGTGATTGCATCAAGAAATAGGGTATGATGAGTCTTTGGTGAACTGGGGTTTCTACCCCAAATATTAATTCTTCAAGCATCCTAAAATGGTAGCCATAAACAACACTGTATCTACCCTCACATGAGATATATTTTATGAGTTGGTAACCTACCTCACTCCATGGGTATGGTAGACTGTCCCTTCGTACTCCATTTTTAACCTCTGTGGGTTCTTCACCTTCTACAAAGAATTTCCTTTTTGCCACCTGATTGTCTGCTTTGTCTTCTTTTCTCCATGGAATTCCTAGGGGAAGTGTGGTGACCCTACTGATGAGCTTTGGTGTGAGATCTATAGTGAGCCCTTTGACTATAACAATGGCATGGATTTTGTTATCACTATAAAAAGTTCTAAAATTTTGGACAACTGGTATGGTTCCAAAGTTTCATGTTAGTCTTGGTCAAGTCATTTTTATTGTTTTTGTTTTAGAGTCTAAATCCTAGAGTTAGAGTCTTGTTTCCATTATTAAATAAAGGTCAACAACCTTATTCCTCCTATCATAGATCCCACATTATTTCAAAGTGTCATGTGTTAGGTTGTTTCAAAATTGACATGCGCTATGAAATTGCCTAGGAGTTTTCGTAGTGCAAAACTTAGAAAATGCACTATATGCGCTACGAAATCAGGGATTCGTAGTTAGGATTTTTCGTAGCGCAAAACCCAGAATTTTCACTGGATGTGCTACGAAATCGGGGATTCGTGTCAAATCAAGTCTAGTTGTCAAATCCACCTGAATTCGTTAATGTTTCATCATTAGGTGTCAGTCCATGAACCTTACCCATCACATGCAGCCATTCACTCTCATCATTAGATTCATTAGGGGTCTTTGTACGCACTCTTTTCAAATTTCAAAAAGAAAAGGTAAGGGTGAATTGGTCCTGGTCATTTTCGTGTTCCTTTCATGCATAAGAAGCACTTGGCAAGCTTAGGGTCAGCATACATCAGAGTTCTTTGAAGGCTCAAGTGAGACAGTTCTCCATTTCAGCTCAAGCGAGGCAGTGTTCGAACTAAAACAGGGCAAGTTTTTCCAAGTCTCCTTTACAGGGTTTTCACAGAAATGTCTGAAGAAAAGAAGAACCATAGATCAGGCCAGTGTTTGAGAGCTGAGCCTGAAGGCTTAGATGTTCTCATGAAGAATAGAGAGGTTGAAGAAGCATTCAAACAGGTGGGCTGCTGGAGGTTCTGTGAAAAACTTCAGGGAGGTCACAGTCAAGTAACCAAGGATTTTGCTTTTAATTTCACAGGTTTGAATTCAAAGGTTGGAATGCTAGAATTACCCGTTTCTCTTGAGGTCATTTCTGCAGTCACAGAGATTCCTAGAGGCCAAGAGAGATGGTTTAAGAACTTCAAATTTGAAATGGCACCTTGCAAGGTATTCCTGAAGCCCGAATTCATAGACTCATACTTAACTAAATCGGTGCCCAGGAGCTATGTAAAAGAATCATTTTCCAACTTACATGCATCCAAAGATACTTTACCTATGAAGGAAGATACCATAAGGTGTACTCTTACCATTTCAAGCTTCTATTACATTTCACTGGAAAAATATCTCTAGACTTACCTTTTTATCTTTTCCGAAGCTTAGGCAAGATGTCTGATAAGATTCAGTTGAAGAAAGAAGCTTGTGAAACATCGTTGTTCCATCATGGCTTGATCAAATTAATTGTTTTACATGAGCTTCAGAAGGTAGGTAGGGAATGGTCTACTTTCCTATTTATGTCTGGCTTTGGAACTGAAACAGGACTTAGCCCTAGGGCTAAGGAAATATCTTCACCAGTAGCAAGTCATCAAGGAGAAGCAAGGTCAAGCAGGTTTGAGAAACTTAAAGCTAGAAAGCAGGTGAAGGAACCTACGACACCACTAATTGTTCAAGATACTCCTCAATAGTCACAGAAGAAGAAGGTTCAAATCAAGGAAGTGGTACAAAAACAATCTATTGATGAAACAGTCCAGAGAAGAATAACCAAAAGCCAATTAGCCAAAGAAAAGGGTAAGACAGTGATCACTGATGACAACCTAGCTTCAAAAGGTAGTTTGAATGATCTCCTCCAGGCTATCGACATAGAAGAGTCCCCTCTGGTCCAAGCAGACTTAATTGAAGCAGGTAAGAGCAAAACAAAAAGAGTTAAATCTTCTAAAAAACTCCAATTTGATGACCAGGTCTCAGAGTTTGTTTTCAAGCCAAGAAGGCTTGTGACTAGACATTTAAGAAGGTTACAAGAGGCAGAGCCAGAGGTAAGTGAGACAGGGGAGGTAGCAGAGTTCCTTGAAGAGCCTGTGGTTCCACCAGTGCAATCATCACTAATGCACAAAGATGACAGAAACAAGGCAGTTATCACTCAAGAAGAAGAATGTAGCTTTGAAGAGGTCAAAAAGAAATTGATGTCTGCCAATCTTGAGATTTCTCAACTTAAGAAAAGGGCAAGGAAACATGCAGTTGAAAAAGCCACTTTCAAAAGAGTAAAAGCCATTTGGGAAGATGGAAAAGTTCCAAGATATGAAGTAGTTGACAGTCATGCTCAATATTTCACTTGGACTGTCCCTGCAATAAAGGAGGCAAGATATATCAGAAGGATCAATGGTAAATTAAGAACTAAAATCAGGATGATGAAAAGACAAATTGAAGACCTGGAGATTCAGCTGAACAAGTCTGGAGGTCAGCCTTAGCTTAAATGAGCCATACAGTAAGTGAGGAGTCTTAATACAATTTTGATGTGGAACTTACCTTTTTGAAGATTGTTTTTGGATGGATAATGTCAGATTTATGTGGCCCATTAGCATATGGTGAAACTATAAAGAAATCTCAAGAATGACAATTTTAAGAAAAAAAACTGTGTATTTTTTACTCACACAGCAGTTTCGTAGCGCACTACGAAACTACTGTAGGTGACATGCAATGCACAACAGTTTCGTAGCGCGCTACGAAACTGCTGTAGTTGCCAGTTTTGTTTTTTGGTGGATCTATCTTGAAAGGAAAAGGAGATTATTTTGAAAAGGGTGCTGTTGTAGAGGTATAAGAAGGCCACTTAAGAAGGTTTGAACCCTAAGAAAAGGTAGATTCAAGAAATGAAAGACATATACAAACACCAAATCCTACGCTACGAAAATAGCAGTTATTTCGTAGCTCAATCAGTTTGTCATGCTTCAGGCAACATTCAAGAGTTTTTGTCTTGGCACAAGTGTAGGAGTAGGGTCTATGGTTAATTTAATGCATGTCATGTGATTAAAAGAGACAACATGGTTAGCAGAGACTTCGAAGAATCTTCTTGAAAACCAAAGCAACAATATAGGGAGCAGTTTCCTAGTTTCCAGGATAGTCAAAGGACAGGTAATCGAAAGCTAGCATGGAGTTTAAAGTCATCACCAATGCCAAAGTTGAGGAGGAACAACTGTCAAAGACCAAATTTATTCCATAGTCTAGGTTGTTGCTAGCATAATAAGGAGTTACACTCCTAGTTGTATTAGGATTCTAGGACTGTCAGTTAACAGCTAGTTGTAATTAATAGTTTGTTTTAAGTATGAATAGGTGTTAATGTCAAGTAAATTCGAATTCCCCTCAGGTTTGAGGAAGGAATCCAAGATTGTAATGAACTCTATAAAGGACAAGAAGTGTAATGCACCTAGGGTTGGAAATTTTTGAAAAGAACACTCATACTGTATATTGTGAAAGACTGTGTTTTTTATGGAATACAGTGATTTGGCTTTATTACTCAGGATTCAGAAGAGAGTTTAATGTCTAATTGTCTTATGGTCGTCCTCATTTCCTCACTTGCAGTGGTATGAATGCATGTTACTTAGAACTCATTGACAATGCTCTAACTTTCTTCATGTATTTGTAGACTGTGTTCCCTACATATTGTTATGTGTTACTGATATATTGAACTCTTGATGCCCTGACTTCCATGTAAAGCTAATTTTGCTGTGATACTGAAACATTTTCTGACTCCATAAGCCCAATGGATGTTTATTGATTGTGTTCAACCAATTATATTTCTTCACTTATTTTTCATAGAGTTAGCCATCTAATATTTAATTAAAATCTTTAACCTAGTGAGAGAGCCCTCTCAGGTTGAGGAGGCTAAGCCTCAGCCAAAAGTTGGTTTGAAATAGTTACTTAAGGTCTTCCTGGTTAGCAGCCTATCAAGAGAAGGTTTTGTGATAACATTTTGGTGCGTCTGCCGGGAGTTTGAAGATTACTCATTCCCGAAATCAAGAAGCTGAACTTCTGAAGGTAGCAGGAGCTCAGATAACTTTTGAGGTTGCAATCTACCTTGGTGACTCAATAAATTTTCAATTTTTTAAGGGTGGCTTTGAGAAGGAGATATACATGGAGCAATCTTGACACCAATCCACCTACTCCTGTGGATAATCCAAACACTGTTTCAAGAGCAAGTCGAAGATTTTTAGAAACACCAGGTACTCGATATTGTTCAAAATCTTTGCACTCTGAATTCTCAAGAAGTCCTGAAGACAAATAGTTGATGATAAAATTCATGAAGTGTTGTTTAGATTAGAAAACGAAGAATAACTCATTGGTATTATCTTAGATCTACAAAAAAGATGAATTCATAGCTTAGCCCTAGTATCTCAAGAAGACAAGGAATAATTTTGGGAAGTAGTTATCTCTGAGCTAGTGTTAGAAAGGGAAGCCTTAGATAAACTGAAAGAACTTGATCCTTTTGAAGTCTTGTTAAAATCCAAAGCTGGTCTCCCTCTTCCAAATTGGAGTACATTTGTCATTGGTTTGCAGAGCCCAAGTAGTCCTCTTCGTATCAGTTCCTCATCTTCTGTTTCTACTATTCCTAGTGGCTTTCAGAAACCAAGCAGTCCTCCTCATATTAGTTCTTCATCCTCTGTCCCTTTTATCCTTGCAGCTATTGTTCCTCTTTTAATCATGGCTGTACTTGCTAGGTATGCCCCACTTGCACTCCTTGTTGTTTTGCATGATCTTCCTAGAAAATACGCTGCAAGAATTCCAACGTGGGGTGGTGATGAAGAAATTACAGCAGAAGAACATGTAGACAAATTTAATGATTTTGCTGACAGAGAGGAAGTTGATGATGAGGATGTGAAACTAAGATTATTTGCACAGACCTTTATTAGCGAAGTTAGAAAATGGTTTAAAGCCCTTACACCAGGAAGCATTCATAATTGGGTATAATTTGAAGATAGTTTCCTAAGGAAATGGGGAAATAGAACTAATCCAGTTCAAGCACTTACTGAGTACAATAATCTTAGAAGGGAACCTGATGAAACCATTCAAAATTTCTCAAAGAGGTTCAACAAAGTGTTTAACTCAATCCCAGCTCGCTTGAAACCTCTAGAGGCCTTAGCACAAATGAGATATGATGAAGCATTTGATTCTGATTTTTCTCTTTTGCTAAGAGAGAGAGAGTCTGCCACACTTGCTGATATGTAGAATGATGCAATAAAGGTAGAAGTAAACATGGTAGCTGCCAAAAAATAAAAAATGGGAAAAGCTAAATTGAAAGAAGAAGAGAAACCTTCCTCTTCAACTCCTGAAGATAAGATAGATTCAATGATGAAGACCATGGAGAAGTTCATGGATAGGTTAACTCTTGGAAACACCTTTGCTCCCCCTGTGCAACAAGAGCCTCAATTTAGAAACCCTCAATTTAGGATACCTCAAAACCAACAAAGACCAAGAGAAAATAGGAATCAATAGCTTGATCCTCCAGTGAGACCTCCTTTTCAGCAGAATTTAGTTGATGAAGAAGATGATCCTGAGATTCTTGAGGAATCTATCCATTGTCTTGATGAAGAAATGTCAGGAATTTTCTTGACTTAAGAAGAACATGATGAGTCCAGTTTGACCAATCAAGGTGAAGAGCATTTAGATCATTTAAAGGGGTATCAACATGCTATCTTTGAAATGCAAAAACAATACAATCTTAGAAACAGAAATGTACCAATTATTGCAAACAAATCACAGCCCAAGAAGGATGTTTCAAAGGCTGTTGAAGCCAAAAAGGATACCCCAAAGGTTGCTGAAGGTAAAAATGATTCTCTACTTGGTAAAAAGGACACTCAACCTCCACCTCCTATCAAAGAAGCTGAAAAAACTATTTCTGTTTTCAACCTTGAGAATGAAATTGCAAAAATCAAAATATCAATCCCTTTTAGTGAGATTCTCAAGGTAGATAAATACAGAAGCAAGATTGTAGAGATGTTAAATTCACAACTAGGAGCTGCTGATATCTTAAATGTACAAGAAGATAATCCTACTATATACTTGGGTCCAAGGGTAGAAGATGACTAGAATGAAGAGTTTCCCCCTTTCTATGTAAGAATTAGTATTCATGATATGACCTTACATAATGATATGTTGGATTCGGGGGCTTCTCATAATCTCATGCCCAAAGTAATCATGGAGAGGTTAGGATTAGAGGTAATAAGACCATATAAGGATTTATTCTCTTTTGATTCAAAAAGAGTCCAATGTATTGGTTTAATCAAAGATGTTGTTGTTGGTCTAACACAAATCCCAACGAAGACAATTGTTATGGAAATTGTTGTGGTTGACATTCTGCCAAAGTTTGGGATGTTGCTATCAAGATCATGGGTAGCAAAAATCAAAGGCACAATGCAGATGGACCTTACCTATGCCACCATCCCTGTTTTTGGTGAGCAAAGGAGATTGTATCGGGAGACCAGAATGGCTTATATGGTAAGCAACAAAGATAAAACTCAGAATTTTCCTATTTATTCATTTGATACTGAACTTGGATCTGCCATTCTTTTTAATGAGTCAGTTGATAGTGGACTGGAAGAGATGAAAACAAAAAATCAGCAAGAAGATGGGAAAGAGATGAAGAGATGGTGGTCTTTGTACTTTGATGGATCAGCAGGAAAAGAAGGGGCATGAGCTGGAATTTGGATCACAAGTCCAAGTGATGAAATTAAGTTTTACTCTTACAAACTGAATTTTGATTGCACAAATAATATGGCTGAATACGAATCTCTGATTTTGGGCTTAGAAGTCTTAATGAAAATGAAGGCTCAAAATATTTCTATTTTTGGAGATTTTGAATTGGTTATTAGACAAGTGGAGGGTGTCTATCAAACAAAGGATGTAAGAATGAGAGCATACAAAAATCTAGTTTTAGATATGTTGGAAAATTTTCAAGCATATTCTTTCACTATCAAAACTAGAGACCAAAATTCCATTGCTGATTCTCTTGCTGTTTTGGCAAGTTTGTTTGTCATTCCTATTCATTCTTCTGAAAAATATGAGGTTGAAGTTTGTCATAGACCATTTATACCAGATAATATCAAAATTTGGCAAGTTTTTGAGGATGATAAATAGGTAAATAATTTTATTGAATTGAAAGAAGAATTCGAAAGCACTCAAGTGGATCAACAAAACATGTTTGTTGAGTCAAAAGAAAATTCTAAAGTCTTACAATTAAAAAACAATTCAATACCAAAGGGTCTAATCCCTCTTGAGAAGTTGTTCGATCAGAATGATGTGTTCAAATCCCCAAAGATACAAGCTGATGAGGAGGAAGTAGAAAGATGCAATTTAGGTACTTCAGTTGTACCTAAAATGATCAAAATTTCAAAGTTTCTTTCAGCTGATATGAAAGCCAAATATGTTGAGATGATGAAAAGGTTTGTTGATGTTTTTGCTTGGAGTTATGCTGATTTAAAACAGTATGATCCCTCCATTATTCAACATACTATTCCTATTAAAGAAAATGAGAAACCTTTCAAACAAAAGTTGAGAAGAATTAATCCACTTCTTATGCCATTGATTGAAAAGGAAATTAAGAAACTCTTTGATGCTAAAATCATTGTCCCAATCAGATTCTCAAATTGGCTTGCAAATTTGGTTCCAGTTAGAAAGAAGAGTGGAGAAATCAGAATTTGTATTGATTTCAGAAATTTGAATAAGGCTTCATTGAAAGATAACTATCCTCTTCCCAAGATGGATTCAATTCTGCAAAATATTGTTGGTTCACAAAGGATGTCTATGCTTGATGGTTTCTCAGGGTACAACCAGATTCTTGTGCATCCAGATGATCAGGAGAAGACAACCTTCACAACACCATGGGGCACATTCATGTACGCCAAGATGCCTTTTGGTCTCATGAATGCGGGGGCCACCTTTCAAAGAGCAATGGATATTTCTTTTGCTAAAGAAAAGGATAAATCAGTGGTTGTTTATCTTGATGACATCACAATATTTTCAAAGAAAGAAGAAGATCATTTGAAGCACCTTGAGAAAATTCTGCTGAAATGTAGAAGGTTTGGTATCTCTCTTAATCCTACTAAAAGTATCTTTGCTTTAACATCAGGCAAGTTACTTGGTCATATCATTTCTGAAGAAGGAATTAGGATTGATCCTAATAGAGTTAATGCAATTCAAAAGGTAGATCTGCCAAGAAGTAGGAAAGAGATCCAATCTTTTCTTGGAAAGGTGAATTTTGTTAGGCATTTCATTCCTAATTTTGCTGAGATTGTCAAGGATATAACAAGGATGTTAAAGAAAGGAGTGGACTTTAAGTGGATAGCTGAAGCAAAGAAATCTTTTGAAGAAATCAAGAAGGCACTTACACAAGCACCGGTACTCATCAATCCAGATTTTTCCAAGGAATTTCTTATTTTTACATTTGCTTCCGAGAATACAATTGCTGGAGTTCTGCTACAAAAAGGAAAGCAAGGTACTGAACAGCCTATTTCTTTCTTTAGTAGGACATTAGCAAATGCTGAATTGAAGTACAATATTCTAGAAAAGCAAGATTATGCCTTAGTGAAAGCTATAAAAGATTTCAGAATCTATGTCCTGCATTCTCACATTGTGGCATATGTTCCAAGTGCTGTAATAAAAGATATTCTAACACAAGCAGATCCAGATGGTAAGAGGGGAAAATGGATAGCCAAATTTCTAGAGTATGATATAGACATCAAACTAACCAAATTGGTGAAGGTTGAAGGCTTGGCAAAGCTAATGACTCAGTCAAATCTGGACTGTCTTGACATAAATTTGAATGCAGAAATCTCAGAAATTTATGAAAACGAGGAAGAATTGGTTCAAATCAATGAGAAATTCTTGGTTTCAGAACGGTATAAGGATATGGATTTTTTTCTACAGCATAATAAATCTCCCGCCAATCTAACGAAGTCCAAAGCAAGGTTTGTTAAGCTGAAGTCCTTAAGATATTTTGTATATGATCAAAATCTGTTTTGGAAAGATGCAGGAGGGATTTTGCTGATTTTTCTCCTTGAAGAAGAAGCTGATAAAGTTATTAAGGAGTTTCATAAAGGAGACTACGGAGGTCATCATTATTGGAAAGCTACAACAAATAAGATTCTAAGGGTCGGATATTTTTGGCCAACTATGTTTAGAGACATTTACAAAAGGGTGGCTTCTTGTCATGAATGTCAAATTTTTGAAGGGAGAAGAAAGCTTATGCCTCTGCCTTTGGTTCCTATCTACGTGGAAGCACCTTTTCAGCAGCGGGGATTGGATTTTATTGGAGAGATTCATGCTCCTCCATTAGGGAAACATCGCTGGATTCTCACATCAACAGATTACTTCACTAAATGGATAGAGGCGATTCCAACCAGGCAAGCTAATGATTAAGTAATTATTTCTTTTCTAGAAAATAATATATTGTCTAGATTTGGCTGCCCAATGAAGATTATAACAGATAATGCTCAAGCTTTCAAGTCCAAGAAAATGATTAACTTTTGTCACCAATATCACATTACTCTTGGACACTCTACTGCTTATTATCCGCAAGGAAATGGCCTTGTTGAATCGTCAAATAAGAGCATTGTAAGGATCATCAAAAAGGTGCTGCAGGAAAACAAGAAAGCTTGGCATTTAAAATTGAAGTATGCCTTGTGGGTTGATAGGATTTGTACAAAGAGATCAATTGGGACTTTGCCATATGAATTAGTTTATGGTGTTGAAGCTATATTTCCAACATCGCTTGGAGTACCGGTAATGAAACTAATTCAAGGACTTGAAGAAGAACCAAATGCCATTCAGAGGAGAATCAATCAGCTGATAGCCCTGCAGGAGAAGGTTTGTGATAACAGATTCTGTTGTGTGAAGTGAGGGAATGAGAAAATTCTTGAGCCACCTCATCATCATACCCTATGATTTTTCGAACAACCCCATCCATTGGTGTCTTATAAAGTTTTCAAGCACTTGGGGGTGTTGTTGTATCCTCACAGTGTTTGTGGGTTCTCTCCTATTAAACCCTCATGTCATCTTTCTTGTGAGGATTGAGGAGGAAATGAGAGGTTTGACACAAAAATTTTAAACTTAGGAGAAAACAAAGTTTCCTGTGTATGTAATTCACCTCCCACAATTTTTATATCCACTATCTTTTAGAGCATTTCTAGTTCATTTGCTTGTAAATGGGGATGGATTTTTAGATCCTACCTCTTTAGAATGGTGGAAGTGGAAAATCTCGTGATATTCCCTCTTGAACCCCTCTCTGCTATCCTATAGACTGCCTCTGTGTATCTTGTATACTGCTCCTGTAGATTGTTCCTGTAGGAATTCTTGTGCATGCTCTTGTAGAAATTCTCTTGCAGAACAATGGATCCTTGCTTCCGGTGGGTGGATAGAGTTATAAGCGCGACTTGAGTGAGGGAGTTTCGAGGAGGTGGAATGATGAATGCATGCAAATGATGTTTTGTTTCCCACTCCTCGTAATCAGCTCCCACCTTGTAGATCCGTAGTTAACCACTTCTTGTCCTACTCCTCCTCTGTCTTTGAGTTGACTGCGACCACGTGTGAGAGGACACTCGGTTTTGTATGTGATGACTAAATGAAGGTGGCCAAGTTAACTGGCCACCTTTTCACTTATAAACCAACTACCTCATAACCATTACAACTTTTGATCAAATTATGCATATGAGTGAGTAAGCGAGATACTTACCTGTGGTCTCGATGCCATGATGCAGTTGTCGAAGATCAGATGTGCTGCGTTGTTTACTTGCATGGGGGCTTCACTGGGGGAGCAATATCATAACATGTGGGTTCATATTAGGGGATATATATTGAGGAAAAAATGACATAATACATTGGGGGATATATAGGGGGTAAAGGGTTTTTATATTGGCAAGTATAAAATATGGAGTTCAAAGTTACTGAAAAAATATAAAGGGGTATAAAAAATATTAATGAAAAAATGAATACCTACAATATCTAGTGAAAGTAGGGGTTTTTTAAATTGGGAAGGTGTATTTGGTTAGTATTGGTAGGGGGTTAAATAATGTTATTTTTAGAGGTATTTTCCAATATGTAGTCAAATTATGGGTATTATATAGTATGCCACGAACGTACGTGATATGTCAGAGGTTCATTGAGTGAAGCCCCCATGTTTATTTGCTGCATGGTCATTCTTCTTCCTCCTTTACTATCCGTGACTGAAGAACTGATGCTGTTTCTGTCTGCTTTCCACTGTCTAGAGCTCCTGGATCATCCTAGTGAAGACCTGTAGCTGATGATTATAGAAAACACAGTCTTTGCCTAAATTGAAGCAATGAAGTGAAAAAACAATGGAATTGATGGAGGGATGCATGGTAAGGAGTGGAGCAGATGAATATCTGTGAGGCAGGGTTCCCTTTGGATCCTCTCTTTTCTCCTTTATTGTCTTTCTCGCCCACTTGCAAATAACAATTATGTCTTTCTCTCTCTCTTTTTTTTTTTGAAAAACACCTAGGCTGCCTCAGAGAGGTTTTCACCTTAGATGTTTTCCCTGGGCGCCTCAAGGAAGGTTTTCACCCAGGGATATTCTTATTCTTTTTTCATTTTTTTCATCATTCGGCTGCCTCATGAGGTTTTCAACCCAAAGATGGGAGTCAGGTGCCTCATGGAGGTTTTCACCTGAATCCTTATGCTTTTTTTTCTTTTTTTAGTGACCTGATGAGAGAGGAGCTGGAACTTGCTCCACCATCATCACTGTCTTATTGATATTGTCAATGAGCTCTTGTTTTGATAAAGGCCTCTTGTACATTTTCAATCGGTATCCATTAACAATCAATGGAATGGCTTATTCATCTATAGTTTTGATTTGCACTGAGCCATTATCATGGCATCTTTCCACCACATAAGGTCTGAGCCATCTTGTCCTTAGCTTGCCCTTGAAGTCTTTATACCTAGAATCATATAACAATGCCCAATCACCCTCTTGAAATTGCTTCTCCGTAATATGTCTATCATGCCAGATCTTCCTCTAAAGTTGAACTATCTCTGTATGTAGGAGGGCCTGCATTCTGAATTCATCAAAGTCATTTAATTGGAACAATATTTCTTTCTGTGCATGACTGAGATCCAAATCTAGTTGGTCTGCCATCCTCAATTTGTTATATTCAAACTCAATGGACAACAAAGCCTTTTTCCCATAGACTAGCTCATAGGGTGTAAATCTAGTGGTGGTCTTCCATGTTGTATTATAGGCCCAGGTGGCCTCAACTAGTCTCTCTGCCCAATCCTTTCTGTTGTTGCTTACTACCTTGGTTAAGATGTCCAGTGCCTTGTTGGTCACCTCCACTTGCCCATTAGCTTGTGGATGATAAGGAGTGGATTTCCTATGCTTTATTTTTTGATGCTTGAGAAATTCTTCAATCATGTTGGAGGTAAACTGGCTGCCTTGGTCTGTGACTAGCTCTCTAGGGTACCCAAATTTGTAGAATACATTTTCCCTTAGGAAATCAGGCACCTTCTCCTCTGTTGCTGCCTTAATCACCTTGGTTTCAACCCACTTAGTCAAATAATCAGTGCACACAATAATGTACTGTTTTTGCTTTGAAGGAGGGTTGATAGGCCCAATGAAGTCCATGCCCCACTTGTAAAATGGCTCGAAAGTCACTTGAGGTTGTAGGGGCATCTCATCTCTTGGAGTAGGCTTTCCCATCTTCTGGCACCGATCACATTGACTAATGTACTTCTTCACATCCTAATGAAGAGTGGGCCAATAATAGCCTACTTGTAACACTTTGAATGCTGTCCTCTTTACTGCAAAGTGGCCTCCACAAGACCCATCATGACATGTCAGAAGGATGTAAAAAACTTCCTCTTCCCTTACACATCTTCTCAAGATTTGATTTGGGCCAAGTTTGAAAAGATTTCCCCCAATCCAGGTGAAGGGGGCGCTTTTCCTGACTATCTTGCTCTTTTATTTGGAGGGCAAGTTTGGTGGGAATTGTGCTGATACCAAATAGTTTGCTATATCAGAAAACCATGGGGAGAGAACTAAAATAGCAAACAAATGCTCGTTTGGTAACTGGTCATACACCATTCCTTCTTCACCTGCAGGCGGATTCATCCTAGATAGAATGTCTGCAACAAAATTTTCCTTACCAGGCTTATCAACAATAGTTAGATCAAACTGTTGTAACAAAGCAACCATCTTATAATTCTAGCATTCACATCTGGTTTGTTCATTAAATATTTGATTGCAACATGGCCAGTATGCACAAATGTTTGATAGCCTATAATATAATGCTTGAATTTGTTTAATGAATGTACAATAGCTAGGAGTTCCCTTTCGGTCACAGTATAATTTAGCTTAGCCTTTGACAGGTTCTTACTGATAAAATAGATGGCATAGGGCAATTTCTCCTCTACCTGCCCTAAGGCTGCTCCTATGGCTTTGTGTGAGGCATCAACATGAATATGAAAAGGGACGGCCCAGTTTGGGCCTCGAAGAATTGGTGCAGTGGTAAACTTACCCTTTAAAATGTCTAAGGCCTCTTGACAACTTTTTGACCATATAAACTCTAAATCTTTGGCTATCAACCCAAATAAAGGAGAGGACAACTTGCTGAAGTCCCTTATGAACCTTCGGTAGTATCCAGCTAACCCCAAGAAACTCCTAACATCCCTTTGCTTTTGTGGAGGTGGGACCCTTTGGATGATTTCTATTTTGTTTGGGTCCACCTACAGTCCTTGTTGAGATATTGAATGACCTAGCACGATCCCTTCAGTCATTAAGAATTCACATTTTTCTGGACTGAGAGATAGGTTCATTTCAATGCATTTGTGCAATAATTTGCCTAGGTTAGTTAGGGCTTCTTGAAAATCACAGCCATAAGGTGTAAAATCATCCATATAGATTTCCACTGCATCATGTACTATTTCGGCAAAAATACTCAAGACTTCTCTCTGAAAATTGGCAAGAGCATTGCTTAGGCCAAAAGGAAGGACCCTATAGGCAAAAGTACCCCAAGGATAGGTGAATGTGGTCTTATCCTGGTCTTCTGGGTAGATTTGGATTTGGTTGTACCCACTGAATCCATCTAGGAAAGAGAAAAACTTCTTCCCTGCCAGGCCATCTAGCACTTGGTCAATGAAGGGTAGGGGAAAATGATCCTTCTTTGTGGCTTTGTTCAATTCCCTGTAATCTACACAAATCCTCCACTTACCATTTTTCTTGGGAACTAACACTAAAGGAGAGACCCACTCACTATCAGAGATAGGGTAAATGAATCCTGCATCTAACAGTTTTTGCAGTTCCTCTTTGAATATATCTTTAAGAGTTGGATTCATCCTCCTTTGTCGTTTCCTGACTGGCTTGCAACCTTCTTTGATGTATATGTGGTGAGTACACGCTGAGGGGTGTACTCCCTTCATTTCCTTGTAACTCCAAGGGAAGGCTTCTAGGTTTTCTCTCAAAATGTTGCATAGCTTTTCCTCTTCAAGAGAAGAAAGAGATGGATTGATTTTCAAAGTTTTCTCTCAGAAAAATTCTATGGTTTTGACACGGAGTGGGTTGGAATTGGCCAAGCATAAGTCAATTGGATGATTGTTCTGGGTTTCCCTTACTTCTTCTTCTAATGGTAATGAACTAGGAGTTGGACTTTGGAGTAGGTGTTCAATTAAGTCATCCTCATCTTGTTGTACTCCTCCTATGGTTGCTTCCAAAGCATAAAGTTGGGCTGAATAAACCTCATCTTCTTCCTCCTCCTCCAACCATAAAGGTAAATCATTCTCCAGAGAAGGTTGAGCAAGAGGGTATAGGACTAACTATTTGGACATATGCCCATTCTTGATGGTCATATTCCCAACTCTACAGCTAATGTAAGCATCTGCTGTGGCCAACCATGGCCTCCTAAGGATGAGAGGGTAACCACTAAGCTTAGCCTTAGGCTTGAGAACTAGGAAATCTACAGGGTATTCCCAGGAGTCAACGGAGACCATCACATCCTCCACAATTCCCTAAGAGGTGACTGTGGAATGGTCTGCAAGTTGTAGAACTATTGTGGTCTTCCTCAATGACCCTTGAAGGTTGAGCTTGAGCATGGTGTCCTTAGTCATCACATTAATGGCATCCCCAAGATCAATCAAAGTGTGTGGGACAATGGTGCCATTGATGTGCACATCTACTACAGGGCTTCTAGGGTCCAAATATTTTAGACATATTACCTGCCCTAACATTAAGTCAGACAGGTGCCCAATGTCATTAATGGTAGGGGCATCCCTTTTTCTTCTTCCTGGATGCTTGAAGCATTTCTCCTTAATCAACTTATTGTAAATGGGAACATCTTTTATTGCTTGGAGAAGGGGGATATTTACACATAGATTTTTCAATTACCCCAGAAGTTCAAGTTCTTCTGGGGTAGGCTCGAGTGGTTGGGCTAATCTCTCAGGAAAGGGTGGATTTAATTTAAGGTTGCTTTCCTCTCTTTCTTCCTCAACCTCCCTATGTGGAGAGGGAGGTTGGTTATCTGGGAGAATTCTCCCAGACCTTAGGTTGATCTCTTGTATTTCTACAACATAAGCCAAGTATGATGTCTCTCCACTGTATACTTGTTGAACCTGCCTATTGTTCAGGTTCAGATTTGGCTGGGCAGGCATCTGGGGTTACTTGGGTGGAGCTGAATGTAGAAGTTGTGGTTGGGTAGGTGGTGGAGCCAATAGAGCTGGAGCATTGTTGTACTGGGGCCTCCACCCCTGGTGTGGGGTATTCCACTGAGGTTGTGGCAGAACATAAGGTTGAAATGACTGACTGGCTAGTTGGGAATGATGCTGAGATGCATATGACCAAGGAGGGGGTGTAGACCAGGACGGATGAGCAGGGGGTCCCCAAGAAGGTATAACTGTGGTTTCGTTGGGGTTGTAATATGCATGGGATGACCCTTGCATAACCTGCTGGTATGGTCTAGGCCCAAGAGGTCTCCTTTGGTTGATGTAGCAAAGCTGCTCAGTGACCCCTTCAGCTCCTTGATATACAACTTTAAGTCCAGGTAAAGAAGGGCACTTGTCTGTGGATTGGTTTTCTTCACAGACCGAGCAAATCTCAATGCAGTTCAATGGACATTTGTTCCTAGGATGCCTCCTGGTGCATCTAGGACAAAATATGGCCAAGGCTCTCTCTAATTCCTCTTTCTTCCTTTTTATGTTCATGGTGTCCAATTGCAAGGCAAGGGTTTTCAACATCTCACTTTTGAAATCTTCCAGCATATTTCCAATTTCACCCTTGATGGATGAGTTGGAAGATGATGTACTGGCCATAGGTTGACTACTTCTACCCTTTTTCCTAGTTGCCCTAGAATGGTTTCTAAAGACAGTATTGATATCCTCATAGGGTAATTGGTAGATATCCCCTCGTGCTAACAAGTGTAAGGTATCCAAAAGTTCTTCCCTTACTCCTCTAAGCAGGGCCAGCTTTAGTGACTTGGGGTCAATTGTGCACCTAGCCCTTTTGTAGCTGAGCTAGAATATTTCTTCGTAGTCTTCTGAGGATTCATCCTGGCCCATGGTCATCCCAAAAATCTCTTCTATAATATCCTTTGACATATAGTAGTCCCTATATTTGTTGTTAAAAGCCTGCTGCATCTGAGCCCAAGTTGTGATGCTATCTCTAGGTAAACCCATGAACCAACACAGTGTTGCATCCTTGAGGGTAGATGGAAACAATTTTAACTTTTTCTCATCATCTGTATAGTCATAGGTTCGACATCTCCCCATTAGTTTCCCTAATGGGGAAGGCACCCTCAATTCTTTCTCTATTCCCTCTGTCATTTCGGTTTTCAGCCATTGGTTCAGTAGGAATGGGTTCTTCTTCTTCTTCTTCCCCTATAGGTTCTTCAAATATGTCAGGTTTCTCACCTAAAGGTTCCTCCAGTTCATAGCCACCGAAGAAGAGAGAAGGTTGGCTGTTGGATGCAGTGGGGGTATTTGGCAAGAATTTCCCTAAATTGTCCCTACTCCTACGAGGCATGAAAGGAAATGTTTTTGGGGGCTTTTATAATATTTTTTAGCAAGAAAGTACTTTGCAGAAATGAAATTGCTGATTGAATGAAAACTACTGACAGAAAGAAACTACTTGCTGAATTGAAATTCTACTTGCAGAATGGAAAGGAAAGCAGATAATGACAAATGAAAGAAAGGAAGCTACTAGATTACTTTTGCAGAAATAAACTAATGGAAGAAAGTTGAAGACTAGAAATAGAAGAAAAGAAAGCAATAATCACATTCTACTCTGACACATCCCCGACAACGGTGCCAAAAAGTGATGAGCACTAGTATTGCAACAAGGATGCTGCAACTCCTGGGCTACTAGCTTTACTTATCAACCTGAGGTTCATATAAACTTGGAGGTGTCAATGCTATATGCACAAGTATAAGTGAAGGTCCTTCCTATTGTCACTTGTTCATCTGGAAAGAGACCCTAAGGGTTCCAAGCCAGACTTCTATAGAGTCAGAAGAAGCTTGATTCTTTGATGGAAGAAGAGAAAATCTATTCTAAGAGAGCTACTCTACTACAGTAATGAAGAAAACAACTTGTAACACTAAATCACACCATATCCTAAATAACCATTTAAACAGCTATGCTAAGAAAAATTGCTAAATCAACACTAACTTAATGCTGCTATCTAAGTTATAGAAGGAAAGAGCATCAAACTAAACTAATGAGTAAGAAAAGAAACTAAACTAAATATGTTTCCACGTTTTTGATTTTTCTGGTAAAATCAAGCATGCAAGGAGTTAAGCAGAAGAGCAAGCAAAGATTGAAATTAGTGAAAGGGAGACATAATGAAGCAGCAATGCGTAGGAACCGTTGGATCGATCAACGAACAATAAAAACAAAAGATGAGCGGCGGAGATCTTATTGCAGGAGATTACGTTAATAGATGGACGAACAAGACTAATGGGAGATGAGTGACAGAGATATTATCGCATGTGATTAAGTGAATAGATGGACGAACAGTATAAACAAAAGACGAGCGATAGAGATCGTATCGCAAGGGATTAAGTGAATAGATGGATGAACAGCATAAACGGAAGATGAGTGGCGAAGATCCTATCGCGTGATATTGAGTGAATAGATGGATGGACAAGGTTAACGGAAGATGAGCGACGGAGATCTTATTGCGGGAGATTAAGTAATAGATGGACAAAAAAGATTAACAGAGGATAAGCGGCGAAGATCTTATCGTGGGAAAAATGTGCGGAATGATGGAGTGGGTTTTCGTAGGTGGTAAGCAGTTTCTCGCGTGCCCTCAAGGCTGTAAGCGGAATTCCAAAATTTTACGTGATTAGCCTAACTGGGTGACGTGTAGCGCGAGAAAACCACTTTTCTCGCATGCTCTCGTGTGGATATCGGTTGTGTAAGAATCCGCGTAAGATTGCACAATAGCCGTTGGATCAAGCTAGATAGATCAACGGTGGAGATTTGAAGCGCATAAAGTATTGAGACGACGCGACATCCATTGGATCAAGCTAGACAAATCGATGGTGGAGATTTGGAGCGCATAAAGTACTGAGATGACACAATAGCCGTTGGATCAAGCTAAACAGATCGACGGTGGAGATTTGGAGCACATAAAGTCAAATGTTGAAATGAATACGAAGAAGCTATGCGACACGCGGTTGACAATGGTTGGTCAGGGTTGTTGTGAAATGAAATCTACAGGTATAATCCTTGCTAACATGCTAACTGAAGAAAAAGGCACAAACGAAAGAAAACTAAAACAAAACCAATCTACACTACACTTATGTAATGGAAATGCAACTACTTAAGCAAATGAACGATTAAACCATGAATCTATGTGCTACACTATTATAATGGAAATGCAGCGACTTAATCAAATGAATGATTAAACCATGAATCTATGCGCTACCCTGCTGTAATGGAAATACAGCTACTTGAGCAAATGAACGATTAAACCATGAATCTATGCTAACATACATGTACAATAAAGAGGATACTTAGCTGCTAGGGTTGGGCCCTAACCCAAGAGATTCAGCCCTCTGAGTTAACTCAGTGCTAGCTCGAAACAAAACTCATTCTTATTATCAAAACAATGGATTACATAAAAAATTGTCACAAGTCTTGCAACTCGAAAATAAAGTAGAGTTTTACAATCAAAAGTCTGAATCCTACTAAGGTCCTAGGCCTCTCTACTTATACTTCTGAAGTCTCCAATGAATTCTTTAAAATTAGGGAGGCTCAGCTCCCAAACTAGAGATAAACTAGTGCTTTGACTTCCACTTGCTCATCTACCTTCTAGTCCTCATGATTTGGCTGGTTGCACTCTGAGCTGATGGAAGAATATTCGAATGGAGGGGTAGTAAATGAGGAGTATTTCCATCCTATAATTCCTCTCCCTTGTCCCATTCAAGTTTTGACCAAGATCTTTGTCAGAATCCCTTGTTTTTACCTTTTAATCCTGCATTAAATGCACATTAGACCACAAAACAAAATATCCAATTCTAACTCATCTCATAAACAAAATATAATCAAAAGTATGCAATAAGTTGTGAGAATAGTTGGTTTGAATAAGCTAGGAGGTGAATTAAGGCCCATATAATTACCCAATGATGAGGCTCATCAACTACAAGCCTCATTGCAAATCCAATTCCTCTGTTAATGACTCACTAGTAGTACGGTCACCCTCATTGTCAAGTTCTACTGTTGCAACACCATAAACATTTAACAAGGCTACAAATATGCTTAATGCAGTGAAGGGATATATCCTCGAGAACATATGCCAAAGATTAGAAATTATTGATGATGTCTGGCAAGAATTTTTCAATTTAACATGTTTGCAACAACAAATGATGATATTTATGAACTTGGTTAACAATAATCTTATAGAAGACAAGAAATTTGTTGAAAACGAACTGGTTACTTTTAAGCGCAGGCTAGGACTACTCTCTGATTTTGAAACAAAAAACCAACAACTACCAGATGCGGAATGAGTGAACCACATTAGAGAAATTTTGAGGTCTAAAATGGGCCTACTAAGGAATATTATAAATCAATAAAGGAAATAGTAAAATATGATTAGCTTACATCATCAAATTTTATGAGGAAAAAAAAAACTTTTTCAACTTATCTCCCTACAATTTTACTCAATTTTTGAGTGGGAGAATTTTTTTGGATGCATAATTTAATTCCTAATTCAAGGGGTACCCATGTTGCATATTTTTTATGGACCCTGCTACACGAAAAATGAGAAATACATGAAAAAACGAAATTGCAATCACATTTTTTCATGTATTTCTCATTTTTGATGTAGCAGGGTCCATCAAAAGTATGCAACATGGGTACTTCTTGGATGAGTAATTAAATTCTACATCCAATGAGTGCTCCTACTCAAAATTTAAGCAAAAATGTAGGGAGATAAGTTAAAAATACTAGTTGAAAAAGTATATTTTATATTTTTTAATCTTTTTACTTTTTTACTCCAAAAATGGTGAATCATCCCCCATTGTTGACATCATATTCTTGAATCCTATTGGTTCTTTGTTGGATTAAAGGGGGCCTAACCCAGGTTTAGCGTTATTTAGCCAAACAAATCCATACACTACTGGCCCTTTCGGAAACAGCCCGCGGAGCGCGGACCGAAGTCTCACCGGAAGTAGTATGGGGGGGTGTTGGAACCAAGTTTCTGCACCTTGAGATGGTTATGATGTTGTTTGATTTCTTTTATCTTTTCCTTCACGCAAGTGGTTTTGCTCTAGGGCTTGCAAGGTAAATCCTCTCTTCCGGTCCTCAATACCTTCACGAAAGTATATGATCGACCTTCACGTAGTCCTAACCTGTGGCTCAGGTATTTTCGCACTACTATGGCAGCGTGCTATGCATATTCCTCAATTATCCTAAGTGATTTTCTTATCTTGTCAAATACTTAAATTTATCATCGCGTAAGCAGATATTCGTAATTGTGTTCAATTATTCAATGTAATTGCATTCATTCGCGCATCTTATAAGCATAATAAGGGAAATTCGTACATAAGACATCCAAGCACATTAATAGAGCAAATACATAGAAATTGCAGAATAAATCCTTTTATTAATATCTTCCAAGTGTTTACAGACTCTGTCCACCCTATGCACACAGCTGCAGGGGTCCGCGCACTCAGTTGTGGACTTCTACCCTAGGCCTCTACGCACTCAGCTGCAGAGCCTCTATCTACACTATGATCCACGTCTTAGACTTCTTCTTCAAAGCTATCACTCTATTACATGATCTGCCATTCTATTGATCAATGCCTAAACTACTTAGAGCTTTTCTCTTTTTATACAATCCCATGGTCTGCAGACCATGGGTAGGTCTCATACAATCGACTTTACTTTTCAAAACTAAGGGCGGACTACCATTCTTGACACATAACATCTTCACGCTCCGTGACCACAAAATGCAGAGTATTTACAATTATATTACAAAAATTGACTTAACATGGGCTTTTAGCCCCAAAACTACCCTTGGGGGATCCCGCTCCCAACAGGCTCCCAACACAAACATCGTGACTTGCCCTCGAGTCACTCGGTAGGTGAAGAGATCTTTGCACGAAGCCCATCCAACTCGACCTTGATGACCGCAACTTTAGCCGTGCACTGAGCTGCTACTTGCTTTGCATCTTCAACTATTTTCTAGGTTACCGCCCCTCTGCTGTAAGCCTGAAGCTGTTGTTGCATTGATTGCAGAGTCACAAGCTTGCCTTCAATGTTTCTTGTGACTGCGTAAGATTCCTCCAGCCAGGGCTTTAGTCGCGCGTTCAACACTGCTTCCTTGTGCAGCACTGCGTCCACTTGTTCCTTCAGCTGCTTGGCTTCCTATAGCTTAGCTAGCCTCTGTGTCAGAGCGACGGTTCATGCTGTGCCCTTAACTTTTTCATAGTGTTGTTGGAGCTCGCACGCTTCTGTCTCTAGCCTTTGGATGTTTGGGTCATCCTACAAGCTGGTAAGGGCCTCAAATGATTGTTCGAACAACTGTGTGCAGTCTACTACTGCACTCTCCACCGCCACAATTACTTCTGTGACAGCGGCTGCCCGTTGTTCCTTTACCTCAAACGATGTTGAAGGCTGGGCCCTCAACTGGGGCTCTGTAATCTGTAGGTTCAACTCCAACTGAATTTGCGCCATCTCTGTCTGAGTGTTGCGCACCCCTATGGCCAATTTGCAAATGCGGACCTCGACTAGCTCCTCCTTCGGAATGGCCAATTATGGGACCATTCTGCATGCTTTCTCCACGACCTATATGATCTTCTTTCTCTGGCTTGTCGCCTCAGCCTCAGTGGCGAAGGCATCATTCCTCTGTAGGTCCATCTACTCATTGTTTATCTTATGTTCACTGATCACCTGGAGGGCGTGATGCTCATAGGCCCTTAGCTCTGCAATTACTCCAGTGGAGTGCTTCGCACGAAAGTGCTACGAGGTTCAATCCAACTCCCTTCAAGGCGCTGACAGTGGGCCTGTCAGCCTCATTTTCCGTGTTTAGTGCTCCATTTGGCAACACTATCGCACTGGAAGCCTTCGTGCGCAACATGTCGGCAGCTTCTGATGTGTCGATAGCCAAGATGGTGGACAAAGTACCAAATTGCGACGCGCGGGTCTGCAACTTCT
The DNA here is from genome assembly GCA_031772625.1 of Pinus tabuliformis. Classification (NCBI taxonomy): domain Eukaryota; kingdom Viridiplantae; phylum Streptophyta; class Pinopsida; order Pinales; family Pinaceae; genus Pinus; species Pinus tabuliformis. Next base: position 1,425,801,947 of record CM062816.1, read on the forward strand.
GCAGCCTGGTCTGCATGGCCCCTAGGATGATCTGCTGCTTCTTTTCAAATTGTTGTAGGGACTCTACAGTGACATATATGATTGTGTCACTGATGTCATATAAGTCGCCCTCCGTCAATATGATTGGGTCCAACGAGGTCTTGGTTGCCTTGGATTTCTTTCTGGACACTCCCTTCTCTAGCTCCCTTGGGCGCTTAATGCGGGTGGATGTCTCCTGAGGGTCTGCATCGTGTTGCCCTATGTCCTCCTCTTTAGTCTCAAGTGAAGGTGACTGCGTGCCTTTGTCAGAGCCCCGCTCTGTGCTACCTATCTGTTTTCCTACCTGTTCTTCTTGGGCCTTCTTAGTGGCCTCCTTTTTCCTCTTTTTGACTAGCCGCGCCATCTTTAGCTTGGCCTCTTCCTTATTCTTTTGTGTGGAAAAATTGCTTCATCCGTGGATAGGTACAAAAAATCGTACCACTTCTGTGGAGGGTCCTTCCTTGCCATGATTGAGATCCAATGGAAATCAGCTTTAAACTCGGCATAGCACTGCAGGTTAGCATATTCTGTGGGTAACAATTGTGGCTTTCGATTAATGGCCATCTTGATATTCATTTCCATCACGATCCAGAAGATCTTGCTGTGCCGAACTCACTTCGCATCCTTGGTCGCCCATAACGAAGTGTACTTTGCTACTTCAACATGGTCTGGTGCGACTGAGGGGAATTGGCTCTCCACTGGTAGCTCCCATGCTACCAGCACGATTGATAGCAAGAGCGACGCGTAGTGGAAGGTCTTGCTTTTCTCTTGCACTTCGCGGTAGTTCGCTAGGAACTCTCTGCGAAGGTAGTCCGACTAGTTAAACTAGACTCCTTCCGTGCACTGTTGTGTGAGTCCAATGATAGGCGCCGAAACCTCATCGGCGTGACACTTCTGCATCAACTTCCCTGCAAGGATTTGCATTGCCACCTTCACAGTGGGGTCGCAGATGCTGGAGATAGCGTACCCACACAACTTATTTACCACTATGAACTTATCTTTCATTGATTCTGCGAGCGCTTACTCGCCACCCTTACTGCCAAAGCTCATAGCTAGATTTTCACCTGTATACGGCAGGTGCGTTATACTGTGAATCAACATATCAGTGATGGGTATTGGCTCCTCCGTCCACAGACACCCATCATGCACTAAGCATAACAACTGCTTGATGACCAACATTGTCACGGGGGTGCGGTTATAGTGCGACACCCAGAGCAGGTTGAGTAATACTGCCTTCTCTACTCCTCTAAGCCACTTCCGCGGCTCCAATGCAGTCATCCCCTTATTCGTGTCTATGATGTGATGCATTAGTCGTTTGGTCGCCAGGTGCGGGAACTTCTCGTGGTCCACCAAGTCCCAGTCTCCGAGCTTCAATATCGGCACCCGATCCAAATGCGGACCATCAAAAGTGATTTCATCCAGTAGTAGAGGGGTTTGCAAGGGAGTCTTACTTTCATCAATGTCCCTTGGGACCTTGGACTTAGGCTTGCGTGGAGGGACATACTCCGAAAACCGTGTAATAGGGTCCGCACCGTGGGCTTCAACCTCCTATATTTCCACTCTCACATCCTCATCGTCCATGGGGATGTCTTCGATATGCTCCTCCTCTGCTTCTAAGTTTATAGCCTTACCTTTCTCCTGGGCAGTGGGTTGTGGTGGGTTTCGTCTTAGTGACATGCGCACTAGTACGACAGGCTACTTGCCCTTCTTGTCTTTCATGGTCTCCATGGTTGGGGTTGGATTCGGTCTCGATGTTCTCAGGGATTTAGGGACCTCCGCCAATACTTCGACTACTTCTAGGGCAGCTACTTCGGCCTCTCTCTCCATATCCTGTGTTGGATCCTCTACTACTTGCTGTGTATTGATAACTTTTGGGGGCGCTGACATGATCTTCTGCAAGAATTCCTGTGTGTCTGTTGGTAAAGTCATAAATACCACCGAAACTATCAGAAGCTATTATTGCTCATGATTCATATGCTCATGAGAGCTCAACTACTAAATGCTCAAAATGCCAAGTGTTTTTCACTGGACAACCACTTGTAATTTATAGGGAATTTTGAATTCCAATCCGACCGTTCCCCCCAAAATCAGTTCATTAATTCCAGATTGGCAGTAGATTTTCAAGGATCTAAGCCATAAATTTCATCTTAAATGTCGGCCGCCCGCTCCATTTGGCCTCACTTCTGTCGTCTTTTCATGAACAGTGACTTTAACGGTCACCTTCCAGTCGATCTGTGTGATTTATCCCTTGGTAGCACAGCTTCCTCCTCGTTGCCACAGACCTAATGACACATCCTTGCTTCGCACCATCTCCCAATCACGCAGATCCCCAACCTGGGCAGTGTAGTTTATAGTCCTGCGCCTCCTTTTAGTTGCCTAGAGTGCTAAGACTGTGATACTTTCATTTAGTCACATTGCCGAACCACTTGTGTATGGCTTCAAGCGACTGCCATTCCCCTTTCCTGGGAAGGATTCTCCATTTAATTTGACCATCTGTACCACTCCTCCATCGGTAATCTTCTTAATAACATAAGGCCCTAACCAGTGCATCCTGAATTTCCCTGGAAATTTATCAAACTTACTATCATATAACAAAACTAGGTTATTTACCTTTAACGTGCATAGCTTGATGTGTCGATCACGCCATGCCTTTTCGTGCTGCTTTTGGACCTGCTGGTGAAATCCAGCCAAAAATATTTCTTCTACGAGCTCATCCAGCTGCGCAAGCCTCTCCTCCAGGGCTCCGCGATCCGTCATACCTGTGAGCTCGGCTATGCACAAACTAGGCATGATGTATTCCATAGGCATTACCACTTCCACACCATAGACAAGCCTAAAAGGGGTTTGTCTAGTTAGCTTCTTGCATGTCATTCGATACGTCTGTTATGTTCCTATACCAATAGGTGTCATATATCATGATTGACTTGGTTTAGCTCTGTAATATGTACATACCTTTGCTTGTTGCAAATGTTTTCCATATTCAAAAATTCAAAAAATTAAAAAATGTAAAGAGGGTATGCCCTAAAAGAAAAATCAAAGGGAAAAAAGAATAAAAAGGTCAAAAAGATGAAAAATGAACCCCAAGAAAAGGAAAAGACCAGGAAAGTGTGCAAGTCCAAATGCCACTACTATTTTACCTTTTGTACAATAAATGATTGTGTGCAACTTGTTACTTATGCCACAATCCATGGTAACCAAATAGTTTAATCTTGGTTATTCCATGTTTTGAATTTCATGCTTAGAGATAGAGAATAAAATCTGACCAAACTGTTTAATCTTGGCAGATAAGTAGATAGGTAGAGTAAAGAATAAAAGGAGCTCAACAATTTAATCTGAGCCCTTGGATGTAATAAGGATAGACTTAGATAGAATTCCATTGTAAAAGAAAAGAAAAGTTTGATAAGGGTTTGCCAGTTTAAGTGCACCCTAATAAAGAGAAGTAAAAATGGTAGGATAAGTAGGTAGGGTAAGTAGATGAATGGTTGCAGAATTATGTATGATGAATGATTATCCAGATATCAAGTCATATACTTTCATCATCAAAATCACTGAAAGATATGGATGACAATGAATACATTTACATCATGGACAAAAGTCAAACTAATTAACCTCCTCACTCATTTTCCCCTGACTTTTACTAATTTCCCATAAGTACTAAAGGCACTAACAACTTGAAAGTTAAAGGGGCTCAAAGCATTTCTCTGACTTCTAGAGGGACAGGACCCTCGGCCCAATAACTTGTAAGGCTAGAGTGCTAAAAGCCCCTTCATCAAAATTCACCCCCTCCATATTTCATTCATTCCCTTTAAATTCTTTTCCTAAGGTAAAATCACTCTTTTTACTTAGGAAAAATAAATGGTTCTTCACAAAAAACCCCCAAAAACACATTTTAGCCTAAGTCATAATGTTGGATGATGAATGTATTTTCGGAAACATTTACTTAGTGCATTTTCTTTTCCATATTTCATATTAATTTTTAATTCTTATTATGTAACTCTCGAAACAAATTACCCTTTCCTGTATGTATTATTAATAAAAACCCCAAAATTAATAAATATCCCATCCCGAAGGTTTGAAAAATAAACCATAATAAAGGTAATTAATTTGGATTAATTAATTGAATAGCGATTAATTAACAGCCAAACCCCCGACGTGTTAAAAAGGAATTAATTAGTCATTTGGATTAATTAATAGCCTCTCCGCCAATACAATCACCCCAGATATCATTAAATATCCTTAATCCTTTATTCTTCCAATCATATCATCCCCGATATAATTAAATTAATTTTAATTATGATAATTAAGCCATTGGGCCCCCTCCATTAATTCCCTAACATCTTCCGCCGCCGACTACCGTCCGATCTCCCTTCCATCATCCAACAGTCCTTGCTCATATCGTGCGTACCTTTTGGTCGAACATTAACCACACAATATAAGTGGTTTTGACTTTTCCTTGATGCTACGTGTCATTCAATTTGTGGCGTCGCACGACCCTCCGCCAAAACCACCAACCTCCCATAAGCGGTGCAATCAATCCTGCTTACCTCCTTTGCTAAACGACGAAGTGTCCCATCATTAATTAACATCAACTGTCATTTTCCTATTCACCCACCAAAAGTCATTGACTTCGTGCATAAAAACAAAAATGTTCATTGTTTTTCCTTTTTCCGAGAAAAGAAACTTCTGTTCATGCACGCACAAAGTATGTCCAGACTAGCAACTGACCTACAACCACCAACTGCCATCAGTTGCTGAACTCCAAGCCACTGCAGACTATTGTGCGCATCCAACAAAGCTCTCACGACAACCATTTTCCCCTTCAGTCTACCATAACCAGGTATTTACCGTATTCCTTCTTAGAAACCCTGATTTGTACTAAAATCTCCACCAAATTACTCTAAAGCTCAAGTAATTCAGTACAATTAAGCTGTTTCTTAGTCCCAAGATTTCCCCAAGCACCTAATTTACCTCAAAACCTTGAAAACCTTGAAAACCCTAACTTTATTCCTTGAATACATAAGAACCAAGGATGGAAGCTCCCATTGCCCTAAATTTCACTCCAATTACTACTCCACACAGGGATTTGGACCACCTTCCCTTGGCCGATAAGGATTTTCAAATCAAGGACCTTACCTTTGAAGAAACCCTCTTGAAACTATTCTGCAAATATCGGGACAATTATCTGAACAATGCTGATAAAATAGAACTTTGGGAGTCAAACCTACCTAAATATCAGTTCTCCACTGTCCGTATTTTCCCAGATATAGTCCACCAATGCCATTCTAACTATAATCCCAATATGAGAGCTGTAATGTCCCCTGACTAGAAAATCCTTTTTACTATTATAGCTGAGTCTATAAACGAGATGTTACAATTACAACCTGGCCAGGACCTCACTCCTCTTTCCATTGCCAATTTACTTGAGAAATATTCAAGGCTGTCCAGTTTTGAAATTAACCAAATTTGTCAGACCTTTATCGAAGAAAAATACAGTCCCAAAGAACCCCCTCCTTATATGTCAAGTTTCTTTACAACTCTGGGTAAAGATGTCATCACTATGATTGCTTGCATTTTGGGTTTTACTACTAGTGAATATGTTGATGAGTTGACCTTAGCCTACATGTCTATTTTCACCCCTAGTCAACCTCCTGCATCCAAATTTGATTATGCTACATTCATTGCTGATAAAATGCATGACCAATTCATGAGGTTAGAGAATGAGAGAGTCTTTAAATATTCTTCAGTCCTTTATCATCTTTTCCTCTATTACCAAAGTGATAAATTCCCTTTCTCTGTGCAAAAGCTTGACACCAGAGGGAACCCTAGGTTAGTCATGTTCTGGACTTCCATTTTTCACAATTCACCTTCTTCTCCACATCCTTATACAAATTTTATTGATAACTTTGTGTATCCAGTCACTACCATGTTGATAGGAAGTCCCCCTCCCATAATCAATGATGATATCAAAAGAATTCTTCAGTTATCTAAGCAATACAAGGTTGGAGACTGGTACTTGTACCAAAACCATATTGAGATTAGAATTTATGGATGTGAACTGCCTCCCTTCAAACTTCCCAAGTACTTTCCCATGCGATTATTTGCCTTGGAGTACTATAGGCAAATGATCAACTCTGATGAAATCCACTTTATGAAGGCTAAGAAGAAATCCCAGTTAACGATAAAAGACCACCTAGGACCATTCATTTGCAACAATAGAAAAGCAGGGAAAGAGGCAGAGAAAATCCTTGAGAGAATGAGATTAAAAAAGAGTTTCATCTAGATTTATGATCCTCACAGCTTCATTTGTGATAGAATAGAAAAGCATAGACTATCCCCCTACATTCATCATAGAATTCCAGAGATAGAACAATATGCAAATCAAAATGAATGGGTGGAGGGAACACTTATAGAACATGATATTACACAAGTTGAAGTAGAAAATGTTATGAAAGATTTGGAAAAAATACTTGATTTGGATTCCTTTGAACAGGTGCCTGAAGATTCTTCATAGAGGCCAACACAGGAGCACAGTGCACAAACTTTAGGACAACTAGAAACATCAGGACAACCAGAGACTTCAGGACAAGGAAAAGATTCAGGCTCACAAAGTATTTATGAGGAATTGACCCAGACTGATACAAACATGGGAAATCCTCCAGTATTGCAGCCCCCTCTTAATGAGGAAAGAATTCAAAAAAGAAGTAGAAATGAGGCCAGCCCCTCTACAGTGCCATTAGACCAAGTGTATGTAAAACAAAAAATATTGAATCCTCTGTTTGAGGAGGAATATGAAGAAACAGGAAGTGACACTATGCAGAAAACATTAGTAGGGGAGACTCCATCTACCTCCCAAAAACAAGCACTGAGCATGCAGCAAAGTGTAGAAGTGTCATCACTGAGGGCAGCTTCAGAGCAGAGCCAAGATTTAAAAGAAAAATACAAAGAAATTAGGGCTAGGAATGAGAAGCTCAAAGCTCAAACCTATGCCCATTATTTGAAAATGGCACCTACAAATCAAACAAGATTGATGTAAGCTTTTGACATCAAAGAGGGAAAGATGCAAATGAGTTTTTTGAAACCAATGGTATAACAACCAAAGTCCATGGCTGATTATTTCAAAATAAATTTTTAAGTTCTTGCCAAAGACATCCACCCAATTGATCAGATTGAGCTCCATAAGTAAACGGGTGAGATGGTCTATTCAACATTGACCAGTAAAGCCATCACTACACATCAGTTGGAAAATTCTCTAAGTAATACTACAACACAATTACAATTAGAAAGAGCCTCTTCTCAGGCTAAGGATACCAGGATAAAATCATCAGAAGACCTGGTGATTGAGTTGGGACATGATCCCAAAGATGTTAAGGCAGCTGAAAGATTGATAAATAAAAATAATGATGACGTTGCTGCACTCAGGAAGCAACTCAAACTCCCTCCCCTCATACATCCACAAACAACAGAAGTGATTGAGAAACAAAATAAGGAAGAACTTATGGATTTGATCCTTAAGTTAAATGAGCAGTTGAAGGAGACAAAGAAAGAGCTAGAAAAAGCTTTGTAGTCCAAACAGAGTGAGTTGACCACCATGCCTCAGACTGCAACACCCATAATTTCCATAGCAGTGCCATCCACTATTGCAACATCTGTGGCACCTAACATTCCCCTAGCAATAGCTCTACTAGAAACAAAAACAACAGGTATATCAGAAGCAGCAGCAACTTCAGCACAACAGACAGAGGACTTAATAAAGTCCATGTAAGAAATGAAAATCCAAGCAACTGAAATAAAGAAACTAAAAGAGATGGTTACGAGCTTGGAAAACAACTATGAGCTATCACAAATCAATTACACTAAAGAAGAGAGAAAAAACAGAAGGATGATAGAAAGAATTAAGACATTAGAGAACTGACAATGGAAAAGCCTTTGAGAGATATCAAAGAAATTTTATGGACCAATATCATTGATTCTATCAATGATATTTGGTCTTCAATTCAGATCATTTTTGAACAAACTGAGTTAATGAAACTAGCTACAGTAGCTATATAGAAGACCAGGGAAGAATTGGGAGAGAAACCTGAAGAGGCAACCTAATTGATCAATTTTTTGAATAGCAAAAGCAAGCAACAACTGGAACAATTGGAAATTGAGGACAAAACTACCATCGTCTTGGAAATTAAGAAAGTTATTACTAAAAAGAGCTTGATGCTTAACCTAGAAAGAAGATGTCAAAATATTCAGGAGGACATAAATGATTTTATGTTAAAATATGGCATTCTAAGAGATAAAGGCCTACCAAGTCCAATGGTCATAAATGATAAGCTGATGACTCATGAAGACTATGTTGAGAAACTGCACAAACAAGCCAAAAGTCAAGCCAGATATTCCACAGTGAAAGCACTACCTATAGGAAAAGTGCTGTATAGTGGTTTGGAAAGCCTCTTTTATATTGAGCATGAAGTGAAACACCTGTTCACAGTCCAGCCCAACTTTGAAAAGTACACTAAAGCTGACGAAGTGTACAGGAAATTGATCAGAATGAAAATACCAAATGATGAATGGTGGACTGATATAATACGGATACTAAAAGTTGCTGTAGGAAATCAGTAAAAAATAAAATATTTACTACAGTAAGGTCTGGTAATACAGGTAAAGAGTATCAGAACATAGGTAAAAAGTATCATCGGATGAAAGTCAAAAGAAGATCCAGCACACAATTACAAAAGCAACAACAAGAGGCAAATCCGAGTTTCAATCTCCAGCTCATGCATGAATAAAGGGACAACAACAATCAATTTTCCATCTGTCTCTATATTTTTGTAAAAGATATTCTGTATTTCCTAGAATAAGTCTCATATAGTTATGATATATTTTTGATGTAATTTTTGTATAAATACTTCTCCATTCGAAGTATTGTGTGTGGATTCTATAACATCTCTGTAAATCTATGCTATCAAGCTAAGAAAGCTTTTGTAATCAAACTTGGATTTTTGTTGGAAAAGGAATGAAAGTTGAAGACATTTCATCAGATTATCATGCAGTATAAGTACAAATAAGTATTCTATCCTTGTGATTTTATGTGTTTTATATATGTTTCAATGTTTCATGCATCCTAAATCTAAATGTTCAAATAGTCAAAGTGTATCAGAATTAGCTTTATTGCTCTCTGCTATCAACAATTTACCATTTTTATGTTTTCTTCTAAGCTATTTCGATAAAGGAATTCTTAATTGCTCCTCTATCCTCATAGTTTTTCTCATAAGTCCCTGGTATAGGATTCTTAATTGCCTTATGCTAGCTGACCTATCTTCCTTTCATCTTTCTAATCCTGACTTGAGGATTCTTAATTGCCCTCTAATCTTGAGCAGAATTATCACCCATTCAAGCACCAAAGTTTGTTTTTATTCTGTTATCCTGCCTGTTGAACTCATACCTCAGCAATTTGATTTGATCCAGCCAATTATCCTTGATTGACTCCATAGCCCAATGGCCTAAAAGCCTAGTTTTCCCATTTATTTCAGAACTCCACCACTCTCAAATAAAACAACCTCATTGAAAATTAATAGCTAGCCTAAAATCTTTTCAAACATAGCTAAATCATAAAGAGAGCGCTCTCTAAGTGTAGATTGGCTAGAATCTATAGTTAAAAGATTGGTTTGTGGTTACCTTGTATCCTTTCCTTCTTTTGATAAATTCTAAGGAAAATCTAAGTGATAACATAGTGGCGACCATACTGGGGAAGAAAAAATCCTTAGTTTAAATAAACCTTTGAGAAATCTAAAAGTTTGATTTAAAGTATCTTAAAGGATTGTTAGAAGTTATTTTGAAAATTCATAAAAGAAAAAAGCATTTTAAAGACTTTAAATCTGGCTTCAGGGAGAACTCATTACACTAGGGCTAATCCTGATCCAAATCCTCCCCCTGTGTTTGAAAATCCCAACCTGATTCCAAGAATCCTTAGAAGGCAAGAAAGTTCATTGAGCCCCAGACCTTTTTATAGATCACAATCATGTCATGTTGAGTGGCTTTTCCCAGAAGATCTTCATTTTGACGAACATTTTGAACTATCTCTGTTTAGAACCACATCTAACAGTGAACTATTGGACCTAGTCCAAGATCCAAAATTCGTCAGAGAACTTGAAATTGATCGATATATGCAGGAATCCACTTAGTCATTTCTTACCACTGATAGAACACCTGAAATTTCTGAAACAACATCACTTTCTGCTAGTTCATCATTATTTCCCCACTCTTCTAAAGTTCACTCCACCCCTCCCTTCATCCCTTCACTTCCTCTCCCACCAATCATCACTCAACAACCCACTAGCACCTCCAGTTCTTCCTCCACAACCCAAACGCCCTGTTACCCCAATTCTAGTTTATACTACTACCCAACCTAGAATCATAGCTAATAGATATGCTCCACTTGTGATGCCTACTTCTCTAGGTGCCATGCCTCAGGACTATCAGAGTAAAATTACTACTTTTGATGGCACTGGAACCTACATAGCCCAGCTGCACACTAAGAAAATGACCAACTATTTTGAGATATATGAAATTGACACAGTTGATGTTCAAATGAGGATCTTTGTTTAGAGTCTGACTGGGGAAGTTAGAGCTTGATTTAGATCTTTAGCTGCCAAAAGTATAGATAGCTTAAGAGTTCTCTACAAACCATTCTTGAATAGGTGGGAGAAGAGGAAGGACCCCTTGCAAATTTTATCTGAATATGAGAACCTTAAAAGGGGACCTCATCAAACCATTCAAGACTATTGTACTAGGTTCAATAGTGTTTATAGTGCCATTCCACTCGATCTTAGTCCCCCACCTGGTTTAGCCCTGATCAAATTTCCTGATGGATTTGATTCAGATATGTATTTCCAATTAAGAGAAATAAACCCCCCCACTCTGGTAGAAATGCAGAGTGTAGCAGTAAATGTTGAAGCTAACCTGCTTTCCAAAAGAGCCAAAGATAGGAATGAGAGAAGAATACCTGTAAAAGAAGAGAATACACCCTTTGAACAAAAGATGGATGCTATAGTTAAAGGAATGGATAGATTATTGGACAGAGTTGAAACTATTGAAAAGAAATCTCCTTTGGATGGCCAACAGGCTAATTCAGGGAGAAATTCTAAGTTTAGAAAAAATCAGAACCAAAATGCTGGAAAGAATATTGCTGACCAGAATATCAAACCGCCTCTCCAAGAAAACTATGTAGAAGCCTCACATTTAGAAGATCCCCAAGAAGATACTCAGATAAATTTAATGGGTCTAGATGATGAGGAAAAAATTTTCCTGACTCAGGATGATCAAGAATCATACATGCTCCAACAATTCCAGACCCAAACAGGAGAATCATTCGATTTTAAACAGGGGTATGATTATACTATGTTCGAGGTACATAAATAGTACAATTTAAGAAGCAGAAGAAAAGCTGATGCTCCAGAACAAAATGAGAAAACAACTCCTAATCAATCTGACAAAATTAAAACAACTCCAGTAACCAAAACCCTTCGAATCCTGTCTAGATCAAATCAAAATACTCCCAGCCCCACCATTGAATATGTGTTTGATGATCAACCTAATAATGTATAGCCTTCCACTTCTCTTCCCTCCAAGGAAAGAGTGGAAGAATCTCCAAAGATCATATTAGAAAAATCAGCAAAGAATGTCCCAAATCTTGAATAGAAAACACTACTACCAGAAATCCTAAAGTTCAAACAGATAAAGCACCTTTTCCCTTTAATCTGGGGGCTAAGGTTGCTAAACTTAAAATTTTAGTTCCTTTGACAGAACTGGTAAAACATGATGCTTATAGGTCTCAGAGAAGAAAATCATTAAATGTCATAGAGAATGAAGATTCCATGAATCTCTTTGATGATCAACCTAAGTTACTTTTTGGACCAGATGTTAATGGAAAGCCAGTTGAAGGAGGGGTACCACCCTTCTATATCAGTCTTAACATCCACAACAAAACCCTACACAATGCCATGCTAGACTTTGTAGCCTCAGATAATCTTATGCCAAGATCTGTAATGGAAAAACTTAACTTAGATATCACCATACCTTATAAAGATATTTTCTCCTTTGATTCAAGCTAGGTTAAATGCCTAGGTCTCATAAAAGATTTGTGTGTCTCTCTAGTTCAGTATCCTGCCAAAACTATACTCATGGATATTGTTGTTGCTGATATACCACCCAAGTATGGCATGTTGTTGTCCAGGTCCTGGGGTGCTAAACTCCAAGGATCTCTTCAATTAGATATGTCTTATGCTACCATTTCAGTCTTTAGACATCCCAAGAAATTGTATAGAGAAACTTTGATGAAGTATGTAGTGAGTAGTCAGGAAAAGCCTCAAAACTTTCCTATATATTTAGTACATTTTGACATGGATTCTTTTATTCTTTACAACACTGAAACAAATCAAGAAGATATTCCAACTGATATAACAACAGAACCAAAAGAAATTGTAAAAGGAAATTCAAATGTCCAAATTCAAGAGATATTAGACAAAAAACAAAATCTAGATGCCTTAGCTAAAAAAGATTCCACTACCCCAGATGAAAATTATGAACATGAAATCCTATGGCATCTGGAATTTGATGGTTCAGTAAACAAGCTAGGTGCAGGAACAGGTGTATGGGTTTACAAGCTAGAAAATGATCATGCAGAAGGTCATGCCTACAGGTTAAACTTCAAATGTACAAACAATATAGCTGAGTATGAAGCACTTCTGTTAGGACTGAAACTGGTTAAGAGATTAGGAGCCATCCAAGTTTCAATCATGGGAGATTCTGAGTTAGTAATCAAACAAATTAAAGCTATTTACATGACTAAGGATCTTAGGTTAGGAGTTTATAGAGGAACAATCATAGAAATACTAAATACCTTTTTAGAAACTAAACTTGCTACTATCCCCAGAAAACACAACATACAGGCTCACAACCTAGCCATGTTTACTAGTACTTGTAAATTGCCTTTTGAGCCTAATCATCAGTATACTTCCGAGGTCAAGCATAGACCTGCAATTCCTGACAATTTAAAAAATTGGCAAGTATTTGAGAATGATCAGCAAATCAATAATTTTTTATTTTTAGATAATGAACTTGTAAATACAAACATAGATACTGACATAGCAGTAGATTGTAATTATTCTAACGAAGTAGAAATAAATGAGCTAGAAGGAGATCAAATAAAAGATAGACTTGATCCTACAAAATTCACAAAAATAGATATTAAGGATTTAAAACAAATGGAAATTGATGAAATAATGGATGATGAAACTTAAGTCATAAACCTCAAAGATAATTTCTTGCCCAAAGGATTAACTCCTTTGGAGGACTTATTTGACTCAAATGATATTCCTAAGAAACCTAAGATGGAACCTTTGAAAGCAGACATTGAGGAATGCAACATAGGAACTCAAGAGAATCCTAAACTGATAAAATTGTCTAAATAATTACCCCTTGAAGAAAAACTGAAATATATTGAGCTAATGAAAGAATTCCAGGATGTTTTTGCCTGGAGTTATGAGGACTTAAAATCTTATGATACTAATATTATACAACACACTATCCCTTTGAAAGAAGATCATAAACCTTTTAGGAAAAAGTTAAGAAGAATCAATCTTGTTTTATTACCTTCCATTGAAAAAGAGATTAAATGAATGTATGAAGCAGGAATCATTGCCTCTATTAGGTTTTCAGATTAGGTATCCAATCCTGTCCCTACAAGAAAGAAAACAGGAGAAATCAGACTGTGTGTTGACCTTAGAAATTTGAACAAAGTCTCACTCAAAGAAAACTATCCCTTACCTAAAATGGATCACATTCTGCAAAGGGTAGTAGGTTCTACAAGGATTTCACTTTTAGATGGATTCTTGGTTACAACCAAATTCTAGTCCATCCTGATGACCAAGAAAAAACTGCATTCACAACCCCATGGGGCACCTTGATGTATGTCAAAATGCCCTTTGGATTGAAAAATGCAGGGGCTACCTTTCAAAGGGCAATGGATATTGCCTTTGCAAAAGAAATCCATGAATTCCTGGTTATATACCTTGATGATATTACATTGTTTTCTAAGTCAGACCAACAACACTTAGATCATCTTAGGCAAGTATTTCTTAAATGCAGAAAATATGGCACCTCACTGAACCCAAAGAAATATTTATTTGGGTTGGAAAAAGGAAAACTGTTAGGCCACGTTACCTCTAAAGATGGAATCAGGATTGACCCAACCAGGATTGAAGCTATCTTGCAAATACTTCACCCAAGAAACATTAAAGAACTTCCAGAATTTTTAGGAAAAATAAATTTTTGAAGAAGATTCATCTCTAATTTAGCTGAACTAATTAGATTATTGAATAATATGCTGAAAAAATATTCGACTATTAAATGGAGAGTAGAGGCTAAACAATAATTTGAAGAAATAAAATTAGCCTTAACTTGAACACCAGTGCTCACAAGCCCAAAATTTGACAGAGACTTCATGATTTTTTCCTTTGCATCAGAACACACCATAGCTGCAGTTTTACTACAAAAGGATGATCGAGGATGTGAAAAACCAATAGCCTTTTTGAGTAAAGCTCTTAGAGATGCCTCATTAAAGTATAAAATAATGGAGAAACAAGATTTTGCTTTGGTAAAAGCTATCAAGGATTTCAGAGTCTATATATTGTATTCTCATGTAATAGCTTATGTTCCCAATGCTGTAGTCAAATATATCCTGACACAGGATGGAGTTGATGGCAAAAGGGGCAAATGGATAGCTACTATTTTAGAATATGATACAGAGATAAAACCTACAAAGTTAATTAAAGGTCAGGGGTTGGCCAAACTTATGGCAGAAACAAATTTCCATGCCCTAGACATAAATCTTATTGCAGAACTGGATAATGAATAGGAGATGGTGACTCCACAGATCAACCAACCCTTTCTAGATTCCCCTTGGTATGCTGATATTATATATGTTATACAAAACTTGCAGGCTCCTCCAGGGTTATCTAGAACTAAGAGTAGGTTTTTGAAAATGAAAGCTTCAAAATTTTGCATTCTAGATAACACTTTATTTTGGAAAAATAATGAAGGAATTTTGTTGAACTGTTTATTAAAAGAAGAATCTGACAAAGTACTCCAAGAGTTTCATGCAGGGGATTGTGGTGGACATCTCTACTGGAAGTCAACTACTAATAAGATTCTAAGAGCTGGATTTTACTGGTCAACTTTGTTTGCAAATGTTAAAAGATTTGTAACTTCCTACTGTTATCACCAAAATAGGACCCTGATAGGCTGCTGATCAGACTATCTCAGTGTAACTATTTCAAACCAATCTTTTGGCTGAGGCTTAGCCTCCTCAACCTGAGAGGGCTCTCACACTGGATTAAAGATTTTACTTTGAAGATTAGATGGCTAACTCTATGGAAAATTCAAACAACAATGTATAAATGGTTGAAATACCAATTAACAAACTTCCATTGGGCTATGGAGTCAAAGTGTGTTTCAGTACAACAGCAAGATCAATTTCACATGGAAGTCAGGGCATAGAGGGTTTTAACATAAAAGCAAAACAGAGATATAATATAGAGAACACAACCTACAAACACATGAAGGAAGTTAGAGCATCATCAAATGAATTCTAAGTAACATGTGTCTATACCACTGCAATTAAGTATATGAAGGAAGCCATGAGGAAAAACAAACATTGAAACCCTTTCTGAATCCTGAGTAGTGAAAGCAACTCTTTGTATTAACCTGAAAACATATAGTCATATACAATAGCACAATGTGCTCGTTTCTTTGAAAATTGCCAACCCCAAGTGCATTACATCTTTTGTCATATATAGAGTTCATTACAAGCTTGGATTCCTTCCTCCATCATGAGGGGAATTCTAATTTTCCATTAGTGACACCTATTTTAACCATAAAACAAACCTTTAAATGCATTTGACAGCTAACTAGCAGTCCTAGAGACCTAATAGAACTAGGAGTGTAACTCCTTATTATGACTAAACCACCTCAACTAAACATTAAATGAATTCTTTGACAACTACAACCTCATGAAGTTGAATTTGATGAAGCCTCCCACGTTGTCACCTGACTGCTGATGACAAACCCTAGAAATTAGGGAACATGTTTCCCTGTTTTTAGGTTTAGGATCCTTGAAAGTTGGCACGTGGGATAGAGCCTTTATATCCTCATCCATGACACATTTTTTGAAACTGAAGGAGGTTTTTGTATTCCATGATTTTTAGAACAAAAACCTCTTTTTTTTTTTTAAAACACTTCTCCAGCTGTCCAGAATCTGTCCTTGAACAAAACGTGTAAAATAGGAAAAATCCGTTTTCTGAAATTAGGGTCTCAATGAAAGCTTAGTATCTCCCAACTGAAAACACTTATGAAGAAAGTGAGATAGGTTATTGTATCTGGAGAGTTTATGAAGAGAAAACTCCCTCATAATTCCAAAATAAGTTTTCCTGTAACCAGAAACTGATCTTGAAAAAGACTGCTAAAACCAGAAGACAAAACTGCACCTACAACAGTTTCGTAGCGCAAGTTTAACCATAAATTTCTCCTACCTCAGAACGAATTTAAAGAAACTAAAAGAGGTTTTTGTATTTTGGTATGTTAGGAAGAAAATACTCTTTCAGTTTTCAAAATTGAGTTTTCAGCTGCTCAGGAAACCTTTTGTAAGTTGACTAGTAAAAACAGTTTTTCTGCTGAAACAGGCTGCTTCAGGAGTTTTCGTAGCGCGCTACGAAACCCCTGAAGCAGCCTGTTTCAGTAGAAAAACTGTTTTTACTAGTCAACTTCCAGAAGGTTTCCTGAGCAGCTGAAAACTCAATTTTCAAAACTGAAAGAGGCTTTTCTTCCTAACATACTAAAATACAAATAGTGTGCCCCTGTGGTACACTAAGAACTTGTAGCTCCAGTGCCGCTATCCATTTTCTAGAATAAAACTTTGAACTTCTACCCAATCTGCTCCTCAAGCCTTTAATGATTTTTTGCAAGAAGAATTCAAATTGCACCTACTGAAATAGATGCTCAGTCAACCTACCCTGAGCTTATTTGCATCTACCTACCTATCAGTTGCAATCTCCACTTGTAGCTCAAGGAACATGAAACTTCCAATGAAGCCAGTCATTGATCTGATTTGACACTTGAATCTCTTGACTATGCTTGAAGCAAAAATAAACTAGATACTGAAATAACCAAGGAAGCATTAGGTGTAACTGTTCTTCAAGATGAAAATATAAATGGAAGCCTGAACAATAAATCTTTTCCATGTAGTTAGCTATAGGGTAAAAAAACACATGGTTAGTTTGATGATTCTCATAGCATCCTGTTACTTCTAACAACTGATCTTTAGTCACACAACCTTTATTTGATATGCTATCCAACTACTTTTCTGAATGATTCCCACAAACAATGTAATTTTCTTCATTATTATGATCACTCTTTGATGTAAGCTATTGCAAGGAATTACAAAAATGAACAACCTTTTCCTCTGCCTGAGGGTTATAAATTTTTTTTTCCAGTATTTCTTCTTGGTGTTTGTAATCATTTTCATACTCTTCATGATCAAAATACTGACAAGTTTACTGCATCTCTACATCAATCTCTGAGGATGTAATATGATTTTCATAAGTAAACCCCTCTAGATTTTCATGTTGCATTTCATGGGATGTTATCCTTTCTTCTTGGTGTTGAAATGTATTGTTATGAAGAGCCTCTAAAATTTCTTCATCCATGAATTCATCATCATCATAACGATCCTCCAAATATTGAATAAGACTCAAAGAATGTTTACAACAATTTTTTACTAGCAATAAGGAAGGATGACATTCTTTATACATCTCATAGAATTCATCATGAAAATTAGCAAGCGAATATATTGAACCATTTTCCAAGATTTTATACCAAGACCATGCTTTTCCGTCTAAAGTGGTCATAAACATCCTCATGAGACAATCTTCAGGGAACTGAACCTTAAGACTGCGTACATGCATATGGAACCTAACCAAATGAAGAGCAGCATTGTCTTTCTTTTCATCTTTGAATATTGGAAGATCATCTAACCAATCAACCTTTGGCATAGGATTTGGAAAACTGGGGATATGAGACCGATTCATAGGAGCATACCTGGCATTCATTCTTGCAGTGGAATTCATCTTGGAACTTCATCAAGCTACTGATCTTCTAGAAGTGGAGTCACCTTCCAATTTTTTATTCGATGTGTCGAGTCGCCAAGGTAGTTTTGCAGCCTTGAAAAGATGTCTGAGCTCCTGCTACCTTCAGAAATTCAGCTTCTTTATTTCGGGAATGAATAGACTTCAGGCTCCCTGCAGATGCACCAAAATGTTATCACCAAAATAGGACCAGATAGGCTGCTGATCAGACTATCTCAGTGTAACTATTTCAAACCAATCTTTTGGCTGAGGCTTAGCCTCCTCAACCTGAGAGGGCTCTCTCACTGGATTAAAGATTTTACTTTGAAGATTAGATGGCTAACTCTATGGAAAATTCAAACAACAATGTATAAATGGTTGAAATACCAATTAAAAAACTTTCATTGGGCTATGGAGTCAAAGTGTGTTTCAGTACAACAGCAAGATCAATTTCACATGGAAGTCAGGGAATAGAGGGTTTTAACATAAAAGCAAAACAGAGATATAATATAGAGAACACAACCTACAAACACATGAAGGAAGTTAGAGCATCATCAAATGAATTCTAAGTAACATGTGTCTATACCACTGCAATTAATTATATGAAGGAAGCCATGAGGAAAAACAAACATTGAAACCCTTTCTGAATCCTGAGCAGTGAAAGCAACTCTTTGTATTAACCTGAAAACATACAGTCATATACAATAGCACAATGTGCTCGTTTCTTTGAAAATTGCCAACCCCAAGTGCATTACATATTTTGTCATATATAGAGTTCATTACAAGCTTGGATTCCTTCCTCCATCATGAGGGGAATTCTAATTTTCCATTAGTGACACCTATTTTAACCATAAACCAAACCTTTAAATGCATTTGACAGCTAACTAGCAGTCCTAGAGACCTAATACAACTAGGAGTGTAACTCCTTATTATGACTAAACCACCTCAACTAAACATAAAATGCATTCTTTGACAACTGCAACCTCATGAATTCGAATTTGATGAAGCCTCCCACGTTGTCACCTGACTGCTGATGACAAACCCTAGAAATTAGGGAACATGTTTCCCTGTTTTTAGGTTTAGGATCCTTGAAAGTTGGCACGTGGGAAAAAGCCTTTATATCCTCATCCATGACACATTTTTTGAAACTGAAGGAGGTTTTTGTATTCCATGATTTTTAGAACAAAAACCTCTCTTTTTTTTTTAAAACACTTCTCCAGCTGTCCAAAATCTGTCCTTGAAAAAAACGTGTAAAATAGGAAAAATCCGTTTTCTGAAATTAGGGTCTCAATGAAAGCTTAGTATCTCCCAACTTAAAACACTTATGAAGAAAGTGAGATAGGTTATTGTATCTAGAGAGTTTATGAAGAGAAACCTCCCTCATAATTCCAAAATAAGTTTTCCTGTAACCAGAAACTGATCTTGAAAAAGACTGCTAAAACCAGAAGACAAAACTGCACCTACAGCAGTTTCGTAGCGCAAGTTTAACCATAAATTTCTCCTACCTCAGAACGAATTTGAAGAAAATGAAAGATTTTTTTGTATTTTAGTATGTTAGGAAGAAAAGCCTCTTTTAGTTTTCATAATTGAGTTTTCATCCGCTCAGGAAACCTTCTGGAAGTTGACTAGTAAAAACAGTTTTCCTGCTGAAACATACTGCTTCAGGGGTTTCGTAGCGCGCTACGAAAACTCCTAGTTCAGTGATTTCATAGCGCAAAAATAGTTTTTTACACTGTCTGTGCTATGAAAATGTGGATTCGTAGCAATTTTCAAAATTTTTTCAAAATGGCTAAACACATGACTTTCAAAACATGATATGAGATCCATAAAGTGTAAAACAAGGTTGTTGAGATTTATTTGATGATGGAAATGAGACTGTAACCCTATGACATAGACTCTAAAAACCATAAAAGTGACTTAACCACCATCTAACATTATGACTTAGGAACAAATGTAAAATGTAAACCTTGACACAAGCTTGACACATGGAAATAATGTGTGATGTGGGACTAGTGATGGGCAAGAACGGAGTGTTGACCCTATTTGACCATACCAACAAGACTCTTTTCTAGATCTTAGACACTAAAGCAACCATGGAAAGACTAGACCAAGGCTAACACCAATCCTTTGGAATAGAACTAATGCTCCGAATTTAGAAATCATTTCTTAAGTGATAACACCTGCCATAAATGCCAGATCTTCAAAGGCAAAAGAAAACTTTTACCCTTACCTTTGAAACCTATTTCCACAGAAAAACCTTTTCAACAATGGGGTCTTGACTTCATTGGAGAAATCCATCCACCCTCTTCTTCTCAGCATAAATGGATACTCACTGCAACTGATTACTTTACGAAATGGATAGAAGCTATTCCCTCTAGACAGGCCACTGATATTGTAATAATAGGTTTCCTAGAGGCTAATATTCTGTCTAGGTTTGGATGTCCTAACAAAATTATCATAGATAATGCTGCAGCCTTCAAGTCAAAGAAAATGATTGATTTCTGTCACAAGTATCATATAACACTTGGCCATTCCACAACTTACTATCCTCAAGGGAATGGACTTGCAGAATCCTCCAATAAGAGTCTAATGAATATTATCAAAAAATTATTGGAAGACAATAAGAAGACTTGGAACAAGAAATTAACCAATGCTTTGTGGTCAGATAGGCTTACAAATAAGAAATCCATTGGAACCAGTCCCTATGAGCTAGTATATGGAATGGAGGCAGTTTTTCCCTCATCTTTAGGAGTTCCAATCATGAAATTACTTCAAGAAGCTCAAGTGGAACTAAATGATATACAAAGGATAATTAACCAGACTATCCATTAATAAAAAAACCAGAGAGGAAGTATACAACAGAACTCAAGTACTGCAAGAAAAACTTAAGAAGATTTTTGATAAAAGAACCAAAGCAGAAGACTTTTATCTGGGAGACAAAGTGTTAAAGCGGGATTCAAGAAGGGAGAATAAAGGGAAGCGTGGGAAGTTTGACTTCCTGTGGAAAGGTCCATACATAATATATGCCTTTAGAGGAAATAATTCATATTTTCTTAAAGAATTAGATAGTGCAGAGATCGAAGGAGGACCAGTCAATGGTCGAATGTTAAAGCACTAAATTGATCCTAGTTTCTAATCTAACTAGGTTTTAAAATTGTATATATTATATCCTTTTACAGTTCAGTGTTGATTGGATGGTGAAATTTTGAAGTTGAAGCCTGAAGAGAAGGCCCTAAGTTTCAGAAGTATTACTGTCATACATAAAAATAAAACAGCAGGGAAAGGAGATTTGCAGAGCATAATAAAATCTTTCCAAGGCCATTGATCTACAGTCCTTGACTTTTCACCAGGAAAAACCATCCCCAAGTGGAGCCACTGCTATGTTCCTATACCAATAGGTGTCATATATCATGATTGACTTGGTTTAGCTCTACAATATGTACATACCTTTGCTTGTTGCAAATGTTTTCCATATTCAAAAATTCAAAAAATTAAAAAATTTAAAGAGGGTATGCCCTAAAAGAAAAATCAAAGGGCAAAAAAAATAAAAATGTCAAAAAGATGAAAAATGAACCCCAAGAAAAAAAAAAGACCAGGAAAGTGTGCAAGTCCAAATGCCACTATTATTTTACTTTTTGTACAATAAAATGATTGTGTGAAACTTGTTACTTATGCCACAATCCATGGTAACCAATAGTTTAATCTTGGTTATTCCATGTTTTGAATTTCATGCTTAGGGATAGAGAATAAAATCTGACCAAACTGTTTAATCTTGGCAGATAAGTAGATAGGTAGAGTAAAGAATAAAAGGAGCTCAACAGTTTAATTTGAGCCCTTGGATGTAATAAAGATAGACTTAGATAGAATTCCATTGTAAAAGAAAAGAAAAGTTTGATAATGGTTTGCCAGTTTAAGTGCACCCTAATAAAGAGAAGTAAAAATGGTAGGATAAGTAGGTAGGGTAAGTAGATGAATGGTTGTAGAATTATGTATGATGAATGATTTTCTAGATATCAAGTCATATACTTTCATCATCAAAAGCATTTAAAGATATGGTTGACAATGAAGACATTTACATCATGGACAAAAGTCAAATTAATTAACCTCCTCACTCATTTTTCCCTAACTTTTACTAATTTCCCATAAGTACTAAAGGCACCAACAACTTGAAAGTTAAAGGGGCTCAGAGCATTTCCCTGACTTTTGGAGGGACCGGACCCTCAGCCCAATAACTTGTAAGGCCTAAGTGCTAAAAGCTCCTTCATCAAAATTTACCCCCTCCATATTTCATTCATTCCCTTTAAATTCTTTTCCTAAGGTAAAATCACTCTTTTTACTTAGGAAAAATAAATGGTTCTTCACAAAAAACCCCCAAAAACACATTTTAGCCTAAGTCATAATGTTGGATGATGAATGTTTTTTCGGAAACATTTACTTAGTGCATTTTCTTTTCCATATTTCATATTAACTTTTAATTCTGATTATGTAACTCCCAAAATAAATTACCCTTTCCCATATGTATTATTAATAAAAACCCCAAAATTAATAAATATCCCATCCCGAAGGTTTGAAAAATAAACCATAAGAAAGGTAATTAATTTGGATTAATTAATCGAATCGTGATTAATTAACAGCCAAACCATTGACGTGTTAAAAAGGAATTAATTAGTCATTTGGATTAATTAATAGCCTCTCCGCCAATATAATCACCCCTGATATCATTAAATTTACTTAATCCTTTATTCATCCAATCATATCATCCCCGATATAATTAAAGTCATTTTAATTATGATAATTAAGCCATCGAGCCCCCTCCATTAATTCCCTAACATGTTCCGCCGCCGACTACTGTCCGATCTCCCTTCCATCATCCAATGGTCGTCACTCATATCGCGCAGACCTTTTGGTCGAACATTAACCACGTGATATAAGTGGTTTTGAGTTTTTGCCGATGCTACATGTCATTCAATTTGTGACATCGCGTGACCCTCCACCAAAACCACCAACCTCCCATAAGCGTGCGATCAATCCCGCTTACCTCCTCCGCTAAACGACAAAGTGTCCCATCATTAATTAACATCAACTGTCGTTTTCCTATTCACCCACCAAAAGTCATTGACTTTGTGCATTAAAAAAAAATGTTCATTGTTTTTCCTTTTTTCCGAGAAAAGAAACTTCTATTCATGCATGCACAAAGTACGTCCAGACCAGCAATTGACCTCCAACCACCAATTGTGATTAGTTGCTGAACTCCAAGCCACTGCAGACTACTGTGCGCATCCAACAAAGCTTTCATGACAGCCATTGCCCCTTCAGTCTACCATAACCAAGTATTTACCGTATTCCTTCTCAGAAACTGTGATTTGTACTGAAATCTCCACCAAATTACTCTAAAGCTCAAGTAATTCAGTACAATTAAGCTCTTTTTTAGTCCCAAGATTTCCCCAAGTGCGTGTTTTACCTGAAAACCTTGAAAACCCTAACTTTCTTCCTTGAATACACAAGAACCAAGGATGGAAGCTTCTGTTGCCCTAAATGTCACTCCAATCACTTCTCCCCACAAGGATTTGGATCACCTTCCCTTGGCCGATAAAGATTTTCAAATCAAGGACCTTACCTTTGAAGAAATCCCCTTGAAACTATTATGCAAATATCGGGACAATTATCTGAACAATGTTGATAAAATAGGACTTTGGGTGTCAAACCTACTTAAATATCAGTTCCCCACTGTCCATATTTTCCAAGATATAGTCCACCAATGCCATTCTAACTATAATCCCAATATGAGAGCTGCAATGTCCCCTAACCAGAAAATCCTTTTTACTATTACAGTTGAGTCTATAAATAAGATGTTGCAATTATAGCCTGGACAGGACCTCACTCCTCTTTCCATTGCCAATTTACTTGATAAATATTCAAGGTTGTCCAGTTCTGAAATTAACCAAATTTGTCAGACCTTTATGGAAGAAAAATACAGGCCCAAAGAACCCCCTCCTTATATGTCAAGTTCTTTACAACTCTGGGTAAAGATGTCATCACCATGATTGCTTTCATTTTGGGTTTTACTACGAGTGAATATGTTGATGAGTTGACCTTAGCCTACATGTGTATTTTCACCCCTGGTTAACCTCCTGCATCCAAATTTGATTATGCTATATTCATTGCTGATAAAATGCATGACCAATTCATGAGGTTAGAGAATGAGAGAGTCTTTAAATATTCTTCAGTACTTTATCATCTTTTCCTCTATTACCAAAGTGATAAATTCCCTTTCTCTGTGCAAAAGCTTGACACCAGAGGGAACCCTAGGTCAGTCATATTCCAGACTTCCATTTTTCACAATTCACCTTCTTCTACACATTTTTATACAAATTTTATTGATAACTTTGTGTATCCGGTCACTACCATGTTGATAGGAAGTCCCCCTCCCAGAATCAGTGATGATAACAAAAGAATTCTTCAGTTATCTAAGCAATACAAGGTTGGAGACTGGTACTTGTACCAGAACCATATTGAGATTAGAATTTATGGATGTGAATTGCCTCCCTTCAAACTACCCAAGTACCTTCCCATGCGATTATTTTCCCTGGAGTACTACAAGCAAATGATCAACTCTGATGAAATCCACTTTATGAAGGCTAAGAAGAAAGCCCAGTTAAGGATAAAAGACCACCTAGGACCATTCATTTGCAACAACAGAAAAGCAGGGAAAGAGGCAGAGGAAATCCTTGAGAGAATGAGATTAAAAAAGAGTTTCATCTGGATTTATGATCCTCACAGCTTCATCTATGATAGAAGACAAAATCATAGACTATCCCCCTACATTCATCATAGAATTCCAGAGATAGAACAATATGCAAATCAAAATGAATGGGTGGAGGGAACACTTATAGAACAGGATAGTACACAAATTGAAGTAGAAAATGTTATGAAAGATTTGGAAAAAAGACTTGATCTGGATTCCTTTGAACAGGTGCTTGAAAACTCTTCACAGAGGCCAACACAGGAGCAAAATGCACAAACTTTAGGACAACTAGAAACATCAGGACAACCAAAGACTTCAGGACAAGGAAAAGATTCAGGCTCACAAAGTATTTCTGAGGAATTGACCTAGACTGATACAAACATGGGAAATCCTCCAGTATTCCAGACCCCTCTTACTGAGGAAAGAATTCAAAAAAGAAGTAGAAATGAGGCCAACCCCTCTACAGTGCCATTGGACCAAGTGTATGTAAAACAACAAAGATTGAATCTCTGTCTGAGGAGGAATATGAAGAAACAAGAAGTGACATTGTGCAGACAACATTAGTGGGGGAGACAACATCTACCTCCCAAACACAAGCACTGAGCAGGCGTCAAAGTGTAGAAGTGTCATCATTGAGGGCAGGTTCAGAGCAGAGCCAAGATTTGAAAGAAAAATACAAAGAAATTAAGGCTAGGAATGAGAAGCTCAAAGCTCAAAGCTCAAACCTATGCCCATTATCTGAAAATGGCACCTACAAATCACAAGATTGATGTCAGCTTTTGACATCAAAGAGGGAAAGATGCAAATGAGTTTTTTGAAACAAATGGTACAGTAACAAAAGTCCATGGTTGATTATTTCAAATTTTTTTTTGAAGTTCTTGCCAAAGACATCCACCCAATTGATCAGTTTGAGCTATATAAGAAAACGGGTGAGATGGTCTATTCAACATTGACCAGTAAAGCCATCACTGCACATCAGTTGGAAAATTCTCTAAGTAATACTACAACACAGTTACAATTAGAAAGAGACTCTTCTCAAGCTAAGGATACTAGGATCAAATCATTAGAAGACCTGGTGATTGAGTTGGGACATGATCCCAAAGATGTTATGGCAGCTGAAAGATTGATAAAGAAAAATAATGATGACATTGTTGTACTCAAGAAGCAGCTCAAACTCCCTCCCCTCGTACATCCACAAACAACAGAAGTGATTGAGAAACAAAATGAGGAAGAACTTATGGATTTGATCCTTAAGTTGAATGAGTAGTTGAAGGAAACAAAGCAAGAGCTAGAAAAAGCTTTGCAGTCCAAACAGGGTGAGTCGACCACCATGCCTTAGACTGCAACACCCATAATTTCCATAGTAGTTCCATCCACTATTGCAACATCTGTGGCACCTAACATTCCCCTAGCAATAGCTCTGCCAACAACAACAACAGTAGGTACATCAGAAGCAACAACAACTTCAGCACAGGAGATAGAGGACTTAATAAAGTCCATGGAAAAAATGAAAATCCAAGCAACTGAAATAAAGAAACTAAAAGAGATGGTTACCAGCTTGGAAAACAACTATGAGCTATCACAGATCAATTACACTAAAGAAGAGAGAAAAAACAGAAGGATGACAGAAAGAATTAAGACATTAGAGAATGACCTAACAATGGAAAAGCCTTTGAGAGATATCAGAGAAATTTTATGGACCAATATCATTGATTCTATCAATGATATTTGGTCTTCTATTCAGATCATTTTTGAACAAACTGAGTTAATGAAACCAGCTATAGTAGCTATACAGAAGACCAGGGAAGAATTGGGAGAGAAACCTAAAGAGGCAACCCAATTGGTCAATTTTTTGAACAACAAAAGCAAGAAACAACTGGAACAATTGGATATTGAGGACAAAACTACCACCATCTTGGAAATTAAGAAGGTTATTACTTAAAGGAACTTGATGCTTAACCTGGAAAGAAGATGTCCAAGTATTCGGGAGGACATAGATGATTTTATGTTAAAATATGGCATTCTAAGAGATAAAGGCCTACCAAGTCCAATGGTCATAAATGATAAGCTGATGACTCATGAAGACTATGTTGAGAAACTGCACAAATAAGCCAAAATTCAAGCCAACTCTTCCACAGTGAAAGCACTACCTACAGGAAAAGTGTTGTATGATGGTTTGGAAAACCTCTTTTATATTGAGCATGAAGTGAAACACCTGTTCACAGTCCAGCCCAACTTTACAAAGTACATTGAAGCTAACGAAGTGTACAGGAAATTGATCAGAATGAAAATACCAAATGATGAATGGTGGATTGATATAATACAGATACTAAAAGTTGCTGTAGGAAATCAGTAAAAAATAAAATATTTACTTCAGTAAGGTCTAGTAATAAAAGTAAAGAGTATCAGAATATAGGTAAAGAGTATCAGAACACAGGTAAAAAGTGTCATAAGATGAAATTCAAAAGAAAATCCAACACACAATTACAAAAGCAACAACAAGAGGAAAATCCGAGTTTCAACCTCCAGCTCATGCATGAATAAAGGGTCAGCAGCAATCAGTTTTCCATCTGTCTCTATATTTTTGTAAAAGATATTTTGTATTTCCTAGAACAAGTCTCATATAGTTATGAGATATTTTTGATGAAATTTTTGTATAAATACTTCTCCATTCGAAGTATTTTGTGTGGATTCTATAGCATCTCTTTAAATCTATGTTATCAAGCTAAGAAAGCTTTTGTAATCAAACTTGGATTTTTGCTGGAAAAAGAATGAAAGTTGAGGACATTTCATCAGATTCTCGTGCAGTATAAGTAAAAATAAGTATTCTATCCTTGTGATTTTATGTGTTTTCTATATGTTTCAGTGTTTCATGCATCCTACATCTAAATGGTAAAATAGTCAAAGTGTATTAGAATTAGCTTTATTGCTCTTTGCTATCAACAGTATACCATTTTTATGTTTTCTTCTAAGCTATTTCGATAAAGGAATTCTTAATTGCTCCTCTATCCCCGTAGTTTTTCTCATAAGTCCCTGGTATAGGATTCTTAATTGCCTTATGCTAGCTGACCTATCTTCTCTTCATCTTTCTAATCCTGACTTGAGGATTCTTAATTTCCCTATATTCTTGAACAGAATTATCACCCATTCAAGCCCCAAAGTTTGTTTTTATTCTGTTATCCTGCCTATTGAACTCATACCTCAGCAATTTGACTTGATCCAACGAATTACCCCTGATTGACTCCATAGCCCAATGGCATAAAAGCCTAGCTTTCCCATTTGTTTTAGAACTCCACCACTCTCAAACAAAACAACCCCACTGAAAATTAATAGCTAGCCTAAAATCTTTTCAAACATAGCTAAATCATAAAGAGAGAGCCCTCTCTGAGTGTAGATTGGCTATAATATATACTTAAAAGATTGGTTTGTGGTTACCTTGGATCCTTTCCTTCTTTTGATAACTTCTAAGGAAAATCTAAGTGATAACAACGCCCACAGTACTGCAGGTATGTGTAGGTTCCAATCACTTCGCTGAGCATTGCAAACCCTGGTCAATGCATTTTTGAGCACTTTGTTGAACGCCTCCACTGTCTCGTTAGCCTGCGAGTGATAAGATGTGCTCTTCTGATGATATACCTGAAATTCCTCTGTTAGTGTGCTGATCGTCTCATTCAAGAAGTGTGTACCACGATCACTCATCAAGATCTTCAGACATCAAATCGCGTCAGTACATGCTCAAATAGGAACTTCACGGTAGTTGCACCCGTACAATCCTTCACCAGT
Organism: Pinus tabuliformis; assembly: GCA_031772625.1. Taxonomy (NCBI): domain Eukaryota; kingdom Viridiplantae; phylum Streptophyta; class Pinopsida; order Pinales; family Pinaceae; genus Pinus; species Pinus tabuliformis. Next base: position 1,425,830,660 of record CM062816.1, read on the forward strand.
TGTGCTTCTGCCCAACTAGTGAAATACTCCGTTGCAGTGATATTGTACCTTGCTCATGTCTTTCCTTGTGGCTGAATGGGTCCTACAAAATCTATCGCCCACTTCTCGAAGGGTTGCAACATCATTTGTGGATTCAAAGGCATTTCATACCTCCGCAATGGCTTGCTTGTTCTTTGACATACATCACACACCTTGCAATATGATTTTGAATCCTGATGAAGGGTTGGCCACCACAACCCTGCACGAAGAATCTTTTGTGCGGTTTCTCTCCCTGCATAATGTCCTCCTGTGGCGCCCCCATAAGCGTTCGTGAGGATGCTGCTTCTTTTGAACTTAGGTACATACTATTGCAATATCTCATGAGTCCCCATCTTATATAGATTCCCAGCAATGACAGAGAAATCGACCGCGCGCACCACTAATTCCTTATTTTGCTGGATAATATATCCTTCTGGTGTAGTTCCTGTTGTTAGGAAGTGTATTATATCCTCAAAATGACCATCCGCAACATGCATTGCAAATAGTTGCGCGTCATGAAATCCTTCTTCCAATTTAGTAGGTTCCTCCCCTGTTTCGATGCACAGTAGATGGTTTTGGTCCCGCGTTCAATCATCCAGGCTTCACAACAACTTCAAAATCGTACTCTTAGAACAATAAGAGCCATCTGCAGATTTTTCCCCCAACATAGGCTTATTGACCAGGTACTTTAGCACGTAGTGATCCGTATACATCTTAAAATGTCCTCCTAGCAGTTAATGCCTATACTTTTGGAGCGCATACACCATAGCTAGCCCCTTGCGCTTAGTGGTGGAATAGTTCTTCTCTGCTTTGGATAATATGCAGCTTACGAATGCAATAGGATGGTCCAATCCTTCTCCACAGCCTGTGTTAGTACTGCTCCCAGCGCTATACATGACGCGTCAACATGCACGTGAAAATATTTCTTCCAGTCCAGGAAGATTAGAATTGGCGCAGTAACCATCTTTTCTTTCAACATATCCAAGCTCTTCCTACAATCATCATTCCAGTAGAATGTGACGTACTTCTTCAACAATTTCTACATAGGTGCAGTGATCTGGGCGTAACCCTTGATAAAATTTCTGTAATATCCCTTATGTCCCAGAGCCCAGAGTAGCGCACAACTATTTCACACTCCTCGGCGCTTCCAATTTTAGTATCACCACGATATTCGTAGGGTCTACCATCAGTCCTTGTCAGCAAACCACATGCCCCAATAGGTTCCCAAATGGAACACAAAATAGACACTTCCTGAGATTGAGCGGGATTTGGTATGTTTGACAAGTATCTAACATCAGGTGCAAGCTTGCTACATGGCACTTAACCAGCCCAAATACAGTCCAGTCATCAAAATATACCTCCAACAACTTATGAATAAATTCCTTGAATGCCGCAACAACCACATGCGAAAAAATTGCAGGTGCATTATTCAATCCAAATGACATTACAGTGTACTGAAAACAACCCCACTCAGTTGTGAAGGTTGTCTTGCTTCTATCCTCCGGTGTGATTTTGATTTGGTGGTACCCAGAAAACCCATCAATGAAGGAATATGCTTCCTGGATACCTACATTGTCCAACACTTCATCAATGAACAGAATCGAGAAAGGATCATGCACACAATGTCATTCAGTTTTCTGAGATCCACACATATCCTTATCTCATCCTTCTGCTTCTTCTCTTTCACCACCATTGGGCTTACCCATTCAGATTCTTCCATAGGCTCAATTATTCCTGCCGCGAGCATCTTGTCTAGCTCTAAGCGGACCTTCTCCTTATATTTCAGATTGAGATGGTAAGGTCTTTTCTTAACTAGCTTCGCGTCGGGTTTTAACATGATCTTCATAATTCCTAGGTCCCTGATTATTCCTTTTAGATCCGTAAACTTGGTAGGGAATAAGTCTTGGTATTCATAGAGCAGTTTAGCGACCTTATCCACCACTGCGTTGTTCCAGTAGTCTCCAATCTTCGCGAATTTGGGTTCTGCCTACGTACCAATGTTTACTTGTTTTGTTTTCAACGACGTGGTTATATCAGTGTTCTTAATCTGAAGTCCTTGAACCTCACGGTGACCTTCTGTTTCCGAAATTTTAATATTTCGCGGATCCTCATCCTCTCCTTCAACAGTTACATTATAACATTCCAGCGCACGACTCAGCTGAGTAGCCCATTCAGGCCGAGTCAGGTCTAAAGGATCTTGCAGTATCTTAAAGATTGTTGCTTTCACCTCTTGTAGCGGTTCATCAATACTGTCAAACCCATCCTCAAAAATGAATGTCATCATGAATCCTTCACACAGGATATCCCATTCCCCTGTCCCATGGCGAATATCTATTTCTATATACCAATCCATTGGGATAACATCCAAGGTATGAAAAAATAGGTGCACCTACTCAGGTTGGGGCTTTTCTCCATAAGCCTGGGTCCATTTGGCCAGATGCATGTGTGGATAATTCTGCCCATCATACTTGTCTATTAGTCACATCTTAAGCTTCCCAAATCGTGTTCTCATAATCCTCCTACATTCACACCAATCATCAAAGCTTCCCTTGTGTATACCCCACTATCTTGTGGGTGTAGCACGAAGTGCCCAGTCCAAGGCCTAGAAGCATTGCTTTTTTGGTACCTCCCTTTCAAATGCATCCAAAAAGACATCTACCTCATTCAGACCATCATAACTAGGTAGATTTCTTACCTCTGCCGACACACAACGCATCGATTGGGTCATCACGTTGCAATTCAGCGTAGTTATTTCATGTAACCGAATTTGCCAACGTTCTATTTCTTCATCGGAGTTCGAAGTGCAAGAACTCTCATGATCCCATGTAATTCATCGATCTGCAGTGGGATTCACCCAATCTTGGTCTCAAACTTATATATTATAGATACAGTCCAGGTCGTCATCACTCTCATAATCGCAGACAGGTTTAGTAAGCGCGATCCTTCAGCAGGATCGGAGGGTACTATTACACACAATGATTTCTTCTCAAATATCATCTTTCGCTTCTTTAGATTGATTACCCCTTTCATATTAGTAGCCCAGTCAGTTCCCAGGAGCACAGGATAGGGATTGCTGTCATCCACTATCTCTATTACCTCAAAATTAGCCAGTGTGCTTGCTCCCTCAATATCCATGGTCACCCCCTGCAGTCGCCCCATGGGGATGATCTTCTACTGATTCACCATCCTTAGCTGAATCGAAGACCATTGCAGTGCAAGTCTCCCCATTCGCTCCCAAGTTTGCTTTGGTAGGACATTCGCATTTGATCCCAGGTCCAAAATGACCTGATCCATTTCATACTCTCCTATCTATGTGATCAGTCTCATCTCCTGTCCCGTCCTTGTTTTATGCTTGCCAATCTTTCGTACTACGCGCGGCTCAACTAGCGTGGTTCCAACACATCTATTAATGAGTTCTTGTAACCCTTTCACAACCTTATTGTCGCGCAGTAACTTCATACAGGTTTCCAGTAAAGTTGTAAGCATAGAGGGGTGCATCTCCTACTCAGGCTTATCCTTGCTTCCTGAGGTGGAGGCCTCAGTGAATCTCTTCTTAGCTTCCATGAAGGTTTCACATGCATGCTTTAAATCAAACTCAACCTCCTTTTCCAGGGATTTGCAAACCTATGTACTATCTTTTGGCTGTTTCCCCTTGTCATCTCCTATCGCGATTCCACTTCTGAGCACTATATTTACGTTTGGATCTTCCTCGTGTGGCTCAGACCTCATCATCTGCAGGTTCTGAGTAGGCATAGGTGGTAGTGCCCCTTTGTCACGTATCCTAGCTATCAGCGTAGGATAGTCTTCTATTTCATGATCAAATAATGTGCAATACTTGCACGATGGATGCATAAGATTAGTGCAATTGTGGGCATAGTGTCTTGGTCCTCTGCAATTGTAGCAAATCATCTGTCCTCGACCTCTACTAGGTCCTCCTCTACCTCGACCTCTTCCACGCCCCTGAAATCCTTTCTATGCCATTCCTACGCTTTGGTCAAGGGGCTGCATTTTAGCCTGAACCCTATAGGTGGGAGTTCTATCCATCATCAGTTCATAGGTCCTACAAGTATGCTCATCGTGCCGTATCGACCTACAAAAGTTGTAGAATAGCTGTTGTGGTGTTTGTACAAACTTTTGTAGCAAGTGACAATTATCCGTGGCATGTTTTCCAACTACCTGAAAGATAACACACCATAATGCAGACCTCATGCTAGGTCATGCTTGAGCTTCTGGCCTTAAAGGCATCGGTACTCCTCCTATAATACAGTTTGCAAAGATTGGGCAATGGTCTTTGTCATGAACCTGACTCTTGCATTTCAAGCACCATACCTCCTCGCATACTTCTAGTCGAACTGTCCTGTCCTGCTTCAGACTTTTCATCTCAAGACACAGATTCTTCAACTATGCATGGATCTGTTGAACTCCTAGATTAGGATCCTGCATAAGAGTTTCATGTAGTCTCATGGCAATCTCCAAGGCCTCTGTCTGAGCTGTTATCTTCTGGTGCGACATAACACTCTTTAAGTGTGGTAGTAACGAAGCCAAAAACCACTCGTGATGTTGTCCATCTGTCAAATTCATGTTGGCTTCACAGATTGTACATTTCAGCCTCTGATCTAGTTCCTAAGGTGTCTCGCCTGGTTGCATCACGATCTCTTTGAATCCCACAATCGACTGCGCCTCAGATTTAGGCCTACTAAATTCCCTATTCAGTGCTGCCTGGATGTCTGCTACTCTAGCATTCAGGTTATCATTAGAGTACTTAATATACCAGGTTAGCACGTGATCTTGCAGAGCACTAACCAGTGTCGCCTTCTTTATATGATCATCTGTAACACCCTGAGCTTCCCATACAACCCTCACAATGAACTAGAATTAGTCCGGGTCCTCATTTCCCAAGCCTTTGAACAAAGGAAACTTCACAGTATTTTCCATACTGAACCGTGGTGGAGGTGGAGGTGGTATGGGTGAAGTTGGAGGTGAGGGTAGTGAAGTTAGAGGTGGTATGGGCAGAGGTGGTATTCACGGGAATCCTTGTCTTATTAACTGAATAGCGCTTCACGGAGAAACCTTCGCTATCCCTTCTTCATCACCTCGTGGAGGTGAAATCAAGGGACTATACTCCGGACCCTTTTTTCCATCGTTCCTGTAAGTTTTTCCGCTTCACGTAGTCCTGAACATCAAGGTAGCTACATAACCCATTTTTCGCACAATAGCATTTAATCCAGGTATTCAAAGATCTTACGTACTTACCCCGTAGTCCTTTGAAAAAGCGTTGCTCCACCTCACTGTAGCTGACTGAGGTGTCGACTGCAAATTCAATCACAAATCCTCATATGACATGATCGAGCCAATGATAAAAGACGCAAGCGATCTTATCCTCCGATGCTTCCAACCTTCGCACTAGCTTCGGGGTCCACACAATAGGACCGTCAAGTTTTCACCTTCCTTAGTTATCTGCTAGCTTCACGATCCACTCATATAGCTCAATAGGGAAGGAGCAGAAAAAGATCTCGTGGATCTCTATATACAGGTATCTGTCCAACCACTGTTCCTTTGTCAGTCACAGGTTTCTATTCTCTTTTACCGCGAATTCGTGGATCTTTCTATCTAGCCAGTCTCCAATCTCCTTCTTAGTTGGATTCCAGTGATACGACATCACACATCTCTTATGCAGATTTTGGTCCCGGCAATGGAACCATTTGTTGGCTTGAAGGGGGCCTGACCCAGGTTCAGCGTTAATTAGCCAAACAAATCCCTACAATACTGGCCCTTTCAGCATCAGCTCGCGGAGCGCAGAATGAAGTCTCACCCGAGGTAGTATGGGGTGATGTTGGAACCAAGTTTCTGCACCCTAAGATGATTGTGATGTCGTTTGATTTTTTCTATCCCTGCCTTTGCACATGTGGTTTCACTCTAGGGCTTGCAAGGCAAATCCTCTCTTCCGGTCCTCAATACCTTAGTGAAAGTATATGATCGACCTTCGCACAACCCTAACCTATGGCTCAGGTATTTTCATGCTGATATGGCAGTGTAATGTGCAGATTCCTCAATTATCCTAAGTGATTTGCTTATCTTGTTAAATACTTAAAGTTATCACCGCGTAAGAAGATATTCGTAATTGTGTTCAATTATTCAATGTAATTGCATTCATTCGCACATCTTATAAGCATAATAAGGGAAATTCATACATAAAGACATCCAAGCACATTAACAAGAAAATAAATAGAAATTGCAGAATAAATCCTTTTATTAATATATTCCAAGTGTTTACAGACTCTGTCCACCCTGTGCACACAGCTGCAGGGGTCTGCGCACTCAGCTGCGGATGTCTACCCTAGGCCTTTGTGCACTCAGTTGCAGAGCCTCTATCTACACTACGACCCACGTCTTAGACTTATTCTTCAAAGCCATCACTCTATTACATGATCTTCCATTCTATTGATTGATGCCTAAACTACTTAGAGCTTAGCTCTTTTTATACAATCCCATGGTCTGTGGACCATGTGTAGGTCTCTTACAACCGACTTTACTTTTCAAAACTAAGGGTGGACTACCCTTTTTGACACATAACACCTTCGTGCTCCGTGACCACAAAATGCAAAGTCTTTACAATTATATTACAAAAATTGACTTAAAATGGGCTTTTAGCCCCAAAACTTCCCTTGGGGGATCCCGCTCCCAACATTCTTATAAATTTGATTTTGGTTGTACTTTTTTGTTTTGAGACCCATTTTAACCTGAAAATTTCTCTAATGAATTGGAAGTTGGATGGGATGAAAGGGTCACTACACTTGAGAATATCAATTCTTCTTGTAGTGACCTAAGGAAAAGGAGAGGTAATTCCTATCTCAGGATGATGTATATTATAAAAGACTTACATGGTCCGCACATGCTGCAGGATTCTCAGTTAGTTTCAAATGATATGTTACAAACTTAATTAGAGGAGAAAAAATAGAAAATGGCAGTGGAGTTTGATAAAATCACTGATTTTACTACAAAACATATTGACACATGGCTAATTACTTTTTCCAAGTTCAATAAGTAGAACATTGAGTCATTTGTTGAGGTGCAGGAAGAAATTAGGGAAATTGAATAAGAGACTTTCACTAAAAATGTGAAAATGGAAGCTACAGTTGCCCTTGACAAGGACTACATTAAAAAAAACATCGAGCATGTTTCTTGAACGAGTCATGGAATCGTAATACATCTTAAGATTTTTTTTTATCGCTGTAGATGTTATTCAAGGAAGAAAACCACCAATTTCCGCTATAGTAAATCCATTTACTTAACAATTTTCTTTGCATAATTATGATTTTATTCATTAATTTTGTCTTTTAAGACTATGTTTTGAAAATGATCTCGTACAAATATGAGATATGGTCAGGCTCATTGAAATTTTATTTTGACTATAATTCTTATTGAATATGATTATGTATCAATTTTATGATAGTGTTTTATATAAATTTCCAAAAATATGCTTTCAATTTTTCTATTACATTTGTGTTGTGTTGTTGCTTTAAACTAAATTAAACATTTGGCAATGATTTCATATCTTAGACATAAGCTTCATACAAAAAAATACCGTATGTCCACGATCATTAACATTTTATTTTGAATACAGTTCTTACTAATTTTGATTCTGTATCGATGTTATGTTAGTGTTTTCTATAGATTTCTAGAAAATGCTTTCAAATTTTCTATTATATTCAATTATGTGTTGTTTCTTTAAGAAAAATTGAACAATTGACAATGATTTTTTTTTTTTAATCTTAGACATATATCTCTTAATAATAGAATACTAGCACAATGTCTTTAGACTTGCATAGATTTCATTCCACGAGATAATTAGTTAATTATGTTTTCAACACATCCTTTCTGCTTATAGTGAAATAACTCTCTGTACTAGAGTTCTGATCCTATTGAGCTTTGTTTTCTAATTCCTGTGTTATTTAGTTCCTTGTACAAAGCTCTCATTGTGTAGATGTTACAATGAAAATTTGTGTTCAGTACAACAAGTTTCTTTAGAAATTCAAAACTACTTGACTGTATCAATTTTATAATAACGTTTTTTATTTGTATTCGAACACATCCTTTGAAACTTTGTTTTATATCTCGTACTATGTTGTTGATTAAAATCAAAATGAACATTTAACAATAGCTTTGTATCTAGGACATAGCTCTCTTAAGAACATAATTACTAAATGCAATTCATCTGAATTAACATTTAATTTTTCCATTACAACTTTTAATCAATTAATGAGTTTCGTTTGCTAATTCTATGTTATTTGATACTGCTTGGTTCCTTGTACATAATTGTCATTGGCCAAATGTTATTAAATATAAATTAAATTAAATTAGTCCCGATCCTATTGAGAAAATTTGTTTTTAATGCCTATGTCTTAAAACTAAACAAGCTTTGAACTAGTCGCTATGTACAAATTGAACTACAAGAACTATTTTATATTCAAAACTACTTCGTTGTATTGATTATGTGATTTTGCCGAAGATTACTAAACAACTACTTCATTGTATTGATTTTATGATAACGCTTTTTTATTTGTATTTGAACACATGCTTTGAAACTTTGTTGTATATAGCATAATGCATTATTTATTAAAATTAAAATTAATGTTTAACAATAGTTTTGGATCTAAGGCATATATCTCTTAAGAGTACAATTACTAATTGAAATTCATCTGAGTTAAGATTTTATTATGCCATTAGAACTTTTAATAAATTAATGAGCTTCATTTGCTAATTTTGTGTTAAGTTGATACTGCTTGGTTCCTTGTACATAACTATCATTGTCCAAAGGTTACAATGAAAATATTGACTGTGTAGAAGAAGTTTTTTCGGACAGTAAAACCTCTGCACAAGGATTGCCCTACTTAAAAGACTATAAATATAAAAATAATAGATATAAATTAAATTAATTTAGCTTTATAAAAAATTCAAATTTATTTAATAATGAATTCGATTCACAGCTCTGTGAAGATTGGTTACCGAAATATGCATTATTTATTATTAATTGGTCCTTGTGTTTATGTTTTGATTCATTGTACAAAGAAAGATTTGAAGCCTTCATTATGTGGATCTCCACATTTCGCAATGAGGATTTCCATTGCTAATATTTTAGTATTTATTGACTGTGCTAGAACCCACCAACATGTAAGGGGTCCTCCCCTATATGAAGTCCCAATCAGACCTCACACCATTTGGTGTAGGATCCCTTCCAGAAATAAGGCACGAATGCCATTTTTTTTAGAGATTTTCCTTGACTGCAAAGTTAGCACAAGAGAGTAATGTACATGCACTTTTGAATGAACAAGTGAGTATGCCTTGTGTAATGTTTAGTTGTATAATTTATCAAGGTTCTTTCACTAGAGAGAAACAAAAGTGAGCCTTTCAGAGAAGAGTAATAGTACTAATGTAATAAAGACACACGAGCATATATATGAAAGAATCATTAATCAAATATCGAAATAATTCACATAGAAGTAACGATCATTAAAACAAGTACAAAACACATTCAATAAGATACGCATCAATGACACCGAAATAATTCAATTTATTTAGTACAAATGAGAACAAAATATATCGTAAACATTCAAAGGATAGTCTTTCAACATTTATGACATACACATGAAAGTGTGTTGGCTCAATGAGTTTCAAATATTAGGTGAAAGTTCCAAGATACATCAGTACAATGAACACCACTAGCCTCAATAGTGGAGTGTTAGAGTTACCACTTTCTCTCCAAAAGAACTATCTTCCTCTCTAATGCTTGTTTGGAGAATCCAAGGTGAAAATTTCTTTTCTTGAGCTATTAGTGCATATATATAACAAATGAGGTGAATCTCCACCTCTCTTGTGACTCTTGGGCTCCCTCATGACCCTTGGGCTTCCATATGACCTTTTTTAATTCTCATGAGACTCTTTGAATTCTATATGACTTTTCAACTTCTATAGGTGACTCTTAGACTTCCACTTTGCATTACATTTTTAATATTATTTAAAATTACATAATTACATCCATGAATGATGTGGCATATGATGACTCATATGACACCTTGAAGTGACACCTTAACAAGACATGACTTGACAATGATGACACGGACTTGATGATGATGTCAAAATGTCAAGACACTATTCTGTTGCTACTATCTTTTTATCTTCATGAAACATGTTGCATGGTATTCCTCTTCTTCCTCTAAAAGGCTTGAAGAGAAGGAGTATTTACTATGATCTTGATCTTCCAACTTCTGTCGCAATCTAGAGTCCCTTCATCTTCTTGTTCAATGATCATCTTGTCTTCACAATTTCCCAAGTGTATTTTAGCATAGTCTCTTTCTCCTCTTCTTTGAGCATCATCCTTTAATGTTAAGATGTAATACATGCAAGTGAAATTATCTCATGACAAGACCACATCAGTCCAAAAACCTCCTAGTCTAACTTGCATCTTGAAAACTACTGATTGAGCTGGAATTGAGTACTAGATAGGGATGAAGACTTAGGGATTGAATAATGCATAATTCCAATGGCTAGGAGAGAGGGAATGAGGCTTACAACTACACAATGCATAGTTTTGGAGGTAGATTGGGCAACTGGATTGTGCAGTTGTGCAGTTCATGGATCTAGGGAGGTAAACTGCAGACTAAGATTGCAAAATGCGCAGAAAAGGACTAGCTAGGAGGCAAGATTTCCCAACTTTGGAGGTTAGGAGGCCGAGATTGAGCAATGTGACTACACAATGTGTAGTCCTTGAAGGAGTTGACTTCACATTACAAAGTTACAGGAGGAAGGGGTGCAATGTTGATGCTTGCAACTGCACAATGCACAATTCAGAGGGGCAGAGTGAGCTCAGGTTGGTTGGGCATGAAATTTTCTAGAATTTCATTAAGTGTAGGATTAGTGAGGTAACGATTAAACCAAGGTAGGAATTGAACATGATCACACACTCATAACCATCGATGAAACAACATATAATACTTAGCACTTAGAAAAAATATGATCCCCTTAATGCGACGACAAAACAATAATCTCCTCTAAGTGTAACAATTAAGATACACTTTGCGACGACAATGACGAAACTAGTACGACAATGCACAAAACTTTGGGAATGAGTCTAATACATGTGTACGTGATAGATAAGATGCATTAGTACCAAATTTTATTCTTGAAAGAAACCAAAACACTGCTTTCACAATGTGCGGCACTTCCCATGCCAAAAGAAAACACTTAGGTTTTCTTCCAAAAGGGACTAGAAAACTTAGAGGATTTACATTGGATGACTCTTGCCACTAGGAACGATAACTTGCAATGTCAAAGTAGGCACAAAAATTTGGATGTAGACCAAAATTTTGGAGGGTGTTGTAGAAACAACAACACTTGGTGACACATTGGTAGGACTCCAACTTCTTTGCCTTGGTCTAACTTTATGTACAAGGTCTAGTTCCTATGGAAATATTGATTCATCACGTGGATTAATCTGGTTTTCCCATGTAGCTTGGTTATAGAAATAGTACCTTCCATTCCTTTCTTGGTTAAACACATCCATAAATCTAGCTATATCACAATTGTTTCGATTCAGGAGAAGGGTAATATAGTTCACAAGTTTAAGATAATTAGAGTATGAGTTTTTATCTCTAGTGTTGCTGCAGTGTCAAAAGACCTAAAGAGTACCTCGATGGAGTCACTACAGGAACACAAACATTACTTCACTGCCAGCGAGCCTGAATGGTACCCTGGCAAAGTTGCTTGCTTCACTTCTCTATACAAGAGGCCTTTCTATTCTTTCACCCTATTTATTTTATTTATAGAATTGTGCTAAGGAACTCATTTATTTGAATGGGGTGGAAGAGGGATCCTATCTTATTGAGAGTAGAAGAGGTTGTTCCTTTAGAGAAGCACACACACACACACACACACACACATATCCTTTGAAGTAAGTTTGCTCGTTATATTTTTTCCTCTTGTCCTTCTCTACTTGATCGAATCAACATGAAAAACACTGAAACATTATAGAACTGAACATAGAAAGGAGGCTCCTAAAATAGATATAGGTATCATGGTTCTACACAAATCTCTCCCCATGGAATGATCATATTTTCCATTGAAACATCATTGAATGAAAGATATGAACAAAGATAAAGAGGAAGGATTGAGGGTTAGCCAAATTTTGTAGTGTCACAAACCCTTTTCATTTTTCCACATGCATCAAAACCAAACAAAACAATTTCATGCAAGGTTTTATTCACAAGAACGACAAAAAAGATAACATAAAAGACCAAACATAACATGAATAGATGGACAAACCTAAATAAAAAGATAAATATGTACATTAGGTAGCAAGACAACCCTAGGATGTTATTAAAAATTTTGTTTCAAATCTTGGCCATTGACAGGAAAATAACCCATATTCCTATCTAAATATTGGAGACGATAAGTATGGTAGCCAAGCTTGTCATGGATAAAAAATGGTCAATTCCATAGGGACTGGAATTTAGTGTACTTGCCTTTCTCTTTGTGGGATTTATCCCAATTCAATACTAAGTCTCCCACACCGAATTCCCTTTTCCTTGTAGACTTCTTATCAAACCATCGCTTGATACGACTCCAATGACTAGTAATTTTTTCTTTAGCTTTCCTCCATCCTTCTTGTAACTTCAAAAAAGTGTTTATCCTACTTTGAACCACAAGATAAGGGTTACCCAATGATTCTTGAGAAAGTTGAATGGCTGGTAGATATATGTTTGGAGGTAGGATGTATTCTTTCCCATACACCAAAAAGTAAGGAGAAGTTTTCAAAGAAGTTTTAGGCGTAACATATTCACCCCATAGAGCATTCACCAAATCATTGTTCCAGTTCCTTTGTCCAGAGTAAATGGTTTTCTTGATGATATAAATAAAATTATTATTGGTTGACTCAACAAGACCATTACCCTATGGATAATAGTTAGATGAATGTTTAAGAACAATTCCATTCTCTAATGAAAAATCATAAAGTTTAAGCGATGAAAAATAATTTGCATTATAAAAAACAAGTGACGTAGGAATGCCAAACCTGGTGATGATGTTTTGTTTGAGGAAATTGATGACTTCTTATTCATTCACTTGTTTGAGAGGAACTACTTTTGTCTATTGTGTGAAATATTCTATAGCAGTTAGGATGTATTGGTGTTGCTTCAATGAGTGTGGAAATATTTTTCCGATGATATCTAATCCCCATTGTTGAAAATGATCTTCTACAACGATGGGCTGTAATGGAGCAGCTAAATTTCTATCACGAATAACACATTTCTGACAAACCGGACACTTGCAGGTGTAAGCATGAGCATGCTTGAAAAGTGTGGGCCAATAGAAAACAACTCACATAATCTTGTGCATAGTAGTATCACCTACATAATGTCCACCAGTTGGTTCATTATGAAGATCAGTGATCACACAATACCCTTTCTAAATCAGGTGCTTCCAGACATTTGAGCGGGACCCCATTATGGTGTTTCCTGAAAATAATTCCATGTACTAATTGATATGATAGAGATTTAAGCCGAATAACCCTATTTTGTCATGCCTATACATGTGAGGGCAAGGTTCCATGCTCAATATACTATCACACATATGCATACCAAGAGGTGGATGCGTTAGCGGGGCTAGCTTGTTCATTGTTATACATTTCAATTTCCTTCTCACACCCAAAAGACTCCTCTTCTGGTGTGTTAACCGCTTTTGCTATAAGATGGTATAGACCATGGATTTTTATAGTGTGAACTAGATTAAATTGAAGATCATACTCTTGCAATCTCGTCATCCAGTTCTCCCTTCTTTCACCCAGGTTTTGTTGAAAAACCAACGATCTGACCATTAGGTGAGGTACAAAGATGATAATGTGATTTTTCATAAGGTATGGCTTTAAATGTTTTAACGAATTATACACCGCATACACTTATTTATAAATGGTGAGGTAGTTTAACTTAGGTCCTTGCAAGCCAAAAATCATGAATGATATCGGCCACTCATTACCTTGATCATCCTTTTGTGTGAGAATGACTGCAAGATAAGTATCAGAAATGAAAGTATAAAATAGGAAATATTTGTTGAAATTTGGACTATAAAGTGTAGGAGCTTCAACTATTTCTTTCTTGATATGGGCGAAGGCATCCTTTTCCCTTTTATCCCACATATAAGCTGCATCCTTCTTAATAATCTCTTGTAATGATTTTACTATTTGTGTATAATCAAAGATGAACTTACATAGAAAGTTGATTTTCCCAAGGAAGGATTGCATATCTTTCTTGTTCACTAGGAGGGGAATTTGAGTGATAATTGATCCATTATGGTTCTACTTTAATCCCACTCTTTGCGATAATATGGCCAAAGAGATTTCCCTTGAAATCTCCAAAAAGCTCTTCTTAGGATTTAAATATATCCCATATTTATGACATTGCTCAAAAATCTACCTCAGGTGACGTGTTATGCGGGATATATGCTTGTGCACATAAATATCTCCCTATGTCTGGTGGCTAACCTAGAACAATAAAATGGCAAAGGACCCTGTGTTTTCCTTAAATTAAGTAGATGAGGGGAAGAAACCTACTTGGAATTTTTCGTATGTTTCGCTCCTTCTTTGGCTTGAATGATCCAATCTTAGCTCCAACTGCCAAAATTAGAACCCGCACAACTAGACAACACAAGATAAGAAACTACGATATCTATGTAGGATCATCTATCTACTTTATTCAACAGATCAACATGGTATTGAAATATATGAAATAATGACATCACATATAGGAAAATAAAAGAACTCTTTGTATTGATATAAATGGATTGAGTTACAACCATAAATAGGTTTTGATCTTGTAGAAGAGCTCCTCCAATTTGTTGACTTGTCCTTCCTTTGTCACAAAGTGTACCTCTAATCACCCCAAATGCATGAAACCCTAACTCTCTTCATAACAACATAAGGGTATAATCACTCTCCAAAAGCCAACCTCTTGCATATGGAAGGCTGTAAATATATAGACAAGTGAGTTAAGTTAGTTATTATCATTTTACCAATCTTGGGATTGAGATCCACTCTTGATGGGAGGATGAGATCTAAGGATAAGGGATGGAAACTCTAAGGTAGGATAGGATAGGATTCAAGAGTTTAATTTGAGGTAAATGGTTACAATAGATCTCGGAAGATTATGGAAATGGAGGCTTCAAGATTCTCTCTTCTTTTCCCAAATTTCCAGAACCAACGTAGGTGCAAAATGGGAAACCTATAGGTGATCAACGTAGGAAACAATGGAGCAACCTGTAGGTGAAAAATTTCCAACAAGAGGCCATGGTACGCTTGTCCTAAAACTAGTTCATATGATGCAGTTTAGAGCATGAACTCTGGGGAATGAGAGAGTCATGCATAGGGCTTTGTGAAATGATGATGTAAAGGGGGAATATGATGTGAATGATCTCATTAGGAGGCTGATTGATCAGATGAGACAAAATGACCTATAACAAAGTGCCCCCAAAAGTGCAAAGTTAGAGGTGATGAATGATGACTGAAGTGCTTTACCTTGTGACAATTCGAGATCAAGAAAAACTGACGAGATTCATTTGTTACAATACATTTAGATCATGACATATTTTTGCTGAGGGAGGCATACCCATACCCAACTTATAAGCTAACATTACATGTATAACAATCAAAAGACATGTCCCCTGATGACTGATGGTGGACCCGTAATTGGATGACTGCTAGTATGATCATGGCCATCATACGGAGTGATCTTTTATAATCTTGAAATCGTAGCCCAGAGGGCGGAAACTAGATTCGGGGTCTTTTATCTCATTCACATGACCAACTAACGTACGAGTCTAACCATGTGAATCAATGAGCTGAAGTCGAACATGGTAGACACCATCTAATTTCCAGCCAATGATGTAAGATGTTAATAGACAAGAGAGAAACCACCGATGATGTTAATGGTTCTCAAAGTACTCAAGTACAATCTATATGGTGTGAATAAATGAGTTGATGTTGAACACCACACAAAATATTTCGGTCGAAGGCTGATGATGTAAACCTATTGCCGAGAGTGAGGACACTTTTCATTAATGTATACAAGGACCAAGGTACCAAGGGGTGTTTCTAAGTCAACTTCATGGATAATGTGCTGATGTTGACAGGAAGTGACTTGTCGTAGGAGGGCCTTGATGTATCCCCCATCAACGACACGAAACATGTATGATGATTGACACTGAATTATCAGAATGATGATGTTATGGAACTAGATAAGGAAAGGAAAACATGGAATGAAGGCTTAAGATTATTGTAATGGATATCAATAGAATGAATTCTCTTGAACACAATGACGACACTGAAATGAGTTGGAAAAATTGACCCAAAACCGAAATGGAGGTTCTATGAAGGTAGGATGAACTGAAAGACAAACATATTACTCAAAAAAACATCCATGGAGATGAATTGGAAGAGTGTCATGTTCAAGAGTGACTCACTGCCATTAACAAATGGATTACCATGTTTTCCCAGTTTCCCCAACCATACTGGTCAATACCTCTTTATTTTTTAACAAGCTTGAGGAGGATAACATATGCTTGATCTGTAAGTCCATCCTTTGGATGAATCTTATGAGTATTTTTAACTAACCCTAAGAAGGATTGGTTCAACCCCATCATTATTGACGAGTCCATCGTTGTTTTAAGTTTTAATGAGTCCATCGAGGGTAAAAATTGACTTATTTTTCATGTTTAGAGAGTTTTAAAAATAGGCGAAAAAGAAAACTCCAAATGTCCCTTTTCGTAGATAGTCCCTTAGGTATGAAAAGGTAGAAAAAAAATACCCAAGAGAACCTCTTACCCATGTTTCACTAAGGTAGTCAATTTTCATATTTAGTCTATCTCAGTCCAGAAAATGGGTAAACTTATACTGAGTAGACGTATTTTCATTTACTTTTACGAGTTCAAAAAGACTAGTGCTTGACAAATTTTTCATATTTTGGGAGTTTGAAAAGAGCTAAAAGAGGACTCCTCCTAAAGGAACGAGTGGTATAAATGGTATCAACTGATTCTGGTCATGATGGAACTTCTCAAAAACACACAAAGGTCAATAGGTTGGCTAATAAGACCACTCATTGTGGCAGTTCCTCAGGAAAGGTTAAAAACCAAGTAAAAGCATATGATCAGCCAAGGAGATGGTGACGATGTAATGAAAAAGCCAAGGCTAATAGGAAAAAACATGCTGATAAAAATGACAATCACAAGCGATAAAATGGGAATGGTTTCATTTTTACAGAAGCTTGAAACATGGGAAACTATGCTTGAAATTGGTTTCATTTTTACGCAAGCTTGAAATAGAGAAAAAACTATGCTTGAAATAAGTTTTCATGCCCCCAACATAATGACTCAATTCGAGGTACATGCCCCCCAAACTTCATTTCATTCACCTAAGTAGACTATCAGATACTAATAGGTCGATGGAATGAAGGTTCATTCATGAGATCAAGTGAAAGATTTGACTGGGAATTTATGAGATCTAATCAAATACTCTTATTGGAAGGGTATTTGTTTAATTTTTTAATGATATTGACACAAGAAAAGAACTATGCTCACACCTTATTTTAGTTTTTAACAAGGTTGATATAGTAAAAGAATTATCCTCATAGGATCTTGTTTCATTTTTTAACGAGCTTGACACAAGAAAAGGAACTCTGCTCTGGGAAGCTTGTTTCATTTTTTAATGAGATTGGCACAAGAAAAGAACTCTGCTTGATCATGATCATGTCCTCCGAGATACCATGGCTTCCAAGACATTCTCATGAGATGGGAGAACAACCATTTGAAAGGGATATATATCAAAGGTTCCAATGGAAAGATCATGCTCCAATGTCTCTAGTAATGATTCACTACATCACCTACTTGATCTAGGTTGAAAGAAGTTGAGCAGAAAGCGAAAGGCTCATCTTCATTAGTAGGTATGTGAATGGGATAGGTTGCCACATAATTAACCTATGGTGGGGAAGATACCACTTTCATATAAGGACCCTTTAGGGAAGCTAGTTGATTGGCAATCAAATTAGGATGAACGAACAAACGCTGGTCAATAGTCACGATTCTTCCTAGTCACACCCAAGGAGTAAATTAAAATCCAAAAGGACTTGGACTACCTTCACATCGATATAGATAGTGTTTTCTCCAAAAGTAATAGGCAACTTAGGAAGGATCCCTAATGGTTGACTAGTTATTCTGTTAAAAGCCAACATATCCTAAGTAACAAGCACAAGCTATGGAGAACCTAAAGTTTTCCAAGAAGTTGAGGATATAATACTAATAAATTCACCTTCATCTATGATTGCGCTAGGTACGACCACATTATAAGCTTGTACTATGTTCTTTAAGGGCATGTAAACAGGAAGACAATATCCTTCTAGTCGAGTCCAATCAAAGAAAGTGACCATACTACTTGGAGGGGGTGTCATGGGAATGGGAGAAATTCCCCGTTGAGAGGATTTCCCCCAAGTTCATTAGAATCTGAAGAAATAGGAAGAAACTGAGTGGTATGAGACTCAATCTCTATGGGAAAGGTATGATCAATTGAAGATGGAATTAGGTCAACCATTTTATGAACTAATGGTTGGTCTAGAATGGATTCATGGGATTTACGTTCAAAGTGAGTGGGACTGACTAGATTCAGATTCTGATCAATCACTTCATCAACTAATGGAGGATTGGGAAAAATCTTCTAGTAACCAGATGGAAGTCGTGGCTTAGAAGCTATAAAGTTTCTAACACTTTTGAGGCTTCATCCATATGAGGAAAAAGGTGAATAGGATGATTCCCTTCACATAAATTACAGGGAAATTTGACTTTACCATTTTTCCCATGGACCTTACTATCACTAGTTGATGTTTTATCACCAGAATGATCTCCAAACGCTGATGATGAAGGCTGATGTGAGCCTGCAGACCACACTTCTAATACCTTCAGAATACCAGGAAAATATCTAAGAAGGTGATCACCCTTACAAAGCATGCAATGGAATTTAAATTTGCAAGGCTGATTGGAAGATTTGTCCATACTAGTTGGGTTCATAGTAATGGTTGCTTGGTTGCCCCCTGCTTATTATTATTCTTCTTAATCTTCCTTTTCTTCTTCTTCTTATTCACCTGGCTACTAACATTGAGGCTTTCACTAAATGAAGAAGAAGAAGACCAAAGAGATGAAGAAGGAAAAGGGTCAACTTTAGGATCAACTTGAGGTTGATATTGTTCAGGTGGAGGAGAACCTGGTTGAGAAGTAGTTTGGACATTCAAAACAATAGGGGTTGAAAATAAAAAAACTATCAAACCAATGGTAAATCTAGGAAGGGAAAACATTTCCATATAAGGAGCACCAATATTTCCAAAAGAAGAAAAAGGACCAGGATTCCTGTAAGAGGGGTTCCTTTGATTGGTATAATTCAAAATTGTTTCCATCAGTCTCAACATAAGATCCACTAAGGAGTTTTTCCACAGGGAGGTTGTTGTTCCGCGATCAATTAGTTGATTTTAGAAATTAAAGACAAAAAAAAACAAAGGGGAAACTAGGAATAAAGGTTTACCAAGCAACCATGAACTGTAATATACACCTTGGTGAACCAAGGATTTAATGTACATGTAGGCAATATCCTCGAATGCGGTGTTTGATGTGTCACTGTATACAAGGAAGACAACTTGGTTACCTATGGATGGATATCAATCTATAGGGGCTCCAAAAATATACTCGACGGTACGTGGGAGTGTAGTCCGTAGTAGTGCTATCTAATGGGTAACCGTTCGATGAGAGCATTCTCATATACTTTACGTGCGTGGAGCACCATCAATATACCTGAAGGTATGTGGAGTATGATCCTATAGACTCACATATGTCAAAAGATATTTCACCCCTAGGATGCAAAGCTGGAAAACAACGACAACTCCTACGTTTAACAACGCCTAAACATGTCTCTAGCCTAGACCTCTATGTGTGTTGTTAAGTTTCAAATGCTCCTTAGGTTAATTGAGATGTATTTTGAAGTTGATACTGAATTATGTCTCAGTTTCAAGGCTTAAAACTCGATATCACCTAAACATGCCTATGATACAACTAATATGACAAAAATAAGCATTTTCATTTTCCTTTTAATAATGAAAGGCCTAACTAAGTAGGGGAATATGAAATCAATAAAAAATGCAACAAACAAGTGATGCAACAATCGATCTCCTCAATATTCCAATCAAAATTAAAGCCCTACATGCGATGCAAAGATATTTTTCTTTTCTTTTCTTTTAATGTTTCAAATGCAAAGAATCATATGAATGCAACTTGATTGCTGAAGAAAAGAAACCACACAGACTTTAACTTTAATATAAAAGTGTATTTCAAATTCAACAATCAATCTATGCATGCAAACCAAATTTGACAAGAAGAAAGAAAGAAAGAAAGAAAATCTTTTAAAAAAAGGTGATGCCACTCAGAGGTGATTAACACTCATACACAATGTAGCCCCCCATGATGATTGAGGGGGAATTTGTTTTTACAAAAATGAAAGCAAAAAATTACAATTTCACATGCAAAACCCTAGATGCAAAGAAATTTTTTTCTTTCTTTTAGACACACTTAAGTTTTGAAATGAATAAAAATAAGATGAAAATGTTTAATCATTGATTCAAATGCACTTTTCAGAATGAGGACTAGAACAATAATTCATCCAAGTGATCAAATAACAAACGAAACAAGTTTTCAAGCGACCTAATGATAAGAACAAAGAAAAATCGAAACAAATTCTTACCAAAGGAAATAAAACACAAAGTCAAACCAAATGGAGTCTTCAAAGAGACAACAAGACACTCAATACCCAAAGAAGGTCAGCTGGAAGTAGGTTGATCAAATCAACACTAAGAAAACAAGGCAAGTTTTGTGCAAGAACAAGGATCAAGGGAGGTGCAGAAGAGGCACCAGTGCTATGAAATGTTGGCATAGAGAGGGCTCAGATGGGGTGCAACGTAGGCACAAATAAGGCCTAGGTGGGTTGCAATTTTTTGTCAATAGACTAGAGGGTGTGTTGGTCCTGGGAGAGAGGATTTTGACACAAAAAATGAAAACAATACTCAATGCAATCAATTCCTAGTTTTGTTCTTGGCTGATTAAAGAAGAAAAGGTCTATGATAGA
Source organism: Pinus tabuliformis (assembly GCA_031772625.1). Taxonomy (NCBI): domain Eukaryota; kingdom Viridiplantae; phylum Streptophyta; class Pinopsida; order Pinales; family Pinaceae; genus Pinus; species Pinus tabuliformis. The sequence goes on from CM062816.1 coordinate 1,425,851,871, forward strand.
GGTAAATCAAACACAATGGAAAAAGAAACCATCAAGGGAATACAACCTTCCTCAGTGGATTCACCAATTTGTTACGTAGGATTTATGACTGCAGACAAAAATATCTCCCCTAGGTCTGTTGGCTAACCTAGAACATCAGAATGACAAAGGACTCAATTTTTTCCTTAAAGTAAGTATATGAGGGGAAGAAACCTACTTGGAACATGTCATATGTTTCGCTCCTTAATTGGCTTGAATGATCCAATCCTAGCTCCAAATGCCAAAATTAGAACCTGCACAACCATACAACACAAGCCAAGAAACTACGAGATCTATGTAGCTTCATATATCTAATTTATTCAACAAATCAACATGGTATTGAAATTTATGAAATAATGAAATCACATATAGGAAAAAAAAGTAACTCTTTGTATTGATATAAATGGAGCGAGTTACAACCATAAATAACTATTGATATTGTAGAAGAGCTCTTCAAAGTTGTTGTCTTGTCCTTCCTTTGTCACAAAGTGTACCTCCAATCAACCCAAATGCATGAAAACCTAACTCTCTTCATAACAATGTAAGGGTAGAATCACTCTCCAAAAGCCAACTTCTTGCATATGGAAGGCTGTAAATATATAGAGGAGTGAGGTAAGTTGGGAGTTCTTATCCTTTTACCAATCTTGGGATTGAGATCCACTCTTGATGGGAGGATGAGATCTAAGGATAAGGGATGGAAACTCCAAGGTAGGATAGGATAGGATTCGAGGGTTTAATCTGAGGTAAATGGTTACAACGGATCCTTGAAGCTTCTAGAAATGGAGGCTTCGAGATTCTCTCTCTTTTTCCCGAATTTTTAGAACCAATGCAGGTGAGAAAAGGGAAACTCGTAGGTGATCAACACAGGCCATAATGGAGCAACCTGTAGGTGAATTTTGTCCAACAAGAGATGAGGGTGCGTTGGTCCTAAAACTAGCTCAGATGATGCAGTTCAGGGAAGAAACTGTGGGGAATGAGAGAGTCATGCATAGGGATTTGTAAAATGATGATGTAAAGGGGGAATAGGATGTAAATGATCCCATTAGGAGGCTAATTGATCAGATGAGACAAAATAGCCTATAAAATGACGCAAGTGATTAGATATTTTCTTTGAAAATAGTGTCACATCATTTAAGTAAACCACAACACTTTTTCCAATCAAACTGCGGAATGCAATGTCCATATCTTGTTGGAATGTAGCTCCTATGTTGATAAGTCCAAAAGGCATTTGTTTGAATGTGAAAGTAACCCATGTGGTCCTGAAAGTGGTTTTGTGTCTACCGAGTTCCACTACTAGAACCTGGTTGTAGCTAGAAAAACCATATAGAAACGAGAACATATTTGACCTTGATGTTATTTGAAAAATCTATTCCATTGACGACAAAGGGTAGTTTTCCTTGTCCAAGGCCCTGTTCAAATTTTGAAAATCAATGCACGGGCGTATTTCTCTAGACTTTCTTATTACTGGAACTAGATAAAAGACCCATGTTGAATGACAAGCTTTAAATATGATCCGAGCATCCAACAACTTTCTAAGTTCCTTTTGAATGAGGGGTTCAAGTGGAGGGTGAAATTTTCCCAGTTTCGGCTAAAAAGGCTTTACTCGTTCTTTAATGGGAATCACATGCTAGATTTTTCATGTGTCGTAGGTTTTCATATCTTTGTATGTCCATGCAAACACATAACGATATTGCTTAAATAGGTGGATGCAAGATTTTCGCTCTTGAGGTGTGTAACAAGTACTGAGATTTATGTACTTCAGATCTTCTTCTATACCAAGATTCACTTGTTCGTGTGAAAGAGTGGAGCTATGAGTCTATTTTCACTACTACAATACCCTCAATTTTTTTTCCTACATCCAAATTTCAGTGCCTAATTTAACCTTGCATGTTGTCATCACTGGTAGTAAGAATCATTCCATGCATATTCTCTAAGTTTTCAAGTCCTATTCAGAAGAAAACCAAAGTGTCATTTTTTGGCATGAGGAGTGTTGCATATCGCATAAGAAAAGTTTTGGTTTGTTTTAAGGGGTAAATTTGGTGCTAATGAGTTTTATTTATCATGTAGACATGTGTTACACTCATTCCCAAATTTTTATGCACTGTTGCACAGGAGTTGTCATTGTTGCCGCAAATTGTATCTTAAGTGTCGCACTTGGGAAAAGTTGTCATATTGTTGTCACATTGAGGGGATCATGTTTTTATTGTGTTTTGAGTGATCAATGTTGTTATGCTGAATATTATGAGTGTGTGTGATCACGTTTAGGTTTTTTCCTTGTTCACTTTGACCTCACTATCCCACACTTAGCCAAATCCTGAAAGCCCTTGCCCAAGCAATTTTCCTTCACTCAGCCTTTTGGAACTGTGCACTATGTAGTATCAACCCTCAAGCTTAGACCATGCCTATTGGAACTGCACAATGCGTAGTTCCTTCCTCTCAGAACTATGGACTGCGTAATATCAGTGCTCAAACTTGACCCTTGAGCTCTAGAACTATGAAGTTCAGCCTCCCAGTCAGCTCCTTCTGTCCTACGTAGTGTCAAGCCTCAAGCTTCTATGTTTCCTCCTTGAACAACACAACTGCATAATCAATGGGCCTCTCTCCCTCCAGAATTGCACACTGGGCAACTCCAAGCCTCAAGTTTTCCTCCTTGAGCCCCTCACTTATGCAATCACCCTGCCCTGGCCTCCCTAACTTGTAGATTGTGTAGTCTCAAGCCTTAGTACCGACCCTTGACCTATGTAATTTCACACTAAACAATCCCTAATCTAGTTCCTCAATTGACCACCTAGTTCTAGCTCAGTTAGTGGTTTTCATGAAGCATGCTAGACTAGGATTTTTCAGAATGATGTTGTCTCATCATGAGTGGCTTCTAGTTGCAGGTATTACATCATGTTATGACATGATTATGAAGAAGGAGAAGAAGAAGGATAGCATCTATAAGACACTTATGCAGCTGTAAAGACAAGTTGATCATTGAATCGAAAGATGAAAGGGCACCAGATTGCAACAACAACTAAAGATCGAGATCATAGTGAAGACTCCCTAACTTCAAGCCTTATGGAGGAGGAAGAAGAAGAACATGCACCATATTTCAATAAGATACAAATATAGCAACAAAAAGAATGGATTGACATTTCCATATCATCATTTAATCCATGTCATGAATGTAATGCCATGTCTTGTTAAGGTGTCATGTCAAGATGTTATATGAGTCATCCTTTGCCACATCATTTGTGAATATCATTATGTATTTTTCAATATATGAGAATGCAATGTAAAGTGGAAGTCCAAGAGTCATCTATAGAATGTGAAAAGTCATGAAGGAGTCAAAAGGTCATATGGAAGTCAAAGAGTCATGAGGGTAGTCCAAGAGTCACAAGGGAGGTGAAGAGTCACCCCATTTGTTATATATACCCCCTCATAGCTCATGCAAAGGAATTTTCACCTTGGCTCCTCCTACCAGGCATTAGAGAGGAAGATAGTTCTTTTGGAGGAGCAAGTGGTTGCTCTAACATTCCGCTATTGGAGGTAGTGGTGTTCATTGTATCACTATATCTTGGAACTTTTTCTTAATACTTGAAGGTCGTTGAGCCAACACACTTTCTTGCGTAAGTAGTAAATGTTGTAAGACTATTATTTAAATGTTTGTGATATATGTTGTTTCATTTGTACTAAATAAATTGAACTATTTTGGTGGATTTTATTCTTAACTTGTAGAAAGTGTGTTGTATTTGTTTTAAGTGAACTATTTCGCTAGTTGATCAACAATTCATTCATATATATGCTCGTGTGTCATTACTAGATTAATACTATTACTCTTCTTTTAAAGGCTCACTTTTGTTTCCCCGTTTGGTGAAAGAACCTTGATACATTCTGCAACTAAACATTCCTTAATGCATACCCACTTGTTAATTTGAAAGTACATGCACAATACTCTCTCATGTTGAACATTGCAGCCAAGGCAAATCTCTTAGAAAATGGCAGTCAAGCCTTATTTCTAGAAGAGATGGTCCTACATGAAATGGTGTGAAGTCTAATTGCGACTTTTCATTGGGGATACCCCGTTGCATGTTGGATGGATCCAACGCCGTCAACATTATAGTGCTAGAAGAAGGGAAAATGCCTTTTTACGTATAAAAACTCACAAAATCCTAACAAACAGACTTCCACGCAAGGTAGTAACATTACCATTTCCACTCCAACTCATATCTTTGAAAGAGAAGAAACTCCTTAGTCTAATTCGGGACAAGATTTTGACGACTATCTGTTAGGTCCCTCTAATACTAATGATTCCCCCATTACTATTGTCATTGTAGCCCTTATTGTCCCCATATTGTTATTATTGTGCCCCATAGAAGCCCACTATTGTTATGTTTGTGCCCTTATATTATTATTGTTATGTCGGATTTGTTTATGTTGTGACCCCTTAGACTCCTATATATAGAAAGGAGGTTTTGTCATTTATATCATCCAAGAATTGTTCATTTGTGTAATTTAAGGGAGGTTTCCCTTTCGAAGAGGTTGATTTCTAAGTCATCAATCTATCTTTTCTATCTTTTTGTGAGCTAGTTTCATAACATTTGGTATCAGAGCTTTGGATTCTAGGGTTTCACTGCTCCAAAAATGTCATTGTGGCATTTTCGCTATAAATTTTTTTCCGTGACTTTTCAGAAAACCCATTTCAGCCGAAATCTCTCTGAACCTTGGGTCCAAATATTAGATCTTTTCTCGCGATATTTTCAGAGATATGATCCAAGGAAGTTAGGGTTTTTGCAGGATCCCAAATTATATCTCAAATAGGTGACATGGGGAAAATAGTCATAACTTTTTTCTTCTGAGCATCAAATTGAAATTTCATAAGAAGTTACAGAAATAGGACAACTTGTAGTTTTATTTGTATCGGTTTCAGGTCCTAAGTTAGAAACAATGACACATGGAACTTCGTATAAGTTCACTTTACTGAACCAGTCTATAATCAGGTCATCGTGGGAGATTTGGCATAACACTTTCTTGGAGAATCCAATCTTGATCAGACCTATGAGGTTAGAAAGAGGTCTCAGAGGGCTACCACAGGAAGAAATTTCAAACGTTGGAGATCTGAAATTACAGAGATATAGCAGATTCAATATCGAGCTCCTACAAAGTGAAAAAATGTGTGTAGTTTTTTAAAAATTTTGCATAAGTTTGGTTTGAAAAATTAGTTTGAAGGAATTCAAAGGGCATAGTGAAGCATTATTATCATTAATTGATTCCCTGAAGAAAGAAAATGAAAACACCTAGTAAGCAACCTAAAAGCTCTAGCATGACTCATGAAGAAGAGGAAGAGATGCAACATGATATATCAAAATTACGAGACCAAGTGCGACAAAATTCACTCTCACAAAAAGTAACAGAAGCTAATATGGATGGTTTAAAGAAAGACGTAGAAGCTAAGATGTATGGCATGGAAGCTAAAATGGATGGTTTAAAAAAGGGCATGGAATCTAAGATGGATGGTTTAAAGAAAGGCATAGAAGCTAAGATGACTGACGTGGAAGCTAAGATGAATGACATGGAAGCTAAGATGGATGGCATGGAAGCTAAGATGGATGGTTTAAAGAAAGGCATGGAAGCTAAGATGAATGCTGTGGATGCTAAGATGAATGGCATGGAATCTAAGATGGATGGCATGGAATCTACGATGGATGGCATGGAAGCTAAGATGGATGGTTTAAAGAAAGGTGTGGAAGCTAAGATGAATGATGTGGAAGCTAAGATGAATGGCATGGAAGCTAATATGGATGGCATGGAACCTAAGATGTATGGCGTGGAAGCTAAGATGGAAGATTTGAAGACATATTTGACAATGTTTCTACAAGAAATGCTTACTAATGGTGAAAGGGTAGTAAAGGAAACTTATGATGAGAACAAAATAAATGTAAGTCATGATTTCATAGACTCTAACATTGGATCGAAGACCCACTATTACAGATCCATTAGGGCACATCACTACCATAATCCAGATCAGTGTTTTAGGGCTCATCAAACCCTAATTTCAGTTGCTACATGCCCTAAACAAGTCAACCTTTTGAATTCCTCCTGCCCAAATAGTTTCATGGCCTGAAGACATCTTGAAATGACCTCTAGAGGGACCAGCACAGTTAGGCCTATCCAAGGGTGCACTGCAGAGAAGTTGAGTCCATGCCAGGGTGCTCTGCAGAGCACTTATGCCCTCTTTGACCTGCGCTGGGCGAGTTTGAGCAAAATTCACATAGGGTTTGGGGAATATTCTTAACTTTTGGAGACTTCTAGATGATTCCCACTCTTATCATCTCCTATGAGCTCGAAAATGGATGAGGAATGAGTTAAGATACACCCTATCCTCTCATCCCTTCCTCCATGGAACTAATTCTAAATATGGAATGCCATTCAATACCCTCATTGATGATAAAACCTCCTCCATCTTCCTATAAATTGACCACTCATCTAAGTGATTAGGGGCTGGACTTTGATGATTGTAAGGAGATAATGTTAGTTTGAGAATTGAGACTATTGTAAGTGTCATTATGCTGCCAGATTGTCATGCTTATGATGTGATGTGGATGGAACCAAAGCTGGAGGAGTGACTTCGAATTAGGCTTCATGGTTGCAATTCTCCATTCTATTCAATAAAGTATTTGCACATTTTACCATATGATTATCTTGATATGTGATGCTTATATGTGTGAATGTATCTGATTCCATTTACTTGTAATCAATAGATCTTTTGCTTTGATCGGTTCTTTGTCTTATGTTGATGTTTACAGGTACTTCTCAAGCGTGTTAAGTACGAGAAGGAGCGACAGTATCGTTACAAAGGAGACAAGAGGAAAGAAAAAGTACAAATAGGTCATCTCATTCCCTTTGTCTTATCTATTGTTTATAGAGAAATGTTTAAAGTGCTTTAAACTGTTGTTCTAGATATATCTAATGTCTAGGAAATTACTATTTATCCGTAGATACCAAATTCTTCATAACAAATTGGCGACCATACTAGGGAACTATCAGTATTCCAAGTAGCTTATCACATCCTAAGACACTCTAGCAACCCTTACTTCCTTTCATTGATTGTATGCCAACCTTGTTGAAGTGTTTTTTGGTCAAAAAATTGAGGTCAGATGACTCTTGAGTGGTCTCTCAGGAATCAACGCAGGCTTGGTCAAGGGACAGTGCTCTGCAGAGAACCCTTGAGTGAGAGACAGTGCTCTGCAGTGTAGTTAGGCCCTCTTTGACCTACGCTGATCCAACTTAGGGAAAATTTTCATCTTTGGATTGGGTTTTTTCTCCAAATTTCCCTCTGTTTATGCTTGCTAAATAATCAATGAGTGCCATGTCTCTGAAATCAACACTGTATCTCCTTTGCTATCCCTGCTTTGATGTGATTGATTAATGTTTCCTAAATTATTTCTTTGTCGTTATCGATTCTTTTCAAAGTTAGATTATAGTCGATTAATATTTGTTCGAAAGAAAGTGTCATAAAAGTCTTCTTTTCCTTCGAAATAGAACTTTCGTAAAGTCTTCGTTCTTATTAAATATTGATTGATTGTATGTGCATTAGTTTCCTTTTTTTCATCATAACATTAAGGGAATCGAAAAGAAAAACTTGCATCGTGCATTGAAAAAGTTTATGTGTGCTCACAGGAATAGTTTAGGGAAATTGCATTAGATTGTGCTCTTTGCTCTTTGATTAAAAGAAATCCGATTGCTCTGTCCCTACTATCTAAGGTTTTCATTGTTAAATTGAATGGAAAGAATGCTTATCATATTAGTTGCATTCTAGGAATTGCAAACATACATCACATGGTGAACCTTGAAAGGCAATTTGTTAATAAGATCAACTTAAAATTCATCTGAATTAACCTAATGGAGCATTGTCACCTAACACAAAACATTTAGAGGTTCTAGGCTAGAGACGTGTTCCAGCATCGTAAAACATAGTAGTTGTCGCTAACTTGTCTGCGATACATCCCGAGTGTGATACCTCATTCCACGTATGTGAGTATATCGTAGCTCGTCCATGTACCTTCGAGTATATAGGGAGGTGTTACAGTACATAAAGTATATGGGAATGCTCTCACTGTAAGGTTTCGCATTAGACAATGCTAATACAGATTGTGCCTTCACATACTTTCAGATATATATCAGAGGACAACACTAGGTTGCTATCCATCCTTAGGTAACCGAGTCAGCTGCCTTGTACATTGTGATACACTGAACACAACATTCGGGGAGATTTCCTGCCCGTACTTCTCGGTTTGCTAGGAGGTATTCTGCAGTTCATAGTTACTTGGTAATCCTTTTGCCTATATCATCCCTCTTTTGTTTTGTTTTGTTATTTTGATTAAAATAAAATTAATTGACCGTGGATAACATCCTTCATGCTAGCTCCTTAGTTGATCTTAGGTTGAGACATATGGTGACAAATCCAGAGTCCACCGATCAAGGAATTCCTTTTTATGGGAATCCTAGTCCTTTTCCTCCTTTTGGAAATATTGGTGCTCCTTATATGGCTACATTATCCCTTCCAGGATTTACCATTGGCGTGCCAGTATGGTTGTTTTCAACCTCCTTGGTTCAAAATGTCGTGATTTCTTTGCAATCAAGTACTCCTCCAACTGGACAAAATCAACCTACAATTGATCCTAAAGTTGACCCTTTTCCTTCTTCTTTGGTTGTTTCTTCATCCCCTTCTTCCTCTTCACTTGGTGAAAGTATTGGTACTAGTAACTAGGTGGCTAAGAATAAGAAGAAAGGGAAGAAGAAGAAGAAGCAGAAAATTCAGTAGGGGGGAAACCAAGAAACCATTGCTTTTAATGCAACTTCTGATGAGAAACTGTCCGATAAGCCTCACAAAGTTCGATATCCATACAAAATTTGTACGGGAGACCATCTTCTTTGAAATTGTCTTGATATTCCTCAGATCTTAGAAGAATGGTCTTCTCATTCACATCATCCCGTGTCATCAACTTCTGGAGATCATGCTGGTGACACACCATCAACTAGTGGTAGTAAAGTTTATGGAAAGAAGGGTAGAGTTAAGTTGCCTTGTAGGTTATGTTAAGGGAATCACCCCATTCACCTTTGTCCCTATCTAAATGAATCCAAAAAAGTGTTGGATAACCGTCCTGCTTCACTGCAATGACTTCCATCTGGTTACAGGAGATTATCCCTTAATCCTTCACTAGTTGATAAATTGACTGACCCAAATCAACCATCGGTCAAACCCACTCTCTGTGAATGTGAATCCCATGAGTCTATACTTGACTGATCATAGGTCGAGGAAATAGTTGACCCGATTTCACCTTCAGTTAATCGTAATTTTCCCGAAGAGAGTGAATATGATACCACTCAGTTCTTTTCATTTATTCAGATTCCAATGAGCTTGGGGGAAATCCTCCCGTTCCATCAAGATAGGAGGAAAATCCTCCCACTCTTGTAACTCAAGGGGTTAATTCTTCCATTTCTATGGCACCCCCTCCAAGTAGTCAAGTCACTTCCTTTGATTAGAATCAACTAACAGGATGCTGTCTTCCTTCTTATGTACCTTTCCAGATCATAGTACAAGTTTGTAATATGGTTGTATTTGGCACTATTATAGATGAAGGTGCATCTGTGAGTATCCTTTCCTCCACTGCTTGGCAAGCGCTAGGTTCATTGTCGCTTGTGCCTATTACCCAAAATCTGTTGGCTTTTAACAGAGGAACCAGTCAACCATTTGGCATCCTTCCTCATTTTCCTATTACTTTGGGATGAAAAATCATTTATTTGAATGTGATGGCAGTCCCAGGCCCTTTAGATTACAATTTACTTCTTGGGTGTGACTATGTTTATCACATGGGATCTATTGTTTCAACACTCTTTCGAGTGATGTGTTTCCCTCATGAAGGCAGAATTGTCACCGTTGACCAATTTTCATTTCCTAGTTCAAATATGGCTTCCAGTCAACCATATTCCATAAATGGTTCTTTTCTACCAATGGTATAATCCCCACCACGGGTTAATTATGTGGCAACCTGTTCCATGCCTACATCAACTGACGATCAATTCAGTGATGTTGTACATTATGTAATGGGGGCATTGGAACCAGATATCTCTAATGGATTCCTTGTTACAGATCCCTTCTAGAGCATTGTTCTCCCATCTGATGAGAACCTCTTGGAAGTCATGATCTCTTATGGGTCATGGTCAAGACCCTATGAGGATAGTTCCTGGTCTTGTGTCAACCTCATTAAAAAATGAAACAAGGAATATGAGGATAGTTCTTTTACTGTGTCAACCTCGTTAAAAAATGAAACAAAGGGTATGAGCATAGTTCCTTGTCTTGTGACAAGCTCGTTAGAAAATTAAACAAGGAATACGAGGATAGTTCCTTGTCTTGTGTCAAGCTCGTTAAAAAATGAAACGAGTATGAACATAGTTCCTTGTCTTGTGTCAAGTTTGTTAAAAAATGAAACAAGGAATCTGAGCAGAGTTCCTTGTCTTGTATCAAGCTCATTAAAAAATGAAACAAGGTCCCCTGGAGTAAAGTTCCAAGTTGAGTCTTTTAGTAGATCTCGTAAAACCTAGTCAAGTCTTTCACTTGATCTTGTAAATGAACCTTCATTCCATCCACCTGATAGCCATGAGTAGTCTACTTAGGTGAATGTAATGAAGCTTGGGGGGCATGCACCTAGAATCGAGTCATCATGCTGGGGGCATGTAAACTGAATCCAAGCATAGTTTTTCATTTCAATATTGTGTAAACATGAAACCGAATCCAAGCATAGCTTTTCATTTCAAGCTTGTGTAAAAATGAAACTGAATCCAAGCATAGTTTTTTGTTTCAAGCTTGTGTAAACATGAAACTGAATCCAAGAATAGTTCCCTATGGTTCAAGCTTGTGTAAAAATGAACCCATCTCCATTTTAACCCTCGTGATTTCCATTCTATCAACCTCTTCCGTCAGATGAACCTTGGTTTTCCTCCTTCCACCGTCACTATATGCTTTCACTTAGTTGTTTTACCCTTTCTGAGGTAGATGCAATGAGTGGTCTTACTAGCCAACCTCTTCACATAAATCAAAATGTTTTGAGAAGTTCCAACATCACCTGAACCAATTTCTACCCTAGACACCACTCGTTCCTCTAAGTGGAGTCCTCTTTAAGCTCTTTTCAGACTCTTGAAATATGAAAATATTACCGAGCACTTGTCCTTTTCAGCTTGTTAACGGATTGGAAACGACATCTACTCAGTATGAGTTTATGTATGGTGAATCATAAAAAACTATAAAACCTTCTGAAATAGGTACAAGAAGCTATCTCAATGAGTAAAAGGAAGCAATCATCAGAATTTCAGCTCTTAGCAAAGGAATGAAGGGTAAAATATCTCTCAAGTAGAACAACCTTACCACAACCAAAGAGCAAGCTACTCAAGAAGGTATTATACTCCTAGGTATTCCTACAATGGTCAATGCATCACTTGTCATAATTTTGGTCATAAATATATTCAATGTGTCACTTATAAAACTATTATGACTAGAGAAAACCATAGGCTCTGAAAATTGTTGTCTAGCTTTATATCCAGGAGATCAAGAAAATTTGTGGTACATTGACAACATATGTTCAAAGAATATTTCAGGTGAAAAAGATAATTTTATGTCTTTTAATGAAATAAAGAAAGAAAACAATCTAATCTTTGGAAATAATTCACTTGTTTCTATCAAAGGAAAAGGAACCATGTTATTAAAGGAAAATGTCAAGGTTTGAAATGTTTTATTTGTTATTGTATTAAGGCATAAGTTGTTGGATGTTAGTCAAATGTGTGGCCAAGGGCATGCAGTTCTTTTTAGGTGAGAGAAATGCGTGGTAAAAAATTTAGACATATGTAAGATCATAATAAAGGGAACAAGAACTTCAGACAATGTCTAAGTGTTGCAAGGCGACCAAGAACATTGTTACTTAAGCAAATATGAAGAATTTTGGTTTTGTCACAAAATATTGGGACATATTAGTTTTGCTCAATTGTACAAATAAAGAAGAATGGAAGCAGTTTCTTGACTTGCCCAACATATCTCCACTGGAAAATAGCATTCGCAAATCATGCCAATTTGGTAAGAAAATGATAGTTCAATTTAATGCTAAAGAAGGTACTTCTAGTAAGCCACTTGATCTTATTCATACTGATTTATGTAGTCCTATGGGAAAGAAGTCGCCTCATAGTGAACAATATCTTATATTATTCATTGATGATTTTACAAGAATGTGTTGGATTAGGTTACTAAAGTATAAAGATGAAGCATGTGATAAATTTAAAGTATTTAAGGCTATGGTAGAAAATGATATAGACTTGAAGATAAAATGTCTTAGATTTGATAGAGGAGGAGAGTTTATATCAGATGAGTTTTTTAATTTTTGTGAAAAACATGGCATAAAGAGACAATTTTCTATAGCCAAAACTCCTTAACAAAATGGAGTAGCAGAAAGAATGAAAAAAACAATCAAAACAAATGGAACATTCCATGCTTGGTGAATCAGGAATTCTACATATCTTTTGGGGGGAAGCACCACATACAACTGTGAATATTCTTAACAAATCTCATCTTCGAGTAAACAATGATAAAAATCCATATGAACTATGGTTTTCTAAGACTCCAACTATCAAACACTTCAGAATTTTTGGAAGCAAATGTTATAGAAAGAACAATGACGATAAGCTTGGAAAATTTGAATCTAGAGCCACTGAAGGAATCCTTCTTGGATCTCTTATGAAAGAAAGGGATATAAATTTTGTAATAAAAGGCTTCAAAATATTGTTGAATTCATATATGTTGTAATTGATGAAGCATGAACAAGTACCAAAAAGGAAGAACTAGCAGATGATGAACCTCTCCCTAATACAAGTTAAAATGTTGTAGAAGAAGGAAATAGAGAAGCATCAGAAGAAAGAAATGAAATACAGATACATCAAAAAAGACTCCTTCATGGTCTGTTTAGAAAAATCATCCCGAATCTCAAATTATAGGTGAAAAGGGTGAAGGAATACAAACTAGACAAGCTATGTTGGAACTTCTAGTTACCTAGCCTTACTATCCACAATTGAACCTAAAAATGTGAATCAAGCAAGCAAAGATTAATGTTGGGTTAAGGAAATGAATGAAGAACTTAATCAGATAGAAAATAATTATACATGGGAATTAGTACCAAGACCTCATGGTAAAATTGTTATTGGGACAAAATGGGTGTTCAAAAACAAAATGAATGAAAATGGAGATGTAGTTCACAAATATAAAAATATTTGTATGTAAAGGCTATGCTGAACATAAAGGGATATACTTTGAAGAAACATTTTCACATGTAGCTAGAATTAAAGCCATAATAATGTTTCTTGCATTTTTTCATAGCTTTAAAGTATATCAAATGGATGTCAGATATGATTTCTTAAATGGGGATCTAGAAGAAGAGGTATATATAGAACAACCTAAAGGGTTCATTCTTAGCAATGATAAAAATATTCTATGCAAACTTAAGAAAGCATTGTATGGATTGAAACAAGCTCCTCGTGCATGGTATTGGTGGCTTGATAGGTACCTTCAACAATAAGGATTCAAAGAGGGGTCTACATATAACAACCTATATATCAAAATGGATAAGTATTAAATTTTGATAGTTGTTGTTTATCTAGATGCCATCATATTTGGAAGCAATGTAGAATCTATGGGTCAAGGATTTGCTTCAGTTATGCATCAATAATTTGAAATGTCTCTATTTGGTGAACCAACATACTTTCTTGGTCTTCAAGTTCAACACACAAAGAATGGTATCTTTCTTTCTCAAACCATGTACCTCAAATAGATTTTGAGGAAGTATGGAATGGAAGACTACAAGCCAGTATGCACACCAATGGTAAAAGCATGAAATCTTATTCATAATTATTATTCTCCTTCAGTCAATAAATGAGAATATAGATATATGTTTGACAAATTTCTCTACCTTACAGGTACAAGACCAAACATTATGCATGCAGTTAGAATTGTTGGATTATTTCAATCCAATCCTAAGGAAAATCAAATCCAAGCAGTTAAGAGAATAATCAAGTATCTACAAGGAACTCAAGATTTTGGTCTATGGTATCCTAAAACTGCATAATTTTCACTTCATGCTTACACAAACGCAGATTTGGCAGGTAATATTGATGATCAGAAGAGTACTAGTGGAGGAGCATTTTATTTGGGACCCCACTTGGTGTCATGGTTTAGCAAGAAACAAAACTCCATTTCTTTATCTGCTGCTGAGCAAAAATATGTTGTTGTTGCCTCTTGCTATACTCAACTTCTATGGATGATCCAGACATTGGAAGACATTCACATCACTTGTCCTCAACTTGTACCTATTCTCTGTTACAATGCTAGTACCATAAGGATCTCTAAAAATCTTGGCATGCACTCAAAAATCAAGAACATTCCAATGAAATATCATTTTCTAAGAGAACAGGTGCTTGAACAAAAGGTCAAACTGGAGTATGTTACTTCAAATGAACAAGTTGCATATATATTTACAAAACCACTTGCACGCGATTCCTTTGAATATCTCAAAAAAAAATTAGGAATGATTCTTGCTTCATCACTTTGCTGCTTCATCACTTTTCTAATTATTCTCACTGGTACTTTCATGTTCAAGGGGAGCCGAGACTGTAAATTACTACCATTAGAGGAAATTTCAGCATAAAAGTGCCCATGAAATTTTATTTAATTTCCATGTCATAATATTTAAACCAATAAAATTCCTTTAAATTTAAAAAGAGGTATATGTAAATATTTTGGAGGGAAAAGAGGAAAACTACTTTGTTTTAATTGTATTTTTGGCTTATTTCCTTATATGTTTACTTAAATTTCAAGTGTAGATGCTCATTGAATAAGCGATTAATTTCCACATCGAAAGAGTACCCATTATGCATACTTTTGAGAAGGCCCACACTGATAAAATTTGAATATACATTAAAAAAGCATGTTCAACATGTATTTTTAATGTATCTTCAATTTTTATCAATGTCGGTCTTCTTAGAAGTATGCATAATGGGTACTTGTTGGATGTGGTATTTAAAAGTGTCCACACTTGAAATTTTAGTAAACCTATAAGGAGATAAACCAAAAATATAATAAATAAAGTAGTTTTTCTCTTTTCCGTCCAAAATTCATAACTCTTATTTTATTATTTTTCCTTAGGAGGCCACTTTTAGGTTGAAATTTCCTCTAATGAATTTACTTTATGTACCTAGATGATGTGAAAAATAGTCACGTATGTATGCGGTTTCTGCGTTAGACAGACGCATATACATATTAATGATTGGTAAAAATGACACAGATTCAGGGGGAGCCTCCTATATGCATTCATCATTATGGTCTTCTTCTGCTGACATTGGTTTGCTACAGCCTGTTGGTTCAGGGGGAGAAACTATTACAACTATAAATATCCTTGTTGGAATTATGGTTACATAAGAATGTCTTGTTGCATATCTTTTCTCATGTATGTGTATTTCTATTATTACTGCTGAAATTTCCATATTTATGTTATGTTTCTATAATCAAATATTCATGTTGCAGGATTCTATATGATATATAAAGGTTGCTAATAACTATCATTGTTGAGGTTCTCGTTATTGGTTATATATTTCATATATGTCCCTTGATGTAAAGGTCATGTGAAGACCCATGATATAATCATTGTAATATTTAGTCATGTATGGGATATTGGGATCAAATGATGATTTGTATGTAAACCCATTATTTTGGGCAATTGATGTAATGATGAGTAAAAAATGTCAACCCACATGATCAGTTGTCTGATGTAATAATGAGTAATTGGTGTTAGGGAAGGCCATTTCTTTGAGTCGTTTGGAGCATGGTCAATATGTAGTTTCTACAAAGGGGGTCTTCACTAAGAATTGGTCACCCTTTTTCCCTTGATGTCAAAGGGGGAGAGAAGATTGGTGTTTTGGAGAAAAATGCTTGGTAAGAAGCCTTGGTATTTGTAGGTGTGTTTGCAGGTGCTTGTAGAAGGTCAGATGGTGACCAAACACCAAAGTGGTTACCACCAATTCCAAAGGGGGAAACTGTTGGCATTAAGGCTAACGTGTTGTTCCTAATGACAACCTACTTGATAAAGATGTCAATATTAAGATAACAGGATGATTATGCAGGTTGGAACATATGCTACAAAAGTGATGAACAAAGAAATGACATATTAGGGAAAAATTGATGTTGAATATAATGTTTGGGAAAGTATATGCAGATCCTATGTAGAAAGGTCACATACACACGAGGGTACTGTGAAAACAAATTGTGTACATAATCCGCACCATGATAACTTGAATACTAGGGTTCTTTACCATGGTATTGTACCATAGCAATGAGTGTGGCAATGATTATTTTATCCCGTCAAAGAATACCAACGAAATTACTAAGGGATTGGCCTAAGGTATTGGGTAAGGCTAAATATATATAAGGAGATGGAGATCAAAGTGTTAGGTCTGCAAGTTCTGTGCTGTCTATGAGTTATTTGATCCGAAATAGGTGTGCACCAGGGAGGAAGGAGAAGACTTAGACCTGAAAGATCTGAAATATATTAACATGCATGCTTGGTTGATTTACTTGTTGCAAATGTTTAATATTTATGAAATTGTCATGCTATGATCTAAAAAAATTATTCAGAAGTCTGTAGCATTAATAGTTAAAGTTGCAGAATGTGAGACTATGTTTGCAACGATTTTTTTTTTAGATCTATATGCATGTATGTC
This sequence comes from Pinus tabuliformis, assembly GCA_031772625.1. Lineage (NCBI taxonomy): Eukaryota > Viridiplantae > Streptophyta > Pinopsida > Pinales > Pinaceae > Pinus > Pinus tabuliformis. The sequence goes on from CM062816.1 coordinate 1,425,868,680, forward strand.
TATGCATAGTCACGTACATACATGGATCCACATTTGGATGATTGCTTATATATTCTGCAAAATAAATTTTCAATATTTGCAGATCTGTATGTGGGTGTTATACATGGTAAGCACGTACATACACAGATATTCTTTATAAGGGTCACATACATAAACCAAGGTTTTATCTGCTAATAGATATTTACATATATGATGATTGATGTTTACATTTGATGATTGGTTTACTAGCTGTTGTCTGTCGATGATGTATTTATTATAGTTGAAGTGACTTGTTTGAACTTTTCATGATTAATGGCACAGAAGTATATGATCTATAATTAGTTCAGAAACATGTCATTGATTCTATTATGTGCATCTAGTGAAATGGTCTGTGAATTATTCAGTGATTAATGATTTCAATGTTTAGTATTTTGAAAACTGTACACAGGTATCATACAAAGAAAGTGCATATATACACATGTTTTATTCATTACAATATCATACACAAATTGATATTTATTGTTTCTGGTTGGGTTATGCATTCAATGTCTTGATACTTCAGAATTTCAATTGATTCAGAGTGTGATAGTGTCTTAGATTCAATGCTTCAATTTGTTTCGGTTTATGGGTCCAGGGGGCCTACAGGTTGGTTTGATGATTGTTTGACAGGTGGATCTAGTTGGAAACATTATGAAAATCGGTCCAAAAGGAGCTTAGGGTAGCAGTCTTCAAAAGGGGGGTGTAGATCCCTTCTAGTAGGTGCTGAAAAATGAGAGAAGGTTGTAGCCTTCTGCAGGTGGGTGCCTATGTACTGGTTAGATTCTTTGCGAGTACAATAATGTAAGAAGTTTTCCTTTTTAATAAAATAAGAAGACATAGAGAAGGAAAACAGAGGTTTTCTCCCACATTGGTTTTCCAACTCAAAATCCTGGTGTTCATGTGTGTTGATATGGCTATCCTGTGTTGATGATCTATCTGCTTCTTACTGCTCATGGTTACTGTTAATTTATGAATAATGAAGTAATGATGCATGGATTAAAGACAAACATATGTTCAAATTAATGGTAAATTAGTTATCTAGATATACGTGAGTTTCATTAACCATAGTCACGTAAATATGCTTGTTTTCTTAATAACATTAGCGTACATAAATGAGAATAGGAAATTGAAAAATTTAAGTGTATAAAATACTAATTCACTGCACGCCCTCCCTCCCATGGTAAGCATGTACATACACAAATATTCTTTATAAGGGTCACGTACATAAACCAGGGTTCTATCTGCTAATAGATGTTTACATATATGATGATTAATGTTTACATTTGATGATTGGTTTACTTGTTGTTGTCTATCGATGATGTCTTTATTATAGTTGAAGTGACTTGGTTGAACTGTTCATGATTAATGGCACAAAAGTATATGATCTATAATTAGTTCAGAAATATGTGATTGATTCTATGATTTGCATCTAGTAAATTGGTCTGTGAATTATTCAGTTATTAATGATTTCAGTGTTTAGTATTATGAAAACTGTACACAAGTGCCATACAAAGAAAGTGCATATATGCACGTGTTTTATTCATTGCAATAGTGTATATTTTAGAGTGTGACAGTGTCTTAGATTCAATGTTTCATTTTGTTTGGGTTTATGGGTCCAGGTGGCCTACAGGTTGGTTTGATGATTGTTTAACATGTGGATCTAGTTTGAAACAATATGAAAAGTGGTCAAAAAGGAGCCAAGGTAGAAATCTTCAGAAGGGGGGTGTAGATCCCTTCTAGTAGGTGCTGAAAAATGAGAGAAGGTATATCCCTTCTAGGAGGTGGATCTATCTGCCTCTTGCTTCTCATGTTTACTGTTAATTGATGAATAATGAAGTAATGATGCATTGATTAAAGATGGGCATATGTTGAAATTAATTATAAATTAGTTATCTAGATATACTTGGGTTTCATTAATCATCGTCACGTACATATACTTGTTTTCTTAATAACAATAGCGTACATAAATCAGAATAGGAAATTGAAAAATTTAAGTGTATAAAATATTGTTTCACCTAACCCCCCCCCCCCCCCCCCCCCCCCCCCTTCCAACCCCCAAGTATTTTTCCTAATAAAGTGTCCTTGGTCAAGGGTCTATGCCTTCGAATTCATCAATTAAAGGTTTATAACAAGAGAAGAATTCTTGTGGGTTTTCTTCTTAGTGGGAGAGGTTTATATTATTTATAAAATAAATATTCCTAAAAAGTATTTTTATTAATAATGATTTTATAAATCATAATAGTGTATAATATTTTGTAATAATAAAGAGCAGAAGGGGAAATCTATTTCCCCAAAGAACAAAAAGAATATAACTTTGGTTGGGGCCTAGGATTGGCAACTAACAATTAAGTTGAGATTTAGGCGCTTTGGAAAGGTCTTACCTTGCCAAGGACAAAAGAATAAATAAACTGAGGGTCTTGGAAGACTAAATGATAGTAATAAGATAGATAACTAAGGTGAAAACATGAAGTTCATCTTGTTTTCCCCCAATTTTCGATAAAATTTCTCTGCTAGCGTCAAAATTTGTAGAAATCACTCTCCACCACATCCTAAGATCTCTCAACAAGCAGATGGATATCCTAGCCAATGGGAATTCCCAACTAGAATAAAGTATCAAAAATTAAGTAACTCACCCTCCACCACATCCATCTCTCAACCAACCACATCCATCTCTCAACCAACTAGAATAAAGTATCAAAATTTGAGTAACTCACCCTCCACCACATCCATCTCTCAACAAGGAGATGGATATCTAGATATCTTAGCCAAGATTCCCACTAGGGATATCTTAGCCAGTGGAAATTCCCAACTATTCCCAACTAGAATAAGGTGTTATTGAGCTCAGGTGTTATTCTCAACAAGGAGATGGATATCTGGATATCTTAGCCAAGATTCCCACTAGGGATATCTTAGCCAGTGGAAATTCCCAACTAAAATAAGGTGTTATTGAGCTCAGGTGTTATTGAGCTCGAGGATGGAGCAGCATTAATGGTGCTAATACGTAATCATCAGTAATATATGAATTTCCCAACTAGAATAAGGTGTTAATGAGCTCAGGTGTTATTGAGCTCGAGGATGGAGCAGCATTAATGGTGCTAATACGTAATCAACTATTCCCAACTAGAATAAGGTGTTATTGAGCTCAGGTGTTATTCTCAACAAGGAGATGGATATGATGGATATCTGGATATCTTAGCCAAGATTCCCACTAGGGATATCTTAGCCAGTGGAAATTCCCAACTAAGATTCCCACTAGGGATATCTTAGCCAGTGGAAATTCCCAACTAGAATAAGGTGTTATTGAGCTTGAGGATGGAGCAGCATTAATGGTGCTAATACGTAATCATCCCAACTAGAATAAGGTGTTATTGAGCTCGAGGATGGAGCAGCATTAATGGTGCTAATACGTAATCATCCCAACTAGAATAAGGTGTTATTGAGCTCGAGGATGGAGCAGCATTAGTTCCCAACTACAACTAGAGGAAGGTGTTATTGAGCTCGAGGATGGAGCAGCATTAATGGTGCTAATACGTAATCATCCCAACTAGAATAAGGTGTTATTGAGCTCGAGGATGGAGCAGCATTAGTTCCCAACTAGAATAAGGTGTTATTGAGCAGCATTAGTGTGTTATTGAGCAGCATTAATGGTGCTAATACGTAATCATCCCAACTAGAATAAGGTGTTATTGAGCTCGAGGATGGAGCAGCATTAGTTCCCAACTAGAATAAGGTGTTATTGAGCTCGACGATGATTGAGCTCGACGATGGAGCAGCATTAATGGTGCTAATACGTAATCATCAGTAATATATGAATTTTTTAATGAGAATAAACCAAAGCTTCCAGTTGGAAACACATTTCCACAAGATGGATGACGAGGGGGGACAGGTCGGAGTCTGGTCTATCTAACACACGTTGCATACTATGTACAACAAAATCCATACTTGGAGTGTTAGCAAAGAGGGGCAACTAGTTTTAAATTCATAGTGGTATTATTAGTTGTAGCCGATGTGGGATTTGTATTCATTCGAGGAGCGAATCTTTACTTCCTTCAAGCGATCCCTCTATGTGAGGATTGTCTCAATGGTTGGGGAGAATGCTATAATGCTTCATTTGCAGGAGGATTGAATGCTAGAAATTGGGGAGAGTCCTTCCCGATATGAGTGGGAGCCGATAAATAAGGGAAGCCATGATGCGTTTGAGGCAATTTGGTTGTTATTCGATTTGAATTTTTTTCTGACTAATTGGTCCCTGATGGAGATGTAGAATCATGAAGCTCGCTGGCGTTTTTCCTGCTGGAAGAGAGTAGTAGCGAAGCTCTTCAAAAATCCGATAGGAATGTATGAACTGTTGGGCAGGAGGTTGGACTTTATGGAGAAAGAGCGGGATGATCGTGGAAAGATGGTGGATCATAAACTCGAATGCATGCGCGCTTGTATGTAATGAGGGCTCATTTGTATGGAGACATAAATTTCACTTCTGAAGACTAGGTAGTGAGAGTTGGCATGGAGATCGGAGGATGAAGAAAAATAGGGTTCCCAGAAGCTAATATTTTCACTGTAGTACGTGGTTGTTACCAATATAATTAATTTTATTAAATTATTACCAATATTTACTTAAATATAAATATTTGTAATATATTTATTTAAAATGTTATTATAAAAAAGGTTAAATTATAAGTAAATATTGTTTCAATATTTATTTAAATAAAGTATAATAATATTTAGAGGTGATAAGAGTAAGAGGGGTACTATTTAGTCTCGCTGAACAAGTCAAAAACATATATTCATGGGGTTTAGGAGTAGAAACAAACAATAAAATAGAATTCTTAGTATTGTGGAAAGGGTTGGATATAATTCTCTCTCCAGGGATAAATAAAATCAAAGTGGCCGGAGATTCCTTATTAGCTATAAGGATGTTTACTCTTGTTAATGTCAAATAAAAGGAGCAAAAACATGCCCTTGTTTTAAGAATTGAATATCAGCTAGGAAAATTTGAAAAATATGAATTATTTGATATCCTTCCTCACTGATGGAATGGTGAATTGTGGGGTATATTTGGGCGATGTGGAGTGCGAGACAAGTTGGAGGAATATTGGCCACATTTCAATTCCTTAAAATAATGTTAGACAGAGAAATAAATTCTTCCCTTGAATAGGAAAAAGGTTGGAATATGTGTGATCCAATGAAAGGTTGGAAAGATAGATGGTGCAAGGGACGTGTGTTATTAATGCATCGTGATTATGAGGATCTGAATCTCATCCGCTCTTCTCGCTCACATAACGTAACATTTAAACTAATAAGGAGAGCAATGATCCCATCACTTCAATAAGGAATTAGGCATGTAGATTGCACAAACGATTTAATAGTGAAACGATGGCCAACATCTCAATCGACGATGAATTGGATAGAGGGGTGGTTCGAAAGATCCATTAGACAATGAGATTATGTAATGGGCCTTCAAATAGAGGATTTATAGGCAATTATGGCACGAGAAGAGATGAATTAGGAGAAGGAAGATATGGGGGTTTATAAGCGGACACCGTCCACTTTAGTTTCATTCATTGTGGTAAGTGGAGAGCGCCTGTTTGAAAGCACTACATGTTGGGAAGATACAACAATGGAATCTAGGAAGCTGTAGGCTAAGAAATCCCCGATGGAGGACTTGGCTTGGTGGAAAGGGCTGTTGAGTTTCTATTCAATATGCTTATGGGCAGGATGGACCTTCTCACTCACCGTATAGAGCTTCGAGAGAAATATTGGGAAATGAACATTGAGCACATCAATGCATAGTTTGAAAGCGTGGAAGCCATATTTAAAAGAAGGATTGTGAAAATGGAGACTCATCTGTTGGCCACCAATTCGAAGATGATAAGTGAAAACATCTTTAGTGAAGTAAAATAAATCATTGTAGGGCTGCTTGAAGAGGTCATCGCCCAGTTGTTGTCTTGGGAAGGAGAAGGAGATGCAGGAGAAGGGATGCACATGCAGGAAAAGGAGGAACGCGAGGAAGTCAGGAAGTCCAATCTAGCTTAATGTTAGTCATATGTTATGTCATTTTGTGTTTATATTATGTCTTTTATTTAGAACTTATGGGAATTATCAGTGTTTTATAATAGTAGTAAAGGTATGAATAAGGAATAAACTAGAAATATAGATGTATTGGGACCTGGAAATAGAAGGTCCGTTTTTAGTGAAAACTGTTTTGACCACATATTTCTAGATTTTGAATATAAAAAAGTATCCGTTGTGTTAAAAAAAAATATAATAATATTCACTTTAAGTCAAAGATATGAATAACTTTTAATGCATGTATGTTAATTTTTATGTCGATACCAAATATGAAAGTATAGTAAATCAATGTGAAAAAATGACAAGTTAATCTCTGTGTTGCTAATTGAGCTTCCCACAAGAGGGTTATATTTAAAATATTGTATCATTATTAGATGCACTGGAATTTATAATATTTCTTATATTTTTTTAATATATAATATTACCACTCCTAATTTATAGTTTACCGTAAATTTTGACCAAACTATAGTTCCCAATTTTCCCTAATTCTACAAAATTGTGAAATATAGATTTATTATTTTTTTCCCCAAGAAAATCTGGGTAAATCGACTTGAAGGGATCACATCCCTCCAACCAATCCAATGAGAGCTTAACCCCAAAAGCATAAAAGAAAATTGAAATTGTGACCTCCCAATGGTAATATACTTTAATAATAAGACCTCGACCAATTGAGATAACCTAAAGATTCTATAGATTTATTATCGTGATTCTAAAAACTTATACAATATAAATTTATTATAAAATTCTTAATTTTAATTTATTATTTAAATTTTATAATTAAAAATTTGAAAAAAATCATACTTTATTATTTTGAATTATTTTAAATTATTTTAAATTAATTTTATAAATTCATAAAATTAAATAATATTATAACTAATTTATATTTTAATAATATTTTAATTTTAAAATAACATATCTAATCAACATTCAAAACTTCATAATAATAAAAAGTAATATCACAATTACAGTTAAAGCTTTCCATTTTCAACTTGCAACATACCATTTCCAACGTTCTTTCTACTTTTGTGGTGACCATAAAGATAACTTTAAGGTTCATTTGGTTTTTATTAGGATAAGATTAACCCATTGAGTTTTCTTGATAAAGCGCGAGTGTAGAGAAAATGCTCTAGATGCATAACGTTATGCACATGAATAATAAGAGCTCCAGAGTGGCAATGCCACTGTTCTTATTTTTTTTAATTTTTTTGTGCACATTGTCATTATATGGATTTTGTTTATTATGCAACAATGATATGGATTTTTGTTTATTATGCAACAATGATATGGGTTTATGTGTGAAAATTGAACGTAGATTTATTGTATCCATATAAAGAAAAGAAATATAATATAAAATGAGTAATTTGCTATATTTAAAATGATCAATAATATATATACTTAAAAAATCCATATTACGATTTCATGTTTGCTGGAGTGCTTTAGTCTTCTTTGTTCATATATTATATGCTCCTCAATAAATAAATAAATAAATAAATATATTATACTTTTATTCTTTGTTTAGTAATTTTAATCCACAAAATACATAAATTTATTTTATTTTATTGAATTTGAGAGATTGAATAACAAAAAGCAAACAACTCCTCCAAATTGTGGCTTACATGCAGATAAAATTTAATTTACCGAAGGAATCCACGAACCTCTGCATATCGTGACAATATGAGATGGATGGGAAAATCATGACGTCATACCTTCGGTTTCGGGCGGTGGCAGTGGGGTCTGAAATCATTGCTCGGGAACCCGAAAACCATTACAAATCCATACAAATTTTATGTACGAAGCAAAAACAAATTGATGTAAGCAAACCAATGCTTACTATGACATAATAAAAGCCATATTTGAAGGCTTTCTATTTTCAAATTGGTAATAATGGCTTTTCTTAAATGTATATCAATGAAATTATGCTTCAATCATTAAGGTAGTTAGTAACGATTAAGGGCAAGAGGAGGATTAACGATTAAGGGCAAGAGGAGGATGTTAGTGTTGGTGTTTCATTTTCTCATTCAAATTAATACATCACTATTATTATTTTATTTAGTGCAATTAGAGTTGGAAGTGGAATTATGAGTGTTGTAAATAAATTTAATAGGAAAATATAATAAGTTTATATATATATATATTGTAAAAATTCTACAGTTTAAACAGTGATTCTATATGTGGAATAACTGAAAGAATCATTTTAAAACTTAATGCCCAGAAATAAGAATTACCTCCAGCCATTGGTGATGTTTTGATGCAGGCCACAATCCACTTGCTTCTTCTTCAGCACTCCAGCTTCAATCCAAGCAAAAAGAAAAGAATACAAAAATTCTAAAGGCACTTCCAAGCTCTGCTCTCTCAGCTAGATGGTGTAAAAACTGAAGGGAAATTGAGATGCAAGCTTGGGGACCAAACAGATGAATTTATAGCCAAGCTTCCATCAAGCTTTTGATGGCTATGTGTCAGGTGTTCCACAGATCAAGGTAGAGAACTCCAGATGGAGTAATGGACCACTTCAGTAGCTCCCAACAATAAATTTATTAACTGCAGTTGATTTCCTTAATTTAAGGAAATTACTGCAGTTGGTTTCCAGAAATTAAGGAAAGACTGCAGTTTAGTTCCATAATTGAAGGCAGCAATTTGTTCAAAAATTAATGGAGCTTAACATTCTCCCACTTGGTCCATACTTCCAAACTTAATGTCTCAACTTAAAACCCATTGATAATCTGTATTAAGTAATAGATACATGAATCATGGCGATAAGTCCTCTAATGACGAGTATTATCTTCCATGTATTACTATGCATTTATTCTTATTATGATTTATGTGGCAACAATTTCTTAATGAATAAACCTTATGTTTATTCTTGGTCCTTCTTAAATGAATTTTCTCAAATCAACTTAAAGTGCACATAAATATGAGAAAAAACATCACAATAATTAAGAATTTCATTAAAATAACATTGTCCATACAATGAGAAACTACATAATGGGACCAAGTCCCATATTCAATACATGATCCTTGAATTTAAACGGTGGCATGCCCTTAGTCAAAGGATTAGCGATCATCAACTCAGTGTTGACGTGCTCAATGACCACTTTCTTTTCTTTAACACGTTCCCTTATAGCTAAATACTTAATGTCTATGTGTTTATTTCGACTCCCACTTTTGTTGTTTTTAGCCATAAAAACAGCAGCTGAATTATCACAATATATTCTCAATGGCTTAGATATAGAATCCATAATTCTAAGCCCAGAAATGAAACTCATAAGCCATACACCATGTAAAGTAGCCTCAAAACAGGAGACGAACTCGGCTTCCATAGTGGAAGTGGCAATCAAGGTCTGCTTGGCACTTCTCCATGATACAGCTCCACCGGCCATCATAAAAATGTAACCTGATGTTGATTTACGTGAATCAACACATCCAGCGAAGTCAAAATCTGAGTAGCCAATTACTTCCAAGTTGTCCGTCCGTCTATACATAAGCATGTAGTCTTTGGTTCATTGAAGGTACCTCATTACTTTCTTTGCAGCTCTCCAGTGGTCTAAACCTAGATCACTCTTATATCGTCCCAACATTCCCACAACAAATGCAATGTCGGGTCTTGTGCAGACTTGAGCATACATTAGGCTTCCGACAACAGAAGCATATGGAATGTTCTTCATTTGTTCCCTTTCAAAGTTGTTCTTTGGGCATTGGTTCAAATTGAACCTATCACCCTTCACAATGGGAGCTACACTTGGTGAACAATCCTTCATCCAAAATCTCTCTAAAATTTTATTACTATAGGTTTCCTGTGACAGACCCAAGATGCCTCGAAATCTGTCTCTATGGATCTTAATGCCAATGACATAAGATGCCTCACCCATATCCTTCATATCAAAAATTTTTAGAGAGGAATTGTTTCACCTCATGTAGCAAACCCTTATCATTGGTTGCTAGCAAAATGTCATCCACATATAAAACAAGAAAACAAATTTTACTCCCACTAACTTTCAAGTATATACATTGATCCATAATGTTTTCTACAAAACCAAAAGAAGAAATTACATTATGGAATTTCAAATACCATTGGCGGGATGCTTGTTTTAAACCATATAATGACTTCTTGAGCTTGCAAACCAATTGCTCACCATCACTAGAGGGGAATCCTTCAGGTTGTTTCATGTAAACCTCCTCCTCTAGATCTCCATTAAGAAAAGTCGTTTTCACATCCATTTGATGCAACTCCAAGTCAAAATGGGCTACTAATGCCATAATAACGCACAAGGAATCTTTCTTAGATAAGGAGAAAAAGTCTCCGTGTAGTCGATTCCTTCTTTCTGAGTGAATTCCTTAGCAACAAGTCTTGCCTTGTATCTCTCAATGTTTCCCAATGAGTCTTTCTTTGTCTTAAAGACCCATTTACATCCAATGGCTTTTGCACCATTAGGCAACTCAACAAGATCCCAGACTTCGTTACTCTTTATGGAATTCATCTCTTCCTTCATGGCATTGTACCATAGTTCTGATTCTTTGCAACTCATGGCTTGTGAAAATGACTCAGGATCATTTTTGGCTCCAATGTTGTAGTCAGATTCTTGTAGATACACAATATAATCATTAGGAATTGCTGATCTCTTAGGTCTAGTAGATCTTCTTAATGTTGTACCATCATCTTCCTGAGAAGTATGTGGTTCAACTTGTTGTTCAAAAGTTCTTGGCAACTCTTGAACTCCTTGATCTACTAGAATATCGTCAGCAGCTTGTGGAACTTCAACAATTGGTTGTTCAACACCAGTTTGTACTTGAGGGGTGATATGAACAATAACCAATCTATCACTTGAAGTGGAAGGTTGAGATTCTGAATGATCCTTCTCAGAAACTATGTTTCTGGTTTGATCGCTCCCACTGATCAAGTCATTTTCAAGAAACTTTCCATTTCTTGATTCCACAATCCTAGTGCTGTGAGATGGACAATAAAATCTGTAACCTTTAGACCTTTCAGCATATCCAATGAAATACCCACTAATGGTCCTTGGGTCCAGCTTCTTCTCTTGTGGATTATAAATTCTCACTTCAGACGGGCATCCCCAAACGCGCATATGTCGCAAACTTGGTTTCCAACCTTTCCATAATTCAAAAGGCATTTTGGGAACTGCCTTGGTTGGAGCTCGGTTTAATATATACACTGCTGTCTTAAGTGCTTCAGTCCACAAGGATTTAGGAAGATTGGAGCTGCTAAGCATACTCCGCACCATGTCCAATAATGTTCGATTTCTTCTTTCTGCTACACCATTCTGGTCAGGTGAACCAGGCATGGTGTATTGGGCAACAATCCCATGCTCTTGAAGAAATTTAGCAAATGGCCCAGGTGCTTGTCCATCTTCTGTGTATCTACCATAATATTCTCCACCTCTATCTGATCTCACGATCTTAATTTGCTTGCCGCATTGTTTCTCTACTTCAGCCTTAAAGATCTTAAAGGCATCTAATGCTTCGCTCTTTTTATGAAGCATGTATAGATACATATATCGTGAGTAATCATCTATAAAGGAGATGAAGTATCTCTGACCATGTGAGTCCATGTCTGGACTACATATATCAGTATGTATGATCTCTAATATGTCCTAACTCCTTTTGGCACCTTTCTTTGACTTGCTGGTCTGCTTTCCCTTTATGCAGTCCATACAAGTCTCAAAATCAGTAAAATCTAGAGTATTAAGTACCCCTTCATTTACCAATCTTTTAATTCTTTCTATGGAGATATGACCTAGTCTCCGATGCCATAATTTAGAGGAATCTTCATTAATAACACATCTTTTAGTGCCAGTGTGAACATGCATTGAATCATAAGTGACATCGTTTTGTAAATTAATGCAGTAAAGACCATTAGACAAAATACCATTCCCAACATAATCAGATTTATAGAATAGACTGAAAGATTTTTCTGAAAAGTTTAAGGAATATCCAAAAGGTACAAGCCTTGAAACTGAAATCAAGTTTCTTGAAAAACTTGGAACATAGAAGGTCTTTTCTAATTCTAAAACAAAGCCACTACTTAAAGTTAAATAACATGTTCCTATAGCTTCTACATGCGAGCCCATCTTGTTTCCTGATAAGATGCTTTGCTCACTTCCCACTGGCTTCCTTAGGTTTTGCAAACCCTGCAAGGAATTCGAAATGTGAATTGTTTATCCAGAATCAATCCACCATGTGTTAATATTAACGTTAACCATATTAGATTCATAACAAACAAGCGAGATTACTTCCTTAAGTTCGGGAATGTCACAACGAATTTCAGAAAAATTTGCAGGTTGTACTACTGCATTAAAAAATCACATGCTTATGTTAAAATTGAGGCTTAATAAACTTTCATGTTTTACCAATGTAAATCATGCTAAAAAAATTGAATCTAATGACATAAAAATTGCCTGTGGGCTAAATTTTCAATTCAAACAGATTCAATAAAACTTTATGATAAAACTTATTAATTCATAACTCCTGTGGGTAGGTTATGAAATTTTATCCTAATTAATTAGATAAATATAATAAAGATTCCCGTGGGATAAAATTTATTATATTCAGTCTAATTAATTACAATTTAATGTCTAAATAATCTTTATGTGATCTAACCAATCAAAATATATAATTTTATTTAATTAAAGATGCTGTGGCTATTCTCTAATTAATTAAAATTATATGGATCACTAGACATTATTTTGTTGCATAAACAAAACTTAATCAGAGAGAAAAATAATGTTTACTGAAAGGAGTAAGTCAAAATGACATTTTTAATAAACTCCATATAACTGTAATAATTCTCTAGCAAAATCAAAATTAAGGTTAAAGCAGTCAGCATTACCGCAAATGACTACAAATTGCATTGCAAGGCTATTGAGTTCAAAATAGAGATTCTCACAATTTAGAGTTATTTTCTTTAAGTAATACTTCAAAGGTCATCCCTATATTCATTTCCCCTAATATTTTTATAAAATGAATACAAAACCTCATATTTAAACTCCAGCCTCCATAATTAAATATAACTTCAAAACAATAAAATAATTTATACCCATAAGAATTCAATTCTCACATAACCAATCAATTTATAATACATCATTGATTATGTGTACAACTTAATTTTTAATCATAATCATTTAGTTCGTAATGTTTCTTTTACGATTTTTATTTACTCTCCTTAGTCTAACTGTCCCATAATTTATTTAAGACTAATTCTTAAATTAATTACAAAATGGGCTCTAAAAAGTTATAAACTATTTCTTTAAATAATTTGCAAAAACTGCAAATTTGAAATATTCAAAACAAAAGACTAAACTATTTCAAATATTCAAATATTGAAATATTCAAATGCATAAACTATCTGTAGCCCATAGGTAGGCTTGGAATTTTAATTACTGGACTATAATAGACGGCCTGTGATTAGTGCACTACAGTCCAAAAATAAACTATGCACTACAGTCCAAGAAACTATCTTATGGTCCAGAATGTCCACGAAGCATCTAATGTAGTAACCCATAGGTGTAGACAAATTGTAGTTAAAATGGCAAATAGATGCTTTTATACCATCAGTCACACTTGAAATAACAAATGGGCCATGTTGTGTGTAACCACCAGAGGCTACTCGTGTAACCAATAGATCTTAGTAATCATTTAAGTATTTTAAAGAAAGCAACACCTGCAAAATACAGGTGTTCATGTCTTACCTGAGACTTACTTTAATCGCAGGATATTTATGCAATCATAAGGCTCTAACACAGATATGCATGGTTCAAACATTAAACAAATCCACACCAACCGAATGCAAGTAAACCCTAATGAAGTCAGATTGACGCAGAGAGACAGGGTTGAATACAATTGCAAAAATAATAATATTTATTACAGCTGCGGGCTGCTGCAGAATCCCCTGTAATAAAATTGGGTGTGTGATTGGAAACTAGAAGTATCAAAATTGAAGACAGAAACCAAGAAATGTGGAAAGCTAATTGACTGAATTGCGTCAAAAAAACGACACAAAAAGGAAACAAAACAAGCCAAAATTTTACATCTAATGGCGTTCTAATTTTCGTTTGGTGCGTTTGGAGTGGCTGATCTTAAAACAAGGAAAATCCAAGTGGAGTCAGAAATGCTTTCACAAATGAGTGTTACGTTTAATAGAAGGCTTTCACGAGTTTTAAGATTTATATGTGCATATATATGTAGTGGCATCTCCATTAGATGGGAATGAGACAATTCCGTTAAAACAAGAGAATGCCAAGAAATTACGACCAACAAAATGCCCAAATGAATTGAACCACATCATTTCAATGCAATGGGCGGAAGGAGCAATTAAATAGATTATGTTTACGGCTTGACAATTCCTTTGATGGCACAGGCTGAATAGAGGAAGATAGTCTATCAGGCAGCAAACAACCTCACATAATATGGTTAACGCATACTTCAATTAGTCAAATGCACAGGCAGCGCACCTCCAAATGCATGACGGGCTCGAAACCACTCAATATTTTAGCCAACACACAGCAAGGCAGAGGTAAAAGGGCTCTGATACCAAATGTAAAAATTCTACAGTTTAAACAACGATTCTATATGCGGAATAACTGAAAGAATCGTTTTAAAACTTAATGCCCAGAAATAAGAATTACCTCCAGCCATTGGTGATGTTTTGATGCAGGCCACAGTCCACTTGCTTCTTCTTCAGCACTCCAGCTTCAATCCAAGCAAAAAGAAAAGAATACAAAAATTCTGAAGGCACTTCCAAGCTCTGCTCTCTCAGCTAGATGGTGTAAAAACTGAAGGGAAATTGAGATGCAAGCTTGGGGACCAAACAGATGAATTTATAGCCAAGCTTCCATCAAGCTTCTGATGGCTATGTGTCAGGTGTTCCACAGATCAAGGTAGAGAACTCCAGATGGAGTAATGGACCACTTCAGTAGCTCCCAACAATAAATTTATTAACTGCAGTTGATTTCCTTAATTTAAGGAAATTACTGCAGTTGGTTTCCAGAAATTAAGGAAAGACTGCAGTTTAGTTCCATAATTGAAGGCAGCAATTTGTTCAAAAATTAATGGAGCTTAACATATATCATACCAGGAAAAATTGTTGGGAGAGATGATCTTGTTTGGACTGTATCAAATTTAAGAGCATCTGTTGCCAAGTTAATGACCATTTGTGGGGACTTTAATGTAGAATTTTAATGTGAATCAATGCTAATTAATTAAATAATAGAGAGGATGCTATTTGCTAAGATACTTTTAGTATAGGGTAAATTGTGCTAGCAAAAGAGTCATGATGGCAAATGATGTAATCTTTGTTTCTATTTTTTTAATCAATAGAAGTTTTAGTCTTACAAAAAAAGAAAAAATCGAGAGGATTCTATTAGCTAGGGGAAGGTGGAAACATCAGGAAAAATGTATAAACATGAGGATCCTCTTCTATTTTTGAAGAAGCCATATGACAAAAGTGGTAGTGGGACTACAATTTATCTAACAAAAGAGGGGTTAGCTACTAATGGTAGTCTAATGGAAAATATATTTCAACATGAGAGAAGAGAGGAGGTGGATATTAATACTAGGTTCATTTTCTATCTTATGTTAATTTCATTTAATGTTTCATGGTCTCCATTATTTTTTGAAATGTGTCAATCAATACATGAAGCTCCAATGAAGTGTGTAGATTATATTTTAGAAGAGGTTAGAACTACATTATTCGATAAAGAAAATAAGGAGTTGTATAAAATCCTAGCATCTATGACCTACCTTTAGTATTAGTAATTCTTATAATGGTCAGATAGATGTAACATTCTATCCACTCATCAATTTTAGGGTGTTATCTCAAAATAATCCAATGTCCTAGAAAGTATTGAATTCTCAATGTAATGGTGCACAATACAAGGGTGAGTTCTTCATTAAAGTTCTAAGAATTAATAAATTCCCATGGAAAATATGAGGATGCACAAACTATTGTAATAATGCACCTATTTGCAATGCCACATATATGATTATAAAAATATTTGTCTATAAAATTTGTTGATCTAAAGATGATCTAAGGTTGTCATTGATGTCAACCCAAGCAGCACCAGGGGCTACCCTGATCTTGCAAGGGAATTTTGACTTGACAACTTACTCTATTTTGATTCAAGGATCTTCTAGATGGATTCTACTCATCGAGATGTTTCCATTGATGTATGGCACGCCAAGTAATTATTCACGATTTGAGATATATTCATGTTTGAAGTTATTAACCCCAGTTAGTGGTGTAAAACCATATGGGGTTGTGGCATGGCACTCATAATTGGTTTTGGTCATTGAATAGTCAATAATTAATAATTATTTAAGCTCCTAAAATCCCTCCAACATTCTCTATAGAAGCTCCTCTCAACTCTGTAAAAAGAAATATCATATATCCTCCAAATGCAATGATTGTGGCATTTTCGCTATAACTTCATTTCTGCGAAGTCTTAGATTCTAAAATGAAAACCCATTTTATTAACAATCCTGATGAACATCGTGACCGAAGTTCATATCTTGGTTCACTATATTTTCAGAGATATGATCTGTGGAAGTTAGGGTTTTTGCAGGCTCCTGAATTTCATCGCAAAGAAGTGACCTTGGGAAAATTGTCATAACTCTCTCTCTGAGAAGAGGATTGGAATTATGTAAAAAGTGATAGATAGTGCACGGATTGTATTTTTCTGTGTATCTTTCAAAGCTGAAGGAGGAAATAGTGACACGTGGTACGTCATACAAGTTAGATCTATTGAACTAGTCCATCATTGGGTCATTGTGAGAGATTGGGCATAACGTTGTCTTGAAGAGTCCAAATCGGGTTAGACCTATGGCATTGGAAAGAAGACTTAGAGGGCTTCTACAGGACTAAATATCACATGTTGGGGATCTGAAATCGCAGAAGTACATCAAATTAAATATCGTGCTCCTAGAAAGCAAGAAAAACTAGATCAAGTGTTGTCAAGGGGTGCAAAGGACGAGACTTTCTACGACAGCAAAGAGAAAGGTGTAGCAAAATGATGCAACAGACATAAGCTACAGGTAAGTATCTTCTGTATATACATGTTCATCTCTTAATTGCATTAGGTTCTTTATATTCTCATTTGTTGTTTTTTTTTAGCACTGACGTATGCTCTACAGGATGAGGTAAGTTTTGCTATTATCATGTCATGGGTATTTCCTTGAAGACTTTTTGCAGGTATTATATATTCATCAAAAGAAGATTCTATGCATAATATAATTTTCTAAAGAATGTGAAAGGGTAGCATGACAAGAGTAGCAATCAAGGCTCAGAATATCAACAAGAAGTTCACCACATGAAGTCTTCAAGTGAGCAGCACTGCATATAGACATTATAAAAGTATCATTGTACAGAGTCATTGTAAAAGCATCTTTGTAAAATTTGTACAATTGTCTATCTGCCAAGAGTTGAAGAGGTAGTTTCGGGAGGTCTAGGATCATGATTAGGTGGTTGTGTCATAGTTGGGGTTATGTTCTAGTGTGTCTTCTTCTTCTACATCATTCTATATCATTTTAAAGTGGAACCTTTTACCTAGTACGAGAGTCCATTCTTCTTTTATTCTTATATAGGGAGGTAGGGTGGTGATAGGCTGGTGCATTAAGTCACCAACAGGTTCAAGCCTGTGAAAACTTCAGGGTGGTAGGGTGGTGCTACAATGAGTTGTAGCTCATTGGGTGTTGGGGCATCCATTCACTTGACTACTGAAGAATCTTGGGCATTGGAGCATCCATCCAGTGGGAGCTGGAGAAGAATGTTTTTCTAGAATTCTAGAAAGTTGTTGCTTTCATATTAGTTGGGGTTGAAGATTAAAGAATTTATTAGAAAAGCATTCAATGGTTTTTGACCTTGAGGGGATTTTCCACCTAAAATCTTTGTGCTTCCTCGGTCCTTTTATTTACTGTTATTACTGCATAAACGTTAATAATAATTGAAGATTAACTAATTCCCTTAAAAGATTTAAAAGTGCTAATTGCTAAGGAATACTGATTCACCCCCCCTCTTAGTATTTTCCAACAATTGGTATCGGAGCTTAGTTCCTTCAGTAACAGCTTAACCACTGGAAGTCAGTTTTCAGAGCATAGAGATGGGAAATTCAAAGAAGCTGGTTACAAGGATTTCAAAGGAAGGTACAGGTACAACAAAATCTCAAGAAAGTGAGTATTGTGTACCAACCCTTGATTTTGATGCAGATAATTACTGGATATGGGAATGTAGGATGGAAGTATCTTTGCAGGCACATGGAGTATGGGAATCTATTGTTTCTGGAGACACATCTACCGACGAAGATAAAAGGTACAATTCAAAGGCCATGAATGTAATTTTCAATGTTTTGCCAAATTCCGTGAAAACAAAAGTTGGTCAATGTTCAACAGCTAAAGCTCTTTGGGAAAAGCTTCATAATCTCTATTCAACAAAGAAATGACGTCAAGACGTTATTGAAAACTTGGATCCTTTTGAGTATGATGAATAAGGGTTGACTATAGAAGAATTTTCTAAGGAGGCAATCAAGCTTATAAAAGAGCTAAAGGCTGAGAAGATCCGTTCCAATACTCTTGAAGAACAAGTTCAAGGTCTCAAAATTGAAGTTGAATAACACAAATGTATTGAAGTGTCACTTCAAAAGAAGTTGGAAGAAATCAATAATACAGCGACACGAGACCTCAAGAGAGAAGTCGAACAGAAGCAACAAGAACTCGACACAGCATTTGCAGAGATTAGCAAGATCACACAACAGATGTAGGAAGCAGAAATTGAAAGGAAGGAATCTAATCAAAGATACATATCCGTCATTGACCAAAAGCAAAAGGAATTAGAAACATCTTTAATGGAAATAAGCATGCTCAGGATTGAAAATGAGAAGAAGAAGGAACAAATACAGGTTCTCAACAGAGAAGTAGAGAAGACCACTCTTCTCAAGCTAGAGGTTGATGAGGCAAAAAAAAGAAGGAAGATCTTGCTAAAAAGCAAGAAGGACTTGATGCAACTCGTGATGATATCAACAAACTCAAGGGATCGCAAAAAGAATACTTACAAGATATTAAGACAAATGAAGAAGTGACGATGAAAGCAATTAAATATGGTAAAGCTCCATTTTATGAATGTACAAGCTCCACAGCTTCGCAGGATGATTATAAGAAGGAAGTTGATCAAATTGAAAAGCCAAAGAAGAATGTTTCAACTCCAAAGAACAAGACCAAAGCAATCAACAACAAAGGACCACAAGAAACTACAACACCGCCTCCAAAGAAGAATGAAAAATTCTCAAAGTATGTTCGTTTATTTAATGGTTATTGCTTTTTATGTGCTAACTATGGACATATGGCTAGGGATTGTGAAGTTTTTGACATGTATAATCATTATCTGCAAAACCCTAGAAGCAAGTTTGCAAGATCACGAGACAGGTTCCACGATGATTTTGTTAGAAGATAATACGTGCTAGATGGGCCAAATATTGAATGTTTCAAATGCCATAACTATGGCCATAACTCTCGTGGATGCAGATATTAGATGGAATTGCCTATGGACAACATTGAATGCTTTAAGTGCCATAACTATGATCACATGGCTCAATATGGCAGGAATAAGAAGGTCTAGAAAAGGAAATAGGTACAGGAAGATAAAGCAAATAACAAGGTTTCACCATTTATGCTTTCAGGATTTGTAAAAGAAAAAGTTCATGAGGAATTAGCAGTTTCTTTAGATAATGACTCAAGTCAAGATGGCCCGTTAGGTGACTCACTATTTTGAAAAATCTGGTTTGTTGACTCCTTAATGTTTGTACAAGAGGAGTCTATGCAACAGTATATGGCACAAGTCTACGATTGACAGGAAGGTAGTTTGAACAAGATGGTAGTTTCATTAAAGGTTCAGGGGGAGAAAAACAGTTGAAGGATTACAGGTTACCAGGAACAAGACAAGATTATTCTACAAAGGATATGCATAAGTGGAAGGAATTTCTTTCAACGAAACATTTGCACCAGTAGCCAGAATGGAAGCCATCTGGATGTTTCTCGCCTATGCATGTTCAGAAAAATAAAAGTCTACCAAATGGATGTCAAGTCAGCATTTCTGAATGGAGAATTAGAAGAAGAAGTTTACATCAAACAATCTGAAGGTTTTCTACTATCAGAAAAAGAAGACTATGTTTGCAGGTTAAAGAAGGCTTAGTATGGTCTCAGGCAGGCTCCTAGAGCATGGCATGCTCATCTTAACGGATATCTACGTCAACAAGGGTTCAAGAAAGGTATTGCTGATAGCAATATTTACATACAAATAGATAAAGATAATTTAACAATCGTTGAGGTATATGTGGGTGATATAATCATTGGTAGCAATGATGATCAACTAAGTAAGAACTTTGCTACAAAGATGTAAAGTAAGTTCGAGATGTCTTTAATTGGTAAGTTGGCATACTTCTTAGGGCTTCAAATATCTCAGCAAGAGAAAGGAATATTTATATGTCAAGCCAAGTACATCAAGGAAATGCTCAAGAAATTCAAAATGGAAGATTGCAAAATTGTCCTTACTCCGATGGTAACAGGTTGCAAATTGAGCATAGACAATGCATCTAAGGATGTGGATCATAGGTTATATAGATCTATGATTGGTAGTCTTCTATATGTAACAGCCTCCTGGCTAGATGTTATGCAAGCAGTTGGACAAGTAGTAAGATTCAAAGCAGCACTAAAAGAATCACATATTATTGCCGTCAAAAGAATTCTTCGATATCTAAAGGGCACAATAGAATATGGCTTGTGGTATCCCAAGGGAAACAATCTCATTATTCAAGCCTTTACAGATGCAGATTGGGCAGGAAGTGTTGATGATCGTAAGAGTACTAGTGGAGCAACATTCTATCTAGGTGGTTGTATCGTATCATGGTTGAGCAAAAAGAAAACCTCAATCTCGTTATCCATAGCAAAAGTAGAATATATCGCGGCAACAACTTATTGTACTCAATTTCTTTAGATGAAGAAAACTTTTCAAGATCTTCAGGTCAAGTTTAATGAGCCTATTCCCATATTTTGCGATAACACCAACGCCATCAGTATCTCTAAGAATCCTGTGATGCATTCCAAAAAGAAGCACATGCTGATTAAATATCATTTCGTTAGAGAGCAAGTCACCGAAAACAATATCAAGCTTGAATATGTTGGTACAAAAGAAAAATCGTTGATATCTTCAATAAAACTTTACCTTGTGAAGCATTTGAATATCTTCGCCAGAAGCTTGGGATTCTCCCAAGTTCTTATTAGATTTTACTTATTTAGAAAACAACGGGGGAGTGGAAGTGTGTACAGGTCCGCAGGATGGTTGTGTGTCAAGGGGAGTTACCCTTTGCCATTAATGTCAAAGGGGGAGAGAAGCCAATAGGAAGAGGTTCCTTGATCGTAGGGGGAGTACTTCTGTTGCCATCAATGCCAAAGGGGGAGATTGTTGATCTAAAGATGATCTGAGGTTGTCATTGATGTCAACCCATGCAGCACCAAGGGCTACCCTGATCTTGCAAGGGAAATTTGACTTGACAACTTACTCTATTTTGAGTCAAGGATCTTCTAGATGGATTCTACTCATCGAGATGTTTCCATTGATATATGGAACACCAAGTAATTATTCACGGTTTGAGATATATTCATGTTTGAAGTTACTAACCCAGTTAGTGGGCTAAAACCCTATGGGGTTGTTGCATGACACTCATAATTGGATTTGGTCATTGAATAGTCAATAATTAATAATTTTTTAAGCTCCTAAAATCCCTCCAACATTCTCTATAGAAGCCCCTCTCAACTCTATAAAAAGAAATATCATATATCCTCCAAATGAAGTGATCGTGAAATTTTCACTATAAATTCATTTCTATGAAGTCTTAGATTATGAAATGAAAACTCGTTTGATTCACAATCCTGATAAAAATCATGACCAAATTTCAAGTCTTGGTTCGCTATATTTTCAGAGATATGATACGTGGAAGTTAGGGTTTTTGTAGGCTCCCGAATTTCATCTCAAAGAAGTGACCTTGGGAAAATCATCATAACGCTCTCTCTGAGAAGAGGCTTGGAATTCTATAAAAAGTGGTGGATAGTGCATAGACTTTAGTTGTCTATGTACCAATTTCAGAGCCGAAGGAGGAAACAGTGACACGTGGCATGTTGTACAAGTTCGCTCTACTGAACTAGTCCATTATTATGTCATTGTGAGAGATTGGGCATAAATTTGCCTTAAAGAGTCCAAATCGGGTTAGACCTATGGCATTGGAAAGAAGACTCAAAGGGCTTCTATAGGATTGAAGATAACATGTTGGGGATCTGAAATCATAGAGATACTTCAGATTAAAAGATCAAATGTTGTTAAGGGGTGCAAAGGACCAGACTGTCTAGGGCAGCAAAGAGCAAGGTGCAATAGAGGTAAGCTACAGGTAAGTATCTTCTGTATATACATGCTCATCTCTTAATTGCATTAGGTTCTTTGTATTCTAATTTGTTGTTTTTGTTTAGCACTGACATATGCTCTGCAAGATGAGGTAAGTTTTACTATTATCATGTCATGGGTATTTCCTTGAAGACTTTTTTCAGGTATTATATATTCATCAAGAGAAGACTCTATGCATAATATAATGTTCTAAAGAATGAGAAAGGGTAGCATGACAAGACCAACAATCAAGGTGCAGAACAACAACAATAAGTTCACCACATGAAGTCTTCAAGTGGGAAGCACTGCATACGGACATTGTATAAGTATCATTATACAGAGTCATTGTAAAAGTATCATTGTACAGAGTCTTTGTAAAAGTTTTACAAGTGTCTATCTACCAAGAGTTGAAGAGGCAGTGTCACGAGGTCTAGGATCATCATTAGGTGGTTGTGTCATTGTTGGGGTTATGGTCTAGTGTGTATTCTTCTTCTACATCATTCTATATCATTGTAAAGTGGATCATTTCCCCTGGTACCGGAGTCTATTCTTCTTTTATTCTTCTATAGTGTGGTAGGGTGGTGCTAGGCTGGTGCATGAAGTCACCAATAGGTTCAAGCCTGTGAAAGCTTCAGGGTGGTAGGGTGGTGCTAGGGTGAGTTGTAGCTCATTGCGTGTTGGGGCATCCGTTCACTTGACTAATGAAGAATCTCGGGCGTTGGAGCGTCCATGTAGTGGGAGCTGGAGAAGAATGCTTTTCTAGAATTCTAGGACATTGTTGCTTTCATTTTAGTTGGGGCTAAAGATTAAAGAATTTATGAGAAAAACGTTCAGTGGTTTTTGACCCGGAGGGGGTTTTCCACTTAAAATCTTTGTGCCTCCTAGGTTCTTTTATTTACTGTTATTACTACATAAATGTTAATAATAATTGAAGATTAAATAATGCCCTAAAAATATTTAAAAGTGCTAATTGTTAAGGAATACTGATTCACCCCCCTCTCTCAATATTTTCCAACAATTGGTATCGAAGCTTGGTTCCTTCTGTAACAACTTGACCGCTGGAAGTTAGTTTTCAGAGCATAGAGATGGGAAAGTAAAAGAAGCGGGTTACAAGGATTTCAAAGGAAGGTACGAGTACAACAAAATCTCAAGAAAGTGAGTATTGTGTACCAATCCCTGATTTTGATGCAGATAATTACTAGATATGGGAATCTGGGATGGATTTATCTTTGTAGACACATGGAGTATGGGAATCAATTGTTTCTAGAGACACATCTACCAACGAAGATAAAAGGTACAATTCAAAGGCCATGAATGTAATTTTGAATGTTTTGATAAATTCTATGAAAACAAAAGTTGGTCAATGTTCAACAGCTAAAGCTCTTTGGGAAAAGCTTCATAATCTCTATTCAAGAAAGAAATCAGGTCAAGATGTTATTGAAAACTCGGATCCTTTTGAGTACGATTAAGAAGGGTTGACCATAGAAGAATTTTCTAAGGAGGCAATCAAGCTTATAAAAGAGCTCAAGGCTAAGAAGATCTGTTCCAATACTCTTGAAGAACAAGTTCAAGGTCCCAAAATTGAAGTTGAATAACACAAATGTATTGAAGAGTCACTTCAAAGGAAGTTGGAATAAATCAATAATACAATGACATGAGACCTCAAGAGCGAATTCCAACAGAAGCAACAAGAAATCGACATAACATTTGCATAGATTAGCAGGATCACACAACAGATGTAGGAAGTAGAAATTGAAAGGAAGGAATCTGATCAAAGATACATATCTATCGTTAACCAAAAGCAAAATGAATTAGAAACATCTTCAATAGAAATACACAAGCTTAGGATTGAAAATGAGAAGCATAAGGAATAGATATAGGTTCACAACAAAGAAGTAGAGAATACCACTCTTCTCAAGATATAGGTTGATGAGTCAGAAAAAATTAGGAAGATGATGAAAAGATGGTTTCAACAAGATCTTGCTCAAAAATAAGAAGAACTTGATGCAACACGTGATGAGATCAACAAACTCAAGGGATTGCAAAAAGAATACTTACAAGATAAGATAGATGAAGAAGCGAAGATGAAGACAATTATAGATGGTAAAGCTCCAGTTGATGAAGGTACAAGCTCCACAGCTTCGTAGGATGATTCTAAGAAGGAAGTTGATCAAAGTGAAAAGCCAAAGGAGAATGTTGCAACTCCAAAGAATAAGACCAAAGCAATAAAGAACAAAGGACCACAAGAAACTACAACACTGCCTCCAAAGAAGAATGAAAAATCTTCGAGGTATGTTTGTTTATTTAATGTTTATTGCTTTTTATGTGCTAACTATGGACATATGGCTAGGGATTGTGAAGTTTTTGACCGGCACAATCATTATCTGAAAAAATCTAGAAGAAAGTTTGCAGGATCACGAGCTAGTTTCCACGATGATTTTGTTAGAAGAGAATACGTGCTAGATGAGCCAACTATTGAATGTTTCAAATGCCATAACTATGGCCATAGCGCTCGTGGTTGCAAATATCAGATGGAATCGCCTATGGACAACATTGAACGCTTCAAGTGTCATAACTATCGCCACATGGCTCCAGATTATAGGAATAAGAAGGTCTAGAAAAGGAAACAGGTACAGGAAGACAAAGCAGATAACAAGGTTTCGACAGTTATGATTTCAGGATTTGTAAAAGCAAAAGGTCATGGGGACTTATCAGTTACTTTAGATAATGACTCAAGTCAAGATGGCCTGTTAGCTGACTCACTATTTTGAACAACATCCATTAAAGATGATACACATATAAATACAACATCTTGACTATTGGATTCAATTTCCAAGGTTTGTTGGAATTTCAGTAATTGTACCAAAAACCTAACATATTAGGTATCCAGCATTCTCCCCCTTAATATGAATGGGTGTATATGAGTCTAAGAAGAGAGCTAAAGTGCAAAAATGCAAGGAAGCCAATGGCTGGATGTGGTTTATGAAATCGTGGATTAAGTAAGACCACAAGCCTAATGAGGTGGAAGGTGGTTTAAAGCTGACCACCAGCCAAATGAGGTAGACGAAGACAAGGTCTCTATCGGTGGTGTTCTAAGGTTGACCACCAACTCCAAAACTAAAGCTCGAAGCAATTCCTGAAACAATTCCAAATCTGGATAGAAGCTGAAGTCTTCTACTGATGGAAATGCTCCTTGATAATGGCTTGAAGATCACCACAAACTGATGTCAGTTTGAAGATGAACAAAAAATGATGTAACATAAACTGAAGTCTTCTGCTTGTGATGTTTTAAGGTAGACTGCCACCAAAAAACATGTTCATGGAGCATAAATTTGTCTCTGGCTACAATTCTAAATTTGTTTATGGTTGACTCTGGCTCTAGGCTCTAGAAGTTGGCTATAGTTCAGATTGTGGCCTAGGATTGCTTGATAAATACTTGAAGCAAGTAGTTAACCATCAATTCCCACCCTATTAGATACAAGGTGAGAATATGAAGAAATATTCACTACAATATTAGTCAATACTTGAGAACAAATTATGAGGTATGGCTGGTATATCTTCTTGGCTATTGAAGATCATTCCAAGAAGTGATCCATCCAAGGTGAATATTAGTTCTTGCAGTAGTCTTGTTTTTGGAACATTTGTCTCAATGATGAGAGTGCTTACCACAATGCTCATAAGGGTGAATATCAAAACATTGATCTTTCACATGGCCAACTCGATCACATTGTTGCCTTTTGAAAATATGTGGTGAAGATGAATCATCCTAAAGAAAACCAACACTATGAAACTGATGGGCTTGGAATAGTCTAGAATATGAAAGGGATAATCCTTGTCATATCCATGACCAATTTTTCCTATTGTTAAGAACTTCTTCCCAAGTCTTGATGATGGACTTGGGAAGTTCAGGCTAAACCTTTAGATTTTAAAGAAAATATACACCTAAAATGACCTTACAAATCTAATTAATGTCTAACTGCTAATGGGAGTTAGACTAAAAATGGAGTTGCTCTAAACATTGACAAGTTCATAATTACCACTCTTATGTTGTAGTTCATCTCATTGTAGTTAAGATTCAAGTTCTAGAAACTCCTTCTTGTCTTGTGCATTTTACAAATAGGTTCGAATGTCAGAGAGAGTCTCCTTGCTGATTATGACTGTGTTATGAAAAACATAAAGTATTAGAGTGTTTAGTAACTCTAATACATTAGTAATTGGAGTCATTTTACAAAACTCAAGCTTAGAAAATTAAGGGTGTCAACATTAACTAAAAACGCACCCGCTTACATTGCGAATTTAACAAGTAAAAGATGAATATTTATCAATATAATATTTAGAATGCTCAAGGAGAATAAGAAGAAAGGAAGGGAAAACCTTCAAGGTGAGAATAAACACCCAAGTCTTAGTTGGTGTTCAAGTACACAAGGCCAACTGCACTACTTGCCTCTTTTATTTCTCTATTTAGATGAAGTATTCCTTGAGGTGAATAATTTGAATTTTCATAAATTATTAATTCACGCACATTAAATATGAAAAACCTCAAAATAATTGATGCGGCCTTGGAATTTTACCCCCCCATTTAACTCGACGTTTAAGTAAGTTTAGAATTAACCATTTTTACTTTACTTTCTCATTTCACTTCTCCTTCACCATTTTTTTTAATTCAATTGATAAAATAATTTCACTTCATTTTTTTCTAAATAAATGAGAATTTTTTTCTTTACCAATACCAATATAGTTCTTTTAAATATCTTTCAAGTTCCACCACAATTTGAGGCAACTACCATTCACTTGATATTACCAAATTCTTGCATGTTCTTCATCCCAAATTTTTTGTGATAGAGACATCCTACTCTTTGCTTTCACATTTCTCTTTGTTTCTTTCTCTCTACTTATTACCACACAAAAAAACTAGAAATAATATCAAAATTCAAGAAAATGTATTCACCTTCTGAAAATATCTTTATTGCTCAATTTCTTTTAAAATTTTACCAATCCTCGTATAAAATTAAAAACTCCGTAAATCATTACTAGTTTCACTCTCCAATAAATCATTACTAGTTTCTACAATCCACTTACATATCAATTCCTCCCTGCCAAATCTATATCATTACTTGAAATATTTTTAAACCACTTACCTTTAAAACTATATATTTTTTAATTTTCAATCTCCATGCTATTTTATATATTAAAATAAAAAGCAAATCTTTATTGAAACACGAAACTCTCATAATAAATTATTAAACATTCATGTACATTTCATTTGGCTTTGGATTTTCCTCTATTAAATAATTTTGTACATGTGCTTCTTCTCGTTCTCGGTCATGGTCACGTGAAGATAACTCTCTAGTTTTCTATTTCAACCATATTCAAGACTATCATCACAAGAAACCAATATTCCTCTTATCATTGATTCGAACCAAAAACTGAATGAAATAATAAAACCTCGTATTCTTTTCTTCTTTTAATAGTCAATTTTTTTTTCTTTTCGGGAGCAACAATTATTCTTGTGTAAACTCTTCTTCATTGAGGAGCATCCATGAGCAATTGAGGTTCAAAAAATTTATCAGGCAAGAACAAAACTCCCCACTTGCAAGTATTTGATAAACATTTTCTCAATCTTCAATCTCAAATTTTCACATGTTCTGATATCATTATTAGAATGTGCAACTAGAATGAAAGGATGGGTGTGAATTGCAATTCCATTAAAGATGATATACATATAAATACAACATCTTGACTCTTGGATTCAACTTCCAATTTTTCTTGGACTTTCAATAACTCTAACATAACCCTAACATATTAGGTATCCAACATAATCCCTTTTAGTGCTTGATAAATCCATGGTTAAGATGGATCTATAATGATTTTCTTTCTCTATATATGTAAACCATGCATACCTTTTCACTGTTTAGACACTATATATATATATATATATATATATATATATATATATATATATATATATATATATATATATATATGAGTTAAAAAATGTGGAAAGAAAGGTTCAATTTTACTTTAGCCTTAGTCAAATTGAGAAAATCGAATTTCCACATCAACAAGACAACTTGGAGGCAATTAACTAGTGCGAAATGGCTCTTGTCACTCAATTCGCTTAGTAAATTCCAGTTAGGGGCTTGGAGTTCAGTCATGCATGCGTTGATTTCTAAATTTTAGCAATCTAATTTAGTTATTTTCAATTGTATTCAATTAACTAACCTCTGACTATTGATAGAGTTAGTTGAAGGTCAGTTGTCCAGGGGGACAATATAAATCAGATATCTGTCAATTAAATCATCAATCAACCAAAAATAGCACATGAATGCATGTAATTTTAATTTCTCATTTGAGGTGGAAGACATAAGGACAATGTAACATGAGTTGTATACTAGTTGAGTGTACAATTGTTGCATGAAGTCAAGAGATCAATTCCTTGCAAATTGAAAAAGGAATTAAGGACTTAACTATTGTTTAGGATATCAAATTTTCCCAGATTTGTGCAAGGAAATAGGAGGTTGGAGGAGTAGATAATTGGCTAAGTGTTGGCCAGAGTTTTTCATTCATTAGAGAGAACAATTATTCCTTTGGAGGTTGTCCTCAGTGTTGGAGAAAGAAATTGTAATAGTTTCTCTATTCAACTAATTAATGAAAAGAGGCTTGAGGGGTTTTCCCCAGTGTTGGGTGTGGAGCTTGATTATTTAGAGATTTTTGTTTAAATCATATTGAATACTTAATCCTAATGGGGCAGAAACGTTGCCCGTTTAATCACTGTCAGGGGGGTCCAGGGGGGTGATGACAACTTTTATGAGCCCGAGGGAAACACACTCGAAGCTAAAAATAGATGACAAACTGCCTTGTAAAATATTGAAATTTCATAGTCAATTTGGGTCATTCATTAGGTAGATGACATAACGGTAGAAGTTGTGTTAATTTGGGGTTTTTTCCATAGAACGCACCCCCTCGGTTTATATGAGAGAATTGTGTTGTGGTTGCGGATTATTATTCTGAGCGAGGGAGAGAGAGAGAGAGGAGATTATGTAAGAGTGAAGAAGAAATTACAATAGATCTATTGTAGGTTGTATCTCTTGATTTTGTTGGATAATATAAAAGGACTGGTTGTTTCTCTGTGGACATAGCCTAAATTGGGTGAACCACATATATCTTTGTCTCTCTTGTTTTATGCTTTTTTGTATTTGTGTTTCCGCAATATTTTTTGTATTGCATTGCTTCGTAAATTAATTTCTAACACCCAGTTGGGTTCCCCTAGATATCACTATGTACTTGTAGTTTTGCTTGTTACATGTCTATGCATGTTGTTCTAAATTATGATTTCCATTCCACATATCAATAGAGTAGAATTGCATCTCTTGTTTTTCAGTTTTAAATCTTGAGCAGTTGCAATTTCTATCAAATTTCTACATGGTATTAGAGCCTTGAAATCACATTATAACTAGTATTTCAATATTTTCCCTAAGGAGTTTCGAATTTGTAGCTTCATTGTAGTAGCTTTTCTTTAGGAGCAAGAGAATGTCTTTTAATGACTAATATTGGAGTATGCCAAGGAGCGTAGCTCAAATTTCATAGCCTGGAAGGATAAAATGAAAGTAGTGCTTGATTGTAATGATGTGTTAGAATATGTTAAAACTGAAATTGCAAAACCCCAACAATATGATGCATAACAGTTATCCCAATGGAAGAACGATGTTGCAAAGGCTAGGAGAATTATTCTGGAAGGTGTGAAAGACCATGTAGTCTCAAATATCCATGACAAAGAGACACCATTTTCTATGTGGAAGATACTGAATGAGCTATTCAAAAATATTAGTGACCATAGAAAATTGGCCTTGAAAGACAAACTCCAAAACATAAGGATATAGAAGAATGATACCATTCCATAGTATCTCTCTAGATTTACTCAAGTTCATGATGATCTTGGAGGGGTTGGGGTGAACGTTGAAAAATATGACCTGGTGAGTCTAGCTCTTCCATTCCTTCCAAAATCCTGGAACAACTACTAGGATTGTGTGAATTGAAGAGAATTACCGAACTGGGAAAGGTTGGGGTCTGATTTGGTTCAAGAATAGTTCTATAGAAATACGAAATACGGAACATCATCCAAAGCAGAGGATGAAGAAAAAATTGCATTGGTTAGAAAGGGGAAGAAGGGAAAAAAAAAGAAAACTTGAATATGACCAAAATAATGGAAATAAGAAAGACTTGAGCAAGATAAAATGCTTCCGCTGTCATGAATATGAGCATTATGCAACAAAATTTCTGCACAAGAAGTCTAACAAGAAGACTTCAGGAGGAGTAAGAGGTGAAGCACTGGCTTCACAATTTGAGTTACGATTTGCCCTGATAACATGAATGGCCAACACTATTATGGGGAGTGTGTGGTACCTTGATTCTGGTGCCTGATTCCATATGAAAGAGTGCAAGGAGTTTTTCAGTAGCCTGGAGGAGAAGGATCTTCAGATGCATATCAAAATGGGGGATGATGGGAGGTCCAATTCTACAAGAATTGGTGTTGTCACCTTCAAGAGGGAGACAGTCTCTCCTCTTAGCCTCAAAGATGTTATGTTTGTACCTAGACTGAAGAAGAATCTAATATCTGAAGCAGTATTGGAGGATACATGTTATGATGTTATTTTCAGTAAAGGGAAAGCATTTCTAAGACACATAGCTACCGAGAAAGTGAAGCATATTGGAGTTCAAGTGAAGAACCTATACACACTTGAGGTGGTTGATTACATTGCATTGAGCGGCAATGTAGAAAATGTGCAAAGTCGATATGTTGGAGAACTCTAGCATAGGATATTTGGTCATCTATGCCATGGTGACTTAAAAATCATGCAGCAAATTACCACCAGTATCCCTAAAGGTTCCCTTGATTGGCAGGATGTTTGCAAGGGTCGCACATTAGGGAAATATGTCGAATCCACTTTCCATGAATGAGATAACAGAGTAGATGAAATATTGGAGCGAGTTCACTCTGATGTTTATGGACCCTTTTCTACAACCTTGAGACCAAAACATAGGTACTATGTTATTTTTATTGATGATTTCTCTAGAAAATGTTGGATCTTCTTCAAGCAGAAGAAGGATGAAGTTTTCTCAAAATTAATTGATTTCAAAGCATTGGTTTAGAAGGATATTGGGAAGAAGTTGAAGGCTCCGAGGAGCGATAATGGAGGTGAAATTTTTTCAAATGCCTTTAAGGATTTCTATGCCAAAGAAAGTATTCAAAGATAACTCATAGCACCCCATAACCTACAGAAGAATGGGGTAGATGAAAGTAAGAACACAAGCATTATGGGAACAACAAGATACATGTTTCATAATCAGGGGCTACCATTACATCTATGGGCAGAACCATGCAACACCACAATCTACTTTTAGAATGAGAGTCGCCATAGAATACTTGGTATGATCACACAAAGGGAATATTTCTTTGGGAGAAATACTAATGTCTCTCATTTCAAAATTTTTGGAGGCATATTTATTGTCATGTATCCAAGGATTTGAGGATGAAAGTTGAGCCTACAATAGAGTTAGGATTTTTTTTAGGATACACTAAAAATCCACACAATTACCGAGTGTATTTACCTTCGCTAAGGATGACAGTTGTGAGGAGAGATGTAAAGTTTGATGAGGAGAAGGATATGAGATGATCTTTGGAATGAGAGTTGAGTATCACACCAGAGTAGGAGCTTCTAGCTCCAAAGGTGGAGCCTTAGAATGAGCTTCAGGAGGTTGTGGAGCAGCCACATGTAGCAATCAGAAAGGAGGCACAATAGAGGCACCCACTCAACCAAAATATTCTAGAGAAGGTAGAAAGAGAACCAGAGAAGCTAATGGATTTTTGCAAGATGCGAGGAAGAATGTGAGAGCCCCTACATCATAGTGCAAACAAAGGAGGTCACTTGATAGGTATGGTAGTTACATGGCTCTCATGACAAGGCTCATTGAGTCAGAGCCTTATTCATTTGAGGAAGTCGTTCCTCAACATTTTTAGGTTGATGCCATGGTTGAAGAATATGAATCCATCATGAAGAACAATGTATGGTAGGTGATTCCACGACCAAAAGGGAAATCACTGGTTGGTTCCACATAGATTTACAAAGTGAAGCATGCAGTTGATGGGAACATCAAGAAGTACAACGTCAGATTTGTGGCCAAAGGATCCTCTCAAGTAAAGGGAGTGGACTATGAGGAAAATTTTTCACCAATTGCAATATATTCCTCAAGCTAATCCATTCTAGCATTGGATGCACAAATGGGTGGAAAATACACTAGATGGATGTGAAGTATGCCTTTCTCAATGGTGTTGTTGAGGAGAAAATTTGCATAGAGAAGCTAGAAGGATTTGAGACGTATGATCGGGAGTCACATGTGTACAAACTTAGGAGATCATTGTATGGTCTCAAACAGGTGCCCCAAGCATGGTACACTCTGATCGACAACTATCTCAATAGATTGGGCTTCAACAAAAGTGAAGTAGATGCAAACCTATATCACATTGTGGTAGATGATAAGTTTCTTATTCTTGTTTTGTATGTTGATGATTTAATATTGATAGGTGATGAGCAGCTAAACCGCTCTTGCAAAGAGGATATTGCAAGGGAATTTGAGATGAAAGACATGGGATTAATGTATTACTTCCTCGAGCTAGAAGTATGCAAGATGAAGCTGAACTATATGTGTCTCATGGGAAGTATGCCTCTGAAATAATTCAGGGATTTCACATGGAGAACTGTAAGCCTATGGACACACCTCTTGCTACAAACTCAAGGAAAGAGAGAGGAACTTTAAGTGAAGAGGTTGATGTTACCATTTACATGCAACTTTTGGGGTCTTTGATGTATCTTGTGAACACCAGACCTGACATGTGTTATGCATTAAACCAACTTAGTCAGGATATGATGAGGCCTACCAAGCTATATTGGAAGGTATCAAAGCATGTGTTATGGTAACTTAGAGGCACTACAAAGTATGGATTATGGTACATGAGGATAGAGGGAGTGAAGCTCCAAGGCCTCATTGATGGGGATAGGGCAGGGATTCCATCATACTGTTAGCTTTGCTACATGTTGCCGTTATTCAAGGAGCAGAAGTGAGCTCAGTCCTTGGCTTTGCTAAAAGGAGGCCTCTACTAGTCATTCTCACCTTATCCATTACCTCTTGCACTCTCCTTTCATCTCCATATCCTACGCCCTTTCGTGAAAAAAAAAAACAAACATATAAAACTCCATTTTCTTAAGCCCCGGGCACTTAAACCTATGAACCCACACCCACACGACCACCCACCTTCACAAACCCTCCGCCATAATCATAACCATCGATCAACGCACCCTGATCCAACGGTCCCCGCCATATTCAATGAACAACCCGCCCGTTTATTTCTTCCACCGTCCAATCATCCCTGCCGCGTTCGAACGACATTCGCTCCTCCCACATCCGCAAACCAATGGTGCGATAACTTGTGATGAAAAGTGGTTTCGCCCGTACCCTGCCACCACGCATCACAGGTTGAATGGAATCACACACCCCTATACATTTATCGCCTTAGGCCCTGAAGTGGTGCGATCAATACCGCCCGCCGCCGAAACCACTTTCCTGCCCGCTAACTCCCGTGCATCTCCTCCATCCGATAGCCATTGGATCTACCCGCTCGAGATCTAATGGTTTATGATCACCCCACTCCCACCTCCTCTGATATCCCTGTTGGCTCATCTCCGCCGTTCATCTGCCCGATCCAATGACCAATATTGCTCCGCCATCCGACTACTCCACCCACTGTGCAATCCACGTACTGTAACCATTTATGCTCCTGAAAGGACGAAGGCAATCAAATTTCGATACCAGATGCATTTCCTCCTCAACAACTACATTCCATGGACAACATGATCGAGAAGGAAAAGGACGGAGCCAAGCAGGTAAATGCATTCAACAGTTATGGGACGTTATCCCATATAACACTCCACCTACCTGAGAAGGACAACAGAGCTCCCGAGAAGATCAGATTCATCCACTAAAGCAGGGAAATTGCACCAAAGACTCCATCAGGCAGTTAAAGTGGTTGGTGGTCAATTATGACCTCCTCATACTTAGAATGGCCGAGTGCCTTTGTATCGAAACTCTATATATACCCAGAAAAGAGATGTAATCAGGGTTGATGGTTGTTGTTTTGATGTAAGGTTCAACTTCTGGAGACTGTAACTACTTTGATACTTGCAGCATCTTGTCTTCATTTTCAGCTAATACAAGATTCTTTTGCTGTTAATTGCTCACTTTCCATTTCTATTCTGTTCCAGGCTATGCCTGATATGCAGTATCCCTGAACTCTTGATGTATAGCATTAGAGGAGTTGTCATCCTACCTCTGTGTTTGAATCTTGCATGTATCAGTGAATGTGTTAATTAGGTTTCTTTTCACTTAGTGACAGAGAGCTGTCATCTTGTCTGTGCACTAGGGAATTAGATTTGTAGACCTCTTTACTGGTTGCAGCCGGCCATCATAGGGTCCTGTGCATTTGTTGGTGTGGTCAGTATTCTCCATATTCACCCAATCCTTAAACTATGAGTAATTGGTGGTCTAAAGCCTTGTAGTCTGGGGGTGTTCACGCATGTCTAGAGTCAAGCAAAGTAGGAGTGGTTATCTAGCTTGAACAAGCATCATTCCTTCCATTCATCCACTTCCAACATTAAGTTGAGTTTGTAATGTTCCCGAGCATCTCCGATCTACAACCTAGGAGAGTTTCTTGGGGTGATAACATTAATTGGCGCCGTTGCCGGGGAGAGGAGATTGAAGCTCAACTTCCTTGGGAGAACGACACAGTTCCATGCTTTGATGATAGACAAAGTCTGGACACATTTCTGGTTGTAATCATCTATATGGCGACTCTACTGGAGAACCAACCTGGTGGTGACTACACATTACAGTTCTGGCTCAGTTTGTGAGGCATACTTGGAGAAATCCTCAAAAATCGCCAGCTCCCAGTGCTTGACCCTGAGAAGATTGCTAAGCAAAAGAAAACATCACAGAAAGGAGCATTGGGATCAGGTAAGCCTAAGAAATCTTATGCATCTCTGAAAGAAAATATTACAGTTGAAAATATACAGTTTGAAGATTTAGAGCCTAGCTTTGTTAGTAAATAAATACCTTCAGAGATTCATAAAGCTCCTTGTTCAGTTAGTTCCCCTTTAGATCTCAGTCCAAAGAAAGCCTCCCATATAGTTCATCATATTCCTTTGTGTTTTTCATCTATTTCATTACTTCCTACCATTCAATCTACTAGTATCCTTCCACCTATCCCAGTCATGGTAGGCCAACAAGCTCCCACAAAGATGGAAAGAATCATAGCTGCTAGGTATGGACCCCTAGTCTTTCGTGTTCCTTTGAATGCCATGCCTGCAGGAGAATATCAGAAATATATGCCCAAGTTCACTGGTTCAGAGGGAGTAATAGCTGAAGAACACCTTGAATCTTTTTATAGCTATGCTGATAACCTAGATATCAGTGAAGATGATGTGTGGATGAGAGCATTTGTCCAGAACCTTGATGGAGAGGCTAGAAAATGGTTCAGAGAACTACCCCATAGGTCCATAGCAGACATTGAGGCATTGGATGATGCATTCCTCAAACAATGGGGGGATAGGAAAGATCTACTCTATTACCATACAAAGTTTGGAAACCTAAAGAGGTAGAATGGGGAATCATTGCCTGATTTTAATAAAAGATTTAACCGTATGTATAGTAAGATACCAGCTGAAGTGAAGCCTACCCCCACCTATGCCAAACTCACTTACGCTAATGCTTTTGACTCTGATTTCTGCCTGCTTTTGAGAGAAAGAAGATGTGCCACTCTAGCTGATATGCAAGATGCAACAGTGGAGGTGGAATATAATATTATGGCTGTAGAAAAACTCAAAAGTCATGTTGACAGAAGAAGGCAGAGAGGTGAGGCTTCTTCTTCCTCTGCTTCATCTTTAAAACCCAAATTAGATAAAATGACTAAGATGATAGAGTCATTGGCTGCTGAGACATCTAAGCTGAAAGTTGAGCAGAGTTCTGGGAAAGAAAGGTTTCAAAACACATTTGCTCCAAGAAATCAAAATCCATTCAGAAGAGCAAATGAATAGTTGCAAATCATTCAAAGGAGTAAAGAAGCAAATGAAGAACAAAGAGTTAAGGCTCCTTTCCAAAATGTAGTCATGGAGGAGGAACAGTTTGAAGAAGAGGATGAAATTCACTGCATGGAAGATAAAGGTAGTGCTACCTTTTTGACATTGGCTGCATATGAAGAATCATTACTACAACACCAAACTAGTAAAGAGTGGGACATATAGGCTATTCTATAGACTGGTGAATAGCAAAGATACAATCTGAGGTCAAAGGCAAACAATGTCAAGGAGAATCCTGCCAAAAGAGCTGTCGTCCAAATAGAGCAACAGAATATCAGACAGAAGAAGTTAGCAGCTGATCCAACCATCCTCAAAGCACCAGCACAAGAGATAAGAGGTCTTGATAATTCCCCTTCCCCTTTCAGTTTTGAGTCAGAAGTCCAGAAGTTAAAAAATATCTGTACTTCTGATAGAACTAGTAAAGAGTGAAGTTTCTAGAAAGCCTATGCTTAATGCCCTTGAGCTGAAAGCCACACAAACCTCCACTAACTATGTCAATTTGCAAGATGATAAGCCTGCAGTTGTGCTTAGCCCGATGACTGAACCTGCTGATAATAATTCTCCATCATTTTATGTCTCCTTGACCATTCATGACAAAATCCTCCACAATTGCCTGCTAGACACAGGGGCTAGCCACAATTTGATGCCAAAAGCTGTCATGGAAGAGTTAGGTCTTGATATCACTAGACCATATCATGACTTATTCTCATTTGATTCAATAAAGGTAAA
This sequence comes from Pinus tabuliformis, assembly GCA_031772625.1. NCBI lineage: Eukaryota > Viridiplantae > Streptophyta > Pinopsida > Pinales > Pinaceae > Pinus > Pinus tabuliformis. The sequence continues at coordinate 1,425,906,111 of CM062816.1, forward strand.
ATGCCTAGGATTAATTAAAGACCTGGCCATTACATTAACTCAGATGCCCATGAAGAGCATGATGATGGACATTGTGGTGGCAAATGTCCCTCCTAAGTTTGGCATGATGTTGTCTAGGGATGGATTAAGAGACTAGGTGGGACATTACAGAATGACTTATCTTATGCCACTATCCGAGTTTTTGGAGGGGAAAGCAAGAGATTGTATAGAGAAGCATAGCTGGCCTACATTATCAGTGATGAGAGGAATCCTTCTAATCATCCCATATATGCTGTGGACACTGACTTTGGAGCTTGTATTCTCCAAATTGAGGAATCCTAGAAGGCCTTATTGCAGCTAAAGAAACCAATATCCTAGGCTGAGGGAGAGCAAGGAAGTCAGGTTTGGGAGATGTTATTTGATGGAGCATGTTCTAGGGAGACCGCAGGAGTAGGGGTGGTGCTGATATCTCCAAAACAGGAAAGCACACATCTGTCTTTTAATCTAGCCTTTCAAGTCACAAACAATATAGCAGAGTATGAGGCTCTGCTATTGGGTCTCAATGTAGCTAAAGACAGAGGAATCAGGAACATAAAGGTGTTTGGAGATGCTGATCTTATCATTCAGCAAGCGAATAAAACATTCCAAGCAAAGCACCCAAGGCTGAAAGCATACAGAGATGAGGTATGGAGACTCAAAGATTCCTTTGATAATTTTTGTATCTCATATATCCCACAGTAAAAAATAAGCTTTCTGATTCCCTTGTTGTGTCTGCTAGCATGTTTATACCTCCCATGCCTCCCAGGCTAGTTTATGAAGTCCAAATGAAATATAGACCATCCTTGCCTGATAATGTCCAGCATTGGAAAGTTTTTGAAGATGATGATGAAGTGAATAGGTTTCTGCAAGTCATTGATGAATTCTATGAAATGCAAATTGACCAAGAGAATGAAGCCTTGGAAGAAAATCCCCAATCCTAGCTTAGAAACAAAATTGGCAAAGAGAGCATTGTCCAACTACCCAGCAATCATATACCTAAAGGTCTAGTTCCTTTAGAAAATCTGTTTGACCAAAATGAGGTGCCTTACAAGGCTGCCCAAAAAGAAGACCAATCTGCAGTCTGTAAGCATAATATAGCGAGTCCAGATCAGCCCAGATACATAAATTTGTCCACTCATCTATCTGCTACCCAAAGTGCTGAATACTGCAATTTAATGAAGCAATTCGCTAATGTCTTCACCTGGGAATATAGTGACCCGAAAACATATGACAAGAATATCATCCAGCATAAAATCCCTTTAGATAAAGACACCATTCCTTTCAAGCAGAAGCTGAGACCAATAAATCCTCTGCTCCTCCCTTTGATTGAAAAAGAAATAGAAAAGTTACTGGCTGCCAAAATCATAGTCCCTCTCAGATATTCAAAGTAGGTAGCCAACTTGGTAGTGGTGAGGAAGAAAAGTGGAGAAATCAGGCTATGGGTTGATTTCATAAACTTAAACAAGTGCTCCAAGAAAGACAACTATCCTCTACCCAAGATGGAGCATTTGTTGCAGAAAGTCTCAGGAGCCAAAGTAATGTCTTTCTTGGATGGATTTTCAGGGTATAACCTGGTTGCTGTACATCTAGATGACTAAGAAAAAACTGCATTCACCACTCCTTAGGGCACTTTTATTTATTCTAAGATGCCTTTTGGACTGATGAATGATGGAGCCACCTTTCGGAGAGCTATGGATATAGAATTTGTGGGAGAGAAGGATAAGTTTGTCCTTGTTTACCTTGATGATATAACAGTGTACTCCAGCAGCCATCAAGACCATTTACAACATTTAAAGAAAGTGTTCCTGAAGTGCAGAAGGTTTGGGATTTCAGTCAATCCTAAAAAGTCACAGTTTGCTTTAGAAGAGGGCAAGCTGTTAGGACATGTTGTTTCTGCTGCAGGTGTCAGAATTGACCCAGAAAGAGTAAGAGCAATACAGACTTTGTCTGTCCTGAGATCAAAGAAAGACATCCAGTCCTTTCTGGGCAGAATAAATTTTGTAAGGAGGTTTATCCCAAATTTTGCAGAGCTGGTAAAGCATATTACCTCCATGTTGAGAAAGGGGTCGGTGATCAAATGGACTGATGCAGCAAGAAGATCCTTTGAGTCCATTAAGAAAGCTATTATGGAAGCTCCCACTTTAAGAAGTCCTGATTACAACAAGGAGTTCCATATATTTTCATTTTCCTCTGAAGACACCCTTGCAACAGTTTTATTGCAGGCAGATGAACAATGCTTAGAGCATCCAGTGGCCCTTTTCAGCAAAACATTAAGGGATGCTGAGCTGAACTATGATATCATCGAAAAACAGGCATATGCTCTTATCAAGTCTTTGAAAGCTTTTAGAATTTACATTCTGCATTCCAAGATAATTGCATATGTACCCTCTGCTTCAATAAAAGATGTTCTAACGCAGCTTGATGCTGATGGAAGAAGGGCTAAATGGATTGCAAAGCTGATTGAATTTAACATAGAATTAATGCCCACCAAACTGGTCAGAGGTCAGGACCTTGCCAAACTGATGGTAGAAGAAAATTACAGAACGCTGGACATAAATCTCATGAGCACGATTCCAGAGAATGGTCAGATAGATGAAGAAGTAGCTGAACCAGGAAAAAATCAGTCATTGGTAGAAAATATAGCTTCTTGTGATTGGTACTATGCAATTGCTCAATTTTTGCTGAAGCTAGAAGTTCCTCCAGGCCTTAGTTCAAGCCAAGCTAGAGCTATTAAGCTCAGGGTAGCTAGATATTTCATTCATGAAAATCTGCTCTAATGGAGGGACCCCTTTGGAATTTTTTTGAGGTGTCTGGACAAAGAACAATCCATGGATGTAATGCTGCAGTTTCATTCCAGCATATGTGGAGGGCACCATTATTGGAAAACTACAACCCACAAGATCCTGAGAGCTGGGTACTATTGGCCCACTTTATTTTCTAATTTCTTTTCATTTGTTAAATCTTGTGACAGGTGCCAAAGATTTGAAGGGAAATAGCAATTGAAGTCCCTGCCCCTAAAACCAATATATGCAAATAGCCCTTTTCAGCAATGGGGCTTGGATTTCATTGGAGAAATCAATCCACATTCCAGTGGCTAGCATAGATGGATCTTAGTTGCCACTGATTACTTCACTAAATGGATTGAAGCCATCCCTACCAGAAAGGCTGATCATAATGTGGTCATGAGGTTCTTGACAGAGAATATCTTCACCAGATTTGGTTGTCCACATAAATTGATCACAGACAATGCAGCAGCCTTCACAGCAAAAGAATTAGTGGACATGTGTGACTCAATGGGAATTATGCTAGTTCATTCCACCTTATATTACCCTCAAGGCAATGGTCTGGTAGAATCTTCCAACAAAAGCCTGATAAAGATAATTAAAAAGCTATTGGAAGACTATAAGAAAAATTGGGATTTTAAGCTCAAATATGCACTGTGGGCTGACAGAGTAACCACCAAGAAATCCACAGGGAATTCTCCATTCAAGTTGGTATATGGCACTGAAGCTGCATTCCCAATACAGTTCACTATCCCTGTGGTAAAGTTCCTACAAGAAGAGCAAAATGAGGAAGAAGACATGGCAAAGTGGATCACTGATTTAGTAGAGGTACATCAGATCAGAGAACAGCTGGTTGAAAAGTCTGCAACACATCAAAAGAAGATCAAGGAAACTTTTGACAGAAGGGCCAAAACAGATCATTTTCAGGTTGGAAACTTAGTTCTTAAGTGGGATGCACTGAAAGAGAAGATAGGAAACCATGGGAAGTTTGATGCTTTTTGGACAAGGCCTATTATCATTTCTCAGATTCAAGGGAACAATACCTTCATAATGCAAAGTATAGAAGGGGAGACATTTTTCGATGGCCTAGTTAATGGGTGTTTTATGAAAATTTATGTTATTTAAGGTCTTTTGGCCTTAAAATTGTGAATATGTTGTTTTATTAGTTTTAGTGTAAGCTCAGTTAGACTCCATGCCCAATGGAACACTAGGAAATTTTGCTAATTGGTTTTCACAAGAAAGGCATTGATCTGTAAGTTCTTAAGACCTCATAGGGAGGATCTCATCCCCAGAAGGAGCCAATGTTAGCTCTGCTACATGTTGCCATTATTCAAGGAGCAGAAGTGAGCTCAGTCCTTGGCATTGCTAAAAGGAGGCCTCTACCGGTCATTCTTACCTTCTCCGTTACCTCTTGCACTCTCCTTTCATCTCCATATCCTATGCCCTTTCGTTAAAAAAAAAACAAACATATAAAACTCCATTTTCTTAAGCCCCGGGCACTTAAACCTATGAACTCACACCCACACAACCACCCACCTTCACAAACCCTCCGCCACAATCATAATCGTCGATCAATGAACCCCAATCCAACGGTCCCCGCTATATTCAATGAACAACCCACCCGTTTATTTCTTCCACCATCCAATCATCCCCGCCACGATCGGACGACATTCGCTCCTTATGCGTCCGCAAACCAACGGCGCGATAACTCGCGATGAAAAATGATTTTTCCCGAACCCCACCGCCACACATCACAGGTTGAATGGAATTGCACACCCCTATACGTTTACCGCCTTAGGCCCTGAAGCGGTGCGATCAATACCGCCCACCGCCGAAACCGCTTTCTTGCCCGCTAACTCCCATGCATCTCCTCCGTTCGATAGCTGTTGGATCTACCGACCCAAGATCCAATGGCCTATGATCACCCCACTCCCGCCTCCTCTGATATCCCTGTTGGCTCATCTCCATCATCCATCTACCCGATCCAATGACCAATATTGCTCCTCCATCCAACTACTCTACCCACTGTGCAATCCACGTATTGTAACCATTCTATGCTCCCGAAAGGACGAAGGCAATCAATTTTCAGTACCAGATGCATTTCCTCCTCAACAACTATGTTCCACGGACAACATGGTTGAGAAGGAAAAGGACGGAGCTGAGCAGGTAAATGCATTCAATAGTTATGGGACGTTATACCATATAACACTCCACCTACCCGAGAAGGACAACAGAGCTCCTGAGAAGATCAGATTCACCCACTAAAGCAGGGAAATTGCACCAAAGACTCCATTAGGCAGTTAAAGTGGTTGGTCGTCAATTATGACCTCCTCATACTTAGAATGGCGGAGTGCTTTTGTATCGAAACTCTATATATACCCAGAAAAGAGATGTAATCAGGGTTGATGGTTGTTGTTTTGATGTAACGTTCAACTTCTGGAGACTGTAACTACTTTGATACTTGCAGTGTCTAGTCTTCATTTTCAGCTAATACAAGCTTCTTTGCTGTTAATTGCTCACTTTCCATTTCTATTCTATTCCAGGTTGTGCCTAATATGTAGTCTTCCTGAACTCTTGATGTATAACATTAGAGGAGTTGTCATCCTACCTCTGTTTTTGAATCTTGCATGTATCAGTGAATGTGTTAATCAGGTTTCTTTTCACTTAGTGACAAAGAGCTGTCATCTTGTCTGTGCACTAGGGAATTAGATTTGCAGACCTCTTTACTGGTTGCAGCAGGCCATCATAGGGTCTTGTGCATCTGCTGGTGTGGTTAGTATTCTCCATATTCATCCAATCCTTAAACTATGAGTAATTGGTGGTCTAAAGCCTTGTAGTCTGGGGGTGTTCATGCATGTCTAGAGTCAAGCAAAGTAGGAGTGGTTATCTGGCCTGAAGAAGCGTCATTCCTTCCATTCATCCACTTCCAACATTAAGTTGAGTTTGTAATGTTCCCGAGCATCTCCGAGCTACAACCTAGGAGTGTTTCTTGGGGTGATAACACATACATTAGAAGTACTTCAAGTGCTATATTCGATGTTAGGTCCACAACTATTTCTTGGTACAACAGGAATAAGAGGTCTATGGCACTCATCTCAACAAAGGTTGGATACGTGGCTACAAGCCAAACAACATGTGAGGCCACATGGATGAGGAAAATACTTGTGGGTATTTTAAGTCAGGAGATGGATCCAATAGTGATATATTGTGATAATTAGAGTTGCATTAAGCTCTCTAAGAATATGATATTTCATTATAGGTCCAAGAAAATTGATATCCAGTATGATCATTTGCGGGATTGTGTGCAGAGGAGAATTATGTTGCTTCAATACATTCCAACGGAGGAGACAGATGTTCAAAACTTGACAAATTAATTTCAAGAGGTAAATTTGAATTCTACAGGTGCAGGATAAGGGTGGTGAAAAATCCATTTGTTGCTAAGAGGGAGCATTGAAAAATGTAGCAAGAAAGGCTCAAATTGACTTTAGCCTTAGTCAAATTGAGTAAATCGAATTTCCACATCAGTAGGACAACTTGGAGGTAGTTAATGAGTGTGACATGGCTCTTGTTACTTAGATTAGTAAATTCAAGTTAGGGGCTTGGAGTTCAGTCATGCATGTGTTGATTGCTAAATTTTAGAAATATAGTTCAGTTATTTTGAGTTGTATTCAGTTAACTGACCTCTAAATATTGATAGAAATAATTGAAGGTCAGTTGTGCAGTGGGAAAAAATATAACTCATAGATCTATTAGTTAATTGATCAACCAGCCCAAAATATCTCATGCATGCATGAAATTTTAATTTGTCAGCCAAGGTGGAAGAGATAAGGCCACTATAACATGCATTATATACTAGTTGAGTGTAAAAATTGTTGCATGAAGTTAGGAGATCAATTCCTTGGTAATTCCATAAGGAAATAGGGACTTCTGTATTGTTTAGGAGCTCGAATTTTCTGAGATTTACGCGAGGAAATAATAGGCTAGAGGAGCATATAATTGCTTGAGTGTTGGCCAAATTTTCTCATTCAATAGAGAGAACACTTATTCTTTTGCAGGTTGTGCTCAGAGTTGGAGAAAGCAATTGCAATAGTTTCTATATTCCACTGATTAATGCAAAGAGGCTTGAGGGATTTTTTCCAGTTGGGTTCTCGTAGAAATCAATATGTACTTATGGTTTTTCTTGTTGCATGCCTCTGCATGTTGTTCTAAATTGTGATTTCCATTCCGCGGATCAATAGAGTAGAATTGTGTCTCTTTTTTTTCAATTTGAAATATTGAATAGTTGCAATTCCTATGAAATTTCTACAATATGGATATTGAAACAATTATTTTTAATTACTTCTTCCTTTTTAGCATTGAAATATTTTATTAGGATCAACATTAACATACTCTCTCTCTCTCTCTCTCTCTCTCTCTCTCTCTCTCTCTCTCTCTCTCTATATATATATTTCATATTGAAATATATCAGTTAATATGGATATTGGAACAATTTATTGAAGTTCTCTATTGAAATATGTATAAGAGAAATATAATTTTTTTATTTTAATTATTTTATCTCTGTAAAGTTGACATAAAATTATATTATTTAACTCAGACATTGAAATATTTTATTTATAACTTGGAGAGCCAAAGTGAAATATGTTTACATCTAATCCTTAATGGATTAGGATTATTTAGGCTTATAATGCCTTTAATCAAAACTAACCAAATATATATGATCATTTCTATTTTTATTATAGTCAATTTTTATTTATTTATTTAACTCAGAAATTGAAATATTTTATTTATAACTTGGAGAGCCAAAGTGAAATATGTTTACATCTAATTCTTAATGGATTAGGATTATTTAGGCTTATAATGCCTTTAATCAAAACTAACCAAATATATATGATCATTTCTATTTTTATTAGAGTCAATTTTTTTATTTTTATTTTTTTTAATTTAGAGTTTTTTTTTTTTAAACAAACACATGTCAAATCCACGTTGAGCATCGATAGAATCACACATTTCCCTCACTTTAAGTTGTTTTTTTTTTTTTTTTTTTCAAAAGGTGGAAAAGCCTATCAAACTCAGTTTGTCAAACCAACAGTGAGGACAGCCATCTCTGGCTGCTATCCGCAAATGTCAGTTGACACATCACTGTTATCAAGGAAAACCACGCCACCTGAAATAACCCGCTGGTGGTCCGTAAGGGAGCAGACTTTCACTCCTGCCAGATGCCTCTGGGTCTTGGGCCGTTAACCTGTTTCCTTACGTCCGAAGAAGACGAGCTCTTAGCCAAGCAGAAGCAGTTTTAGGGCATACTCCAGGCCCGAACACTTTAAGTTGTTGAATATACTTTTGATGTAATAAAAATTGCAATTTCTTATTATTTGAAAATCTTTACTATTGAGATCGAATTTTTTCCATCTCTTTTTTATCGAAAATTACTAAATTTTTCTATTCACGTGGATAATACAATCTAAATCATATATTACAAAGTGTACTTATGTTTATATATTTATTTAAAGGATTCAAACTTTTAACTTTGTCCCACTTGCACAAAACAAGTTTTTTATTTTACTGCATTTCTGCCCTTCGTCCTTTTAATTTGAAAACATGCTATTTATTTGACGTTCATCGATATCACTTTTATAATGTAGGGTATTTATTCCCTTGTTTACTTTGATTGATATTTTTGCATTACAAAGGAACGAAAGATGATTGCAATGAAAAGACAACATGAATATTGAAAACATACTTAATTAAAATATCCAAGGAAATGGACAAAACTAGGAATGCAATGGAATCCAAAGTCGAATTTTTAAATAAATATGGATTCTAAACTCATATGTTTGAGGATCTTGATATGTTAAAGATAGTGCAAACCAGTGAGGCTAGAATTTTTGTGTAATATTCATCGAAGTAGATGGTGATCTTCCCAATGGTCTTACATATCAATGTGATACTCGTCCAAAAATCCAATGATCTTTCTCTCTTTTGACTCAGACTCGTGGTAAATAAACATTTGTAAAATTTTCTAGCTATCTAAGTTGGGATGAAATGATGAATGGAGAATATTGTTCCTTGATGACTTGTACTTGCTTTGGTGATTTGTAATTGTTTTGAAATAATATTTGGTGACTTGTACCTTTTTCAAAAGGAAGAAAACTTTTCATATGTAAATTGGTGTATAGAGAAAAATATGCATGAGATGGAAGTGTTAAACAACATAAGGCCTAGTTAGTTGCTAAAGGATTTTCTCAAGTTAAAGGATTTGACTATAACAAAACGTTTGCTCTTGATGTCAAAATGAATTACATCTACCTTGTTGTAGCCCTTGATTCCTCTCATGGATAGTAGGTTCATAATATTGATATTAAATCTACCTTCATGGCTACGTTTAAAGTGACTCCATCCTCTTTTATTTCCATAACAAATCTTTCTGTGGTCTTAAGCAAGCTCCTCAAGATTCGTATACAAAAAGGAATAACTTTCTTCTTAACACCACATTTTCTAGATGTTATTTTGAGAACAATGTGAAAGCTAAGAAAGTAAGAAGCCATCTCATAATCCGTGTTCTTTATGTTGATTACCTTGTTCTCACCAGTAATGACCCTAAAAGTTTAAACAATATGAAATTGAGCTTTAAGAGGAATTTTGAAATGATAGACATATGATACTATCATTATTTCCTTGGTGTCCATTTATTGTAAAATAAGGAAGGAATTTATCTTTACACTTCTCCACCATTTTTACATGAAATATTGTAAACATACCCCTTTTTTATTTCAATTTGAAGCCAAACGTTCTATTACCTATGTTATACCATAATTTGATGCCACATTGTACTTTTAGTTAATTGGTAGCCTCTTATATTTGACTCACACCTATCCTGATATTTCTTTTATTCTTGGTTTTGTTTCCCAATATATGCAAACACCCCATGAAAGTCACTAAAAAATAGAAAAACGGATACTTTGTTATATCTGAGGTACACTTTAGTTTTAGATACATTATAATCGAGTCAGGACTCAATTGTTGGTTTGTTTCACTAATTTAGAATGGGTTGGAAATCTTAATGATTGGAAGTTTACGGCATGTTATGTTTTTAGTCTTGGTTTAGGATGTATCGGTTGGACCTCTAAAAACAAGTAGGCTATTTATCTTTCTCCAACAGATACAAAGTACTAAGTAGTGGTTAGAAATTTAGGTAGTCCTATGGTTTTGACAAATCCTTTAAGATTTTCAATTCTAGTGATATCATCCAACCACCCTTTGGTGCAACAATCAAATTGTTAACAAGATCATCAAAGATCTAGTTCAGCATCATCACATCAAACACATTGTTATATAAACGAACTTCATACAAAATTTCATTCATGATTGAGCTATTGAAGTGCTCTTTTACCCTACAAATGGTAAAGTTGTATACATTTTCATAAAGTCTCTTACAAAAGTGATTTTTTCTAAACATCGATTTATGTTAGGAGTTTAATAAGTTGTCATTACAGAGGTATAAGATATAATGCCTCCTTAATTATCCTATTGTGTCACCTTTATAAATACTTCAATCCTATCCCAATTTTTTCGTAAGGCTGGATTTTACAATATTTGGATACTTGGGAGTTTGTTAAGTTCAACTTAGTTTAATGTGTCTATTCAATACTATTATGTTTCTTAGTTTGTTTCTTTAGTATGCATTAGTTGCATTGTAATATGAAAATCACAATAAGTTCTATCCATATAAGGAATTGAAAAATCATGTTCTCCTCATTACTAATGATTGTTAATCCATGTATTAATACATGATTGGTCCATGATTTCTATTTTAAGAGTATGGAGGGTCATGTCTAATTATCAATTTTGAGAACTCTTTTATTCACATAATTTTATTTTGCATTAATAAAATTCCCTTAAGTGGTCACGTTTGCTAGGGCCGTGGACCATTCCCCTCTTAGATATTTTTAACCATGTATAAGTATTGGTGTTTATATCATTGATCTTGTTATAAGAGTAGTTACTAAAGATATCCATCTTGTATGGAATACCTTGTTTTCTTGAACAAATAATGGTGGATATTAAGAAGTTTAATGTTACAAATTCACTTTTTGGAATATGAAAATGGAATACATGTTAAGATATGAAGATATTTGGATTACTTTCACTATGGGATCAACAAATATATGAAATGAAAAATGGAACAATAGGGATAAGACAACATTAACTAATCTGGTTTTTCTTTGTATATTTTGTGATTCTCAATGTCTTGAAAGCCCCATTAGAAAAGGAGTTACAAGTGATGATAAATAGCTTGAACACTTGTAAGTCATTGGTAAATAAATTTTTATTGAGAAGAAAGACATGTACACTAAATATCAAGGAATCATAAAAGATTGTTGAGCACTTAAATCTATGATTGTAATCTTCGATTAGAGATCAGTGTATTTTCAAGGATTAAATAATAAATATCCTCAATAGTACAAATTATTCATTTGAGAATTTGGTAAGAACTATTTGTTCATCTCATGAAGATAATATTGATATTGAAACTATTATGGGGATAACTAAAGAATAAGGAGATAAGGAGACTATCAACAAGAGTGTCTTTAGATTCAAAACATTAGTTATAAGAGGTCACTCTAGGGAAAGGAGAAACAATGAATCATATGATAGATTCAATTCTGAGGGTCAATTAGTGAGTAGGAAGAGGAAAACCTAGGTAGTGTGCTCAAAGTGCAACCAAAAGGGGCATATAAAGAAGGATTGTCCTCTCTATAAAGGAAAGAATGGATAAGATGCAACTATGGTAATATATATTAACAATGAGCACAAGGAAAACATGGGCATGTATTTTACCACATCTTACTTAGCTACATAAGTTTATAGTGAATTGTGACTTATAGAATCTAGGAATATTTTTATGTGATGGTACATAAGGAGTGATTTAATTCCTATGAAAAATTGGATGAATTAAAAATTTTCTTACAAGATGATAGATCCTATAATGTAGTAGGTAGATGATCTAGTATAATAAGGTATAGATATGGAACAATCATGTATTTTATTGTTTCAAATGGTGAAGAGGAATCTTCTTTTAGTGACCAAATTAACTATTGAATTAATTAATGTGACAGCCATAAGGAATATGTGTAGTCTTAGAAGAGAGTCATTGATATTAGTTAATGGCATCAAGATTGGTACTCTTTATAGCTTTGATGTCCATGTCACTACTTGTGTTGAATTTAATCATAGTGTTGTAACAACTAGAAGTCTCAAGCCACCAAGGAGGTATATAAAGAAGTTGAAGGATCAGGTTATTTTTAAGGATTTAAATATTTTCCTATATATAGTATTGTAGGTGACTATTCTAATTTGAAAATTCATATGGATAGAATGTAGGTGAATATTCAATAGAAAACATGTAATTTACTATTAGAATTGGCAATTTTTTGGCGAATAACATCCATTTGATCATATATATGTAAAAAATAGGTTATTTTTTTCCCAAATTGGTGAATATTGTTTCTAAAAGATGTCCAAAAAATAGCCCATTTGTGAAATTTTGCCCCTAAAATTTTTGCTATGAAGGATGCATGCTTTGGAATAGGAGGCTGTGATACTTAGTGAGAAAAATCTATAGGATGCATGTTCGTAAGGAATTGCTAAAAGTGTGAACTTTAATCATAACTCCCTTTGTTTTGTTAACCATGTCTGTTGGTTATACATGCAAAGGATAAGTTTTATTTAAGCTCTCATAGAGCTAGAGAGATCGTAGGCACAATGAATTCAAAATTGTTTGGGCCTATTAATGTGGCCTCTACTAGTGCTGATAAATGTGTTGCCACTTTCATAAAGTAAGAATACATAGATTATGTTTTAAAAGAGAGAACAAAGAGATATTTCATGAATTCAAGAATTCAGATTTTATATGAGGGAGTAAAACAAACCAAAAAGTGAAATATCACATAACAAATAGTCATGGGAAACACTTCTCAAAAGGATTTCACACATTCTCTTAAATTCATGGGATTGAAATGGAGTAAAATCCACCATATCCCTCCACAATAGAATGAAGTGGAAGAAAGGATGAATATAATCCAAATAAAGAAGTGAAGCTTCATGACATATAATGCAAATTGAGTATATTATTTTGGAATAAAGTAATTACAACATTTTTCTAATTGGTCAAGTTGTAACCTAGTTCAATCTTGGGTGTCAAGATGGTTAAAATCTTGGGATGGAAGCAAGCTGATCCGGATTTAAATAGGAACGCAACAAATTACAGAGATAACCATAAACACAAAGATGCAGTGGAAATAATACTTCATTTCATTAATCTAAAATACTGAAATATGCTTACAAACAACAACGGAAATAGACCAGCTAGGGTGATGGTAGCTTATCTCTTAGAAGAGATGTGGTGGCTACATACCTCTGAATTGTGTTACAATGAGGATCGAAGGCCTATTTATTGTTGAGAAACAATGGAAAACCCTCAACATTGAAAAACCTAACCCTAGAAGATGAAACACCAAACTGTGGGCCCCGTTTGGGTAAATTGGTACATCAACTTCCTGGGGTCATAACTTTGGCATACGATCTCCATTTGACGCATACAATATCTTGTTAGAAAGATCTATCCAAGACCTACAACTTTGGGAAGAGCAACATTTGTCCATTGATTCATGTTGCTCCCAGTTTTCCCAAAAAACGTTGTTTAGGGCCTCAAAACGGCTCCGGATGTTCAGGACTCGAAAAACTGCTAAAAATAGTAAATTGTGCTATAATTAAGGAAACTAAAAAGCTGAAAGAAACAATGGTTGGGGTCCAAGTGGACTTGGCAGGTGGCCACAAATATCCACCTGGATCATTCCTCCCCCCTTAGGAATCAATGGTCCCCATTGCATTGAGTTCCTCCATGAGATGAGGAAACTTCTGCTGAACTTGGTCCCTGGTGAGCCACTTGCCCTGGTGAAGGAGTTGGCCTACTTTGACAACTCGATATAGTTGGATATTCTGCTGGCGAGTGTGCTTGATATATGTGTCCATGATCCAATCAGTTGCAACTTGTTCTATGCAAGCTGGATTTAACTCTATGGGTGTGAGTTGTTCTGCAACGTCGGATGTGTCTAGTAATGGTGGAAAGTATGGCCAAAGGCGGTCCACATTGAACACTAGGTGCAGGCCAAGGAATGGGGGAATGTTAACTCAAATGCATTTTCTCCCACAGCATTTGTAATGGTTGGTGTAAGGACCATATTAGAGTGGTTTCAGTTTCCGTTAGGCTCCAGTAAGGCGTTCCTTTTGCAAATGTAACCAGACTTTTTTTCCCACCTGAAACTTTTGTGGCACTCGATGTTGATCATATCGCTGCTTGTACTTGGAATTTGATTTCTCTAGAATGTCATGGACCTGCTAGCGAATATGTTGGATGTGCTAAATGAAGTTGGTTGCCTTATCTGTTTCAGACTGGACATGAGCCGAATCTACGTGAGTAGCTAGAAATGGCATGGCCACATCAATGGGACACAATGGTTGGAATCCCAAGCCCACTTGAAAAGGGCTGTGGCCAATAGAGCTGCGGACAGCCCAGTTGTAGCTGTGCTGAACATAGGGGAGGCTCTCATCCCTTGTGCATGGATGCTTTGAGTTGTACATGCACATAATGTGTACGATCATCCTGTTAACAACCTCTGTCTGGCCATCAGTTTCAGGATGGAAGGTTGTGGACTTAGTGAGTTTGGTGTCTAGCATCAACAAGAGACTAGACCAAAATGTACTGAGGAACCTGTTGTCTCGATCTGAGATGATAGACTGTGGGATCCCAAAGTGTGCCCACACTCGTTCAAAGAAGAGCTTAGCAATGGCTTCTACTATGATATTCTTCTTACAAGCTGCCATAATGGCCATCTTCGAGAACCTGTCGATGACCACGAAAACAAAGTCGTTTCCATGCTTAGTGGAAGGAAGGCCTGACATGTAATCCATAGAGATGGATTCCCAAGGTCGACTAGGGGTAGACAGTGAGGTATAGAAGCCTTCCTTCTTGATGGTTGGTTTGGCAATGGCACAGGCAGTGCATGATCTGATGTACTTCCTGACATCCTATCAAAGATTCGGCCAATAGAAATACTTCTGCAGTACTGCAACTAATTTCTTGACCTCGAAATGCCCAACAACCCGACTGTAGTGTGCTTCCCAAATCATCTTGGCACGCTTGCTTGAAGGAACACAAAGGTGAACCAGGTGGCATAACAAAGCATCCTGGAGGTGAAAATGGAACATGCTGACCCTCCAAGAGTGTCTGGTTGTGTAGCCAAATACTGGTTTGCTTTTGTAGAGACATGGCCAATTAGAAGTCTTGTGCCCACAAGAGTTGAGCACAGTGGTTAACGCCATGATCAGTGGTTGACTGAGGCTATCTGCAACATTATTGGTGCTGCCCTTATTATACTTGATATTCAAATGGAACTGTTGTAGGTATGTGGACCACTTCTGATGGTGATCATTCTGCAATTTCCCTTGGGTATGTATGAACTGCAGGGGTCGGTGGTCTATGTGGATGACCGTTTCCTTCCCCAAAATGTAATGCTTCCATTGTCGGCAGGCTTGCACAATGGAATACATCTCTTTGTCATAAGTGGGATACTTCCGGACTGTGTCTGAAAGTGTCTCACTGTGATATGCCATTGGATGCCCATTTTGAGTAAGGACTGCCCCAATAACATAGTCAGAGGCATCTTTCTCGACCTCAAATGGTTGTTGCAAGTCTGGTAATGCGAGCACTGGTGCTGTGCAGAGGTGATATTTCAACTCTGTGAATGCCTTATGTTGAGATTCAGACCAAAAGAATTTTGCTTTCACTCCTCCCTTGGTTACTTGACTCAAGGGCCAAGTGATATGAGAAAATCCCAACACGAACCTGTGGTAGAAGTTGGCAAGACCTAGAAAGCTGCGAAGCTCTGTTAGAGTGGTTGGAGATGGCCAATCTCGAATGACTTGGATCTTGGATGGATCCACATGCACCCCCTGTTCATCAATAATGTATCCCAGATACTGAACCTGGGTCACGCCAAAAGTGCATTTCTCCAAATTGGCACATAACTTGCATTGCAGCAGTGTTTGGAGAACCTGTTGGATGTGGTGGAGGTGCTCTTCCCAACTCTGGTTCAAGATTAGGATGTCATCCAAGTATACCACTATAAATGAGTTGGTGAATGGCAACACGATGTCATTCATTAGCCTCATGAAGGCTACCGGAGCATTCGTCAATCCAAAAGGCATAACCAACCATTCGAAAAGGCCCTCCTTGGCTTTGAAGGTAGTCTTCCACACATCGGAGGGCTCGATTGGTACTTGGTGATATCCTGACTTCAAATCGATCCTGCTGAAATATTTTGCGCCCTTCAGTTCATCTAGGAGGTCATCAATCCGTGGTATCAGGTACCTATTATGGATAGTGATCTTGTTCAACGCCCGATAGTCAATACAGAGTCTCAAAGTCCCATCCTTCTTTTGTACCAACAAAATTAGGCTCCCACATGGTGATGAACTTGGATGGATGTGACCTTTCTGCAGCAGATTTTGAATCTACCTCCTGATTTCATTGTTCTCCAAAACAGAGCCTCTATAGATTGGTCCATTGAGTAGTGGCACACCTGAGGTCAGATCTATGGAGGGCTTGATGTGACAATGCAGAGGAACCGCTGTGGGGGAGGTGAAGATGTCCTCGTACTCCTCCATGACCTTGTCCATCTATAGTTTTCATGTGGAGGGGCCCTGTCTGGAGGTCGTGGCCACCATTTTCTTCTTTCTTTGAGGGTGTATCATCAGGAAAACAAATTTCCTGGTTTTGGAAATGAGCTTACTGCATTGTTTTGTAGTAACCAAAGAGATGGCAGTAGATGGTGCTACCTTTGGTATCCTATACCACTTATTTCCCAAAGTAACAATAACAGCATGTGGCCTTTATTCATACACAACATGTCACTTCCACAAGTATGGTTGTCCTCATAATACATCACAAACTTCAAGGGGATCAATGTCACACAATACCTCATCCGTGAAGGGCTTGATGTTGTATAGAAGGTGACACTGCTGGTTCACGTGAAGATCCTGTCCTTGGTGAAGCCACCCGATGGTGTACAGTTGTGGATGTGCTGTGGTTGGTAAGCCTAGCCAATTCATGACCTCTGCTGAAATGAGGTTCTTTTGGCTCCTGCTGTTGACAATGAACTATAGCAGGGAGCCCTTTACCCACATCTGGGAGTGGAAGAGATTCTCCTTCTCCTCTAGATCTTCGGGTTCCTCTTTCTGGATCTTCGTTGCAATGGTGGCGTTGGGCTCCGCATCGATAATCATTTTCCCTTTGTCATTCCCCTTGTTGGGTTCTAACTTAGATTTGGAAAATGCATCTGATCCTGAAACCTTTAGCTCGGCCACTAGTGACTGCTTGGCCCGACACTCACTTGTGCTATGAGTGGAGCTCTTATGGAACTCACACTACTTTCCCGTGTCCTTTTTCATCTTCACGATATTGTTCTTTGCTTGTAGCTTTGGTGGGTTGTCTTGGGTCACCCGCCTTGGCTTTGTCCTTTGTTCTACAGTTTGGGGAACCTTTCCCTTGCTTCGGATTCAAAGATCCAAAGACTCACTTCTTCTGTTTAAAATTTTGCTCGACCTTGGTGGCGTATTAGTATGTTGTGCCGAGTGAGGGGATGTTCAAGAATTCTATTTCTTCCTGGATGTACTTATGCAGGTAGCCGCGGTATTTGAGTACCAAATGCTGCCCGAATCCTTGATACCCAACTTTGTGCGAAGGGTATGAAAAATATTGGTAAACTCTGGAACGTCTTGGTACCTCCCCTGCCGCAGCATGGTCCACTTTACGTATTGATCCTCATAGCTTCCAACAGGGTAGTACTACTCCTTGATGGCATCTCGGAATGAATCCCAAGTGGGTGCAGCTAAATATAGTGAGCCTGTACTTTCATCCTTCTGCTCGCAGTAGGTTTCCCACTAGTCCTTCATGTGGGGGGTTGCTTTGAGAAGAGTGAAAATAATATTTTCCCGACTAGAAAAATCATGAATAGAAAAATAAACCTCTAGTAGATTTAACCATTTATCGACAACATCTGCGTCTATCTGACCCTCGAATATGGGGATTTCAAAATTAACTTGTACCTTAAACAGTGTGGCGTTTCCAGAGTAGCTGTTTGAAGTCGATGCGTCACCCTTGGGTAGGCTCTGAAGGATTTGGGCAAAGCTGTCCATCATCGCGTTCCTTTGTCACTTGAGGGCTTCTTCGAGCAAGATTTTGATAGGATCTCTTGCCCCCTCGTCTTTCTTTTCATCTACCATGGGAGGCCATTGGGATTTGCGAGGCTGGTCTTGTAAAGGTTCGACCAGTTCAAGCCCTAACTCCTTATATCCCAACCTCATTGGGGGATGTTAGAGTCGGTCTGGTCATCCCTCCGTCAGAGATCAAAACTCTTTTTGCATTTCATTTTTAGGTGTCTCATCCATTCCAGTCCGGTTGCATTCCATTAGAAAGCATGGATTATCTGTCGAAAGGGTCTTGTCTTGTCCCTCATGTCATTTACCTACTGGTTCATGTCTGTTAATTAAAAAGGCATATACAGTCTTCTTTTCATTAAAAATTTGCAAAAGTTGTCTTTAGGGTTTTAGTGTCAAGTCGGTCTAGGGTTTCATTAGGGTTTTGTCAATAAATGCTTCAGAGTGTCCGATAATCACCAGCAGGCCATGAGGAGGTTTTATTGCCAATAAATTTTGTTAATAACTCCTACACCTGCAAAAAACAAACAAATTTCAGCTCATTTAGTTCATCAATAAAGCCAAAAGGTGAAAAAACAGAGGTTGAAATGAAAGTGCCAAAGTTTGCAACGTTATGAAAGTGGGTTTTGGCAAAATGAATTTAAAGGCTTCATGTATAAAACATCTATCCAAGTGTTTGAGGTTCATTCATATGCCAAGAGCAAAGAGAAGCAAGAAAAAACGATTTGGGTAAGTGAGTGACAAGTTTGGGTGAGTTTGGGTGAAACTTGATAGGCGTGGCGCACTGGGCAGGAGGCGCGATGCACTCACCAGGCGCGGCGCACTGGGCCTCAGAACCCAGTGCAAAATAACACAGGCACGGTGCACTAGGGAGGTGCGGCGCATTGGGCTGAGTGCACAACACATACAACCAGGAAGCCTAAAATTTACCAAATCTGCCCAAATCTGCTCCAAAATTGCATCAATCGGTCTTGATACAAGTAGGTTGAGTCTTCAAAGCTATTTTCCATAAAATTTTGATGATGGTTTGATGGTGTATGTTTCATGGTGCTTGTGTAAAACAATCAAACCCTAGCTTTTAAAGTACCTCCGAGAAACTTGCTGCCTAGGGTTTTGATGACTATTTTGCCACCAAGTTTACTCCCTTATCACTTTTTCATTGATTCCCTTATTCCTTAAGTTCCATTACCCCATTAAATCCACTAATCCCCTATTCTAATTCCCATTTTTCCCAAATCTTAACCATAAATTCCCAAACCCTAATTTCCTCTCCCACTGAGCTAGGGTTGGCTATGGGATCAGATATATCTAAGTAGAGGAGGTGTAAGGGATATTAGAAGGTATGAGGTCATTTCATATCATCGAACATCAGATCTCCATCATTTGTCGAAGAAGTCATTCCAAGGAGCAAGCCATTCATCACACAAAGGGATGGTTTTTCTTCAAATTGTGTTTCTAAGCTAGAAATGATGAATTTGGAAAAGGTGAGAGAGTTTTTTGTCCTTCAATGACCCAAGAAGAAAAGTGTCTTTCAGTTTTTACACAGCTATTATGGTTTAGACAAATGTCAAAAATACAGTTGCCTCGGGAGAATTGATGCACCTCTGAAGTGACCTTGGGAAAATCACGTTTTGTCCTAGCATGGTTGGCCAAATGAATTGCTTGATGAGTCAAATGATAACTAGACACAAATATATTTCTAATGAGCTATCATGAGCTCAATTTGGAGTTGAGGAACACCTTCAAAAGTTGACTGCAACAGCACTCTGCCTTGAGGCAGCCTCATTTGGCACATTTTGACAAGTCTTGGGAGATTTGATTTTTGACAGGGAAAATGAACTCCAATTGAAAAATTCAAGTTGGGTTGGAAATTATACTCAAAAACCTTTCCAACGAGCTATCCTGCACCCAATTTGGACATCGGGAAGGTCCTAAAAACTGGTCTGCAAAAAGGTGCTATGCATAGAAACTTTTAACACAGGGTTTTTTTCTCTATGCGTCGCGCCACGTGGCGCGCGCTTTTGCTAGAGAGCTCCAAATTGAAAAAAGTTTACATTTTTGGATTTGGCACGAAAAATCATAACTTCTGGTGCATGGCAAAGAAGTTTGGGCAAGTTTTGAGTTCTCAGGAGGTCAAAAACACTCAAAAAATGACCTCTCTGCCCCTATTTTGGCACACATGAAGCAGTCCTGGGAGATTGCAGTTTTGGAGGGGAAAATGACATCCAAACTGAAAAATTCCACTTGATTTGGAAGGTAGACAGGTAGGGATTTCCAATGCGCTATTTTGGGCTCAATTTGGACTTCAGGAAGTGCCTCAAACTCAGCCTCAAAGTGGCACGATGCATAGAGAAATTGGCATGACGCATAGAGGATTTTTGCTCAATTTTTCACCTTCCAGCTCAGAAATTCAGCAAGTTTGACTAGTTTTGCTTTTTGATGTAATTTTTGATCTATCTTGATGTAATTGGATAAACATGATGTAATTTTGGCACTTATTTACTTGTTCTAGAGGATTCATTCACTAAAAAGTGAAAATTTAATGAATGAATCAATTTCCTACCTTATAGAGGCAAGTTGTTTTGATTGCCTAGATTTTAGTGCTTTGTTTAGAATTGGTTGAAACAGCTCCTAGAATGATGAGCTCAATCCCTAGAGGCAAGGGAATGGGTTGGGCTAGTCTATATCATGTAATTCCTAAGTCATTTTCAGGGTTGGACACTTGGGGATTGCTTTGGCATATCATTGTACATTCTATCTCTGCGTTTTTGGCTAAGGAAAGACCAGGGTTTTGCAGCACTGTTTGGGATCCATGTGGCTTTATGTTTTGATGGTGTTCTTCTCTAAGTAATTGTAAGTTCATTAGTGTTATGTGTATTATTTTCTTGTCTCCTCTTCTGAATTTGAACAAATGAGTGATTAAGGTAGAATCCATTAACTGCTATGCTCTGCCTTTAAATTTGTTTAAATTTCCATGTTTTCATCTGTTTAAGGAGAATTCTTGAGACTCTCTTGCTCTTCTTAGCTCCTCACTAGTCTGATCTATCCATTTCACTCAATTTAAAGCATCAAAACGATTTCCTTCCTTGCCCCAATCAGAACTCTGCAGAAACTGTGCCTCATCCCCGGACCCAAATTTGCCTTTCCCTTTTTCCAACAAAAACCCCCAAAAACTCAAATCAAATCCTTTGTACTTCATACCTAGCCTAAAATTAGTTTGTTACTCAGTCATCTCAAGCCCCATTGATTATCTTTTGCTGAGATTGACCTGGAGAGAGCCCTCTCATGTCCTCGTAGGGCTAGCTACGAGGCTGAGTGTGGTTTGATGTGGACCTAGAACCTTGTCTTTTCAGCCTGAGGCAAATCTAGGCTCTAACAGGGACATGCAAAGAAAAACAAAGAAAAAGCAGACTGCTCTAATACCACTGATCTAGATTTAAACACGAACGCAACAAATTATAGAGATAACCATAAACACAAAGATGCAACGAAAATAATACTTCATTTCATTAATGTAAAATACTAAAATATGCTTACAAAAAACAATGGAAATAGACCATCTCGGGAGATGGTAGCTTATCTCTGAGAAGAGATGTGGTAGCTACATGCCTCTGAACTGTGTTACAATGAGGCTCGAAGGCCTATTTATTGTTGAGAAATAATGGAAAATCCTCAACATCGAAAAACCTAACCCTAGAAGATGAAATGCCAAACTGTGGGCTCCATTTGGGTAAATTGGTACATCAACTTCCTGGGGTCGTAACTTTGGCATACGATCTCCGTTTGACATGTACAATATCTCATTCAAAAGATCTATCTGAGAACTAAAACTTTGGGAAGAGCAACATCGGTCCATCGACCCATGTTGCTCCCAGTTTTCCTGAAAAATGTCGTTTAGGGCCTCAAAACGGCTCCATAAGTTTAGGACCCCAAAAATAGCTAAAAATAGTAAACTGTGCTACAATTAAGGAAACTGAAAAGCTGAAAGAAACAATGGTGGGGGTCCAAGTGGACTTGGCAGGTGGCCACCAATATCCACCTCGATCACAAGCCATCCATATTTTTCTTTCGAATATTTAAATGTGAGGATTATATGGCCATTCAAAAGAAGAAACAAAAAAGATATTGGATTAAAAGATTAAAAAATACATGTGTTGAAAATGTAGCAAGGAATGGATTCTTTGACTTGTGCTTTGGCCAATAGGTGACAATTAAAATTCAATCTTGTAGTTGCTTGATTTAGTTTTCAATTAACATGTGTGATGTACCCTATCTCTAAGTTATTATAAGCTAATTCGAGTTAGATGGAATACAGTGGGTTGTGGATTAGTTGATGGCTAAAATTAGCTATCTAGTGGAGTTAAGTCTAGTATCTGTTAGTTAATTGATATCTAGTTCTAGAATAGAGAGACATGAGTTTAGTTGAGTATTTGAATTTTTCTTAACTCAACTTACTCTCAATTAACTATAACAGTTGATAAATTTACCCCATGCAATTTGAATTTCCTATTGAGATTGAGTGAAGGAACATATGTATTTATTGATTGTACGCAAGTTTTTGTGTAGAGGCTTGGAGAAGTAAGAAAATAAATTTATCTTAGGAATTTCACAAGGAAATAACAGAAACTCCTATTTTTTAGTGGCAGATTTGTGCTAGCAAATGGGCGCTCCTAACAGGCCTTATTTGCTTGAGTGTTGGGAAAGCCTTGAGAGAGAGTTAATCAGTATCATGGAGAGCTTCAGGCTTGAAATAGTTTCTATGTAATAGATTAGAATGATTAGTTGATTATAATAAAAGCAAGAGTGTTTTTTCGTAGTTGGGTTCCCCAAATATATTTTTTAGTTTATGTGTGATGTGTTTCTATTCATTGTTTTATTTCCACAAATTTTTGGTAGATAAATCTTGTGCCTTTTATGATCAATTTTACCTCATTAGCAGTTGCAAGGTTTCAAGGATTTTCTACATGGTATCAAAATATAAAACAAGATAGAGATTGTGTTCCTTGATTAGATTCAAAGCACATTGGAGAGCTAATCATTTAGTGTAGGAATTCTACAAGTGGAGGAATAATGTCATCCAATGGTTTGAGGACAGAGCATGCCCTAGAAGGGACTTTAGTATTTTTTGCATGGAAGGATAGAATGGAGTCTGTGTTAGATGATAGTGGGGTTTTAGAACACATCAATACTGATATTCCTAAACCTCCCGCATCAGATTCATAATCACTGACACAATGAAGGAAGGAGACTGCCAAACCTAGGAGGATGATCCTAGAAGGAGTTAGAGACCATATTGCTCCAAATTTTCATGGGAAGGAGACAACATTCTAGATGTGGAAGGCCCGTATTGATATGTTTGAAAGTAGTAGTGATGCTAGAAAACATGATTTGAAGGAAAAATTTAGGAACATTCAAATGGGCAAGAATGATCCCATTGTTACATATCTATCTAGGTTTTCTCAAATGAGGGATGGACTTGGAGGTGTTGGGCAGACAATTCCACCAGCATACCTTATGATCCTTGCTCTTCTTGGGCTTCAAAAATCTTAACATAGTTTCCAAGATGCAGTGAATGGCAAAGATAAGGTCTCTGATTGGGAGAGACTATGGTTATATCTTTTGTAGGAAGAGATAAGGAGGAGATTTTTCCATAGTTGGAAAAGGGAAGAAAGCAAAGGGCAAGAAGGCCAAAGGAAAAACCAAGTCTAGCCAAAATGGAGGTAAGTAAAAGAATGATCTTAGCAAGACCAAGTGTTTTCATTGGCATGAGTTTGGACATTATGCTATAAAATGGCCAAACACGAAATCCAACAAGCATCTTGCAGCAATAGCAACAGTAGGAGAAGCACTCTCTTCTCAGTTCAAATTAGATTTCTATTTGATATCTTGCATGGAAACCTTAATTTGAGGTAGTGTGTGCTATTAAGGTCCTATAATTTTTATAGGATTTATTGATTATAGTTGATCATTACTATGTTTGAGATGTAAATAATATTTCGTCCTGCAAATTATTTCGAAAGAGGCACCAAGTACCAAGATTTAAGGAGATTTTTGTATGTAAATGTTTGGATCAGATCGAACTGCAGGTATTTTCATCAGAGAGAGCTCAGAAGGAGCTTTCTAACAATATATCATACACTCAAATCCAATTCCTGGATCAAAAGCAAGAGCAAGTTGAAGTCTGCACCACAAAACAAAGAAAAAGGCATAAGTGAGAAATCATTTATTTTCAAAGTACTAAAATTAATTCAAAAAATAAATGAATAAATATAAACTCTAAAAAGCATGAAAATTTCTTTATTCATTATAAATCGAAAGGCCCCCACTCATGCATTATTTCCCCCAAAGTTAAAAGCATCGAGATGTGTGCATATTATAATCTATGGTTGTGCATATGTTTCGGATCCCCCACCCCCTCCGACATTTAACCAAAGGGGGCTCTGAAAAGTGGTTTCCACTTTTACTATACTTCATATCTTTCAACCTCATGTAATTTTGGACCCCACTCGCTGTAAACTTCTTACTTCCCACCCCCCCTCTAAAATCCATTAACTGTTTTGGTTTGAATTTTATAAATATGGCAGGAATGGATTTCATGCGATTATGAAACAAATACTATGTGGATGGGAGGTTGAATGGAATTCAATGCGATTATGAAATAAATGCTTCATGGATGGGAGGCCAAGTTAAAGAGATTAGGTGAGACAACTTAGGGATGAAGGCTAAGTGGGTAAAATGAAATGATAGGAAAAGGAGTAAAATAATTTTACAACTACAACAAAATAAATTCATGGGTACAGGAAAAATAAATACATGAGAGAAAATAAGAGGGATATTTTGCAATAATATGTAGCTTCATGTAAGTAAAAAATGAGTTTTTACAGAGAAGAAAGATATTTTTGCTTTTATAGGGATAAAAGTCAAAACAAAAATGTTTTACCATCCATCCATTTACAACAAAAACAACACATGGTTTTGGAAATCCATCCAAAGATTTACAAGAGTAAAAGGAAATTTACAGGGGAAGGTAAAAGGAGAAACATGACATGGTTTTTGAAAACAACCCATGGTTTTTTGAAACAATATTTATAAGTCATTCTAATATATACTTTGAATTATGAATTTAATTTAAATATCTGGAAATATTAATTTAAATATATTATTTAAATCCAAATATTTTGTGACAAAAAAAAAAATTTAAAAGATGATGGATAAGACAAGGCACCTAACAACAACAAGATAAAGAGGGACAACAATGCATATCTAGCACAACATTTTAGAACAAAATGCAGTAGAAAGAGGGATAACACAGACATCTGCTAGGGAGACAAACAACATTGCTCATTCAAAGGTCGAGTCACCACCAAAATGCCCATAAACAATAGATTCCTAGTAGTCAGTAAACCAATTCTAGATTTGAATGCATAATACTTGCAGGAAGTTCAGAATTTCTAACAGGAAAATTAGAGATATTATCTTATATTTAGTTTATTATGCAAGATTTCTCTAGAAATAGCCATAGTCAGCAACAATTCACTTTAAAGGCTGAACATAAGATCAAAAATAGTATAGACTTCCTATTACTTAGTTGTATTTTGGGAAATATCTACATGTTTTTGGTAGATATTGTTTGTAATAATTTTTATTCAGATTTTCCTGAGATTATTAGAGAATATTTTGTAAATCAATTCCTTTTTTGGGATTTGATATTAGTTTAGTAGAAGATCTCAGGATATTTTGTAATTATTAGTATAAATACTTCACTGTTTGAAGTATTAAGGGTTGATTTCCAAATGTAATTTCCTTCTACATATTGTAATTTTCAAAGTACTGGAGCATCAATAATACAGGGACCTTTCATAGGATTCATGTGGTGTATGATTCATGTTGTGTACTAAATGGTGATGTGTCTCTTATGTCTATTTGTTTAAACATTGTTTTTCTTTTCTCTGTTATTCTAAATTTCTGAATTAATCAACAGAAACTGTGATAAATATGATTTGTTACTTATAACACCCTATTTTGGCTGTTGGTAGTTTTAATGTTTTACACTGAAGTCAGATCAAGGAATTCTTAATTGCTCCTTGGTTTCTACTAAACCTTACACTTATGCTATTCCACAATTAATTTAATTTTTTAAAAGATCCAGTTAGTGCAACCTAGGTTTCCCTGTGAGAACTCCTCTAAAAATTGATGCAAAACTCTAGTTTAGTTTATAGACTCCATAGCCCAATGGAATTATAACACTAAAATCAACCAAAACTTTCAAACAAAACAAACAAGTACAATAATAACTAGCCTAAAACTTACACTAAAACAAAGCTAAATTAAATAGAGAGATCCCTCTCTGAAGTTGGAAAGGATAGATCCTAGCTTCCAAAGTGGTTTTGATGTTGTTCAATGTGTTTACTTCCTCAACCTCAAAAATACAAAACGACAAGATGTGGTACATTGTTTCAGTGGCTTCATTCCACATGATAGGGAATAAAGAATTCTTAAACAGTTTGGAGGACAAAGACATGAAATTCCATATCGAGCTTGGAGATGATGGTAGATACATGACCAAAGGAGTTGGTACAGTGAGATTTAAGGAGTCTAGCTTGCTTCTCCATCTCAAGAATATGATGTATGTCCTAGGATTGAAGAAAAACCTTGTCCCAGTAGTAGTCCTTAAATAAAAAGGGTATGTTGTAGTATACAACAAAGGGAAGGCCAACCTCAAGCATTTTGCTTCAAGATAACTTAAGCAGATTGGTGTTATGATCAAGAACCTCTACAAATTGGAGGTTGATACATGTTCAACCTTGAGCAACAATTTAGAGAGTTCTCAGATTAGATATGCAGTGGTTAAGTGAGAGCAGGATAGATCTCTCAATATGGAGACTCAACCAGTATCTCAGTTTCAGGTTAAGCTATTTGGTATTTGGTATGACCAACATGATGATGATGATGAGGACCATAGCCCAGGGTGAGTGGAGGAATCCACTCAATTAGAGACTCCCAATATAGGGAAAGTTCAAGCCAAGTGGGAAGAGGATTTGGTTAAGGGAAATCAGAAGAGAGTTAAGTCTCCCAACGTCAAGAAGCATACACCCAGGTACATAGGGTACATGGTACTCATGACTAAAGTGGTGAACTCATAGAGCATGGTGGTAAATAATGGGTCTTCAAATAAGGTTCTATAGAATGAAGCATAGAAGTATTCTAGTTTAGAGGGAGCAACTGTAGCCATAGAGAACATGGTAGAGTTGAACATATCTAGGTGGAAAAGGTTCTTCCAAGAATCCCTTCCTTGCTAAGACAGAGTTTTGAAAATGTAGCAAGGAATGAATTCTTTGACTTGTGCCTTAGTTAAAAGATGCCAATTCTAATTTAGTCTCATAGTTGTTTGAGTTAGATTTTGATTAACATCTGTGATGTGGCCTATCATTGATTTATTGTCAGTTAATTCAAGTTAGATGACATATAATGAGTTGTGGAATAGTTAATGGACAAAATTAGATATCTGTTGGAGTTAAATACAATGTATGTCTATTAACTGATCTCTAGTTCTAGAATAGAGATAGACATGAGTTCACTTGAGTAGTTGACTTTGTATTAAGTCAACTTACTCTTAGTTACCTACAGTATCTACTACATTTATCCCTAGTAGGTCATCTAGTTCAATTCCCTATTGGGATTGAATGAAGGAAAAAATTCATTTATTGATTATACAAAGATTTTTGTGTAGAGGCTTGGAGAAGCAAGTAGATAAATTTCCCTTGGGAATTACTCAAGGTAGGAGAAATTCCTATTTTTAAGGCGTAAATTTGTGCTAGGAAATAAGAGCTCCTAGTAGGCCTTATTTTCCTAAATGTTGGGAAATCCTTAAGAGAGAGTTGATCAATATTGCAGGGAGCTTCAAACATGAAGGATTTTCTATGTAATTGATCAGATTGCTCATTTTTTTCTAATAAAATTAAGTGGTATTTTTCCTAGTTGGACTCCCTAGATATATTTTGTGTTCTATGTGTGATTGTGTTTCTATTCCTTTCTTCTCTCTGCAAAATTTTTGGTAGATAAATCTTGTGTATTTTGTAATCAAATTTCTTTGATTAGTAGTTGTAAGGTTTCAAGTTTTTTATACAATGTGTCCAATGGTTATTATGAGCTCGTTGGAAATAAATAATACAAGTTATAGATTTCTGATGTTGACATGAGTACTTACAAACTAATATGTCATTTTCGACGAATATAAAAATGAGAAATTAAACAATAAAATGAATAATATAATGAAATAGTAGTGTTGCAAAGAGTGGTGGATTATATTTCTATTGGTTTTATCTCGGGTGGTTGGGAGGAATGATCGCTATCCTCCATACCTAGGTTCAACAGCTATAAAGTGGCATCTTGATCTCATGATAAGTATATTGTTGTAACATCTTCAAAAGTTGTTTTTTAACGACCTTTATCCCTGAAGAATATCTTACCCTTTCCTAGGATAGAGGGTGGGATGGCTGGTTACATGAAAGAAAAAGGTGGTAGATATTGAAATTCCACCACTAATGGAGTAGAGTCAGGCTAATCAACATTATGAATTCTTAAGAATACATGGAAGTCACAATAAATAAAGAAAATTTTATGCACAATTAAACCAAGATTCCATAACATGATATCTAATCTAAGTAGGACAACATGAGCCTAGTTAAATGCCAATATGGGATATAATTTCATTGAGAAATCCCATAATTGGAAGTGAGGTAGGAAACAACCTAAAAGGTATGGTTTTGTTAGTGAAGACCTTTAAGATTAATGTGATTTATGTTCCATGGTTAAGGAGTTTGAGAGTGTGGAAAAAGACAATAAAGGAAGAAATGGATTTTTCTTCTACCAAAACAAATCACAGGTTTTAGAAGAGTTGCCATAAGAAATGCACATTTTTGTTTCCAAATGGGTGTTTGAAAAAGTTTTGATTCTTGTGGAACTACTAATATATATTTGGAAATATTTGTACAAAATTAATATTGTTAGATCTAAGACTTTTTTGATCTATAAGGTCGAAATAAGTCTTTTGGATTAATCACATTGATAGGATTTGGTTGATGTTTCAAACCAGCTAATGTGGTCCATCCTCATAACAATGTGAAGAATCCTATTTATTCTGGGCAATGATGCATCCATACTACTTATTCCTTAAGATCCACTGATTATTCACCTTGTCTTGAGGATCAACCAAATTAGTTGGTTTGAAACGTCGACCAAATCCTATCAATGTAATTAATTTGAAAGACTTATTTCGACATTACAAATCACAAAAGTCTTAGATCTAACATTATGACCCTAAACGGAAGGGAAATCGCTGATAAAGCTCGTCAATTTTAACGAACTCGACTGCAAGTTGCTAAGAAGAAATCTGATCTTACGTTTCTCAAAAGATGTAGGGATGCATCATTGATTCTAATGTTTGCCCATATTTCTCATCCTCTTAACAATTCTAAGAACATGCATATTTTTCTTAAAACTAGTTAGGCTTTGGTTAGATTTGAGATTGGCTTATTAAGGAGGGATCTTGATTGACTCTACCACTGGCTACTTACTCTCCACTTAGATTTGGAAAATGGGGTTTCAGAATTTCTTTGGAAGGGGATCAATGGGGGTTCAACTGCGCAAGACCTCTAATTAGAGGAGAAATCCATGAAAATTTTTGACTAAATTTGAAAAATTATTGAATTCTGGAAGGAGTTTATCGAGTATTGAAGATGACTCTCATAAGTCAATGGATTTGTCATCAAGTGCGGTCAATGGAGAACAAGTTGCAACTTTAAGAAATTGGGTCTGGAAACATCATTCCAAATCAGGCTCTTCTTCCTCAGCACCACTATTTGCTACTCCCTTACCCCAGGCTGAAGGCTTCTCCATTCATGGCTCCCCTATTGGAGATTCCGTTGGTTTGGTTGCTAATTCCGTTGGAGATTTCATTGGTTCGATTACTATTTCTTCAGACTTGCCATCATGCAAGATTGCAGACTCGGTCTCCCTCAACCAGCCATCAACCCTTGGCTTCGACCCTGCCTCTGCAGATTTTCCCCTCAATCGTGTGAACTCTTCACCCCCTGCTCGATTCCCCTCATTAAATAAGCCTAGTTCTCCTTCATCATTGTCCATCATCCTACCTAGTGTTGTTGCTCATTCATTGGGCCGTCCAACCCAGCTCAATGCTTCACACTCCCCTTTTCCTCCCTCTCCCAATCCGGCATCCTCTTCCTCCCTTTATTCCATCATCCCTCCCCCTCCCACTCTATCTCTATCCTCCCATTATTCCCCCTCTTGCATAATCCCTCCTCATTCCCTTATCAATGATCTCTATAGCTCTAATGCAGGATTTTCTTCAATGGCAATTTCTTTATCCTGCTCTGTCTCCTCTATCAATAATCTCTGCATCTCCAACGCTTTGTCTTCTTCACTGTCTAGTTCCTCATCCTACTCCGTCTCCTCTGTAGATCTAGATTTAAATAACAGTCCTTTCTCTTGTTATAATAATAATAATAATAATAATAATAATATTGTGTTTTCCTAGCCCTCTATGGTGAATAATATTCATGATAACAATACTAAGAATATTCTTAACAATAGTAAATTTAATAAATATTCTACTAATCTAATTAAACATAAAAATAAGAATATCATTAATAATAAGAATTTCTTGATTTCCCCCTCCTCCCATAATGACATTAAGAACTTACATTCCTCTTATCCCCTTAATACCATTAATAATAATAATAATAATAAATATCTGTTGGGCTTTAAGAATGTTGTTAATCTTTCCTGTAAAAATTTTTTAATCCCTCGGTCTTTAGTCTCCTTAATAAGGGGCTCAATTTTTCCCTTGCCCCTAGTAAGATTCCTACTGATGACATTATCTATAACATTGAGTATGGTATTAAGGACCTTCTAGATAATAATAAGGAATCTATTAGGGAAGACTGTGCAGTCATTATTAGAAAAGCTAAGCCTCCCAAGAAAAACCTCTGCAAAGTTGAGTTTCTGACCCTTAAGTCTCTAAGGGACAACCCCGATATTGTCATCCTTAGGGCGGACAAAGGTGGAGTAGTCGTCATTCTTGATAAATATGATTATGTCTACAAAATTTTAGACCACCTTTCAAATAGTGGGAGGTACATCAGGCTTAATAAGAATCCCATTAAGTCCACTTCTAAAGAGGTAGAAACCGCTATTAAATCAGATCTGTCTCTTAATCCTCTTTCCCGAAAGCTCATAGAGAGTAATACCCTTACCCCTAGAATCTTTTGCCTTCCGAAGATTCATAAATCTCGGGTGCCCTTAAGAATTATTGTTAACACAATATGTGGACCTACCTATCTTCTTGCTAAATTCTTGGCCCAAAAGCTTAAACCTCTTGTTGGTCGCATTGATTCCATTGTCAAGGACTCCACCTCCTTTGTTCAAGAATGGAGAGATATGAAATTGGATCTTGGAGATTTACTGGTTAGTTTTAGTGTTTTTTCCCTATACACCAAAATCCCCATCCAAGAGGACATTGATATCATAAATCACATCACAGACAAAGACACTGGTAAGTTAGTTGGCCTCTGTATCACCTCGACTTTCTTCAGCTTCCAAGGTGAGTTTAATGAGAAAACTTGCGGTGTTGCAAAGGGCTCCCCTTTTCCCCCATCATCGCTAACTTGTTTATGGAATATTTTTAGACCAAGGCCTTAGCCTCTGTTCAATTTCACCCTAAAAAATGGAAGAGGTTTTTGAGGACACTTGTGTCATCTGGCCTCATGGTCATGAGAAGCTTGATCTCTTTCTTAACCACCTTAATTCTCTATCACACTCCATCAAGTTCACGATAGAAGTTGAAGATAATGGTTGCCTTCCCTTTCTCGACATTCTCCTTTCTAGGATGGAAGATGGTTCCGTCTGTCACCAAGTTTTTCAAAAGAAGACTCACATAGAACAGTATCTCCATACCAATTCCCATCATTTCCTAGCTCATAAATTCGGGGTTCTAAGCACTCTTACTACTTGTGCTCTAAGAATCTCTGATGATAGCCACCTTTATCAAGAGAAATCTCATATTTTTGAAGTTTTTAAAAATAATAGGTATAACAGATCTCAAAGCCTAAAGGCCTTTCACAAGGCCTGCAAAACGCCTAGAGTTAAACCTGTCTGTGTTGATCCTATCTGTAAGGTTCATCTCCCGTATATCCAAGGAGCCACGGATAGGATTTCCCATATCCTTAAGAAGAGTAAAATCTCTTCTTCATTCAAACCCCTCAATACCATTAAAATTTTCTTAGGTCTGCTAAGGACCCTATTGACCCTAAGGAGTTAAAAGGAGTATACCTTGTTCCCTGCTCTTGTGGTATCCCATACATCGGAGAAACAGGTAGGTTTGTTAAGAAAACAATAAATGAGCATGCTGCTGACATTAGACACAATCACTCCCGTGCATTAACCCTAGTTGAACATGCAGAGAAATCAAAACACCATGTCTGCATTGAAGAATCCAAAGTCATTGCTAGGGTAGATCACTTCTACCACAGGAAAATTACGGAAGCGATTGAGATTGAAAAGCATGGCATAAATCTTAATAGGGATGATGGTTGGAAATTGAGTAAAAGTTGGATTCCAGCTCTCTCCTCTTGACTCCTCCTCCCTTTCTTCTCCTTTCTCCCCCCCCCCTTTTTTTTTTTTTTTTTTCTGTATTCTCTTAATAATATTCCATAAGGATTAAATAATTTTCTAATCCTTTAATTATTATTATTTAATTTATTCCTTTGTAACCTTCATTTTTATTGTTTTGAATTTTTGAATCTTTCTATAAAAAAAATTATTTCACCCATTATTAGGTATCTTAATAAATCTAATGGTAACCTCTTTTTATTTTATTTATTTATTAGTATTATTATTATTATCATTACTTGTTAGTTTTTTTTTTGATTTTGTTATAGTATTCCATTCTAAATAAGGGATTTTATAACAACTAATAAATATTTAAATCTAATATAATAATAATTATTTATTCCTAACACATAATATTTTAATTATTTTTTATATTCATTTTTAATATTTAATATTTCTTTTTACTAGCTTTTTACCAAATATATTTTATTATTTTCATAAATAAATCTTTCCCTCTAATAATTAATATTATCTTACTTACTTGATTAACCAATTTAACTAACTGATAGTATTTTACTTACCTGATTAACTAATTTAACTAATTTACCAATGGCTATTTCTCAATAGCTTATTCTGGGCAATGATGCATCCATATTGTTTATTCCTTGAGATCCAAGGATTTTGATTCTTTACCTTGTCGTGAGGATGGATCACATTAGTTGGTTCAAAACCTCAACCAAATCCTATTAATGTGATTAATCTGAAAGACTTATTTCAAAATTAATATTATTAGGTCCATATATTACTAGAAAATTGATCCCAATGCAAAGATAAATCACTTGAATTATACACTTAAGCATTGACTATTAAGCATATAGTCAATGGGGATGCCATATGTCATAAGTCCATATATGGTCCAAATGAATGGATTGAGGTGATATTATATATAACTACGATGAAATGTTGTAGGGTCTCTCATGTATGCATGTTATGCACAAGACACAACATAGAAATCAATGAGTGGTGAGTATATTTATATTTAGATGTATTAGTAAAGAAAAAGACATTGGTTCGATATTAATAGAATTTAGAGGTATTTGCAGAAAATGACTATTGTTATGTTTCTAGGATCATAGTAACACCACTTTTTATTTGTATGGGTTTAATGGCACAAGAGTTGTGCATAGAATAAATTCCACAAGAATATATATATTTTCTCAGGGGTTAGTTGTATGAGTAAGATATTATTCATTGTTGATTTATTTCGTTCATAAAAAAAAAGTAAGTTCGTGTGTACAAGATACAAAAGAAATATTCTAATTATTAAGATGATGAAACAATATTGTTATAATTTTTTTAGTTGGGAAATAAAATGTGATAATCATAGGATCATTGCAATAACAAACAAGTCAACTTACCATGTAAAGAGTGAGCACCTCATTGAAAGTTTCACTTTGTAAGGGAAATAATGGAAATAAAAGCGGTAAATATGACAAAGTGCAGATCAAATGAAATTGTAGCCAAATGGAAATAAATTTAGATTGTGTAGACAAATGTTTCACATTTATACTAGTTTAATGGAAATAAATTTAGATTGTGTAGACCAATGTTTCACATTTATATTTGTTAAAAATAATTAGCCAATACAAAATTATTAGAAAAATTAAAATATTTTTTTCCGAGTGATATTAATAATTGTCCATTTATAAAGTGAAAACGGTATATGGAGATTATTAGAAAAATTAAAATATTTTTTTCCGAGTGATATTAATAATTGTCCATTTATAAAGTGAAAACGGTATATGAATTTCCAAAATCTCTTTTATACATATAGGAAAAAAAAATAATTGTTTATTATAATTTTATAAAAAAAAATTAAATAAATCTAACCACAAATTATATATATATATAAATATAATATTAATGTTAGAGTTCACTACTAAAATGGAATATCTTTCCTAAAAATATTAGAAGTTATAATATATAAAAACTCCCTCAATATCTATTTGCATGTTTTATCCATATTAATACTTTGATATGCAATATTTGCTCCAAACAAATAATATTATAGTCTTCATATTAATATGTTTTATCCATATTAATACTTTGATATGCAATATTTGCTCCAAACAAATAATATTATAGTCTTCAATGTTATATGGATGTATAACTTAACCAATATTAGAATCCCATAAATTCTGAGTTCTAGTGTAATAGTTGGGAAAATGACTAATATTAATCCTAGTGTAGTAGTTGGGAAAATAACTAATATTAAAATCTTGCGAGTATAATTGCCATAATAACTCCTTTCATGATATTAACATAAATTTTATGTTTTTAATTAATAATCTTTTTATTATAAATAGGTAATGTGAAATAAGTTTTTTTTATGATGTTAATATAAATTTTATAGTTATTTATAATTAATAAGTTTTTATTATAAATATGTTCGTGAAATATTATGAGGTTTTTGGTTTCATTTTATTCATTAAATTGTGTTTATATTAGGGGTAAGCATAACGTCTTTAGTGGTTACATTGGTAGTGGATGAAATCAACCTCATATCAAGTATGAGACCACTCTAATTGCCAATTTCACTAAAGACAAATTAACTAAATTATTAGAAAATTCTAAGAAAACTAACATAAATAATGAAATAATGAGAAATGTAAGTATTTTATTTAATTTTAAAATCTAAATGCACATATACCATCTATACATACTATTTAACCTTTTTAATAAATAAACCATCTTAGATATATCTTATACATCGATATATTAAATTCTGAGAGGGATCAAATCTCTTGTGGTGTATACCTCTTTTAACGTACACAATTTAAGAAAATGTGTGTACCCTTGGGAGATTTGATCTATCTCAACGCTTGATAGATCCAAGGTTATGACGAATCTATGATGATTTTAGTTATGGGTAGTTACACAAAATGTGTAGATAATCAATATTATGTATATGTATATGTCTAGAATTAATATAATAATTAAAACTTCACTTCATTTAGTCGTTTTAAAATATAAAGATTATTATTGAGAAAGATCAATTTTAGTTTAACTTCTCCCAGTTATATTACAGTGACACAATTTGTAGATGGTGAACATTATGTATGTGTATATTTCTAAGATTAATATGATCATTTGAAAATTATTTACTTTTCTTATTTGAAAATTATTCATTTTTCTTAGCCGATCACAAGTATAAAGAAGATTATCTAGAAGGATCAATATAATCTATATTCTTCAACTCTTAGTATAGTGGCACAATTTACAGATCATCAAAACTTTATATATATATATATATATATATATATATATCTATATCTATATATATATATATATATATATATATATATATATATATATATATATTATCAATTTAGTCATTTCATTTTTTTTTGAAAGAAAAAGTATAGTTTATGAGTGACACGAGGAATAAGTTCAACATAAACGCTGATTTCAGTGTACATGTAAATTTTTATTTTTGTCAATAGTCCAAATTTATACTTTGTTTTTTTTTTCTTTTAAGTTATTTTTCATTGGAACAATTCTTAAAAGGTCAAGCACTGCCATTAGGATAACGAGCACCGCCCCTCTAAAACCCTCCATTGTTATTGTTGCTTACACCAGGGTTCCGCTGCTCGCTTATGCCAACATAATGAGGGTTTCACTACTAGCTTATATTGACAGACCCTCTCCTCCTACAACCCCAACCAAGGAAAAAATGGAGAAGTCTAATCGCGAAGCCTTCTCCTATAGAACCCAAGCTCCATTCTAAGGTTAAGATCTTGAGGTTGGAGTCGAACAGGTATAATGGTATCGACTCTGTAGTCACAGTTGAAAAGATAAGGGATTGTCATGATTCCAACTTCATTGACAACGCCTAAGAAGAGACAGATAGATAGGTGGTTGTTGGCGATGTGGAAGCCCTCAAAGGAATCATTGTACTCAACGATATCCTTGCTCATGCTTAAAGTAAGATGCCTTAGAGAGATCTTAGACTAAGGGTGTCATTGAAATTTCAGAAGTATTCTTGCAAAGTGGTTCATTAAATTTTTGAATAGGTTCCTAAAAGGGTTCCTTCGATTCCTGGTACTCATGTCATTGAGTTGTTGGATGGTACTCATGACTTTGAGGTTCTGAAATTCCAAATATCTTTTAAAAGATTAAATGGAGAATATTTGTTTCTTAGGTTCTGTGAATGGGAGGTTGTATCTTCACTTGTAGAAAAAATTGTAAGCTGACAGGTATCCCAGAGGGGAGTATGAGAATCCTTTATGAGGGAAGACAATTAAATTTGGAAAATTATCTAAGAGATTATGACATCAAGAAGGATGCCTCTATTTCCTTCATTGTCAGACTGCAAGGAGGTTCCAAAGGAAATGGCACATCCACTACCTCAAAACCCTTCTCCTTCAAAAAATGTCTCAATTCACGTTCATGTTCTCAACCCTTGAAGGCTCTTGCTGACCAGGTCCTTGTGGTTGAACATTCAATGGAAGCTCCAAAACTCTAGATGAATGAGCTCTTCACTGCAATAAAGATTGTTATTATATTCAACACATGGTTATGTATCGTTTTAATAGATTCTGGCCCTTGACTTCATCCCATAGGGAATGGATTTCTCAAACTTGGACACATAACATAGATATGCTATTTTGTTCTAAATGTTATTTTGTAGTTGTCTTCAAGGATATTGTAGATAGACATAGTGTTTTTTATCAAGGCCCTTGGTTTTGGGGTCATGTGGGACTCTCAATTTAGAAATGGTTCACTGAGTTCAACTCACTCTCCATGAAGACATTGACCACTCTGGTTTGGGTAAGACTACCAAAGTTATCCCTTTAATGGATTAGGTCAAAGTTCCTTAAAGCTATTGCAAATTCCATTGGATGTTTTGTCAAGATAAACAGTGAGAGACTAGCTAATGGGTTCGTCTCGTTCTTGCACATCTGTGTTGAGTTGGATTTAAGTGCAGATATCTTATATAAAATCATCCTAAAATTGGATGGTAGGAACATCATCAACCTCTAGACTACGAAAGTACAACTTTTAGATGCAAAAATTGTTAGAAGCTTAAGCACCTTTACAGTGCATGCCCTAAAAGTATGCCAGGATCCCTGGAGCAGAAAAAACCAAATTGTGGATGGCATGATCAGAATGCAACTTCAAACATCAAGAACACAACAATTAGTAAGAAGGAAAACTCTCAGCAAGAAAATACTTATCTTATTTCTTCATCCTTGCAAGATCCTATGCAACCCACGGTTGATGCACCTCTAGCCTCAATAGAAAACAACCCTCCAACTATGGAAATTAAAAGTTCAAGAACACTAATTTTTGCTACATGGGCAAAAATGACCTCACGATTATGAAAATTCATATAGTGATAGAGATGTCTCATGCTTTGAGGAGACAGTAGTAATGGAGATTTCTTTGAAAAATGATGATATGGAATTATCCTCAGTTGAAATATGTAGGATGGGCAGATGTCTGTAGGATCATAGGGAAAAAAGAAAACGCCCTAAGCACCTTTGGTGTTTGATATTAAAAGATCTCTTTTCACATACGTTCACAGGTAGAAAATATGTTCAATATGTCATACCTAGCAGTAGACATGACCTCCTAGATTCATTTTTTTTGTTCCGTTGTTAACTATATGTAATGAATGTAATATTTTTTTCTATTAATAGAATATTTTGAATCAACTTACAAAAAAAATATCAAATTTATAGACGATAAAAAACATGGATATATCTAAACTGATTATATAATCATTTTAAATTTACTCAACATCTTCATTTTGTTGTGAACATAGAGAGTATTAATCAAAAGTACATTGCAAGAGTAATGTGAGGAGTAAGTTGAATGAAAATAAAATATCAATGTTGAATGATGAAAATATACACTTAAATCAATGCATTGATAACTATGTACATGCCAATTTCTATTTTTTCCAATATTCCAAATTTGTAGATGATTGAAAAATTATAGATATGTACATGTCTGAGATTAATATGATGAATCTGATCTATTCAAGTTATATATATATATATATATATATATATATATATATATATATATA
The DNA here is from genome assembly GCA_031772625.1 of Pinus tabuliformis. Classification (NCBI taxonomy): domain Eukaryota; kingdom Viridiplantae; phylum Streptophyta; class Pinopsida; order Pinales; family Pinaceae; genus Pinus; species Pinus tabuliformis. Next base: position 1,425,944,910 of record CM062816.1, read on the forward strand.
TATATATATATATATATATATATATATATATATATATATATATATATATAATTTCTAAAACATTGACTTTAGTGTACATATGAATTTCAATTTCAATTTTTGCTTTTATTTATTATATGATGCAGGAACATGAGGCTTAGAGACAAAAGGCTTCGATTTTATTCCAAAAATACAAAAAAAAGTTTACAAGCAAAGGAGTGGGATCCTTTAGTTGTCATTTTACAAAGCTTTCTAGATAGGATTTGAGATAGAATTCAGGGATTTTAACTATTTTGTAATTAATTCAAGTATTTAGACTTAGTTGAGATTCTCGAGGAGAATATCATGCAGATTAGATGTTATCTAGAATTAGGCAGATTCAATCCATTGATTGAGGATCTGATTGTTGTATGTAATGGTGTTTATGTAAGTTTTGAATTAGTGTAAGGGGATTTGGCTAGATTTGGCTGAGGAGGAATTGATTAAAAAAAATGGAAATTCTCTGTGTCTCTATGTATTATGTGCATGAATGGTCAATCTTGGAGGTTTGAAGTTCCTTTGAAATATTGTTGAATATTGTTGATTTCCAGTTTGGCCCTTTAAAACTAGATTTGATATAATTTTGTGTTATGTCATTTAAATCTTCATTCACTTTGTATTGACTTAATTGGGATGTATTTCGAACCCACAGAGAAGATTTAACGATATCTTGAATATAACTTAGAAACAGTTTAAACTTGGCGGAAGCACTAAAACCTTGGTGGAATGAAGAAAACCTGACAAAACTCTTAAGAACCCCTGAAGAAGATCTGAGTCGTCCGATCGACAGGAAACAAATCTAACGGTGATCACATGCTAATAAGCGCAGAGGTTAATTCCAAAAACGCACACGATCATTTATAAAACTGAGTTAATAGCTCAGTTGATCGTGACCGTCCGCTTGAAAAGCTTAGATTGAACGGTAATCACGTCAAAAAATGCACAGAGACTAATATAATTTACGGATGCGATATGTTATGAAATGTGGTTTAATCCTTTGGGTTCTGGATCAATCGTAGTTGTCCATTTAGAAGGGACAAGATCCGATGGATATCGCTCCGGGATATGCACACGGGTTAACTTAAGTTTAAGACCCGAGAAGGCTATAAACTATGGTTTTAATTGCTTTTGGTTTCATGAGAAAAGTGAAAGTTTGCCATCTTTCGGGTAATTTTAATAGTTTTTCTTTTTTAGAAGAATATCTAAAATTAGAGGTTGATGATAGATTTTCCAAAGGAAACCACACAAGAAGTCCCACCTGAACTCGAGGAGATCGTTTCTGGTTTTGAATGATTATCTCTAACACCTGCACCTAGACCACCATTAGTGGTATTAGAGCAGATTATTGACACTGATCAGAATCTCAAATATTAGAGAAAGAAGTCCAACATGGCTCTAAGAGTTGGAGGAAGACGTGATCAAAAAAGAGGAAGACCAGTTGCAAATGCTGAAGTGTTGGAAGCTATGCAACAGATGCAAGCTTGATTGGAAGAAGTGGAAATGGGAAATCAAGGAGATGCATATGATGGAGATGTTAGTGAGCCTAAATTTGAAGCTGCAGAAGCAAAGGAACCTGCAAAAATTACTCTTGAAATGAGATTCTTTAAATCAGTGTTAGGATTCACATCTAAACCTAGACTTGAGCTTATGGTTTATATAGGAGGTTTGAACCCTGAAGAGTTGATAGAATGGATTAATAGCATGGATAAATTCTTTGATTATGAAGAAATGGAAGAAGGAAAGAGAGTGAAAGTTGTTGTCACAAAATTGAAAGGACATGCAATGCTTTGGTGCGATGGAGTGCAAGCAAAAAGGAAAAGACTTCGTAAGTAGCCAATTAGAAATTGGAACAGGATGGTGGCAAAGTTGAGAGCTAAGTTTTTGCCAAGTGATTATCAACAGACATTATTTAGACAAATGCATAACCTTAGATAAAGGTCTTTGGCAGTGAACGAATACACAGAGGAATTTTACAAAGTGAGCATAAGAGTTGGAAAAATTCAAGATACAGATGAGAAGTTTGCAATATATGTAAATGGTCTCAGAATGGAGATTCAAGATGAGATAAGTGTGTTGTCTCCTAAAATGGTAGAGGAGGCTTATCAGATGGTATTGAAGGCTAAAGAAAAACTCATAAGGAAGCAATCTACCAGAAGTAGAGGTACTTTCCGAGAAAGGGGAAGTTAAGGTGGTAGAGGAAGATCTACATCACCTAGTGATGGAGCTAGTAGCATCTCGAGTCAGCATACACCCATAGAAGGTGATGCAAGTGGCAGAAGGATTTTTTCAGAGGAAGAGGAGGCAGAGGCAGAGGAAGAGAAATCAGATGTTATAGATTTAACAAGCTGGGACACAAAGCCTATGAGTGCCCGGAAAACATAGGAACAAATCAGAGAAATGTAATTGTTGCTAAGAATGAAGAGGAAGCAACAAAGGTGCTAGAAGAAGAAGAAAATGTACCAGAGAAAGGGGAATCTTTGGTAGTTAACAAAGTCTTTTTAAAGCCAACAAAGGAAGTTGTTGAACCAGCACAGAGAAAGACTTTGTTCAGGACTACGTGTAAGGTTAAAGGAAAATGTTGTCAGATGATAATTGATCATGGTAGTACTGATAATTTGGTGTCTACAGAAGTGGTGGAGAAGTTGAAATTAAAGACAAAGAAACATCCAACACCTTATAAGGTGTCGTGGCTTCAAAAGGGACATCAGTTGTTAGTGAATGAATAGTGTGAAGTGGAGTTGCAGTTGGGAAAATACAAAGACAAAATTCCGTGTGATGTGATGCCTATGGATGTGTGTCACATATTGTTGGGAAGACCTTGGTAGTATGACAGAGGAGCTATTCACGATGGGAAAAACAACACATACAAATTTGGTAAAGATGGTGTTAATCATACATTTTTGCCTATGGAAGAGGATGATGCATCAAGAAAATTTGATCTAAAGACCTTATTTATTAGTGGAAAAGAATACTTGCAGCAGATTGAAGAGGATGAGGTAAACTTTGCATTGATTTTCAAACCCAAGGTAATAATGACTTCCACTAAAATTTCTGATTTTCCAATTGAAATTCAAGAGATGCTGGAGAATTATTGTGATATCATTGTAGATGAATTGCCTAATGAGTTACCACCCATTAGAAAAATTAGTCACCATATATATTTGATTCCAAGAGAAAATATACCAAATAAAGCAGCTTATAGGGTGAATCCCATAGAAAATGAAGAAATCAGGAAACAAGTTCAGGAACTTTCAGATAAAGGATTGATTAGAGAGAGTTTGAGTCCTTGTGCAGTGCTAATAATGTTGAGTCCAAAGAAAGATGGAGGCTAGAGAATGTGCAATGACTCAAAAGCAATCAACAAAATAACAATCAAGTATAGATTTCCTTTACCTAGAATTGAAGATTTGATGGATTGTTTAATTGGAACAAGATCTTTTACAAAGCTAGATTTAAAAAGTGGTTATCATCAAATAAGGATTAGAGAAGGTGATGAATGGAAAACTACTTTTAAAACAAATGAAGGATTGTATGAATGGATGGTAATTCCTTTTGGGTTAACAAATGCTTCTAGTATGTTTATGAGGCTTATGAATGAAGTGTTGAAAGAATTTATTGGTAAATTTGTAATAGTATATCTGGATGATATATTAGTTTACAACAGATCTAAAGAGGAACATATGAGACATCTGTATTATGTCTTATAGAAGTTGCAACAAGAAAAGTTATTGTTAAATCTTAAGAAATGTTCATTCATGAAGGAAGATTTGGTATATTTGGGCTTTGTTGTTTCTGCTGATGGATTAAAGATGGATCCAGAGAAGATAAAGGAAATCATGGAGTGGCCTTCACCGAAAAGTGTTTTTGAGGTAAGAAGTTTTCATGGTCTTGCTAGTTTTTATAGAAAATTCATAAGGAATTTTAGTAATATCAATGGTTATATTATTGACACTATAAAGAAGGATAAACAACCATTTAAATGGAATGTTGAAGTAGAAAATAACTTTCAGCTGTTGGAAAGGAAGATCACTGAGAAACCTATTTTAATTTTTCCTGATTTTAATAAACCTTTTCAAGTGAAATGTGATGCTAGTGGAGAAGCTATTGGAGGTGTTTTAAATCATGAGGATAGACTTATAGCTTATTTCAGTGAAAAACTGAATGAATCAAAGAAGAAATATACTTCTTATGATAAGGAGTTTTATGTAGTTATACAATCATTGAAGAAGTGGAGACATTACTTGATGTCTAAGGAGTTTATACTTTATTCAGAAAACCATGCATTGCAGTACATTATGAAACAGACAAAGCTTAGTTAGGAACATGCAAAATGGGTAGAATATATTCAAAGTTTAAATTTTGTATTAAAGCATATAACTGGCCAATCAAACAAAGTAGCAGATGCCTTAAGTAGAAAAAGAATTTTAGTTCAGGAAAGTCAAATTCAAGTGTTGGGTTTTGATTTTCTTAAGGAATTATATGAGAAAGATTTAAATTTTAAAGAGGAATTTGAAGCTTGTAAAAACCTTGTTTTGTTAGACAGAAGTAAGTGGCTAGATTTTTTCTTGCAAGAAGGGTTGTTGTTTAAAAGAAATCAGCTGTACATACCAAATTGTTCTATGAGAGAAAATTTAATCAAGGAGAAACATAGTGGTGGACTTGGAGGACATTTTGGTGCAGACAAGACTTATAAGTAGTTGAAATGGTTTTATTTCTCACCAAAGATGGGATCTGAAGTGGAGAAGTATGTGAAAAATTGTAAAGTCTCTCAATATGCAAAGGGAAGGAGCCAAAACACAGGTTTATATGTTCCTAACATAGATCGCTAATTGAAAAACAACTGATCAACAATTGAACATCAACTGAACAACAATTGAACAACAACTGAAGAACAATTGAACAACAACTGAACAACAATTGAACAGCATTGAACAACAATTGAACAACAACTAAACAATAATTGAAAAACGACTGTCCCATGTTGACTTCCACGCTGACTTTCCCTTTTGAACAACACTTCACTCTGTGCCGTGGATTTCCTCTCTTCAGATCTAACGGTCGACAGTGACATCTCAGATCGCAAATCATAGTTTCTCTAGGCCAAGGTTCATTCACTTATGAATGATGCGATGTGATATGATCCAACGGTTAGTAATCAACAATCATCCAATGGTTGATGTGATATTGCATAGACACTTTGCGCGACACTTACCCGCCACACGGAGCTGATATGGTTTATAGACCTTGATCTATAGAAATTTGGGTCCAGGATTAGACTTAAAATCTGATTACTTTAAATGCTGATATTCCTTAGATAACAGAGTTCCTCAAATCCTTCAGCTAGCGGCTCTTCATCTAACACATGGTTCAAACATAGGGTTAACCCCGCTGTTGACTATGACATCAACAGTTGAACTTTAGATCGATGGTTAGGATGGAGTACGGGCCTTTAATCATGATCAAACCTTTCTATGCTCTTATACCCCTGTTATTAATATTAATGATTGTGATTAACTATAAACACTGAGATTATAATTAAGATACGAAAAACAAAGAAACTACTCGGATGTGCTTCAAAACACAGATTCATCTAGAGTAAACGAGAGTTTCTACCAGGATTAACACACAGATGCACACTAAAACAAATTCCTTCTATATAATAATGGTTACAGAGTCTTGGCCCTCTCGTCTCAATCAAAATGAACTAATAGACCTCTATTTCAATCTGAAAATGCTCTCTATCACTCAACTCTCACCTCTCGCTCCATCCTCAATCATCTCAGCTAATCCTTCTTCGTTAATTTTTTTTTTTTTATGAGTCGAATCCTACTCTAACTATGCGAACAATTCAATATCTATTTTAAACAATCTAACAATCAAATCTCTATTTTCAAGCTCCACTACACACCTACACTAACAACTTATCCTTCAATATAAAATAAGACAATTTCCTAACTATTACAATAATGTATTACAAATCATTTTCGAGAGATCCAACCCTCTCGACTAAATTGACTTTTGACCACTCAGGTCAGTGAAATTAACCTCCTTTAGCGACCACATGTGAACAAACATTCACATTGCTGGCTAAGTCCGGGTGCTCCTGCATCAGACTCCCGGGGAAGAAAAGAATCATCCATTAGACTTTGAGTGTTTACTCCATACTTCTAAAACTATGATGTTGTCAACCAACTAGCATCCTCCACTCGCTGTCCTTTCCATTTGACTATATATTTATAATAAACCTATCCCCTGGTTCTTTTGGATACTCTTTTCTCCAAAACAGCTTCCACCTCTTTCTTAACTGTCTTTCGCATTTGTTCTTCCCAGTTCAAAGTTTGAACTTCATCTTATGTAGTTTCCTCTTGTAGCTCTATCTCTGTCTCTTTGTATGGATACAAATCTGCAACATTGAAGATAGGTGATATTCCAATCCCTTCTGGCCATTCAATTTCATAAGCATTAGTTGAAAACTTTCTTACAATTATAGATGGTCCTATCTTTTTCATTTTTAATTTATTGTAAGTTTTAGCAGGAAATATTTCTTTTCTCAAATACAACATCACTAAATATCCCACTTGGAATTATTTCTCTCTTCTTTTCATATCTTCTCTCTGTTTGTATTTTCCACTGCTTTCCTGCAATCTTCCTTTGACATCTTCTTGTAGTCTCTGTATCTGCTTTACAAACTCTTCATCTTTTGCACTTCTTGTCTCTTGTTTACCCAAATTTCTGAGCTCATACACACCTCTTGGATTCATCCCAAAAACAATCTTAAATGGACTCATTCCAGTACTTTGGTTTGGAGTGTCATTGTAAGCAAACTCAGCCTAAGCTAGTGCTAAATCCCTCTGCTTCGGATTTTGATATACTAAACTTCTCAATATGTTTCCAAAGCTTCGGTTTACTACTTTGGTCTATCCATTTGTTTGAGGATGGTATGCTGAAATGAAACTGAGGTTAGCTCCTAGTTTCTTCCAAAGAGTTCTGCAAAAATTCCCTTCAAACTTTGTATCCCTATCAGACACAATATTTATAGGCAATCCATGTAATCTTACAATTTCTGAAAAAAATAGATTAGCAATATGTGTTGCATCACTAGTCTTTTTACATGCAACAAAATGTGCCATCTTTGAAAATATATCTACCATAATGTAAATGGAATCATTCCCCCAATGAGTTTTAGGTAACCCCAAAACAAAATCCATGCTAACTGCATCCCATGGTCGGTCTGGTATTGGCAACAACTAGTACAATCCTGTATTCTGGCTTCTCCCTTTAGCATGTTGACATATCCTGCACTTCTCAAAAAGTCTCTTAACATTATTCTGCATCTTTGGCCAATAATAAAAAGCATTTACTGAGCAAAGGTTTTGTCTTGTCCAAAGTGACCAAATAATCCTCCACTATTTTTCTCCTTTATTATGTTTTTCCTCATAGAACGTTTGGGAATACACAACTTGTTTCCTTTAAACAATAAACCTCCTTGGATAAGATAACCTAACCACTAACTTCGGTTATGAGCTATTGGATTTTTAACTGCTGTGTAAATATATTTGAAATATGCATCATCTTTATACATTTTAACCATTTCTTCAAATCCTACAACACCAACTTTTATTTCTTGTACAATGAAATTTATCCTGCTTAAAGCATCAATGACCTTGTTCGACTTACCACTTGTGTGCTTTATCACAAAATTAAAGCTCTGCAAAAACTCTACCCACTTGGCATATTTCTGGTTCAATTTCGGCTAGTTGTTTATGAACTGCAATGCATGATTTTCAGAATACAATATAAACTTCTTTGGTAGCAAATAATGTCTCCATTTTTTTAAGGCTTGTACAATAGCATAAAATTATTTGTCATAAGAAGAATAATTTTTCTTCACTTCATTTAATTTCTCACTGAAGTACGCTATTGGTATCTATTCCTGACTCAAAACTACTCCAATTGCAACTCCACTAGCATCAGTTTCAACTTGAAATACTTTTCCAAAATCGGGTAAAGCTAAAACTAGTTTCTCTGTGATTTTCCTCTTTAGCAACTTAAAATTACTCTCTACTGCTTCTGTCCACTTGAATGACTGATTAGCCTCCTTGATTGTTTCAATAATTGGTGCACAAATCTGACTAAAACCTCTGATAAATTTCCTGTAAAAAATTGCAAGACCATGAAAACTTCTTACCTCAACTTGGAATAGGCCAGTTCCAAATTGCTTGGACTTTCTCTGGATCCATTTTCAACCCTTCTTTAGAAACTACAAATCCCAAGTAAATTAATTCTTCTTTCATGAAACTACATTTCTTCAGATTTATCAGTAGCTTCTCTTCCTGCAGAGTTCTTAAAACCAATTTAAGATGTTCCATATGTTCTTCCTTACTTCTGCTAAAAACTAGAATATCATCAAGATAAACAATAACAAACTTTCCTGCATATTACTTCAAGACTTCATTCATTAATCTCATGAATGTGTTAGGTGCATTAGTGAGTCCAAAAGGCATCATTAACCACTCATACAACCCACTGTTTGTTTTAAATGCAGTCTTCCATTCATCTCCTTCTCTAATTCTTATTTGATGATATCCACTCTTCAGATCTATTTTAGTGAAATTCTTTGACCCACTCAAACAATCCATCAAATCATCCATGCGTGGCAAAGGAAATCTATACCTGATAGTGACCTTGTTTATGGCTCTGGAATATGTGCACATACACCATTCACCTCCTTTCTTTGGACTGAGTACTATTGGTACAACACATGGACTAAGACTTTCTCTAATTAGTCCCTTATCCATTAGTTCTTGCACTTGTCTTCTAGCTTCTGCATTCCCTTGAGGAGTTTATCTGTACGCTACTTTGTTTGGAAAACTTGCTCCTAGCATTAGATCAATATGATGACTAATACTCCTGATTGGAGGCAATGAATTTGGCAACTCATCTACAATAATATCAGTGAAATCATTTAACAGAGTTTTGATTTCTTCAGGCAAATCATCTAAGTTTGTGGAGGTTAAAATTACCTTAGGTCTCCCTACGACAACAAAATGCATTTCTTCACCTTTTCCTACCTCTTACAATAGCTCCTTTCCACTCATCAACGTAACACTGTTTCCAGGTGCTCCTTTGTTAGCGTCATCCTTCAATGGTAGCAGTGTATGTTTATTTCCATTCTTCTCCAGAGTATAAGTATTTTTCCTCCCATCATGAATATCTTTCCGATGAAACTACCATAGTCTTCCTAATAATACATGGCATACATCCATTGGCATTACATCACACAATATCACGTCTTTATATGTACCAATCTATATCTCTACCTTGCATTGTTCTGTCACAATAGTCTGATGTCCTTTCTGCAACCATGACACTCTATAAGGAGTAGGGTGTACTCTCTTCACTAATCCCAGCTTGTCCACCATCTCTATAGAAACAAGGTTATCAGTACTTCACTGTCAATTATCACTTTACAACATTTACCTTTGGATTTGCACGTAATTTTGAATATACTCTTCCTCCGCGCTAGTTCTTCAGTCTCTTTCTCTATCTTAAGCAATGCCCTTTTCAACAATAGGGATTCTCCTACTTCAGGTTATTCTTCCTTTTCCATAAGTTGAGGTATTTCTGTCTTTGCCTTAGCCACATTCACATTCCTCTGAATTTTTGGTTTATTATGAGGATAGTCCCATGACACATGTCCCCATTCTCCACATGTGTAACACCGAATATCTCTTCCTCGGCCTCTTCCTCTAGGCGCAAATCTTCCTCTATTAAAATCTCCCCTCTGTGGTGGTCTGGTACATGAACTTCCTGCTTCGAGCTAATGTTGCTGAAACCTTAGTTTGGTAGTTCCTCTACCTCTTACTGAACTTCTCCCTCTATTCCTCTGACTTTATTTTCTCAACATCTTCTCTTCTGCTTTCAAACCTGCTTGATAGGCATCTTCAATAGTCTTCAAACTCAGCAAGTTGATCTCATCCTGTATGTCATATCTTAAGCCATTGATATATCTGGCTACCTTCTCCACATCATGCTCTGCATGTCCTTATCTAATACTCAATCTGTAAAACTCTTATGTGTATTCTTTAACATACATTCCTTTTTGCCTTAAATTATGTAACTGTTTGAAAAGATTTAACTGATAATCTTTTGGCATAAATTTAGCTTTCATTTTAATCGCCATTTTATCCCATTGTTTGATCTTGGACTTTCTTTTTCTCATTTTGGACGTTTGTAGCTCATCCCACCAAATAGCCACATGACCCTTCAATCTGGTAACTACAAACTTCACCTTCTTTCTATAATCAACCTCTTCATAGTCAAAATATTTGTCCAGTGAAGTGATCCAATCCATTAACTCTCCGGCATTGAGACTCCCTTCATACATAGGAATTTCCACCTTTGGTTTTCCACCTACTTTAGCCAACATATTGATAACTTTGGTAGTTTCATTTTCCTCCTCTTCTTCTTCCTCAGAAGATGCTTCAACACCACTTTCAACTCCTTCATCAGGTGCCCTCCTCTGCGCAGTCTCCATCATATCCATCCTTGTACACAGACTCCGGATCTCCTCCAGTAGAACTGCATTTGCTTCAGGTATTCCTCAACCTATGCCAGCTCCTCTCCTTGGTGGCATGTTTACTCCAATCAAACTCAATCTCTGTGCTCTGATACCAAAAATGAGGCAGATCGCCAATTGAACAATAGATGAACAACAATTGAACAATAACTAAACAACAATTGAATAACAACTGAACAACAATTGAACAAAAACTGAACAACAATTGAACAACAACTAAAAAACAATTGAACAACACTGAACAACAATTGAAAAACAACTGAACATAAATTGAAGAACAACTATCCCATGTTGACTTCCACGTTGACTTTCCATTTTGAACAACACTTCACTCTATGCCATTGATTTCCTCTCTTTAGATCTAACGGTCGACTGTGACATCGCAGATCGAAAATCGCAGTTTCTCTAGGCCAAGGTTCATTCACTTATGAATGATGTGATGCGATATGATCCAATGGTTAGTAATCAACAGTCATCCAATGGTTGACGTGATATCGCACAGGCACTTTATGAGACACTTACCCACCACACGGAGTTGATATGGTTTATAGACCTTGATCTATAGAAATTCAGGTCCAGCTTTAGACTTAAACTTCGATTACTTTAAAACCTGATATCCCTTAGATAATAAGTTCCTAAAATCCTTTGGCTAGTGGCTCTTCATCTAATGCATGGTTTAAACACAGGCTTAACCCCGCTGTTGACTATGACGTTAGCAGTTGAACTTTAGATCGATGGTTAGGATGGAGTACAGGCCTTTAACCATGATCAAAACTTTCTATTCTCTTCTACCCCCGTTATTAGTATTAATGACTGTGATTAACCATAAACACTAAGATTATAATTAAAATATGAAAAACAGAGAAAATACCCGGATGCGCTTTAGAATGCAGATTCATAGAGTAAATGAGAGTTTCCACTAGGATCAACACACAGATGCACACTAAAACAAATTCCTTTAATATAATAATGGTTACAGAGTCTTGGCCCTCTCAGATTAATCACAACGAATTAACAGACCTTTGTTTCAATATGAAAACCCTCTCTATCACTCAATTCTCACCTCTCACTCCATCCTCAATCATCTCAGCTAATCCTTCTTCATTACATTTTCTCTTTTTTTTTATGAGTCGAATCCTACTCTAACTGTACGAACAACTCAATCTCTATTTTAAACAATCTAACAATCAAATCTCTATTTTCAAGCTCCACTACACACCTACGCTAACAACTTATCCTTCAATCTAAAATAAGACAATTTCCTAACTATTACAATAATGTATTACAAATCATTTTCGAGAGATCCAACCCTCTTGACTAAACTGACTTTTGACCACTCAGGTCAGTGAAATTCAACTCCTTTAGCCACAACATGTGAACAAATCTTCACATTGCTGGCTAAGTCTAGATGCTCTTGCATCAGTTCCATTACCTATTCCAGATAGACCTTGGGATATGGTAAGTATGGATTTTGTTTTGGGTTTACCAAAAACTCAAAGAGGTAATGATTCAATCTATGTTGTGGTAGACAGATTTTCTAAAATGGCATATTTTATTTCATGTTATAAAACCAGTGATGCTACTCACATTGCTAATCTGTTTTTTGAGGATATTGTAAGGTTGCATGGGTTACTTAAGAGCATTGTTTCAGACAAGGACACCAGATTTGTTGGTCATTTCTGGAGGACCTTGTGGAAGAAACTTGGTATTAAACTAAGTTTCAGTTCATCTTATCATGCTTAGACTGATGGAGAGACTGAATTTTAAACAGAAGCTTGGGTAATCTTCTGAGAAGTCTTGCAGGTGAACATCCAAAACATTTTGGCACAGGTTAAATATGCTTATGATGATTCTCCTAAATGGAGTACAGGGTAGAGTCCATTCCATATAGTTTATGGAATGCACCCAAGAGGAGTGTCTGAATTAAGAGACTTGGGAAATGCTGAAATGAGAAGTGCTAAATGAGAAGATTTTGCTTCAGAGATTCAAGAAATACATGAAAAGGTAAAACAACAGTTACAAGATAGCAACATAAAGTACAAGAGCAGAGCAGATTTGAAGAAGAGAGAAGTTAATTTTGAGGTTGGATATTTGGTTCTAGCACACTTCAGGTAGGAAAGATTTCCAAAAAGGGAGTATAACAAGTTAAAATTTAAGAAAATTGAACCATTCAGAGTCTTGAGGAAATTTTCTGCAAATGCATATGAAATTGAATTACCCCCTGATATTGGAATATCTCCAATTCTCAATGTTGCTAATTTGTATAGGTATGAAAGTGGAAATGCAGAGGATACAACAGAAGACAAGGAAGAACAAGAGGTTGATTGGGTAAAATAGTTACCTACAGCAAAGGCATTGTACCCAAAACAGATTTTGGATAAGAGATTGTTTAAGAAGACAAGCGGACAAGAGTATTTTCAGTACTTGGTCAAATGGAAGGATCAACCAATTGCTGATGCTACCTAGATGACAGATGCCATTCTACAGAAGTTGGGAAGTTTTGTAGAAGAGCTCATGGACAGGAGCACATGAAGAATTTTTTCCTGAGGAGTCTGATGCAAGAGCATGAGGCTTAGAGACAAAAGGCTTTGATTTTATTCCAAAAATACAAAAAAATTTTACAAGCAAAGGAGTGGGATCCTTTAGTTGTCACTTTACACAGATTTCTAGATAGGATTTGAGCTAGAATTTAGGGATTTTAACTATTTTTTAATTAATTCAAGTATTTAGGATTAGTTGAGGTTTTCAAGGAGAATATCATGCATATTAGATGTTATCTAGAATTAGGCAGATTCGATCCATTGATTGAGGATCTGATTGTTGCATGTAATGGTATTTATATAAGTTTTGAATTAGTGTAAGGGGATTTGGTTGGATTTCACTGAGGAATTGATTGAAAAAAAATTGGAATTTTTCTATGTCTCTATGTATTCTGCATATGAATGGTCAATCCCAGAGTTTTGAAGTTCCTTCGAAATATTGTTGAATTTTGTTGATTCCCAGTTTGGCCCTTTAAAACTAGATTTGATATAATTTTGTGTTATCGTGTTTAAATCTTAATTCACTGTGTATTGAGTTAATTGGGATGTATTTCAAACCCACGAGTAGATTTAGTAATATCCCGAATATAAGTTAGAAACAGTTTAAACTTGGCAGAAGCATTAAAACATTGGCGGAACGAAGAAAACCTGACAAAACTCTTGAGAACCCCCGAAGAAGATCTGAGCCGTCCGATTGATAGGCAACAGATCTAATAGTTATTGCGTGCTAATAAGCACAGAGGTCAATTCCAAAAATGGACGCGATCATTTATAAAAGTGAGTTAATAGCTCAATTGATCGTGACTGTTCGCTTGAAAAGCTCAGATCGGATGGTAATCGCATCAAAAAATGCACGAAGTTTAATATATTTTTCAAACGCGATATGTTATGAACTATGGTTTAATCCTTTGGGTTCTGGATCAATCGTAGCTGTAAATTTAGAAGGGATGAGATTTGAGGGATATTGCTCCGGGATATGCACACGAGTTAACTTAAGTTTCGGACCCGAGAAGGTTATAAACTATGGTTTTAATTACTTTTGGTTTCGTGAGAAAAGTGAAAGTTTACCATATTTTGGGTAATTTTAACAGTTCTGCTGTTTTAGAAGAATATATAAAATTAGAGGTTGATGACATATTTTCCAAAGGAAACCATACAAGATGTCCCGCCTGAACTTGAGGAGATTGTTTCTGGTTTTGAACGATTATCTCTAACACCTGCACCCATACCACGATTATGCATATGCATAATTGTTGATTACCATACATATATCAATTTCAAGACTGATTTTTATTTACATTTGAGCTTATATTCAATTTTGGTGCATTAATTTTAATGTAGATGTTAATTTCTACTTCCATTCGATATATATATACATATAATTTCTGGTTTTGATATACATGTTAGTTTCTAACATATTTATTTGAATGTGCATGTCAATTTAAATTTTTGTTTCATTTCTAAAATATGTTTACACCTTAATGTATTTGATCCTTCTATATGCTTGATAAATCCAAGCTTAAGATGGATGTAGGTTGATTTAAACTCTTCAAATTTAGAAATTAATATCGCTTCGAGGTCTCCATGAAAACACTTTTAAATTCTTCATACATTGCCAGTTTCTAATATAATAATGTTAAATGATGAAAAATCTACATTGAAATCAATGTATTGATTTCAATACACTTGCCAATTTTTATTTAGTTTCTATTTTTTCCAACAACTCAGATTTTTAGATTATATATATATATATATATATATATATATATATATATATATATATGTATATATATATATATATATATATATATATATATATATATATATATATATATATATATATATATATATATATATATATATATATATATATATATACTATATATATATATATATATATATATATATATATATATATATATATGAATTTTTAATCATTATATACATAATTATTAATTTTTGTGTTTATATCAATTTAAACACATTGATTTCATTTTACATATCAATTTCTGTTCAATTTGTAATGCAACGTTTTTAGTGTGTCTATCAATCTACTTTTATTTAGTATAATTTCTATCCAATGTCAAATTTAGAAATTGCTATCACTTCAACATCTCCACAAAAAGCATCCATGGGGAAGTGGATAGACGGTGATCGGGTGTTATGTTAAGACACTCCTTGATGTGAAGTCACCAATTCAATTCTCCTTGATCAGGGTGACATATTAGACATGATAAAAATGTAGTCCTGCCAAACTCACAAAAAAAGATCTCCACAAAATCACTTTTAACTTTCTCATACATTGCAACTTTAAAAAATTCAATTATAAGTGTTTAAAATTAGAAATACATAACTAGATTCAAATATCTAACATCAAGGAAAAGATCTCCACAAAAATCACTTTTAACTTCCTCATACATTGCAACTTTAAAAAAATTAATTAAAAGTGTTTAAACTTAGAAATACATGACTAGTTTCAAATATCTAACACCATTTATACACAGTTTCAAATATCTAACACCATTTATACATACTCCATCAGACCATTATCATATTCAATGTTTACCCAAAAAGAAATGGAAAGTGAATAACTTACCCAAAAAAACATATTTGTGATTATGCGTGAGGAGGAGAGACAAAGACTCTAGTTTATCATATGGGCATGTTAAAAACACATCCAATCGCTAATGTGCATGTATTATGTTGGATATTTTTTGAATAATGATCAATGGCATTAATTCAAACAATTTTTACCATGAATAATGTGTAGATGGCAGCATTGTCCATTATCTATAAATTGCTAATTCTCTAGTATTTGATATGAAAGACACATATCTATAATACGTAGGATATAAGGTAACAAATTCACAACTATACTTACATAGATTGAGATTAAGATGAATTCTTGGGATATTTTTATATGTTTCCTTCATATTTAATTGTGAATCTCCTTTCAAGTAGAGTAATTAAGAGTTCCTTGTAAATTAAGCTTTTATGTTCATATTCTTTGAATAGAAGAAACAACAAAGTGACTTAAGGAACAAAGTAATGATAAGTAGATAAAGATCTATTTTACACCAACATTTCTTCTAAAAATAGGAACCACATGGTGCCATGTCATTGTCTATTTGTACACATGATTCATATGCATGTAGTTTTTAGTTCAATTAGTTATGATGTTATGTGTAAAGAAGAAAATGAACCTATAGCTCAAGTTCATATATACAAGGAAATTTTAGGCCTAGCCAATTTATTTAGAAAATAAAGGCCAAGTATTTTGAAACTAATACCAAACTATTCTATTTTAGTTTCTAATTTCAAAGTATTGAATCTAAATTTCAAAGCGTAATTTTATAAATTGTTTTTAATGAAGAAAAAACATGGGGTTTTGATAATATCAATTTATTTTTTGTGAGATGATTCTATTTTTATTGGTATTTATTTACATGGAATGAGAAAACACACTTTTTTTGCAAGAATTACTTTAAGCTATGTTTTTGCAAAAATGACATTTGTGTTGTTGTTTTTTTTTTGGATTAATTGTGTATTGGTATTTAGAGTTATTAATTTGATAGATAACCCATTTTATTAAACAAATAAGTTAACAGCTAGAGAAAATTGACATTTGCGTCTCTTTGCATGAAATCAACAAACAAGACTAGAGAGTACAAAAGGGTATTTGTCGGTTATTAGTTTTCTGAAGTTTTATTTTCTATGTTATAGTCTTACCAAAGGTTCATGCGATGCATTTAAAAGATATGTGCATATGTTGTAATGTTTGGAATAACATAACAAAGAGATGACTTAGTCTAAGGACATGGATTGTAGAACTAGGAACATATAATTCTTGTTAGGAATGATACAATTATTAGGAAAAGCAGAAACCTGAACTTGATGATAAGATTTAAATTCTTAGTGTTGCATGAAGCAAAGGGGTTGTTTCATGCAATTAAATGGTATTAGAAAAATAACCAGGTCCATACTTTTTTGAAATAATACAAGAAGAAAAAGGGAACATAATTTATGGATTGGTTGCAAGAACAAAGATGCAATAAGAAGAGAGGGACAAAAAACTTGCTTCAAAAGAAAAAAGAGGCACTTGGAAGAGATGATGTGAATAGATTGTTTGTTTCAGTTTTACTGCAGGCAAAAAACATAACTATTGTATGATTACAATTTCTAATCAATGGGTTATGATGCATTGTCATTGTAATAGATATGGATAAATAGCAAGGGGAACATGTGTTGTTTTGAATATATTTATTATGCAACTGTGAACTAATATTTTCCTAATTTGTATGTGGTTATGACTATGCATGAGCACGTGTTCTATGGTTCCATGAAAAAGTAAATAAGTTAATATAGTAACAATAGTAATTACAAAGTTCTGAAGTTCGGACTGAAGAAGAGTCCCATAAAAGTTTTCCCTAGATGCTTAGTGATATCATAAAAAATAACTAAATGAAGTTAAGGATCTCAACGATTTATTCAAATTGAAAAAAATATCAGTTAGAACAATTGGGTTCTAAGATCATTTGTATTAATGCATAAATATATACCAGAGATGCTTTGTTTGACATAGATCATCAATGTGTATGTTAAGATATTTTTTTTACAAAATCATGTTCTAACAGGAAAACAGTATGTAAAACATCAAACAAATGTACTTGGGCCGATTATGTCTTGTTGTAGTGATTTTATATACTTTAGCATTTATTGTGCATGAGCTTCCATTCCTGCCACAGGGAGCAGTTTTGAGGAGCTGTTGAGATAGTTCTTAGGCATTCTAGAATATTTGATATGTGGCAGGTGAGGTGGAAGCTCGATGTAAGGTGGCTCCAAGATTTTGTCAAATAAGAACTATAGGAGCGCCTGTGCCACCATGCAAGGAATTTATATTTGAAGGAAAATAAATGCGACGAGATAAAAATTCCCTAATGTAACTATCACCCAAGCTCAGAATGGGTAATGTCATAGAACATCTTAGTATGACTTCAACAAAGTGGCAAGGTCCTCATCTATATCTATAGGCGAAATGAATTCCTGAGATCATCCTATAATCGAGAGGATTAGCTAGAGGTAGTTGATGCACCAGTACAACTAGTCCCTGAGGATAGTACAAAAATGTCAACTAAAGAGTATGCATGGTGTAGAGTGAAAGAGCCATGGCACAACAATTCTTGAAAAATAAGAAAGGATGTTCAATGTTGAAGAGAGGGGAAAAATGCTGAATTTATAGAGATAATTGGATAAGGCGTATCCTATTGAAGTTAGGATCGTAGGTGGGAAAACTTGTGATTTTGACAACACAATTCTACTATTGTATGGTTGGACATCATACATAGATTATCTATAGGGTTCAAGCGATGTGGTGGGTAACGAAGACTTGGTAGGATGCAGTAATAGTTGCATATTAGCATAAGAAAAGTGGTTCAAAAATCCATTTACTTCAAGCTTGGGATGTCCATCCATTTTAATTTGTAGTCACTTTGAGTTGGTAGTCGCGTGGTCGGGAGGTTGGGTAGTCAGGATGATACATTTTTTTGTCAAAAATTTTGTGGTTTCGACATTCGACATATTATGGGGCCGATTGTATATTCAGGAGGTGGGACAGTCGAGTGTTTTTTTTTTTTTTTTATTGCAATTATTCTATCATCAACCAAATTTTCCATAGTTGGGTAGTTTCATCAGGTTAGAAAATGCTAAGGTTGGAAACACCGATAGTCTAATATTCAGGAATACTGTGGTCTCGAGGTCAAGTAGTGTCATAGTAAAAAAAAAATAATGTTGGGAGTTCGTTCGGATTATTTATAAAAATCGTAGTCACTCGATGTTCTAAGTCGGGTGGATGGAAGGTTGAGTTGTTTGATAGCCAAGTGGCTTCATTAGTTCGATAGTTTCACAATCGGGAGGTTGGTAGTTTGACAATCGACAATGTTGAAGTCAGAGGTCAGGCTGATTATTTATTTAAAAGAATTGTATCTTCTCTGTGTTGGTAGTCGGGTGGTTGGAAGGTTGGGTAGTTAGGAGGTCATACTACCTTTTTACAATATGTTTCTCGATCTGACTCACAGCTGATAAAAAAAATAAAATTCGAAAGCTCTTGTTTTTTATGCATTTTGTGACAAACAATAGCAAAAATTGCAGAACAAACAAATAAGGAACACTAGAGTTTCAGTAAATCACTGTTAAAGAATTATAAGTACAAGATCGTTGTTTTCATTATCACATTTTTGTTTTGTCTTTTTTTGTGAGCCGAATGTACAGTTGGGAAGCCACACTGTTGGGCATTTTTTGTTGTTTTATAATTCATTTATTCTACCCTAACCTAGAATATACCATAGTTCGGTGAACTCATTAGGTCTAGTAGTTTGACAGTCTTGTAATGTAGACATTGATAGGTGGGAAAAATTCCGATAATGGGGAGGTTGGGAGCTTGTATTTTTTTACAAAATTTCCGTGAATGCAACCTACGAGTTAAGTTTCCAAAAAAGAAGAAATTTTTTTTTTATGCATTTTGTGACAAACAATAGAAAAAATTACTAGATAGACAAATAAAGAAGACTAGAGGTTCAGTAAATGACTCTTAAATCATTACAAGTACAAGATCATTATTTTCATTATCACATTTTTTTTTTGTTTTTTTTTTTTGTGAGTTGAATGTATAGTTGGGAAGCCACACAGTCAGACGATTTTTTGTTTTATGATTCGTTTATTCTACCCTAACCTAGAATAGACCATAGTATGGTGAACTCATTAGGTCTAGTAGTTTGATAGTCCGATAATGCGGAGGTCGATAGGTCGGCCAAAAGTCTGATAATGCGGAGGTTAGAAGGTTGCCTGATTATTTTTAAACAAAATTATAGCCATTTCGAGTTGCTGGTCATCTCGTTAGAAGGTCGGGTACTCACGAGCTTGCATTTTTTTACAAGATTTCCCTGAATGCGACCTGCCACTTAAGTTTCTGGAAAAAAAATAAAAAATCGAAAGCTCTTGTTTTTTATGCATTTTGTGACGCACAATAGAAAAAATTGTAGAATAGACAAATAAATAAGGCTAGAGTTTCATTAAATGAATCTTAAAGCATTATAAGTACAAGATCATTGTTTTCATTAGCACAATTTTTTTTTGTTTTTTTTTTCTTGTGAGTCGAATGTATAGTGGGGAAGCCACACAATGAGATGATTTTTTTTGTTTTATGATTCGTTTATTCCACCTTGACCTAGAATAAACCATAGTTGGGTGAACTCATTACATTTAGTAGTTTGGCAATCGGTAATGCGGAGGTTGATAGGTCGGCCAAAAGTATGATAATGCAGGGGTCGATAGGTCAGCCAAAAGTCTGATAATCCAGAGGTCGACATGTCACCTGATTATTCATAAACAAAATTATGGCCATTTCAAGTTCTTGGTCGTTTGATTATAAGGCTGGGTACTCGGGAGCTTGTATGTTTTTACAAAATTTCCCTGAATGCGACCTGCGACTAAAGTTTCCGAAATATATATATATATATATATATATATATATATATATATATATATATATATATATATATATATATATCAAAAGCTCTTGTTTTTTATGCATTTTGTGACAAACAATAGAAAAAATTATAGAATAGAAAAATACATAAGACTAGAGTTTT
This sequence comes from Pinus tabuliformis, assembly GCA_031772625.1. Lineage (NCBI taxonomy): Eukaryota > Viridiplantae > Streptophyta > Pinopsida > Pinales > Pinaceae > Pinus > Pinus tabuliformis. The sequence goes on from CM062816.1 coordinate 1,425,965,693, forward strand.
AGTAAATGACTCTTAAAGCATTACAAGTACAAGATCATTGTTTTCTTTTTTTTTGCTAAAGCAAGGGTCGTGCCTCTTTTTCATTAAATCAAACAAAATTTACAAAATTTACACTTTTCCATTGAACTATGTGGTACAAGGAAAAATAGGAAGATGTACTAAAACAAGTTCCCAAAACATTCCCATCAAACATTTTTGAGAACCAACAAAAACAAGTTATGGGAGTCGCCGAGCACCTGAGCCCTTCCCACAAAAACCCGCTTCTTAATCACTACCGTCCAAAATTCTTATAAAATCCAATGCTTGAGATACATATCGCTTCACAAAGGAGCAAGATGTTTAAACCCCCGACCCCACCGAACCGCTCGTACAATCCTGATCGTTGATCGGACATGATCAAATCAGATGGTGGAGCTGCAAATCGCGCACCATAAAATCATTGAAGTTTATCATGCGATGAGGATGGTTTTCAAACCCATCCCACATCCACGTGTCAAGCATTGTATGGTATCGCTGCCAAGAATTCGAAACCACCTTTAACTTGAAAGTGGTGCGATCGCACCAAAACCACTCGAGGGGTGGTTTTGTCTCCCAACACTGGGAAAAATGGGAAATGGTGCCGCCAACACAGTTATTGTTCTCAACCTTTCTTTTGACTGTGAAAACCTAGCGCCCTCCTTCAGGGATTTTCAGCGAAGTGATGACTTTAGCTGCAGAGGCCGCCTCTGGCGAGCTATCCTCCGTAGACCTGTTTGACCAAAATTGTGAATCCTGCAGAAATATGCTCATTGCGTATTAGCTTCCTTAGTTCTGTCCTGATACACTTTTTTATCCTCTTCTACCTGGTTGTGGCAAAGTCCCTTTAGATCACTTTGTGGCATTGCATGCCAACTCATCGAAATTTTGCCATCTTTACATGTGACCCCTTAGTTGGCTAGGATGTCTGCCAATTTGTTGGCCTTTCTGCGCACATGGATGAATCTAAGTGTGCGTAGTCCCTGAAGATGATCCTGTATTTTTTGGAGCACCCTTATTAACCTCCAATGTTTTGAAACTTTTTCCAGCCCTGTTCCATGACTAATTTTCTTGGCCGCATTGATGACTAGCTCTGAATCAGCTTCTATTGTCACATTTTGATTGTTGTCCTGCTTCAGAAATTCTAAGTATTGCTCTAATGCCATTAGTTCCGCAATGTTGTTGGTAGCCTTTCCTAAATGATAATGGAAGAGGGAGATGATGCTCCTAGTTTCATCCCTCAGAACTCCTCCGAAGTCTGCCATTCCCGGGTTGTATTTTGAAGCTCCATCGATGTTATACTTCAAAAAAACCTTCTGGGGGGGGCGGGATTCCAGAATTCCTTAACCGATTCCCTCAAGATTATTTCCCTATCTAGTCCTTGTGGAATGAGCCCCTGCATGTCTAACTGCCTAAGTATTCTTAACTCTATTTTTGAGGGAGGATTTTTGGGGAGATCCCTAACTGTTGTTCCCACTGTCTCTTTTAGCTGTTTCAAGAGTTTCTCCAACAAGCATAGAGAGGAGTTCTTCACTTCTTTAAAAATTATTTTGCTTCTTTATTTCCACACATTCCATATTATGAAACTTGGTAAGAGAGCCCAGACAGAGTTAAGAATCTCATAATCCAAAAGATTATTCCTCTAATTGTTTATGGTATTAGTGATGTTATCTCTGTCTCTATCAGATTGATTGAAGACTGTGGAAAAAAAATCCCATAACCTTGAGGTGAAAATGCAGCTATTGAGAAGATGTTCCATTGTCTCCTCTTGTGATTCACAGAGCTGGCATCTGGAGGGACACAGCATACCCCTCTTTCTAATATTGTCCCAAGTTAATATTTTCCTATGGTGAACCAGCCACATAAAGAGCTTGATTTTCATCCAGCCTTTGTTCCTCCACAACTTCTACCAGATTCTGACCGAGGCTTGGGATTCCAGTCCAAGGAGATTACCTTTCACTTCCTCAATATTAAAGTTGCCTTCTTTGTTGTTACCCCATCTTAGTTGATCCTGCCCTTCAATGACTAAAATCATCCTCTGATCCAGCATCCTCTTTAGGGTCTCTGCTCTACTGTTGAGAGTTCTGTCCTCTCTGCCATCTATTTTTTTCCATGCTCTCCATTTTTTTGTGTTGTGAGAATGTTCCCAAAAGTCCTTTACCTTTACTAATCCTTGGTTGTATGTTTCTTGCTTGAGGCCCAAAAATTCCTCTTTCAAAAGTATTAGTTCTTGTTGCCATTTATCCTCCCAGAATAGTGCCTAATCTCCATCTCTGATTTCCCAGAAACTGTTTTTTTGAACTACCCCTTTGTTCTCCCAGGCTTTGTTCCATATGGGAGAGCCCTTCATGTTTCCAGACATTCTTATTAGTTCAGAAGAGTGCCAGGAGTTGGCATATTTTTCCTTCCAAATGTTTTCCCATTGAGCCTTAGGATCCTTAACCCATCTCCACCAGAGTTTGGCTCCAAGAACCTTATTGAGAATCTCTAGATCATCCAATCCTAGGCCTCCTTGGTTCTTAGGTTTACAGATCCTTTCCCATGAAACCAAAGCCCATTTTTTCCTAGTTTCCTCCTTGCCCCAAAGAAAATCCCTTTGGATATTTCTAAATTGCTATAGCACTCCTTTTGGATTAGGGAGAGTTGATAGCATAAAGACTGGGATAGCTTGGAGTACTGCCTTTGTAAGAACCAGTCTACTAGCCAGATTTAAAGATCTGATTGTCCATTTTCTGACCTTGTCTTGCATCTTGATGATTAATGGTTCCCAAACCCTCTTAAGCAAAGGTTTATCCGTTAGAGGAACTCCCAAATATCTAGAGGGGAGGGCATCTCTTTGAAAACCAAGAATTCTAGAGACATTTTTCTAGATAGCAATGTGGGTTGTCATGCGGAAAGAGTCAATTTTGCGGACAAAACCGACCTCCCTAGAAGCTAAGGCTTTCTAGTGACAAACAAGACAATTAAGCACTATCTTTCCCTAAATATGCATTTAGAATACAAGCAACCAGGTTTTTAAAGCATACCTTTAGTCCAACGCTGTTTGTAGCAGTCCAGCCTCTCCGATCCAGATGAGCTCCTCCTTCTCTTTGAAACCTGCATTCACTAACAAGAAAACGATTACATAGCACCTAAATAACTCATATAATAAAACATATTCATCATAAAGACCAAGGAGTTTATGAAACAAATTATATATAACAACTTGTTGAGAAAAGTGAACTTAATTGTATTAATTGGAAACAAAAGAAACCATTACAACCAGTGCCTTGGTGTTGTGCAGGTCCCTCCCAGGGTCCAGCAAGAGTTCTCCTTTACTTTGATCATCTCACCCACTTCCAAATGAAGCTAAGAAAGGATTGGAATCTCTCCTCTCAAGCTCTATAAGGAAGTCCTAATTTCAGCAGCATCTACCCTTAGGAATGTTCAGCTTTCAACCTCCCCTCCCTCTGGCCCAATGCTTGTATTTATAATGCTTTGGAGGAAGTTAATCAGGTCCACCATCAATGGGATAAGCCCCTCTTTCAATGGGATAGCTCCCCTCTTGATGGGATAAGTTCCTCTTTCTTTGGGATACATGAACCATCTGGAGGCGCTCAATACACATCAAACCAACTTCTAGAATGCTCTAGAATCGACCACAAGTAACTTTTTTGAAGTAAAACTCGCACCTTTTGACCTTTACAGGAGTACGCACCCACCCCTTTACAGACAGAGCGTACAAGTACGCAGGTATTATGAACTTGAGGTGCGTACATGCAGGTAAGGGTAAGAGAAACTGCGTAACCAGAGTTATATTGACTTTTTAAAGACTTTCTCTCTTTCTTGGAGTTTGACATGAGGAGAAGAGGTATAAGACTTGCCAAGGAGGACAGTATGACAATTGATGGAGCCATACTGACTGCAAATAGTCATGGTGACAAATTTTAGTGTAACAGATTGCCCCCTAAAGTGCGAAGCCTGTAGTAGATTAGGGTTTCATATCATCTAGGAAGGGTGAAGTACTTTATCATTTCAAGGATTATCTCGTGGAGAGCCCAGTCGAAACCTGCAAATATTCAACACAAAATACATATATGAGATCATATCATCGCTGAGGTAGGCATTCCCATACTCAGATTGAAAACTTTAACTAACAAACTAACTACTGCTCTGATACAGGAATGATTTCGCAGTACATCATAATCATAGACTCATGTAGACACAGTATGGACGCAGCCATCTGTTTATAATTAGTCTACTATATAATGAATACAAAACTCCTCGCAGCCTGGATGGTGGAAACTAGATCCAGGGTCTTCATTTCTACTTCCCGAAATAGTACGATTCTATCCATGCGAATAAATGAGTTGATGTCGAACATGGTAGAAACCACTTGATTACCAGTCGATGATGTAAACTGTTAACAAGTGTGAGATAGACCACCAGTGATGTCAATGGTTCTCAAAGTACCCAGTACAATCCATGAGATGTGAATGAATGTGTTGAAGTCGAACATGTCACGGAATCCTTCGATCGAGAGTCAATGATGTAAACCGTCGTCAAAGGCGAGAAACCTGCCATTGATGCATGCAGATTTCAAGGTACTGACGATTTCTAGGTCATCTTTCTAGATAATGTGCCGATGTCGATAGAAAGCGACCCGTTTCAGGCAAGCCCACAACACGAAATCATAGATCAAGTTTGAAGAAATGTAGCTGTAAGGACTGACTCAGGGATGGTCGAGATGGATGACAAGTATTTTGCAGATGAATGATTTATTTGCAGTGACCTCTTGAACACATAACAACACGACAGATGGCTTGGTGACAATTGACCCAAAGTTAATACCCGGAACTAGTTGAAGATTTTCAATGTGGTTTGATCAACTGTTAGGCAAAGGATTTCCCAACCCAGGTGAATGAAAAAGTGTCGTGTTCAAGAGTGGTGGTAAGGTTTTTCTGAGACAAAGGATAACAAATAGGCTCATTTTTCTCTCTTTTCCCCCACCATTTCTGGCAAGTACCTCTTTATTTTTTACAAGCTTGAGGAGGATAACATATGCTTGATTATAAGCTCATCCTTCAGATGAGTCCAACTTAGTTTAGATTCGAACCCTAAGAAGGAGTCGTCCGTTCCTGTTTGTAATCGAACAGGTCCTTTACTGTGAAATTTTAACGAGTCCAGTATAGGAGAAACTCGGTGTTTTTCAATTTTAGAGAGTCTGAAAAAACTTAAGAAGACTCCAGGGTTGAACTTTTTCGTAAATTCGTGTCTCCCAAGCCCGAAAAAGTATAAAATAATACTTGAGAGAACCGCTTGATCTTTTACGACCAAGGAGTACTTTCATAATTAGTGTCTTTGACCTGAAAAGTAAAAAGTGATCAAGGACACGTCGTTTTATTTCCAGTATCGAATTTGAAACGACAAAAATCCGACAATCTTTTCCTGTTTTTACGGTCAGAAAAGGGCTATAAGAGGACCGTCTTTTAATTCCGTTTTAACGAGTGTAAAAGAAACGCTCGGAAATCTTTTCATGTTTTAGGAGTCAGAAAAGGGCTTAAAGATGACTCTGAGGTTTCACTTTTTCGTAAGTTTTAACGAGTTCGAAAAAATGATAAAAATGTACTCATGGTTTTCATTTTTTCATAAGTTTTAATGAGTTCGAAAAAATGATAAAAATGTACTCATAGTTTGCACTTTTTCATAAGTTTTAATGAGTTCGAAAAAATGATAAAAATGTACTCATATGGCCGACTTTCAATTTAATTTACGAGCAGGAAAAGATGGAAAGAACTCGGCGTTTTCATTTGTTTTACGAGAATGAAAGATAGCAAAATAATCTCGGGATTTTCATGAGTTTAACGAGTCTTGAAAATAACTGAAATTGACTCGAGATAGGTTTCATTTTTACAAAAGCTTGAAACGAAGAAAAACTATGCTTCAAAGTAGTTTCATTTTTACACAAGCTTGAAACAGAGAGAAAAATGTGCTTGATGCCCCCTAGCGTAACTACTAGAGCGCATGCCCCCCAGCTTCATTTCATTCAACTATGTACAAGCTGGATGGAATGAAGGTTCAGTTACAAGATCATTTGAAAGACTCAACCTAAAGCTGTAAGAAAATTATGCAAAACACTGAAATAACTAACCTAAATATACAACTTAACATTTATGAGATCTAGTCAAACTCTCGACTCAATTAGGGGAGGATTTGTTTCATTTTTTAACGAGCTTGACACAGGAAAAGAACTATGCTCGGATTCGGTTTCAGGTTTACGCAAGCTTGAAACGAAAAACTATGCTTGTTATAAGTTCGCATGCCCCCAGCATAATGATGCAAATCAAGGTACATGCCCCCCAAGCTTCATTGCATTCAAACAGGTGGATGAAATGAAGGTTTACTTTCGAAATCTTGGAAAGACTCATGAGGTTGTTTCATTTTTTAGTGAGGTTGACACAGGAAAAGAACTATCCTCAAAACCCTTGTTTCATTTTTTAAGCGAGCTTGACACAAGATAAGGAACTATGCTCATGACTACTCTCTACAATCTACCTATATAACCTATCCTTGTTTCATATTTTAACGAGGTTGACACAAGACAAGGAACTATCCTCGAACCTGATTCATTTTTTAACGAGGTTGACTCAGTAACAGGAACTTTCCTCGAAACCCTTGTTTCATTTTTTAAACGAGCTTGACACAAGATAAGGAACTATGCTCATGACTACTCTCTACAATCTACCTAACAAAAACGCTACTCTAAAAACCTTGATTCATTGTTTAACGAGCTTGACACAAGACAAGGAACTATGCTCATGATGCCTTGTTTCCTTTTTTAACGAGCTTGACACAAGACAAGGAACTATGCTCTAAAATCCTTGTTTCATTTTTTAATGATCTTGACACAAGACAAGGAACTATGCTCTAACCTGATTCATTTTTTAACGAGGTTGACTCAGTAACAGGAACTTTCCTCAAATAACTGATTCATTTTTTAACGAGGTTGACACAGGAAAAGAACTGTCCTCATGGCAACCTGTTTCATTTTTTAACGAGGTTGATACAGGAAAAAACTATCCTCGCTACATCCAGTTTCATTTTTTAATGAGGTTGAGACGGGAACAAACTATCCTCGCACACACTGATTCATTTTTTAACGAGGTTGACACAGTAAAAGGAACTTTCCTCACACTCACTGATTCATTTTTTAACGAGGTCGACACAGTAAAAGGAACTTTCCTCGTAACCCTGATCATGGCTTCCAACTGGAAGAAAGACATGTCAATGGACACACCTTGATCATGGCTTCCAATAGGTCTTCATCAGAAGGAAGAATAGTTCTCTGGAAGGAACACATGTCAAGGTACTCAAAAGGGATAAGAACATCGTGTTTAAGTAATCCCATAGAGTTTTCCATGTCAATTACCGGATCTAAATCAAAGGAAGATGAGCAAACAGTGAGAGGCTCACTTACATCGGTAACTGAAAACATGGGACCAGTTGCCACATAATTAACTCGTGGCAGGGTAGATACCACTTGAGAATCAGGAACATTTAGGGCTGTCATATTATTGGTAGTTGAAGCAAGACTAGGGAACGAAAGCTGGTCTACAGTCACAATATTTCCATTGTGAGGGAAAGACATCACGCGAAAGAGTGTCGATACGACAGCTTTCATTGCATAAACATAGTCTCGCCCAAGGAGTAAATTGAAATCCAAGGGACCTCGAACTACCATAAGATCAATACAGACAGTTTTACCTTCCAAGGTAATGGAAAAATTAGGAAGGATCCCTAAAGGTTCACTAATGGTTCTGTTAAAAGCTTTCAGATTCTGCGTAATAGGCGCAAGCTGAGGGGAACCCAAAGCTTTCCAAACAGTTGAGGATAAAATACTAACAGAAGCACCTTCATCTACCTGAGTACGATGTATGTCCCTACTACCAGCCTTGACAATGATTTGGAAAGGGATGGAGGAAGGAAGGCGAGGTTCTGTCAGTCTATTCCAATCAAAGGAAAAGACCTCAGTACTTGGAGGGGGTTCTGTAGAAACAGGTGAAATGCCCCCCGGCATAGAAGAATCTGATGTAACAAGAAGAACCTGAGCAGTATGAAGTTCACTCTCTAAAGGGAAAGTGGGATCGACCGAATGTGAAATTGAATCGACCACTTGATCAACTAATGGATCATCAACCTGAGTGACATGAGTTTCACTCTCCAATGGAAGAGTGTGATCGACTGTACTTGAAATTAGATCAATCACTCCGTCAGTTGACAGTAGGTTGGGAGAAAGTTTACGGTAACCAGTTGGAAATTCTTGCTGTGGAACAGTAAGGTTTTCCAACAATGTTGAGGCTTCATCCATGTGAGGGCAAATGTGAGTTTGATGACTCCCTTTGCATAACTTACAAGGAAACCTAACTTTACCCTTTTTCCCAGGAACCTGACTATCACTGGTTGATGGATCAATGGAAAGTTGATGAGATTTTTCTGACCATACTTCCAAGACCTTTGGAATACCAGGACAATTGACAAGGAAGTGGTCACCCTTACAAAGCCTGCAAGGGTATTTGGGTTTACGATGCATGTCGGAGTTTTCCTCAACACAACTAACACTTACAGTCATGGTTGGTTGGTTGACTTCTTTCTTATCTTGCTTCTTCTTCTGCTTCTTCTTCTTCCCTTTCTTCTTCTTCTTACCCACCTGGTTACTAGCATCAAGGCTTTTACCAAGCGAAGAGGAAGAAATGGAGGAAGAAAAATTAGGCGAAGAAGGTAAAGGGTCAACAGAAGGTTGGTGATGTTGAGATGGTGAACTCTGTTGAGGTGAAGCATTCGGTTGAGGTGGAACAATTGGAGTATTTTGGGCCAACGAAGTTGAAAATAACCATATCGGTAAACCTATTGTAAATCCAGGTAATGACAAAGTAGCCATATAAGGAGGACCAACATTTCCAAAGTAAGGAAAAGTACTAGGATTCTCGTTAGGAGGGGTTCCTAGGTTGGTAAATTCCGGAACATTTGCCATTATATTCAACTTCAGTGAATTTTATTAACAATTTAAAACTAAAATTAACAATTCACAATCACACCTAACAATTAAAATTCACAATTCACACCTATGGTCTCTAAAAGTAAAAACAAACAAATTAACACGCACTATCAAATCTAGGAGGCAAACCACACACAAACAGTAACTTTCCGGACTGAAAACACTAGTTGGTGATGAAATCCAACATCGCAGAATTCAGTACAGAAGTGGCGGGTGGAACAGTTACCCCGACAACCTGCTTAATGAATAGACTGGACCAAGTTCCTCCACTTTAACCGTCTCAAGTGAAGTGAACCCCCCAGAAAATCCAAGTGAGTCTAGCCGACGTCTGCTCCAGGTACAGTGGGATCTTCCCTCCACCGTCACCTTGGGTAGAACCCTAAAGATAATAGTCACTAAGGTCACCAACAGCAACAAATATACCTGGGGGAACAGTCTACGATCCGATAGCACGCAAGGGCAGAGTAACAAGCTCAATCCCCTTGCCGGCTCCTTGAAAATAATCCAAGGTTTACCGACAAGTGACCCCAGGCTCCTCGACAATGATTAATCCGAGGTTTACCGTTTGTAGTACGTGCATATCTGGCGTCGTTCCCAATGAAGGAGGATTGATTCCCTCACTGGTTCGGACACGATCTCGTGCTTCTCCTTTAAGAGGAGCTTTCCCAGAGTATAAATGTAACAGTTGGATTTGTCCTACCACAAGATAAGCTACTTGTTTGGTTTTGCTGTCTTGGAGAGTTAATTACTCTCCTACTCCAAGACACTAGCCTAAGCTATGTTGGTGTATCAGAGCCCTAGAAATGTAAAAATTACTAGATGAATTTTAATTAAGCGTTGTATTATTTAGGCTGTTATTAGTCAAAGGGGTAAATGGATATGAAACCAATGGTGTTATGACCCGACTCAAAACTGAATGCAATCGAATATGATAATGTAATCCTTTCAATTCGATGAATCCTAACTAAAGTAAGGAGAGAGTTTCCATTCACTTTCAACAATGCAAAAAATTGATCACTAAGAGAAAATATAACAAATTCTCTAATGCACTAATTTCATCAAGAAAAACTAATGCAAATCAATTCCAAAATAGTTTTTATTTTTTATTTTTGTGTAAATTCAAATCAAAGAAAACTGATCTAAATCTACGATTGATTTTTTAGAATGTAAACTATGCAATTGTAATCTATGCACAATTCACTTGAAAAGTATGCAAATGTAATCTATGCACATTTTTCATTCATATTCTGAAAATGAGAATTCTAATTATGCAAATGTGATCTATGCAAGAGAATTCTCAAACACAAGATGATTCTAATGTAATCTAAGAACCAATCAAGTGCAAGTCGAGAAAATTGGGTGAGAGTTCCAAAGATCAAAAAATAAAAACACTCAAAGGCGATTAACACTCATACACAATTTAGAATGCAAAAACAAAAGCAAAAAGATGAAAAATTGTGAAAGGACTGAGAGAAACCTCCAAGTAATGACCAAAGGAAAAAAAATCAAGAATTTCTCAAAAAGAGACTCAAAACACCCAATTGATAAAAGCTTAGAGCAGGAATGCCAATGAAACAAGCCTAGATGAGAACTTCTGACTGGTAACCAATGGATCTGGGCAGCAAAAAACAAACTATAAACAAAATCTAAGAGGGAAAAAGGAAAAAATTGGAATTTCTCAACTTTTGACAGGGTACGCAGGCAGCCTGTTTGCACAGGTGCGGCCATGCTCTGTGTACAAAGCTGCAGTGCGTACAGGTACGCACTGTGCTTAACGCAGAGGGTGCGTACTGCTCTCAAAACCAAGAAAAATAAAAACTAACTTAACCCTAAGCTATTCCACCCAAATTCACAGTCAATCAGTCAAAAACCAAAAATAAATCGACTTTTCTCAAATCAAAGTATCAATCAAAAAAGAAATCAATCAAATCCATGGATTCCCCAGCGGAGTCGCCATTTTGTCATGCAGAAAGAGTCAATTTTGCGAACAAAACCGACCTCCCTAGAAGCTAAGGCTTTCTAGTGACAAACAAGACAATTAAGCACTATCTTTCCCTAAATATGCATTTAGAATACAAGCAACCAGGTGTTTAAAGCATACCTTTAGTCCAACGCTGTTTGTAGCAGTCCAGCCTCTCCGATCCAGATGAGCTCCTCCTTCTCTTTGAAACTTGCATTCACTAACAAGCAAACAATTACATAGCACCTGAATAACTCATATAATAAAACATATTCATCATAAAGACCAAGGAGTTTATGAAACAAATTATATATAACAACTTGTTGAGAAAAATGAACTTAATTGTATTAATTGGAAACAAAAGAAACCATTACAACCAGTGCCTTGGTGTTGTGCAGGTCCCTCCCAGGGTCCAGCAAGAGTTCTCCTTTACTTTGATCAGCTCACCCACTTCCAAATGAAGCTAAGAAAGGATTGGAATCTCTCCTCTCAAGCTCTATAAGGAAGTCCTAATTTCAGCAGCATCTACCCTTAGGAATGTTCAGCTTTCAACCTCCCCTCCCTCTGGCCCAATGCCTGTATTTATAATGCTTTGGAGGAAGTTAATCAGGTCCACCATCAATGGGATAAGCCCCTCTTTCAATGGGATAGCTCCCCTCTTGATGGGATAAGTTCCTCTTTCTTTGGGATACATGAACCATCTGGAGGCGCTCAATACACGTCAAACCAACTTCTAGAATGCTCTAGAATCGACCACAAGTAACTTTTTTGAAGTAAAACTCACGCCTTTTGACCTTTACAGGAGTACGCACCCACCCCTTTACAGACAGAGCGTACAAGTACGCAGGTATTATGAGCTTGAGGTGCGTACACGCAGGTAAGGGTAAGAGAAACTACGTAACCAGAGTTATATTGACTTTTTAAAGACTTTCTCTCTTTCTTGGAGTTTGACATGAGGAGCAGAGGTATAAGACTTACCAAGGAGGACAGTATGACAATTGATGGAGCCATACTGACTGCAAATAGTCATGGTGACAAATTTTAGTGTAACATGGGTTTTAAAGAAAAAAAAAATTGATTTGGAAAGATTGACCTCCATACTTGTTGCCATGGCAAAGTCATTCAAAAGTTGTTTGTATGCCAGGGCTTCCTTGACTGTGGGAATTCCCTGTAACATGCTGTCATCTACAAATTGTTGATGGGTTAGAGCTTGACTATTCTCCGATAGTTGGAGTCCTTGAATTTTGCCCATTACTTTAGCATGCTTAATGGACTACCCTAGCCCTTCCATCATGAGGATGAAAAGAAAAGGCAAGAGCGGATCACCCTGTCTGAGTCCTCTAGAAGGAAGAAACATTTCAGATGGAGAACCATTAATTAAAATTAAGATGCTGGAGGAAGTCACTAGGGCCATTACCCATCTAATCCAATTATGATCAAAACCAATCGCATTAAGCACTTTCTTGATATATGTCCAGTTCACGTTATCATATGCTTTGGCAATGTCCAATTGCATTATCATACTGGGTTTCCTTTTACTAGTTAACGAGTGAACCATGTCGTGAGCTTGAATGATGTTATCTTGTATTTGTATGCCTTCCACATACCTATTTTGTTCCCCCAAAACAAGCATAGGCAGCAAAGGTTTGAGTCTGTTGGCCACTACCTTGGAAATTATCTTGTAAACTACATTGCATAAGGTGATGGGCATATACCTCTCTGGCATTTGAGCATTATCCTGTTTTGGAATTAGGGCGATGAAGGAGGCATTGAGAGCTTTCAAAACAATTTTGTTCAACCTAGAATCTTCCACTACCCTTACAATATCATTTTTGAAAATGTTCCAACAAACTTTGAAGAAATCCGCATTGAATCCATCTGGCCCTGAGGCCTTTCCATTTTGCATTTCCTTGAGCACCTCACTGACCTCCTTTTCAGTTATAGGTCTATTGAGATTACAGCTGTTCTCTCTGGATACCAACTTAGGGATGTTTTTAGTGAAGTCTTTGATGAAAGGTTCCCTTACAAAAATGCCTTCTTGGGCAGTACTTCGGAAGTGTTTAACTAACACTGCTTCTATATCCTTATGGGATTGATGGATCTGCCCATCCTCGTCCTTGATCAAAGAGATCCCGTTGTGAGTCCTATTAGCAATAGTGGATCTATGGAAAAATTTGATGTTGTGCTCTCCTTCCTTTAGCCATTGAACTCTTGATTTTTGTTTCCAAAAAATTTCCTCTTGTTTACACAACTTTTCCCATTCTAGATGATATTTCTCTACCTGATCATTTTTGTTCTTATCAAATCCTTCCTTGATCAAAGCTTGGTTAAGCTCTAGAATTTTATTTTCAACAGATTCCTTACTTGCAAAAATATTTCCGAAAACATTCTTGTTCCAAGCTTTTTACTTCATCTTGATGTGCTTTAGTCTTTTGTGAAGTAGGAACATTGATGATCCCTGAATCTACAAATCTTCCTCCAACCATTTGCCAATGTTGCTAATGAAATATTGGTGTGAAAGCCAAATATTTTCAAATTTGAATCGTTGATTTCTTGGGGTGCCTATGCCCTTGATCTCCATTTGAACCGACCAGTGATCTGAGCTTCCAAAAGGGAGAATTCTTGCAATTATTTCCTTGTCTAAAAGCATGAGATATTTAGAGATCATGAATCTATCTAACTTGGAGGCTACCGGGGAGTCCCCTCCTCTTTTATTATTCCAAGTGCATAGGCCATTTTTTGTCTCAATGTCAACAAGCTTCATTCTTTTTGAAAAGTTTTGGAATGCTGAGGAATCCTTGTTTAGAGCTCTAGTACCCCCTTTTTTCTCCGAGAGAGATATGATCATATTGAAGTCTCCTCCTATGACCCAAGGTAGTCCTACATGCCTGACCCGGAGATCTACCAAGGATTCTATAAACCTGATTTTGTCATCCAACCTTTGGGGGTCATAAACATTTGTGACTAGATAAGTGTCCCTGTCTTCTACAGGCTGCATGACCACTGATAGATAGTTCCTTGATGCCTCCGCATAAATTATTCCAACCTTTTGGGGATTCCAAAGAGTGAGGATACCCCCTGTTGTGTTTTCAGCTTTAACTTTAGAAACTCAAATCTGTTGAGCCATTTACTATGGATTTGCCTTAACTTTTGTATAGTTCATTTTGTTTCTTGGAAAAAAATTATGTACGGAGCTGCTTACTTCATTCTGTTATTTACCATTCTTTGTTTTATCTTGCTGCCTAGAACTCTAATATTCCAAGTTGTGAACTTCATAATTAAATATTGGTAAAGAAGTAACTGGTTAGATCTTTCATCTTACCTATGTCTACCATGAGCTTTCCACATTCCATCAGTAGCTCGTTTTGCATTTTCCTGCCTCTTTTTTTGCCTGGATTTCTCGGTGCAAGCCCCAGAGTCATTTTTACTGCTTTCACTCCTTCATTACTTTGTCTTGCAATGTTGTTTACTTCCTTCAAACCCTTTGCTTGAGTTTTCCAATAGGAATAACTACTGTATTCTATTGATCTCTTCTTGTGGTAGTGATTCTACCCTGCCCTTAGTTCCCTGATTCAGGAACCCTTCTAGATCTAGGTTTTCTCTGTCAAGAATCTCCTGTAGCTCATTGTCCTCCATTTCCATCTCACTCTGGTTCATTTCCTGATCCATTTCCAGTTCTGATTCACTCATCATTTTTCCTTTCTGTTTTTCATTTTCCTATGTCTGATCATTATCTTCTTCCTTCTCCCTATTCTCATAACCTTCCTTCATTACTTGATCTTCTACTGCTATTTCTTCATCCTCTTCAAGAACTTGGAACTGATTTTGACTGGCCTTCTGTCCTCCCACTTGATGTTGCTTTGGCCCTTTTTTGCTACTTTTTCCTTTAAGAAAAACTTTGTGAAAGCTATTTGTGTCTTTCATAATATTAGTTTTGTTTTTGTTTTCTGCTTTACTAAGAGGGCAGTCTCTTAGAAGGTGGTCGTGTTCATGGCATCTATGACATCTAAATGGAATATGCTCATAGTCTATTGTCTACACCCATTCCTCATCAAATACCTCCAAGATAACTTCATCCAGAAGAGCTCTAGATAAATTCATCTCCACTCGGGGAAGCCACATAGTCAGATGTTTTTCTTGTTTTTTGATTCGTTTATTCCACCATGACTTGGAATAGACCATAGTTGGGTGAACTCATTAGGTCTATTAGATTGCCAATCCAGTAAACTGGAGGTCGATAGGTTGGCCAAAAGTCTGATAATGCGGAAGTCCAGAGGGCGCTTGATTATTTATAAACAAAATTATGGTCATTTCTAGTTCTTAGTCATTTGGTCAGAAGGTTAGGTAATCTGGAGCTTATATTTCTTTACAAAATTTCCCATAATGCAAATTGCGACTTAAGTTTCCAGAAAAAAAAAAATAAAAAAAAAAATAAAAAATAATAATAAATAAATAAATAAATAAATTGAAAGCTCTTGTTTTTTATGCATTTTGTGACGAACAATAGCAAAAATTGCAGAATAGACAAATAAAGAAGACTAGAGTTTTAGTAAATGACTCTTAAAGTATTCCAAGTACAAGATCATTGTTTTCATTATCACATTTCATTTAATTTTGTGAGTTGAATGCACAGTTGGGAAGCCACACAGTCAGACTTTTTTTTTTTTGTTTTATGATTCATTTATTCTACCCTGACTTGGAATAGATGATAGTTTGGTTTACTCATTAGGTCTAGTAGTTTGACAATCTGGTAATGTGGAGGTGGATAGGTTGGCCAAAAGTCTGATAATGTAGAGGTTGGCAGGTCGCTTGATTATTTATAAACAAAATTATGTCCATTCCAAGTTCTTGGTCATCTAGTCAGAAGGTTGGGTACTCGAGAGCTTGTATTTTTTTACAAAATTTCCCTAAATGCGAGCTACGACTTAAGTTTCCAGAAAAAAATAAAAAAATAATATATATCTAGCTATCTATCTATCTATCTATCTATCTATATATATATATATATATATATATATATATCTGAAAGCTCTTGTTTTTTAAAGATTTTATGATGAACAATAACAAAAATCGCAAAATAGACAAATAAAGAAGACTAGAGTTTTAGTAAATGACTCTTAAAGTATTGCAAGTACGAGATCATTTTTTTCATTATCACATTTTTTTTTTGTGAGTTGAATGTATAGTTGGGAAGCCACACAGTCAATTTTTTTGTTTTGTTTTGTGACTCATTTATTCTACCTTGACCTGGAATATTCCATAGTTTGGTTTACTCATTAGGTCTAGTAGTTCGGCAATCTCGTAATGTGGAGGTGGATAGGTTGGCCAAAAGTATGATAATGTGGAGGTCAACACGTCATTTGATTATTTATAAATAAAATTATGGCCATTTCGAGTTCCATTATGGCCATTATTTAAGACTTTTGTTTTTATTGATTTTGTGACACAAAAAGGGAAAACAATCTTGTTGTAAACATGACAATAAGAATGCAAATTATTCGGTGAATATTTAGATTATAACTTTCATAACAAATCATTGCAAAATAAAGAAATATAGAAAAGCGGATTTCCTCTGTGTCCAACTGACTGTGAAATGAGTTTACTGTGTGCACACTAACAATTATTTTCTTGACTCTTAGTTGAGTTATTGATATCATAATTCTATATTGTATATGAGAGAATAAAGTCTTCTTAGAATTTCAGTAACTGGTTCTTAAAGGCTATATTCCCTATCTATTTGTGTTTACGTTTATATCTAGTTACAATTGTATTCAAAGAAAAACACTTGACACAACTGAATACAAGAACATAGTATAGAAAGGAAACACATATGCTCAATATATTTTATACCTGTATCATGTAGTAACACATTCCATGTCTTATACAACAAAAATGGAATGCTCCATTGCAATTGCATTTAAAAAAATTTGGGAGAAAAAAAAGGTATGTCTTGTCCAACCAACAAAGTTAAAGTTTTTCACAAACTTGGAAACAAATTTGTAAATATACAACAAATTTTGAGTGGACAAGTAATGCACATTGTTTCATGTTTGTCTTTGTATTCAACTCCTAGAAGAAAAATTTCCATGAACAATGATCGATCTGAAGAAATAACATATGTTCTCAAAAGACCTACTTTGTTAGAACAACAATTTGATAAATCTGCTACAGTTGCAGTGGTATTTAGAGCTAAATACTTGACACAAATGAACACAATAAAATAGTAATTGAGAGAGAATATTTTGACAAAATTTGCAACTATTTTCTCAATTCCTTTTGTTAGCTTTGTGTATAATAACTCTTTTGCTATGACTCTAGGCATACCGAGTGTGCAACCGAAGTTCAACATGGAATTCAATGTCATGTTTTTCTTCATCTTATAAGCATACCGATTTTCATGGACATATTGACAGAAATACATAACAGGAAACAACAATGCAATGAGAACTAGTGGAATGTATCTTGTTGAGGAAACTTATATAACAACTCAAAATAATGGTAAGTTTAATGTGCCATTTACAATGATAAACATTTTAACAAGAAATACATGAGTCTGCTATAATATAAGAATTTTGAATAGGTATCAACACACAATTATGACTAGAAAAAACTAATATTCTTGCATTCAATCTATAAAAGAAATTGTTCACAGGTGGCAAAAATACTCTTGGAACAAGTTAGTATGTGCTCGATCAAAGTTCCATTTTTTTTTCATTTCGTATGGTTGCATAACGCTTGCAACAAGGTCCCATTGTTTATCTATGACTAAAATTTAACTAACATTTACAGTTCAATCCAGCCATTGATGACCATGAATATAATATTTTACAAGATAATCAAAATTTTCTGTGGAAAATTTTCTCTACTTCTAATACATAGCACAATAGATATCCTAGCTTCAATAACTGAAGCAATTGGGCTATTAAAATGTGCATATGATTTCTCACTTGTACGCTTTGACATATTGTCAATTGAGAAAATCTTACTTGAAAAAAGTTTGTATATCTATGGAAAAAATATCAATGAATGTGGTGACAGTTTGTTTTGAGTCTATTTTCACACCTACACTATATTTTGATATGTCTAATATGAAAAAAATGGCTGCACATTTTTTCTATAATTGTTTCATTTGCAGTAAGAACACTACTACCAATTACTTAAAACAACAGTTGGATAATAAAAACATTGAACAAGTGAAATGTATCAATGATTCACAAGTTGATACTGTAAACTAATTATTGCCATATGCATATCAACATATAGAGGAAAAAGATTTTTCAATACAAATAATTTTTAAACTATAGTATGCATATACCAATATCAACTACAATCCTCATCTAACAAATGCTTTATCGAATCTAAATACCAACAATCAAAGGGTTTAAATGAGCACACAAGTATACATAATATCATGAAACATAAATTCCTAATTGGAATTGAATTTACAAAATTGAATAAATTAGTTTTGGTTGAACATTAAAATAAAAGCTTGAAACATATTTTCAGATTTTGATACTATCCACCTTGTTTTTTTAGTATTTTTTGGAATATCTATAGATGCATACTTTAAAGTAGATTAATAATAATTTATATTTCATAGAGGAGAGCGATTTTGCTTATATTTTAGTATTGTACTCCAATGATAAACTAGGGATAATTTAATGTACAATTTTCTAATTTCTGATTATAAAAGCATGTAAAATGAAAAATTTTCATAAGGAATCTTAAACAAAGTTATCAAACACTCATTGGGAATCAAACAATGCAAGTCGTAGAATAAAATCATAAACATTTTTTAAGTAATTAAAACCATGTTCTGACATAAATGCCAATATTCATTATACATGAGCATTGAAAATGGTATTGAAAAAAGTTGCCATTTCAAAATTGATTAAAAACATTCAAGTTTGCAGTCTTCATTGGTTTTGATTCCTTTGCACCAATACATAAAGGTATATAAATAATAAAATACAATAAAATAAAATAGGCCTTGGAACATGAAATTCAACAATTTTTCTGAAACTAAAGACTGAATTTTAAAATGTTGTATGTTCAATTGAAATTTGACAGGAAAACAATGATTTTCTCCTCATCTTTAGAGTCTTCGTAATTGATACAAAGTAGAAGGTCAGGTGCATTTACTTCGACATAAGATTCCCATTATGAATATACGTTGTACAGTGCTGCAAAATAAATGGGAAGACACTGATTGATGTTGATCTGACAGTTGGAAATTAATCCTTGTTCCTTTGATATTTGACCTCAAACTTAGCAATAAAACTAATTTTCTCAAAAGGAAATTGCAAATTATTTTGGAAACTTTGTTGTTTCCAAACTGTAATTTTTTTTTATTTCCAACTAGTCCTTGGCAATATGAGATTCTGTAGGAAGTCTTAATCGTCTTTGAACTACTTCCTCTAAGGACTTGCTACCTGATAGGTCAAATTCTTATATAAATTTTGTTCCCTTTTCCGAAATTGATAAAAAAATCTCATATGCCAGTTGTATACATGCTCCTTTTTTTTTTGCTCTCTCCCCTTGCAACTTAGCAAAGCAAGCATCAATCTTTAGTCTCTTTTAGAAAATATTGGAATTTCATTACATTGAAATTCATTTTCCCAGTCAAGTATAGAGAGAATTTTTTTTTTCATTGATTTGTCTTCTTCTACCAATGAATCAATTTTTTCACTTAAATCTTTAATTTCTTGATAAACCATTGAGATTTTATCCATTCTTTTATACAACTTTACTTGATTCTTCCTTAAAACTAGACAAATTTGTAAAGCTTGATCTTTGAAAATATTGAGACCCTATGTTGCTTGTTGATTCTCATTCACTTGATATCTAAGAGATTCAATTTCCTATTGCAAAGTTGTGACAATAATAAAAAAATTGCTTTCTGCTTCTTCTTTCTAGATGCAGATTTGATCTTCATGTAATTTTCTCAATTGTTGAATCTCTTGTTCATGTTTTGCATTTTCTTGTTCCAATTATTTCTATAAATCATTCTGCATATTTTCATTTTCTGCAGTAAATCCTTGAACTAAATTAGTAGAATGTCGTAGTCATGTTTCTTCATAAAACAATTCATTTTTCTTCAAATTTACCTCCAAAACTTTAAATTTTTTCAAACTGTCATCATATGATGCTACAATCTCATTTAAATGATACTGATTGTAATTGAAAAAATATCCTAAAGCTTGGGAAGATTCCTAAGATTTGTCTTTTACATCTCCCTAAGTGTGCCAGCTGAATTCAGATACAGTTTCCAGAGTATCATTTTTTCTTTTCTTTTTTCTTTAGACAACTGATGTTTTTTGCCCATTAAAATAATAATATGTTAAAGATCAAATAGTATCTGCAATTCGCTCTAATTCAGAAACTCTTTTAAACAATAATGTTTCCCAAGGAATATTAGTAGAAATACGTGTTATTGATGCCTGAGGAGATATCGTAGATATAATATCCGCTCTGCTATATGATTCCTTTCTTTGCTCATTTTCCTTGGCACTAGTTTCGGTAGATACCCATTTTTCCTTGTCCCTAGATACTTCCCTTTCTTTTACTTCTGCACTTTCTAGTTTCTCTTGCTTTATTTCCTTAGGATAATTAATGAAAATAATCTCCTATTCAGTTCTTTCTTCTTTTTTTGGAGTCTTTTCTCTTCCTGTAGTTTCGTATTCCTCTTTCTGATTTTGTATTGACATGGATTTAGATTATTCACCTATGACAACAAAAGCTTCTAAGTTTTCAATTTCTATTGCCTTTCCATTATGAGAAATAATAAAATCCTCTAAAGTGAGTTCATTGATATTAAATTGCAAAAATTTAGTAGACTTTAACTCTTTGAATGAAATATAGAGGTGTATACCCTTTTCCTTTAGAAAATTTGTGTACAATTCCTCTGTAAATTCTCGTAATTGTTGTCTTGACTCACTATGTAGGAGTTTGCCTCGTTGGATAGCTTGTTCAAAATTATCAATGCATATAAACACCACATCGAAAGGTGGTTCATGATGAATACAATTTTTAATATAACAAATTGATATATAAAGATTGGAAATGAAGCTTTAGAATCATAGTCATAACGGGGAAAATTAAATAACCAAATTTGCTCAAGCTCTTCGGCTTCTTTGATTCTGTGCTATTTGTCTTGGATATTAATGTCACCAAAATTTATTGGAAAATTAGGCCAGAGTTTCTTTTGCAGCTTACTCAACATTTTCACTTGCCCATACAAAACAACTTGATTAGCCACTTCTCTCAAAGAAAGTCTTTCCATAATATATCAGTGCAGAAGATCAGGACCAACTTCACTGCAAAAAACTCTGATGTAGGAAAATAATTCTTCAACAAACCAATGACCTATTGATTCTAGGCCTTCTTTTTGATTATCACTTATTCTGGGAGGTATTGTTCGAAATAGGATTTGGTACAAAAGAATCAAAACATAGTGGTAAATATCATTAAAAATGTATTTAAAATTAGACTACCATAGAATAGGTGCATAATTTTGAATCAGTATTTTCTGGTCAAATGGGTAATTCCATTTCATGAGGGGAAATGGGACTGAGGTAATAACAACATCTAACAAATAGGCATACATAAAAAAAACATAATTGAACCTGGGGGGAGATGACACTAAAAACTTCACTAAATATGTGATATTTTGTGACCATAGGTCAGTCCAGTTTAAGTGTTTCCCATCATTCAAAATGCTATGGATTATTGCAATCCATTTAATTTTACAATGCTCAAGATCTTGTTCCCATATAATCTACTTAGAATTTTAGTAAGAAATCTAATAGTCTTCTTCAAAATAGCTATTCGATAGTCCTTTTTTCCTTTGAGCTTGAAACCTTGTGATTCTTCTCTCAACCATTCTTCAATTACTATATCATAATTATCATGAGCTTCCTTCAACATACTTCAAAATTTATGAAGAAACTCATAATTAAGTGAGATTTGTGGAGCACTAAGCTTATATATGGTCGATAACACTTGATATTTCTAGGAGGCTATCACTAGTTCTTGATGGTTAGATATTTTTCGGGTTTTAATATCAGTGCGAGAGATAATCCACGAAATCATGTCATAATAGGGAAAAATTTTGGCCCTACCAGCTACCTTATGTAACTATTGTCACTTTGATTCTTTCAAAAAGTTTGTTCTTTGTTTTAGTAGATATTGGACTTTTTAATCAATCCCTTTGTTCAAAGTATTCAAATATCTCCTTCCAAGTCATCGTACCTACTTTTTGTGTTTTTTAGGTTGTATCTGACATAAGCAATGCATCAAATTTCATTTGTTATGTTGGTCAAAAATCCATGCTCCTAATGTTTTCTTTAACCTGCTCTATTTTTTTTTTCCACTGAAGATTTTGCCTTCTTTCCCATTGTATAACCTATAAATAGTAACAAACGATATATAACTTTCTCTTATCTAAAATTTGAAATTGAATTCAAGAATTTCTAAAATAAATATCATTATGCTTACACATAATTTTTTGAAACTGCTATTGTGTTTCCTTAATTCAGTGGTTCTTGTAAGAGGACTTAAGAAATGACCATGCAACTAGAATACCCAAAAACTTAAGTTTTTAATTCAATATTTTTCATTTTTTGGCATTTTAAGAGCTTTAAACATTAAGAAAGCATATGTCAGTTCTGATAACTCAAAATTTGGAATTGAATTCAAGAATTTGTAAAACAAATTAACATTATGCTTACACATAATTTGCTAAAATTGGTACCATGCTGCCTCAATTCAGTTCTTCATTTAATAAGAGTTAAAATAACAACATGCAGGCAAAATACTTTAAAGTCTTAAAATTGACACTAACGAGTTTCCTTTTTTTTTTTTTTTTTTTTTTTCTATTTTACAATTTGTAAATGCGAATACAGTATAAAAAAGCTTTTTTAATTTAAAATTTGAAATTGCACTCAACAATCTCTATAAAAAATGAAATTATGCTTACAGAGAGGCTTTTGATACTGGTACTCAATATACTTATTTCAAATTATCTTCGAACAATACTCCATAAAAAAGCATCCAGGCACAATAGCCTAAAATCTTAAAATCTAGTTTAGAAAAATACGAAAATCACAAACGAATGTGCACATTAATTCTCTGTAAAGGGGCTATCTATTTTTTGTTTTTGGAATTCGCAAAAGCATTAATTTTTTTTTATTGATCTAACAAATAATCAATTGAACATGAAATGAGAAATTTTGAAAATATTTATTAAAAAGTGCACTACACACAAATCAACAAAAAATAGTATTTTATTTGCATGATCAGATGGATCGGAGGTTGGGCGGTCCACCAGTCGAGCATTTTTTATTTTATGATTAATTTGTTATATCTCGATTCTGACTATACCATAGTCATCTATTCTCTTTATTGTGCAAATCATATAATCGGGAGGTCAGACAATCGATAGTTTTCTTTGTTTTGTGATTCACTTGTTGTATCCCGACCTCGACTATACCATAGTCGAGTCGTTTAATTAGGCCATTTAGTTTGAAGGTTGGGAAATTCTAGGGTCCAGACGTCACTCATATTATTTATAATAAAATTCTTAGTCATCCCGACTTTCTAGTCACATGGTCAGAAGGTCGCATAGTCCAAAGGTTAATTTGTTTAACACTTTTTTTTTTTTACGCATGGAAGAAAAAGGCTCTTTGTAAACCTCATAACAGGAATGAAAATTATTGCTTGGATTTTTAAATTAGATATTATGTATCAAAAAATTATAGAACATGCATCATGGAATGAATGAGTATTGTTTTTTTTTATTTTGAATCACAAAGAACATTAGCAGTAACACAGAGGCTTTTTATTCCTCTTGTGCACAATTAATTTATGCTCATATTTTAACTACAATTGATAATGAAAAATGACTGACATATGCAATTATACCTTTAGCTCTTGTGTGCTATTTACTTAATATTAGAAATAAAGAATCAATTATTCAATTTCTAAATAAATTTTGGATTCTAGTTACTTGAAACTAGCGATCGAGGCTAGATTTGCTAATTTCTAAATAAGTGTTTACATGTATCATAGTTAAAGTTACTAATGTAGCCTGTGCTTGATAACCACAAACTAATTTTTTCAACTAGCTGAAAGCATATTATAGACTTGATATACATAGAACTATTCCTCCAACTAAAATACAAAATTGTTCTCATTTTCTTTTCCAAAGCAATTAGAGATATGCAACCAAAATGGTTTAAAGACACTTGTATCATGTGTGCCAATATTGCAATGAAATAAATGAATAAGAACCATATCAAAAAAGTAGGGACAAATGATTGATAAAATTTATGGATTTTGAATCCCTGAACAAAGGAGATTATAGCTAAGATCATCATGTATATCATAACTTTCATGCTTTTCACTGCTTTCCTCTCTGGTAGCATAGATTTCTAACTATCCTGCACAATGCATAACTGCAAAATCAATGAGAGGAAATCTATGGACATTGACCAAGGACATGAAATGAAATAGCAGTGATAAGATTTGTCTTTATTTCAATCAGATTCCTAAAAGAGGAGTAGGAAAATGGAATATTTCTCAATGATTGGAAGATGTACGCTATGTCCTTTGCTAACAAAAATCTATTAATAAACATTATGATTAGGGTTGCATAGAGATGCTTTGTATGTCCAAGGATCCTTAGATTGACTTAATGTTAATCAATGTTTTTTTTTAATTCATATCTCACTCACGAAATAACATTTCTATACCTCTAGTTAAATTGAATGAGAAAATACAAAGAGAGATATGAAAAACAAGACAAACCTGCAACTTTTGTTATGCTAATAATGAGAGAAATAGAAGAATATCTAGGACACACAATGGTTCTAGTATTCGAGAACCATGAAATTTCCTGCAAGGTTGGAAACTGAGACAACATAAGCACAGGTCAAACATAACCATGCATATATTGCTTAATATGTGACAAAGAACATTTTTTCCCTTGTACATGAAAGCATGTCTTTTTTTTTATTGTTACATTACAATAACAATAATTAGAATTCACTGGATATCAATATTGAGCTGAAGCACATAGGGAGACCTTGTAGAGGCCTAGTACAAAAATCAATATATCATAATTCATCTTGTGAAAAAAAAGGCCTTAGTATCAATTTAGAGAATTTTTTTTCGAAAAGCACAAGAGTAAAAATACCATTTATGACTTCCTAATTTACCTAGAAATGAGTTTAACATCATTGTTGTTTTCCTAGTTTTTGGATTCAGTGACCTAGTGTAGCAACTTGTAGCACTCTGCAAACAAAAGAACAATATAATACAAAGCCCATAAGAAAGGAAGCAAAATGAATTATTTGCAAAGGTACATGATGAAACAAACACTAAGATTGAAAATCACAAAATTATAGGGAAAACTATGCATTGTGAGATTAATTATCATATTAACATTAAAATATTAAAATATGCAATACATGCAGACTAGTTTCAGTTTCACAAATGAGCATTATGTGGATGCAAAATACTGCTGTATTGATTATGTCAAATGGAAGATCAACATACTCAAATATTATTTCATAACACTTCCCAACAATATTAAATAATAGGTAATAAGTGCTTAAAAAACACATACCTCTTTATCCATAAATTTATGTTTTCCTACTCTCTTAGTCATTCCATTGTTTGAAGTGTGTGGCATGTGTTTTGGATCATCATTGACCTCAGTTCATTGATTCACTGACAATATTGGTACAATAAGAACAGGTGGTTGGAGAGAAATTGTAGACACATTTTCTGTTATACTTCATAACTCTGTTTTAACATGTTAATCTGACATATGTTTTTGATTGGTGTATTTATGAAAATAAGAGTTTTTCCCTCCAATTTAGGGATAAATGAAACTAAGTTAACATTGAACATAGTTCTATTATGCTTAAATGAATACAAGAATAAAAGATCTTGATTCAGCGATTGAACACATTTCAACATTTCGGAAGTAGGCGCATCTAAATATAAAAGTTTAATGACATTTTTATCAATCATAATGAGTTCCATATTGTTACAGTGAAATCATAGACTCCAGAGTGACATGATAAATAAAAAATAAAAAATCAAGGTACTAATGATTGAGATATTATTTTACACATTTCTCAATCTCTTATTTACAATATATCTAGAGTACTTAATTGAATATGTTAAATAATAAATACATAAAATACCTAAGGAAATATTTTTATAAAAAGCTTTGTGGTAGAGAGAAACTAAAACATGACATAATTTCCAGGTAAGGTTGATTACATTAGCAATTAAAAATGTATCATAAGAGCTCATAGTTCAAAATAACTAATATATTTATTATTCATAGCAATGACATTGTGCTACAAAAAAGTGATCACTAATTTCAAATAGTACATATATCATTCACCATCCATCAAAGAATCATTATCACAAACCAAACATTTGATACTATTAACATGTATTATGGTAAATAATAAACTATTAGCTTGAAATTGAAAAAAAGTGGCTACAGAAATGATGAATGCATGTGACCATGCATCACTAATGACAAAGAGCCAAAAAAATTATCTGACATTTTGTTAATTCATTAGATAATAAACTCGTAATTATATATAACTGCAATGCAACATTGTATATCTTAGGAAATAAAAATCCTTGTGCAAGAAATCCAATCAACAAAAGCACACATTCTATGGAAAAACACTTGTGCAAACATAAAAATAAGGATGATTTGATCTATGGCAAAATAAACTGAAAATATAGGTACCTCAATTCTCCTGTACTGCCTTATTTTAACAAAGAACATTCAATTGTGCATATGCAGAAATGAACACATTGATACACATGCAAATGTTTTGTTTCCTTCTTTTTTGTTTTTTTGTTTGTGTTTTTCCCTAACAAAACATAGTTCTAGAATTTATAGCAAATGAGAAACCAAGTTAGTATTTTAACAGTGGAGAGAAAAACATCTAAAAATATATAATTTGACATACTAACTATTCTAGAGTTACATTATGTTACTGTGGAGCTAAGATCTAATGTTCTTATTAACCAAACAACGAGACCATAGTCTTATAGAAAATTTGATATAACTGAAATATCATATTGCATAATGTGCACTTTGCTCTCTGTTTTCATGTGGAGCAAGAAAAATTACAGGAAAAAGAGAAACAAGAACTAGTTATAAAAAATAAATAAAAGAAGTAAAAGAAAGTATTCTTGATTGAAATATTTCAACATATATCCATAAAGCACTTGACTAAATGTTTTTTTGTGTTTTGTAATTATGAAACCTGAAATAAAAGGAAAAAAAATATTATTATTTCTACAAGTATTTGTCAATTATGAATTTGTGCCATATAGAAAATAAAAAGTGAAAAGAGCAACGGTAACTTAATTTTCAAACTATATAGACTTCATATACGACATATATTTTTGTTTGTTGGTCTCATCTCTTTTATTTCGGCAATAAATTTTTAAATGTTAAAGTAAAAATACCTTGATTAAAAGTTTTCCTAAATTGAAACTGTAGATGATATGCATTGCATGTATTCCCCAAAACTTGTCTCAGCAATAACTAGGCAATGTTCTTTTAGTTGTGGCATCTATAACATACAATCATTTTTACAATTATCTATTTCCAGCATGCATTCAACATTGTTCTCATACATAAATTTAGTGCCATATTTACAAATTTTACATTTGTTTGTGGTTGGATGGACAAGTTGTTTGCATTTATCACAAATTCGTCGAAAATGAGGAGAGAAAACATTTCTGGCTTTCAACACTCCTTGGATCTGTGTTTTTGTTTTTATTTTATGATTGCCACACGGAAAATTGAATTGTTATAACCAATATGTATTATCAAAATCCAATATTTTTCACATTAAAATAAAACTACTTTTAATTAAACAAAGAATCCATTGGTAAATATACCTGTTCTCTTGACATTACAAAAGACAATAAATGCACTTTGGCACAAGCATCATTCAATGGCTCAAGAAAAGTTGTTGATATAGAGTGTAGCTATTGACTCCCTTTCACACCATTTCTTACAATGTTTTTGAACAAATAGAGCGGAGTCATCTTTGATGCCAATTCATGCTATATTTTGAAAAAATGCTCTCTCTGACTATTTCTCCCTATGTGATTGAAGGATATTTGAATAACTACCTTTGAGAAATGGAACTTTATTTCTTGCAAGCCCATGTAATAGGTTCCAAAACTAAGAGTGAATACATAACCTACAGTAGACTTCCCATCATCAGGGTCACTAGCCCAATTAGAATCAGTGAAACCAACCAATAGAGGAGATGCTTCTGCACTGTAATGAATCCCAAACTGAACTATAGCTTGAACATAACGAAGTATTCTTTTAGTTGCTTTCCAATGACTTTCATGTGGGTTCTACATAAAATGAGCAATAAGGCCAACAACAAAGGAAAGGTCAGGACAGGTATGGGTGAGATACAAAAGTTTTCCTACAAGCTGGCGGTATAAGGTAGCATCAACTTCAGGGGAAGTACAAGTGATTGAAGGTTTGGCTCCAGACTGAAATGGAGAAGGGGTTGGCTTACATTCTTCCATGTGAAAGTGGTGTAGAAGATCACATGCATACTTATATTGGGAAAGGGAAATACCTTCCTTAGATTGCAAGACTTGAAGGCCAAGAAAATAATGCAAGTGTCCTAAATCTGTCATTTCAAACTTCTTTTTAAAGCTGGAATTCACATGGTTTATAAGGTTTGGTTCACTACCAGTAAGGATAAGATCATCAACATAAAGAAAAAGAATGATAAGATACTTACTCACCTTCTTGGTGTAGATAGTATTATCAAAGTGACACCTAGAAAAGCTAGTATCTAAAAGAAAGTTATCCATTTTGGAATACGAAGCCCAAGGAGCTTGCTTGAGACCATAAAGAGATTTGTTAAGCTGACATACAAGGCTGAAGTATGTTTGTATAAGGCCAGTAGGTTGTTCCATATAGATTTCTTCATGCAAGTCCCCATGCAAGAAGGAAGATTTAACATCCATCTGATGGATTGCCCATTTGAAAGAGGCAGCAAGGGAAAGAACAAGGTGGATAGAATTCATTTTGGCAACAGGGAAGAAGGTTTCAGTATAGTCAATGCCTTCAACTTGTGAAAAACCCTTAGCAACAAGATGAGCTTTATGTTTATCAACTTGTCCATCTAGTCCATACTTGGTTCTATAAACCCATTTGCATCTAACAAGTTTTCGTCTCTTTGGAAGAGGAACAAGATCCCATGTATCATTTGCCAATAATGAATGATATTCTTCATTCATAGCTGCGTCCCAATTTGGATGGCCTGAAGCTTCTGCAAAGGTTTCAGGATCATAAGTCGTTGAAGCTTGAGCCAGTGAAGAAGAGGCTCTATCGAACTGAGATTGTGTACGTTGCTGATCTGTAGGATCCCCTGCAAGAGTACCTACCGCATCTCGAGTAGAACAAACCCATTTTGGAAGTTGAGGGGCTGAAGGAGGATCCTGAGAATGTGGGGGAGGATTTTCATCCTCGCTGTCATCATCAGAAGAAGAAATATTTTCAGAAGTAGAAGGGATAGAGAGAGGTGGCACATCCGTCGAACTAGGCTCGTAGGCCGATATATTTTCATCAAACTTTACATCTCTTCTAATGATAAAATTTTTGGACTTAAGTGGAATAAGTCTATATCCTTTGACATCTTCAGAATAAACAACAAAAATACATTTTTCACTCTTAGTTTCTAAAGCTTTATGTTTCTAATCTGGAATATGGGCCCATGCTTCACTTCCAAAAACACAAAAGTGACTTACATCTGGTTTAATTGAGCTCCATGCTTTTTCTAGAGTGATATTATTTAAAACCTTAGTAGGAGTGTGAAATACTATGTAATTTAATTGCTTCTACCCAAAAATTAAGACTAAGTCCTTTAGATTGAAGCATACAATTAGCCATTTCCTTTAAGGTGTGATTCTTCTGTTCAACTACACCATTTTGTTGTGGATTATATGGAACAATATGTTGCATTTGAATTCCATGCTCAATGAAAAAGTTGACGAATTTGTTGTTAACGTATTCTCCGCTATTATCAGATGTTAGCTTAAGAATTTGATGTCCAAATTGTTTTTTAGCAAAGGCCTTAAAGGCCAAGAACATATTAAATACTTCACTCTTGAGTTTTAAGAAGTATACCAGAGTGCGTCTGGAGAAATCATGAATGAAAGTTAAGAAATACTTGTAGCTGGAGAATGAAACAACTGGAAGTGGACCACATAAATCACTATGCACAAGTTGTAAAGGGGCTCAGGCATGCCAAGAGGCACATTTTTCAAAACTATCCCGATGATGTTTTCCAAGTACACATCCGGAACAAACACCATCTCTACAAGATACCATAGGAGGACTTGTCACCATACTTTGTTTACATAGATTTTGAAGGGAGCGATAGTTTAAGTGACCAAATCGCTCATGCCAAAGTTTGCTCACTTCATCATTATGAGCAACAAATACCAAGGGAAGATTTGATGACCCAAAGTTGTTAAAATTTATACAACCTTGTAGAATCATCAACAATTCCAGTAGCTAAAATCTGTATAGGATCTCTTATGTCCTTAATTACAACATCGTGAGGTGAAAATTCAAATATTTTACCTTCACCTAAATGAGTTATCTGATATATAGATAGAAGTTTGCAGGATAAGGTTGGAACACATAATACATCATTAAATTGATCATTGTCTAGATGAATAGTTCTAGTCCCTACAACACTAAGAGATCTATCATCACCAACATTTATATCTTTGGTGTTACAATCATTTAAAGAAGAAAACATGGCCTTGTTTTTGGCCATGTGATAAGAAGCTCCAGAATCAATGAACCACTCATGAGAATGTTAAGAAGAAGATACATTTAGTGCATAACCAGACTGAGATGCTTGACAACTACATGTAGAAAGTGCAATTCCTGAAGATGAGGTTGAAGTTGAAGAGTGCACCAAATGGATGTTATGCTTCTTCATTGATGCTTCTAGGGCTTCCATCTTCTTAAAGCATTTATATTCTAAGTGGCCATCTCAATTACAAAAGTTGCAATGTCTATCAGTTTTCTTCCTTTTATTTTTATTTTCCTTATCATTTGGTTGAAATGATTTTTCATTTTGAGACTGAAATTGTTTAGGACCCTTATTTGGTTTAGGACCATTCTTTTGAGGATACTACTTCTTAGTATTCCTTGAATTTGGTTTCTGTTGGGCCAATAAGGCTTTCGTAGAAGAGTTTCCAAGATTAAAAAGACCAAGATGTAAGAGTTTTTCTTGTTCTCTTATTAAAGAATCACAAAAGGCATCAAAAGAGGAGGACTTGTAGTTTTTTCCTTGAGAAATAAATGCTTCTCTAGTAGAATGGAAGGTGGAAACAAACACAGAGTAGGCTGGTCCCAACTTAGTAAGAATGGAATAGATAAGGCTACCATCTTCTTTCTTAACCTTAACACCTTCCAAGAGAAGTCTAAGGATCTTGAACTTGGACAAAAGATCTCCAATGGAAGAGAAATTATTGGGGTCCAATGTAAGAAACTCATTTTCAAGTTGATGGGCTCTAATTTCATTTTTAATTTTGAAAATTTTAGTGAGATGTTTCATTGCTTCATTAGGGGTATCAAGTTCTGTGATATGGAATCTAAGGTTTGGAGAAATAGAGATCCCTATTAACCTATGTGCTTGATCTTGCCTATTTTCCCATTTGGCCGCCTTATCTTCATCTTTAGGTTTAGTTTCTTGGCCTGAGGCTATTCAGTAAAGACCTTTACTTCTAAGTAAATCCACAATGTAGGACCACCATTGGAAGTAGTTGGTGTTGTCAACAGTAACTTGGCATGGACTTTCTATTTTAATAGAAACTGAAGCTATAGATGCTGAAACTAAATGTTCTAATGGAAACATCTCAAAACATTAGGCTAATTAAAAAAATCGGCTTTGAAAATAGCTTGTGGATGAAGAATTTATGGATTTTTGAAGAAAAGTTGTTGAAGATGCCGACGAAGTGCGTGAATGTGCGGAAATGAATGATAATGTTATATTTAAAAAAATCCCCCCCCCCCCATTTCCAAACTTAATCTAATTAGTTCACTTTAAAAAAAGATTTTATTTGACTCACTTTTATAAATAAGTGAAAGTCACTTTTACAATGGTACTTTATGAGCTACTCACTAAATTGTAACTTTAGTAAAAGATAAAGAGACTAGAATTATAAGTGACTCACTTTTTATAATGGGTGAAAACATTTTTACATAAAGTAACTTTAAAACATAAGTTACATGTGCTTTTTGAAAAAGTAACTCAACAAAAAGAAAGACTTGAACCCAAGACCTCTATTCTCATAAAGTAACTTTGGACCAAGTGAGCTAGTTTAAAAGGTTAGTAATTTTTGGAAAAGACAAAGGGGTTTTTTTTGTTTTTTAGTCAGTGACGCTTTGGGTGCGTGCTTACTTGAAAAAATATTTTTGCCTACAAAACAAAAATCACACGACCCAACACGAACATGCAAAAAAAACCAAACCTTGTGGCTTGAAGTTAGCTTTCACCGGAAACTATATATTTTTCTCAATGTTTCCGATTTTCCGAGATCACACTAAGGCACGGTGGAAAAGAGCATACGCATGAGAAAAATTATTCCTTTCTGTTTCTGATTTTCCCAGATCACACAGAGTTGTGGGGCAAAGAGCATACACAGAAATGAAAGGTATAGATCCAGTAATAAAAAACAAAGAGCTAAATAAACTGAAATAAATAGAGAGATGGATAATTAAAACTAGAAATAAAGACTGTATACCTCTATATTTTAAAAATGACGTTGTTAGGGCTACCAGAAACATTTTCGTGTGAAACGAAATTGGTTTCTCACTGTAACAGTTGCTCTTAACACAATAGAGCAGTCATCTCGACCCGAAAGCAGTTAGAAACAATAGATCTAGGAAATGACATTCAAATGTAGTTGTACCAGCTTTAGATTTGGATCACCAATGGATGCGGCCCTCAAATTGCTCTGATAGCATGTAGGAATTTACAGGTTAACTTCCTCAGATAGAACACCAAAGGACACCACTCACAACACAGATCACAGATCAATACACCAGTAACCTTGACGTTGTTAAAACCCTCAAAGAGGGAAACAGTCCAAGGCCTCAGCCAACGCGACCACTTTAGGCAGTTTATTAATAAAAGAAAGAAAAATTACATAGGCTTCTCTCATGAATAGTCACCCTACAAATGACCCTCCATGCTCTTTAAATATAGATCATGGACCAATCGGGTATTAAGCAACAGATCAAGTGTCGGTAATACCGAGGAGAGAATGAACCGTCAGATCACTTCATGTCTAAAACATATTGTGACCGTCGGATTGTAAGTTACAAAAGTACATGGTAAAGAAACACACTTTACCTAGCTCTACATTAGACCAAGTTATACTTAACTATTTCCTATGTGTCGGAATATCCTAACAAATATATATATATATATATATATATATGACAATGTATTTATTAACTATTAACTAATTGAATTTTTCATGTTTATGTACATGTCATTAAATCCAATATAAATGACATAACATCATACTAATGTCCAAGAATCCTAGTTGAATAAGCAATTTTAACATCCATAGAATTTAAAATAGGCAAATATATAACAAATTAATATAATAACTTAATACTCTATATATTTGTATATAAAAACAATAAAGTTTGATAATAAAGCATTTTAGCATTATGTAAACAATTAAAGAATACAACATTATTGAAAACTATATATATATATGTATGAAGACTATCATAAATATATTTGATTTCAAATCTAATTAATTACTAATATTCCAAAT
Organism: Pinus tabuliformis; assembly: GCA_031772625.1. NCBI lineage: Eukaryota > Viridiplantae > Streptophyta > Pinopsida > Pinales > Pinaceae > Pinus > Pinus tabuliformis. The sequence goes on from CM062816.1 coordinate 1,425,999,595, forward strand.
ACTTAATTTACAAAATATGTGAATAAATTTAAATTTAAATTCACATTCACATGACATTAAACAAAATCCCCTCTAGTTTATAATGAATCAAAATACTCACTAAAACTTTATTTTTTTCTGCAACCATCTACAATTTTAAGTAAAACAAATAAAACTTAACAATTTAGTCATTTGCCACAATTAAAAATAATTAGGGCCAAGGAAGAAGAATAAGAAGAACATGCTCAACAAACAAAGTAAAAAAGAACTTGATATAAGTTGTACTATAGAACAAAAGTTAGATATACTCCAAAGTTGTATTTTAGATATAAATTGATAAAACTCTATTTTAAATATTTGAAATATATATATATATTAGAATCCATTCTCTAAAATTGTGTTAGGATATTCCGACACATAGGAAATAGTTAAGTATAACTTGGTATAGGGTAGAGTTAGGTAAAGTGTGTTTATTTACTATGTACTTTTATAACTTACAATCCGACGGTCACGATATGTTCTAGACATGAAGTGATCCGACAGTTCATTCTGTCCTCGGTATTACTGACACTTGATCCGTGGCTTAACATCCGATTGGTTCATGATCTCTATTTAAATAGCATGTAGGGTCATTTGTAAGGTAACCGTTCATGAGAAAAGTTTATGTAAATTTTCTTTCTTTTATTAATAAATTGCTTGAAGTGGTCGCATTGGCTCAGGGCATGGACTGTTTCCTCTTTGAGGGTTTTAACCACGTTAAGAATACTGGTGTGTTGACCTGTGATCTATTTGTGAGTGGTGTCCTTTGGTTCTCTATCTGAGGAACTTACCCTATAAATTCCTACATGGTATCAGAACTATTTGAGGGTCCCATCCGTTGGTTATCCAAATCTGAAGCTGGTACAACTACATTCGACTGTCGTTTCCTAGATCTACTATTCTTGACTACTTTCAGGCCGAGAGGATTGCTCTATTGTGTTAGGAGCAATTGTTCTAGTGAGAAACCCCTTTCGTTTCATGCAGAAAGGTTTCCAGTAGCCCTAGCTAAGTGATTTTTAAGATCTGGAGGTATACAGTCTTTATTTGTAGTTCTAGCTATTCATCTGTCTGTTTATTTTGGTTTATTTAACTTTCTATTTTTTTATTACTGAATATATACCTTTCATGCGTATGTTCTTTTCCGTCTTGCCTTAATGTGATCTTGGAAAATAGAAGCATTGAGGAAAATATTTAGTTTTTGGCTAAAGCTAACTTCAAGTCGTAAGTTTTTTTTTTTGTATGTCTGTGTTGAATTTTGTGGTTTTTGTTTTGTAGGAAAAAAAGATATTTTTCAAGTAAGTGCACAACCTAAAGCTTCAATGACTTTATAAACAAAAAAAAAACAACCACCACTTCCTCTTTTCAAAAAATTACTAACTTTTTAAACTAGCTCACTTGGTCCAAAGTTACTTTATGAGAATAGAGGTCTTGAGTTCAAGTCATTATTTTTGTTGAGTTACTTTTTCAAAAAACACATGTAACTTATGTTTTAAAGTTACTTTATGTAAAAGTGTTCTCACCCATTATAAAAAGTGAGTCACTTATCATTCTAAAGTCACTTTATCTTTTATTTAAGTTAAAATTTATTGGGTAGCTCATAAAGCACCATTGTAAAAGTGACTTTCACTTATTCATAAAAATGAGTTACATAAATATGTTTTTTAAAGTGAGCTAATTAGATTAAGTTTGGAAAGGGGGGGATTTTTTTTTAAATATAACATTATCATTCATTTCCACACATTCACGCACATCATCGACATCTTCAACAACTTTTCTTCAAAAAGCTATAACTTCTTCATCCAGAAGCCATTTTCAGAGCCGTTTTTTTTTAATTAGCCTAATTTTTTGAGATATTCCCATTGGAACACTTAGTTTCAACATATATAGCTTCAATTTTTGTTAAGTGGAAATTCCATGCCAAGTTATTCTTGACAGCACCAACTACTTCCAATGGTGATCCTACATTGTGGACTTATTTAGAAGTAAAGGTCTTTATAGAATAGCTTCAGGTCAATAAACCAAACATCAAGATGAAGATAAGGCAGCGAAATGGGAACATATTCAAGATCAAGCACATGGGTTGATAGGGATGTCTATTTCTCCAGATCTAAGATTCCATATTGTAGAACTTGATACCCCTAATGAAGCAATGAAACAAAGTACTAATGTTTTTGGAATTAAAAATGAGATTAGAGCCCATCAACTCGAAAATGGGTTGCTTATGTTGGACCCCAATAATTCTTCTTCCATTCAAGATTTTTTGTCCAAGTTCAAGAATCTTAGACTTCTCTTGGAAGGTGTTAAATATAAGAAATAAGATGGTAGCCTTATCTATTCCATCCTTACTAAGTTGGGACCAACTTACTCTGTGTTTGTTTCCACCTCCCATTCTACTAGAGAAGAATTTATTTCTCAAGGACAAGGCTACATGTCCCCCTCTTTTGATGCCTTTTATGATTCTTTAGTAAGAGAACAATAAAAGCTCTTATATCTTGGTCTTCTTAAACTTGGAAACTCTTCTGAGAAAGCTTTAGCCACCCAACAATAGCCAAATTCAAAGAATCCTAAGAAGCAGTATCCTAAAAAGAATGGTCCTAAACCAAACGAGGGTCCTAAGCAATTTCAACCTCAAAATGAAAAATCATTTCAACAAAATGATAAGGCAAATAAAAACAAAGGGAAGAAGGTTGATAGACATTGCCACTTTTGTAATCGAGATTGCCACTTAGAATCAAAATGCTTTAAGAAGATGGAAGCCTTGGAAGCAACAATGAAGAAGCATAACATCCATTTGGAGCACTCTTCATCTTCAACTTCATCTTCAGGAATAACACTTTCTGCATGTGGTTGTCAAGCATCTCGGTCTAGTTATGCACTAAACATATCTTCTTCTTCTCATTCGCATGAGTGGCTCATTGATTCTGGAGCTTCTTATGACATGGCAAAAACAAAGCCATGTTTTATTCTTTAAATGATTGTAACACAAAAAATATATATGTTGGTGATGATAGATCTCTTAGTGTTGTAGGGACTGGAATTGTTCATCTAGATAATGGTCAATTTAATGATGTATTATGTGTTCCAACCTTATCCTATAACCTTTTATCTGTATATCAGATAACTCATTCAGGTGAAGGTAAAATTGTTGAATTTTCACCTCACGATGTTGTAATTAAGGACCTAAGAGATCCTAGAGAAATTTTTGCTACTGGCATTGCTGATGATTCTACAAGGTTGTATAAGTTTAACAACTTTGGGTCATAAAATCTTCCCTCGGTATTTGTAGCTCATAATGATGAAGTGAGCAAACTTTGGCATGAGCGAATTGGTCACTTAAACTATCGCTCCCTTCAGAATCTGTGTAAAGAAAATATGGTGACATTTCTTCCAATGGTATCTTGTAGAGACGGTGTTTGTTCTTGATGTGTACTCGAAAAAAATCGTTGGGATAGTTGTGAAAAACGTGCCTCTTGGCATGCTTCAACCCCTTTATGGCTTGTGCATAGTGATTTATGTGGTCCACTTCCGGTTGTTTCATTCTCTGACTACAAGTATTTCTTAACTTTCATTGATGATTTCTCCAGACGCAATTGGGTATACTTCTTAAAACTCAAGAGTGAAGTATTTAACATGTTCTTGGCTTTAAGGCCTTTGTTGAAAAGCAATTTGGACATCAAATTCTTAAGCTAAGATCTGATAATGGCGGAGAATATGTTAACAACAAATTCATCAAATTTTGCACTAAGAATGGAATTCAAATGCAACATACTGTTCCATATACTCCATAACAAAATGGTGTAGCTGAAAGGAACAATCACACCTTAAAGGAAATGGCTAATTGTATGCTTCAATCTAAAAGACTTAGTCTTAATTTTAGGGTAGAAGAAATTAACTGTGCAAATTACATAGTAAATCGCACTCCTACTAAGGTTTTAAAGAATATCACTCCAGAAGAAGCATGGAGCTCAATTAAACCAGATGTAAGTCACTTTCGTGTTTTTGGAAGTGAAGCATGGGCCCATATTCCATATGAGAAACATGAAGATTTAGAACCTAAGAGTGAGAAAATGTATTTTTGTTGGATATTCTAAAGATGTCAAAGGATATAGACTTATTCCACTTATGTCCAAAAATGTTATCATTAGAAGAGATGTAAAGTTTGCTAAAAATATATCGGCCTACGAGCCTAGTTCGACGGATGTTCCACCTCTCTCTATCCCTTCTACTTCTGAAAATATTTCTTCTTCAGATGATGATAATGAGGATGACAATCCTCCCCCACCTTCTCAAGATCCTCCTTCAGCTCCTTAGCTTCCAAAATGAGTCTGTGCTACTCGGGATGCAGTAGGTGCTCTTGCCGGTGATCCTACAGATCAGTGACATACACATTCTCAGTTTGATATAGCCTCTTCTTTACTAGCTCAAGCTTCAATGAATTATGATCCTGACACCTTTGCAGAAACTTCAGGCCATCCAGATTGGGACACAACTATGAATGAAGAATATCGTTCATTATTGGCAAATGACACATGGGATCTTGTTCCTCTTCCAAAGGGACGGAAACCTGTTAGATGCAAATGGGTTTACAGAACCAAGTATGGACTAGATGGAAAAGTTGATAAACATAAATCTCGTCTTGTTGCTAAGGGTTTTTCACAAGTTGAAGGCATTGAATATACTGAAACCTTCTCCTCTGTTGCCATAATGAACTCTATCTACCTTGTTCTTTCCCTTGCTGCCTCTTTCAAATGGGAAGTCCATCAGATGGATGTTAAATCTGCCTTCTTGCGTGGGGACTTGCATGAAGAAATCTATATGGAACAACCTACTGGCTTTATACAAACAAAATCCAACCTTTTATTTTGGCTTAAGAAATCCCTTTATGGTCCCAAGCAAGCCCCTTGGCCTTGGTATGCTAAAATGGATAGCTTTCTTTTAGAAACTAGCTTTTCTAAGTGTCATTTTGACAATACTGTCTACACCAAGAAAGTGGGCAAGTATCTTATCATTCTTGTTCTTTATGTTGATGACCTTATCCTTACTTGTAGTGATCCCAACCTTATAAATCATGTGAAGTCCAACATTAAAAGGAAGTTTGAAATGACAGACATAGGACACTTGCATTATTTTCTTGGTCTTCAAGTCTTGCAATCCAAGGAAGGTGTTTCCCTTTCCCAGTCCAAGTATGCCTGTGATCTTCTATGCCATTTTGACATGGAAGACTGTAAGCCAACCCCTTCTCCCTTTCAGTCTGTTGCCAAACTTTCAGTCACTTTTACTTCCCCTAAAGTTGATGCTACCTTATACCATCAACTTGTAAGAAAACTTTTGTATCTCACCCATAGTCGTCCTAACCTTTCCTTTGTTGTTTGCCTTATTTCTTGGTTTATGCAAAACCCACATGAGAGTCATTGGAATGCAACTAAAAGAATACTTCGTTGTGTTCAAGGTATAGTTCAATTTGGGATTCATTACATTGCATAAGCATCTCCTCTATTGGTTGGTTTCACTGATTCTGATTGGGCTGGTGACCCTGATGATTGGAAGTCTACTACAGGTTATGTGTTCACTCTTGGTTCAAGACATATTACATGGGCTTGCAAGAAACAAAGTGCCATTTCTCTTTCTTTAGGAGAAGAAGAGTATCATGGTGTCATAGAAGCTAGTAAGGAAGCCCTATGGCTTCGCCAGATCCTGCCAGAGTTTGGTTTTCAGCAACAACATCCGACTACACTTTGGTGTGATAATGAAAGTGCCATTCAATTATGCAAAGATCCAATCCAACATCAGTGCAGCAAACACATTGACCTGCACATGCACTTCATTAGAAATCTCATTCATGACCATGTTCTTGAAGTTCAATATTGTTCAACAGATGATCAAGTAGCATACATCTTTACAAAGGCTCTCATAGAGGTGAAGTTTACTAAACTTCGATTTATGGTTGGAGTTCATGAAGTTGTTGCTAAGGGGGGATAGGCTCTAATGCCTCCTTCCTTCTCCTATTGTGTCATATTTGTACATCCTTCAATCCTATCCCAAGTTGTTCTTAAGAGGGGATGTTAGGAGATTCCGACACATATGAAATAGTTAACTATAACTTGGTCTAGTGTAGAGTTAGGTAAAGTGTGTTTCTTTACTATGTACTTTTGTAACTTACAATCTAACGGTCACAATATGTTCTAGACATGAAGTGATCCAACGGTTCATTCTCTCATCGGTATTATCGACACTTGATCCGTGGCTTAACACCTGATTGGTCCATCATCTCTATTTAAAGAGCACAGAAGGTCATTTGTAGGGTAACTGTTCATGAGAGAAGCTTATGTAAATTTTCTTTATTTTATTAATAAATTGCCTGAAGTGGACGTGTTGGCTCATGCCATGGACTATTTCCCTCTTTGATGGTTTTAACCACGTCAAGACTACTGGTGTATTGATCTATGATCTGTTTGTGAGCGGTTTCCTTTGGTGTTCTATCTAAGGAACTTACCCTATAAATTCCTACAAATTGTATTTTAAATAAATAATTTCCAAACTTAAAACAAAATTGATTTGGAATGCTTCCATGCAGTATTGTAGATTGATCTAATATTGTCAGGGACTATCAATAGTCGGGAGTGTAAAGAGAGACCATTGAAATGACAAATCTGACTTCCGACCTCATAGATAGACATGTCTTTCCCCTTGACTTCAGTGGGGACCACGAAAAATTATGCACATAGAGTTGGACATGTTTACAAGGAGGCCAATTGGTCACAAAATGTCATAGCACTGTCCAAAACACAATGCCGACCTCCAATCTCATAGCCAACCTGACCACCAATTTTCTTGTGGCAGGGCCCATAAAAGAAACATATATCTATAATTGACTTCTTTACAATTTATCATTTTATATTATTTGATCAAATTAATTTAAACAAATTTAATTTTTTTATCAATAAAAACATAAATTGAATAGATTATACCTATAAGATAAAGCGTTTAAAAGACATGAACACGTTGTCCCATTCTCTAAAGAAAAAAATTAAATATTGAAGATGGAGCGAAATTGGCGAAGAAGTATCAGTAGTTGGAAGTGTCTAGAGAGACCATTCAAAGCATAATGCCGACCTTCAATCTCATAGTCGGGACTTACATCCAACTTGATTTTAGTATGAGCCATAAAAGAAATATGTGATTATAGTTATCTGTAACCTCATAGTCAACTCGACCTCCGACTTGCTTCTACAAAGGCCCACAAAATAAACTTACGTGTCTATAATTTATTATTTTGTTTTTTTCATATAACATATTCATTAAATATAAAATGGTAAAACTATACTTTAGATACTATATATATATATATATATATATATATATATATATATATATATATATATATATATATATATATATATATATATATATATATATATCTAAATATACTTAATATTTTAGAATCCATTCTCTAAAATTGTAATTTAAATAAATAATTTTCAAATTTAAAACAACATTAACTTAGAATGCTTCCATGTAGTATTGTAGATAGAACCAATTTGGTCAGGGACTATCAAGAATCGGGAGTGTCCAGAGAGACCATTTAAACCATATGTCTGACTTCTGACCTCATTGTTGGGCACGTATTTCAAGTTGCTTTCAGTAGGGACCACAAAATAAATATGTACACATAGTTGGGCATGTTTACAAGGAGGCCAATTAGTGGCAGAATGTCATAGCACCATTCAAAACACAATGCCGACCTCTGATCTCATAGCCACCCTGACCATCGACTTTCTTCTGGCAGGGCCCACAAAAGAAACATATATGTATAATTGGCCTCTTTATAATTTCATATTTTGTTTCTTTCATATTACATATTATTTGATAAAATTAATTTAAAACATTTTTTTTTTATCAATAAAAACATAAATTAAATAAATTATACTTATAAAATATAATTTTTAAAAGATGGAACCAGTCATCCCATTTTCTAAAGAAAAAAATAAATATTGAAGCTGGAGCTGAACTGGTTAGGGAGCATTTGTAGTCAAGAGAGTCTAGAGAGACCATTCAAACCACAACGCCGACCTCTGAGCTCATAGTCGAAGCCAACCATCGACTTGATTTTAGTAGGAGCCACAAAACAAAGATGTGCAAATAGTTATGCGTAACCTTATAGGAAGACCGACCTCCTACTTGCTTCTACAAAGGCCCACGAAACAAACATACATGTCTATAATTTATCATTTTGTTTTTTCACATAACATATATTTAATAAATGTAATTTAAGATACTTTATTCTTTTATCAGTAAAGAAATAAACTCAACAAATTATTTTTATAAGACATTTAAAATTTAATTTATAACATATCAACTCATGATCAACTTCATTATAGACCTTATTTAATCCATTTATAAGAAATAATAATAATAACAACAGTGAATCTAGATTCTAATCCGAATTTGCTGAGGAGTGTCAATAGTCGAGAGTGTCGAGAGAGACCATCCAAATGACAATGCCGACCTTTGACCTCATAGTGGAAGCTGACCTCTGACTTTCTTTCATTACGAGCCACAAAATAAACATATCCATATAGTTACATGTGTTTACAACAACCACCTTCGACCTCATACTCAGTACGACATACGACTCTCTTCTACAAAGCCCCATAAAACTAACATATATGTCAATAATTTATTATTTTATTTTTTCACATAAAATATTATTTAGTAAATGTAATTTAAGATACCTTATTTTCTATCAACAAACAAACAAATTGAAAATATATATTTTTATAAGACATTTATTTAAAGAAATTTTATAGAAATATTATTATTCTTCATATCTAAAAGTTTAAGTTAACAAATCCAAAAACTACTTACAAATTAAAAGAAAATTAGGATTATAATGCTTTAAAGATATAAAGCCACCAACCATTGTCTAAAGAATAATTTTTTTTTTAATATGGTTGATAAATTACAAAAACCAAAAACAACTAAACTTAAACATCAGTTGCAACTTCAATATTTCTTGAACCTTAGCCTTTGCCAAGTTGACTCGGAGGTTATGATTCTTATCCAAAGACATATTGATTGCCCGACCACGAAATCAGTCCCGTCCTCAACTATGAATTTCCTTTGACTCTAAAGAAAATGTAAAAACTGAAATGGAGACATATGCCCATATAAAAACTCGCATACATGAGTTTGGAACGTAAAAAGCATATAAAAAACTAGCTTATACAAGTTTGATAAAACACAAACATGCATCAACTTCCGACATAGTAAAGCATCACACCCTTCTAAGGTCAGACTTATCTTTTTCCTAAGCTAATTGTTTATGCTAATAGAACTTTGATCTCCCTCACTATCTAAAACAACATGATGTGCAGTCAAAGTCGCCACCTTACTCACCAACCTTATGAAAATGCAAAGATCCTTATACTCTCAAATTCACATGCTTCAGAGTAAATTCCCGGAAATCTTCGCCATAACCACTACAGAAAATCATGGAATCCAGGTTGGCAGAAAATTTAAAACCAGAACATATGGAATTGGCATCGACACCTTGCTGACAAGACTATTGCAAATGCAAAAATTGGTTGACCTGTGACCTAGCTTTAGTTACTCAATAATGGTTTATTCCCACAACATTGCATCCAAACCATCAAAATTTGAGCCAAAAATGTATTCAACAACCCTTACGACCCATTAAACCAGACTTTTCTGGCAGAGAGAACTCAAAAACTGACCAGGTTTCTACCACTGGAATCTAGTAATCCACTTACCTGGACAACTCTTATGCTCTAAATTCTAAAGCTTCACTTGAAAATTATGTGAAACAACGAACCATTAGAACTCCAAATTATGCACCACGATCATTAAACCAGAAAATCATTTTCATATATTCACCTCTCAAATCGTCACAAAGGAAGTTGGAAAACCTACGTCTTGCCACATAGTCAAACAACTTCAGCATTCCACACAAAAAGCTTACTTCTCGCAGCCAGGGAAATATAAAAAAAAACTCACCTAGTAACAAGGTAAACCTGACAACTAGAAGTAAAGCAAGAAACAACAAATCCGGCCTCAATGAGCACCACAACACCAAGAAAAAAATAATATATCCACTTTGAACAAAAAATAGCTAAATCCTCTTCTCGATGGTCCATCAACTGTAATAATAAATTCTCCACCAACACTATTAAAACAAAATTAACACCACGAGAGCTGAAAGCAGCCCAATTTAACTCCTAGTCATATGAAGGATCTCCCTTCCTTGTACCTACATTGTCAAATCTGATCTACTGTGCATGGCAGGGCGACATCGACCCTCAAATTTCAAAGCCGGGGATGCAGCGACACGTTGATGTCACCCAAAAATTTCAGCCAAAAACCTAATGTTAACTATGGAGATTTGAAAAATTGTGCTATTATGAACAACTAATAGCTTCCAACTGATCACAATTGTCACTGCATAAGCCGTGACATAATAATAAATATTGCTTTGCCAATAGTGCAAAGTGCCAAAGAAATCACAAAAAAAAGGTAAATTTCTGCATCGAGGGTCTCACAGGTCTTGGGTGTCTTTTTACCATAACATTTTGCTACCTTCATAGAATTGTTTGGCCAACTACACGAAATAAGGCCATCTTCTATATGAACAATATAACAAATCAGAAAGTAAATTAATATAAAAGTGTAATTGCACTAAAACTTTTATCTATATATATATATCAACCTTTTCATTATAAAAAAAAAAAATTGTCTTTTAATATAAATGCATGTAATTGTTTATATCTGTTAAATACCTTTCTAATAACTGAAATTATTAAGTAATATTTTTTTCGTTTTTTATAATTTCATAACTTCTAAAGGATCCTTGGTTAACATGCATGTAAAAATCTAAAATCTCATCAATCTAATAGCATAATGGAGTTTCAATATCACCCTATGATTATTAGAGCATTTGTGTGGATAGTTATTGTTAAAAACCAAGGCCTCGTTTTCCATAGCCATTATGATTCTCTCATGCCACGCTAGACCTGGGCTTCTTTATATTTCGAAGTTTCGTGTATTTTTTTAGTAGCTGTGTGTTGCGTTGATAGCGTAATGTATATTTATCTACCTGCTATCTGTGATAGAATACTACTAGAATAGTGGAACTGGATAGAGTGGAGTGGACAAAGGTTAGGATGTTTAAGTGTGCAAGTTAGTTGGTCGAGAGGTCAACCCTGACATGCATCGTTTTCACTGTACTCATGTTTTTGGTGTGGAGGTGAAATGTTATTTGTAAAATGTTTATTTTTATGGAAATATTATTAAGGAAGAATAGTTATTTGAAAAAAAATTGAAAAGAGAAATGAAATTGATTTTCAGAAAAGTATTATTTTTTTTTTTAAATTGTTTTGATAAAATGTTATTTTCAAAAAAAATAGAAAAAGTAGTTTTTTTTTTCTTTTAGAAATGTTTGGGAAAGTATATTTTTTTTGCATGTCTAACATGAAAGTTTAAACATTTTTATAGCTGAAAATAAGAGAAGGTGATTGGTGCCACAAAAATCAGTTAAAACATTTTTCTATTTGGTGGTCGGACCTGGAGACGGTTGGGTGGATGGAGGTTAGGATGGTTAAGCGTTGAAGTTAGTTGGTGGGGAGGCAGACCCTGACCTGACGTGCACCATTTTTGTGGTACTTGTGTTTTTGACATGGAGGGGAAATGTTATTTATAAAATATTTTTTTAACGAAATGTTATTTAGGAAGAATAGTTATTTGAAAAAATGTTTTAAAAGAGAAATAAAAATGATTTTAGGAGGATATAATTTTTTTTAATTGTCTTGATAAAATGTTATTTTCAAAAAATAGATAAAAAAGTAGTTTTTTGTTTTGTTTTTAGAAATGTTTCACAAAGAATATTTTTTTTCATGTTTAACATGAAAGTTTGAATGTTTTAGTCACTGAAAAGAAGAGAGGGTGATTGGTGGCAAGCAAATCGGTTAATTTTTTTCTATTGGGGGTTGGACGTGGAGACAGTGGGGTGGATGGAGTTTGGGATGGTTAACCATAAAAATGAGTTGGTGGGGAGGCCAGCCCCAACATGCACCGTTTCACCATATTCATGTTTTCTGCGTGGAGGGGAAATGTTTTTATTTACCATAACTTTATTTTGCATGATTGTTACTTGCGAATATTTGTAAATGTATTACAATAGTATTTTTTTAAAGAAGTTTTATTTTTATGAAATTAAATATTTTTTTGAAGAATGTGTACTTTTTTAAATGTGTTAATATGGATTTATTTTTAAGAAAATTGTGTTTTTGTTAACAAATGTTTGCGTTGTATATTTTTTAGCATTTTTAATATGGTAGTTTGGATGTTTGAGAAGATGAAAATAATAGAAACTGATTCGTGGGACAAAATTTGGGAAAAAAATATTCTAGTGGTGGTGGAGCTCATGACGGTCGAGTAGTCAGAGGTTGGAATGGTCTTGCATAGAAGTGAGTTGACTGGGAGCCTCATGACGGTCGAGTAGTCAGAGGTTGGAATGGTCTTGCATAGAAGTGAGTTGACTGGGAGCCTGACCTCGACATCCAATGTTTTGGGTGTATAGTTAGAGTTTTGTTTTTATTTTTATTTTTATTTTTGCCTTTGTGTTTTTTTCGAAGGATTGTTGGCTAAAATGATGTTTTAAAAGAGAGAAGATTTGGTTTCTTCAAGAATGTTAGTCATTTTTGAAATTGTTTTTAAATGTTTGCGAAGGATATTTTATAGCATTTTAAATTGGATTATTTGAATGTTTGATAGGGTAATTTTTTTTTAAGGATTTTATCCTAAGCAATGTCACATGCAATCTTTGGTTTGGTCTTAAGAAAGTAATTGATTTTCTGATGGATCCAAGTATTTGAAATTTTTTTCTATTTTAGACTCCTGTGCTTATGTTTCATTGGCTTCCTCTATCGGTGCACATAAAATTTCAGTTGGTTTCTAAAGAATGGAGTGTTCTACTAGAAAAGCTGATTTTTCTTACTTCTTACAATGGATATAGTGAGAGAGAATTTGGATTTATTTCCTTGACATCTTGTATGGAAGGTACCTTCTTTGTTAATCTTACCTTAACGATAAAGGACAAATTTGTTGGTTGGTTTTCCCTTTTTTGGACTCTGGGTATAAAATTCAATGTACAGTTGGATCGATGGTTCTATTCACTGAGCATGGAGGATCTTTGCATTTAAAGAATTATTTCATAGTAAACCCTTTTACAAAGACCTATAGAAATATTGGGAGTGTGACTGTTGGAGAGTGGGGATTCTTCTCTTTGTTGGAGAAATTTAGTTCACAGAAATATGATTAGGTTGTGTTGAAACATGTGTGCAAAAACATGGAATCACATCTTTTTATTTGCACGAGTGTGGACATGGTTTAGAGAAGGAAAAACCCCCTTTCGGTGGTGTAATGACCCCAAAGGAGGCTGTCTTTCACAAAGGGAATTTTTTCTGGTTATATTTAGACAAAGATTATGAAGACTACCCTTTCTATGGATACACTATCTATTGGTTGGATGATAGAACAAATCAGTGAGGTTTTTCATTTGTTCCTATCCCTAACATATGGTGTATGGCATTAGGATTACATGGGAATCAACTAGTTTGCCTTGTGAACAATGGTTCAATGTCTATTTGGTCGCTTGAAGACATAGAAAATTTCAAGTTTGGGCAAGTTTCAATTGAACGACGCTTAGAATATTTTGAAGATGAGTGGGGGTTCATTTGTGTATTTCTTGATATTATGTCAATGGATATAAATATTAAATGCCTAGGTTACATACCTTTTCGTGTAGTTCAAGGAAAAGTACTTATGTTAGGTTTTATGGAAGTGCAACTAAAGGTTTTGATATGGTTACTAGATTACGCACACCGGGAATTCTAGATGCTTTCTCCCTGTCATAAATATTTGGGTTCCATGTAGAGTCGGTTGAAGGTTTGAATGATGTTTTTGAAAATGGAAATGTTTCCTTTCTTTTCCCAAATACAGATTCAATTGGCGATATTCCACTACTGCCTCGGGTTAACCTGATTTAGTGTTTCAGGCTTTAAGGATTTTTTTGATGGCAATTGTTGTGGATGTCATCTTTGTTTAATTATGCAGGGATTTTTTGGAGGTGACTGACATATGAATTTGGAGTTCTTAATGAAAACAAAGCCATGTGAAATTTCCATAATTTTTATTGGACATTAGTTGTATTCGTTTGCAATTTTGGAGGTTGGAGAATACAGTTAAATGCTAATTTTTTCCATGCATTTTTGGATTGTGTGGAGTCTTTTCTTATATACAATGTATTTATGTTATGTTTTTTCAATATTTTATTTGTGGAATGTGTTGATTATGGAGAATTTAAAAGTAAAATTTCTGATTGCATCAAATGTTTGTAGAATTCTGAAGCAAAACAAGGAAATAAGTATCAGTAATAAATTTAACAAACTTTTTTTTTGAATTAGTATGTGTGTGAAGTTTGTTACCCAGTGGGAGAATGTGGAACTAGCTAAACAATCAACAAGTAGAAATAATGAGAACACAACTAATAAGTAAAAAAACTCACAATTCCAGAAGGCTGCATTTGTACATTATTTTAACATCCCACCCAAATGTAGAAATGATTTTTATACAATGCGTAGCTGGTTTTCTATATACTTCAAATTGAGGAGCAAGAGAGTGAGCCAGAGCTTCTGAGCTAGAAGTAGAGTGTTCTATCAGTGATTTGGTGGTATTTATGGAAAAGCATGTAGTGTACAAATGGTATAATGAGTCAGACGATAATAAAGGAAAAGCAATAACTATGATCTCAATGCCATTTATTTTTGAAAGCATAAATTTAATGAAAATCAATAGATAATTAAATACAAAGAACTAGCAAGTCAATTTATAGGTCGTGATGAAGGCCACAAAATTGTGGATGAAAGTTAAAATAAAATAGAGGTATGAGAGACCCATTGATTAATGTAAAAGGTTAAACTGTAGACTTCATATATGGGAGGGGTCTAACTTTTTTTTCGTGGCTACTGATGTCTCTACTTCTAAGCATTGTGTAGGTAAAGAGGAGATGGTACGCATGTTGATGAAGTTATTTATTCTTCTGTTTGTCATGATACCTCAACATGCTTGAAGGAAGGCTTTGCAAGCCTTGCATTTTGAGCAGGTTGGGGATCTGCCACTAGTGTCTTCACCTAGGGGGTTGGGGAGCAAAATCTTATGTACAATACCATGGAGCTTCTTTCAGCCTCCAGAAGGGTTCGTGTAAAAGCAAGCTATGCAAGGAGAACTGTAACCCTCTTCAAGAGTGGAAGAAAAAATTGTGGGGAAGAATGAGTGTTGGAGCATCAGAGCCACCATGCATGGATTTCTCGTCTGAGTTTAGGGGAAGAAGAAGGGGTTGGAAAAAATTAACGAATTTATGACATAAGCTTAGGAGGGGTAGCACCAGAGAACATCTCAAATAGTGAAAGATGTTGGGAGGAATTAACGATGTGGGTCTATCAAACTTCTTATGCAGAGACATGGTTGAGGAAAGAAACTCGACATGATGGATGTAGAGATGAGACATATTTCTTGGTGGGCATGAAGAGCTTCGTTTGATGCATTCGATATGGGAGGGAAGGGATCCCTTTATTGTTCCATGGTGAAGGCAGAGAGCCAATTCGATGTACTTGAGAGAGTATTGGTGTGGCTTTATAGTGTAGATTGGGTTTATCTTCTGTCACTCTCGAGAGGTAAACTCTATGCATGGCGAAAGTTGGTTGGTTGGTGTAATGCTCGAGGGAGGTCTTTGGTTAGAAAAGGATGGTACACATGGAAAATGTTGGTTTGTTGGTGTGTAGGTTGAGGGTAATCATTGATAAAAAAAGGATGGTACATGTGGAAAATTCTGTTTAGTTAATGTGATGGTCGAGGTTGGTCATTGGTCAGAAAAGGACAGTACATGTGGAGATACTTGAATGGTTTTTGTGGTGGCAATCCCCATGGTTTGTCAAAAATGGAGTGCTTCCAATGTCAGGTTATGGCGCTGAGGTTAGAGGTCAGGACAGGTGGGAGGAATGGTAGTGGGAGGAGAGAGCCAACCTTGACTATGCCAATGGAGGTCAGAGGTCGGGATAGGTGGGGAGGAATAGTGGGGGGAAGAGAGAGCTCACCTAGATTATAACAATGGAGGTCAGAGGTTGGGATGGGTGGGGAGGAATAGTTGGGGGAGGAGAGAGTCGACCCCGACTATGCCAACAGAGGTCAGAGTGCAGGAGGGGTAGGGAGGAATAACAATGGGGAGGAGAGAGCCAATCGTAACTATGGGACAATGCCATAGCATAGGCCAGTTTGAGTGCAAGGAAGATTGTAGAAAACAAAAACTCAAAAATTGCAAGTTCCATTGGGATAACTGCATGTTGGGAGGGGCAGTTGCATAGTGGCAACATGGTGTGAATGGGTGGGCCTGGGAATGTGATATTTCCACTTTTCAATGAGGAGACAACAATGTAAATTTGTGATTTAATTTGTTGCATATTATTTGGACTGATATGTTTTTTTGAAGATTGTGTTAGGGTCCTATAATTTTTATAGGATTGTTTGATTATTAATGATGCTTATTATGTTGGGAATGTTGTAAATAATATTCCATGTTGTAAATTATTTCCAAAAAAAAGTCAAAATTTTAAGAAAAATAAAAAAATATGCTTGCAAGTCAAAATGCAGCATTAGAGGATAATTAAGTATGTCTAGATTAAAATAATCACATAATTCAAATGTGATTAAATAAATTGTAATAAGTCCTTGGTACTATAACTTTGATTTTAGTGCAGAGTTGAAAATTACAAATGGAGATTCATTGTATGTGGTTAAAAGGTGCACATGTTCATGCTCCTAATCATAACGCCTTTTTCATCGGATGACTCCGACATATTTTTGGACCCCTTCACTGTGATTCTCTTTAATGGTGAGGGGGATTCCAAAAAGCAGTTTCCCCACTTCTACGTGTCTTCCCCTCATAATTTCAGACCCACCCCCCGCTCTCATACCACAAACAGCCTACACCCACCTCCGAAAGTGGTTCCCATCGTCCCACCACAACCCGCCATCTCGGTTACGTCACCCCCCATTCCACTCAACCTCCATTCCACTACTGCCATGTATCCCTCCATTTATCACTCACCTCTAGGTCACCTCCTGCCTCCACCTCATATGTTTGTTCATGGTCAGTTAAATTATGTTTTTTCCTATACCTCACAGTAATGTAAAACATGGTTTACAAACATCTGAGAATGAATTTCCAAAAATGGAAATATTTTTTCGCTGATAAAATTCTCATGTACAAAAACCTCTCTTAGTTTTCTAATAGTTGTTATGGTTTGGGAGATTCAGACAAATCTTTGTAGGCATATTTTCCCAAATTTTCCTATTTTTAGTCAGTGTTTTCAAATGCGTTTTACGAGAAGGTGGAAATGAGTTTTCAAAACATGAAAGAGGTTTTTGTTTGCAATATCATCATCTACAAAAAAGTCTCTCAATTTTCCAACAGATATTATGGTTTTGGATATACAAAAGGGATTACAGGACCCTATTTTTCATAATTTCGGGAGGAAAAAACTCAAAGATAGTTAGTGACTTGGAGGCAACCTCATCAAATAACAGTTGCTATCAAATTCAAATCACTCTTCTTTGTCACCAAAAATCATCAAAGATAGTGCCAAGTAGATTCATTAGTTTTGAATGTCCTATATTTTAGTTCTATTTATGTAATACATTCTGAGATGTTTTGTAACAAATCTTGATATTTTTTCAATATATTTTAGTTTAGAATTTTTATAAATACTTCATGATTTGAAGTAAGAGATGTTGGTTTTTGAACAAAGGAACACTATTTTGTATTTCTGAAGCATCAACATATTTTCCAAGTAATACAGAAAGCTCTTTCATAGGATTCTTATGTCAAGTTGTTGGTGAAGTGCATATATTGTCTTATGTGTTTATATTTCTCTATTTATAAAACATATTTATTTTCCAAATATAAATTATTTAATAGATCAATAAATGGCAGAATTTGTTTAAATCTACACTCTGCACCCGACTACGAATAATTTATATGTTTTCTTTTGATATTTAAAAATAAAATTCAGGTAACAATGCTCTATATTTGAAGTGAACCTTAAATTTGTTCTTCTTCTCCATTTCATGGACCTTAAATAATCCATTCAGTTTGGCTAGCCTACCTTGTGAGCTCTATCTATAGACACTGCTCTCAATATGTATTTTATGTGATAGAGCCCATAACCCAATGGTAATCTAATTATCAACTAACCATTCAAATACAAATAAAACCCCAGACATCATAACTAGCCTAATATTCAACCAAACAAAGTTAAATCTTATAGAGAGAGTCCTCTCTAAAGCTAGTAGGGCTAGATCCTAGCTTCCAAAGTTGGTTTGTGGTTACCTTTGTGATTTTCTTCTGTAACCTTAGAAAATTACAGAGTGCTAATATTCTGGCGACCATACTAGGGACCTGAACATTTCAGATTCCTAAGAAAAGTGAATCAAGTTTTAGATGTGATCACTGATGGTGGAAATTGATCAGACACAAGAAGGTTGTATCATTCACCTGGCGACTGCATGTTTCAAGCATCCAGAGCTTCAAAATTTTCAGGGTGACTCCACTGTTAAAGAATCCATATTTGCAGAAAGCTCATGGTGACTCCATTGCATATTGATTAGATTTCTTGCTAAGCAACATGACAGGGTATGTGGTAAACCCTAGATATGGTGAAGTTTCAAATAATTCAGGGATATGTTATCAATTTTTCAAATTGATGAAACTTTTTCAACGGTCATGTTTCATTGTTTGAAAACGAGAAAAAATTCTCCTGAAGGTAAAATTTGCTTTCTTGAGTTAATTGCTGAAAGATTTAAGATGAGTATTAAAATTTTGGATTTTTAGATTCAGTCATATAGTTTCCAAGATCCTAAAAAGTTCTTAGAAAACATTCATTCTCCAAAAAAATAGGAGATTGTATTGCCTTTTGATTTGCAGATTGATGAGAGTTATTTTTTTTAACATAAGGTTGAAACTGAATAGTTGGAATCAAAGTTCAACCTTGATGATACAACTGATAAAATCTTTGGTGCTTAATCAGTCAATGAAAGCCTGCAAGGTAAACTAATGAATCACGCCTTTACTGATCCTATAGCAAACTACATGGAGGTTCTTCTCAGCTCAAGTGTCCAATTGGGTTTTCATGACCAGATCCAACAGTAGTTGCCATTGCACTCTACAACTCTGATTTTATGGACAAAAGATCAAGTTGTCCTTTTGATTGTACTAACAAGTAGTCAAGAAGTCCATCTATTTCAAAAGCTACTTGATTGGCTTCATTGGAATTTTTGTATTATTTTATTCAGCATGACTTTCAGCAATATAGAATAGGTAGTAGTGTGCAAATAAGCTTGCTCCCTGAGCAATTTTTCAAGCATCCTTTCCAGTTTCAGTTTCAGATAGTCGTACAATTATCACTGTGTAGAATGGTTTTGATTCCAGTTTGAATATTTTTAGCCACAAAGGTTTTTATGATAGAGAAGGTTGCATATTTGGGATCATCCCAATGGATCAGGCTACTAGTCTACGGTGTTCTTGACACCTCACAAGGAGAGTGCCATCCCTAGCTAGAGCCTATATTAGGGTCCTATAATTTTTATAGGATCGTTTTATTATTACTAATCATTATTATGTTTGAAATGTTGTAAATAATATTCCATGTTGTAAATTATTTCCAAAAAAAGGTCAAAACTTTAAGAAAAATAAAAAATAATGATTGCAAGTCAAAATGCAGCATTAGAGGATAATTAAGTATGTTTATATTAAATTAATCACATCATTTAAATGTGATTAAATAAAATATAATAAGGCCTTGGTACTATATCTTTGATTTTAGTGCAGAGTTGAAAATGACAAATGAATATTTGTCGTATGTGGTTAAAAGGCGCACATGTTCGTGCTCCTGATCATAGTGCCTTTTTCATCATACTGCTCCAAGGTCTTTTCAAACCCCCCATGATTCTCTTTAATGGAGAGGGGGGTTCTGAAAGGAGTTTTCCTCACTGCTACGTGTCTTACCCTCATAATTTTGGACCCCCCCCCCCCCATAAAACAAATAGCCTACAGCCCCCTTCGAAAGTGGTTTCTGCCATCTCGTTGCAACCTGCCTTCCTGATTACGTCACCCCCCACTTCCACTCAACCTCCATTCAAGTAGCACCATGTATCCCTATGCTTATCACTCACCTCCATGTCACCTACTGCCTCCACGTCATATGTATGTATCATGGTCAGTTAAATTATGTTTTTTTCTATACAACACAGTGATTTAAAACATGGTTTACAAACAACTGAGCACAAATTTTCAAAAACAGAAAGAGTTTTTTTTTTTATAACATCCTCATGTACAACAAACTCTTTCCATTTTCTATCAGCTATTATGGTTTGAGAGATTCGGATGAATCTTTGGAGGCATATTTTCCCGAATTTTCCTATTTCTAATCAGTGTTTTCAAATGTGGTTTTCGAGCAGGTGGAAATGAATTTTCAAAAATGAAAGAGGTTTTTGTTTCCAATATCATCAATCTATTATGGTTTGGGATATACAAATGGATTACAGGACCATATGTTTCATAATTTTGGGAGGAAAAAGCTCAAAGACAGTTAGTGACTTGGAGGCCACCTCATCAAATAAGAGTTGCTATCAAATTTGAATTTCTCTTCTTTGTCACCAGCGATCCACAAATATAGTTACAAGTAGATTCATTAGTTTTGAATGTCCTATATTTCAGTTCTATTTGTGTAATACAGTTTGAGATATTTTGTAACAAATCTTGATATTTTTTCAAGATATTTTAGTTGAGAATTTTTATAAATACTTCATCATTCGAGGTAAGAGATTTTGGCTTTTGAACAAAGGAACACTATTCTATATTGCTGAAGCATCAATGGATTTTCCAAGTAATACAGAAATCTTTTTCACATGATTCTTGTGTCAAGTTGTTGGTGAAGTTCATCTATCATCTTATGTGTTTATATTTCTATGTTTATAGCACATATTTGTTTTCCAAATCTAAATTATTCAATAGATAAATAAAGGGAAGAATTTGGTTAAATCTACTCACTGCACCCGACTACTAATAATTTATATGTTTTCTTCAGATCTTTAAATATAGAATTCAGGTAACAATACTTTGTATTTGAAATGAACCTTAAATATGTTCTTCTTCTCCATTTCATAGACCTTAATAATCCATTCATTTTGGCTACCCTACCCTATGATATCTATCTGTAGACACTACTGTCAATTTGTGTTTTATGTGATAGATTCCATAGCCCAATGGTAATCTAGTTATCAAACCCCAAACTTCATAACTGGCCTAATATTCAACCAAACAAAGTGAAATATTATAGAGATACCCCTCTGAAGCTGGCAGGGCTACATCCCAGCTTCCAAAGTTGGTTTGTGGTTACCTTTGGGATTTGTTTTTGCAACCTCAGAAAATTATAGAGTGATAACAGATTGAACAATGCATTTCAATTTTATTTTGTGTTTTATGTACTGTGGATTGTGTTGAGTCATTCCCTATTGGTTATATGAGACCGCAGAAGTGGTGGTTTTCTGTGTATTGCAGTAATAGAGATGTTGTTTATATATATGTATGTCTATGTAATATGGGAGGTTGATTGTAAGTATTTAAAGTTTATTTAGTATTGAAATTTATTTCTTGTGTAATTTGTGTGTGCATAAATAGTTATACTTGTTGAGCATGTGGGATGGGAAATAAGATTGAAAAGTAAAATTAAAATTGAGTTGAAATTTGGTGTAGAAATGTTAAGTGAAGGAACAAGTAAGTGTGGTTTCAAAATAGTTTGTGGTTTGAAAAGATCTTGGCCACCCGGGTCATGTGAGAGAGCGAATGGCTATCATTAGAAATGGTATCGACATAAAAAGGATGTAGTAAATGTGTGTAGAAGAGCCACGTTGTAGGAAAAGAAAAGAGCATTAATAATTCCTCAACATGATGGAGTGGACAATAGTATATATGGGAATATCATTAGTATGATGGGAAGAAGATTTTCTTGAAATTTTTCATTTGAGTAGATGTTGAACATGTTCAAATTTGTTTGGCGAAGCGAAATTTTCTTACCATTGTGTGTTTTTCTGAACATTTTGTTTGCAAAGAAAGTGTTGGTGCATGTGATGATGATGGTTCCTTTGGAGACAATAGAAGAAATGGAGTATTGGAACAAGGGGATATTCACAGAAATGAGTAGTTTTCAACATCAAATTGAATTGGTGGCAACAATATGGTCGGTGACACAACGGGGGATTTCGGTCAGTATTCTGGCAATGTGAGGTCGACCATTCATTCTAGTAGCTATATGATGAATATTGCAACTCCACCAGATTTTTTTCATGATTAGTGTCTTGGAAGAGAATAGGTGCCTAAAGTATTTTTTATTTTGATACAATTTTTAAATGTGAATGGAATATTTTAATTTTTCTATGTTTTGTCTTCTTTCATTGGTTTGTGCAGAGCAATGTTGGAAGGAATATTGGTGGAGAGATAGAGGCAGAAGGAATCAAGATTTTGTGCATTTGTCGAGTTGGGTTTTAGGCAGTTACGGTTTTTTTTGATAATAATATGCTTGTTTGGATGGTTGAAAATTTGTTACAGCTAGTTGTGAATGTCAGAACAAGCATGTATGGAAGCAAGTGTGTAGAGAATGTTTTTATTCGTACAGAGTCTATGGAGAGTCCCTTTCGTCATACATGATAGGTTGTGCACATGGGTTTATTTTGTTGGGATTTGTGCATTGGAATATGTATTTGGGAATTGTTAGATTAATCTTTTAATTCTTTTTTTTCTATTGTAGAGAAATATTGGAGTGAACAATGCTCGAGAAGTAAATTTAGAAACAAGGAAACCTTTGTCGACTCTTCAATTTCAGCTTTAGTTGGTGCACTGGGCAAGAAACTATATGTGTTTTGTATGTAAAATTTACTAAGTGGTCATTTTTTATATGTTTGATTTTTTCATTGTGATTTTAATTTTATGTAAGCAGAAAGAACACAACTGCAACCAAAATAGAAGAATGCATTCCCATTATTTTATGGGAAGAAATTTTTAATCCAATGCTCAAACCCGGGAGGTTGTATCAGATCATCCTCATTCTCAATTGGTGTTTCGTAGAGAGTGGTACTTGCCAACATCATTTTACCAGAGAGATGATTCAGGTGCATAAAAAGTTCTGTTTGTAGGATTAAAATCTTGCTGTTGTGGAAATATGTTGAACCTTTAATGAATCATATCATGGTATACATGTTGTGAGATGGCATGAAGGGCCCATTTGTAAAATATGTAATAGTGAGGGAGGTGCTCACTATTTCTCTCACTTTAATAACATGGATCCTGGTGAGCAGCCTGAGGACCTGAGACTTTGATGCAGGTTGAAGAAATGCTAATAGCATGAGTGAATCCAATATTGCAGGTGACACATGCACGAGGTCACAAATATAAATATAGTGGGCATATGATTAGTTTTCCACAAGACATATATTTGATTGAAAAGAATCTTCCATGACATGTAGAGAAACTCAATTTTCTGATTGTAAGGAGATGCAGTGTTGAGTCCAAGTATTATGAATGCTATGTGAAGAGACAATGTGTGTTGGATGCATTGGTATACAAAATTTATATGGATAAATATTACAGGGCTGTTGAAATCTATATGGATTTGTGGTTTCTCTGCTAGAATAATTGAATGATGTGTCTAATAGGCTACAGTATGTGGATACTGATCTAGGTGAAATTGGGAGAGTCGATGAGGACATTGAAATGCTAGGGGATGGTAGTTTGAACTACCATCAATCATCATTTCTTTTTTGGATGCTTAATGAGTGCATAGAAGTGTAATGGGTAAGGAGATGCATTGAAATTGTAGATTCTAGAAGTGATGACACAATGGAATGGAGAGATATTGCAACATCCCATGTCAATGAATATACCATTGAGGGGTTGCTAGACATGGCCTTCTAAACTTTATTTCTCACTGGTGATGCATATTGGTTGCATCCACGTATTTACAATGTTGAAATGCATGAATATGGTTTGCATCTACTTGGGTATTTTGATCAGAGATTTGGAACCCATCCTCAAATTTGATATCTATTTTTGAATATGATTATAGGTCATCACATCTAGGGAGAAACTTATTTATTGAAAACATTATCCATGAGACTTCACCCACAACTTTTCAAAAGTTGTGTGAGCAACTCAGGGATCTTCTTGATAATAAAATGAAAGAGATATTAATGTGTTTTGGTTGTTCTCTTAGGGGTACAAGGGCATATTAGACAAAGTGTCTTTCTAATTTGATGTACATGATCACACAATGGGGTTGTGAAACATTCTTTTTTATGTTGAGTGCAACTGACACTAAGTGTCCTGAATTTCATTGTCTTATGCCTCTAGCAACACGTTGTCATCCATGAAATGAACATGTGCAAAATATTGAAAATGTTATTCATTGCCTAGATATAGTTGATATGTAAATGCACCAAATATTTAATATATTTCTTAAAGTGGTTCTTGAGAAGTATATTGGAGCTAAAAAATTCTAGTATAGGTTCATGGTTGTTTCTTTTGATGTATTGTCTATGGGATTGGAATGATGCCTCTATTGTTTTTGTCTTTTTATATGCTAACTACATGTTAAAATAAAATGGAAGGTATGATTGATAGCATAGGCGCTCAATGGGCATCCATACTTTCCTACAGCTGCCAGGAGCTCCAAATATGGAAACACTAGATTGGACTAACCATTTGGATGTTGATGAAGCCAAGCCCTACATTGAAAAATATGTAATGACATGGAATCCACATGACATACACCATTGTAATGTGATGGTTCCTCAAAGTGTTAATGATGACCCATTCCTTTTGAAAACATCACATATTTCTTCATGAAATCCTAATGAAAATTATGAGCATTTGGTCAACACATTGCAAATACGCACAAAATGCAGTGTTGATTCATGTTTATGGAAAAATTGGTTTATAATTTCATGTTGTTATGATGCTCCATGGGAGGTGCATGGCAAGTCTGCAATGTACATAGATGAAAAAGGGAGGAAGAAATATGACACAACTTGGAATGATGATCATTTGAATGTCCACAATGTGCAACTTCTCATTATGTGGTGAGGAAAATTTTATTGTCAAGAAGTTGTTTCTCAACACACAATGTTGAAATATGTTACAAAATATGCTTCGAAGGTAGAGAGAATATTTGAAAGTTATCATGAGATGTTGGCAAGGGTAGCAAGTGCAGGTGGATCTGAATCTCCTGCATTGTCTACATATAGGAGGTTTCTTGTAGATACGCTTGTTGAGCGAGACATTGGTGTGCAAGAATAATTCCATATGTTGCTAAAGTTGCCTCTTGTTGTGTACAGACGCAAATTTGTTGCGTTGAATGTTGGCAAGAAAGTGTTGCACAAATTGTTGCTATAGTCTGATGAAATTTGATGTGAGAACAATTTTGTCCAGCTATATCAAAATTGCCCCCATTTCCTAGAGCATTTGTATTTGATATGAAAAATTATATCATTGAGCTATGATGCAAAGCGGAGGCAAGAGTCACGGAGACCGCATAATGGGAATGCTATTGTTCATGTTTGTCAACATTTCTATGAAATTCCAAATGAGGGGTCATAATAGTTTGAAACATTTTGTTGGAGTGGGTTGATTTTGTACAAGTCATTTCATGACATTCGTTCATATATAGGAAATTCAAGCGGAATTATCATTGAGAATTATAGAATTGTAAGATATTGCACGTGGCACATCAATCGAGGCCCTTTGGAAAATGAGAGTAATAAAGAGGATCTCGAGCCCCTTATTCATGAATATAATGTTGGCAGAGATTTTGAAGAGTGGTAGGTTCTTTCCCGGAATGTTCCTTTGAATAGTGTAACGATTTCCGACCTTGAAAAGCTTGGAAGAAAGGATTATGACATTGATTATAATTGGCAAGAAATAAATGTGCCAGATGAGATTATGGAACATGATATCAATTCTATAGAGGATGGTCACTCAATAGGTGTTTTTAATGACGAGTCAATTGGGGAGACAATAGTGCCACATTCTTCTTTGTCTGAGAAACAATGAGATGCTTTTGAGATCATTTTGTGTCACTTTGTTGATTTTGAAAGGAATGATGCCTTCAACGTTAGAAAATTATACATTACAGAGTAATGGAACACATAAAATATTGCTGAAACACAAACACAGAAAATGCATAAAACAAGAGAGACACAGATATATGTGGTTCACCCAATTTGGGCTACATCCACAAAGAAAGAACCAATCCTTCCTTTATATTATCCAGAAAAATGAAGAGATACAACCTACAATGAATTCGGTGTAATTTCCTCTTTGCACTCACACAATCTCCTCTCTCTTTCTCGCTTAGAATACACATCTATCTCCATCCGCAATGCAATTCCCTCGTATATAGTGAGGGGTTTCCTTTTAGGGAAAAAACCAATAAATTAAACATAACTTCTACCATCACATCATCTGCCTAATCAACGTCTCAGATTTACTACAAAATTACAACATTTTACAAGGCAATTTTATTTCTATTTTTTTAGCTTCGGGGGCGCTGCCTCTGAACCCCCACAGGCGGGGGGCTCTAAAAATCATTGTCAGCCCTCCCCTGGATCCCCATGGTGGTGAACAAATGGGTAGCGTTGCTGCTCCATTACGAACTGGTGTCCAATGCAGCAATACCTCTGAATAAAGAAGATAATCAGGCTCCACACCCAACAATCTCCCACTTAGATACTGATGATAACAACTCCACCACTACTTCATTTGTTAGACAATGACTCCACTTTGGACCTAGATGTTTCTCATATTCATCATCATACTTGAAGACCAATTGAAACTAAGGAGAATCTCAGTCTCTCCCTGGTTACAACTTTTGTTAACAAATGGGCAGGATTCTGGCTAGTGTGTATCTTTTCCAACTTCAATTGTCCATCTTCCAACACTAACCGTATGAAATGGTACTTGAGTTATATTTGTTTAGTCTTAGAATGAAATGCAGAGTTCTTTGGAAGATGAATGATACTTTGATTGTCACTGTATAACCTGCCCAACTCCTGCTTCTTACCCATTTCATCTAGAAACCTTTGTAACCAAATCATTTCTTTACTAGCCTCTGTAGTAGCAACATACTCTAGTTTCATCATTGAGAGTGTAATGAAACTTTGTAATTTTGAAACCAAAATGACAAATGTTCCACCCACTATAAACACATACCCTGTGGTTCTCCTCTTGTTATCTCTATCACCTACCATATCTACATTGACATATCCCTGTAGAGCAATGTTTGAACCACAAAAGCATAATGCTTGATATGTGGTACCTCTCAAATATCTGAGAATCCACTCCACTACCATCCGATGTTCATTTCCCAGATTGTTCATGTACTTGCTTACAACTCCCACTACATGTGAAATATCATGCCTTCTGCAGACCATTACATACATTAAGATTCCAACTACTGATGCATATGGAACATTAGACATATAATCCATCTCTTCCTGAGTCTTGGGAGGAATCTCCTTACTTATTTTGAAACAGGTAGCCAAAGTTGTAGTAACTAGTTTTTCTTTCTGCATATTAAATCTTTTCAACACCTTTTGTATGTACTCACTCTAAGACAATGTTAATTTGTGATTTTTCGTGTCTCTAGTTATTCTAATACCAAGGATTGGTTTTTTAGCACCAAAATCCTTCATTGCAAATGAATTTTCCAATTTTCCTTTGAGCACATTTATTTCCTACATGTAAGACCTAGCAACAAGCATGTCATCTACATACAATACTAATATAATATATTTTCCATCATTTTTCCTTTTGAGATAAACACAATGATTAGAGTGACATCTAGTATAACCTTGTTTAGACATAAACCTGTCAAATTTTAGATAACACTACCTTCGAGCTTGTTTTAAGCCATATAATCTCTTCTTTAACCTGCACACTAGTTTCTCTTTCCCTTTTACCTCATATCCTTGTGGTTGTTTCATATAGATCTCTTCCTCCAAATCCCCATGGAGGAAGGCCACCTTTACATCTAACTTTTGAAGATGCAAATCTTTTGCTACTACTAGACTTAAAATAGTTCTGATTGAAGTCATTTTAACAATAGGATAAAATATTTCATCAAAGTCTATACATTTATTCTGTGCAAACCCATTCACCAAAAGTCTAGATTTATACCTTTCTCTACCTCCATCTTCTTCTTTGAACCTGTAAACCCATTTATTCTGCAATGTTGTTTTACCTGCAGGTAACCTGACTAAGTCCCAAGTCTGGTTATGTACCAAGGAGTCCATCTCTTCTTTCATGGTTGGCTGCCACTTCTTCCTAGTTTCTACCTACACTACCTCTTCATAACATTCTAGTTCTCTAGAATCAGTCAACAATACACAATATAATGGAGGAGAGTATCGTTTAGGGGGTCTACTTATCCTGGTAGATCTTGTAACACCACTTTCAGGTGTTTGAGGTGTCTATTGTTGTTGTTGTTCTAGCTATTGATCATTATGATTTTCAGGCACCTTTAACTTTTCTGTGACCTCATCAAGGAATGTGTATTCTCTGTTTTCTTTTTCATGTTTATTTTCCTGCATCTGATCCTTATACAAAACAATTCATTGAATATGACATCTCTTCTCCTAATTATGTTGTGATTTTCATTATCATATAAGCGATAACCAAAATAATTAACACCATATCTA
This sequence comes from Pinus tabuliformis, assembly GCA_031772625.1. Taxonomy (NCBI): domain Eukaryota; kingdom Viridiplantae; phylum Streptophyta; class Pinopsida; order Pinales; family Pinaceae; genus Pinus; species Pinus tabuliformis. The sequence goes on from CM062816.1 coordinate 1,426,028,485, forward strand.
ATAAAGGTACATTTCTTTGATTTTTCCTCAAGCTTTGTTCTATTTTCTTTATTAATGAGGACAAAGGCTTCACAACCAAAAGTCTTTAAAAATGACTAGTTTACCTTTTTACCTGTCCATGCCTCCTCTGGAATACCTCCATCCAAGGAACTTGAACACCCTATGTTTATTAGATAAGCAACAGTATCTACAACATCTGCCCAAAATTGTAAATGAAATCTCATGCACCTTGCGCGTTCCATGATTGTCCTGTTCATCCTTTTTGATAAACCATTTTCTGGTGGTGTTCTTGAAATTGTCTTCTCTCTATCAATTCCATGCTCTGAAGAGTACTTATCAAATTATTTGTTGAAATATTCACCTCCATTGTCTAGTCTGAGACACTTCAACCTTTTTCCTGTCTCATTTTCAACCAAATCTTTCCATTTCTTGGAAGTATCAAATACATTATATTTATTTTGAATATAATAAATCCAGGTTTTTCTGGTTGCATCATCAATAAAAGTAACATAACAGTGAAAGCCACGGAGAGATGATACCTAAGTCGGTCCCCATACATTTTTATGCACAAGCCCTAATTTTTTGCTCTTATTTTCTTTCCCAATTATGAGGAATTTGACTCTCTTTTGTTTTCGATAAACACAATTCTCATAGAATTCCAAATCAACATGCTTCAAACCTGGCAACAAATTTCTTGAGTGAATAATTTTCATCCGCTCATCACTCATGTGCCCGAGCCTATGATTCCACAATCCTGTATCTGCTCTTGTATAGGTTAAAGCATTAAAAGAATTAGAGATACCATTGCATAAATAGAAAGTACCAACCTTTTCTCCTTTTGCTATTACGAAGGCTCCTTTAGTGACCTTCTAGGATTTATCTCTAAAAGTAGTTACACAACCTTCACCTCCCAACTTCCTTGTTGAAATTATATTTTTCTTCAGATATGGAAACTACCTTACCTCCTTCAATGGCCATTTGTTTCCATTCTGATTTTTTATGAAAACTTTACCCATTCCAATGATTTTATAGGGTTTATCATCACCCAAACGAACCTATCCAAAATCTCCTTGAAAATAATCATGAAAATGTTTCCTATCTGGTGTAGCATGGAATGAGGCCCCTAAATCTACCACCTAGGCACCAATAATATTTTCTAAAGAAAGAATCAAATCATCTTGCAACAAATTACTTGTCACATTCACTCCATGATTTTTTTCTCATTACACGCCTCCTTCTTTTCCCTTCTGAGACTTACAATCTTTCTTCAGGTGTCCTTTATTTTCGCATTTCTAGCACACTATCCCCGATCTCGACTTGGATCTTCCTTTCCTTGACCTACTGTGATATCCTGGGCTATTCCTCTTTCCATTTTTCTTCCCCTAGTCTCTACAATCAAAGCATTACCTGATGTCCCACCAGAGCTTTTCTGTCGCATTTCCTTACTAAGCATTGCAATGACAACATCATCAAACTTTAAAGTACTAGATCCAGAGACATAGTTACTAATGGCCATAACTAAACCATTCCAACTTTCTCGCAATGAGCACAGAAATAAAAAAGCCCTAACTTCATCATCAAAAGTTACCCCTACATAACTTAACTATTTGGTAACCGTATTAAATTCATTTAAATGGTTAGCACAAATTCACCTTCTGACATATTCATATCAAATAAATGTTTCATAAGAAATAACTTATTTGAGGCCGAGGGTTTTTCATATTATCTGACCAATTCCGATATTAAACCCTCTGTTGTCATTTCCCTTGAAATATTAAGGCTACCGAAACTTCTAGGCACATCCATATTGTTCCAAGTGCCTTTCTGTCAAGAATATCCCATTCTTTGTCTATCATACTCGTCAGCTTCTTTGTCTTTCTGCGCAATGGTAAGCACAAATATTTCTGATATAGATAATTTTCCATTTGCATCTTCCACAACTAGTACTTTTGGCCATTAAAGTTTTCGATCCAGAACCTACCATCTTCTGCCATTGCTCCCACTTGAACCAGGAACCCTTCTCTTGTGCGAGTTTATTAGCAGAATAGACCTTCGCTCAGATACGAGTTGCTATAAAATTATACATTACATAGCAATGGAACACATAAAATATTGTGAAAACACAAACACATAAAATGCATAAAACAATGGAGACACAGATATACGTGGTTCACCCAATTTGGGCTACGTCCATGGAGAAACAACCAGTCCTTCCTTTATATTATCTAGCAAAATAAAGAGATACAACCTACAACAAATCCAGTGTAATTTTCTCTTCGCTCTCATACAATCTGATTTCTCTTTCACGCTCAGAATACCCATCTATCTCCAACCGCAATACAATTCCCTCATATATAGTGAGGGGTTTCTTTCTAGGCAAAAACAACCCTGAATTAAATATAACTTCTACCATCATATCATCTGCCTAATGGATGACTCAGATTGACTATGAAATTACAACATTTTACAAGGAAAATTTACATCTATTTTTAGCTTCGAGGGCGCTGTCCCCAAACCTCCACAAAGGGGGGGCTCCAAAAATCATTGATTCCCCCCAGGTGGCGAAAAGGTGGGCTGTGTTTCCAGCCCATTACAAAGTAGGGTCCAATTCAGAAATACCTCTAAATAAAGAATATAATCATGCTCCACACCGAACATATTCATGGAACAAATGGAACTGGGAATTCTTCTCTTATTTAGTGTGTTTGGCATGCTCTTTCTGCTTCTACAATAGGTGGTAGAAGCCCACTGTTGCTGCTTAGACCCACTAGCATCGTTTCTTTCAATATACATGGAAAGGAAATACACTCAGATTTTAAAAAATCCTATAACATATATGAAACCACTAAACAAGCAAGCCCTAGCAACAATTTAGGAAGAAATGAGGAACATTAGTTATGTTTTGATTAATGAGATGAACTTTATAGGTCTGAGGATTTTTGTACAGATAGATGCACATTTGGGAGAAGTCTTTCCTAAAAACAAGGATTCTCCTTTGGTGACAGGTCGATGATTCTATGGGTCACTTAGGGCAGTTGCCTCCTATGAAGGATAAACCTTTGTATGCAGGGATAACAATGGGGAAGGTGTTCTCGAAAAGCTTCAATATTGTTGCCACTTTGGCTAAAATCTTCAAGAAAGAGGGAGCTGATCCTAGACAAGGATATTTTTGAAATATTTTAACAAATATCAGAAATCCAAAGCCTACTCTGCATGATTGGGATCTTCTCATGTCAATGTTGATAGTTGCCTACATCAAGAGGAAAATATTTTGTTTTATTATTTGGTTCACTTGTTTTCAAAGAATAATTTGGTAAACATGCGCAATTGGAAGATGCTCAAATCATTGAATTTCCTAATTATAAGGTGTGTCATAGAGCGAACCAAAAGAAAAAATTTAGTTAACAATGACGATGATGTTTTGGAGCATGAAGTATTACTATGTCATGGAGAGCGTGTCATGTTGACATGTAGTTTGTGGGTTGAAGCTGGGATGGTAAATGGAATGCTTGGATATGTTGAGGATATCTACTATATGTTTGGTTCGAAGCCACCAAAACTTATAGTGTTTACTATAGTTCTTTTTGAGAAGTACACACGTGTTCCATTTGATATAAATTGTCCAAGCATTGTGCCAATAACACCAGTTGTAAGAGGGAATCTTAAACATATGCCTTTAAGAATGACATGGCAATTTAGTATACACAAATCATAGGGGATGACTTTCCAATGAGCCACTATTGATATAGGCGATAGAGAGAGGTGAGGTTTCACATTTACAACTATATCAACAGTAAATCGTTATATGGTTGCAGGTTTCACCGCCTTTTTCTTTTCAATGTTTTGCTAAGATGTAAAACAATGCATATGTGACACTTAGGAAGAAAGAGGAGGAGTGATTAAAGAGAATATCATTGTAACAATTTTTTTTTTTGAATTACAATGTTGCAAAAAAAATATATTATTGCATGTGCCACCAGGGAAAACATTGATTTTAAAGAAGTTTTGTTGAGAAGAAGATGAATTAGGCATATTTCTATTTTGAATGTCATGGCCTAGAGTAAAAAATATATGTCGTCAGAAAATACATATTTATTTTGTTTAATTATAATATTAAAAATAAACATTGTTGCATGCATCAGAATAAAATATACAGATTATTGTTATATACAGGCAGAGCTAGACACGAATAAAGTTAACAAAAGAGTAGGAAATACATACACCAGGAAAATAAATTAAAGATAGGAAATGTGTTTGATAGCTAAATAGACATTCAAATCATGGTTTTCTTTTCCAAAAAGCTTCCACTGCAAAAATTTATTAGAAAATTAAAATTAAATGTTTTCCCAAAGATATATTTATCTATGGTGAGAGAAAAAAGTTACATGAAAGGAAGTTATAGTTAAAACATAAACCATTAATTGGACTATACTTTTAATAAGAGGGTTGAATATGAAATACATATTCAATCACAAAACATAAAACAAATTGTTTTGAAAGAAAGAAAATCACAACAAGGTAAGATGACAAGTGGAGAACATAATATTGTTTTATCCTTGCACAAATATACATTAATAAAGTTAAAAATTAAGTAGAAATATTCGTAAAGAGATAAAAGTCATGAGGGAAAATGAATGTGGTGCATGAGTCAGAATCGAAGTAAGAGTTTTGTTCTACAAAAGGATGTAACTTCAAAAAATTCATGTTGAAATAGTAACCTTCTTCCCAAAATCTGTTTGCATGTACTACGAGGAAAAATATTTACATGAAAGTAAACTATCTTCAGAACATGAGTGATTTAGTGCACTATAGTTACAATACCACAGTTGAGTGTGAATGAGATATACAAGCATAGAAAAGAAAACAATTTACTTTGACAAAGGAAAAAAATAAATTGCCATATTGTGAGTCTTTAAGAGAATGTGAAAATATTATGTCCTAGATAGACATGAATATAGTTAAGCATTGAGAATGATATACAACCATTTAAAAATGAAAGAGATTGCAAGGAATGAATCCCATAGGTCAATACACATTCAAATGGTAGTTTTGTTTTTGAAAAAACCTTACACTTTAGAAATTGATTGAAAATTTCTTTTAGGAAGAAAAAAAGGTGTATCATATGTGAAAAACATTGTCGAGCACAATATGCTAATATTGAGCTAGAGATAAACATCAATCAACTTTAGAAGTTTAGAGCAGTAACATCAATTAAAAAATGAGAGTGATCAAAGGAACCAGATGCATTCAATTCCAAGTATTCATCTTCAAAAATATTTCACTTCAAAAAATACTTTGGAAAATAAAAGTCTTGGATGTCATCAACATATAGACCCCTACTCCAATGTAAGAGGTCATATAAATAGCATTGAATAAAAGGAAACTTTGTTCAATAGTCTGGAATCAGAAAATATGTAAGATTTGTATGAAAAAAAATCCTGCTCTAAAATTTTAATCCTTCCTAAAAGGATTTTGTGTAGGTGCATCTGGTAGGTCCATCAAGCTCCCTCCTCCTCATATGTGTCTTCTTTCTCAATGTTGACCAATTGTGGTTCATTTTCCTTAACATAGTTATTCCAATCTAATAATAGATGATAAATTGTTCAGTAGTCGATATTAGGATGAAAATGAGTAATATTCGTTTCACACATAGATATTAAATTTTGCAAAACTCTTTTTTTTTGTACTTGATTCTAAATTTGGAAATGAGTTTGATCTGCTCGAATGGAAGCTAGAGAAATCCATGAAAGTTTTCTGGATTCTAGTTTTTGAGGCTACCTATGACTCTTTGGTCGTTTGTGGCATTGTCTTTGAGATTGTGTTGCATTGACCTAGGCTTTTCATCTTTTAATGGTTTGGATCCTGAGAGATCGAATTCCTCTATAAAATATGTCCCCATCTCCCATACTGACATACAATTTTCAGTGACCCTTTTTATGCATTCTTTGACTTCTTTTACCTCAAACTGTCATTGACTTAAAGAACCAAACATTAGTCTTTCATTGGTTTTGGAGACTTTTGAGATGTTGTTAGGCTAGAACTGTGTTTCCCATTCAAGATTTGATGTGAAATTTTCTTTGACGTACTTTCCTTCTTCACCAAAGATTCCATTTCCTCCTCAAGATCCATATCCCATTGAAAATATGTGTAAATTTTGTCCATTTCGTTAAGAAACTTAGCTTGTTATTTCCCCATTATTTCACTTGCCTGTATTTCTTGCACGTTAAAAACCTCTAGGATATTCTCCACTTCATGACTTTGAATTGATTGAAACTTAAGAGTTTCAATTTCTTCTTTCATTGTTGTCATCCTGGTTAGAATTTTATTGTCACATTCTTCCTTCAATATTCGGATTTGTTGTGCATGTGTGTTTTAAATTAGCTACATGTCTGCAGAGTATTTGAGTTTTAATTTGTTCAACTGATTTTGGTATTCATTCTGCATTTTTGTCTTTTGGTGACGAACCCACCTACAGCTGTAACAACCTTGGTAAAAATTCATGTAAAAAAAATATAAGATGAAGGTCATTGGACATGTATTCAAAGTTAAATGGTGGGAAAAAAATCCTAGTGGGTGTTCATTTGGTTTATTGATAGCTATGGAAATTGACAAAGGAAATGGAAAAGGCTTTGGAAAGGCATGAGGCATTATTTGGCATTTATTTATGAAAATAATGGAAAATAGGAGAAAAGGAAGGTGAAAGGTCATAGGTTTCATGTGAGGAGGAGAATGAAGGAAAATGATGGAAAATTGATGAAAATAGAGGTCTCATTTGATAAAAAGGCTTCTGAGGATTAGTTGGTAGCTTTGGTAAGTGTTAACCTTTTGTCAGTTCAATTTTGGAGCTCTCTCTCTATTCTCTTTCACTCTCTCACTTGGACACTTAGATTTTACTTGGGCACTCTAGCATTGGATCAAGAAAGAAAAAGAAGGCAAATGAAAGCAATAATCTAGACAGGAAGAGCAAGTTCTAGGACCTACAATGGGATTATTTGCAGGTATCAATTTGCGTGTGTGATTTCCTTTATAGTTTCTGCATGCATGGTTATGTGTGTCTAATCTTTCCTCTATTGTTGTCATTGGCATGGGTTTTTCTAGGTGTGACAATACTTTTCAGCCTAGCCTTTCCCTTCCTAGATAGCCATGGCATGATAGGGTTCTCATGTTTTGGTTGAGCTAGATTGTTGGATGGATTCAAAACTGAGTGAGGTGGATCTCTGAAAGAAAAAACACATGGCCTAGTGATCTCTGAACTAGACTATGTATTTCATAAATCCTTGTCCTAGTGATCCCTGAACCCAACTTTGGGATGTGGTAAAGCCAAATTTTATGTTTTCTCATTGGGCCTACAAATCCTCGACCAATGAATGTCAGAATATACGGTAAATCCTAGAGGTGGGTGCCCTTGATCAGGTCTAGGAATCCTTGGCTGATGATTGGTAGGATATACCATAAATTATGGAGGGTGATGTCTTGATTATGGCCTAGTGATCCCCGAATGAGACTGTGGATTGCAGTAAAGCCTAGAGACTAGGAGGTAGTAAAATTCCTCATAGTGTAGGTGGATAAATTTGGCAGCATCAATTCTTATTTGGTTCTTTTTTTATTATGAGTCCCATATTCATGCTTGGAATATGGCATGGGGTTGATTGGATGAAAGAAAGATTTGGTTCCACCAATCTATGGTTGGCTGGTTCATGGAAGTCCAAACTTGGCTGGATTTTGCATTCATTAATAAGAGTTCCCGATCCTTGGTATTTCATGTGTAAATGTATTGGTTTACATGTTGATTGTATGGTTGTTATATCCTTATTAGTTTTGTTGTTTATATGCTTGTTATGGATATGTTTTATGACAATGATGATGTATGAATCTCATCATGTTTTGATTTGTAAGTAAATGAACAATGAATATATGACCTAATAGATGATAATGTATCTAATTTGATAAGACATAAATGCTTCTTAGTGATTGTCAGATAAGTATGAGACCCTTATGCTCATATATGTTGTTATGACCTGTACAATGCATATTTGTGACATGCTTGACGAAATTCCTATCATGGCTAGTAGGGGTCCAGTAAAGTATTTGTTCAAGTATCTGCATTTTTGTGATTTTTTTGATGTTACTTTTGATTTCTAGAAGTTCCATGGAGTTCTAGGAAGTGGCCTAAGTCATGGATTTGAAAAAGTGGCACAAAATTTGGGGTCGTTGAATCTTAGCTAGCTGAAAAAAACCCTAGTCACTTCCATGCCCTTGCTATGAGAGTGAATAGAGGGCCCTATTCACATGAATTCCCATGTAATGGGAGCAAATAAGGCTCTAGGTTAGAAATATGTTGGGTTTCCTCAGGGTTTGGTCACCTAGGAGGGTTGGTTGGCTCCTGGAGGTTCTGTATCATGTGTAGAAAGTCAGGTTTGCTTTTTCTTGTTGGTTCCACTTCCTTATATGTGCATGGGGAGTTGAATCAGATCATAGTAGCCTCTCATCATATGTTTACCCCAACAGGCTAGCTAACTTAATTAAATGTGGGAGGAGGGTGTTATAGAGTGGTATCAGAGGATGGTTCAATGCTTAGACATGATGGGCGGATTGTTTTTGTCATGGATACACGTTAGTTGCTTATGTGTTCTTTATGCTTGTGGTCTATGTGCTTGTTGTGTATGCATGGTGGTGGTCATTGTTGCAGTTGTGTTGTTATGTAGAATTTGATGGTGTTATTGTTGGATGTGGTCGTCATGAGTATATGTTGGTTGTATATGTGTTTGTTATGCATGTCAATGTATGTATGTTGTTATCCATGAATTGTAATGGTTAGGGTTGTTTCCCATGAGGTAATTGTATGAATTTTAGGCCATCATGATGTTGTTAGTTTGTTATGATGTTGATGTGTTGATCGAGGTAGAGTAGGAGGTGTGGATCATTAAACCGAGGTTGCATCATTGAATGTAAAAGTAAGCGCAGGTCATCGTACATGTTTGTATGCTCAGTATGCAGGTATGTTGGTTAATGGTTGTTATAAGCATTATGGTTAGGCGCATGGTTATTAGTCTACGGTTGTTGTGGTTACAAATATGTTATATGTTAGTTAGTCAATGTGATCAAATGCATGTTCATCCGATAGTCATCCATGGTAGTAACTTGTTGTTGTTTTATGTTAGTTAAGTTGATGATTATGTTATATGTTGTTGATGAGTATGTTATGTGTTAACTTGTTGTTATATGTTAGTTAACTTTATGATTAGGGTTATTGCATTTAATATCTTGGTGTTATATGTATTGTGTTGATTTGGATTGGCCTATGCAGATGGGTAGGGTTATGACATTTAGGTATGAGTCGAATGAATTATGATAATGTGTTATACTAATCTAGATTGAATGTGCATAAATGATTGTTATTCATGAAAGACAATTGCTTATGATTTTATGATGTGAACATGTTTAGATAGTTACTATTATGGATAACATGACCTTATTTATGTTTGAGTTGATGTGTTGTGAATCTATATCACACTAATCTAGATTTATTGTGCAAACAAGACAACCTCCCCTGATATACATTAAGGTATGAGTTTTCTTATGTCGTATACTTGGTGTTTGATTGTGTTAGAACTCCATAATTTCCTTAGGCTCTAGGGAGGAAACCCATAGGTAACCACAAACCACTTGCAAGCTAGAATCTAGCCCTTCTAACTTTAGAGAGGGCTCTCTCTATATGATTTCAATGAATAAATTTGCTGAGTAGATTGGATTTTAGGCTAGTTATGATGGCCAAAGGATGAATTTAAGTGGTGGCTTGAAGGTAAGTGAAGGAAGGAAAACCCACTTAGAACAGGTTCATATTTTGTAATGATTCAAATGAATAAGGGATGATGATGATATCTTGAGCAGGGGAAAGGTAGGCAACTATGTTGGTAATTAACAAATTTCGTTGTAGTAATGGATGAATATAAAATCAGAGGTGAAAAGATGAGCATCAAACTGGGATGAATTCAAATTACCTTTAGAAGAACAAGAGATACATAAATGTTCAATAGATACAAAGTAGAGCACAAGGTGAATTCTGCAAATTCTCTTATATGAGCATGAAGAACTATCTTAGTACCACATAAACAAAAGTAATAATAATAATGACAGAGATAACACACATACCAACATAAATCTGACACAAGAATCCCTAGAAAAATAGCCTCGGCCTTCTTCTATTCACTTGAAAATACTTGAAAATACAAAACAGTCTCTCTTCCAGCACTAATCAATCAATAATCAACCCAACCTTTCTACATTGCCTTTCATGATATTAAATAGGCTTACAATGTGAAATATTCTATGACCATATTCAATGAATGAGTTATCCATTTAGAATAGATGGAAACTCAAGACAACAAAACTTAGTGTTTACATAAAAAATCAGACACGACAATTCAAAATGGTGCCTGTGGAAAAAACTACAATAGTCTGCCATCATGCTAAAAACTTTGTTAGAAAAAGCATAAAATCTCGACATGCCTTGGTTCATTTATTTCCTATTTTGTCAGCTCTTCAAACTTATTACGTCCCTATGATTGAGTTTATTAGGTCCCTTTGCCATCAGGATGAAAAAAAAGGAAACAACAAATCCTTTTTTCTGTGCTGCAACTGTGTGGTAATTCTTCTCAACATGTTTTGGTAAATTTCTTATTTTTTGTGATCGAAGGGAAAATTAGGTCCAATATATCAGAACATTAATAGATCATAACTTCCTTCTTCTGGAATGTGCAAGGATGGAGTTTTTTTCGATCTTCCTAAACCTTGGGGCTTAGGCTGAATCCTTTATGATAAGAGCTTAAGAGCTTAGGGAAAATCCCTTTTAGGGGCTAAACCCTTTGGTTGGGACAAGGGCTAATTCTTTGTTATATCATATTAGGCACATATAGGACTAGAGAACCACATAACTATGCACCTGGTCCCCTTTTAATATCAAAACTTTAGCATTCGGTGATTTCAAAATGTGTAATTTGGTTGCACATTTTGAAACTTGTGATCTTTGATCCATGACATGGCTTGATCCACATGTAGAAGGGATGAGGGAGGGCCCACACCTTGTTTCAACATAAAAATCCTACATTAACCTTTTTTTTGCCTCATTTCATGCTTTTAGACAAAAACCACATAAAACATATCTTCTTGTCATTGTGTGCCTTGTGCTGATAGTCTCTGATTCTTTGAATTCTCTGTGACCGTGACTTAGCCCTCACATTGGAGCTCCTCTCCCAAAATTCTCTAATCGATGGTCTAACTTGGTGCACACATGTCATTTTTCTGATTGCGAATGTCGATCACCTTTTCTATTTAGCACCTTGTTCGTTGGTTACTCATGTGACCATAAGCCAACACTTGTATTAGAGCCCCCTTTCTTGACGATTTCCAATAGGATGTTTCATTTTGATAGACAACACACACCCACCGATCACCGAACACTGATACATGGCGTCATCAACGCCACATCACCACCATGTCACTCGCACGTCTCATCTTGTGAGTGGTGACATGTGTCACCCTTTTTTGGCCCCTTCTAACCCTTAAAAATTTTGAATTCACCTACCATGTGTCCACCGTACTGCCACATCATTACTGACATCATCCCCCATGTGGCCCTTATCAGGACCAATCGTTGATTTCCACGTGTATCTAATCGGATCCACTAGTCTCTTTTTGTCGTGTGTCCTTTATCAAATCCAATCACTATGCATCATGCGTCCCTTTGGGAGGAGAGAGAAAAGGCTTGATCTTCCCTGTTTTGGTGAACAATTACTTTGTTATTTGGTTTTTGGCCCTCCCAGCAATTTACGACTACAACCCTATTTTGTCACTAGAGGGAAAGGTAGGCAGTTCTATTGGTAACTAACAAATTTCATTGTAGTAATGGATGAATATAAAATTAGAGGTGACAAGATGAGCATCAAACTGGGATGAATTCAAATTGTCTTTAGAAGAACAAGAGATACATACATGTTCAATAGATACAAAGAAAAACACAAGGTGAATTATGAAAATTCCTTTATTTGAGCAAGAAGAACTATCTTAGTACAATAGAAACATATGTAATAGAAATAATGATATAGGTAACACACATACCAACAGAAATATGACACAAGAATCCCTCGAAAAATAGCCTCAACCTTCTTCTATTCACTTGAAAATACTTGAAAATACGAAACAATCTCTCTTCAAGCACTAATCAATCAATAATCTACAAACCCCTTTCTACATTTAAACCATATTGAATGAATCAGTTATCCATTTAGAATAGATGGAAACTGAAGACAACAAAACTTAGTGTTTACATAAAAAAAGAGACAGCAATTCAAAATAGTGCATGTGGAAAAAACTGCAACAGTCTGTCATCACGCTAAAAACCTTGTTAGAAACAACATAAAATCTCTTGATGCCTTGGTTCATTTATTTCCTATTTTTCAACTCTTGGGACTTATCAGGTGCCTCTTCTTGAGTTTATTAGGTCCCTCTGTCATCGGGATGAAAAAAAAGGAAACAATGATTCCTCTGTTTTACGCTGCATTTGTGTGGTAATTCTTCTTGACATGTTTTGGTACATTCTTCTTTTCTATGATCAAAGGAAAAATCGGGTCCAATATATCAACACCTTAACAAATCAAAGCTTCCTTCTTGTCGACTGTGCAATGATGACATTTTTTACGATCTTCCTAACCCCCAAGGCTTAGGTAGAATCCTTTATGATAAGAGCTTGAGAGCTTAGGGCCAAGCCCTTTTAGGGGATAAACCCTTTGGTTGGGACGGGGGTTGATTCTTTGTGATATTGCATTAGGTGCATATAGGACCATAGAACCACATAACTATGCACCTGGGCCCCTTTGAATATCAAAGCTTCAATGTTCAGTGATTTCGAAATGTCACATTTGGTTTCACATTTTGAAAATTGTGATCTCTGATCGATGACATGCCCTGATCCATGTGTGGAAGGGATGAGGGAGGGCTCACGCCTTGTTTTAACATAAAAAGGCCACATTAACCTATTTTTTGCCTCATTTCACACTTTCACACAAAAAAACATGTAAAGCACATCTTCTTGTTGCTGCACACCTTGTGTCGATAGCCCCTAATTCTCTGAATTATTTGTGACCATTACTTTGCCCTCACATCGGAGATCCTCTCCTGGAATTCTCTAATCAGTGGTCTAACTTGGTGCACACATTTCATTTTTTCTGATTGCAAACACCAAACACCTTTTCTATTTAGTGCCTCGTTCATTAGTTCCTCACATGACCATAAGCCAACCCTTGTATTGGAGCCCCCTTTCCCGACGATTTCCAATCAGAGGTTTAATTTTGATACACAAAACACATCCATCAATTGTCAAACATCAATACATGATGTCATCATTGCCACGTCATAACCATGTGTTATCCTGTCAGTGGTGACACGTGTCACCCTTTTTTGGCCCTTTTTGACCCCTGAAAATGTCAAATCCACCTGCCACATGTCCACCGTACTACCATGTCATTGTTGATGTCATCCTTCATGTGGCCCTTATCGGAACGAATCATTGACTGCGACATCTATCTAATCAGATCTAGTCTCTATTTTCCACGTATCACTTATCGAACCCAATTGTTGTGCGACACGAGTCCCTTTAGGAGGAGAGAGAAAAGACCCGACCTTCCCTGTTTTGGTGAACAATTCCTTTGTTTTTTGGTTTTTGACCTTCCCGACAATTTTCCATTGGAGGCCTATTTTATCGCAATCCCAGTGATTTCGAAACATGACCACCTTACCGCCATCATGAATTTTTGCTCCCTGATGTGCGAATGAGCCATGGCCCTTACTTGTCTCATGATTGTGATAAACCTCCGAGATGTAGGATGCAGGTACTTGGGACCTCTGATTGCCAATTTTGATCCTGACGATTTCATATTGACACTTTCGACATGGAAACTAACACCATATTAAAAAAATTTGGTCAAATATTTTGAATTTTTTGTTCTTTTAATTTGTTATCATGGTGAATAGATAAGTCATTAGATAATGTTGGTGAGGCCCAAGATCAAACTATATCCAACAACTTAAGCTATATATAATAATTCTTTATTGACATTAAGTTCCGATATCTTTTGTTATATTATGAAGTTTCATCACTAAATTTGAATGAAGTTATTTTCCAGTTTTGAAAGTTAATGTTTAAATACAACCTTTATGGAAAATTCAGATGAAAATTCACAAAGCTAACACCATGTAAAACTAGTATAAAAATGATACCATATTAAAACATTTTGGTAGAAGATTTAGCATGGTGAATCTGAAACTTGTTCTACTAATCTATCGAACAGTGCATAAGCTAGATATACCAAGAATTTAGGACTAAGTAGGAGCCTAGACTCTCCAATAGTGCGAGAGACTACTCCTTGATTCTTATGACAAGGGACCAAATATGTCCCCTGTGAGATTTGAAACTTAGTGTAAGGGGTATAATCCCATCATAAACAACCCATTGTACTAACCACTAAATCGTTTCATAAAAATCCATTTTGAAAATATTACATTAAATAACTTAAAATTAATGTTTTATTACATTATGATATGTCTACCACAAAATCCCTTCCACACTAGGATACTTACATGAAGATAAATTTTAGTTATTGTAATTGTGAGGTAGGATAAATTTCCCCAAATTGGCTAATTTAATAATTTGCATTGACATAATGTTTGAAGAAATATGTATAAAAGAGAGCCACTTAAAATCTATAAAGGGATCTAATTCATTTAATCCTAAAAATTTAAAAAACATCATTATTATTCTTTGTACTTTCATAGTCATGTTTTTCATTGTTCGATGCATTTACTCAAATTTTCTATTTCCCAATAATGGTTACAATTTAGTTGCTTTGAACTCTAATTTGGATACCTAGATTAGCATTGAGAAGTTTCTCAAGCAAATTCTCTATGGTTTATAGAATTGCAATATAAGAAAAATCTTATGATGCATTTGTCTATCACCCAAATCTAATAATTATGGGGAAAATATGTGGCA
The DNA here is from genome assembly GCA_031772625.1 of Pinus tabuliformis. Classification (NCBI taxonomy): domain Eukaryota; kingdom Viridiplantae; phylum Streptophyta; class Pinopsida; order Pinales; family Pinaceae; genus Pinus; species Pinus tabuliformis. The sequence goes on from CM062816.1 coordinate 1,426,043,531, forward strand.
TACATTTATCCTCAATTTTTTTGCTTTTTGGCTTTGTGAATTATTAGAAGTATCAACAAAGTAATACTAGCACAACCACATTTATATTAGTAAATATGGTTGATATATGTTGAAGGTGTATATCAATCACATGCACAACCACAATAGTAAATGTGGTTGAAAATTTTTCAACGTCAATAAACCTTTAATCGTATAGATCTAATATCAATATTAGTATTCATATAATAATAATAATAATAATAATAATAATAATAATAATAATAATAATAATAATAATAATAATAATAATAATAATAATACAAAATAACTATTCTAATTAATATATTATTCTTATAATTAATAATAATTATTAATTATTGTTAATGAATAAATATTATAATAATTTTAAAATAATTATTATTATTACTAATTAATTGTGATTATTATTATCAATTAATATTATTATTATTATTGATAATGAGTGAAACTTTCACTTAACGCGAAGACAGCTGAAAGATACGACGACTGGTGGCTCTGCAATCTGAAGTAGGGTTTGAGTTAGGGTTTGGCCAGTGGTAACCATGGTGGGTCGTGGAGGAGGGAGTTCTTCTCCCTCCTACAGTCAAATAGCCATGAACAGAAGCAAGGGAATTGGTTTGCATCGCTTCAAGAAACCACCAGAGGTGATAACTGAGGATATTAACATAGGAAATATCAAACCTCATGGACAAAAAAGAAAATCATGAGGAAGATAGTAGGGAGAAGAGGAAAGAGGGTAGCAATCAGAAAGTTACGCATATGAGTGCGACAGGGGTCTGTAAACCCAAGTCAACCATTATTCCTCAGGTCGTTTTAAGTGACGCCACGCTACAGGTGCACAAAAACACATGGAAGAACACGCGGTTATATGCAAATTTATGGGGATTTGGCCGACAGAAAAGGCCTTACATGTATGGATAAGGAACCACTGGAAACCAAAGGGGGAAATAAAATTTCACCTTGGATCCAAGGGCTCCTTTACGGTGGTGTTCACAAGCTTAGAAGATAAAGACAGGGTATTTGAGGGAGGACCCTATTTTAATGCTACTGCATGCCTTTACATGTGACCATGGGTGATGAATTTTTTCCCAGAATGAGAAATGTTCACTTCAGTAGCGGTATGGGTAAGACTATACTCCCTTCCTTTAGATTATTGGTTGTCATTGTCTTTAAAGGCTATCGACAATAAACTAGGTCATTTTATAAAAATATCATATGCGACTCTAAGAGGTAAATACACTTCTTTCGCCCGGATCTATGTGGAAATGGACTTATCTAGGGCACTTCCAGATGAGATCATTTTAGAAGTGTATGATGAAGAATAAGTGTAGGCGGTGTACTATGAACATGTCCCATTCAGGTGCCATAAGTGCTATGAACATGGGCACCTATACAGGGATTGCACATCAAACAAACTGGAGATAAACACAAAAACCACCACAAACAAAGATCTCGAGGGTTTCACTAAGGTGGAGGCCAAAGGGAAAGGAGGAAAGCGATACAAAAATAAAATCAATGAGGATGGGCAACTGAGCCATAATAGTTTCAAAATATTAGAAGAAGAAGTTGGAAACAACAGGGAAAACCAGGAAGCGGAGACTAATACTAATGAGAAGGATAGGAATGATAGCATGGAGGACATACCAGAGAATAGCCAGCAAAAGGACAATCTACCAAGCATTGTGGAGCTCAGTAGGGACCATGAGATGACCCCAAGTGAGGCGAGAATGGAGGACTATGAACTGTAGGAGATTCTTGAGAGAGAGAACTTAGATCTAGAAAAGTTTCTAGAGCAGGGTATTGCCAAAGGGGTTGATTCCTTGCCAAAGGAGGAGTTCGACAGGGTTCAATGGCTCTTCCTTTGGAGATCCCAATTGAAGGGCTTTAGAGTCAAGAGAAACCATGACAACCAAGGGAATAGAGGGATGAAAATAATGGAGGAAACACTGAGACACTCTTCCAAGAATCTAGGTAGGAAAAGAGGAAGAAAAAGACAGAATGAGATGCTGACCAAATGTGGAAAACTCATGGTTAACTCAGGTAAGATGAGAGATCTCATTAGCTTCTCCTCTACAAACCTTTCTTAACGAAGCTTACAACTTGGAACATTAGCAACCTAGGAAGTAAAGGGAAACAAATAAATCTTAGGAGTAGAATAAAATAAGAAAAAACAGATATGGTTTTTATTCAGGAAACTAAGTTTTTGATGGACAAGATCAGAGAAATATATAGCAAATTGTTAAAAAAGTATGAGTATCTAGATGTTAAAGAATATAACTTGACAGGAAGGATTCTTACGATTTGGGATCCCCAGAAACTTGGAATCCCGGATGTAGAAGCATCCAGGAACTATCTATCACTCGTGATTCAACCTTTGGGTGATAGGACGACTTACATGATTACAAATTTCTATGGTCCTCAAAAACTAGAAGATAAACTCAAGCTTCTCACCTCCCTTGAGGAGCTGAGAGAGAGATGTCCTGATATGCCCTAGATTCTGGAAGGGGATTTCAATATGATCAAATCTCTTACAGAAAAAAAAGGTGGCACTAGAACACTAGGCAGAGACTCTATTTCCTTCCATAACATCATAAATAAAATGAGGCTAGTGGATGCTAAAACAATAAATGGCACTTTCACCTAGAACAACAAGAGAGGAGGGCTTCTCAATTTGCCTCTAAACTACATAGATTCTTAATCTCAGAGGACCTCTTTCTCACAGGCCTTGACATGGCAGCTCAAATCCTTCCCTTTGGAGGCTCAGACCACTAGCCTGTCCAGCTTGAAGCCACTCTTATAGGTACACCATGGAACAAACCTCTTAGGTTTGAAAATATCTGGCTCTCTCACCCTGACTTCACCAACAATATTGACAAATGGTGTATGGAATATTTACCCATTCAAGGCACTAAAATGTTCATGCTGCAACAAAGACTTAAACATGTCAAATCCAGACTCAAAGATTGGAACAAAAAAGAGTTTGGTAATTTTTTTAAAGCCAAAAGAGAAGTTGAATAGAAATAACAGGGGATTAATCAGATCATAATCACAGATGGTTTTACTAAGGAAAGGAAAACTCAAGCTGACTCTTTTCAAAAGGAATGGGAAGATAGGTGCATCCAAGAGCAGATATTCTGGAGGAAGAAATCAAGACTGTAGTGGATTAGAGGAGGGGAAATAAACACAAAGTTTTCTCATAAATCAACTTTGGATCACAGGTTAAATAACAGAATTTCAAAACTCAGATATTTTCAAGGGAAAGATCTTGTCTCCCACAAAGAAATGGAATCTATCATAGTACAACACTTCCTTAGAATTGCAAAGGGGCCTCTCTTAGACTGGTCATGGTTATTAATAATTTCACAAAGTACATTCCCAAGCTTGTAACAAGGGAAGAAAATCATAATCTTAACAGGTCAGTGTCTGAAGATGAGGCCAGTGAAGTTATTAATGAGATGCAAAATGGGAAAGCTCCTGGCCCAGATGGATTCAATGCAAAATTCTTCAAAGCATGCTGGAAAATAGTCAAACAAGACATCCTTGATGTAGTGGAAGACTCCAGAAGATCTAGAACGGTTTTGAAGGCTCTCAATGCCTCTTTCATAACTTTGATTCTAAAGCAGGAAAATGCTATGACACCGGATAGATTTAGACCCATAGATTTATGTAATGGGGTGTACAAGATCATTTCCAAAGTGATCGCTAACAAACTCAAGCTCCTTCTTCCAGCTCTTGTCTCAGAGGAGCAAACTGGTTATGTGCAAGGAAGACAGATTATCAATAACATCATACAAGCTCATGAGGTGGTACACTCTCTTAAGAGCAATAAGCAAGCTGGTATGATCATATAGGTTGACCTAGCAAAAGCTTATGAAAAGCTAAGTTGGTCTTACATCAGGCCAATGCTGAGAGCTTATGGTTTCGACCACAACTAGATTAGATGGGTTATGGCCCTGGTATCCACAACTAGCTTCTCAATCCTTCATAATGGCTCACCCTCAAGAACCTTTATGCCTTCTAGGGGTCTCAGGCAAGGATACCCACCTTTCCCCTTCCTCTTTGTGCTCATGATGGAAGGGCTAGGCAAAGTGATAAAAAGTATAAGTGCTGAAGGAAGAATCTAGCGACTGAAACTGACCATACATGGAGCTGCTTGAACTCACCAACAATTTGTGGATGATACTATGCTGTAGGGCATTACCACAGTCAAGGAAGCCAAAGCTTTTAAATAAATCTTGAACGACTTTGCTATGGCCACTGGTACAAAGGTAAGCCTTGACAAATCAAAATTTTTCTTTTTTAACGCTGACATTGCTATTCAGAGAAACCTCACCGGAATTATAGGCTTTCAAAGGGATCAGTTACCTTCTAAGTACCTTGGAATCCCTCTTACGGACAAACCTCTAAGTAGGGGAGTGTGGGAGCCGATAATTAAAAAACTTTAGGATAGGATCAGGAAATGGACATGCAGATCTTTGAATTTGTCAAGGCACCTTGTGCTTATAGAGGCTGTCCTATAGGCCATACCCATTTTTATGATGTCAGCTCTTCCTACTCCTAAAGGAGTTATGCAACAGATCAAGATCATTTAAAGGTATTTTATTTGAGGCAAAGGGGAAGAGAAAAAGAAATGGGCTTTGGTAGCTTGGTACAAGATTTGCAAACCTAAGACCCATCGTGGTTTGGGGCTTCATGACCCTGAAACCCTCAACAGAGTTTTGGGTGAAAAACTTCGGTGGAGGTGGCTTAAGGAATCGGAAACCCCTTGGGCCAAGATTTGGAAACAGAAATATGAAAATAATTGGCAGGAGAGGGATCATATTCAAATGTCTGGGCTTATCAAGGGCTCCCACATTTGGAATCTTTCTTGGGAAAATAGAGCCATTGTCTAGCAACACAGCTTCTGGGAGATCCGAGCTGGGAACCTGGCATGATTTTGGGAGGACAATTGGCAGCAAGAAACAAACTTGTTTAGGGAAGAACTAACTGCTCTCAAGAATGAAACTGAGAACAAAGTCTTATGCATGGTAAATGACTTCTAGGATCAGGCAGGAACAATGTTAAATGGAGAATATGGAAGGATCTAGGCTACAGTGAAGAGAGCTCTTTGAAAGCTCAGGCAGGCTCCCTTGCTTGAGACTTGGAATAGAGGAAGATTTTGGTATCATGATCATCTGACCAACTGAGATCGGGAAGAAACATAGAAGGTAACTTTAACCTCAAAGTTGTCAGAAAATTATATATTACAGAGCAATGGAACACATAAAATATTGCAGAAATATAAACATAGAAAATGCATAAAACAAGAGAGACACATATATACGTGGTTCACCCAGTTTGGGATACATCCACGGAGAAATAGCCAGTCCATATTTTATTATATTATCCAACAAACTGAAGAGATACAACCTACAACAGATCTGCTGTAACACCCTCTTCGTTCTCAATCTCCTCTCTCTTCCTCACTCGGAAAACAGATATACATAGACGCAATACAATTCCCTCATATATAGTGAGGGGTTTCCCTCTAGGGCAAAAAACCCTAAAATAAACATAAATTCTACCATCAGATCATCTGCCTAATGAACGGCCCAGATTAACTAGAAATTACTAGACTTTTACAAGGCAATTTTACATCTATTTTTTGCTTCAGGGGAAGTGCCCCCCCCCCCCTACCCCTAGCCAGGGGGATGTACCCCCCAGACCCCTGCGGGGGGACAACTCCCCCCTGCATGGAGGGGTGTATAGTCTTCCTAGGGTATACATCTAGCTGAAACCTTTGAATACATAATATAATCAGGCTCTACACCTAACAAAAGAATCTAAATGAATAGCCCTAGGGTTTGATTATCAAAACCTTGATAAGGTATGGAAGGACCTTTGGCAACACCAACATTGGATGAAAAGAAATTTGTTTATGTGGTTGCTTCAACAAAAGAAAATTCTAACTTGGGAAAATCTTTTGAAAAGGGGTTTTGTTGGCCCATCCAAATGCCATCTATGTGGTTCACAGGAGGAGATGATGGAATACTTACATAACCTCTGCCCTTTCACCTCTTCCTTATGGGATTGGGTGGCCTCAATCTTCAGGTAGACTGTCAGGGACAAACTTAGTATTACCAACACTTTAAAGAATTGTAGAAAATACTTCTCAGGAAATGAAATCATCAACAAAGCTTGGACTCTGGTTCCAGGCTTATTAATCTGGGATGTCTTGAAAGAATGCAATGGTAGGATTTTCAAGAATAAAACTCGCTCAACCGAGAACATGATTGCACAAATATTAAGATAAATCAAAGGCACTATTTGAGCCCTTTTAGGAAGACCTCCTGAGGACCTTACTCTACCCCACGATGCTCGTATATTGCTGCAATTGCATCTCCATTCGCTAGTTCCCCAGAGCATAAACAACGGTGTGTGCCTGATAAGTGCTAGTAAAGGCATGTGGCAACCTCCTCCTCATGGTTTATTGAAATTCGATATATATGGAGCCTCTAAAGGTAACCCAGGGATGGCTGGTTTTGGACGGGTCATTAGAGATGAGTAGGGGTGCATTAAGGATATCTTTCACAATCATTTAGGGACTGCCACTAATAACATGGCAGAGCTCATGGCCTTAGTGCAATGACTTGAAATACTGATCAAGTCAAATTTACATAGTGTCATCATTAAAGCAGACTCTGAATTGACTATTAATGTGGCCAAGAAGATATGTAATGGAAAATAACTGGGAAAAGTTTCAAAACATTGTTGGCTTTTGCAGGTCTTTTAGTGCATTCATACCCACCTACAAACCCTGAGAATGGTTAACTTTGTTCATGTGCGAAGGAAAGCCAATATGTTGGCGGATCGACTGGAAAATGAAGGAGTGTTATGCAAAGAAATTTACAACAGGTATGCTTGGGAAAATTACATGAGGATTTTCAAACACAGGTGGCCAAAGACATGGAGAACTTTCAGACTATTAGGAATGGACAAGAAACAAGACTAGTGGAAGCAAAAGTGAGAGGAAGTGAAAGTCTTTCTTAACTGTTGATCCCTCAAAAATTTGTAAAAAAGAGCTTTCTACAGGGGAGGGGCACTTGGTAAACAATAGACTTCTTAGTAGGTCTCCAACCATAGATCTTGATAGCCTTTTCCATCGAATGGCTATCGGGTGGGAAAGTAACCGAAGGTTAACTATTCAAGCAGACTCGAATATTTTTAGATCAATGGTTCATAATCTTCATCGGGTCCGTAAAGAGGGTAAATACCATGCAAGTTTTTGATTCGATATCTCGGAGGATTGTCAGATCAACAGGGACCTAATCGTATGGATATCAAGTTCTAAAAGTAATCGAAGGTTAAGTCTGATATCGGATCCAAAGATTTATAAACCAATGGCTCATAATCCTTATCAGATCCGTGAACTGGGTAAAAGGGGTGCATGTTGTCGAGGCGATAGTGTTCGTGACCATCAGATATTACGGGATCTGGATCGAAGGGACATCATGTTTCAACATGGGAGGAGGTTAAGTCCAAGAACGAACCCGACATTTTATACATTGACAGTTTATTTACCATGTCGGCTCCGTAAAGCTGGTAAAGGTCATGCATATCTTCGAAGAAATTTATTTAATGACCGTTGGATCACTAGAGGTTTTATCGAATGGCCATTGGGTTGGATAATGGGTGGAGGTCTAGATGTAAGATTAAGGCATAAGTTTTCGAGTTTGTTTTGGGTTTGTTTCAGGTTGTTTCGGGTTAATCCTCATCGGGTTAGCCCTTGTCGGTATTTACACTTGTAGAGACATGTAATATATGTAACATTTCTTGTGGTTAATAGAAGGTTCCACTCTTACTTGACCCAAAAAAAAAAATTATTACTATTATTTTTAATTAATATTACTATTTTTATTGTTAATTAAATTTAATATAAGTATTAATTAATAAATATTAATAATAGTTCAATCATTCATTTCCATTTTTATTGTTAGTTAATTATTATTATTATTATTATTTAACTATTATTATTATTGGCTATGATTGACCATAGTTGATGATGAGTGATTTTATAAAACATCATTGACCATGGTTGACAATGATTGATATTATAAACCCAAGGGATTAATACTAGAAACCCACAACATTATAAACCTTAGGGAATAATATTAATCCCTAGGAATATCAGCCCTTAGATTAATAAACACAAGGGATTGATATTATAAACCCAAGTGATTATTACTAAAAGCTCAAGGGATTACAAACCCAAAGGGAATAATATTGAACCCAAGGGATTAATATTATAAACCCAAGGTATATAAACCCTAAGATAAATATTATAAACCCTAAAATAAACATGGTTTACCATGGTTGATTTTTATATTGAATCAATCCTTGTCACAGTGTAACATAGGACCATGGTTGACCATGGTTGACCATGATTGATTTTCATATGGAGACAATCTTTGTCACAATGCAACATTGGACTATGGTTGACCATGGTTGATTTTCATATTGAGACAATCTATGTCACAATGAAACATTGGACCATGGTTAATTGTGATTGATTTTATAAAACATGATTGACCATGGTTGACCATTGTTCACCATGATTGACTATGGTTGACCGTGACTGATATTATAAATCCAAGGGAATAATAAACCCATGGGATTATAAATCCAAGAGAATAATATTAAACCCAAGTTATATAAACCCTAAGATAAATATTATAAACCCTTAAATGAATATGGTTGAACATGGTCGAGAATGGTTGATTTTCATATAGAGACAATCTTTGTCACAAGGCGACGTTGGACCATGCTTGACCATAGTTGAACCCTTAAATTAATAAACCCAAGGGATTGATATTATAAACCTAAGTTATTAATATTAAACCCAAGCTATATAAACCCTAAGATAAATATTATAAACCCAAAAATAAACATAGTTTATCATGGTTGACCATGGTTGATTCTCATATTGAGACAATCTTTGTATCAATGTGACATGGGACCATGGTTGACCATGCTTGACTATGTTTGATTTCTATATCGAGGCGATATTTGTCACAAAGTGATGTTGGACCATGGTTGATGATGATTGACCATGGTCGACAATTGTTGACCATGATTGATATTATAAACCCAAGGGAATAATAAATCCAATGGATTAATATTAAAACCGCAACAGATTATGAACCCAAGAGAATAATACTAAACCCAATGGATTAATACTAAAACTGCAAGAGATTATGAATACAAGAAAATAATATTAAACCCAAGGCATTGATATTATAAACCCAAGATATATAAACCGTAAGATAAATATTATAAATTTCATATTGAGACAATCCTTGTCACAAGGGAATAATAAACCCAAGGGAATAATATAAACCCAAGGTATATAAACCCTAAGATAAATGTTATAAACCCTAAAATAATCATGGTTGGCTATAGTTGTTTTTAATATTAATAAATCATTGTCACAATGCGATGTTGGACCATGCTTGACTGTGATTTATTTTAATATCAAGAAAAGATTTGTCACAATGTGATGTTGGACCATGGTTGACCATGATTTACCATGGTTAACCATTATTGATATTATAAACACAAGGGAATAATAAACCCAAGGTATTATAATCCATAGGGAATAATATTAAACCCTAGGAATATGAACCCTTAGATTAATAAACCCACTTGATTGATATCATAAACCCAATGGAATAATATTAACCCTAGGAATATGAGCCCTTATATTAATAAACATAAGGGATTTATATTATAAATCCAAGGGAACAATAAAATGAATGGATTATTACTAAAACCCCAAGGGATTATGAAAACAAGGAAATATTATTGAACCCAAGGGATTAATATTATAAATCCAAGCTATATAAACCCTAATATAAATATTATTAACCCTAAAATAAACATGGTTGACCATGGTATATTTTTATATTGAGTCAATCCTTGTCACAATGTGACATTGGATCATGCTTGACCATGCTTAACCATGATTGATTTTCATATCGAGACAATCTTTTTCACAATGTGACATTGGACCATGGTTGATTTTCATATTGATACAATCTTTGTCATAATTTGACATTGAAGCATGGTTAACCATGATTGACCATGGTTGACCATGTTTGACTTTATAAAATATTGGTTGACCATTATTGAACATGATTGGCCATGATTGATATTATAAGCCCAAGGGAATAATAAACCCAAGGGATTAATACTAAAAAACTAAGGGATTATAAACCCAAGTGAATAATCTTAAAACCAAGAAAATAATATTAAACCCAAGTTATATAAACCCTAAGATAAATATTTAATTGTTGGCAAGGTTTCCTCACATCATAAGGTCCAAAAACCAAGGAATATCCCTGCCTCAAAACCATGATACTAGTCATAAAATGCTCATGGAAATAAATGGAAATTATTGGGTACCAGAATCCCATAATGGCCCTACTCTGAATAATTTACGTGCATACTACTGCCTATTGCAACTTCTTGTGTCGCTACTAGCTCTTGCAGTCAATTTCAACCAAGCACTGAAACCAAGCATTTTCAACCATGCTTTCCTACAGAAGGCACATAATTGCCATAAGAATAAAAAGGAATTGAAATAAATTCAAATCATACCTCATTGGTGGCCCATAAATAAGGTACACTTGCAATTTCATTTACTTCTTGCCACAGTAAGCCAAACTAGTTGGTTGTTCAAATCAGCATGTATAAACATATCTCATCCGGTTAGCTCAAAACAAAACCATCATAAATCAGGATCATAGATAAAATACATAATTAAAACTGAAGTAAAATTCTGATACTTATCTTTCAAATGGTTCTTTGCTTCTGCATTTGGTCTTTGTCCATTTTGTACACACATTGAATTGGTTTCTAAACTTGGCAAGCACCTAGTGCTTTCTCTTTAAGCAACAAGGGAATCCAGAGACTGAACCACCTCAACTGTCAATAGCAACAATAAGGGTCTAGACAGTCCCATACCTGTTGGTCCCATCACACTGTACAACACAAACATACATAGTGTAGAACACAACATACACGTACATCTATGTACAACACAACACATAAATCTACATGTGATGCAGGAAAGCGTTCCCTCTGCGGACAAAGGCAACCCCTCTAGCCCTAGAGTGGGTCTAGTCACAACAAAGACAAAACAACAATTGATTCCCTTAAATAGTCATCGTTGGAGGCCTACCTCAAACTGGTGGTTGATGAAGTTCCGTTGTGCTGCTCCAGCTTCTGTTTCCTTCTCCTTAATGAGAAATCAACCTGGAACACCACAAGAAAACAACAGAGCACGTAACCAAGAACAACAATGATCTATTTACTCATAAAGTCAAGAAATCATGAGCTATCAAGTCAATTACATACAAGATAGGAAATCATCATTGATTTTATTAATAATAAATCAAGAGTAGAGCTTACAACCAAGTCTTGATGTCGCAAGCCTTCTCAGAGGGTCCAGCCAGTATGTTTCTCCAAGCATTCACTCCAAAGATGGGTATCCCAACATAAAATATCTCTCTCTCTCTCACTCACAAGTTTTAATACAAAGTTAAGGGAACTCCACAACCTCTTACAAACTATAAGCAATCCCACACTTGTCACACTCACACCAGCTATCTATCAAACTCAAAAGCACTAGTAGCACTGCCCAACCAAAAGAACTAGTAACTAGTTAAAAAAAGCTAGCAGATCATAGCAATGGTGAGTTATTTTATAAGAGAATGCGCCTCCATGGAATGAGGGAGAGGGAGCTTATCCTCAAGGGAGGTTGCAAAAGAAGTAGAAATACCATCCCAGAGGCAGAAAGGCGACCCAAACTGACCCCACAACTAGCTCTCGAAACATCTAGAAGGCTGACTGTTTGAACTAATTCACCAAATCCGGATCATCACGGGTCATGAAGTAGGGACTAGCGATGACATCGCAACAATACAGTGCATGACAAAGAATTTTCGTGGATTTTAAGGGTTTACTAGCGATGATGCAGGAACTTAGTAAAAAAGGTTCAATCTTCAGCATTAGAGAGCATTTGCTTAATCTTCTTGCATTGGTGGGAAGATATAAACATGTTTATTTGACACATGACACAGTAGAGGGACTAAGATGAGGAAAGTGACAAACTGTGTAACAGATTCCCCCTAAATCATGAAGCCTGAGAGAGTAGGAGGGGTGAAATGCTTTACAAAACTTTCTAAACTAGAATATCGCTTCGAGGACCCTACAGGCACAAGTACAAATAATATCTTAGATAGTGAAATACAATTACTCTAGGCATGGGCACAGCCATCCAAAAGACATATGAAACTAGGTCTGTGGTATGGACGTAGCCATCCAGTTGACAAGACCATGATAATGATAAAGGTATGGTCGCAGCCATCCATGAAGACTCAGGCATGGTCACAACCATCCATCAAAGAGTCATATATGTAATCACGAACCAATCCACGTAGCCCGAACATATGTAATCTTAGTTCGGGGTCTTGAAACCCAACCGATCATAGTACAAATTCTAGCATGCAAACAGATGTGTTGAGGTTGAGCATGATAGAAAGTCACTTGATTACCAGTCAATGATGAAAACCGTTAACAAGCACGAGAGAAACCACCAATAATGCCAATGGCTCTCAAGGTACTATCCAGTACAATCCACTAAGTGTGAAAAATGAGCTAAATTTGAACACCCATTGAATCCCCGACCGAAGACCAATGATGAAAGTCTATCATCAAGTGTGAAGAACTTGCCATTGAGGCATGAAAGCTCCAAGGTACCGAAGGGGGTCTCTAGATCAATCTCCTGGATAATGAGCTGGCATTGACAGGAGATGATCCATCGCAGGAGGGCCATAATGTTTCCCCCATCAATGACACGAGATAAGGAACAAGTGGTAGATGGTGAAGCAAAGTATCAGAGGAGGAGGTAAGGGTGTGAACTGTAGAAGGATTATACTCTTGAACATATCGGCGACACGACTCCAGAATGTGGCAACATTTTGGTACCAAGGGATCGGAGGCTTGATAGAGACAACATGGATCAGATGGAATGAGGCAAAATGGCAACCCAAAACCCCAAAAGGCCAAATGACGATGTGTGGATATCCCAACCCGACAAGAAGTAAAAGTGTCGATGTTCAAGAATGACTAGCTGCTGCAGGTAAGCAATGATGACTTCCAAATTTCCCTTCACTATTGTTGGCGAGTACCCCAATTATTTTTGAAAACAAGCTTGAAGGGGATAGCATATGCTTGTAATAGAAGTTCAACCTTCAGACGAATCCAACCTAGTGATAGTTTACGAGCCCATGGGAGGAGAAGCTCGAGTCCTGTCATGATGATGAGTCCAGTGTTGTCAGGGTTTAACGAGTCCAACATAGGGAAAACTCTGAGTCTCTTTCATGTTTAGAGAGTTTGAAAAAGACATGAAAAAGAAAACTCCAGGGGGGTCCTTTTTCGTAAATTTGTGTCCCTAGAGCTCGAAAAAGTATAAAATAATACACGAGAGAACTGCTTGACCATTACAATCAAGGAGTAATTTTCGTAATTAGTGGCCTTGATCTGAAAAAGTAGAAAAGCGATCAAAGACACGTCATTTCATAACCAGTATTGAACTTGAAACAACAAAAGTCCAGTGAACTTTTCATGTTTATACGATCAGAAAAGAGCTCAAAGTGGACTGCCTTTTTATTCCCTTTTGACAAGTTAAAAAAGAAAACTCAACAACCTTTTCATTTTTTACGAGTCAGAAAAAGAGCTTAAAGGTGACTTGTCCTAGAGGAACTAGTGGTATAAAGGGTAGCAATTGGTTCCAACAATGGTGGAACTGCTCAAAACATGTAATGGTTAAGAGGCTGGCTAATAAAACCACTCATCGCTATGGTTCCTCGAGAAAGGATAAACAATCAAGTGAAAGCATATGACTAGCCAAATAGATGGTGGCAATGGAATGAAACAACCAAGGCTCATCTAGCAGAATTTAGTGGATAAAAATGGTGATCATGAGATGTAAACCGGGTATGGGTTCATTTTTACACAATACTGAACCATGGAGAACTCTGCTTGGATTCGGTTTCATGTTTACACAAGCTTGAAACGAAAAAAATATGCTTGTTAAAAGTTCACATGCCCCCAGCATAATAACGCAAATCGAGGTACATGCCCCCCAAGCTTCATTGCATTCAATGAGGTGGATGGAATGAAGGTTCAATTTCGAGATCTTGGAAAGACTCGACTTAGATTTTACGAGATCTTAAGCAAAGAATCAATTTAGAAAGGGAGTGGTTTCATTTTTTAATGAGGTTGACATGGTAAAAGAACTATCCTCATAACCCTTGTTTCATGTTTTAACGAGGTTGACACAAGATCAAGAACTTTCCTCAAGACTCCTTATTTAATTTTTTAACAAGCTTGACACAAGACAAGGAACTATGCTCAACACCCTGGTTTTCATTTATTAATGAGGTTGACACAGGAACAAGAACTCTCCTCAGACATCTGTTCATGGGCTAGATGAGACCATGGCTCCCAAGAAGGCTTCACTAGATGGAAGAAATGCACTCTGGGAGGAACACATGTCATGAGGCACAAATGATAGATCAGGTTCCAATGCCCCCAGTACATGATGTATGAGACCGTCTGCATGATCATCAGCAGAGGTGGAGATGGAACGGGTAGCCACATAATTGACCTGTGGCAAGGAAGGTACTTCTTGCAGATAAGAACTGATGGGGGATGACAGTGGTACAGGAGGCACCAGGTGACTAAAGAACGACAATTGATCAATAGTCACCATTCTTCCATCGTGTGGAAAACAAACCACATGGAAAAGTGAAGAAACAAGAGCCCCCATGGCATAAATATAGTCACAAACAAGGAGAAGACTGAAATCGAAAACACCTTGGACAACCATTATGTTAATATAGATGGTTTTGCCTCCCAAAGTAACAAGAAACTTTGGAAGGATCCCCAAAGGTTGACTGGTTCCTTCATCAAATGCTAATAGATTCTGCGTGATAGGCACAAGCTGCGGGGAGCCCAAAGCTTGCCAAGTAGTGAAAGGCATGAGGGTAACCGACGCACCCTCATCCAAGACAGTGCCAGTTACTGCCTTATCATAGGCATGTACTGTAATCTAGAAAGGCACATAGGATGGAAGGCGGAAAGCAATCAAGTGACTCCAGTCAAAGGAAACAACTGAACTACTTGGTGTGGGAATCGTATGATTCCCCCCTGCTCTACAAGAACCGAAGAAGGACTCTCTTGATTAGCGAGGATAGGAGGTCATTCTCAGACTCAGGGTAATCTGATGAGTCAAGAAGAACATGAGAATGATGCTCTTCTGAAACAGAGTGATCGATAGGTGGTGAATCTAAGTCGAAACTCTCTCTGACTAATGAGTGGTCTAGAGCAGGCTTAGCACAGCCAGGCTTGAAAAGAGGAGGACGGACAAGAAAAGAGTCTAATTTAATATCTTTGTCAATGGGGAGAGGGTCTGAAGAGAGCCTTTGATAACCAATGGGAAGCTGAGGTGAAGAATCGACAAGACTTTCTAAAATAACGGAAGCTTTATCCATGAGTGGACAAAGGTGAAGGGGATGGTTGCCTTCACACAGTCTATAGGGGAATCAAATCTTCCCTTTCTTCTTATCACTGCCAATTGATAGGGTAGCATCGTCATGAGCTTTAGAGGATGATGAGGGACAAGTCAGATCGTGAGACCATACTTCTAAGATCCTAGGGATGCTAGGACAATCACGAAGAAGATGGTCACCCTTGCACAATTTACAAGGAAACTTAACCTTCCGCAGAGGAGCAGAGGGTGGTCCGACTTGAGATGCACTCGGAGCAATAACGGCACAGGTGACCTCACATTGATCGAACTTCTTCTTCTTCTTCGTCTTCTTCTTCTTCTTAGTCTCCTAGTTACTAGATGTGGAACTTTCACCAGGTGAAGGAGGAGATGAAGGTGAAGAAACAAGGGAAGAAGGTGTAGGCTCAACCTTGGAATCATCATGTCGTGATGCAAACAAAGGAGATGGTGGAATAGGGGTCATGACGCTCGGGACCACCGAGGTTGAGAACAACCACATGGGCAAACTGATGGTTAACCTAGGCAAAGACAATGTTGCCATATATGGAGCACCATCATTTTCAAATGGAGGAAATGGACCAAGAGTTCCATCTGGGGGAAGACCTTGGCCGGTAGACTTGGGGGAGGTTTCCATCGGCAACAAGCCTGAAAAAACACTTGCACTGTAATCAAGAACTCGAACTGTTACCAAGAATATTTCATGGGCAATAAATTTTATGACGTAGGAACAAAACTTGACCTTTTCATGTTTCAAGAGTCGAGAAAAGGACAAAAAGGTGACTCTATCTCTTTCAAGGTTTAATGAGCCTGAAAGGACAAGTTCTCAAATGGACCTTTTCTTTTAAGGAGTTCGAAAAGGAATGAAAGGGACTACTCTGGAGAACTAGGCAAAAGGTTTTCCAACCAACCCGTAAAACTGCATATACACCTTGGCGATCATATGAAAACCAAGGACTTTCCGTATGATAGTTAATCTTCCCAAATGCTATGTTCGGTGTGTTACGGTTTGCAAGGCGACAGACACGACTTCCTAAGGATATAGGATGATAACCTAGTGGGGTCTCCCAACATATACTCGATGGTACTAGGAGCACAAGTCCGTACTAGTGCTATTGATTCACAAAAGGAGGAATCACCCAACCTTAAGTGAAAGAAATAGTGACTAGGTTTAACGACGCCAGAGCACGTCTCTAGCCTAGACCTATAAATAATGTGCGTTAAGTTCCAATGCATTGTTAAGTTCATTCAGTTCATTTTAGAGTTGATCTTGAATTATGTTTCAATTTCCAGGCCTTACCGTATGTATATCAAAAACTAGGATGCAACTAGAATGAGTAAACCATCTTTCATTTCGATGAACACGTACTTAAAGGAGAGTAGAAAGTTCATCCACAAAAAACACATGAGAATGCAAACACTAAGAAACACAATGCATCAATACATTAATCTCACGATGCATCGATACTACTAATGAAAGATTTAGAGTTCGATTTTCAATTTCTCAAACATGAAAATTTGAAATGCACATATACTTTCACATTCGTATATCAAATGAATGCAATCCCTTAATTTTTTTTGTTTTGAATTTAAAGAGACAAACAAGCAAGTGTTAACTGATTGATCCAAAAATTTGTGATCTATACTTGGTAGTGAAGAAACCGAATCAACATAAAAAATCGGTTCAATAATCAACACTAAACATCAACGAGCAAGAAACAAGCAATGAAAAATCCTCAAGAAAATCAATAAGACGGTTGCGGATGAACCTTGGATAGGCAGGTAACCCAAGCAAATGACTTCTCGATGAAACCTTTAAAGAGCTAGGTCACATGGTCTACAAACACAAGACTCACTCAATGAAACCAAAGAGTAAGCACCTTAACTAGAAGCAGTTAAAACAAACTAATAGGCAAGAGAAAGACAACAAGGGATTAATCAAACTGGTAAATTGAGGAGGTAGAATTGAAAATAAAACAATTCTATAGGAATTGTCGCGGGAGTAACACCAGGAACTAGGGACAATTAGCCACTAGCCGTAGCAATAGAGTGATGTCATCACGAGAATACATGTCTATTACACGATGGGCCGATTTCAAGAATCGTCGCGACTGTACAACAGGATTCAGCGACACACAGACTTTTAAAATAGAGACAAGGTGACATCGGCACGACTGTTAATATTTTTGCAATGATTAACTTAAAAACAATGAAAGATGAATGAGAACTCCCAAACAGAGACCAGTCTCTCCTTACAAAAAATAAAGGGATTTCCCAGATTGACCCAGGTAACCCAAAAGACTGATGGTTCAACCCCAAAATTCAAGACACACTAACTCAAAATCAAACAAAAGCAAAAAAGAGAAACAACATAGGAAGGACTCCCCATTGGAGTTGCCAACTTGTGATGTAGGAAAGTGTTCCCTCTGTGGATAGAGGAAACCCCTCTAGCCCTACAGTGGGTCTAGTCACAGCAAAGACAAAGCAACAATCGATTCCCTTAAATAGTCATCGTTGGAGGCCTACCTCAAACTGATGGTTGATGAAGTTCCGTTGTACTGCTCGAGCTTTCATTACCTTCTCCTTAATGAGAAATCAACCTGAAACACCAAAAGAAAACAATAGAGCATGTAACTGAGAAC
Organism: Pinus tabuliformis; assembly: GCA_031772625.1. Classification (NCBI taxonomy): domain Eukaryota; kingdom Viridiplantae; phylum Streptophyta; class Pinopsida; order Pinales; family Pinaceae; genus Pinus; species Pinus tabuliformis. Next base: position 1,426,061,801 of record CM062816.1, read on the forward strand.
AACAATGATCTATTTACTCATAAAGTCAAGAAATCATGAGCTATCAAGTAAATTACATACAAGACATAGGAAATCATCATTGATTGTATTAATAATAAATCAAGAGTAGAGCTTAGAACCAAGTCTTGATGTTGCAAGCCTTCTCGGAGGGTCTAGCCAGTATGTTTCTCCAAGCATTCACTCCAAGGATGGGTCTCCCAACATACAATATCTCTCTCTCTCTCTCTCTCACTCACAAGCTTTAATACAAAGTTATGGGCACTCCACAACCTCTAACAAAAAATAAGAAATCTCACACTTGTCACACTCACACCAGCTATCTATCAAACTCAAAAGCACTTGTAGCACTGCCCAACCAAAAGAACCAGTAACTAGTTAAGAAAGCTAGTAGATCATAGCAATGGTGAGTGATTTTATAGGAGAAGGAGCCTCCATGAAATGAGGGAGAGGGAGCTTATCCTCAAGGGAGGTTGCACAAGAGGCAGAACCACCACCCCAGAGGTGGAAAGGTGACCAAAACTGACCCAACAACCAGCTCTAGAAACATCCAGAAGGCTAACTGTTTGAACTAATTTGCCAAATTTGGATTGTCATGGGTCATGAACTCGGAACTAGCGATGACGTCTCAACAAGACAGTGCATGCCAGAGAATCATCACAGATTTTAAGGGTTTACTAGCGACGATGCATGAACTTAGTAAAAAACGGTCAATCTTTAGCATTAGAGAGCATTTTCTTAATCTTCTTGTATTGGTGGGAAGATATGAACATGTTTATTTGACACATGACATAGTATAGGAACTGAGATGAGGACAGTGACAAATTACTGTGTAACAATACACTCGATCTACAACATGACACATACACCCACACCTGGTGTACAACAAAACACATACACCAACACCCAATGTTCAACACAATCCATATACATATACACCATACAATACCACGAATACACCTGTCATGGTACAATGAGTACACAATACCCATAACACCATACCAAATATACATAACACAACATGTACAACATGTACACAATGCCACTTGTACACAGTGCCACATGTACACAACACAACATGCACCACATGCACGGCATGTACAAATCACCATGTGCACACAACACCGCATGTACAACATTTACATAGCGCCACATGCACACAACACCATATGTACAATCATGCACAAAACACCACATGTACATAGCAACACATATGAAACATGCACAAAACACCATGTGTACACAACATTGCATATCCAACATGTGCACAACACCATCTGTACACAACACTACATAAACAACATATACACAACACCACATGTATACAACATCACAAGGTACAACATGTAAAATATGTACAACATATACACAATAGTAGTATTGCACATCCAGAGACCACACTGTCTATACCAGGAAACCTTGCTTCTAGTGTCTTTCCACCATCCATGCTTGCCCCAGCATGTCATAGATCACACTGCTTTCATTCAACTAGTGTATCCCTTAGCATTATGTGCCATAGCATAAAAGTAATATAATCACATAATATCAATTCATATCCACATGATATTGACCTCATAGATTTGTTACAGCTACTCTTCCCACTTGATCGCTCATAATACCAAGAACCTCTTCATGTCATTCACCTACATAAGCAATCATTCCTCCACAATCATGATCCTTGATGACCCTTTCAAACAACAATATATGTACATACATATATACATGTAAATAGTAACATAAAACAATCATGATACTTGAAGACCCTATCAGACAATGGCATATATACATACATGTAAACATATATATCCATCAACATAATCATGCTCGCAACATCAATACAAGATATCGTAAGGTCAAGGTTAACATAACCCCCTTTATCCATGAAAAAAATGCACAATATTGAGAACAACGGTTCCCAACTTAGCCAAGGAATCTAACACCTCAAATCCATTTAATTTACCTTTCGGTTACCTTTCTCATGATTATCCTACCACCATCCATTTACCCCAATGGACCTAACCAATCCAAATCATTGTTATATTCTTACTTTCAACTATCGTTATCATGCACCGAGCCTCATCCAGGTCTTACATTACATGTTGGGTTCCAAACAACTCTCCCTGAGCTCCATTAACTTTCCTCTTTCCCAATCAATTCCCAAGAACCTCAAAACATAAAACAAAAGAACAAGAAGCAATCAAGAATAAAAGACATGAGAAACCAATAAAAATACAACACCACAAACAAAGTGGAATGGACATGCACTAGACATAAACAAAACTATAAATGAAGTGCAAAAACTTCAAAAATCACTAAAAGCACAAGACTAGCAACAAACACCATGAATTAATCCCCATGGGTTCCCAATGCCTCCAAGGGAAATCTCTGCTTGAGCCTTCTTCAAGATTCCATGGCAGCCTCTTTTTCCATGCAATCCCTTGCATAATACTACCATAAACACATAATTATTAGTGTATACATAAATATAAAAATATATTGGATACCTTACCTTACTGTGCCTAGCATGTTGCCTTGTAACTAAACACATCCATGTCATCTCTCAAGGGACTCCAAATATTTTAAGAGACCAACCATAACTAGAACGAGTTGTTATACCTATGAAATAAATATTTATGAATGTAACACATATTCTCGTAATGCCATACAAGATTAGCGTTAATAAGACTTCTTGTATTCACGCAAGAACTCATTCATTTGTAATTATGGTTTCTAAACATAGCCAAAAGGAATTATCACCTAATTCCTCTATTTTCCCTTCAACCTTGTTGCAATCGAATCTTACTATGTATTGTCACATCACCCAACTATTAGTTACATAACAAGTCAACTATTACCTTGTCACGCTAATACCAAGCATGTTACCATGAAACTTCTCACACATGTTAGTCACATGTTCCAAATATCAATACATCATATCTATTAATTGAAATCAACCTTTACCAATACTAACAACCATGGCGTAATCAACTCATAATCATTATTCGTAATACTACAACTAGCACCCACTTCCACTCAAATACATATCAACTATCACAACACATCATGTGTTAGTACAACCATCTTAAAGAAATATCATTCCTTCATACAATGTTATAGACACATGCTCATAGCATGCAATTAATCAAACATTCAAACAATATATAGACACCATAATAGTCACCAAACACTCAAACAACTAATAGACGACACAATCAAACATTTAAACACCAAATATATGACATAACTAAATGCATACCTCAATGCATCTCAGGGGAGGCTATCACATCTACACAAGTCAGTCCAGATAAGAACAATACATGATAATATAAATAACTAAATGTCATACAAGAAACTTCATGAGAATAATCCTCATACATATGACCATAATAAACATAACATGACTTCCATGCACATGACTGCAATGCATATAATAACAAGTTTCTACCTTTCATGACCCTCTGAGGCATGTGCACATTACCACACTAATCAACTAATATCTATCATGCATGTAACCACAAAATAAATAGAATGAAAGACATGTATATAACCATAATGTATATAAGAACCATTAACCAATATACTTGCATTCCCAACATAGAAACTTGTATGACGATCTGCGCTTATCCCAAGATCTAGTCATGCAACCTTACTCTGGTGATTTGCATCTCCTTCTCTATCTTGGAAAAAATTCCAACCTTGTAACATACTAATAGCATCATAATGACATATAGTACATCAAAAAACCTTAACCATAACAACATGCATCTACCCATCCAGTCCAAGTGTTGAACCATGCACTGATACTACCCTGTAACCACCTCCTCCCACATTTACCCGCTTTCACTAGCTTACCTGGGGTAAAAATGAGATGAAGGTCACTATGATAAGACTCAAACTCCTATATTACTTTAAGTAAATGGATTTGACAACTTAAGACCTTACTAACATCCCTCAGGTGCTATAGGACCTCTAAGAGCATCCCAACCCCTCCAAGTTCTGACCCCTCTGATAACTCTCCTTTTCACTGACTTAGAGCCCTAGTCGCTCCCTTACCAACACATGTAAGCAAATGTAGCTCTCTAGCCACATTGATAAGCCTACATCCATGCGACTATGGAATTTTCCAGTCAGTTCTATGCCAACGACCCTAAATTATGAGCCACTTTTTCAGGGCCAGTACCGAAGCTTCCACCCAAAACTCAGTGAAACATCTATAAATGATAAATTACATAGAAACAAATCTTATAATCCAAAACTTGAACCAGGACTTGATTTGAATCCTCCCAATGAGGGTCGACATTCTGTCAAACACATGGTAAACATGCAACCTACAAGTCATGAATACATATTTGAACATAAGGATTTGAAAACTTATCTGGAGTTAAACAAGAAGGGTCAATGACTTTTCACAATAGTTGTCATAACACCAATTAGGTCATGCATTCATTAACGAGACATTCATTAATGGAAATGTGTTAAGAGCCATACTTAGATCTGTCAATTAACCATGCTTATAACGAGCATATAACCAGATAAATAAAAATGAGAAAACAACCATTAAATCCACATAATAACAAGTATATTTACTAATCAAATGTAAGAGGAACTTATCTCTTATTAACCATATGCAAAGTTCAACCATGTTAAGGACTTCCACGTACCACCTTACCATAGATTGGGTTGAACCAAATGTTTATTCTATCCAATCACCCTCGTTCCATATTCCAAGCTTGAATGTGGGATCTCATGGGATAAGCCAATCCATAAACAAACAAGGGAATCCAAAGGTTAAGCCACCTTCACCCTCACCATGCCATCATCTCACCTACATCGGTCCTAAGATCACAAAACCAAACTGAGAATTGATGCCTTAGAATTCCTTCAACATGCCTTGAGAAATTTTCCTATCTCCACCCATGTGTTGAGGGTTTCCCGAAGAAAACCATATCCACCCCTAACCCTTGGGATGTTCTTGAGACCACCTCACCCGGATCTAAAACCTTCTATAAATATAAATCTCAATCAAGAAATAATCCCATCACACCACGAATATCTGGAAATGGAAAGGCAAGGCTAAAAACTATTGTCAAAAAGCGAAAAAAATCCATGCCACCTACATCAATGAAACCAAATACACACATGCATTTGCCATGCATGCCAAAACCAGCTAGGAAATCATACATGTAATATTTTACCTACAAGTATTCATGTTGAAGTTTCCTGATCCAACCTTTCCTTTCATGATCCTTGCTTCCTTTGCCTTCCTTGTCCTACCTTTTCTTTCCTTGATTTCCTTCTCCACTTGGTGCTCTTCTCCCCTCTAAGACTAACTCCAAAAATGAAGAAATAAAAAGCTACAAATTGATCCTATGATGTCTTTTTATTCTTGATGCCTCTAATTTATTTATTTTTCCTCCATTTTCGTTCAATTTCCTCCTCACATGGAACCTCTAGCCTTTCACCTCCCTTTTCTTCTAATTTCATTTATTTTCATAAATAAAGTGCCATGAATTCCTTTTAACCTTTTTAATTCCTTTTCCAATTTCCACTTAGCCATAATAAACCAAAATCAACACCCCACTAGGGTTTTCTTCCCAACATTCAGATTTGAATCAGTGTCCCATGACCTTGGTCTTATTTTTCCTTTATTAACTTTACTACATAAACTTTTAACACGTGGCCATTATAAATTCCTCATGGTTTAGGTGGAAATATCTAGAGGCATCCATGCTTTTTGAAGTCCTAGTGATCCCTTGATCAGTATATGGAAGGATTGTGGTAAAGCCTGGTAGTGTATGTTCACTTTTTGGGCCTAGGAATCCCTTGACCGGTATATGGCGGCACACACGTTAAAGCTTTCTTGTATGGATGACGGTTTCAGGCATAGTAACTCATTAACAAGTAATGGTGGGATACATGGTAAAGCCTGAGGAAGCCCTAGTTGGTTTTGTTGTGAATCACACATTCATGCTTAGAATATGGCATAGGGGTGATTGGCTGAAAGAGATATTTGGTTCAACCCAACCTATGGTTGTGTGGTACGTGGAAGTCCTTGGATTGGATGGATTTTGCATATTACCAATAATAATATTTACTATTGTGTTTTCTAAGAAAATTTTCTTGTTATTATGTGATTTTAATGGTTGTTCTGTCATTGTTATTTTTTTGGTTCTATGTTGGTTATAAGCATGGTTTTATGACAGACTTTGGTTATGCCTCTCATCAAATTTTGATGAGTGAATAAATCGTAAATGAATGTATGACCTAACAGATGATAATGCAGTTATTATGAGATGGCATCAGACCTTCTTAATGATCCTCAAATAAGTATGAGATCCATATGTTCAAATGTGTAATAATGACCTACAGATTACATGTTCATGATGTGTTTGACAAAATTCATGTCATGGTTAGGATGGGTCAGGCTAGGTCCTTGTTCAAGTTTCACATTAGAGGCATTGTTTCTTTATTATTTATCGCTTCTTAGTGTTTCATTAAGTTATGGGTAGAGGTCTAGATCCTAAATAAGAAAAAGTGGCTTAGATTTTGTAGATGCTAGCACATAACTGGATGGAAAAGACTGGAGTCAATGGGAAGCAGGTTTGTGGGAGTGACTGGAGGGTTTTAGTCACATGGAGGCCCTTTCATGGGAGAGCCTAGGGGTTTAGTTTAGTGAAAGGCTAATTTAACTCGGGGGTTGGGCACTTGGGGTGGTAGGTTAGATCTTGTGGTTCTTGTAGCACCTAAGGGAGGTTTGTAAAGTTTTGGTTCATCAGTTCCACTTCTTTAACTACATTTAGGGAGTTGAATCATATCATAGTAACTCTTCGTCACATATTTACCCCAGTGGACCAGTAAGCTTGGGTAAGTGTGGGAGGAGGAAGTTACATTCCATGGATTACATGTCAAGTTTTACATCCAGCAAGCATGGAAATGATTGTGTGTTTTGTTTTTCAATTAGTTCTCTAAGATGGCTATTCTCGCACCATTGAAGAATGGTTTCACAGATGCAGCCAATTATAAACTCTTCTTTAGGCATGTTTGGGTTAATTTTAGAATACCTCAAACCATTATTTTAGATAGGAACAGTAGGTTCCTCGGCACCTTATTGTCTAGCCTGTGGTTTCTCACAGATGCTGCGTTGACCAAATTGGCTAAGTTCTATTCCCAATCAGATAGAAAAACTTAAGTGCTCAATACGATGATCGTGAGTATGTTATGCATATATAAGTCCAAACATCCATGTACATGGGTTGAAATCCTTCCATATGTTCAAGATAGCTATAACAAAGCCCTACATTGTTGTATTGGCCATAGTCTTCTTTAAGTGTGCTTGGAGTTACAAACATTGGCCCCAATTGATGTACTTATGCCCAATGCATCTTCACCAATAGAGTCATCCCATGTTGAAGTCAAGGAAGATAAGGAAACTAATTTTTTTCAACAAATATAACACTTATAACAACAGGTCCATGATATCCTATAGAAAGCCAATGCCAAGTACAAAAAATGACATGACAAACATAGAGTTACATATAAGTTTCAAGTTAGTGATAAGGTGTAGTTAAATTTATAAAATAGTGCCTCACAATCACCCATAGGAATCTTATACTACTTCAATATGCGCCTTACACAATCATAAATGTTGTGGATGAAACTGATTTTGAATTTAGCATTCCCCTTCCCTTTTCTTGCACACGGTATTTTATGTGGAGCTACTTTGACCATATTTTTTACCTTTGTTGGACATCTTGAAGGAAATCATGTAATGGCCACAAAAAAATCAATCCTAACTGCATTGAAAAATATACAGTGGATCATACCATGGACAACAATAAAAATGATACCTTCCAACAACACAATAAATTTATTTGGTTATCAAAGTAAGGAAACTTCTTCACCAAGGAAAATGGTTCACTAAAAGCAAAAATTAGCAAATTTTTCCTTCTTTGATGAGGTAACTTGATCCAATGGATACCATTTCTTCCTTGGGGAAAATATTTATCCAATGGATAACATTTATTCTTGCGGGGAGGATTGGAAATTTTTTCTATGTTTTTTTGAGTCCCAAACCTTTGGGCCCTTTTTAAGCCCCTAAAATATTTTTTTGGAAATTCAGGGGGTAAAGTATTTCCATGGCATACATTTTCAAAGGTTATATTCCTCAAATAGTTCTTTCAGATAAGATATTAATCACCCTAAAAAAATATTCTATGAAAATGGTTTTCCCAGGGGAAGTTGAAGTACTAACGAACCAATTTGGGGCCCAAAAACCTTTTGGTGTTTTATATTCTAGGGATAGGATTTTAGGTGTATAGGGTTCTTTATTATGTTAAAATGGAATTAATGTGACTTTTGCAATATATTTTGTGAATATGTCTAGATTCCATCTCTCTCTATTTAGATATAGCTACCACCATTCTAGCTAGTTTGTGTTCTACTGTATTTTGTTATTTCAATTATTAATAGAAGTTGAATTTTCACCATATTATTGCAATATATTATATATTTCTCCATGTGGGGTCCATTTGATTTCTTGTATTTCATTTCATTCCATGTAAAACCTTAATCATCTTAAGCTCAACCCCCCACCTCCCCATGATTTGGATATACAAGACATAAGTTCCTTACAAGATCCCCCTTCAGACCTAGACTTGATTCATTCTAACCTTAAATATTTTCAAGAATTTCTCCTCCAAAAATATTTTATGGTTGATTAGGAAATGGATCAAGACAAAGGGGAAATAGAGGATATGGTCCTTGAATCCCTATATCTCCTAAGTCTAGGCAAATCCTAGAAATGAAAGGACCATAATTGCATCCATGAACACCAAGTAAAATTTCTTAGCAAATAATAAATAAAATATTGTTTTCAAGCCTATAAGGAAGCCCTTCATATGAAAAGTTATGACCCTCACCTGAGAGTTTAGCTAAATCCCTTTAAAAACTCCCCCAAACCACACAAATAATAATAATAAAAAAGGATAGGAAGAGAAATTAACAAATTTTAGAAGATATAGGAGAAGTGATAGTCAACTCTGGCCATATTAAGTTGATCTTGTTGACCTTCCACTCCACCATCCCACCTCCCCAGTGAATTTCATCTCTTGGAACATGAGGGGCCTTAATTTCAGGGCTAAGTAAAATCTCCTCAAAACCAAGTGGCTCTCATATCAGCCAACTTTTATGATGATTAAAGAAACCAAATTCTCCAATGAATCCATAGAATTCATAGCGCCAAAATGGGGAAGAGGATATCAATCCATAGCTATTGATGCATAAATGACAATAAAAAGGTCTTTCCATCTTATAGAGTCCATAAGAAATTATATTTTTATAAATGCTCACCACTTATAGATTTCTAATAGTTAAGTTTAAACTCACAGGCTCTGTGTAAACCTTCTTCCTTTGAAATGTGTAGAGCCCCACATTGCCTAAAGCTAAATAACACTCTTTCAAAATGATTAGTCAACTCTAGACCCTTATAGAAAATATTGCTTGGATCCTTGTATGAGACTTCAATGTCATTAATTCCCTCTTAGATAAAAAAAAGGGAGCCTTATAAAATTAGAAGTTTAATCAAACATGGTTGAGGATCTTATGATCCCTAATTAATTATTCAACCTCAACACTATAAATGGAACATTCACTTTCGAAAACTAAAGGGAAAGTTAACAACAAATTTTATCTAGATTGTATAGATTCTTGATCTCAAAAAGTATCTTGGAATGGGATACCTTTCTAGGAGACTCCATTTTCCGAAGGATCTCCTTCGATCATTAGTTAAATTAGAAATACGAATTCGAGCTAGCCCCCAAAATAGACCATTTCGATTTGAAATTTTTTGGTCAAGCCATCTGCAATTCCAAGAGAATATAAAAGAATGGTGGTATGAAGTGGACATCCTAGAGGGATTCACCATGTATTGTCTTTAGTAAAATCTCAAGTATGTTAAAGGCCAACTAGAAAAGGGAACAAGGAGAAATTTGGATATTTTTTTTCAAGCTAAAAGGGAACTAGAACTTAAGATGCTAGTAATTCAATTGGAAGCAATTTAAAGAAATTTATCTGATGAACTAATACATAAATAAGAACACACTCTCACATAGCTTAAAAAGTGACAAAAGTTGTATGAGGCCCTCTACAAATAAAAGTCTAGGATTTGTTGGTTGAAAGAAGGAGAAAAAATCATTTTCTTCTTTCACAAAGCTATGCTCCAACACAAACACCATAATTGTATATCCTCCCTGAGAAATATATAAGGTGGTAAACTTAAAGATAACAATGATACAATAGCCAACTTATATCACTATTATGGAAATCTATTGATTGATCCTATACAAGATAGGAAATATGGGATATAGAGTATTGTTCAATACATCCTCTCTCTTTCCATTTCAGAACAAAATGATGAACTCATACATAGTGTCTCAAAATATTTTGGAGACAGTGATTAAAGGTCTGTCAAAAAATGAAGCTCTGGGTCTTGATGGATTCACTATGGAATTTTTCTAAGCATGTTGGTCTATAATTGGGTAGTATCTCTAGATAGTTGCTGAAGAGTCCACAAATTTTATCTCTATCATACTAGCCTTAAATTTCACTTTTTTCATGTTGGAACATGCAAATAAAAAGGATGAACATCCTAATGACTTTCATCCCATAGTTTATATGTAATGTGGTATATAAAGTCATAAAAAATGCCATCATGAATTGCCTCAAACCCACTTTACCATCCTTGACCTCTCCTGAACAAATAATTTAAGATGAAGGGAATTAAATATTGTATGGAATAATGGTTTCCATGAGGTCATCGATTCCTTAAAATCTCTTAAAAAAGCTGGGGATGTTTCTAAAAGCTGACCTTTAAAAATCCTTTTAACAAGCTCAATTGGTCCTTCCTTTTCCACAAACTCTCTCCTTTCATTTTTTCTCCCAAATGTTTCTCCTATATCCATGTCCTTATTTCCTTAACCTTCTTCTCAATCCTCCCAAATAGTCCCCCCCCCCTCTAAACCTTTCTTTCCCTCTCAAGATATTAGGAAAGGGGATCCTCTTTCCCCCTTTCTTTTCATCTTAGTGGAAAAAGGTTTGGGTCATGCTCTAAAAGTTATGGTATCTCAACAAAAGGTCAAAGGCATCAAAATTTTTTGAGGATATATTTTTATTTCTCATCAAAAGTTTGTGGATGACACGATGTGCATAGGTTGTACCCATCACTTTGAAAGTTAAGGCCTTTTTCTCTATTATAAACAACTTCTTCGAACCCTTGGGTATGGAAATTAATAATTTGAAATCACAAACTTTATTTTTCAATACTCCTCTAGCCATGTAGAATCAGATCACTTGACTTCTTAGATTACGCTAAATAAAAAAAGTGATCTAGTAACATGGGAGAAAAATTATAGGCCAAAAATTTGTGGTGGAATTAACCTTTTGGATCCAACTACTTTAACCATGGTAGTGGGAGCTAAGATCTGGCGGAAATGGATTTAATGCGTCAAGACCTATGGAATAATATTTGGATTTATAAATACCATGGAAATGTCCCTCTCAAGCAATTCACTTGAATTTCCTATACTCAGGTTGGGTTCTCAATTTGGAACTTAGCCAAGCAAGGAATTAACATTATTCAACAATGCTCCTTCTCAGATATAAGAGATGGACAATAAGATTTTTTATGGGAGTAATCATGGAAACAATCATCTAAACTCATTGAAAATCTGTGGATTGAAGCACTTAAGAATCATATGGTAGAAGCTAATAAACTCAAGGTTACAGACTATTGGATAGTTAATAACACTCAATCACATTAGAGAAAATGGTTAACCTCTAGAGAAGGGTATCCTTCTTCCTATTTCTAATCATTCAAGGAAATTTCAAACTTGGGAAAATATATTCAAATGCAATTAACACTACTTTGTAGAAAAGGAAATTAACTCAAAAGGAAACTTGACTCTAATTACAGAAAAGGAAACTTAACTCTAATTGAAAAAATGAAATGTTAATGCTAACTTATTGTAAAAGAAAAGTAAATAAAAAAAAAAAAATTCAAGTGATTACTAATGTTCACTAATAGCTCTGAAAAACCATCTCTTTGTTATCCATGATTTTAATGAAGTTATAAAATTGTATTTCTTGAATGAAATGCATGCTAGAAATAAACCTTTCTGGTAATTTTTATTTATGAGTACTCTAGAAGAAAACAATAGATGATTAAAAATACACAACTAAAATGTAACTATTCTAATTGGAAAAAAGAAAACTCTAAAATTTCAAACTGAATGAAAAAAAAAATCTATTAATGCAATAAAAAATAAACTAACAAAAACTAACTATCCTTACAACTCTGAGAGGTCCCTCCCATGAGCATAAGTCTGTCACTGGTGAAGGACTACTCAATCACACATTGAAGAAAAGAGTAATATATTAATCCGTAGAGGTTTTCTTAAGCAAATTTTGAAAATACTGAACTTAAATAATGATCAACTTAACTATGTTTTTTGTTTCTCCTTACTTCTTTTATAAAGATCTTCATCAAACTAAATTAAGAGTCTTATGCTGATAGGAAATGAAAATGTTCTTCCATCTAAGAGGTATATTTAAATTGAAACTTTACCTCCTCATGATTTTCTACTAGAAGAGAAAGTCACGAGGGATCCTTCTCAAACATTTCCTGTCACTCGGGCAGGCCTTCTCCATGCTGACTTGATTTTGCCATGATCTTTTGTCGATCTTCGCTTCATTACTGCTTCATCATAACCTGAGTTTGACTGTTAGTCCTTACGATCTCTATAACTTGCCAAATCATGAAAATAGGTGGACATCCATGTGGGAAACACATTTCATCTACAAGTACCTTTCATTTCCTCACTAGTGCATTGAAACATGTCTAACCATGGAGATGGCTACAGAAACCAATATTCGCTGCAAAATGATCAAAATTTTGTAGTTGTAGAGACACTTTCATTATAATTCACAAAGAAACAATAGATTCTAAAACATTTATGATTAATACGTTTTTTATGCTTGATTAATCCTTATATGACCTTGATTAGGCTGAAACTACCACAAAATGGTCATACAAATATAAAGGAGAGGGAAAAAGGGTAGTAAAAAGGAAAACAATTTCAGGCTTCAACACCAAGATTGGAAATTGAATAGAAATCAATTCATTATTATTTCCTCATAGCACATAACTCCAAGGTCATTAGTTTTCCCCTCTCCCTCTCTTCCTCTCCCTTCATATAGCTTGAATTATTATCTTCCCCACTCTCAAGACTTCATCATGATCAAGTTTGATGGGGCCTCCAAGTGAAACCCAGTGGAAGCTAGCTTCAAAGGACTCTTTATAAATTACTTTGGTGAGATACTCTTCCTACGCTATGGTAACCTGGGTCACAAAAATAATAACATTATTTAGCTCTAATACCTTAAATAAGGTCTTAGTATAGCATGATATCAGGGATTCCTAAAAATTCAGGAAGACCGAGACTTTAGTTGATCATCAACATGCTCACTAGGATCTCCCATGGAACTACTCCAAGAAAATATTTCCATAGTTGGCACCTTGAAGACTATCTATATCATATTGTCATTGACCTTTTTATCATTATAATAATCATCCCTTCTCATTTCCCAATCTCTAAAAATTAAATTTTCATATGCTTAGCCAATGAAGGATATCAACATTCAACCTCTATCTTCATCCTTCCCTAGAGCTTTGTCCCTAACTCTCCTCTCAAGCATGATTGATCAGATTAGCTCATTAGGGTCTTTCTTCCTTCAATGGGTTGATGAATTGGAGAGGTGTTAGGGGCTTCATTTCATTAATAACACCTTCCAATCATTGAATGTGACATAACAAGGTTCCACTTAAGTGTATTAATCACTCTACCCCTTCAATGCATGTTTTAACATGACTACTCACCATTGTTCAAATGGAATTTTACTTGGGACAGGGTACAGAGTTAGTGCATAAACATTGTCAGGGATTCAAAAAATTCATGGTTGGAACTCATGCAGATTACTTTCCTTTAGATGGACCTATCCTAGCTTCCCTCTCCATGCTTTATTATCATTCCACCAAGATCTCAAATTCAATTTCCCAAAATGGATTCATTCCACACAGGTTGTATACTTTTTCTCGGTGAACTCACACTCAAAATTGAATTATGGAAATGTATGGAGTAAGTTGGATATGTTTAGGGTGCTTATGGATAGGTATTCTACTGGAATTATTATTTATTCTCACTCTCCTCAGTATTTTTTATCTTTGGTTATGATGACCTCTTAGCCTTTCCATGGAAGTTTATTTTTTTCACCAATTTTTCTCCTCTCTAGATTGTGTTCTCTTTAGAAATTTCCTTCCTCCATGATTTCCCTCTTTATCCTCTCTTAGGCTTTTGGCTTTTTAATTTGAATGTTGAAGCTTCTCCTCCTCTAGTCCATATTGTAGCCCCTACTTTTGGTTGTTCCTTATTTTCTCACCTTTTTTCTTCCATTTCAGTCCCTCCCCAACACTCTTTTAAGATTCTCTTAGTTCTTGATCCACATTCATAGTCTCACTCTCTCCTCGATTTGACCATGACTTGCGAATGAGCCCAATTTCGTCATGGCTTTTCTTATATACATGATATTTAAGGCTCTCATTCTCGAGTGAGAGTTGTAAGCTTTGCCTAGCACTGTAGGGACCATACTCCCAATCACATCAACATAGAGACAAAAAAGGGTTGAGTGTGAGATTGTTGAGGAACGACAATGTCTAGCTAACACAAAGATCTTGACTGATGTGGGTGACTAGGTATCTCACATGGGTGATACCCATCATAGATATAGCCTATATGCATGTACTATTGACATGTATTAACATCCTAAGAAAAGTTTTACTAGATCACGAGCCAAAGAAAAAATATTATTGATGTTGGAGGAAATACAGGTCACCATGCAATCATTATATCATATATTTTGCTACATGTAAGCATAATTATGCAACCCTCTAGACTCAATATGCTCACCTGGGAGTAGAAAATATCCTATTGTAGTTGAGGCTATAGAATATGATCAATCTAAATGGACGTCTTCCTTCAATTCTATGTTTTTAATTTTCTAATTCAGCATATAGTTTTATAGTTAGGTTGTGGTATTTATGGCCCAATTATACAAGTTATTTTTTTTATAAACTATTGGACACCAGTATATTGTTTAAATGAATTCTCATTAAAATGTAGTTATGTATCTGATTTAGTTTTCTTATTGAAAAGTCAGAATAAGAATTGGAATCAGAAATAAAATTATTTACCAAAAAATATCATATATGAAAAAAATGTATGAAATGTAAATAATTAATTCTTTCTTATTTGTTATAGTTGAAGAAGTAAAATACATTGAAATTAAATTAAGTAGGAAAATGTCTCTCATACTTAAAACTTGTATACATTAAAAATTTCAATATCTAGCTATATTATATGGTTATATAATTCAAACAAAAATAAATATTAAAAAAATACAAACATAACAAATTTTTTAAATACAAAAGTACATAAAGTTAGTACAAAGTATTAATATAAAATAATTATATAAAAATAACTAAAATAAATTATGATTCAAATAATAATTATATCACATGGACTTTGTGTTGATAAACTTATTAACCTTTTTTAATTGTTAGAGGAATAGAATGGATTCACAGTTTTTCGGAGGGCATTGTGGCTTGTGGAAATCCATGTGGTCTATAGTCTAAAGTGAGGGTTGTGGATAATAGGTTTCTAAGTGATTATGGGGGTTGAGTTAGCTATTAGTAAATACCAATTGGATGACATGGTCAATTACTTAGAAGACCCTGGTGACCAAGGTCCAATATTCTCGACTTAGGCAACTCAGACAAGTGAAGTAGCTTTCTCGCATACAAACAACATGGTGGGTCAAGGTGACCTAGCATTGCAGCAACCTCAAATCAATGTTTGGAAGGATCTTGGGTTTGAGCAAGGGGAGGCTCATATGGTGCAACAAGAAGGAGCCCTTCAAAAGTAACAATGGAAAGAAGGTATGGTAAATGAGGGCCTAGAAAACTCTAGAACCCTCTTAATTGCACATATTTTGGACATTTTTGTCTCATAGTTTGTTGAACCCTTTCTCATATGCCCTTAAAGCATAAGTAGCAAACCCCTCCTTTTCTGTTTCATATATGTTTTCTTATGATCAAGAAAAAGGTGAGGATTCTAATGTTTTATCTATAGTTCAATTACCTCCTATAGAGTCTAGTTTTTCCTATCGCGTCAACTCTGGTAGTGCTAAAGAGTGCCCTAACCCTAGTCAGCAAGAAGTACTCGAGCATGGAATGGTTGTTGTAGAACCTCTAAGGGAATGGGTAAAAACCCTAAGGGAGACAACATCTTCAAAGGATCTGCATAGTCAAAGAAGGAAAAGAAAGAAGACAAGGTGTCTAAAGTAAGTGAGGTGGATAAGAACTTGGTTTTTGGCAAGGACATTTTACTTGATGACGTCATGGCTATGGTTGAGATGGTGGTGTTAGGAAGAGCCAAAGGGATTATTTTCTCTCAATATCTATTATGAAAATGGGTAGAGAAGAATGGGGAGGAGTCGTGGGTGGAGCCCCAAAGGTGATTATCCTCACACGGATGGTTCATGTTCATGTTTTTTATGAGTGACACAGTGAGTTAGGTTCTTGATAAAAATTGGAGTATTGACCTCACCCTCGCAATTCTAAAGCATTATTACCCTATGTTCAATTCCAGTAGAGAAAAGGTTGATTTGGTACCTATTTGGATGAGGATTTCTATGATTCTCCCTCAATTAGGGACATTGGACATCATCAAAAGAATAAGTAAAAATTGAACACTTTTCTTGAAGTTGATATCTTTTTTGGAGTTGGTGGAAAGACAATGGCTCGAATCCTAGTGAATTTGAATCAAATAGAGGGTTTTCTAGATGAATTGAATATTAATTACAAAGGTTTCTCTCACTATCAAATTTTTAGATTATGAAGGATATTCTTTTAATGTAGTCTTTGCCATAAGACGAGTCATATTTTAGGGGAATTCCCTCTTCCATACACAAGAAAATTTGGTCATCGAGGGGCGAAGAAGGGGACCAACCCCAAAATATCTTTTACTGAAAAGGGTTATCATACAGAGGTAATTTATACATATCAAAGTCTAGTTGTTCCTAAGGAGTAGGAGCAAAGGAAAAGAGATGGCTTCACAAATCATGGTACCATGTAAGTTAAGGAACCCTAAAATCAACAAGTTGGAGCCTCTCCCTTGTCAAGAACCTTTATTTTGGGTAATTTCTCTCCCTCGCATTTTGTAAATAATTTGATTAATTCTTTAGGACCTCTTAACATGGACATTGGGTTAATTTCACATGATATGAATGCGTCAAGGGTTTCCTCTCCCCTCCCATCTGTAGCTACGGTTTCTTACCAACTTCCTCCATTCACTAATTGTTTCCCCTCCCATAATGTTACCTCTTCGGCTAAATTATCAATTCACTTGGGCATTTATTCACCATATAATATTCACCCTAGGAGAGGAAAATATGATTACTTGGGGTGTGTGGGGGTTTTAGAAAACTCTCTCTAGCCAATACTGGAGGCAGAGTGTGGGGGAGAAGATCTTACATGAATAAGGAAAAGCATAAAGCTAGCCACGATGTGTTAGCTAGGAAGAAAAAGTACATTTAGGGGCACTTAGAGATTTGAAAGCCCCTGAGAAGCTAACATCATGATATTTCTTTCCTCTAATTGCAAGGACCTGGCTAACCTGTCAAAAAAATTGGATTAGAAAAGGTTGGCTTTTTCGACTGGATTAGATGTCATAATTCTTCAAGAAACATTGCGAGAAGGGGATATGATTAAGGGAGTGTTGTAAGATCTCTTCCTTCGCCGGTGTTTTGTTGACATAGATGCAAAATGCAGATCTGGGGGTCTAGCCATTGGTTTTAGTAAAAAACCTATTAAATTAATGGGCTCCAGGGGGGAAGATATGATTCTCGGAGCATATATTTACTCCATTGAATTGGGAAAAGAACTATAAGTGTTAAATGTTTACTCTCCCTACCAAGACAAACCTTTATTCTAGGATAGATTGATGAAAAAATCTTATATGAAAGTTGATAACCTTGTAGTGGTGGGGTAGGGTGGGGGGGGGGGGTGTGGGGGGGGCTAAATTTCTCTTTGGGAGCTTTAGAAGTCTTGGGACCTCATATGTGAATGGAATCCCAAGTTGAGTATTTCAGGCATATTCTGGAGGACCACAAGTTGTGCGATGTGGACTTCATAAAATATCATCCAACCAGGAGGAATCAACATTAGGGGGAAGCAAGAGTGGTGAGAAATCATTTCCTCATGGATGAATCTCTTATGGAAAGGACTCCTTTGTTTCACCAATGGATATGTGTTGGTGGTGAATATGACCATCACCCTATATTTTTATAAGTAAGAGGGGATCACGATAAACTAGGTATCCCTTTTAACTTTAAACCTTCATGGATAAAAGATGAATCTTTCATAGTGCTAGTAGTTGAGAATAGGAACCCCTTTAATCCAAATTAGGGGGATTCAAGTGCAAGCCATCTTGTAGAAAATTTGAAAAAGGATAAAAAAGTCCATTGTTTAGTGGGATACCCAAAAGACGTAAAGTGATGAAGTAACTCTTAAAGTTGTGGAGGAATAGTTGGCAAGAGTGGAAGATTTAGAAGGAGGGGGTTATATATCACAAGAATCCAAGAAAAGGTTTTTTTACCTTGAAAAATAAAGGAGTATTTTTTATGAAAGAGAGGAAATTTAGAGAATAAAGAGTCATGTTATCTAGATTAAGAGTGACAATGACAATACAATTTTTTTTCCAAAATTATGCAAAGGGCCAAAAAGTTCTTAATAAATTATGGGAATTGGATTTTGTAGAATTGGATATATTCTCATTTTCATACGGTCTTTCCAAACGTATAGTGAGCCATTTTAGTAGCCTCTTCAAGGCCCCTTAGGGAGTGGCTATAGTAGAAATCATTTGGATGGCGCAAGTCTTCCCTTGCTTCGTGAATCTAGATGAAAGTAGAGATTTGATAGAACCTGTTTCTGAGTCTGAGTTCCAAAAGGTGCTTCAGAGCTTCCAAAAGGACATAATCCCTAATCCATATGGATGGCTTGTAGAATTTTACGTGGGTTTCTTTGATGTCATGGATGGATATCTATAACACCCCACCCAAAATTTACCCTCTTTTACAAGCTCTCTAAGGTAAACATGACTTTATAGTTACTATGACATGACCCAACATCCAAGTTCCAGTTATGGAAGTGGGGTCTACTAACCAATAATTTACTAAAACCTCTTAGGCACACCTAATCACACAGATGTCAGACAACTTCCACTCGTGATCTAGCCTTCAACTTGAACTTTCCTTTTGACTCACTTTAGAGCCCAACCACATGAATGCAACCTTGTGCATGTAGCCAGAAGGCTCCAACTGCATGCACAACCCAACAAACTCTGTTCTAGATTTTTAAGGCTATCTACAGGCCCGCTACCCAAAACTGCCCAAAACTTTCTGAAATCCTCTTAATCATTTCTGGAAGTCTTCATTCACTATTCTTGACTCAATTAATTCTTAAACTTTCCAAATACATAATAGTGATTTAGACAAACACTTAGTAAACACAATAGTTATAGGCCATGAATGCATATTTGTTCAATTAATTTCATGAGAGAATCATCGGGAAGGCTTATTGTCCTATCAAGCTAGCTGCAACAACACTTGTTAGGTCATATATTCATATAACCATTTAATAACTTATTAAATAATGAATAACATCCATAACAAGAGCACATCATATAACAAGAATGAATGATGCTTATAACCAACATTTAACCAAAATGAATCCAAGACAAACTAGTCACAAAATAAACAAAAAAACCAATACATGTTCTCATTGATCTTAATAAGAAATAACACACAATAACATATGCATGAAGCTATCCAAGTTAAGGACTTCCACATACCACCCGACCATATATTTTTCTGAAGAAAATATTTCTTTCTTCTAATCACCCCCAAGCCATATTCCAAGCATAAATATGGCATCACATGGGATAAACCAAAACAGAACCAATCATGGCTTCTAGAGGCTAAACCACCTCAACCTTGAACCATAGTGAATTCACCTATACTGGTTTATAAATCACTAAAAAAAAGATTGGATGCCTCAAAATTTCTTCACCATACCTAGAGGAAACTTCTTGTCTCCACCCACTTGTCAATAGTACTAAGACAAATCCCATATCCACCCTCAACCCTTGGGAATTTTCCTAAGAGCACCTCGAATAAGATCCAAAATCTTTTGGTCATCCAAAGCTTAACCAAGACAAGGAACCCACTACATCATGGTTATCTCAAAAATGGAAATGTAAAAGCTGTACACCACTGTTAATTCAGGAAAATCCCATGCCAATGAGTGTAAACATGAAGAATAAAAAAATGCATAGACAATGCATAAAATCCTAGCATGCTAAGTCACACATGCCCATTGTTACCTACAAATCCAAAACTATTTTCTTCCCTTACTTCTTGGTGTCCAACTTTCCTCTTATGCTCCTTTCTTTCCTTGATTTCATGCTCCCTTGCTTTCCTTTCTCTTTTATATTCCAATTGAATGTTATAATGTCCATAAGTGTATGATCTAAAAAGTGACTAAGATTAACTAACAAAGGCCTATAATGTTCTCCTTCTCCTTTTATTTTCCTTTTCCTTCAATTTACTTCATTTTCCCTTGCATGCATATTCATGTCCCTTCATCTTCCTTTTCTCCTGTTTTCTATTATTTCTTATATTAAATTTTCCATTTATTTCCTTTTTCCTTCTTACTTTCTCAATTCCAATTTCAATGCCAATTTCCAAAACCAATAGGTAATTAACTGCAAGTGAACCCCCAATATGATGTTTACCCCTCCATTCAACTTGGAATATATATCCCATGACCTTCCTTTATATTTTTCCTTTTTACATCTCAATATAACCCAAGGTTTGTTACAATACCTCCTTTGCGTTATTGTGGATTCTTGCCTATTAGGGAAAATCCTTCCCTCCTTCAATTGTACTTTCATTTCCTTAATCCCTAAATCTGATGACCCCCACTCTTTCAATGACTTCAAGACCATCTCTTTGTTCAATTGTATGTATAAATATCATTTAAAATATTATTACAAACAAGTTGAAGTTGATTTTTTCGAACCATAACTCATCAGAACAATTTTCTTTTGTGGAGGATATGAAAATTAACAAAGTGATTGGAGCAGTCGAGGAAGTTCTTTACAACTTGAAATTCTGGAAGAAAAAAGGGATGGTGATGAAGGTAAACTTATAAAGTTCCTATGATCAAGTGAGTTATTGTTATATCGTACTATATCTTACACATATAGACTTTGAAGTACCCTTCATTAATTGGGTAATGAGTTATCTATCTTTAGTTTGTTTTGTTGTTCTAATAAATGGTTTTGCATCCAATTTTTTTCAAGCAAAATGGGGCCTAAAATTGGGATTCCCTCTATCTCCTCTTCTTTCTTAGTGTTTGTTGAGGGTCTGAACAGACTATTAACAAAGGAAAAAGGAAGGCGTGACCTCCTCGGAGTATGGGTAGTCGAAGATTTGACTATTACAAATATGTTATGAAATGATAATGTATTTCTTTTTTGTGACAAGTCCAGGAGGGATTTAGCCTCTATCAAGGATGTGTTAAGTCTATTTTATAAGGCCACTAGAATGTTGAATGTTAAAAAATCTTATTTATCCCTAAATTGTATGTCTAGGGATGAAGCCTCTTATGAACATATTATATTCCCCTTCAATTCTGTAGATTTTGAAGCTAGCCTAAAATACTTGTGGTTTCAAGAGAGACCAAATGATTACAGGAAAAATGTCTGGTTGTGGATGATTACTAAGATTTAGAAAATAATAAAATCATGGTGCTTCATATGGTTGTCCCTAGTACGAATATTAGAGCTTATACACGGGGGCTTCACTCAATGAACCTCTAACATATCACGTGCATTCATGGCATATTAAACAATACCCTTAATTTGACTACATATTGGAAAATACCTCCTAAAATCACATTATTTTACCCCCTACGAATACAAACCCAATACACCTTCCCAATTTAAAAAACCACTATTTTCACCATATATTGTAGGTATCCGTTTTTTCATTAACATTTTTTATACCCCTTTATATTTTTTCATTAACTTTGAGCTCAATTTTTTATACCTGCTAATAAAAAAACCCGTTTATCACCTATACATCCCCCCATATATTATGTCATTTTTTCCTCAATATATATCCCCCAATATGAAACCACGTGCTATGGTATTGCTCCCCCAGTAAAGCCCCCATGAGCTTATAAAGTCAGTGTTGGAAGCTATCATGAATGTTTGGATGTCCATGTCCTAGATTCCATTTGGGGTCCTAAATTTGATCCAAAATTTATGCTACAGATACCTATGAATGGGGAATGAATATGAAAGGGTCTTTACATGGGTCAAATGGGATAGAATTGCACTACCTAAAGGATAGGAAGGCTAGGCGCTGAAAATACTTCCATCTTCTTCAAAGGCTATGGCTTCCAAAGTCAAATGGAGGTTCTTGTCTATAGAAAGCCTCTAGAATATAGTAGACCACAAGAAATATATCTATCCTAATTCCATAGAAGAATGGTTACAATATCCAGATAAGAAAAGGCCTAGGATATCCATTATTTGGAAATTATTTTTATCATTGTTTCATGTAGTGGAATATGGGTTGGAATGGAAAGTGGGGACTAGTGAGAATATCAAAATAGGCTAGTATATTTGCATTAGAAGTGGTGACAATTATCACCTTCCCTATGAAATGATACGATTGTTAAATAACTAAGGCAGGGTCACTCTAAATCAGGTCATCAATCCTCTTCACATGACCATTTAGGTGCATGGATGGGTTATTACTGATCACTTGAACCTACCTCCTAAACTACATGGTCTATAGAATAAGTACACAGTGGCATTAAATATTTCACATGTGTGCCTCACATAGGAAGTAGACACGCTTCAATGGGTTCATTCTTCGTGGGGGGAAATAGTCTCCTAAGGTTGGGTATGTAGTTATTAGCAGTGATAAACTACCATAGGCTATGGTTTGGTGGTGGAAAAATCTCTTGACACTAAGGAGCCCCCCAAAAAATCGTTTTTTCCTTTGGTTCCTACTTGGAAGCAAAGCACCAACCCGGGATAATATTCAACAATTTTGTATGAAAGGTCTTGGTTGGTGTGTTGAAATTGTAACTAGGGTAGGTGTTCATAATTGTCATTATACTTGTATCATTATGTATTTTATTATTTTTAATTTTTAGAATGTTTTTCATTCTTTATTTTGGTCAAAATAAAATGTAAAGGGGCATGTTCTTCATGACACTTGTAAAATAAGTAAATTTGAATTTTTGAAAGTGTCATTTGTCCCTCCAATTTGCTAAGTCGACCCTCCAAGGAACAAGTCGTCTATGCCCTAAGAGGCACCTTTTCATATAAGGCAACTACTATATATTGGCATCATTATTCCAACATTTGTCATGTCATGAATATGTATCAATATAGGCCTCTTCTTCTCTGTGGTTTGCCTAGTTCTGAGGCATGTACACAAAGATTTGAGGCAGCAAGTTAAAAAATATAATGTAGTGAAGCTACATACCCTTAGGAAATGAAGTTACAGACCCCACGTAAGTGAAGTTATAGACCCCAAGGAAATGAAGTTAAAGACTTTAAGGTAGAGAAGTTACAGACTCTGAGGTGATGAGTTAATGAACTCTAAGGTAGTAAGTTTAAGATCTCTGAAGTAAATATATTATGGATATTGTTGTTTTGAGGCTTTTGCGATTTGTATTGTGTGTAGAATTTTCTTCCGGAATTATCGCATCCATTATTTTTAGAATCGATGTTTCGAGCCATCCACCGTGGCTCATCATGAGGATAGATCTATAAATGTGAAGGACAGATCTCGCGGGAGCTGGATAAATAGAGGAGTGAGCTATGTGGAGCGTGAAATTTTGTGACTCAACCATGTTATTATTTATAATGATAAATTTAACTAATTTATTTTAAATTTTTATTAAACTAATAATTAATAATTAATAATTTTTGTTTTTTAATTAATTTTGTTTTAGAACTTTAATTATTTCTAATTAATTTTATTTTTATTTTTGAATTCTAATAAGGGTGTTTAGATTTCTTTTTAAGATCTTAAAATTATTAATAATCTTAATTTTGAAAACTTCCTTGAAAATTAAAAAAATTAATGGTAAAGTTGATATTCATTTTAATATAATTTGGATTGAGATTATTTTAACTAATTTTAATTTAATTAGTTGATGTCAGTTTTTATTTTAGAATGAATCCTTAAATTTTTAGAATAAATTTGTCATTCTAATTGATTTTTGATTTTTAAGAATTAATTTTTAATTTGCAATTTAATATTCATAATCATATAATATATGTTGAATTTTAATTTAGAAAAATTATTTAATAATTAATGGTGAAGTTAATTTTAATATTAATATACTTCTGATTGAGTTTATTTTAACTAATTTTTCTAATTTAATTAATGTTATTTTTAATTTATAATTTTATTTTTTTTATGATTGATTTTAATTTTGTTATTTTAAGAAATAATGTTTAATAATAGTATTAATCACTAATAATATTATTAATATTAATATTATGGATATCTTGAGGCGCCTTATCTCAATGGTATATGGTATCTAAGAAGAGGCATGCGACATCTTTTGGATAGAACTCTAGAGGGATGACTTGACACATGGATATTTTTTCTACTGGTCTAGTGAGATAAGACTTTTATTTCTCTTGTTGATAAAATATTCTATAAGGAAAGGATTGTTGGTTTTTCCCCTTGTGGGTTTTCCCTCACCTCTATCCTAACTTGTAGTGTCTATTACCTTTTTGTGCACTATGAACTTTACTTTCTTTCTTAATTAAATGTATAATTCCTTGATTACATAATTGAATGAAGAGAATTCTAAAAGTGAACATATATATCATTCAAAAGTAATTAGCATGACCATAAATTATAGATTCCACTCGAATTTTAAAATGGTGTACCTTGTGTAAAAAAATGATGAATCTATTGATTACTTATTCATTCCTTGTCCTCTCTTAGAAGCAGTTTGGAATGTCATGCAAAATTACTTAGAAGGGATTTCTATTTGGTAAGGGATATCCTTTTGAGAAGCATGGAAGGAATGGTGGGAGTAGGCATCCCCCTAAAAATCTCATAAACTTGCCTCCATTAATCTCCAAGGACATCTCAAATGCAAGGAGCAGAGCTATTTTTAGAGAAAAAATCTCTATTCCAGATCGAGTGGTATAAAAGTGATAATTGATTATGACATGATCCTAAATGATGAAGTCTCTCATGCTCCACAAAATATTGTTTTTGAGGAGGTGGAAAAATTGTAACCTTCAGCTTATTTGATGGAGCATATTTAGAACTAGTGATTGTTAGAGGGGTGCAATCCTTTATATCAATGAATATCATTATTTTAAACTTTGGAGCAATCTAGGGAGGAGAACTAATAACTATGCAAAACTTCTCATCCTAAGACTTTATCTCCTTTTTTCATTTGAAAACGAATGGTGTTCTCTTCATATCTTCAATGATTCTATGATTGGTATAATGAGCTCCAACTTTGTCGCATTCAACCACTCAGTCCCTTTTTTAGGAGGTGTTACAACTCAAACAATCTTCTGATATTGTTTCTTGATGCCACATTTATAGGGAACAGAATTAGGACGGAGATGCACTCTCTAAGATAGTTTATGCATAGGCTTTGGAGGTATGGATAATCAACAAGTAGTTGAATGGAGTATTCACAGATTATTATGATAGACCATTCATTGAAGGACTTTAGATTGACATCCTATAGTTCTAATCTTTCGCTAATAATTTTTGCGTATCTTATGTTTTGTAATGCAAGCTCATCACTCTATGACTCTATGTCCTTTATGTGAAATCCAAAAAGGCTTAAGTTCTATTATGTATTTATCATTACAATAAACTGTTGATCCTCTAGCTTTTGCTCTTTGGTCTAGTTTTTGGTTCCACTAGACAGATATGTATCTTTTTTGGTCAATTAGCAAGTTATTCCAATCAAAATTTGGAGTGCTATAAACACATACATAATGTAATTTTTCTTTTTCTTAATAAAAATTATAATTTTTTATTTGTTAAAATAATTATATCACATTTTTAAAAGGAAATGTAAATTGTTTAAATATAATATGTTTTATATTATTTAATGTAATATTTAAAATATAACTATTTAATAAAATTGTTGTTTATTTAAAAAATTAGTTCACACTTCAATTTATTTATTTAAAAGTAAATAAAATATAATTACATCTAGAGACACTCTATAGTCCAGTATGAGGGAGATGTGTAGGCAATAAGCATAATGTAAGAAAGAGTGTGTTCCAACATTTTTAATGTTGGTTCTACTATAACTAACTACAAAAATTAAACATAAAAAATAAATGTATAAATAAATATAGTTTAAAAACTATGCAATCAATGCTCTATGGCTGAATTTATCCCAAGACACAAATAACTAGAAGCAACAGGAGGTAACAAGCAAGCACACGTATTATGTGAATCAAATACCCCAACAATTATTATTGCAACTCATAATTTCATACATCCCAATAAAATTCATATTAGGTCAGCAAAAGATTTTGAGCTTTTTAGATTACTTGTAAGCATTGTGAATATATTCATGTATCATACTAAATATTTTAAATTATTGTAAGCAAAATTAGATTACACTTATTATTTGCTAGACTCAATGCTTGTACAACTTGAATAAATTACTAAACAATATAATTTGTATTTAATCACACATTTTGAACTTCAAATGTTAGTAAAATTGAATCTCACCTGGCCTATGTCGTGGCCCATTATAAGAAGATAAATTACTAAGCAATATAATTTGTATTTATTCAAACATTTTGAGCTTCAAATGTTAGAAGAATTGAATATCACCTGGCCTATGTCATGACCCATTGTAATAAGAAAGTTATTATTTCTCACATAGATCTCTTCCCATGTTGTTTCTTGATGTAATGACGAGAATTTTAGGATGGGTTTATTAAGATATAGACAATTCACATAAATATCCTTACTAAATCAAAAGAAATGGAAAATCATAAATTTCCTTGGCAAATCGAAAGAAATGTAAAATTATAAAAATATGTAAGTGGATGTTTAAGAAATGTTATCCGTGGAACATATATTCATGAATTCGATGGGAGAAAAGGAAATAAAACAATTATAATGTTAGACAATTGATTGACCATTGATTACATGCTTATCACTAGCAATATGGATATATCAGAATTTCATAATCACCGATATTGTTAGACGGTCATAGCATGAACACTCTCTTTCATAACCTTCAAATCCTTAATAGAGTTTGAAATCCTTTCAACGGTTACTTTTTTTTTAAATTCATTCCATATACTTTTATTACAAATAAATGATTTATGACGAAAAGAGAGGATGCTTATAACATTTTGATGAGACCAATGGCAGTTTACAGAAAAATAATTTGAATATTTTTTTTCCCTCGTCAAGCAACCTACGTGTTTTTCTCAAAAAAATAATATGAATTTTTCTTCTTTAATAGCGGCATATAAATAAAATTTGCTGCTTGAAATTGTCAAAATTCGAGTTTTTTATTTTTATTTTTATTTTGATGATTATAAGGACGGGAATTAGAAAAATGTGATTATGAACTAGCATAGATTTATCTTAAATACTGATCTAACATGAGTTTAGTGATTTTTTTATTTTTCTCACTCTGATAATCAAAATCCAGGAAAAATTGACTATGAACCAGTGTAGATCTATCTTAAATACAGATCTAACATGAGTTTAGAGAGATCTAATTTCTTCAAGTGCAATTTTTTTTTATGAATGTTTTATATAGTTATTTATTTTTTTATTTTATTTTTTTCAAATTTTAATTTTGGCCTATATGAATAAAATTTCAATTTTGATTACAGACATGTTTACAGATTAAACTGAGTTGAGCTATAGAATAAGCCTCTCTACTTAATAAAACTTAAATCTCTCAATTTTTGATCATGTTTATTTAGATATCCACCTTAATAATGCCTCTAACCAAAACCAACGGACATAATGTTTTTATGTGGCATTTAATAATTACAATTATAGCTTATTAAAAATATTTAGCACAGCTAAATTAATTGTTCATCAAATTACGAGTGTGATTTTCCTTATAAAATAGTTTTCTCATTTATTAATAAAACAAAAACAAATAATTTGAAAAGTAGAAAGATATAATTAATTAAAAGAAAACATTTAATTCACCAACATAAATAAAATTGGACAGCTTAATTATAATTTTATTTATCTTATAATATAATTGTAGATATATTGAAAAGGAGAAAGATATAATTAATTAAAAGAAAACATTTAATTCACAATCATAAATAAAATTGGACAACTTAATTATAATTCTATTTATCTTATAATATAATTGTAAATATATTCTATTTAAATTTTATTTTTTCATGGTAATTTTTATCTAAAATGCTTTTAATTAATTAACTTAATAGAATATATTATAAATTTGTAAATCAATTTATTAATAATTCTTTTTTACTTTTATTTTTTGAATCAAAATTTATTTGTTTTTAATTAAATGGATGACAATATATAAAGATAAAAAGATGGAGAAAGATAGGCAGTGAGAAAGAATAGATGGAGAGAAAGTGTGTATGTTTGAGGGGTGAGACAATAAGACAAAGAAAGAGAGATGGCAAAGGGAGGTAGACAATGACAGAGTTGGAGGGCAAAGAGAGAGGGATGAAGGGAAGAGACAAGGGGAGTAGGGAGAGAAAGCAAGGAAGAAAGAGAAGAGAGGGTGGGGGAGAGAAATGTAGGAAAGAAGACAGATAGATAGAGAAATGGGGAGAGAGAGAGAGAAGGAATGACAACAGAGAGATGGAGAGAGAGTGATAAAGAGAGGAGAGGGGGGAAGAGAGAAAGAAGGGGAGAGAGAGGTAGAGAAGGTGAAGAGGAACAGAGGGAGAGGAAGTGGGAGCAAGAGAGATATAAATAGATGTGAAGAGAAAGTGTGTATGTTTCGGGGGTGAGATAGAGTGACAAAGAAGGAGAAATGAAGGGAGATAAAGATATAGATGGAGGGGCAGAGAGGGAAAAAGAGGGAGACTAAGAGAAGGAGGGAGGGATATATATATATATATATATATATATCTGTGTGTGAGAGAGAGTGTGTGTGTGTGTGTGTGTAAGAGCCATTTCCTAGGGTATTCTAACAGATCTATTTCTGATGAATTTAAATGCAATAAGAGGCAATAATTTACTTTCTCACAAGATTGTTAAACAATAAAAATTTTACCATTTACATTCTAATCCCTATAACTTAGTGAACATTTCATTTAAATAAATTTACATGAGTAATATATAGAGGAATACATGTACCGATGGCTAGTGGAGATGCCTTTGAGCTGCTGCTCTTGCTGAACACTCCTCTTGACTGACCCAACTAGATTTACCTCCCAGCCAACTAGGAAATAATTCCTAGCCCAGGAAACCTCTACAAGTTTCCTAGCCCTCCAAGCCCAAATCCAACCAGATGTAGTGTGTGTGTCCAAGATGAATGATCTAGACTAAGATGAATAATATTTCCCTCTTCTCAACAACCCAAGTTACCTCCACAGTTTCCTAAGGTCTCCAAAAATCACAGGAAATCCTAAAATCACAGCCAATCCCAAAATCAAGCAAGGCCCCACATGCCCTTTTCTCCCTTCCCCCTTCCCTTTTATACCCTCCCTCTCTTCTCCATCTCAACCACATCTCATTAATATCATTAACTTCTCATCCATCCTTATAGTTGACTTCTTTTCTCCCAAGTAAAATCTGGGAGTACATTTGGAAATGTGATATGAATATAAAATTGAAAAATTAATGGGAGAGGACCATGTCTTCTCCCAAGTAAATATGAAAGTACATTTGGAAATGTGAGATATATATATATATATATATATATATATATATATATATATATATATATATATATATATATATATACATATAGATGGAGAGAACAATGTCTTCTCCCAAGTAAATGTGAGAGTACATTTGGGAATGAGATGTAATTAAATGGAGAGGACCATGTTTTCTCCCGAGTAAATGTAAGAGTACATTTGGGAATGTGAGATGTAATTAAATGGAGAGGACTATGTCTTCTCCCTAGTAAATGTGAGAGTACATTGGGGAAATGTGAGATGAATATATATATTGATAATTAGTTGGAGAGGACCATGTGTTCTCCCAAGTAAATGTGAGAGTACATTGGGGAATGTGAGATGAATATATATATTATTTGAAATAATGGAAGGATACCATATCCTACCTAAGATTTAATTTGAGAAGGCAAGTTGGAAATTTGAATAATAGAAATCATGAATTTTATATTATACAATAAATTTATAGTTTCCCAAGTCAAGGTGTTCACCAATATTTCTCAATATTTTCAGGTAATGTAAACATTAATAAAATTTGCAAGATAAGATTTAAGTGGGGCATTATAGTGTGTGTCTATGTTTGGGGGGGGAGGGTAAGGTAAAGAGACAAAGGAGATATGGAGGGAGATATAGATATATATGGTGAGGAGAGAGAGAGAGAGAGAGAGAGAGAGAGAGAATAAGAGAGAGACAAAGATAGGGGGAGAGGTAGAGAGAGAGATGGGGGAGAGAGGGAGGGGGAGATAGAGTGTTATTCATTAAAATAGATGCATTGGTTTTAGTGTAAATGTGGATTCCTAATCTTATTTGATTGATTACAGTGGATGCATTGATTTCAATGTAGTTGTTGATTTCTAATCTTATTTAATTGATTGCACTAGATACATTGATTTCAATGTAGTCTTTTATTTCTAATCTTATTTTATTAATAGCACTAGATGCATTGATTTCAGTTTAGATTTTGATCTTTAATCCTACTTGATTGCTTGCACTAGATGAATTGATTTTATTCTAAATGTTGATCTCTAATCCTATTTGATTGATTGCACTATATGCATTGATTTTAGTGTAGATGTTAATCTCTAATTCTATTTGAATTCTTGCACTAGATGCATTGATTTCAATGTAGATATTGATTTCTAATTTGATGTAACTAGATGTATGATGTACACTAATTTCAATGTACTTAAATTAATAGTGTGGATTGGTTTGAATGTAAGCACAAAAAAATGATTGATGACATGCATTGATTTATGTGTTAGAGTAATTCAATTATAAATAGAAAACTTGAATTTTCATCTTAAATAAAATGTTCACTTACTTGAAAGGTTTTCTTCTTAAAATTGTAAACTATTTTTAATTAACTACATTTTTATTATTCCTCGTTTCCATCATTCAATATTGTTAGTCACCTTTCATTCAAATGAGGTAATATAAAACAACTACTATTTAAACTTATTTGGAATTTAACACTCCATAAGTGACAATAGTTGACTTTACCAGAAGCTACTATTAATATTGGAGAGCCAGAGAGACATGGTATGATGTTTACTACAATAGTTTAAGTTAAAGATTTGAATGGTCCACGTTTTCAACCACCCTTTTCATATGATCCATATGAAAAGATAGAAAAACTAACAGGTGTGAAAATAAGAACATCAAAAGGAAAATACTTTGAGATTGATCACAATGAACACAATTTGTAATTGACCACATTCTTATTATTCAATTTTTTTTATCATTGAACATTGCTACTCTGATTTCTCTCTCTCTGTCTCTCTATCTAATTAAGGTTTCTATATATAGAGATACACTTATTTTTAATTTTATTAAATATACACAGAGAAAAATTTCAGTTTTCATTATATAGAGATGTTCTTATTTTTAACTTTATTAAAATACATATAGTTAAAAGTTTTATGATTCCTTTAATTTAATTTTTAATGTGATGTGCATATTTCCTATTGAACATTTAAATTAGTTTAGAATTGACCAATGCAGCTTATAATGTTTAACTTTGAAAAATAAATATTTATTTTTCACTAATTATTTTCTTTGTTGGTTGGCCTACAGGGAGGTTTGAACCTGAAATATCATGGAACATAGAACTTTATTATCAAGACAATAGTCAATTGAGCTATCGTTGACCCCTTGGGTTTTATTTTTAAATTATTATTAAGAAAACTATTTTTTTAACATTTGATTGGACCATAACTTGTCTTATTGCATCCTTTGTATAATATAATGTCATGTGGATAATTGTCTCACATATTTTATGTCATAATTTATGGATATGGTTGCAATATTCATGCATGAATTTTAGATATTTTTGTAGTGATTTTTTATTCTTAAGCTTTATAGGAAAACCATCCAAAAATAAAATCCTTGAAAATAACTCATACTCAATAAATAACATATTTACCATCAGTTACTTCCCACCATAATTTAAGCAAGTCTTTACTTTAAAAATGCATAGGAATAATATCTAAATAACTATACTTATTGGGAGTTACTTCTCACATTAATTTTTGTTTTCCTTAGGACTTCAAGTAAGTGTAAAATTCTAAATGTGTACACTTACTACTAGTTACTACCCACCAAAATTTATCGTTGTTGTTGAGTATGTAATTAATTTATCCATTTCACATCTCGATTTATTAGTTCCTACCAAAGCATGACTATAAGATTTGTTTTCGTATTGACCATTGTTAATTTAGTAGTGACCAATGTACACTATATTTTTAATGGAAATTTTCCTAGAGCATAATTTCCTACGTGGGAGGAAGGAGCTAACATGCGTTACAACACTTATTTCTCTTTTTTCAATTTATTTTAATACAAATTTTTTATGGTTTGTCTTAGAAAAAATTGTTGGTAATTTTATTGGTAAAAACAAATTACAATACAACATATCTCGCATACTTGGTTATATGAAGCCGATACTAATTTTTTTTTCTTTTTTCCCTATATATATTTTTTTCAACATTAAAAAAATATTTACATACTTTCTTACATTACACTTACACATCTCTCCTAAAATGGATTTTAGAGCACCTTTCGGTACAATGATCAAAACAATTAGATTTCCAACTAATTTTCCATAGTCATCCACAACCAAAGCCATCCTAGATCTATCTTAAACCTAGATCTATCAAGTGTCGAGAGAGATCAAATTTCTCGAGGTGCAAACCTTTCCTCAAATTTTACACTGAAAAAAATAAAAAATAAAAATAAAATAAAATAAAATAAAATTTACACCTCCACAGATTTGATCTCTCTTAAAGCTTGATAATTATGAGTTTAACCTAACTATTAAATGTAATTTTTTTGTTAATTTTAATTAAAAATTATCAAAAAATTATTAAAACCATAAATTTAAAAATAAAAAATTTATCCCAATACTATATATATATATATATATATATATATATATATATATATATATATATATTTTCTAATTGTGGAAAAAACTAAAAATATTCTAATAATAATTATATCACTTTAAAAAAAAAATTTAAGCCCATTTTATATACTTTATAATTATTTTTAAAATATGAATATTTAATAAAGTTATATTTATTAAAAAAGAGTACACTTCAATAGGTTTAAAATAAATGAATTATAATTATTAAAAAATCACATTATTTTTCAATAGGTTTTATATATATGTAATCTAAAGAGTTTCTCGATATGTTATTAGTCCTGCTCTTTAGCAGATATTAGAGCTTTGGCCTAGCAGTTAATGGCATTGACTTCGTATTAATCCATCAACGTTTCACAAAATAATCTAAGTTTTCCTAAATAATTTTTGGTTGAGTATTTATTTAAAACAAAAAAGGTTTTTATAGATTTTTTATTTTTTTGTTAGGCTAAAGAGAGTTGATGTGTCTACATTATCTATCGTGTAAAGCTATTTTTTCCACATTTATCAGTGCTGAAAAATTATTTTAAAAATAGAAAATTTTGAGTTTTGTGAAAGGCTATTTTGATAGGAAATTCTTACCCCAACAAAGACATTGTTGTAGTCGAGAGATCATGACATTGACCTTGTTGTTTCTTACTCCATGTTCACCCTAAAACATATTCACCACATGTTCACTTTACATGATCACTACCTATCTATATTTCCTTTATGAATACTACTAAGTTTGCATATTATCCGTTTATCACCCACATGCTTAGTTGCACAGAGACTGAGTGAAAACAATCAAGAGGAGAGTGGAATAAACATTTAAAAGTAAATATGCCAAAGATTTTTTTGTTATTATTTGTTCAATGAATGTACCACGTAGGACAAAGGGGTAGATATAATAACATGGCATACATGTCTCAAAGCCTCATCTCCTAGAATATTATAGTTTCAAGTTATATCCAGAATGAGAATGAAATTGAAGCTACCAAAATCATTTGGAGAATGCAAGAGGAAGGCATATGACTAAAATACTATACATTTAATAGCTCTCTCCAAGCATTTCCTATTATAATGGCTCTTGTAGAGGAAAAATAGGTTCATGCTTTGATTTTTAGGACTAAAATAGAGTTCAATATCTTTGTTGAGAGCACCCAATTCGACAGGTATGGGAGATGTGGGAGTATAGAGGATGTTGTTACCTTATTGTGGTCTCGTGTAAGGCTAACCAAAATTATGATCATTGATAGAAAGAAACTCCGAAACAGAGGGAGGGGATCCAAATCTCAGGGTTGTGACATGGGCCAACAAATAACAAAATAATAGAACTCCCTTGTTCGTAGTTTTATTTATAATTTTTATGTTGCAACCCCAAATAATAGGCCTAATGATACAAGGATATGATATTTGACTTGAATAGAAAGGGGGTATCAACTAGGGCCCCAAATTGAATTCCCATGGAAGGTTCAATACATTATAGGCAATTGATAGACAAACTTCCATATCTTCCTAGATAACCCAAAAACAAGAGGGTTGAGAGGTATTTTTGCAAGAAGACAGTGGACTCCGGACCGAGGATGAGATACATTTTAGCAAGCATTGTACAATACATGGGGGAATGAATCACTATGTGAATCTATGTCCTCCAATGAGAAACTCATGAAGGTAACAAATTTTGGCACCTTATTTTTTATATGAAGAAAAAATTGTTGACCTAGAAGCAACTAACCTAGGTCAATGACAACTAGAATGTCAAGCACCATGAAGGAACACAGAGCATGGACTATATAGTTGAGCGTGCATGATCAATGAAAAAGCTCCACTTAATTAAGGACATGTTAGATGAAACTCTTTATATTCCAAAACATATCTTGACAAATGTGAGAATCAATCATTTTCTAGTCTTTCAGATGTCAGTGATAAATATTATTCAAATGATGGGAAAGGTTCCATGTTACAACTAACCACTTTGATCCTGATGAAGATGTCCAACCATCAAGACTTGGGTAAGTTACATTTTGCAACCTTTCCTAGTATGTTAATGACCCTCCTAAAATGATCAATGACATATTGTGCAAACTATAGAGTGATGAATTATGAATTAAGAAAACTTTATTAACATAAATCAACATTATTAGGGTGTTAAATATCTCTACTCCAATCCCTTTCACAAGTCCTTCCATGAGGTATATAGTGCAATTACAGATTAGGTTTTAGTAGGTTGTTAACAATTTCTAACTAATTAACAGAGAATCTTCCTACTATGTTTGGCTTTCAAGTGTAGCAAAAATTCCTAGATCAAATTGCAAATAAAGTAGCAATAACTCATAAGCAACTACTAGATTTACGCCCCATACGATAAATAATTAATTGTAAGGAAGAGATTTTGAATGCATAGCTAATGACTGAAGTAAAATCATAACAAGGCATATACACTAGAATGTGCCGAGAGAGCCTCATCTCATATGACATTGATCCTTAATAAGAATTATTAAAATGTCATATGATCCTTACTAAGAATTATTAAAATAAAATTCCTCATATAGATAGAGAATAACTTAAACCAAACATCCAACCATAGTAATGTATGTTTTTATGTTCCATGCTTTGATTAGAAGAAATGGAGTAAATATCAGCTTGCCTTATCTTTGGCTAAATATATTTATAAATCTTTCTTCCTCTGATTAGCAATATAGAGCATCCATTGACAATAAACATACCAACTGTAATGAGTCAACATGATTGCATTTTACAAATGCCAGCTAGCAATATGGGCTTCTTAAAAAATAAGTTAAATCTCTTGCTTTCGATAACAGTCCAATCTCTTTGGAATCATATTTTTTTTGGTTCACATACCTTTCTATAACAACCCGTTTCACTTTTGTGAAGGCATTATCTTTATCATCAAAATCAATGCAAAATGTATAGGTTAGTAGCATGTAGATCTCGCTATTGTTTATTTTATTTCATATAAATGAAAAAAGAGATCATAAAAGGCATTATTTAATTCATTGATGGAATGTAGTATAGGTGGTTGGAAGGGTTTAATAATAACTTCCCTTCCCCACTACGTTTTAAGTCTCATACTACATTGAAAATTTCTATATAGTAATTATGTTGACTTTGTGCCTCTTCCTTAATTCTGGAAAATAACAAGAAAATGAAAAACTTTTGTTTTAATGAAACATACAACCTTGCACGTCAAATAAATTTGATGTTATTTAACACTGACGTTGGTACTGCAATGTGTTACGTTTGGACAGGTTGTGAGTATTTTAATGGCCTCCCTGCACCGTTTCGTACCCATGTTCCTCAGCGTAAAATGACTCCAATTATTATGAAAACCCACTGTTCAAAACAATTCTACGTAGTAGGTAATAATTTGGTAATTAAAATCATAGTACATAATTATTTCAATTCTCCTATTAAACGTAATTCTTTCGTGTTAAGAACCGTCGAAAATGAGTAATTTAACCAGCTGACTTTTGGTTTTTGTTTGGTAGATGATTTTGATTCAATTCAGGTTAGGAAAATTTTAATTTAAGTGGTTGATTTTGTATAATTTTAATATTTGGAATCTTTTTAAGATATATTGAATTTATTTTTGTATTTAAAATATAATTAAAATTATTAAAATTTAATCAAGATTTAAATTCATGTTACTAAATAAATTAGAAAACAAATAATGATTACTAAATAAATTAGAAAACAAATAATTATGTCATTACAGTATGTTATTTCTATTATTTATATCAAATTAAATTATCTTGAATTTTAGTTATTATATTTTTTGTTTTTAGATTTTAATAAAAATTATAGATTTGAATTAAGAAATTTGTATAATTTAAATATTTCAAACTATTATTTAAAACATAAAGTCATTTTAAATATTAAAAAATTAAATTGTTAGTATAACCACAATTATTTAATAAATGTGGTTGGTGTACACCAATAAGCTTATATCAATCAATCACATCTACAATTATATTAGTAAAAGCTCTTGAAATAAAATAAAGTTAATTCAAATTATTACTATTATTATTTTATTTATATTTATTATTTATATTATTATTATTTACTTAAAATTTAGATTTATTATTATAATTATTATTGTTATTATTAAATTTAAATTTAATAATAAAATTTACATGTTACAATTTTTTTTTTTATTTGTAAATATTATTTTCATCATTAATATAGCGAAGAAAATTAATATAGTGAAGGTTAGAACGAACTCTCATGAGCTCCATAGTGAAACAGCTCGTTGGGCAGCTCCTAAAACACCATGGATGGAAAGGGATCTGCCATCTCTGTGAGAATAGGAACATCGAGGATGAAAAACACTTCATCTCAGAGTGCCCTGCGTACAACCATATTAGATCTCAATTTCATAATCTCTGTCGCAATACCAACCTTCCTAGCTTTTTACGATGTCAAAATTATAGTGAGCTCAAGAGGCTTCTGTCCAAGCTTTTTGAGCATAGGAATAAAATCTTAAATCAAACTAAATAATTTGTTTCTTTATGTCCGATAGACCAAAGTTTGGTCTTAGTGGACGTTAACCATCATCATCATCATCATCATCATCATCATCATAAATATATTTATTATAATAATCATAATTATTATCATTATTATTCAAAACCATAAGGATTTTTTATTTTAAATTCTCAACTTTTAAAAATATAGAAATTTCCAAAATAAAAAGTAAATCTTTTGAATTTCAAAAAAAAAAATTGAACATAATTAAAAAAAAATGCAACATATAAAACATAAATTTAAAATTTATTTTTATTATTAAATTAAAATTTAAAACAAATAAATAAATAAAAATTAGATGTAAATGGGAGATCGGAGGTCGGAGGTCAGACCTTTCTATTTAATAAAACAACATAGATGTTCTCGACCATTTGATTTCCATCTTAACTGGGGTTGATTCACATACTACAACAGAAGGAATGAACAATCATCTGACTCAACTTCCCAACTCCTGTCTTCCCTCTCCTCTCGAGCTCCTGACTTCCCTCTTTTCCCAACCTCCCTCTTAGCGTGACTATTCTACGCGTCGAGCTCGTGCTATTCGCTGAGATATACATTATATGAAGAACGTCTCAACTTCTGACCACTCGACTGGCCAACCCTTTTCGAGGTCCGAGGTTAGAGGTGGGACATTTGTATTTCATAAAACACCATAGACATTTCCAACTCCTATCTTTACCAGGATCGTGTCGCACACTTCAATAGAATGGAAGAAAAATCCACGGCCCCGACCTCCCGACTTCTAACTCCCCTCTTCTCTCGACCTCCTGATTCCTAACCTCC
The DNA here is from genome assembly GCA_031772625.1 of Pinus tabuliformis. Classification (NCBI taxonomy): domain Eukaryota; kingdom Viridiplantae; phylum Streptophyta; class Pinopsida; order Pinales; family Pinaceae; genus Pinus; species Pinus tabuliformis. The sequence continues at coordinate 1,426,100,654 of CM062816.1, forward strand.
CTTTCAGCCTGACTACGCAGCATGTCATCCTCGCACTATCTGTTGCAATATACATTATATGAGGACTATCCCAACCTCTGACCACTTGACTTGCCACCCCCTTCCCAAGTTGGAGATCGAGCATTTCTATTTCACAAAAAAAACTTGCTACCTTCCTGACCTTTTAACTCTCGCCTATAATGCCATACGAAAACACACCTAAAAAATATGAAATTTTTTATTCTCCACACCTAACCTCCTGACTACCAACCTCTGTCATACCCCGACGACGCTAAAGTTTAGCATCGCGACATTTGACTACCAAACTTCCTTGTACTCTGAATACCAATAAAGTGTTTTATATTTTACTATGTGTGCCAACAATAATTATATTTCACATTTCTCTACTTATTTTTTTAAAATGAATCCAAAATAGGAAGTCATCATTTAAAAAAAACATTCCCCCAATTCCCACAATGGAACCTCACCTCGATTTTTGAACATATGTGGTTGAAACGTCTCGTCACTTGAATGATTAATTAACACATTTCATGTGAATTTATTGTTGGACATCCCAAGGATTTCAAGAAAATATAGAAAATTTCCTACTTTGTGCTCTCTATTTTGCACTCTCTTCTCTGTGCCCTTACAATGGTTCTCTAAAACTTGTTCCTTACTATAAATTTTCAAGTTCAAATTCACTGCAACCCATGTGATTTTCGGTAAACATACACTTTCATAAAAAATTACATTAGTTAATTCGATATATCTCATACAAAGATATAATAAAAATTATTCATTTGCAATGCACAACATGGGAAAGAAAGGTAAATCCACGACCACCAAAGCAGGCCATATAACACATTAATTAACACATAAAGGGAGTAGAAAATCCTAACCTATAGCTCCGCAATGTCAACATAACTCTCATATCTGACACCACCTTTGAAATGCAAATGGTAGCTATGATGAAGTGGCAAGAAATATATAATTTCTTTTGGAATAGAAGCTGGTTGAAGCTTCAACTATGGAAAAAAACACTCAACATGAAAAAATTAGAGGTAGAAAACTACAAAAAGTTGTTATTAGAGCCAAAATATTTCCTTATTACAACATGGTTTCGTGGGGCATGCGACATCTGGATTTCCCCACCCGCATTATTGTAGACTACAACAAAAATGTTATAGCCTCTTGGAATCCAAAAGTAATTTCAACAAATTACAAGATTAGTGCTCCCAAAGTCTCCTTGAACACCTAGTTCCTTGATAACTTCAAAAACACAGTGTTTGGTAAGTGTGAAGGGAATTATGAAAAAATTGTGAAACATTGGTTATGAGAAGATAAAGAAGGCTTCAAACTTAAGGAATCAAAAGAGTACATGATCATCGTTTTCAAAATACCCGTTAGGTTCCTCGTGAAAATGTTGTCTTATCTATATGGAGAGAAAGACCTTGAGCATTGAAAATTGCAATGGATGGCTTTAATGCACAACCTACTCAATGATTCAAAGCATTTCAATTGGGCCGAAATTCTTTCTTAGAATTTAACAGATGCCCTTATGTTTTCCATTATGTCTCCTCTAGGATATGATCACCTCTTTTGCATGTCAGCCTACATTATCGATATTATAATTTCTTTTGTTATGTTTCCTCTGATGAAATGGAATTACCTAGCTAAGAAAGAACTCCCTATTCAAAATTATGCCCCAATTTTGTGGGAAAGTAACTTCAAATTTCACTTTTATGACATTTGTAATTATGTGATGACTCCTTTCCATCATATTCTATTTGGAGAAAACCCTCCTAGGGTTAGTGAAGTCCTTAAAGAGGCCTTACAAGAAATAGGAGACTAGTTTGTGGAAGAATTATTCACATATATCAAAGTCTATGGAAGTGAAGTTGGCCCTCATATTTTTCCTAGATATATTTCAGAGAGGATATCATTAAGAGAGGTAGCCAATGAAACTACATTAAATGGACAAGCTAGGAAATTGATAAAAATTTATTAGAAAATATGACCAAACTTCCCAATTCATTTTGGAAACTTTTGCCTCAAGGACCAAGGACATGCATTTACGGAGGCCAAAGAACTCAACCACGTTTGGTTTTATTCATTTCCCCTTGATCAGTATGACCCTCGTGGAATCATCAATGACCATTATAGTGTTGTCAACTATATCAAAACCTAGACACACCAGCAACCCACCTTTGATGAAATTTTCATTAATATTGATAATTTTGACCAAAAGTTTCAGGGAGGGTAGTTGTTGAGTAGCAAGGATAGAAGTAAACTGCAATAGTTTCAAGAAACTCTTTATGAGGACTTCCTTAACCAAAAGAGCCTTCATACAAATACTACAATTGAAGAGATCAAATATGTTGAGATTTTGAAATATAATTCCAATGACATTATTTCAGAACATGTTTCCTCCTCTGCAAAAATAGAAGAATCCCAACTTGAAAAGTTTGCTAATGTTTCTTTTACATCTCTAGAGATAAGCACTGTAGGTTTTAACCCCGTACAAAAATTACTTGCATACGAATTCTAAAACAAATAAAATAAACAATGCGAGAGCATAACACATAAAATACATATACACAGAGATTTTCCCCTGGATCCCAAAATCGGGACTACCAGATTGACTTTTCATTATGTTCCTTTCAATCTTATAATACATATTTATACATGCTGAAGCATCCAATAGCATGGACCAAAAACCATCACGTCCAATACCATGGACTAAAAACCATCATGTCGAAAAACATGTGCGAAAATCATGCACAAAACCATAGGTGGGTCCGCCCAAACTAACATAGGTTCCAAAACCAAAATTTTATAGAGTGGGGTTACTTGCACCCCTCAAACCCCCTGTGACCCCCCCGCTACGCAATCGGTGCAACGAAGGGGGGCTCCACCCCTCCTCTAACCCCCAGGTTAACTACGTGGGCTAGTCGTGGAAAGAATATAACACAACCCAACATTCTCCACTTGTTGTTTTCTTTCCATAGGGGGCCACAAGAGAGCTTAGTCATTTATCAAGCCCTGCAACGCCCATTGTTTCTCTACACCAAGAGAACTTCTCAGAGCTCATAGATTTTGTCAATGCATCTGCAGTATTCTTCAAAGTGTCTACCTTTACCAGCAACACCTTTTTGTCTTCTATCATATCCCTCACAAAGTGATACTGAACATCAATGTGCTTTGTCCTTGAATGATATGTAGGGTTCTCTGCCAAGAAAATTTCACTTTGGCTGTCACAGCCTATCCTTATAGCTCCCTGTACTAACCCCATACGTGAACACAATCTCTGCAACCAAACCGCTTCCTTGCTTGCATGAGTGGCTGCCATGTATTCTTCCTTTGTAGTTGATAGTGCTACTAGAAATTGTTTCTTATTCATCCAACTAACTGCACCTCCAAATAGGTTAAACACATACCCACTTGTAGATCTTCTCTGATCCAGATCTCCAGCCCAATCTGCATCAACAAAGCCACAAATATCCAACACTCTGTCCAATCCTGGTCTTCCTTGGTAGCACAAACCATAATCACTAGTGCCATGCAAATACCTGAAAACTCGCTTCACTGTTGTCTAATGCTCCTTTCCTAGTTTTGACATAAACCTACTCAATACTCCTACTGCATGTGCAATGTCTGGTCTAGTACAGACCATTGCATACACCAAGCTGACAACTACACTTTCATATGGAACACGAGACATGTCCTCTTCCTCTTCTTGTGTCTTGGGACACTGTTCAACAAATAACTTTACACCTACAGGAATAGGAACCTTCACCGGTTTACTATCCTGCATATTAAATCTCTGCAATATTGTCTCAACATACTTCTTTTGGTTTAACTAGAGCTTCCTCTTTGCCCAATCTCTTTTAATTTCCATGCCCAAAATATAGTTTGCAGCACCAAGATCTTTCATGTCGAATTTGGAGGACAATTAGGTCTTAAAATCCTGGATAATTTCTTTGTCATTTCGAACCAGCAACATATCATCCGCATACAAGACCAAATAAATAACACGGTCACCAATTAATTTAAAATACACACAGTCATCTGCTTTGCTTCTAGTGAAGCCAAGTCCCCATATAAATGTATCAAATTTCTAATACCACATCCTTGGTGACTGTTTTAACCCATACAAAGACTTCTTTAACTTGCATACCAATTATTTCTTACCCTTCACCGCAAAGCCTTCATGTTGATTCATGTAGATTTCCTCTTCTAGATCCTCGTGAAGAAATGTTGTCTTCACATCCATCTGTTCTACCTCAAAATCAAAAGTAGTAGCAACAGATAAAAGTAATCTAATAGAAGTTACCTTGGCAACAGGAGAAAAAATATCACCAAAATCAATTCCCAGCACCTGGGAATAACCTTTTGCTACCAACTGAGCTTTGTATTTCTCCACCTTTCCTTCTGCATTTGTCTTCTTCTTGAACACCCATTTGCTGCTAATGGGTTTCCTTCCAACCGGCAACTCCACCAGATCCCAAGCCTCATTTTTGTGCAAAGATGCCATTTCATCAACCATGGCCTCTTTCCAGAGTTTTCCATCCTTTGAATCTACTACTTCCTTTAGAGTTCTAGGATCATCATCAGTAATAGATAAAGCAAAATTGGAACAGAAAGCAGATGGACTATACCTTTATGGCTGCCTTCTTTCTCGAACTGATCTTCTCACACCCGGAGTTTGTGGCTCTTCATCTTCTGATTCCTCCTCTACTGTAGAGTTTGATTCTTCCTCCTTTAGCTCAAACTCTATCTTCTCAGGTTCCTTTGGTTGGACTTCATGTTTAATAATATCTTTCACCTCTCTGAACACCACATCTCGCTTGTACACAACCTTCCTTGTTAGTGGGTTCCAAAGCTTATAACCCATTAAACCATCCTTATACCCAATAAATATGCAGTTTTTAGATTTACTATCCAACTTGGTTCGTTTCTCGTTTGGAACATGTACATATGCATCACATCCAAATACCCTCAAATGTGAAAGAGAGGGTTTCTTACCAGTCCATACCTCTTGTGGAGTTTTATCCTCCAACGCTGATGAAGGTGATTTGTTGACCAGGTAACATGTTGTCTCCACCGCCTCTGCCCAGAATTGTTGTCCTAACCCAGCACCACTGAGCATGCTTCTTTCCCTTTCCATCAACGTCTTGTTCATTCTTTCTGCAACTCCATTTTGATTAGGTGTATATGGAGTAGTCTTCTGCCGTGATATTCCACACTTCTTATAGAATTCTTCAAATTCCTTACTGCAAAGCTCTCTACCCTCAACACCTTTATCTTCTTCTCTGTTTGGTTTTCCACCATAGCCTTGAATTCTTTAAACCTGTCAAAGACTTCAGATTTCTTCTTAAGGAAATATATCCATGTATTCCTTGAGAAGTCATCTATAAATGATACATAGTACACAGACTTACCCAGTGATGGAACCTTCATAGGTCCAAACACATGAATATGCACAAGCTCTAATATATGTTTCACCCTCTTACCACCAAAGGGGAAACTCACCCAATTCTGCTTCCCATATATAGAATTTTCACAGAAATAAAAATCTAGAGAGCTATTACTCATACCTTCTACCATACATTTACCATGAAGTATTCGAAGGACCTTCTCTCCAATATGTCCAAGCCTTTGATGCCACAACATGGTCTTCTCTCTAGAGACCACTAGATTTTCTACTCCACTTTCAGGAACCACAGAAATGTTGCATCCATCAACCGTGATACCTTGCACTTGTACAAAGTTCTAATCAGAAATCCTCGCATCAATACCAGTGCTCCCCGAACCATCTTGTAGGTATCCTTCTCGAACACTTTTTTTACACCTACATCATCCAACTTGCTTACAGAAATCAGATTTCTGGCCAATGTAGGAATATGCAAAACACCCAGAAGTGTTCTAACCCTTCCACCTTGCAACTTCAATTTTACTTTTCCGTGACCAATGATTCTAGCCTTCCTATCATCCCCTAAGAAGACATCACCACCATCGTATTTCTCATACTTGCAGAACCACTCTCTATGGGGAGTGAAGTGAAAGGATGCACCTGAGTCAATCAACCATGCCTCATGATATACATGTGTACTTGAAGAAGACAAGTACTCATCCCCACCTTCATCTGAGGTGGTTTTTGCCTCTGGAGAAGGAGCATCGTCAGATCCCTTTCCTTTATTAGAAGCTTTATATTTACAGTCCCTTTTGTAGTGCCCTTCCTTTTCGCATTTCTAGTACACCACCTTTACAGGTTTTCCTGGAGATTTAGATCTCCCTCTATATTTAGATCTCCCACTCGATGACTTATTTTTGTTTCTATTTTGGGACCGTCCTCGTACAGACAAGGCATCGCCATTTTGGCTCTCCATATTTTTCCGTCTCATCTCCTCCGTCAGCAAGGATGAGACTATTTCATCAAACTGCAAGGCAGTTGCATTGCTACCTATTGCAATAACCAGACTATCCAATGAATCTGGTAGAGAACACAACAAACTGATGCACTTATCTTCATCTGAAATTTTAATATCAATAGATTCTAATTGACTTACCACAATATTAAATACGTTCAAATGCTTTGTCACCAAGTCTCCATCTTTCATCCTCAGGTTATACAGCTTTTTCTGTAGGAACAATTTATTCACCAAATACTTAGATTGGTACAAAGTCCCTAACTTGTCCCACAAAGCGTTCATCGTAGCTTCCCCTGAGACATTCAACAATACTGGATCTGAGACACAAAATTGTATTTTTCTCTTTGCCTTCCAAACCAACTTCTTCCATTCTTCATCAAACACTCCCATTGGTTTAGTACTTGGATCTACTGTGATCCACTAATCTTTATCCACCAATAGATCCTCCATCTTGAGTTTCCACAACTCAAAACTTTGACCATTAAATTTCTCAATCTCTATCTTTCCACTGCTCGCCATCTTCTTTCACCACTAAAATTGATCTTGCAGATCTCCCACTGAACAGGGTCTACCACAGGCCCGAGCATAACCCCTCAGCAACAAAGGCGTCCCCTTGAAGCCAAAACAACTTTGATACCAAATGTAGGTTTTAACCCCGTACATAAATTACCTGCATACGAATTCTAAAACACATAAAATAAACAATGCGAGAGCATAACACATAAAATACATATACACAGAGAATTTCCCCTGGATCCCAAAACTGGGACTACTAGCTTAATTTTTCATTATGTTCCTTTCAATGTTATAATGCATATTTATACATGCTGAAGCATCCAATACCATGGACCGAAAACCATTGCGTCCAATACCATGGACCTAAAATCATCACGTCCAAAAACATGTGCGAAAATCATGCACAAAACCATAAGTGGGTCTTCCCAACCTAACATAGGTTCCAAAACCAAAATTTTATAGAGTGGGGTTACCTACACCCCTCAAACCCCCTGTGACCCCCTCGCTACTCAATCGGTGCAACGAAGGGCGGCTTTGCCACCCCCCTGATTAACTACGCGGGCTAGTCATGGAAAGAATATAACACAACCCAACAAGCACAACAAAAGAAGGCACTCTTAAATAAAAAAATCTAAACACCGAGATAGACCAATCGGCTGAAAGGAACACACAAGTCATAGGTCAGAAATAGGAGAGACCAAAGAAAGAACAACCACCATGAAAACAAAGTTCCTCTGGCGATAGTTTCATTATTATTGACAACCCAGATGACACCACCAAGGCACATACAGAGTTGAATAAAATTAATGAGGAACTTGAATATATGGATATTGACACAAAGAAAGAAGAGCAAATTATGAGGACCCATGTGTTAACATTGACCACTTTCTCTAGCAGAGAAAAAGAGTTTCCTATGCATATAAACCATCATATACATAGAAGAAATAATAAGGATGCACAAACCATATAATCCACGTATAAACTAATACATTTACACATGAAATACCAAGGAGAAGGAACTCTTATTCATGAATGCAAACTCCGACCAAGTTTGGGAATTCCACGAACCACCCTACCATAGATTGGCTTAACCAAATATTTATTTTAGCCAATCACCCTTGTGCCATATTCCAAGCATGAATGTGGGACTCATAACCAAAAAAGACCAACATAAGCATGGATGCCACCAAATTTCTCCACTTATACTGTGAGGAATTTTATTGCCTCCTAGTCTCTAGGATTTACTACAATCCACAGTTTGATTTAGGGATCACTACGTTATAATCGAAGCACCACCGTCCAATACTTACCATATATCTTTCCATTCACCAGCCAAGGATTCCTAGGCCTGATCAAGGGAACCCATCTCTAGCCTTTACTGTATATCACACGATTCACCATTCGAGGATTCCTAGTTCCATTGAGGCAATGTGAAATATATCTTTACCGCAACCCACAGTCTGGTTTATGGGTTACTAGGCCAAGGCTTTACTGCAATCCACTTTTCGATTCAGGGATCACTAGGCCATGTGTTCTTGCTTTTAGAGATCCACCTCACTCAATTTCGAATCCATCCAATGATTCAGCTCAACCAAAACATGAGAACCCCATCACACCATGGCTATCTAGAAATGGCAAGCCTAGGCTGAAAAACACTTTCACACCTAGAAAAACCCATTCCAATGACAAAAAGAGAACCAAGAACACACATGCATAACCATGCATGCCAAATCTAGCTAAGAAATCACACATGCAAATCGATACCTACAAATAATCCATCTGTAGCTACTAGATCCTACTCTTCCTTTCTTGATCCTTGATTCATTTGCCTTATTTTTCTTTCTTGATCCGGTGCTAGAGTGCTCCAAGAAAACTCTAAGTGTCCAAGTGAGAGAGAGAGAGAGATAATAGAGAGAGAGCTCCAAAACTGAACTAACAAGTGGTTAACACTGACCAAAGCTACCAAATGATCTTGAGAATATGTTTTATCAATGAGGCTTCTAATTTCTTCAATTTTCCATTATTTTCATCCTCACATGCAACCTATGACATTTCACCTTCCTTTTCTCCTATTTTCCATTATTTTCATAGATAAATCCCAAATAATGCCTCATGCCTTTCCAAAGCCTTTCCCATTTCCTTTTCCAATTTCCATAGCCATTAATAAACCAAATGAACACCTACTAGGATATTTTTCCCACCATTCAACTTGGAATACATGTCCCATGACCTTGGTCATATATTTTTTATATGAATTTTTACCATGGTTATTAAAGAACCCTCCCCCTTGGGGGAACATCATCCTTAGTGTTCAATGACGCCTATAACCAATAAGACCATTGAAAACAATACATTCTTCCCATGGAGATTTATAACACACCTCATTGCAGTATTTACAATGACCATTGTTGAAGACATGACAATAATATAACAATAAAAGGATATGATACCTGAAAATAAAAGGATATGATGCCTACATGCATGCCAATGGAATCGAGAGGCTCACACCTCCACCCTCAAAAGTATTAACATGATTCACCTCCTTCCTAGGAAGTCTAGAATCCACTATCAAATTCAAATTTGCATCCACTGTCTAGTTCCACAATCCCATGCCATTTGTTCTCTTAGTGAACAGTTACTGACTCATTTTTCTAGGGCACACTCCCAATGTGCATCGAATTCCATCTGACAATGCTAATGACGAAAATAAATCCATTCATGACCTTCCCTTCTCTCATACAAAATCCCTTGGCCAATCCGGTCACCCCCTTCCATGTAGTCATACACCTTCCAAGTTCCGCGAGAATCCCCTTCTCCGCTGCACAATACCTCGGGCAACCCCTCCCTTGGCAAGGTTTCCTTGCATTGGAAGGTCCAAAAACCAAAACATATCCCTGCCTCAAAACCATCATACCAATCATAGCATGCTCATGGAAATCAACGGACACTATTGGGTACCATTGTCCCAAAATGGCCCTGCTCCTGAAGCACTTTACCAACATATTGCTTCTCGTTCCAATTCCTTTCACTGACATTATGAATTATTGCAGTTAATTTCAACCATCCCAAACTAGGCATTACATTCTTTCCTATGCCAAGCACATAATTTCCATTAGATTCAAAATAAATTGAAATAACTTCAAATCATACCTCATTGGTGACCCGAAAATAAGGTACACTTGTTGTTCTATTCACTTCCTCTCACAACAAGTCAAATTAGTTATTTGATTAAATCATCATATATAAACATATCACACATAGTTAGCTCAAAATGAAACAATCATAAATTCAAATCATGAATCACATGAAATCATCATAAACCGTAATCATAAATCACATGTAACCATCATAAGTCAGAATCATAGATTACATACATAATAAAACTGAAATGAAATATTGATACTTACCCTTTAATCGATCCTTAACTTCTACCTTTATCCTTTGTCCTTTCCATACACACACCAGATCAGTTTCCATACCCGACAAACACCCAATGTCTTCTCTTCAACCATGTACACATACACGTAGTGTACATCACACACATGCACCCACATATGACATACATCATCATACAATACATGCACCTACACCTGACATATAACGCATACACCTACACCAGGCATACAACAAAACACATACACCTACATACGTTGTATGACACAACACATACACCTACACTGGATGTACAACATGTCATGATACGACAATTACACAATATCCATAACACAGTCTGATATGTGCACAACTCAATATGTACAACAAGCACACCATACCACATGTGCACAAATCAATATGTACAACAAGCACACCATACCATATGTGCACAACACAGCATGTACGACATGCACACAATACCACATGTACATAACATTACATGTACAAAGTACCACCTACATAGCATGTGCACAACATCACATGTACACGACACCACATTCACAATGTGTACACAGTGCCACATGTACAATGCACCACTTATACAATGTGTACACAACACCACATGCATGACATGTACACGACACCACATGTGCAGAACACCACCTGCATAACATGTGCGGAACAACACATGTGCATTGCACCACCTGCATAATGTGTATCTGATGCCACATGTACACTACACCACCTATACAACGTGTACATAATACAGTGCGTACACAAAACTGCATCCACAACATGTACATGACACCACATGTACACAATGTCACATGCACAAAATGTACACAACACCACCTGCACATAGCACCACATGTACAACATGTACACAACACCACATGTACAATCATGTACAAAACACCATATGTACATAGCACCACATGTACAACATCAAAACAATACCATATGTACATAGCACTGCATATACAAAATGTACATAACATCCTATGTACACAACACTGCATATCCAACATGCACACAACACCTCATATCCATCATGCGCACGGTACAATATGTACACAACACCACCTATCTGACATGTTCATAGAACCATCTATTCCCAGCACTGCATATGCAATATACACAGAACACCATATACACAACAGGCACACAACATCATATGTACACAATACTATATATGTTACATGTACACAACACCATAAGTACAATCAATGAATATACAACATGCACAACATATACGCAAGATAAGTACCGCACATCCAAAACCACATTGTCTCTATCAAGAAACCTTGCTTCTGATGTCTGTCTTCCATGCATGCTTATCCTATCATTTCACGGATCATGTTTCTTTCATTCCACTGATGTATCTCTCAACATTACCTTTCCATAACATAAACATAAGCATAGTACAATCATATAATATCAATTCATATCCATATGATACTAACCACATAGATCTACTAGGACTACTCTTCCCACTTGATTCCTCAGTAGACAAGGAACCTCTTCATGCCATTCACCTGCATAAGCAATCATTCCTCTACAAGAATGATCCCTTGTGACCCCATCAGACAACGAAATACATACATACATATATATACATATCAACATCAACATAAAATGATCATGATCCATGGGGACCCTGTCAGACAATTGCATACATACATATATATGAATGCATACATAGATATATATGCATGCATACATACATACACATATGCTTATAGAAACATCAACATAATCATAGTCACAGCACAATTATCAGATACCATAAGGTCTAGGTTAAGAGAGCTCCCTTTCTCCATGCACCACATGCCCAATATTGAGAACAATAGTTCCAAACATCACTAAGGCATCTGACACCTCAATCCATTTAGACCAATGGACCCAACCAATCCAACTAGTTGTCATACTCTTGCCTTCAGTTTTTCTTATACATGCATCAGGCTTCATCCAGGTCTCACATTAATTGCTAGGTTTCATTCATCTCTTTTTGAGCTCCATTACTTTCTCTTTCCCAACCAATTCCGAAGACCCTCAAAGATAAAAGGCAAGAGAAAGAAACAAACAAGAAGAAAACCATGAAATACCAATAGCATGATGACACCACAAACAATGTGGCATGGCCATACACAAGATACAAACAAAAATGTAAGTCAAGTGGAAGAAAATCACAAAAGACTGAAAGCACAAGACTAGCAACAAACACCATCACTGAATCCCATGGTTCCCAATGCTTCCAAGGAAAAGCTCAACCTCAGCCTTCTTCAGGATTTCATGGCAGACTCTTTTTCCATGCAATCCCTCCATCATGCTGCCATAAACACACTACTTTCAGTGCATAAATAAACATAACAACATACTATTTACCTTACCTTGTTGCAACCGAGTCTTACTATGTATTGTCACATCACCCAACTGTTAGTTATATAAACACATCAAATATTACCTTGTCATGCTAATACCAAGCATGTTTCCTTGCAACTACTCACACATGCCAATCACATGTTTCAAAGATAAAGACATCATGTCTATGAATTTAAAATCATCCTTTATTAAGATTAACAACCATGTCATAATTAACAGTTAACTCATAGTCTCTAATCATAATACATAATGTTATAACTATCACCTACTTACATTCAAGTACATATCAATTGTCTCAACACATATGTGTTAGTACAACCATCTTAAAACAAGATCATACATTCATGAAATCTTATAGACACATACTCATATCATGTAATTAATTAAACATTTAGACAATAGCTAGATGACATAATAGACACCAAATAAATGACATATTCAAATAGTCTGTTAGATTCATATGTTACGAATCAAGCTTTTTTCCTCTTACCATGTAATATGATGTATGAATAGTCCATTCATCAGTGTCTTTCAATGGTCAAAGGTTTTCCATGTCAAAAGAGTCACTCGTGTCAGAAGGCTAGTTAGTCCAAAGTTGGGAGGGGTTTTTGTCTATGATGCTTAGTTCAGTTGATCTTGCAGGTGAAACCATCAGATGGAGCTTTGCACTAGGTTTCCAATGAGTTATAGATCTCCCCAGATGGATCCCATACTCAAAATATGTAGAAAATCAAAGTTCTCCTTTGCAAAGTAGAAGTAAAAAGAAAAATGTCTAAGTGTTGACCCAAATCCTACATATCGGAGGTTTGCATGGGTATGCAATGAGACATTGGAGAAAAACTTGTGAACTCGAATCTCCGACCAACCATATGAGAGATCGACAATTAAAAATTTGAAAAGGTGGGCGAGAAGGTCACATTTAAAAAATGTGATGTGTTGACTACGATATCAGAGGTCGACAGTCAGGGGTCAAAGCTTAGTCGGACATCGCACATTAGTGATTTGTGAAGAGTGGCAGGGTTGTTCTGTAGTGGTTTTAACATGGTGTCAAATCTATGAATTGTAATTAATTTTAATAGAGGTTGTATATGGATGTAAATACCGCCAGGAGCTACGTTATAAAGCTACAATAAGCATGGTGCTCCCCTAACAGGGAGGCATTTTTAACAGCCCCAGGTTAAAATTCCATGTAATAAAGTTAATAAAGGAAAAATAAGACCAAGGTCATGGGACGCATATTCCAAGTTGTATGTTGGGAAAAACATCCTAGTGTGGGTGTTCATTTGGTTTATTATGGCTAAGGAAATTGGGAAAGGCAATGGAAAAGGCATTGAAAAGGAAAAGAGGCATTAATTGACATTTTATTTGTGAAAATAATGGAAGTTAGAAGAAAAGGAAGGTGAAGGGTCTCAGGCTACATGTGAGGAGGAAAATGATGGAAAATGAAGAAAATAGAGGCCACATTAATAAAAAGGCTTCTAAGGACAAGTTCACAATGTTTTTATCAGTTCATTTTTGGATCTCTCTCTATTCTCTCTACTCTCTCATTCCATCATACACTTAGAGTATTCTTGGAGCACTCTTGCATTAGAGTAAGGGCGGAAAAGAAAGGATAATAAAGCAAAGAGAAGCAAATATCAAGTATGGAAGAGAGGGATCAAGTGACTATAGTGAGATTACTTGCAGCTATCGAGTTACATGTATGATTTCCTTGCTATTTTTGGCATGCATGCTACGTGCTTGTGTGTATTTGGTTATCTTGTTGTCATTGGCATGGCTTTTTCTAGGTGTGATAGTAGTTTTCAACCTTGACTTGCCATTTCTGGATAGCTATGGTGTGATGCAGTTCTTTTACTTGGTTGAGTTGGATTACTGAATGGTTTCAAAACTTGGTTGGGTGGTCTTAGGAAAAATCACAAGGCCTAGGAATCCCTTGACCAATGATGGCAGGATACATGGTAAAGCTTGGTTTTGAATAACCTCCTTGGGCCTAGGAATCCCTTGACCAGTAATGGTGAGATACATGGTAAATCCTATAGGTGAATACTCCCATTGGGCCTAGGAATCCCTTGACTAGTAATGGTGGGATACACGATAAATCCTAGAGGGTGGAGACAGACAAATTCCTCATGATTTAGGTGAAGAGATTTGGAGGAATCCATGCTTGTTTAGGGCCTAGTGATCCCTTGATTGGTATATGGTGCGATTGTAGTGAATATTGTAATGTATGTTTATTGTTTTGACTTAGGAATCATTTGGTGGGATAGAGGTAAATCCTAAGGAAGCCGTGATTACTTTTGTTGTGGGTCCCACATTAATGATTGGAATATGGAACGAGGGTGATTGGCTGAAAGAAAGATTTGGTTCAGACGAATCTATGGCCGTGTGGTATGTGGAAGTCCTTGTCTTGGTTGGATTTTTCCTATGTTAATAGTACCTCTTTTCCTCTTGTGTTTTATGCATAATGTACTTGTTATTATGTGGCTTTAATGGTTGTTCTATAATTATTATTCTATACATTATAAGAATGGCTTATGACAGAATTTGGTTATGGCTCTCTTGATGTTTTGATTTGGAAATGAACTATTAATGAATGTATGACCTAATACATGATAATACAACTATTGTGACCGAGAATTAGACATTGTTGACGTTTCTTTGAAAGTATGAAGTACCTATGCTCAAACATGTCTATATGACCTATAGATTACATGCTCATGATGTGTTTAACAGAATGTATGCCATGGTTGGGCCTTTCCATGTTAGATCCTTGTTCAAGTTTTACATTACAGTCTTTCGGACCTTGTTATTTATCATTTATCATGCAGTTCTAGGCAGAGGCCTAATTTCTGGCCATGAAAAAGTGGCTCAAAATCCGAGGATGTTAGCACATGGAGGACATGTTATGGGAGTGATTGGATGGTCTCAGTCACATTGAAGACTTATCATAGGAGTGACAGGGATTCTCGTTTAGTCAAGAAGCAAGTTATCACAAGGTTTGGACACCTGGAGGGGTTGGTTATCTCTTGAATATTCAGTAGCTCCTTAGGGAGGTTTGTAAAGTGTTGATCCATCGATTTTGCTTCCTTAAGGTGATATAGGAGGTCAAATCATATCATAGTAACTCTTTGTCAAGTGTTTACCTCAGTGAACCAGTTAGCTTGGGTAAATGTGGGAGGGGGGTGTTACAAAAACAAATATAAGTGATTCAAAAAGGGATCAAGATAGATAATTGAGGATTAAATAATCGATATTTTCCTTTTATATGTTGTGATTCACAATGTATCTAAACCCCCATTATTAGATGATCTATAAATTCAGGCCTATGTCCCATCCATTTCACCAACATGTATGCTTTATCAATTTAAATTTGTTTAATTTGAATTCAAAACCTCTTAAACAACTTTTGTAGAAAACAACTTCTATGGAAACAAATTCTGTTACAAACAAGTTCTATAACAACAACAAAATAACTATAGACTCCAAGACTAGGCCTAAGAAAAGAAACACTGTGATCTAAAAATGTTGATGCACCTCAATATTGTTCATTTGTAAGTTGTAGATCATGCAAAGGAAACCATAAAATCAATGCCAGAGAGAATCATCATTTGGTTATGGGAAAAAATAGATCTATGGACCATGCCTCAAAAAATAGTTACACTAAGTGTGAAAATTCATTTAGAAGTGGCAAGTTGTATATAATCAACACACATTTGAAAAAAATGCCTGGAACAAATTAAGTTGAGCAATAATGAAGAAAATACTGTATTGACAAAAGTTTGAAAAATTAATTTAAAATATTGTATTGACAAAAGTTTGAAAAATTAATTTAATTAATAATATACATAAAGTTATATTATTAAATATTATAATCATAATTATTACGAAAAATAGAGATTGAGTTTTTGTTTTTAAGCATACCCAAAATCATTTGTATGGAGAGATACTTTTAGAAACCAAGATTTGGGAATTGTTAGGCATGTTGTGTGGAGGTACACATTGACCAATTTGGAACAATCGTTGATGAGAAATAATGAAGGTCTGGTTTTCCATAGCCTAGTTTAAAGTTGTGAAGTCTTCTATATTTTTGGATGTGTAGAGCTATACTTGAGGAGGCCCTAATAAAGTGCTTGTAATACTTTAGAAAGCTTTAGAATGATAGTTTTCAATAAGGTAAAGAATGATTTGGATAAAATACTTGCACCTATTAAATCATCATGGCCTACATCTAGTATTAGTAATGTTTATAACGGTTTAATAGATGTAACATTTCATTCAATCATTGATTTCATGGTGTCATCCCATAATAACCCAATGTCCTAGAAAGTAGTGATTTCTCTTGGAAAATATGAGGATACACAATGCAGAGGTGAGTTTTACATACAAGTCATTAAGGATATATATGTTAATTCTTGTGTGTAAATTATCATTAATAATGCATGTATTTCCTACACTACTTCCATGATTGTAAAAAATAATTATCCACGAATATTTTGAACACCTTTTTTTTTTTTTTTTTTTTTTTGTTTTTTTGTTTTTTTTTTTTTTTTTTCTGTGTGGTTCATGGGGCACCAGAGGTGGGCCGCTACGTCCGCGTAAATAATCGGGGCAGCTCCACCCGAAGGGAACTGCCGTTCGGCCAGATCGGGCCTAACCTCGAGGGCGTCGAGGAGATTTGACCCTGTGACCTCCCAAACCGGGAGAGTACTATCAACGGGAACTCGACCATTTGAGCTATCCCTCGGGGCTTTTGAACACCTTAAATCATACATTCCTTGAATTTAACATTTTTATTATTTCTTCTAATGTGACATGGAGGACAACTTTCATTGACAATGCATGCAATAACGACAATTTCATACAAAAACATAGGAATTCCCTCACAATCTATAAAGAGTACAAAAATATATCTTTATTGAAGATTATATATATCTTATTTAACTACATATTCACCATGATTAAGAGGTTGAGGGATGTTAAGGTTGCACTTGGTGGCATAGTTATTTCAAAATTTTGGACTTTTTCAAGAAATATAAATCAAGATACTTTAAAAAAGGGCAAGGTTGCAATGTTGTATGATGGTTGATTGCAAGGGTAGATCTTACCATTAAGATCATGTTCTTTATAATTTTTTTAGTGTGGTAAGTATCCCACCATAATATATTTTCATGAGGGGTGGTACCCCATGATTAAGCCCATGAACATTGTTCTTACAAATGGTGAGTGCATTGAGTATGAGAAATCAACAAAGTTATTGTTCACTACCATACACAGTATCATCTTGAGCAAGTGGGAGAATAATTGCACACCTTTGCGTTTCTTATCTCACTAGTGGAATCCCAAGTACTATAGTGATGAATGGATCAATGTTGGGCCTTCACATATATTCCATTTTCACATGTATATATAGATTGCATATCGCAAGAAGGAACAATTTCTTAGAATATGCTAGGATAGAGCATCCCATGATGTGGTGGAAGAGGGATTTGTATAGTTTTTTGGGGATTGTGGGCTTTTACGCTACCATGAGAATAATTAGAGGCTATGATGTACTTGAAAATAAAGGAGTTAAGAATCCATATCCTTGGCAAGGAACTTATGGGAAATTTTTTACCATTCTATTGTATTTGGAAGTTAGGATACTCGCTCATGTTACTTCATCCCCTTTGCTTCAAGAGAAATTATAGTACATATGATAATTTATACACTTTAAATATAAGCCAACTTGTAAGGTCTAGTGGAAATATGATAATATATGTAAACTAACCTTTGTGACCTTACTTATATGATGCAACATGAGTGATTGAGGGTAAATTCAAAGATGTGGGATGCATTCCTTTATAATATGGATTTGGAAAATAGAGTTGAGTTGGCATTAGCCAACTTGAATCTTAATGAATAAGTGTTAGTGCTAGTCACTTTTGGTGATGGTGATCATCTCAATGGATCAACCTAATATCAACAAATGATTCTAACATTAAAATTTCCATTTATAGCATTAGTAACTTAATATTTATGTAATACACTTCTTTTTTCACATCACATTAAATAAGTCAAAAGGAAATCTACATATTACAATTTTAAGTTCTAAATTTCATTTTTATATTTATCATTAAATATTTAAAATTATTATATAGTTACTCATCATTAAGCATTAATATTGTATAATAATTAGTTGCATCAATATTTTGAATGATGTTTTCTTGCAAGAAAATTATATTTTTATATAATATATTAATTATATTTTTTTTATAAATTTTAAAACATGTGTGTCTATTGTAAGGGAGTAAACATGGATATGACTTTCAAATGGTTAGAAATATTTACCAATTGATAGTAAATGTTGTGAAAGTGGATACACATGTCTAAAATAATAACATTAATGTTGCGTTGTGTTATATGATTTCTACGACTAGCACCCTAGTTAACAGAGGGGTTAGAGGGGGGCAGAGTCCCCGCTTCGTTGCACCGACTGCGTAGTAGGGGGGTCATAGGGGGGTTTCAGTAGGGCAATTAGGCCCCTCTACAGGGTTCGGGGCAGCGGCCCGGGGAATTTTTTTTGGACCCTATATTAGGTGGGTGGGCCTACCTATGGTTTGGTGCATGGTTTTGGGCATGATGGTTTTCAGTCCATGGTATTGGATGCTTCAGCATGTATATATATGTATTGTAACATTGAAAGGAACATAATGAAAAATCAATCTGGCATGCCCGGTTTTGGGATCCAGGGGAAAATCTCTGTGTACAATTGTTTTATGTGTTATGCTCTTGCTATTGTTTATTTCCTGTTTTTAGAATTCGTATGTAGTTAATTTCTATACGGGGTTAAAACATAAAATTAAGTTGATAATGGATACACACACACACACACACACACACACTTTGTATTACATGAAAAGAAGATTACATAGATCAATGTATTTTTCTATTGGTATGTCCGGAGGGAAATCATATTAGTAGCATAGGTTAAATTCTTTTAGCTTACTAAGTTCTCTTCTAACTAGAGCATCTTGTAAACAAAATTTGATATAGATAAGCTAATTGTGTTAGACCTTTACATGTTGCAACATGGCTAAACAATAATGATTTCTAGAGATGTAAACCAAAAACTAGTGCATCATAACAACTAGCAGTTAGAATTGCAGGCATATGCGGTTGTTGGCCACCATCCTCATCCAAGGAAAATGAGACATTAGTGATCTATAGGCCAAAATAATGAATTTTTGACCAACACAATTGATTTTTTCCTCCAACTTTGCTAGTCTAATTGCATTTTCTTGTTGTGTGTTTGCTCGATTAGTGAGTGCTCACCCCATGATAATTTTGGTATGCCAGTAAATACTGATCACTTACATGTACATGTAAAATCATGACTGAGTGGAGGTACCAATATCATAGATACGATCATGAGTGGTAGCATCAACATGGAGGTTAGGAATAAGGTGTTTGTCATGGCACAATTTGGATTATACTCATGTAATTTCCTTTTGAACCAGTTCTGGAATAATTTCCTGATATCAAGTAGTGGATTCAGGAGCTCTGGCTTAAGTACATAGCTGGCAGGTGGAGGAATGTTGGGCGTAGGATCCCCCAAGGAAAGGTTTGGGGTGTAAAGACCAAATTTTGGCTAAAAATTATAAATCCAATGTAAAGACTCCGCATTTTGTGGGTGCGGAGCGTGAAGTTCTAAATAAGTCATAGGGTTGTCCACCCTCAATTTTGTAATGTAATGTCAACTTTAGAGGTCTACCCATGGTCCCTAGACCATGGGATTGTACAAATAGAGCGAGGCTCTAAGTTGTAAATAAGTCAATCTAAGTCAATGAAGGATGAAGAATTGAGTCTTATTTGAAGTGTAAGTCAAGTCTTTGGGTCATAGAGTAGGAGAAGGCTTTGTAGCTGAGTGCATAGAGGCCTAGTATTCCACAGCTGAGTGCGCGGACCTCTACAGCTGAGTGCATGGGGTGAGCCGAGTCTATAACCATGGAATAATAAATAAAGAGAAGTTTTCATATCAATTCTATGTAATTATTTTTTGTTTTCTACATTGAATATATTGGGTATAAATTGCATTTTTTTTGTTTATACGATGCACAAACATATCTGATTGTGTTGATTAAGTGAATGTGGGATAAAGTATCTATTACGCGAAGTTAACTAACAATTGTAAGAAGATAAGTAAGATATGTGTGTAACTTGGGGAGATAACACAGATCGCTACCCTAGCAACACGAAAGCATCTCAGCCCCTAGTTAGGGTTGCGTGAAAGGCGATCCTAATAGATCACGAAGGTCTCATAGGTTAGGACAATGCATGAAGTGACCTGCATGAAGGTAGGCACTGTTGGACTAAATCAACACCTCAGACATCTCAAGGGTGCGAAAACTTGGTTCTAGCATCCCCCGATACTACTTCAGGTCAGACTTCAATCCGCGCACCACAATATGATGCCGAAAGGGCCAGTAGTGTAGGGATTTGTTTGTCTAATTAACTCTGAACCTAGGTTAGGCACCAACAAGCCAACAAATGGTTCCGTTGCTGGGACCGTAATCTACATAGAGATGTCTGATGTCGTATCATTAGAATCCAACTAAGAAGGAAATTGGAGGTTGGTTGGATACGAGAATTCATGAGTTCGTGCCACAGGAGAACAAGAATCCATTACTGACAAAAGAAGAATGGTTAGACTGCTACCTGTACATAGAAATCCATGGGATATTCTTCGCATCTTTCCCTACTGAGCTGTGTGAGTAGATCGCGAAGCTAGAAGATAGCTAAGGAAGGTGGAAGCTCAATGGTCCTATTGTGTGGACCCCATAGTTGGTGCGCAGATTGGAAGCATTAAATGATAAGATCACGCATGTTGTTTATCACTGGCTCGATCTGATTATAGGAGGATTCATTACTATGTTCGTGGTAGACACTTCTGTCACCTATAGTGACGTACAACAACACTTTCTTAAAGGACCGCGAGCTAAGTACGTAAAGTCTTTGAATACTTGGATTAAAATGTTATTGTGTGAAAATAGGGTTATGAAATTACCTTGATGTTCATAGCTACGTGAAGTGGAAAAACGTATAGGAACAAAGGAAGTAAGGGACCAGAGAATAGCCCTTTGATTTCACCGCTGCGAGGGGATGAGGAAGAGCTCATGAAGGTCTCTCCATAAAGTGCAAACCATTTGATAAGGCAAAGAATTCCACACATACCACCCCCACCCACACTACCACCAGCTTCACCACCATCACCTCCACCTTCACCCATACCACCTATGCCACCACCGTGTTTCAATATGGCAAGCACAATAAAGTTTCTTGTGTTCAAGGGATTGGGAAAGAAAGCGATGTTGGTTAGCACTCTATAGGATCACAGGTTGACATGGTATGTTAAGCACTCAAATGATAATCTGAATGCAAGAATCGTAGATATCCAAATTGCACTAAATAAGGAATTTAGTCAATCGAAGTCAGAGCACAATCTATCATTGGATTCAAAGAGATCATGATGCTACTAGGCAGACTCCTTGGGAGCTAGATCAAGGGTTGAAGTATACGACTCACGAAGCTAATCTGAATCTGACAGATGGAAAGCACCATGAATGGTTTGTAGCGTCGCTAACACCACATTTGAGGAGCGTGTTGTCGGAATAGAAGTTAACAACTCAGGTAGATGCCTTAGATATCGCGATGAGGCTTCATGAGACCCCAATACAGGATCCTAACTTGGGAGTTCAATAGATCCTCGCACAGTTGAAAAACTTATGCCTTGAGATGCAAAGTCTGAAACAGGATAGGACAGCTCGACTAGAAGTACGCAAAGATGTGTGGTGCGTAAAACGCAAGGGTTAGGGTCATGATAATGACCACTACCTAGTGTTCATAAATTACCTCGTGGGAGGAGGACCAATTTCGTTAAGGCGGGAAGCATGAGCAGGACCTAGTGTGGCACCTGCTTTGCAATGCGTGATTTTTCAAATAGGTGGAAAGGATGCTATAGACAACTATCATTTGCTACAGAATTACTTGCAGAATTCGCATCAGTTGTTTTGTAATTTTTATAGGTCAGTGGGACACAATGAGTGTAGTTATAGAAGCTATGAGTTAATGATGGATAGAACTCCCACTTATAGAGTTCAATCTAAAATGTGACCCCTAGAATAGAATTCAGGAGTGGCGTGAATAGGATTTCAGGGGCACAGATGAGGCCGAGGTGGAGGAGGACCTAGAAGATGTTGCACACAGCTGATATGCTACAATTGCAGAGGGCCAAGACATTATGCCCATGATTGTACAAACCCAACACGTCTATCATGTCTATATTGTACTTTGTTTGATCATGATACAAAAGATTTTCCTACGCTGGTAGCTAGCATATGCAACAAGGGAGCACTACCACCTCCCCCGACTTAGAACCTGCAGATGATGAGGTTTGAGCTACACGAGGAAGATCCAAATGTTAACATTGTGCTCTGAAGTGGAATCGTGATAGGAGATGATAAGGGAAAGTAACTAGAAGATAGTACTTGGGTTCACAAAGCTCCGGTGAAAGAAGCGGAGTTTGATTTGGAGTGCACTTAGGAAACCTTCATGGAAACTAAGAAGAGCTTCTCTGATGCCTCCACTTCAGGAAGAAAAGACAGACTGGAGCTGGAGATGGGCCCATCTATGCTCACGATGTTCCTGGAAACATGCATGAAGTTATTGCGTGATAGTAAGGCTGTAAAAGGATTACAGGAACTCATTAAAAGATGCGTTGGGACCGCGCCAGGAAAACTGCGTGTAGTCTGGAAGATTGGAAAGCATAAGATGAGGACGGGAAGAGAAATGAGGCTAACCATGCAGATTGGAGAATATGAGATGGACCAAGTAATTTTGGATTTAGGATCAGAAACGAACATTCTGCTGAAGCAAACATGGGAACACATGGGGAGACCTATTCTGTAGTGGTATCTTATTTAGCTTCGAATAACAAACCAACAGAATATCATACCCATGGGGTGATTGCAGGGAATCGTTGTGGATATTGAGGGAGAGAGCACACTGGTAGACTTTGAAGTGATATAGATTTTTGATCACAACAATCCCTACTCTACTCTCTTAGGAATTGAGTGGGCCACTAACATGAAGGGGGTGATTAATCTGAAGAAGCACAAGCTGATTTTTGAGAAGAAGTCTCTACACGTAGTTATACCCCTAGATCCTGTTGAACGATTGCAATATATAGTTCTAGTCCACGACTATGAAAGTGACAATGATTTGGACTACATCTACAAGATAAACACGCGAGACCAAGACTAGGTAAATCCCACAGCGAATAGGAGAATTTCATGGGAGCATGAGAGCTCCTATAATTCGGATTCTGATGAGGAGATAGAGTGATGGAAGAATTGGTTACATGAGGTAACCACACTTAATTGTAATATGATGACAAGATCACTGCATTGTCTATCGACAGAAGTGTGAGACCTACCTACTTATGATGGGTTAGGTGGTAGATTGTTTCTTGGATAAATTTAAAAAGAGAGGTGCCTGAAAAGAAATGCTTCCAGGCCTTGAATTGGGTACTACACGCTACACCCGCAAGGTGCTGGGGTATGCACAAAGGGAGCTTTGATGACTGGCGTGAATGTAGAAGGATGATGCGCACATGGTTTGCCAAGCCTACAGTGTGATTGGCAGATAAATACAATGGGAAGGGTGGTCCACACGCACATCTAGCCAGGTGGTGCAGGGATATGGAAAACTACCTATGTGGATGCACATGAACTCCGTGCTGAGAAGTATGGTCAATAAGCATGTGTTGGGGGGGGCAAATGTGCAAATGGCTCTTTAGGCTAGAAAAACAATAAGCAGGAAGAACAATTGCGAAGAAGGTTATCCACATGGAAGCATTCAATAAGGTATGCAAGGTGCTGAACAAGGTATCTAACGTGTAGTGAAGTGATTGGGACCTGCGTTCACTCACAGTATTATGGGCTAATAGGACAACATGCAAGAACCTAATAGGACAGATGCCTTTTCAGCTGGTCTATGGAGTAGAAGCTGTAATGCCTACGGAGTATATCATGCCTAGTCTGTGCATAGCGGTGCCCACAGGTACGACAGACCGCGGAGCCTTGGAAGAAAGGCTCGCGTAGTTAGAAGAGCTTAAAGAAGAATGGTTGGGACTCGATGAAGAGATTCGGAAGGGTGAACTTAGGCTCCAAAGAGCCATGGATGAAATAGTTTGGTTGAGGGGGAAAAGCACCATGGCAGAAGTAGAAGTCAAGAAGCTTGAGGAAGGAATAAATAAGGACTTTCTTAATAGAAAGACTATCGTGATAGAGCAAGATGAGCTCGAGCACATTGACAAACTTGGTGACCACCGCTAAGAGTTTATCCGTTTGATGCATTGGAATGGACCATATGTTATTAACGAGCTCACAGATGGTGGTGCAGTGTAGTTGGTGAAGTTAAATGGCAAACTCTTCCCAGGAAAAGTAAAAGGTAGTTAATTGAAGCCATATATAGGTGGCCTGACCATCTGACTAGCCACGGGAAGCATAGTATTAGCACTCCTGGTAGATGAAAGGAGGTGCATGACTATAAACTACTCTACCTGAGAGTTTCATAATGTCAGGACCACACGCAGTAGCGAGGTGTCACAGGGTCTGTGACAGTGTAAGGGTAGCTGCACTACCACGCGAGTTGGCTAGAAAGTGACCATTATAGTCACTAGTCACGATGTGATGCTTGGTTTGAGACCAAATGGAGTGGGTGGCAGGCATTTAAGACAATCTTTATGGGCTAGATTTGGGAAAATCTACCACTAAGGGAGCATTAATGGATTGGATTTGGGGGGAACAGTTGAATTTGAATTCCAAAGGTGCTATAAATTGCAAAGGGTTTCCCAACAAATAACACTTGGCCATTTGAGAATTGAGCTATTGCATGCCCAGAGATTCAGGAACCCTGATCTGTTCGATCTTTTGAAGTCGAAGGAATTATTTGAGCACTTATGTGAACCATTGAGATATTTTTGGAAGAGCAGTATGGTCGTGCCAAAGGAAGCCATGCATATCAGAGAGATGACCACTGAAGAGGCCGCATAGTCCATGACGATAGGAGATGCCTTAGAAAGTGCTAGGATAGTCATAGAAATCCCTAAATCCCCGCGCATGCCGAGACCCAAGAAAGACAAGCAGCCTATGGTTCTGGTGCACATGTCCCCTAGAAACATGCTGAGAACTAAACTTACCACAAAAGAAAAGGGGAAGGTGATTATTTTGGAAGATTATGAGGAGGAGGAAGACCTTGAGGAAATCCTGGTAGAAGAGGAGGAGGACAAAGAAATGGAGGAAGAAACCCAGGGTGTAGATTTTGTGACCAAGTTGCCCGCATATGTTCCTCTATGGAAGGGGAAATCATGGGGGCCCAAGGACCTAGATGAGAGCAAGAGCTTTCTGCAAACTCTGCTGCTACCCGATGATATCGCTTTTGATGGATCTCACTTGGGAAGGGTGCCGCTGTAAAATTTGAAGACTCAGATCTCACAGACCACGATAAAATCCCACATTTGGCAATCGAGTAGCTAATGCGGCCAAACAAAAATATAGCAGCAGGAGTCATAGAGTTGGAGCCGCACAAGTGGTTGCTAGGAGTATAGAAAGTAGGGTGGTTAAGCCTACTCTGGGTGTCGCATTACCATCACACCCCAGTGACTATCTTTGTCATCAGGTAGCTGCTTTGTCTGGTGCATGATGGGTGTTTGTGGTTGGAGGAGCCCATCCCCATCATGGACCACCTAATTCAAAGAATTACTGGGCTTCCTTGTAAAGGGGAGGATCCAACGTAGATACTCGAGGGTAAAAATGATGATTTGGCCATCGCAGAGGCCATGAAGAAAAATTTCAAGTTCGAGAAGAAAAAGAGAGGGTACGTGATCTCCAATATCAATAACATTATGGTCAGAGTCGTGACACAGATACTGGCTGGGAAGGTTATGTGAAACTGTTGTGCGAATGAGGTGCCCGTGCCGGTGGTTGCACTTGCCGTGCAGTGCATAGAGGGGGTCCAGTTTAACTGGGTGGATTACTTGTGTCGATAATTCTTGGAAAATTGTCGTGAGGCATAGGAACAAGGGAAGACATTCCACTATGCATGGCTTCTCCTATCCATAGTGCTGGCAGCTTGGGAATTACTTGAGGACAACCAATTCCCCAAAATTGCGCAGGATCTGCTGGAGGCAACAAAGTAAGCTTCACTGTGGGCAACTAAAGATGTGCAGAGGATCAGAGACAACAAGATATTCTAGGTGTTCATGGAGATGAACATCAGAATGGGGAATAAATGCAAGCCGCAGTTATCACCCACTATCTATAATAGTCTATAGAGCTTCACAGAGTTCAAGGCAGACTTCCATCATGTGTATATTAGGGCACGCAAGGACCCCGCGAAGAAATGGAATGATCTCCCTTACCTGGACACGAATGATGTGATATTCACCATGCTTAAGTTGTGGCCACTAGAGTGGCGCACTCTAGCTGCCTCCACAGTAGAATTAGAGAAGTTCGCTACGTAGAGAAAGAAGGAGGAGGAAAAACTGCGAATGGCGCAGTTGGTAGAGAAGAGAAGCAACGAAGCAGCAGCAGCCAAGGTGTAGGAGGTGTGGGTTGCTGTGAAGATAGTAGAGGAATAGCAAAAGGCAAAAAAGAAGGAGCGTGAGGCCCAGAAGTCACCTTCACCTGAATAGGAGACAGAAAAAAAGGAAGGTGACACAGACCCACAGAGAACGTCCACCCATCTGAAGCGGTAGCGCCCGAGAGAGCAGGTTGGGTCACGAAAGAATTCAAAGGCCTCCAAGACTTCTTTCAACCTAATCACCCTTATTGGGGGGGGATCTCCATGACATAGGAGAAACAATGTGGGACGTCACTGTGGACGGCCTCCAGCAGGTCGGGGGTGTTGTGGGGAAAAGTGTCTATTCAGAACGACCTTATCCACCTAAGGTGTGACAGTGCCTTAGCAACAAACAGAGAAAACTACTTTTGTATTCTTCTTTATGAACTGTAAACGAAGAGGAATAGGATGAACCAACCTGTGTCTTGTGCTAGTCCTTTGATCCAATCTCTCTCCTCTTTGACAGCTTCCAGCTACCTGCTCCCTTACTTGCCCAGCTTCACCAAGTTCCTGCAAGATCACAGAAGAGGAAAACTACACAAAGACATGGATTTACACTCATAAATAACTTAGGATTAGATTTAAGCTAAACATGCAAATATAACAAAAACATCATTAATACACAAGCATGTAGGAGAAACTCAAATAGTTTTATTGATATAACAAGAAGATCCAGGAGGAGATACAACCAAGTGAGTCCCGATCTAGCATCAACCTCCCAGCAAAGGAATCCCTTCTTCACCTCCAACAAAGCATAAATCACCCAATGCACTGATCTCAATCTCAAAACCAACAACAATTCTCTGCAATGTACAAAATTCCAGCCTCCCGATCTCTGGGATGAGGGATCCATATATAGATGTATGCAAAGAGGATGAGTCAGCTTATGATTTGACTTGTGGCCTCTCTTTGTCAGTTCTTGCTTCCACTTGGAGACTGAGAGCCTCTTACTCATCCTTGGTCGAACTCAGTGAGGCAAGTGTCATTGGGGAAGATTCTGGAAGCTTCCATTGTCTGTCCACCTTGCGGAATGACACTGCCATTTGTCATTTCCCGCTCAGCGCACCTTGGTAGTGCATTTAGGTGCGTTGCAACACACCTAGCTAGTGTACTTGGGTGCTATGCAACGCAGGTAGCTAGTGGAGCAGCTGAAATGATCCTGATTTGACTGGTTCTGAGCAGTTTCTGGTGGAGAACTTCTGGGAGAAGCTGTAATTTGTTGACCTTGTTCCTTTAGGGGTAGGAACAACACATTTAGGGACTTAGGATCCCTTGGATTATGGACATTTCATGCTTAGAGCTGTAAGGCACAAAAATGTCTATAACAGGTTCCCCCTAAAGTATGAGGCCGTTTATCGGGTGAAATGCTTTATTAGGAGGATCTGAAGTTCTTTCAATGCTGGGAGGAGACCTGTAATAAGATACAATACAATACATTATCTTCATATTGTTTTCATGATCTAGCTGAGGCGGGCATTCCCATGCTCAGCTCTATAAACTCATTTTTATGTACACAGGACAGACAATCGTCTGATGGTAGACTGATGATTCTGATGGAGTCATCATCCTTTTGGTAGGATGACTATCTGTGCTGCAATGCTGTACATGTCAAATGTTTTTATTTTTCCTGAATATATATCGCATCCCGGATGGATGAAACTAGATCCGGGGTCTTCAATCTCGTCCGATCTTCACTCGAAGTACAAGTCGATCCATGTGAGAAATGTTTTGAAGTCGAACATGGAAAGACATCGCTTGATTACCAGTTGATGATGTAAACTGTTAACAAGCGCGAGAGGAATCACCGATAATGATGATGACCCTCAAGGTACTGCAGTACAATTCACGTGGTGTGAATAAAGGACTTGACATCGAACACCACGCAGAATATTTTGGTCGAAGGTCATTGATGTATACGTGTCGTCGGAAGTAAGAAACTTGCCACTGAGGCATGCAAGCTTCAAAGTACTGAAGGGGGTGTTCCTAGATCAACTTCTTGGATAATGAGCTGATGTCGACAAGAAGAGATCCATCAAAGGAGGGCCTTAATGAATCCCACATCAATGACACGGAACGGAGCAAATGATTTTCATGGAGGTGAAAACGATCTGATGATATATGGTTCAGGATGGCGGTCATGAAGGAATGAAGTATAATGTATGGTAGTGGATGGGACACGGGTGACTTCTCTGTATGACTTCTCTTGAACATGTCGGCGACACTTGTGATGGATTGGTAGCATTTACCCCAAATGTGGATGGTATGGCGTGACCATGGTGATGTGACCGGTGAATGAAACAACCCAACCCGACTCAGGCATGGAGCGGAAGTGTCATGTTCAAGAGCGACTTGCTACCAATAAAGATTCTTTGAGTTTCTTCCCAATTTTTCCCCAGTCATTGCTGACCAGTACCTCTTTATTTTTGTCAAGCTTGAGGAGGATAACATATGCTTGTTCTATAATTTGCCCTTCGGGCAAACCCATCGCTATGTTTTAACGAGCCTAGCGATAGTGAAACTCGTTCTCGTCTAAAGACAAGTTTGTCGCTATTAATCTTTTTAACGAGTTTAACGACAAAGATAACTCGGTCCTTTTCATTTTTAGAGAGTCTGAAAAGGTACGTAAAGGTAACTCCGAAATTCCTTTTTCATCATCTAATCCCTTAAGTCCGAAAAAGTATAAAACAATACAGAAGGGATGAATTTTCGATAGTTTTAACGAGCCGAACAAAACAAGCGCTTGATCTTTCTGTGCAATAATCCCTCAGGTCCAAAAAAGATTAAAATCTAGAGGAGGGATAGCACTTCCGGTCGCTTTAACGACCTGGAAGGCCAAAACTTGGCAATCTTTTCATATTTTATGAGTTAGATGAAAAGAGCTTAAAGAAGACTCGTCTTTTGAGGAACGAGTGATAAAAATGGGTAGCAGCTGATTCAAGGTAAGGTTTGGAATTTTCCAATCACGGCAGTGTCACAAGGATGGCTAGTGAAATCACTGTTCGCAGCTGTTCCTCAAAATGGGTAAACAATCAAATGGAGGTGAATGATCGGCCAATGGAAAAGTGGAGGTGACGGTGAAAACACGACCAAGGATTTAATGGCTGATAATGCTATATTCACGTTGGTTATTTATCGGAGGATAGTTCATTTTTTAACGAGCTTAAACGCAGATTGAAACACTTGCTCAGTCTTATGTTTATTTTTTAACGAGCTTGAACTATGTGCTAAAACTACTCGATGATAAGTTTGCATGCCCCCAGCATAATAACGCAAATCAAGGTGAATGCCCCCCAAGCTTCATTGCATTCAACTCGGTGGTTGGAATGAAGGTTTACCTTTGAGATTTGAAAAGGGGATTTGTTTCATTTTTTAATGAGGTTGATACAGTAAAAGAACTTTCCTCATGACTCTTTGTTTCATTTTTTAATGAGGTCGACACGAGATAAGAACTGTCCTCGGAGTCCAAATCCATTAGATATAGAAGGTTTCATATTCCACTGTGGCCACTTCCGCCAGATTACTCAGAGGCGGTAGGGCAAAAGTACCCATTAAGGCAGGGTCTTTTAGGAGACCTACTCCGATATTTTGGAGCGAATGATTGCTTCCATGGATCATTGGAATGCTTCCCGTAACTTGTGAATTGTTGGGGAGAAATGTTTGTTGGTCGACGATTGTAATTCCTCCTTGGAAGAGAAATGCAATCTTCCTGAAGTAGGTCGACACAACTGCGGCCATGGCATATATTCAAGGTCTTCCCAATAGGATGTTGTAATCAAGGTTTCCATCGATTACTTCAACATCAATTTCTACTGTTTTCCCTCCTAGTTCAACTTTCAAGTTACTTAGGATACCATATGGTGTATATGTCCTTCCGTCGAATGCTTTTAATGTCGTCGAAGATCGCGACAAGGTTGGAGATCCTAAAGTTTTCCAGCAACTCATCGACATAATGCATGTAGATGCCCCCTCATCAATAATTGTTCGATGAACAGTTTTGTTGAGGGCTTTCACTTGAATAAGGAAAGCTAGTTGAGCTGGTAATTGAGGGTCATATCCTCTATGATCAAAGGCCACAAAATTGGAATCCATTGGGTCAATCCCACCTATCGCTGATAATAAAGCTTGCTCTTAGGAGAGGCAATTTTGCAGTACCTCGAGTGTCGACATAGCGGACGGCGATTGGGCCAAGTCCTCTATTATATTATAATCCTGTGCTATTTTTGCATGAGGATTAAATGTCGATTTGTGTACTACTCCCTTTGGCAACTTTATCATTTGTTCAGGAATGATGGGTGGCACAACTTTGGTCAAAGTTGTTGTCGAACTACTGGGTTGTTCATTAGCCTTGTTATTCGACACCTGTGGATTCCCGTAATCTTTATTCCTTGCCAAAGCATAATTTTGCTGCTTTGAGATAGACAACATAAGCACTTGGGATCGGGAAGCATTTTGATTAGCAACCAGTTTGGTTCCCAGGCTTGGAAATGGATCAGTCAATACTGCTGAGGTTTTTGAACTCTTAAAGAGTTTCTTAACTTCAGCTTTATGTGGACAATCTCTCGTCCGATGATCCTCATCGCATATATGACACCCCGCAGGGGGTTTCCTTTGCCCAGAAGGGTTTGTAGAAGGCTTTTCAGGAGATGACTCATCCTGCTTCCTTTTTCTCCCTTTCTTTTTCTTCTTGCCCCCTGGTTGCTTCAGTTGTTTGCCCTTGTCAGTCGACACAGCATTTACTTCCAAGGCAAGAAGTTCCTCATTTGCATTTTGACTAGAAATCTTACAGGCCTTTTTAGATGTAGCCTTTGTCGATTTCATGTTTGTCATGCCAATCACGCCATCGATGGCATGAGAGTCATTGTTTGATTTAGGAGGAGGAAGAACTGAGAATTCCGGTCTAGGGGCATCAGGTATTTTATCGTAGAGCGTGCCGGACTGAGTGTAAATCAAGTCCAAATATTGCGCACGAGCGATAACTTGCTCTTCTGTGACGACTCCCCCTTTTGCCACATCTTCCGTGATGGAAGGTAGTAATGACTTGATAAACCATTCAGCTAAAAGCTGATCAGGAACATACGTTTTTACCATTCTACGACGACGTCGCCACTCATGTATATGATCAGATATGTGAGTGGCCGTCGTTTGTTTGAAGTTGGTAAGGAGTTCTGTTCCCGTTTCATACCTTATTGGTAATTGAAAATGGGTTAAAAAGGTTGTGGCTAGGGTACTGAAGTTGTTGAATGAAGCTCTAGGCAATTCGATATACCATTTTGCTACCGGATCAATTAACGTCCTCTAAAAAAGGCGAAGCCTAATCGAATCAACGTTTAGGGTGTTTGATGAACACCACAGATGAAAGGTCATCACATGATTCGATGGATCTTCACCCGGATTTCCATTAAATTTAGGAATATCTGATGGAAGTTTATGCGGAATCGCTGGCCACCAAGCGGCATAAGCAATTGGATCATTCGTCAGCCGATTTAGATCTGGTAATTCTAGAGTTGCTACAAAGGGCAACTGTTGATTCAGGTTAGGTGAAGCATACCCAGGATAAGATGGAATCGCCTGAGCAGTGGGTCTTTGCATACCAGCATAATGTATTTGATGCTGGCAACTTTGACAAGGTTGATGGGCATAACCATTATAGTATGGTTGTTGATAACTGCTTTGGAAATGCAGTTGCCCATTACTTACAAAGACTTGTTGCTCAGGTCCTTGATATGATTGCTGGAATTGCAGTTGTTGAGATTGAACCAGCCCTGGTTGTTGGACCATTTGCTGTTGTCCAATACTGGATGATTGACCAAGATGAGGAGTCATAGTACTTGTTTGAGCCTGAGTCGCTCCAGATAAGGAGGCACTAACCTGAGGTTGTGATTGAGTTGTCGAGACAAGAGGTTGTTGTATTGCAACCTGAGAAACTTGGGGTTGACATACAACAGGTAGCGCTTGTACTTGCGACGCAATCACCATACCAGGTATAGTGGGAATATTCGACACAGGGTGGACTGGTTGCATTGAATATGCAACCCTTGGTTGCTGAGGCAGTATTGGTATCCAACCGCTGGATGTAATTCCAGTTTGACCTGAACTTTGTTGTAAACTCCCATATGGTTGTTCTCCGGGAGGGAACAATGAAAAGGCATACTGCCCTCCATATGGTGGAAATCAAGTACTTAAAGGGTAAATTGGCCTTTGAAGACACATTGGATCGATTTGTTGAGTTTCAACATAAGAAATACCAGATGATAATCCGGATGAAGGAATAGGAACTGACCATGTCATTGAAACAGTCCCTAATTGGACTCTGGCTTGTTGTTGATAACTTGCCGGGACAGATGATATACCATCGAACATCATTGGAGTAGTAGCAGGAGGCTCTGCCACTGCTGCATCGGATGACACAGTCTTGGATGTTGATGGTTGTTTAGACATATCTAGTCTATCCAAAAGATTTCCTAGCGATTCTACAAGAACTTGTGATGAAGGGAGACTAACTTCGAAGATCAACGAGGGAAAGGTGATGATTATTTCGTTTAAAATAAATTTTAGACGCTTTGACACAACTTGTTTTTTCAATTTTTAAGAGTCGAGAAAAAACAAAAGATGACTCTAGTCTCCTTCGATTTTTAATGAGCCTGAAGTGACAAGTGCTTAGATGGACCTTTTCTGTTAAGGAGTCTGAAAAGGAACGAAAGGGACTGCTCTGGAGGTCTAGGTAGAGGGAGTACCAAACCAATCGCAAAATCGCAGAATACTTTTTAGGGTACGGTAGTCAATCTTCCCGAATGCTGTGTTCGGTGCATTGCGATCAGTAGGGCGGCCAACACGGCTTCCTATGGATAAAGGTTTTATGCCTATAGGGGTCTCCCAATATATACTCGACGGTACATGGGAGCACAAGTCCGTACTGGCACTTATCGTCTCAAAGTGGAGGAATCACCCAACCATTAGTGAGGACAACAGTTACCAGGTTTTACGACGCCGGAACACGTCTCTAGCCTAGACCTCTAAATGTTGTGCGTTATGTTACAAAACGTTGTTAAGTTCATTGAATTTATTTTAGGTTGATCTTTCTTATGAAGTTTGCCTTTTGGGTTCACCACGAGATGTAGATGTAATTCCTAAAATGCAATCTAAAGATGATAAGCAAGCTTTTATCTCTTTTCAGCAATGAAAATCCTAGCTACAAGGGGAAAAGAAAGACACAATCTTTTCTCAAAGAGCAAAGAGCACACTGTAAATGCACTTTTCCTAAATCAAGCCAAACAGAGTGTCAATATGCAAATGCACTTGTGCATGTATTTGTTTTTCACTTTCTTAATATTGATGCCTAAAAAGAAAGTTGTTGTACAAATTTGAATTCGCTTTCAAGTGTAAAACACAAACAAGCTTCTTTTTGAAATCAAAAGGTAGAGACGATTATGACACTTTATGATTTTGAAGTAAACACTTGTTTCGACACTAGAAATTCACAAATTCAAGCCAAAGGTAAAAGTAAAAGCGTAATCGACTGTCAACAGCAAATAAACTTTCTCCTAAGATCAAAATTGACACTTACGACAGATCTAAATCCAAGGACGACAGTATGACTAGTTTACTTTTGCAATGGGAAACTGTAAATGACGTAACAAACACACAAAAACAAATACAGTTTCTTTTATACAACTGAGGCGGAATTAAGGCAAAGAAAAGGGGCTTTTAAACAGACAAACACATTGATCACAGGCTGTAAAAATCAGAGGCAAAACTGGAAAAAGTGAGCAAAGAACCTCAGCTAGGCAGGGCTAGACTGATCAACGCACCTGCTACACAGAGAAACTGAATTGCAACGCAGGTAGACCTCTCGGGAACTGCGCTGAAATGCAGAGTCTCTTCACAGAGCCTGCGCTGGAGCAGAAACGAGAATTCTCTCCGGGTTCTGGGTCACGGTTTGCAATTTAATCTATGGTTTTTGGTCGGGTAAAAGCAATTAGTAATCCACAATCAGAGGGTTGATTTACAAGAGGTTTATGAGCTATCACAAAGGGTAATCAGATCATTTGTGAATCAACTTGTTCAGATCATAAACAGATCCAGTGAATGGACTAGAGTAGCAGATGTCTACTTTGCATTTGTAAATGGCAAATGCAGTTCGATTCGCTACTCCTAAGTTTATGAGATGAACAACAATAGAAACACAAATAAACTAACTAGACACGATCCCCAGCGGAGTCGCCATTTTGTTGTGGGGAAAAGTGTCTATTCAGAACGACCCTATCCACCTAAGGTGTGACAGTGCCTTAGCAACAAACAGAGAAAACTACTTTTGTATTCTTCTTTATGAACTGTAAACGAAGAGGAATAGGATGAACCAACCTGTGTCTTGCGCTAGTCCTTTGATCCAATCTCTCTCCTCTTTGACAGCTTCCAGCTACCTGCTCCCTTACTTGCCCAGCTTCACCAAGTTCCTGCAAGATCACAGAAGAGGAAAACTACACAAAGACATGGATTTACATTCATAAATAGCTTAGGATCAGATTTAAGCTAAACATGCAAATATAACAAAAACATCATTGATACACAAGCATGTAGGAGAAACTCAAATAGTTTTATTGATATAACAAGAAGATCCAGGAGGAGATACAACCAAGTGAGTCCTGATCCAGCATCAACCTCCCAGCAAAGGAATCCCTTCTTCACCTCCAACAAAGCATAAATCACCCAATGCACTGATCTCAATCTCAAAACCAACAACAATTCTCTGCAATGTACAAAATTCCAGCCTCCGGATCTCTGGGATGAGGGATCCATATATAGATGTATGCAAAGAGGATGAGTCAGCTTATGATTTGACTTGTGGCCTCTCTCTGTCAGTTCTTGCTTCCACTTGGAGACTGAGAGCCTCTTACTCATCCTTGGTCGAACTCAGTGAGGCAAGTGTCATTGGGGAAGATTCTGGAAGCTTCCATTGTCTGTCCACCTCGCGGAATGACACTGCCATTTGTCATTTCCCGCTCAGCGCACCTTGGTAGTGCATTTAGGTGCATTGCAATGCACCTAGCTAGTGTACTTGGGTGCTATGCAATGCAGCTAGCTAGTGGAGCAGCTGAAATGATCCTGATTTGACTGGTTCTGAGCAGTTTCTGGTGGAGAACTTTTGGGAGAAGCTGTAATTTGTTGACCTTGTTCCTTTAGGGGTAGGAACAACACATTTAGGGACTTAGGATCCCTTGGATTATGGACATTTCATGCTTAGAGCTGTAAGGCACAAAAATGTCTATAACAGGGGGGGGGAAACCAAATGGTGTTGGGGGCCCTCTAGGCACAAATACAAGAGTTGCAGGTGCGCACTCCTTAGGCTGGTACTTTTTCAACCAATCTCGTAGTAGGTATGGCCACGGCAGAAGAAATGTCCCGTGTCCACATGACTAACACTGTAGTGGTGCCGGAGGGAGCATTGGTTACAAAAAATGAGGCTGATAAGCCTATGGTCAATGCACTAAAGGGAGTTGGTATAAACATGGCTATGCTCCCTTTAGAGATGCTCTATGTTCTATAGGATGGAGTGACTGCACAACTACAAGCCAGGGAGGGTCGCACACTCTAGGTGATGAGCGAGCAATGTATTAATATTGAACAATTGAGCCTGCAGCACGACGAGGTCGTGACACAGAACATGAAACTAGTGCAGGTGGTTGAGGAAGCCTACCAGATAGTCTGTGAATTGGCTATCCTAGTAGAGGAACAAATGGAGGTGAACATCTAGAGACTAGCAGCAAGGGTGCACAAGGTGAACGAAGAAATGGCTAAGGTTCAGCTCCATAGTTGAGCTACAATTGAAGGCGCAACCTTCAACTCCACCAAAGGTGAAGGAACAGTGCACCAACACCATTAGAGTAGGAATAGCGGAGATCAACGGTGCAGTGAAGGACTGCACCAAACTATTTGAAGAGTCATTCAAGGTCCTTACCACTCTATAGGAGAAACCGAACATACAGCGCTTAGAAACAGAGGCGCACGAGCTGCAGCAATAGTACGATGAAATAAAAGGGACTGTGTAGATGATGGCCCTTACACAGAGACTCATGCGGATGTAGCAGGCAAAAGCGCTCAAGGAGCAGGTAGACGTTGTGCGACATAAGGAAGCTATCTTGAAGGCATGCGTATAACCATGGTATGATGAGGCATTCTTCATTACAGCCTCGATCGAAGCCAAGCTCGTGCAGATGTAGGGACACGGGAATAGGTGCAAGGTAGCAGTTGAACTACAACAGTCTCTGAACAATGCATCCAGGAAGTGTAGCAGGCAACTGCTCAGTGCACTGCCGATATTGCAATAGTCTAGGCAGGGATGGGAGGTCTCTGCCTGAAGATCTCCGCACCGACAGAGTGACTCGAGGGTGAGTCACGCTGTTTGTGTTGGGGCTTAAAGCCCAGATTTTGGCTAAAAATTATAAATCCGATGTCAAGACTCCAGATTTTATGGGTGCAGAGCGCGAAGTTGTAAATGATTCATAGGGTTGTCCACCCTCAATTTTGTAATGTAACGTCAACTTTAGAAATCTAATAGAGCGAGGCTCTAAGTTGTAAATAAGTTAATCTAAGTCAATGAAGGATGAAGAATTAAGTCTTATCTAAGGTGTAAGTCAAGTCTTTGGGTCTAGAGTAGGAGAAGGCTCTGCAGCTGAGTGCACAGAGGCTTGGTAGTCCGCAGCTGAGTGCGCAGACCCCTGTAGCTGAGTGCGCAGGGTTAGTCAAGTCTGTAACTGTGGAAGCATTAATAAAGAGAAGTTTTTGTATCAATTTTGTGTAATTATTTCTTGTTTTCTGCATTGAATATATTGGGTATAAATTTAATTTATGTTGTTTATACGGTGCGTGAACATATTTGATTTTGTTGATTAAGTGAATGTGAGATAAATTATCTGTTACGTGAAGTTAACTAACAATTGTAAGAAGATAAGTAAGATATGCGGTGTAACTTAGGGAAATAGTGCATATTGCTACCCTAGCAACACAAAAGCATCTCAGCACCTGGTTAGGGCTGCGTGAAAGGTGATCCTAACAGATTGCGAAGGTCTCGCAGGTTAGGACAGTGCGTGAAGTGACCTGCATGAAGGTAGGCACTGTTGGACTAAATCAACACCTCAGACATCTCAAGTGTGCGGAAACTTGGTTCTAACATCCCCCAATACTTCTTCGGGTGAGACTTCAGTCTACGCACTACAGTCTGATGCCGAAAGGGCTAGTAGTGTAGAGATTTGTTTGGCTAATTAACTCTGATCCTAGGTCAGGCCCCAACTAGCCAACAAGGAAAATTGGCAATCATTCTAGGAGAGACAAAGTAGTCCCCCTACCTACCACCTCTACATCCAATTTCTAATCTATCACAGGGAATTATTATAGGTTAAAGACAAAGGGATAGGGGAACAAAACAGAAGAAATAGAATAGGCATGTGATATGACCAAGAAGAACAAGAGCTAAAATGAGATGACTACAACCTAGAAGTAACAACTAAAAATATTGAAGATGAGTGATGTAGAGAGCCTAATAGAAAGGAATGGATAGAGGCTTGTCTGGAGTGGTAAAGGAAGACCCAAATGAAGGTCCTGACAATCCCTATAAGGAGGAAATCTAAGGTGGATAAGGAAATGTATATAATACAAATTAAATAAAAGAGGGAACACGTGTAGAGTATGCACTAAGAGGAGGTGATATTCATTAGAAAAAATAGTGGAGACAAAAAATGGAGCATGTCTATAATACCCAAGAAAGGGATATGAATCCAAAATGCAATGATCCCATAATTGAACATTCATTTGCAAAAAGATATAGAGATGAAAAAAGGCCAAGTTGAGGAAACTATAACCAGAAATAAAGAGATCTATACAAAGAGGTTGAACACAAGTGCTCTTATGAAGGCAATTAAGGAGAAGCTTGTATATATTAGCGCAACTATAGTGGCTCATGGCATGTTCAACTTTTAGAGTAGTGCATTCTTTCAGCTCCAAATTATTTCCAATGCTAAGAGGCTAAGCACCAATAGGCCGATAATTTAGAGACCAAAAGAAATAATTACACTTGAAATGGGATCTAGAGCTTGAAATTCCAGAAGAGTTGAAATTTGCATGAGTCCTATGAGCAATTTAACTATTAGGTGAAAGTTCACATGGTGGGATTCTTGATTGCATACCAATGTCATCAATCCATAGAAAATTCTATCCCAATTATGGTTTGATCATGGAGGAAAGTTGTTGTGATTTCCAACTAATACCTTATGTACTCTCCTCTACTTCCCACATGGATCAAATGACATCTCCTTTGGTACAAGCTTCATTCCATCACCTTTTATAAGACCAAAGCACATGCATCGCACCAGGTAGGGTGGGAGCCACAACCCCCTTTCAATTCCATCATCACCATTTCAAGGTAGGGTGGAAGGGCCTACTCATGGGTACCCTCCTTTAGGGATATATTAAAAAGATATAAAACATATGTTAGATTAAAGTTATTTGAAATAAATTGGAGGCGCAAGAACTCTACTCCTAGTATTATATAGTATTTATACTATAGAATTTTAAACACTACTACTAATATTAATATGTGTCACTTTTGAAATATATTAAAATTTACAATTAAAATCTTATATTTCTATCTACATTAATAATTAGATAAACACATTTAACAAAATAATGAAAATTTACCATCCATATCTATATCTATACACACACACACACACACACACACACTTGGAAAGAAAGTACATGACACTCTAGAGTCCCCAACATTTTATGGAATCAAAGAGAGTTGAACCCATGATCAACAACAACTAGCAACAATATCAAAGAGCTTCATGTCTGGCTCCAGACTTGAGTGAACCCTTAGGGATATATATATATATATATATATATATATATATATATATATATATATATATAACTTTATTGCTTTTATAAAATAAACTTAGTTATGCTGAAAGGAATGTTTATTTTGGAATAGAGATGCCATAATTTTAATTTAATTATAAAAAAATATTAGGTGGATAGTAAGGATTTAACCTCCATGGAATATTCTAAAATACTATTAGTATACACAAATCAAAGGATGACATTTATCTCCATTGTAGCTATGTCCTTTTGCCACTTTTAATTAAACAAAATATCATATGAACAAATGTCATATGAAATGAGTTATGTTTTTATGGGCATGTTTTATTGATAAGCCATGGTATTGGCCAATGGTATTATAACAAATATTATTCATACATTAAGAATCTCCATGGTGAAGTGGGGGTAAATGTTCATGGATAAGAATCTTGTTCAATGTCTATTCAAATGTATACATGTTAATTAATTTTATAATTAATAATAAAAAAAAGATTTAAAATAAAGTTATAATTCAATTAGTTTTAGGATTTTTTTAATTCTAAGAAAATGATCTTTACTATAAATTAAGTGCTTTGATGTTTATTATGGATTGATACCTCTCAACATTTACTATCTAGCTAATTTATATGGTTGTGCTAGTATATACGGACTTCAAAGATTTAGTAAATTTGAAATATTTTTTAGTTCTCATTGGAATATGCTAAGCAATACTTCTCTTTTAATATGAAAATATAATAAAAATCAATGACATGGCTGATTGGTGGCAACAATAGGCTAGAACATTGATTTACTAGAGTTTCGTGTTTAGTATTGGCTCAAAGAAAAACATACATGCACAAAAAATTATGCATATTAGCAACTATAAAATAAGTATTATTGAGTTTTGTAGTCTTTACTATATATTAATATTTTAAATAAAAATAGTAAAAATATTTTTAACAACATAAGTGTATGTGATAATTGAATAAATATAAAAAATATTTGCATTTTAATTGCATAATATTGAAGATTAGTATTTATTAATACCAAAAAATTTATTAATATAAATATGTTTATACTAAAAAATAATTTCCAAGTTCTCATTTCCTTGGAGTTGAAGCTCCCAAAAAATTCCCATGTTCTCAAAGCCATTTCCATCGAATTGATGACATTTGTTCTCATCACTAAGATCCCAAAAATATGGAAACAAAGGGAATATGTTTATAGAATGATAGTAATGGTTCTCATGTAACATCATACATACATACATACATACACAGACAGAAATATGTGTGTGTGTGTGTGTGTGTGTGTGTGTGTGTGTGCGTGTGCGTGTAATGTTCCATGTCAAAAATTCTATTGTCATTTGACTTTATTTCAATATAAAAAATACTAAATGTTTGTACTGTTATTGTTTGTGTGATCATACGGTTTTAACTATTAAATACTAAATATGTATATATCTTATCCTTTTTTAGCTTGAACCTAGAAATTTCTAATAATAAACATTCTCTTAATGAATAAATTCCCTTAAATTAGAAAACCATTAGGGGAATTTTGTGGTGAAAAAATGGGTCTCAAAAATTTACTAACAAAATTTACTTTAAAAAAACAAATAGGATTTAAGATAGTGATGTCATCCCCAGGGGAAAATATTTTGGAGGGAAAGGAAGAAAACTACATTTTAAATTGTATATTTGGCTTGTCTCCTTGTAGGCTCACTCAAATTTCAAGAGTAGAAACCCATTGGATGCATAATTAAGCTCCACATCGAATGGGTACCAACAATATATACTTTTGAGTAGATCCACATAAAAAAAATTAAAATACACGAGAAAAATGAGTTGAAACACACTTTTCGCATGTATTTTATTTTTATTTTTTTTGGATGTGGATCTACTCGAAAGTATGAATGGTATGTACTTGTTGCATGTGGAATTTTCGAAATTTGAGTGAATATACAAAAATATAAGCCAAAAATACAATAAAAGAACTATTTTCTTTTATTTTTCTTTAAAATTTTGATAAGTCCTATTTTATTATTTTAACTATTATTCTATTATTTTCTTCAGGAGGGCTATTTTAGTCATTAAAACTCCCTAGTGAAATATTAAATTGGTTAGGATTATTCATAGCTCCTACAATTCTCAACCATTCATTGCAACCACATGACAATTTACCACTGTTGAGAACAAAATATGTATACACAAACTTATATGCCTAACATAAAACATGGATCTTGAACAAGAAGGAAATTTTCATATCTAAAGCAACATCTTTAAGCCATGGAGGTGCATTCCCTCATTCTAAGATACTAAGATCTCATGAGGCCATGGAATTTATGTTAGATTAAACTTGGCTTGGAAATGAATCAAAGATTTTAAAGTTTACAATCAAAGTTTTCAAACTCATGGTCCATGTGACTCATAATATGTTTCTCATAGTATTTCATGTAATGTAGCTTATAAATATGCTTCGAATGCTTCGTGGTAGGATTCCAAAAGTTAGAAGGTGTTAGGATCACTTTTCCATTAGGTTATACATATTTGGCCAAAAAGTAATCGAAGATCTTTATGATTTGTTTTTCTTCCGAGGATTTTCAATGATAAAATTTTGTTGTTGTTATGTGTGTATTTGCTTGTATTTTGTGTATCTTTCCTTTTTCATATTTCCAAAAAATAGTATTAGAGTCTTGGTTGACTTGCAAATTCTATCGATAATGACCGACGAATTTCTTAGATGATGGTTTTGAGTGCTTGAAATATATAGAGATGTTATGGAGGCTAACTAGGTGGTTGCATAAAGTCGCATGCAAACAATATTAGTTCATTAAAAGATTTGCATGTAAGTGAGTCTAGTACACACCAAATTTTATTAACTGATATGTTTTAGACTCAAATTGGGTAATGTCGTGAGCTTGGTGAGAACA
Organism: Pinus tabuliformis; assembly: GCA_031772625.1. Taxonomy (NCBI): domain Eukaryota; kingdom Viridiplantae; phylum Streptophyta; class Pinopsida; order Pinales; family Pinaceae; genus Pinus; species Pinus tabuliformis. The sequence goes on from CM062816.1 coordinate 1,426,143,776, forward strand.
CTTTGATGGAGTATATAGTATGAGAAAATAATTAAAGAATATTATATCCATTGGTGATTGTTGATGACAACCATTCCATATTTCATTCAAAACAAGTGGAATTTGTTTCTTTCTAGGATTGTGGTGCTTCCCACAGAGAGCTTAGGGATGATGTGATTTTCTATATTTTTCCATGATGATTGTGGCATGTTTGGTTGTTCAATACATACAAAAGTGCTCTAGAAATAATAGAGGAAAATATGGGAGCCATAAAGTTTCACTTAACTTTAGGAACAGTGAGAAGATTGTCCGCATATTGGACATAATTTCATGTTTGGGTGTCATTTCCATTTTTTCTACATTTGATGTTTGTTTTGGAGGATGTGATCTATCTATTACAAATAATGGATGTTCTATGGGGAATGTGATTGAATGGGATGATTTATGCCTATATGTAACAAGTAAGAGTGCATGGAAGGATGGGTTGAGGAGAGACAATAATTATTGTGTTTTAGTGGCATCTAGTTAGAGAATGGTGTAAAAAAACTATAGTGGGTTTGACAGATGATGGCCTGGAATCCTAGAGATTGAAGTGTGGCATAGTACTTTCAGTGCCTCTAAAACACAATGGTGTTGTGCATTTTGGAAATACTAAGACTACTTGGTGAATCTACACTAGGAATGTAGTGAGCATACTAATGGACACTAGGACTATTAATGAATAAATCTAACTAGCTCACTTGAATGAAGAGAAATTCATGTTGAAAGAATGACTATGAGAGTGATTGGATTATTACAACCATCATCAAATCCTATTGCCAAGTGCTATATATTGACCACGTACTTATGGAGACATGCATGGATGGAAATATAGACAAGAAATTGAAGCCCTTGTGGAGAATGTGAGGAAGAAAGAGAAAATAAAACTTGTTATTAGATTCTTGGAGGCCCTGGCGATGTGAATAGGGAGATTGATATATTACTATTAAGTAATTAGAGTCTATGAGTGATCAAATCTTAATATATAATTTTAGTCCAAGTTGTAAAGCCTAGGCTTAGGCATGTTGGACTCCATAGGTTTCTTGTAAATCCCATTATTCAAGCATACATGTCATAGAATGGTGGTGCATGAAATTACCCCTCTCATGGATAAAGAGGATGTTTGCTAAAGTTGTTGAATGAACCATTTGAATAATTATCAGGGTAGAAGGTATACTCCTATGCCAACTAGATGTTCTAGGAGATGATTAAATCTTTGATTAATGGGGCAATTTTGAAGTAATCTTGAATTGTGAGATGGTTGGGACCAAGTTATGATTGAGGAGGTTATGTAGTTGCTTGGATATGAGAACATGGATTTGTCAAAGAAGGTATCCTAATATTTGAATGATTCACAAGTGAAAGATGCAATAAGAGGTTGTTCACAACATGATAGAATACAAGAATGGAAATGAAAGAAAATGGTAACCTTTGTAAGGGTTGGTCAGATAAAAAATGGTGATATTGACAAATAATTTAAAATAAATAAATAAATAAATACTTAAAATAAATTTACTTTGGAGATGAAATTTTTTAAATTACATGTAAATGAGCATGTAAAACTTGGTTAGGCACGTGTACCTCTGGTAAAGTATAGAGTGATATGAGAGCATTCATGATTCCCATATACCATTGTTATAATCTTTTGAGGGGATTAAGTTTTGATAATTTCCCCAAGTGAAATATCAATTAGTGAGTGTTAGAATAAGTTGACTTAGGAATGAGTTAAAGAGTTTTAAGTCTACATTAAGAGTTTTAAGTCCATGGTTTATGTGACCCATGGTATGTTTCTGATAGTGTTACATGTAATAAAGATTAAAAATATTCTTGGGATACTCTTTAAGGAACTATAATTGAGTAGGCATTGAGCTCACTTGGGTATTACCTTGACCAAATTTAGCCATAGAGTAATCAAGGATATTTATGATTCATTTTTCTATAAAGTATTTTAGGGTAAAATATTATTATTGTCATGGATGTATTTTATTTATATTTCCTTATTTATTTCCTTATTCATTTATTTTATTCCCCTTTGATGACTTATAAATCGAAATTTGTTAATTGATATAACCAACTTTCAATATAGTTTTCTTTTACTTATGTTTAATAAATTTTTGTTTTATTATAAATTGTATTTATATTATATTGAATAAAAAATGCTTACCAAAAAGTAGCAAGTTAATTATTATTTTATTTTTTGAATAAAATAACTACACTAGTATGTGTGTCTTTTTTGGAATAGGGATGTCACAATTTTAACTTAGTTACCAATAATTATTGGGTGAATGGTAGGGATATAACCTTCATGGAATATTCTAGAATATTCACAATAGTATGCGCAAATCAAACATTGAGATTTATCTACAAAGTAGTTATGCTATTTTGTCCCTATTAATTAAATTGATTAATGAAATAAAATTTCATATTCACAAGTGTCATATGAAGCGATTTATGGTTTTTTCAGCATATGTTATTCATAAGCCATGTTATTCTCCCAAGGTATTGTAACAAAGCCTATGTAGAGATTAAGAATCTTCATGGTAAAGTGAGAGTAAATATTCATACTTTAAAATCTTGTTCCATGTTTTCTTAAATGTATATATGTATAATTTAGTTAGTTTTGATGATTTATTTTATTTTATTTGAGCAACGTTAAACATATTATGAAGTAAGTGTTTTGATTCTTATTATGGATTGGTGAATATCTAAATTTACTAGACATTTATTTTATATGGATACTATATTAGCATAGCATCCAACAAAGTAAATGAAAATAAAATAAACCAGTCATTAATTTATTACATGGAAATTAATATTTTCCATATTGAATAACTATAAGAGTCACTAGAATATGGTAGGCATCAACAAAGTTCATTGCTTTGTGGTATAGATTGGCCATTTTCTTCTTATGGATAAATGAATGGATGGAAATTTAGACAAGAATGGAGACCCTCATCGAGCATATGTGGAAGAAACAAATACTAAAACACATTAGTAAATTCATGGAGGCCCTCATAGAGTAGATAGAGAGGTCGATCTGTTAGGTCCATATAATATAGTGTAGCCCCCTTATTTTTATTGTTAATGTATCCCCCATATTGTTATTTTTGTGCCCCATAGAAGCTCATTTTTGTTATTATCATGCCTTTACATTATTATTGTTATGTAGGTTCTCATTATATTGTGACCTCTTGGACTCCTATATATAGAAATGAGCTCTTGTGATTTGTATCTTCTAAGAATTTTTCAATTATGTGATGTAAAGGATGTTACCCCCTTGAAGAGGCCACTTTTCAAGTTGATCTGTCTTTTCTTCTATTTTTTGAGCTGGTTGCATAACATTTGGTATCAGAGCATTGAATTCTAGAGTTTCAATTCTTCAAATGGGTAATCTTTGAATTTTCACTCTAATTATTTTTATAGAAGGGTTAAGAAGCTGAAATTTTGACCACTGGAGAAAAAATCATGGTGAACTTCATGTAAAAATTACAAAACCTGGTTCGCTATATTTTTTGAGATATAGTCCAAAGAAGTTAGGATTTTTGCAAGCTCTAGAATTAAATCTCAAACCAATGACCTAGGTAAAATCATCATAACTCTCCCTTCGACCATCAGATTTGAATTTCGTAAAAAGTGACCAAAATTGTACATAATTTAGTTTTTCATGTATCATTTTTAGGACCGGAGATTGAAAATGTCACACGTGGAATTCTATAGAAGTTCGCTATACTAGACTAGTCTATAATCAGGTCATTGTGGGAAATTGGGCATAATGTTTTATTCAAGAATCTAGTCTTGGTCTGATTTTTGGAATTTGAAGGAAGACTTAATGGGCTAACACAAGACAAAATTATAGACATTGGAGATCCGAAATTATAGAGATACAACAATTTCAATATAGAGCTCCTAAAATGCAAGAAAAAGGTGTGTGTTTTTTAAAACTTTGAATAAATTTTGTTAGAAAAAACAGTTTGAAGTGATTCAAAGAGAATAACGGAGCATAGATATCATTTTTTGATAGATTTGCTATGACAAATGAAGAAGAGGAAGAAGTGCAACATGATATATCAAAATTACGAGAACAAGTGCAACAAAATTCACTCTCACAAAGAATAATAAAAAATGAACTAGAATATGAGATGGGTGGTTTAAAAGCAGATATAGGAGTTTTTAAAGTAGACATGGACATAATGAATTTCAAATTGGAAGGGTTGATAAAGTTTATGCAAGAAAATATTCCTAGTGGTGACAAGTTAATCTATGAAAATCATGATGAGCACAAAAGGAATATGAATTATGATTTTAGAGACTCTAATGTTGGGTTTAACACCCACCAAATTCCAAATATCAATATGAGGAAGTTTGATGGAAAGGATCTGGTAACATGGATACTATAGATTAATCAATCCTTTGATCTACATAATGTGTCACACACACAAAAGGTACACATTACATATTTATATTTAGAAAAAATCCATTTGTGTGGCATCAATGGATTTGTTCTCGTAAGACAATTGTCACTTGGATAATTTTTACAGAAGAATTGGTAGCATATTATGAGGATACAAAGAGAAATATCTTCTTCATCCAATTGATTAATCTCAAATGAAAGGGTTCAATGACGGATCAAAATGAGGACTTCCAAAGATTGAATATCAAGGTGAATGGAATTCCATGGGATCATAGAATTGATCTATTCAAAAGGACTTTACAATATAACATCTGACATGAAGTTCACCTTTGGGAACCTAATTCATTGGAGAAAAAATTCAAGGTGGAAAGAAAAAATATGGCAACAAGGAAGTCTACCACTCACAACTATAAAGTTTGAAGTGTTGTTGCTCCTAGCCTCCAACAACCTATAAGGTTGACACCACAACAACTGGAGGAAAAAAGAGCAAAAGGGCTTTGTTATAGTTATGATAGAAAATGCACTAAGGGTCATAAGTGTGATGAGAATAAATTATTTTACATCGATTGTGAAGAGGAGGAAGAGAAAGAACAAGAAACATATAAAGAAGAGGATATACACCACGGACCAACCCAAGAGAAAGAAGAAATGAATCTAACCATCTCTTGTAATACATTAGAAGGAATTATCGCTCCTCAAACTCTCAATATAGAAGGATATATCAAGAAAAAAAAGGTAATAGTTTTGATCGATTATGTTCATACCCATAATTTTATTCATTGTAAGATAGCCAAGGACTTGAATTGCTTTATATATCTAGCATGAGAGTGTCAAGTGATGGTTGCAAGTGGAATAACTATAAATTGCTGAGGGAAGTGTCATAATATAAATATAACCATGGAGGAATATGTATTGAATAGTCCAATTATTTTCATTCCAAAGGGTGTTGTTAATCTTGTATTAGGAGACTAATGGTTATAATATTTGGGGATAATAACTTTTAATTTTCAAGAACTTTTCTTGAAATTTTCCTAGAAATGAAAGGAAATTGAATCAAGGGGCATGGAAGGGAATCCTGAGAACATAATAAGCTATAATGACATGAAAAATATTTAAAGAAAGAAAAATGAGAAATAATTGCACAATTATGCTCACTGGATGTTCAAACATCAAAATCATCCATTTCTCCATATCTCCAAGGAATCCTGGACAAACATTCAAAGGTATTTGAGACTCCCAATGGCCTCCCACCTATTCGTGATCATAATCATGATAATCACTTCATTACAGGAAGTGTTCCTCTAAACATGAGGCCTTAGAGATATCCCTATGTCCAAAAGAGTGAAATTGAACATATGGTTGTAGAAATTCTAGAGGCTAGTATAATTCAACGTAGCCAAAGTTCTTTCTCTACTCTAATAGTATTGGTGCACAAGAAGGATGGATCATGGCATATGTGTTTGTATTATAGGGGGCTCAACTAGCTCACTATAAAATATGAATTTCCCATTCATGTCATTGATGAATTGTTCAATAAATTAAATGGATCAATTTACTTCACCAAGCTACATCTTTTTTCAAGATATCATCAAATTAGAATGAAGACTGAAGACATTAAGAAAATAACATTTAGAACTCATGAAGGTCATTATGAATTTTTATATTTGGCTTTACTAATTCACCTTCAACATTTCAAGGTTTGAAGATTTCCAGTTTCAAACCCTTCCTTATTACACTTGTGTTAGTAGTTTTTGATGATATACTAATCTACAACAAGTGTTGGAAGGATCATGTTCAACATGATGATAGGGTTCTCAAACTATTGGAGGAGAAAAAATTATATGAAAACACCTCCAAATGTTTCTTTGGAGTAGAGGAGGTGGAATATCAGGGTCATATTTTATCTCATGAGGGTGTTAAGCTAGACCCTAACAAAATTAAATCCATTAAGGAATGGAAAATTCCCATAACCCTAAATCATATTCAAGGATTTCTCGGGTTGATAAGGTATTATTGCAAGTTTGTTAAGAATTATGGGAGAATTGTAACATCTCTATTAGGCCCCTATAACACTAGTGATTCTCCCATTACTATTGTCATTGTATCCCTTATTGTTATTATTATGCCTCTATTGTCCCCATATTGTTATTAGTATGCCCCATAGAAACCCACTATTGTTATTTTTGTGCCCTTATGTTATTACTGTTATGTCAGCTTGATTATATTGTGACCCCTTAGACTCCTGTATATAGAAGGGAGGTTTAGTCATTTGTATCATCCAAGAATTGTTCATTTTTGTAATGTAAAGGAGGTTTCCCCCTCAAAGAGGTTGAATTCTAAGGCGTTGATCTATCTTTTCTATCTTTTTGTGTGTTGGTTTCCTAACATTTGGTATCAGAGCTTTGGATTCTAAGGTTTCGCTACACCAAAAAGGCAATTGTGGCATTTTCGCTATAATGTTCTTTCTGATACATTTCAGAAGGTACAAAAAAACCCATTTGAGAAAAAATCGTTCTGAACGTCAGGTCCGAATGTCAGAGTTTGTCTCGCTATATTTACATAGATATGATCTGAGGACGTTAGGGTTTTTGCAGGGTCCCGAATTACATTCCAAACAGGTGTCCTAGGGAAAATCATCATAACTTTTTTTTTTAAGCATCATATTGAAATTTCACAAGAAGTTTTAGAAAGAGAATGGTATTTAGTTTTCTGTGTATCATTTTCAAGTACTTAGGTAGAAATAGTCACACGTGGTATGTCATAAAAGTTCACTCTACTGAACTAGTCTATAATCAGGTCACCATGGGAGATTTGGCACAACTCTTTCTTGGAGAATCCAATATTTATCAGACTTGTGGGGTTAGAAAGAGGACTCAAAGGGCTACCGCAAGACAAGATTTTAGATATTCAAGATCCATAGTTACAGAGATACAACACATTCAATAGCGAGCTCTTACAAAGTGAAAAAAAGGTGTGTAGTTGTTTTTAATTTTTTCATAGGATTGGTTTGAAAAATTAGTTTGAAGGAATTCAAAGTGAATAGTGAAGGATCATTAGCATTAATTAATGTCCCAAAGAAATAAAATGGAAACATCTAGTAAGCAACTTGAAATCTCTAGCATGACTCATGAACAAGAGGAAGAAATACAGCATGATATATCAAAACTACAAGACCAAGTACAACAAATTTCACACTCACTAAAGGTAAATGAAGCTTAGATTAATGGCGTGGAAGCTAATATGAATGACATGCAAGTTAATATGGATGGCATGGAAGCTATGATGGATGGCATGGAATCTAAGATTGATGGCATGGAAGCTAAGATGAATGGCATGGACGATAAGATGGAAGAATTGAAGATAAATTTTAATAAGTTGCTACAAGAAATGGTCACTAATGGTGAAAGGGTAATAAAGGAAACTCATGATGAGAACAAAAGAAATGTTAATGGTGATTTCATAGACTCTAATGTTTGATTGAAGACCCACCATGTTCCAAAAATCGATATGAGGAAGTTTGATGCCAAGGATCCCGTTATGCTCCTATACCAATATGTGTCATATTTCATGATTGACTGGTAAAGTCCCAAATATGTTCATCCTTTCCATGCTACAAAGGTTCCATATTTTGAAAAAATAAAAAAATGAAAAGAGGGTATGTCCTAAAAGAAATATTAAAGGGAAAAAAGAATGAAATGGTCAAAAAGAAAGGAAATGAACCCCAAATGAAGAAGACCAGGAAAGTGTGCTAGTCCAAAATTCCACTACTATTCTATTTTTGCAAAGAATCTCATCGTGTGCAATCATTTGACTCTTGTCACAGTTGATAGATGTCCAAACAGCTTAATCTTGGCCAGTTCATGTTTAAATTTCTTGTTTTAGAGATAGAGAACAAAATCTATCCAAACAGTTCAAGCTTGGCAGATAAGTAGTTAGGTAGAGAAGCAAAGGAGCTCAACAGCTAAATCTCAACCCTTGGAAGAAATAAGGGCAGACTTAGATAGGATGGTAGTTAAAAGAAAAGAAGAGAGTAAGGGTTTACTAGTTTAAATGCACCCAAGGAAAAAGGAAGAAAAAATGTTAGGTTATAATAGGCTGGGTAAGCAGTTTTGATGTTGGAGAAGCAAGCTTATGAGTAATTTTTTCTTTCGAAGGTGATTCATCTTATTACTATCATAAATACCATGGAAACTATGCGGTGATAGATCAAATGATGCATGTCTAACTTCCCCTCACTCTTCTCCCAAAAACACTTACTAACCTTCCCCTAAAGAGATTGAGATTTGCTCAATACTCTTAAGTCACTCCATTTCATGAAAAGCTAGAGGAAAATAACAGTCTTGCTTAATGCAAAGAAACCACATTTCTCATGTAAAAATCCTCTTGGTCCATCATCCTAAGTTATCCAACTTCATAGCTTGCCGCCCTTTCATTTCCCTAAGCCTAAGTCTTTCACTTTACGACCTAGCACTTTTTGTTCAAACATACCTTTCATATTAACACATTAACCTTATTATATAATTCCTATATGAATTGTTCCCCCCCGTATTATCTAAATATACGAAAAATCCCTGAAAAATTTAATATCCCGCCCCTGCTAACTATAGAAATATGTCATTGTTTTAAACGGGATTATAGGTTCATCTGGAACCTTATAAAAACCCTCCTCGGGCACAAATATTCAAAGGTTGATTAACTTTTGGTTAATTAATAATCTTAACCTCGACAGCCAATAGAAATTACCCCGGGAACTTTTAAACCATAACTTATATCACTTGGGTCTCGTGCCATAGCCCCCCGCCACCTCAGATCTTCGCTGATCGTTGGATCCGGGCCCGCCAATCGGACATCCCATGATCATGTTGCGCCACCCTTCCACACCGAAGATTAGCGCTCAGGGAATGGTGGTATTTCTGCCATATGTGGGAGACGCGGCGCCCTCCCGACATGCTCATGGCCCATCCACCCAAAATCGCTTCGGCCCATAAGTGGTGCAGGCCCAAACCACTTACTGCCCCCGCTAACCCCCCCGCTGACATCATTGCCACATCATCTGCCACATCAGCTCCATGTCATCACCACATCAACCTTCATACCTCGCGTCGTGACAAAAAGTCACGTCATGCTGACGTCAGCGAACCCAAAAGTGCCAAAAGCCCGCGAAGCCGAAATTTTGTTAAAAAACCCGTGAAAGTGTCATTTTTACTCATTTCTATTCGTTGTTTTTACAAAACCGTTGCATACAAATTAAACATCCAAGTAGCTGCACGAGCTACAGTCTGCCACCTCGACCAGCAAAAACCAGTCTCCTACTGCTGCTCGTCAATTAACCTGTAAATTACTCTTGTGTGTGTCCAAAAACACAGGTATTTACCCTATTTCACCTCCCGAACTTGTGTTTTTAAGTTTTCCTCTGTAAATTATACCCAAAGAGCTGAATTTCAAGCTGAATTCCATCTATAGCTCTCATAGAAGTACACCAAAACTGCTCTGTTGCCCTTTTTCCACACAAATTCAACTTCCAGTCAAAAACACAGAGAATTGAATAATGGAAGCTCCCGTGGCCCTCAATGTCGCACCTCTCAATACTCCTCATACAGACCAGCATCATTTACCCTTGCCTGATAGAGATTTCCAGATACAAGACCCAATTGGTATACAAAATCATTTGCAAACTTTCTGCCTAATCAGAAACAATCACTTGGACAATTCTGATATCTATGGAGTATGGGTATCCAATCTCCCCAGGTATTACCTACCCTTAGTCAATATATTCCCAGATATTGTTCGCCACTGCTGTGAAAATTATGACCAGGTCACTAAAGCATTCCTCTCTCCATCACAAGCTGTCCTTTTCTAGATAACTACTGATTCTATCAATGAAATGCTACAATTCCATCCAGTTCAACCTCTTGCTCCTTTGTCCATGGGATTTTTTCTTGAGCAAGGCTCTCAACTATCCACTGCAGAAATAGGCTGGATTGCTAAGATGTTCATGAAGCCAGATTGCCACCCCCAAGGTCCTCCTCCTTATTTACATGTTTGGTTCAATGAAATTGGAAGAATTATTCTTGACATGATAGCAGTAATCTTCAGATTTAGGACCAGTGAATTTGTGGATGAAACGGTCCTGGTTCTGCTATCTACCTTCATTCCTGGATAGCCCCCTACTATTAAGTATGACTATGCCTCTTTCATTGCTAACAAAATCCATGGTCAATTTATGAATTTGGAAAGAGGAGTGTTTAAATACACAAGTTTCATATATCATCTGCTGTTTTACTACCACCCAGACATTTTTATATTTCCTGTTAGAAAATTGGACGCCAAAGGAGAGAGGAGGTCTGTAATCTTTTGGACCTCTGTCTTCCATAGAATTGCTGATACCCCTTATACTTACTGTGAATTCATTGACCTGTTCATACATCCTGCTTCCACTCTATTAATAGGAGCCCCTCCTCCTAGGCTCTCTGGTGACATAAGGAAATTTTTACAACTCTCCAAGAACTACAGGATAGGTGACTGGTACTTCTACCAGGAGCACACTAAGATCAGGATATATGGCTGTGAGCTGTGCCCCTATAAACTGCCAAAATATGTGCCTATGTGACTGTTTGTTCTGGAATATTTCAGACAACTTATTAATGTAGATTTGACTCATTTTTACAATGTCAAAAAGAAAGCTTAGCTAAGGATAAGAAACCAATTAGGCCACTTTATTATTAACAAAAGAGAAGCATGGGAAGATGCTGATAAAATACTAGGGGAAGAGCTTAAATTGAAGAAAAGCTTCTGGTGGGTACCCTATGACCCAAATGGCTTTATCAATGAAAGAAAAGTAAAAAATAGGCTATCTGCCTATAAACATTGTAGAATCCCTGAAATAGAGCAATTTTCTAGTTAAGATGAGTGGGCAGAGGGCACATTGATAGAAGAGCTTATTGAGCAAGAGAAAATGGAACAAGCTATGAAAAATCTGGAAAAGACTCTTGACCTGGACTCTTTTGGACAGGTAGTTTTCAAGCTGCCTCAGCAAACTGGAGTGGGTACATCATCTACTGGAACTTCATAGCAACCTACCCAAGAAAGCACTACACCAGCTGCAGGGACATCAAAGGGAAAAGAAGTGCTAGATACAGAACAACACATAATGACAGATAAGCTAGCAACATCAAAGGAATAGGGCCAAGGGAAAATTCCTCTTGTCCAGACCGAAGCACCAGAGATACCAGCATTACAGACTCCTCTAAATGAGTAAAGGGGCAGGAAAAGAGATAGAGAAGAGGCTACACATGTAAGTGGAGCAATAGAGCAACCAGGGGCAAAAAGGAAAAGAATAAATCCTCTATCTAAAGAGGAAATTATTGAGGAAACCATAGAAAGCCTAAGAGGCGAGAGGGAAAGCAGCCCACAGATCTCCCTGGTAATAGAAACATCCACCAACCCTCATAGGCAGGACCTAGAAAGGCATCATAGTGTGGAAGTTTCCTCCACAAGGCCACCAAGCAAGCAGGGCTCTGAGATCAAAAAGATATTCACAGAGATAAAATCCCAGAATGACCCACTGAGGCTACAAATTTATAATCAGCTTCTCAAGATGACCCCCGCCAATAAGCAAAGGTTAATGTCTGCATATGACATTACAGAAGGAAAAATGATCTTGAGCCACTTTAAGCCTAAAGTGCAGCAACCACAGTCAGTAGCTGACTACATTAGACAAATCTGGTGGTCCTTGCCAAAGACATTCATCCTATGGAACAGATTGAGCTGCATAAGAAAACTGGAGAGATGGTCTACTCTACATTGGCAGATAAGGCAATGATGGCTTATAAATTGCAGAACTCATTGAACAACACATTTGCCAAACTAGATTTGGAGAAGGAATCTTCTTTAGCCATAGACAATAGAATAAAGTCCTTGGAGGATATTATCATCAAGCTGGGACATGATCCCAAGGATGCCAAAGGAATAAAAGCATTGATGAAGAAGAGGGAAGAGGATATTGATGCCCCCAGGAAACAATTGAAGCTGCATACTACTATGCATCCACAAACTACAGAGGTTGTACAACAAAAAGCAGAGGAGGACATGATGGACTTGCTTATGAAAATGAATGAGAGACTAAGTGAGACAGAGCAGGCATTGGAGAAAGAAATAAGAGAGAAGCAGGGAGAGTCGACATCCCAGCCACCTGAGGTAGCTCCAACAGTCAAAACTTCCCCTCCAATATCAGCAACAGTAGCAATCACCACAGGTACTTCAGCAACAACAACAGCAGCAGGCAGCAGCACTACCATGACCATAGAGGAATTAATAAAATACATGGAGGAATTAAAACTCCAAGTATCAGAATTGAAAGAAGCCAAAGGGAAATTGGAAAAATTAGAAGTGAGTTATGACAAATCCAAAATGATTGTGGCAAAAAAGACAAGAGAGGTGAAAGCATTAGAGAACAGGGTAAAAGCATTAGAAAAGGACCTCACTTTAGATAAGCCTCTAGGAGAAATGAAAGGAATTTTGTGGGCTAACAGCATTCAATCCATTAGTAATGTATGGAGATGTATTCAAACTATTTATGAGCAGATTGACTTGATAGTAGTAGCCCAAGTGGAAATTCAAAAGGCCAGAACTCTATTGGGACATATGCCCGAACAGGCCAACAGGCTAATCCATTTTTTGAACACTAAGACTAGTGAAGAACTAGCAATGTTGGACATCAGAGACAGGACATGCACCATCCTAACAATCAAAAGAGTTATGACCAAGAGAACCCTGATGCAGAATCTAGAAAGGAGGTGCCAGGATATGTAATTGGAGATAGACTCTTTTATAGAAAGATTTACATTTTTGCATGAAAGGGGCTTGCCAAGTTTGTTGGGCAGCAATGAATGCCTGTTGAGGCAAGTTGAGTACAAGCACAAGTTGGAAAAACATGCTGCTGATAAAGTAAATGCATCATCAAGTACTTCAGCGGAGAAGGCCCTTCCATATGGCCAAACTCTCTACAACAACTTGGAAAATCTATTTTATATTAAGCATGAAGTGAAACATCGTTTTTTAGTCTAGCCTAACTTCTTTAGGTACATAGACGCTGATGAGACTTTGAGGAAGCTACAAAGACATAATTTACCAGAAGAGCAGTGGTGGCAAAGCATGTTGGAAATCCTATAGGCATGTTTCAACCTTTGTTTTACCCAGGATACAATAGATACCATAAAGCGGAGAATAGGAATGGATAAGAGTCATGCAGGGCAACAGTCTATCAAATCAAAATTAAATACACCCGAGAAAGCTGAGGCACCAGCATGGAATATCAATGGAAACAACCACTAGCCGATTCACTGAGCTTACACTTAACACATCTCACCAACTAAGCAACCAACACAACAACATTTACTTCTTCATTTATTTCTCCCTGTTTTCAAGATCATTTACTTCTCCTATAAAGTAGGTAGAATGAGTTATTACTAGATATTATCTCTTTGAGATATTGTGTAAACACTTTTGTATAAATACCTCGCCAAGCGAAGTATTTGGGGTTGGTGATACATTTCTTAGACTGCACTGTAACTCTGAAAACCTTCTGAATACAAAATTTGCTAGAATCCATTGTTGCTGGACTTTCTGGATGTCAAAATGATAGCAGAGGACTCATTACAGAATTCTTGAATCATATTATGGATCAATAAGTCCCTCTTACTTGTGCTTTCAGTTTCTATGTTTACTATATCATATATGCTTCATGCTTTGAATAATAGAGAAAAAGAATAACTCAGAATTTGCTTGTTTTCACTTTGTGTTCAATCTCTGTTATTATTAATGTTTTCCTCAGAATTAGCATAAATAGGAATTCTTAACTGCTCCTGTTTCCCCTGGTTCTTACATCTTGAATATTAGCTAAGGAATTCTTAACTGCTCCCTAGCAATAATCATCCACTTTCCCTTTGTCTGCATGATGAAGGATTCTTAATTTCCCTTCACCCACTAACTCCATCCCATCTAATTCCAGCTTATAAATTGTTCCATGATTGATTACCTTGCTCTGTAGTACCACCCTCTGTCAAAGAAACCATATCCAGCAGTTCATCCTCATAGACTCCATTAGCCTAATGGACTGAACTTCCCAGATTTACACCCCTGTTCTATTGAATATCACCATCCAAAAACCAAACAAACCCTTGTTCTTCGTAACTAGCCTAATATACCTCGAAGAAAAGCTAAATTATAGAGAGCCCTCTCTGGATGCAGATTGGCTAGAACTTGAATCTAAAAGATTGGTCTGTGGTTACCTCGGCCGTATTCCCTTTCTTACAACTTTTGGGAACAACCTGAGTGATAACATCATTGGCGACTCCATTGGGGAATTGAATAAATTGTTTGTTACTGCTGTTTATTTTTAAAGCCACAGATGGAGCCTGAAGTTGGCCAGCTAGCTTTTGAAACAACTTTTGCTATGCAATTGTAGGAGTAAATAAAAGCTGCTTCAGTCTATCTCCAGTCTAGTTTTAGGCCTTGAATAGCTGTCTCAAATACTTTATCATTCCCTTGTTTCAATATATCTACAGGAAAATTCAAAACTCCTATATTTTAGACTTCCTAGAAAGATACTGTCAAAAGTTGTATCCTTCAAATATTTCAAGAAAAACCAAAAAATATATTCAGAAGCTGGCTCCAAAGAAGAAGATCCGTTATACCAGATCAAATCTAGATCCAAATCCTCCACCTATCTTTGAAAATCCTAATTTGATCCCTAAGAACCTTAGAAGCCAAGAAATTCAAGAACATTCTACTAATTCACACCTTGACACACCTCAGCAGAACCCTATCCAAACTAAGCTTACTACTGGAAAATCACAAATCTATTATGCCATCACTGTTGCTTCACCTAGTTCACCATTAGCACTTCAAACCATCTTTTCCACTCCCCCATCCACTGCACATATTTCAATTGTTATCCCTGTTCTTCCAGCGGTTACACTTGTCTCTGTAAATGTGGCAAACCGATATGCTCCTTTGCAATTACCTGCAAACCCAGGGGCTATGCCTCAAGATTATCAAAGCAAAATCACCTACTTTGATGGTACTCAGCTCAACAACACACCAAGAAAATGACAGATTATTTTGAAAACTATGAGATTGATTTTGATGATGTGAGAATGAAGATCTTTGTTCAGAGTTTAACTGGTGATGTTAGGACCTGGTTTAGGGCACTCCCTGTAAACACTATTGGTGACCCAGATGCCCTTAATCAAACTTTCTTTAACAGATGGGAAAAGAAGAAAGACCCTTTGCACATCCTATCAGAATATGAAAGCTTGAAAATAGGCCCACAAGAAACTGTTCAAGATTATTGCACGAGATTTAATAATGTATATAATGCTATCCCTCAGAATCTCATACCTCCACCAGACTTGGCCTTGATCAAATTCCCTGATGGATTTGATTCTGACATGGCTTACCAGCTTAGGGAAAGAACTCCCCCAGCTTAGAATACACGCAGAGTATAGCTGTCAGCATAAAGGCCAATTTGATTTCTAAACGAGCTCGAGCTAGAGCTGAAAGGAGAACACATTTCAAAGAAGAACCCTCTGCATTTGAAAAAAAAATTGGATGCAATTATTAAAGGAATGGATAGACTGGGTGATAGAGTAGAAACAATTAAGAGGAAATCCTCTTGGGATGGTCAACCAAGCAACACTGGAAGAAACCCAAATGTCAGGAAAAGTCAGAATCCCAATACTATAAAGGCTGGTCTTGACCAAACCATTAGAAATTCATTCCAAGAAAACTATGTTGAAGCTTCGACGTCTAGTGAACCAAGAGAAGACACTCAAATTAACTTAATGGGTCTCAATAGTGAACAACAAATTTTTTTGACCCAAGATGACCAAGAAGCTCATACTTTTAATCAATTCCAAACCCAATCAGGCAAATCATTCAATTTTAGGGAGGGATATGATACAGCTGTCTATGAGGTTCACAAGCAATACAACCTGAGAGGCAGAATGATAGATGTCCCTGAAACTAGTAAGCAGAAAGAAACTAAGCAATATACCAAAACCAAGGCTAAGAACCCTCTTGTACAAACTTTTCCCAAAACAAGCCATAATCCAAATCATCCAATAGTTGAAGATATATCAGACCATCCACAGCCTTCAACTTCTATTCCTCTTAAATGAACTATTGAAGAGCCTTCAGAAATTGACTTAGGAACAGATTCAGCTCATAACAGCACTCCCGAAAAGGAAAATAACACAGAAAATGCAGCAGGAAAAGAAAATCTTGCTGCCCGAAATGCAAAAATTCAAATAGAAAAACCATTCAACCTTGAACTGAAATAGGCAAATTAAAGATAGCCATTCCATTGTCCGAATTGGCTAAACATGATGTTTATAGAGAACAAATCATTCGATCACTTCAAATCTCAGAAAACAGAGATGCAATAAATGTCCTTGATGACTAGCCATAATTAATTTTTGGCCCTGAAGTAAATGGTAAATCAGTAGATGGAGGAGTTCCTCCTTTCTATGGAAGTCTGAATATTCATGACAAAGTACTTCACAATGCAATGTTTGATTCTGGAGCTTCCCATAATTTAATGCCCAAATCTGTGATGGAAAAGTTGGACTTAGATATCACCAGGCCATACAATGACTTGTTCTCTTTTGATTCTAGCCAGGTTAGATGTCTAGGGCTAATGAAAGATTTATGTGTATCATTGGTTCAATACCCTGCCAAGACAATCTTAATGGATGTAGTGGTAGTTGATATCCAACCGAAATATGGCATGTTGTTGTCCAGATCTTGGGGTGCAAAGCTCCAGGGATCTTTACAGTTGGACATGTCCTATGCTACCATTTCAGTATTTGGCCACCCAAAGAGATTGTATCGAGAAACTCTGATGAAATATGTGGTAAGAAGCCAGGAGCAACCCCAAAATTTTCCCATTTATTCCACGCATTCTGATATGGACTCTTTCATCCTATACAATGCTGAAATTTGCCCTCCAACTAATGGCAAGGTTTTAGCATCAACACAAGAAAAAGTCATGAATGAAAAATCTAGTGTTCAGATTCAAGAAATTTCTGTGACCAATGATACAACAGACACACAAGGGAAACCACATGAAACTAAAAATCCAAATCTGCCTACTAAGCAAATTTTTAAAGCTCCTGATGCTAGCTGTAATCAAAAAATCCTATGGTATTTAGAATTTGATGGATCTATCAATAAGCTAGGAGCAGGAGCAGGGATTTGGATACATAATATGGAAAATGACCATGCTGAAGGACATGCATACAGGCTGAATTTTAGATGCACAAATACAATCGCTGAATATGAAGCCCTCCTTCTAGGACTTAAATTGATCAAAAGTTTAGGGGCAGTTAGGATATCAATTTTGGGAGACTCTGATCTAGTTATTCAACAAATGAAAGGAAACTTCCTCAAAAATGACCTCAGGCTAAGATCTTATAGAGGGGCAACAATTGAAATACTTAATACCTTTCTATAATCACAGCTTGCCAAAATTCCAAGGAATCACAATTTGCATGCTCACAGTTTAGCAACATTTGCCAGCACTTGTAAACTGCCATTTGAGCCTAATCATCATTTTACAACTAAGATTAAACACAGGCCAACTATACCTGACAATGTTAAAAACTGGCAAGTGTTTGACAATGACACTCAGATTAATAATTTCCTGACTTTAAAAGAAGAATTCTCCAGCGCTAATATAGACGCAGGCACTGTTGGTAAAGTTGATCAAATAGACAAAATTGAAACTCACATTTCAACTGAAACAACAACTCAAATACTACATCCAACAAACTTCACCAACAAAGAGTTACTAGAGCTGAAAGAAATAGACTTTGATGAAACTGTTGAAGGAGAGTCTGAAGTTATTGATTTAAAGGAAAATTATTTACCCACAGGATTAACTCTTCTAGAAGATATTTTTGATTCTAATGATATCCCAAGGAAACCCAAAATGCAGCCATTAAATGGAGAAATTGAGGACTATAACATAGGGACTCAGCAAAATCCTAAAATGATAAAATTGTCTAAAACTTTGCCTCCTGACCAAAAGCTAAAATATGTTGAACTGTTCAAAGAATTTCAGGATTTTTTTGCATGGAGCTATGAAGATCTCAAATCCTATGACACTTCTATGATTCAACATACAATACCCCTCAAAGAAAATCAAAAACCTTTCAAAAAAAAACTTAGAAGAGTCAATCCCGTACTCCTCCCTCTTATTGAAAAAGAAGTCAAAAGGATGTATGAAGCTGGGATAATTGCACCCATTAGATTTTCAGAATGGGTCTCCAATTTAGTGCCCACTAGGAAGAAAACATGAGAAATTAGATTGTGTTGATTTGAGGAATCTAAACAAATTCTCCTTAAAAGACCACTACCCCTTACCTAAGATGGACCACATTTTACAAAAGGTAGTAGGTGCCTCTAGAATTTCACTGCTAGATGGATTTTCAGGCTTCAACTAGATTTTAGTTCACCTTGATGATCAAGAAAAAACTGCTTTTACAACACCTTGGGGAACTTTCATGTATGTAAAGATGTCATTCGGACTAAAGAACGCAGGGGCAACTTTTCAACGGGCCATGGACATAGCCTTTGCTAAAGAAATTCATGATTTCCTGGTCATATACCTAGATGATTTCACTGCCTTTTACAAATCAGATTAGGAACACCTAGATCATCTCAGACAAGTGTTTTTAATCTGCAGAAAATATGGTATATCACTAAACCCAAAGAAATCATTATTTGGCCTAGAAGAGGGCAAATTGTTAGGTCACATCATCTCCAAAGAAGGCATTAGAATAGATCCAGACAGAATACAAGCCATTCTGCAAATTCCTCACCCTAGAAATATCAGAGAACTTCAAGCTTTCCTAGGGAAAATCAACTTTCTAAGAAGATTCATACCTAATTTGGCTGAATTAATCAGACTGTTGAACAACATGTTAAAGAAAGATTCCAAGGTCAAGTGGACAATAGAAGCTAGACAAGTCTTTGAAGAAATCAAAATAGATTTAACCAAAACACCAGTCCTTACAAGCCCAAAATTTGATAGAGACTTCATAATCTTCTCGTTTGCATCTGAACATACTATTGCTGCTATTTTACTACAAAAAGATGATCAGGGGTGTGAAAAATGCATAGCTTTTTTCAACAAAGTGCTTAGAGATGCACCACTTAAGTATCAAATCATGGAAAAACAGGCTTATGCACTTGAAAAAGCTATTAAGGACTTCAGAGTTTATATCTTATTCTCGCATGTAATAGCTTATGTGCCAAATATTGTTGTCAAAGATATCCTAACTCAAGAAGGAATTGAAAGCAAATGGGGCAAGTGGATAGCTAACATTTTGGAATATGACATTGAAATTAAACCAACAAAGCTGATAAAAGGACAAGGATTAGCTAAACTTATCACTGAAACCAACTTTCAAGCCCTTGACATCAATGAAATGGATAATGAACAGGAGATGGCGACTCCATAGATCAATTAGGCCTTCCTAGAATCACCTTGGTATGCTGATATATATTATGTATTATTAAACCTGCAGGCTCCTCCAAGGTTATCCAGAACTAAAAAGAGATTTCTGAAAATGAAAGCTTCAAAATTCTGTATTTTAGATAATGTTTTATTTTGGAAAAATCACAAAGGCATTTCACTGAATTGCTTAACAAAGGATGATAATGACAAAGTGCTGAAAGAATTTCATGCAGGGGACTGTGGTGGACATTTCTACTGGAAATCAACTACTGATAAAATCCTAAGGCCTGGATTTTATTGGCCCACCCTATTTGTTGATGTAAAAAATTTTGTAACTTCTTGCCACAAATGTCAAATTTTTGAAGGCAAGAGAAAACTTCTACCTCTACCCCTTAGACCAATTTCCACTGAAAGACCATTTCAACAATGGGGTTTAGATTTCATTGGGGAAATTGACCCTCCCTCTTCTGGCCAGCACAAATGGATTCTGACTGCCACAGACTACTTCAACAAGTGGATAGAAGCCATCCCTTGTAGACAGGCCAATGATTCAGTAATCCTACAATTCCTAGAAACCAATATCCTGTCCAGATTTGGCTTTCCTGAAAAGCTTATAATTGACAATGCTACTGCTTTTAAATCCAGGAGAATGATTAATTTCTGTCACAAATACCACATTACCTTGGGTCACTCCACAGCCTATTACCCTCAAGGTAATGGTCTAGCTGAATCATCCAATAAAAGCCTGATCACTATCATTAAGAAAGTATTGGAGGAAAACAAGAAAAACTGGCATAAGAAGCTTATCAATACACTTTGGGCAGACAGATTGACTACAAAGAGATCCATTGGGACAAGCCCCTATGAATTGGTTTATGGCATGGAGGCCGTAGTTCCTTCATCTTTGGGAGTCCCTGTGATAAAATTGTTGCAAGAAGTGTAGGAAGAACCCAATGACATTCAGAGAAGAATAAATCAGACTATACATTTGCAGCAGACTAGAGAAGAGGTATATCAGAGATCTCAAATTCTACAAGAAAAACTTAAGAAGATATTTGACAAGAAGACTAAGGCAGAAGATTTCTTCATAGGAGACAAAGTTCTGAAATGGGATTCCAGAAGGGAAGATAAAGGAAAACATGGGAAGTTTGACTCCCTGTGGAAGGGACCTTTTGCTATTCAGGGCTCACAAGGAAACAACACTTACTTTTCGAAAATTCTGGATGGTTAAGAAGCAAAATATGGGCCAGTCATGGGTCAGATGCTGAAGCATTATTTTGATCCAGTTTGTTGATATGTCAGGACTCTAACTTGTACATAAAAATGTTTACTTTATATAGTTTATTATAGCAATAAGATAGGAAGGAATATGTAGGAAATTTTGAGGAACAGTCAAGGAACTGCACCACCTTTTTGTGTTACCTTTTTGGTTTAAACAAAAGATGAAGAAGAAGACTTGGGAACTGAAAATATGAGAACAAACAGCAAGACAAAGTATCCAAAACAGAAGTGCAAATGTTGGATCAGCTCATAAACAAATGTCTACATTTTACATGGTCCTCTACACAGTCTGTTTACAGCAAGGGAAGATTTCATAAATGCAGCAAGAATTGAATATAAGGCCATCTGACCTATTGTTCTTGACTTTCCACTAGGAAAATCCATCCCCAAGTGGAGCCAGTGTTATGATCGTATACCAATAGGTGTTATATTGCATGATTGACTGGTAAAGTCCCAAATATCTTCATCCTTTCCATGCTGCAAAGGTTCCATATTTTGAAAAAATCAAAAAATTAAAAAATGAAAAGAGGGTATGTCCTAAAAGAAAGATTAAAGGGAAAAAAGAATGAAATGGTCAAAAAGAAAGGAAATGAACCCCAAATGAAGAAGACCAGGAAAGTGTGCTAGTCCAAAATGCCACTACTATTCTATTTTTGCAAATAATCTCATTGTGTGCAATCAGTTGACTCTTGTCACAGTTGATGGATGGCCAAACAGCTTAATCTTGGCCAGTTCATGTTTAAATTTCTTGTTTTAGAAATAGAGAACAAAATCTGTCCAAACAGTTCAAGCTTGGCAGATAAGTAGTTAGGTAGAGAAGCAAAGGAGCTCAACAGCTAAATCTTAGCCCTTGGAAGAAATAAGGACAAACTTAGATAGGATGGCAGCTAAAAGAAAAGAAGAGAGTAAGGGTTTGCTAGTTTAAATGCACCCAAGGAAAAAGGAAGAAAAAATGTTAGGTATAATAGGCTGGGTAGGCAGTTTTGATATTGTAGAAGCAGGCTTATGAGTAATTTTGTCTTTCGAAGGCGATTCATCTTATTACTATCATAAATACCATGGAAACTATGTGGTGACAGATGAAATGATGCATGTCTGACTTCCCCTCACTCTTCTCCCAAAAACACTTACTAACCTTCCCCTAAAGAGATTGAGATCTGCTCAATACTCTTAAGTCACTCCATTTCATGAAAAGCCAGAGGAAAATAACAGTCTTGCTTAATGAAAAGAAACCACATTTCTTGTGTAAAAATCCTATTGGTCCATCATCCTAAGTTATCCAACTTCATAGCTTGGTGCCCTTTCATTTCCTTAAGTCTAAGTCTTTGACTTTATGACCTAACGCTTTTTGTTCAAACATACCTTTCATATTAACACATTAACCTGATCATATAATTCTTATATGAATTGTTCCCCCTCGTATTATCTAAATATATGAAAAATCCATGAAAAATTTAATATCCCACCCCTGCTAACTATAGCAATATGTCATTATTTTAAATGGGATTATAGGTTCGTCTGGAACCTTATAAAAACCCTCCCCGCGCACAAATATTCAAAGGTTGATTAAGGTTTGGTTAATTAACAGTCTTAACCTCGACAGCCAATCACAATCACCCCGGGAAGTCTTAAACCATAACTTATATCACATGGGTCCCGTGCCGTAGGCCCCTGCCACCTCAAATCTCCGCTGACTGTTGGATCTGGGCCCGCCGATCGGATGGCCCACGATCATATCACACCACCCCTCCACACCAAAGATTAACGCCTAGGGAACGGTGGTATTTCTGCCATACGTGGGACACGCAGTGCCCGCCCAGCATGATTGTGGCCCATCCACCCAAAACCGCTTCGGCCCATAAGTGGTGCGGGCCCAAACCACTTACCGCACCTGCTGACCCCCTTGCTGACATCATCGCCATGTCATCTGCCACGTCAGCTCCGCGTCATCGCCACATCAACCATCGTACCCCTCATCGTGACAAAACATCACGTCATGCTGACGTCAACCAACCCAAAAGCGCCAAAAGCCCGCGAAGCTGAAATTTTGTTAAAAAACCCATGAAAGTGTTATTTCCACTTATTTCTATTTGTTGTCCTTACAAAACCGTTGCATAAAAATTAAACATCGAAGCAGCTGCGCGAGCTACAGTCTGCCACCCCGACCAGCAAAAACTAGTCTCCTGTTGCTGCTCGTCAATTAACCTGCAAATTACTCTCATGCACGTCCAAAAACATAGGTATTTACCCCATTTCACCTCCCGAACCTGTGTTTTTAAGTTTTCCTCTGTAAATTATACCCAAAGAACCGAATTTCAAGCTGAATTCCGTCTATAGCTCTCATAGAAGTACACCAAAACTACTTTGTTGCCCTTTTTCCACACAAATTCAACTTCCAGTCAAAAACACAGAGAATTGAATAATGGAAGCTCCCGTGGCCCTTAATGTCGCGCCTCTCAATACTCCTCATACAGACCAACATCATTTACCCTTGGCTGACAGAGATTTCCAGATACAAGACCCATTGGTATATAAAACCATTTGCAAACTTTCCGCCTAATCAGAAACAGTCATTTGGACAATTCTAATATCTATGGAGTATGGGAATCCAATCTCCCCAGGTATTACCTACCCTCAGACAATATATTCCCAGATATTATTCGCCACTGCTGTGCAAACTATGACCCTGTCACTAAAGTAGTCCTCTCTCCATCACAAGTTGTCCTTTTCTACATAATTGTTTATTCTATCAATGAAATGCTACAATTCCATCCAGTTCAACCTCTTGCTCCTCTGTCCATGGGATTTTTGCTTCAGTAAGGCTCTCAACTATCCACTGCAAAAATAGGTCGGATTGCTAAGATGTTCATGAAGCCAGATTGCCAGCCCCAAGGTCTTCCTCCTTATTTACATGTCTGGTTCAATGAAATTGGAAGAATTATTCTTGACATCATAGCAGTAATCTTCATATTCAGGACCAGTGAATTTGTGGATGAAATGGTCCTGGTTCTACTATCTATCTTCGTTCTTGGATAGCCCCCTGCTATTAAGTGTGACTATGCCTCTTTCATTGCTGACAAAATCCATGGTCAATTTAAGAATTTGGAAAGAAAATGAGTGTTTAAATACACAAGTTTCATATATCATCTGCTGTTGTACTACCACATAGACATTTTTATATTTCCTATCAGAAAATTGGACGCCAAAGGAGAGAGGAGGTATGTAATCTTTTGGACCTCTGTCTTCCACAAAATTGCTGATACCCCTTATACTTACTGTGAATTCATTGACCTATTCATACATCCTGCTTCCACTCTATTAATAGGAGCCCCTCCTCCTAGGCTCTCTGGTGACATAAGGAAAATTTTACAGCTCTCCAAGAACTACAGGATAGGTGACTGGTACTTCTACCAGGATCACACTGAGATCAGGATATATGGCTGTGAGTTGTGCCCCTATAAACTGCCAAAATATGTGCCTATGAGACTGTTTGCTCTGGAATATTTCAGACAACTTATTAATGCAGATTTGACTCATTTTTACAATGTCAAAAAGAAAGCTCAGCTGAGGATAAGAAACCAATTAGGCCCCTTTATTATTAACAAAAGAGAAGCATGGGAAGATGCTGATAAAATATTAGGGGAAGAGCTTAAATTGAAGAAAAGCTTCTGGTGGGTACCATATGACCCAAATGGCTTTATCAGTGAAAGAAAAGTAAAAAACAAGCTATCGGCCTATAAACATTGTAGAATCCTTGAAATACAGCAATTTGCTAATCAAGATGAGTGGGTAGAGGGCACATTGATAGAAGAGCTTACTGAGCAGGAGAAAATGGAACAAGCTATGAAAAATCTGGAAAAGACTCTTGACCTGGACTCTTTTGGACAGGTATTTTTCAAGCTGCCTCAGCAAACCGGAGTGGGTACATCATCTGTTGGAACTTCACAGCAACCTACCTAAGAAAGCACTACACCAGCTGCAGGGACATCAAAGGGCAAATAAGTGCTAGATACAGAATAGCACATAATGATAGATCAGCCAGCAACATGAAAGGAACAGGGCCAAGGGAAAATTCCTCCTGTCCAGACCAAAGCACCAGAGATACCAGCATTATAGACTCCTCTAAATGAGGAAAGGGGCAGGAAAAGAGACAGAGAAGAGGCCACACCTGTAAGTGGACTAGCAGGGCAAAAAGGCAAAGAATAAATCCTCTATCTGAAGAGGAAATTATTGAGGAAACCATAGAAAGCCTAAGAGGCGAGAGGGTAACCAGCCCACAGATCTCCCCGGTAATAGAAACATCCACTAGCCCTCATAGGTAGGACGTAGAAAGGCAGCATAGTGTGGAAGTTTCCTCCACAAGGCCACCAAGCAAGCAGGGCTCTGAGATCAAAAAGATATTCACAGAGATAAAAGCCCGGAATGATGCACTGAGGCTGCAACTTTATAATCAGCTTCTCAAGATGACCCCCGCCAACCAGCAAAGGTTAATGTTTGCATATGACATTAAAGAAGGAAAAATGATCTTGAGCCACTTTAAGCCTAAAGTGCAGTAGCCACAGTCAACAGCTGACTACATTAGAACAAATCTGGAGGTCCTTGCCAAAGACATTCATCCTATGGACTAGATTGAGCTGCATAAGAAAACTGAAGAGATGGTCTACTCTACATTGGCAGATAAGGCAATGATGGCTTATAAATTGCAGAACTCATTGAACAACACATCTGCCCAAATAGATTTGGAGAAGGCATCTTCTTTAGCCAAAGACAACAGAATAAAGTCCTTGGAAGATATTATCATCGACCTGGGACATGATCCCAAGGATGCCAAAGGAATAAAAGCATTGATGAAGAAGAAGGAAGAGGATATTGCTGCCCTCGGGAAACAATTGAAACTGCCTACTACTATGCATCCACAAACTACAGAGGTTGTACAACAAAAAGTAGAGGAGGACATGATGGACCTGGTTATGAAAATGAATGAGAGACTAAGTGAGACAGAGCAGGCATTGGAGAAATCAATAAGAGAGAAGTAGGGAGAGTCAACCTCCCAGCCACCTGAGGTAGCTCCAACAGTCACAACTGCCCCTCCAACATCAGCAACAGTAGCAATCACCACAAGTACTTCAGCAACAACAACAGCAGCAGGCAGTAGCACTACCATGACCACAGAGGAATTAATAAAAGCCATGGAGGAATTAAAACTCCAAGTATCAGAATTGAAAGAAGCCAAAGAGAAATTGGCAAAATTATAAGTGAGTTATGACAAATCCAAAATGATTGTGGCAGAAAAGACAGGAGAGGTGAAAGCATTATAGAACAGGGTAAAAGCATTGGAAGAGGACCTCACTTTAGATAAGCCTCTAGGAGAAATCAAAGGAATTTTGTGGGCTAATATCAATCAATCCATTAGTAATGTATGGAGATCTATTCAAACTATTTATGAGCAGATTGAGTTGATAGCAGTAGCCTGAGTGGAAATTCAAAAGGCCAGAACTCTATTGGGACATATGCCCGAACAGGCTAACAGGCTAATCCATTTTTTGAACACTAAGACCAGTGAAGAACTAGCAATGCTGGACATCAGAGATAGAATAGGCACCATCCTAACAATCAAAAGAGTTCTAACCAAGAGAACCCTGATGCAGAATCTGGAAAGGAGGTGCTAGGATATGCAAGTGGAGATATACTCTTTTATAGAAAGATTTGCAGGTTTGCATGAAAGGGGCTTGCCAATTCTGTTGGGAAGTAATGAACGCTTGTTGAGGCAAGTTGAGTACAAGCACAAGTTGGACACACATGCTGCTGATCAAGTAAATGCATCATCAAGTACTTCAGCAGAGAAGGCCCTTCCATCTGGCCAAACTCTCTACAACAACTTGGAAAATCTATTTTATATTAAGCATGAAGTGAAACATCTTTTTTCAGTCCAACCTAACTTCTTGAGGTACACAGACACTGATGAGACTTTGAGGAAGCTACAAAGACATAATTTACCAGAAGAGTAGTGGTGGCAAAACATGTTGGAAATCCTATAGGCATGTTTTAACCTTTGTTTTACCTAGGATACAATAGATACCATAAAGCGGAGAATAGGAACGGATAAGAGTCATGCAGGGAAACATTCTATCAAATCAAAATTAAATACACCCAAGAAAGCTGAGGCAACAACGTGGAATATCAGTGGAAACAGCCACCAGCCGACTCGCCGAGCTTACAGTCAACACATCTCACCAACTGAGCAGCCAACACAACAGCATTTACTTCTTCATTTATTTCTCCCTATTTTCAAGATCATTTACTTCTCCTGTAAAGTAGGTAGAATGAATTATTATTAGATATTATCTCTTTGAGATATTTTGTAAACAATTTTGTATAAATACCTCCCCAAGCGAAGTATTTGGGGTTGGTGATACATTTCTTAGACTGCGCTGTAACTCTGAAAACCTTCTGAATACAAAAGCTGTTGGAATCCATTATTGCTGGACTCTTTGGATGTGGAAATAATAGCAGAGGACTCATTACAGAATTCTTGAATCATATCATGGATCAATAAGTCCCTCTTACTTGTGTTTTTAGTTTCTATGTTTACTATATCATATATGTTTCATGCTCTGAATAATAGAGAAAAAGAATAACTCAGAATTTGCTTGTTTGCACTCTGTGTTCAATCTCTGTTATTATTAATGTTTTCTTCAGAATTAGCATAAATAGGAATTCTTAACTGCTCCTGTTTCCCCTGGTTCTTAAATCTTGAATATTAGCTAAGGAATTCTTAACTGCTCCCTAGCAATAATAATCCACTTTCCCTCTGTCTGCATGATGAAGGATTCTTAATTGCGCTTCACCCACTGACTCCATCCCGTCTGATTCCAGCTTATTAATTGTTCCATGATTGATTACCTTGCTCTATAGTACCACACTATGTCAAAGAAACCATATCCAACAATTCATCCTCATAGACTCCATTAGCCCAATGGACTGAACTTCCTAGATTTACACCCCTGTTCTATTGAATATCACCATCCAAAAACCAAACAAACCCTTGTTCTACGTAACTAGCCTAATATACCTCGAAACAAAGCTAAATTATAAAGAGAGAGCCCTCTCTGGATGCAGATTGGCTAGAACCTGCATCTAAAAGATTGATCTGTGGTTACCTCGGCCGTATTCTCTTTCTTACAACTTTTGGGAACAACCTGAGTGATAACAGATCCCAAACATGGATACTATAGATAGAGAAATTTTTTGATCTCCATTATGTACAAAACACAAAAAAGGTATGTATTGCAACTTTATATTTGGAACCAAATCAGTTTGTATGGTATCGACGACTTTGCTCTCGTAAACAAATTTTCACTTGGGCAATTTTTAGGGAAGAAATGATAGCACATTATGAGGATACAAAAAGCAACACCCTTTTTAGCTAATTGATAAATCTCAGACAAAAGGGTTTAATGATGGAGCACATTGAGGACTTCCAAAAATTGAACATAAGGGTAAAGGATATTCTAGAGGAGAATAGGATTGATGTGTTCATAGGGACTTTAAAGGATACTATCCAACATGAGGTTCACCTTTGGGAACCTGATTCATTGGAGAAAGCATTCAGGTTGACAAGAAAAATGGAGAGAAAAATTATGGCAACCAGGAAGCCTACCACTCACAACTATAAAGATGGAAGTATTGTTGCCCCTAGCCTTCGACAACCTACAAGGTTGAAACCACAACAATTGGAAGAAAAAAGAGAAATAGGGCTTTGTGATAGTTGTGATAGCAAATACACTAAAGGTCATAAGTGTGCTGAGAATAAATTATTCTACATAGATTGTGAAGAGGAGGAAGAAAAGGAACAAGAAATGTCAAAAGAAGAGGATATACTCCAGGAACAAACCCTTGACAAAGAAAAAATGAATTTGACCATATCTCCTAATGCATTGGCTAGAATTACCACTCCTCAAACTATCAAGATAGAAGGACATATCAAGAAGAAAAAGGTAATATTGTTGATTGATTGACGAAGTACCCATAATTTTATTCATTATAAGATAGGAAAGGAATTGAATTTCTTCCTATATCTAGCACCACAGTGTCAAGTGATGGTTGCAAGTGGAGGAACCATAAATTGCTATGGAAAGTGCCATAATATCAAGCTATCCATGGGAGAATATGTATTGGATAGCCCAATGCTTTCCATTCCAATCGGTGGTGCTAATGTTGTACTAGGAGTCCAATGGCTACAATCCTTGGGCACAATAGCTTTTAATTTTCAAGAAGTTTTCATGAAATTTTGTGTGGAATGAAAGGAAGTTGAATTAAGGGGTATTGCAGGGAAACTGGGAAATATAATCAGCTCTAACGGTATGACAAAGCTTCTAAAGAAGGAACAATGAGGTGTAATTTCACATTTATGTTTGCTAGAGGTTCCCACATCGAAATCATCTATTTCTCCATATCTCCATAAAGGCTTGGAAATCAATTCAAAGTTTTTGAGATTCCCAAAGGTCTCCCACATACTCGTGATCATGATCATGCTATTCATTTGATTCCAACAAGTGTTCCTCCAAACAACAGGTTGTATAGATATCCCTATGCACAAAAGAGTGAAATTGAACGTATGGTTGTAGAAATGCTAGAGGCTAGTATAATTCAACCTAGTCAAAGTTAATGCTCTGTTGCAGTAGTATTGGTGCACAAGAAGGATGGATCATGGTGCATGTGTTCGGATTATAGGGAGCTCAACAAGCTCACTATTAAAGATAAATTTCCCATTCTTGTGATTGGTGAATTATTAGATGAATTGCATGGATCAATTTACTTCACCAAATTGGATCTTTGTTCAGGATATGATCAAATCAGAATGAAGACTGAAAAAATTCCGAAACCAACATTTAGAACTCATGAGGGTCATTATGAATTTTTGGTCATGCCTTTTGGTCTTACCAATGCACCTCCTACATTTCAAGGTTTGATCGATTCCATTTTCAAACCCTTAGAGAATTTGTGTTAGTATTTTTTGATGATATACTAATCTACAACAAGTCTTGGAAGGATCATGTTGAACATGTTGACAGGGTGCTCAAAATATTGGAGGAGAAACAATTAGATGCAAAAAAATCCAAATGCTTCTTTGGAGTACAAGAGGTGGAATATTTGGGTCATATTGTATCTCATAAAGGTGTTAAGGTAGACCCTAGAAAAATTAAATCCATTAAGGAATGGAAAATCCTCGCATCCATAAAGCATTTGCAAGGATTTATCAGGTTGACAAGGCATTATCACAAGTTTGTTAAGAATTGTGGGAGAATAACAGCACCTCTAAAAACATTATTGAAGAAAGATGCATTTTCATGGACTCCAAAAGAAACAAAGGTCTTTGAACATCTTAAAGAGGCAATGTGTCAAGCATTGGTCTTAGCTACGCTAGACTTCACAAAAACTTTTATTGTGGAATGTGATGCTTTAGGAAATGGAATTGGTGCTGTTTAAATGCAAGATGAAAGACCCATTGCTTTCAAAAGTCGTCCAATCAAGGGAAAGTATTTACACAAAGTTATTTATGAGAACAAAATGTTGGCAATACTACATGCACTTAAGAAATGGTGACCCTACCTAATGGGAAGACACTTCAAGGTAAAATCGGATCATGATAGTCTTAAATACTTTTTACAACAAAGATTATCCTATAAAGAGAAACAAAAATGTGTCACAAAGATGTTGGGTTATGACTTTGAAATCATCTACAAAAAAGGGAAGCAAAATGTTGTGACAGATGCACTCTCAAGAAAGGATGAGGATGTGGAAGCATTGTTGTGCCCCATTTATATTATTCAACCAGATTGGATAAACGAAGCAAGGGAGGAATGGATGAATGACGAAGAAGTTTGGGCACTCATTCAAAAGTTAGAACAAGAGCCCAATACATTTGATACACGTAGTTGGAAAAATGATTCGTTATGATACAAAGATCGCTTATACCTATGTAAGAATTCCCAACTCAAACAAAAGATTCTTATGGAATTGCACACTTCTCCCTTAGGAGGGCACTGAAGATTTTTAAAAACTTACCACAGGGTTAAGAATGAATTCTTTTGGGATGGCCTTAAATTGGATATTCAAAAGTTTTTTGGCAGAATTTTTGGTTTTCCAACAAAATAAAGTTGAAACAATCAAGACCCCAGGTCTATTACAACCTTTATCCATTCCAAGAAAACGTTGGGGAGAGGTTTCAATGGATTTTATGACAGGTTTACCCAATTCCGAAGGAAAGAGTGTCATCATGGTGGTAGTTGATAGACTTACCAAGTATGCACACTTTTGTGCATTATCACATCCATTTAAAATCAATACAGTTTCTACTGCATTTATGGAAACAATTCAAAAGCTACATGGAAACCCAAAGATTATTATTTTTTTTTTTTTCCTCTGGAAAAATCACTGTATATTTCATTAAATAGTGTCAAAAATAATTACATATAGAGTCTGAATATATTCAGATGCATCATCAAATAAAAACAGTTTTGTCGCACTACCACGCAGGGTATGCTATCTGTTCGCTGCACTTGCTGTTCATTTAAGATTTATAACAAAAATTTGCAGAGATATTTCTATAGAGTGCTATCAATAAGCTGTCAAAAATGTTAAGTCTAGTGATCTATATGCTGATCCAGGGTTGGGTA
Source organism: Pinus tabuliformis (assembly GCA_031772625.1). Taxonomy (NCBI): domain Eukaryota; kingdom Viridiplantae; phylum Streptophyta; class Pinopsida; order Pinales; family Pinaceae; genus Pinus; species Pinus tabuliformis. The sequence continues at coordinate 1,426,175,685 of CM062816.1, forward strand.
TCCTGGATCTATATAAGGTCTGTGATAAAACTTTTGCTCCTGCTGATCAGTGATCTCTGTAATCTCCCATAGACCTCTATCCATCAACGATGCCTCCTTGGAAAGTTTGTCGGCACCCTCATTATGTTCCCTGTATATATGAGAGATGTTAATATGATTAAAAGCTGCTTTGAAATGGAGTGCTTCTTGTAATATAGCGCTGAGAGTGTGTGTGTGACAAGTAGCAGTGCCATTTATCCAATTTACAATAATCTGTGAGTCTCCAAAAATATTTATGCTCATGCAGTGATGCCTCAGTGCAAAATGAAGAAGGTGACGGAGTGTAATTAGCTCAGCGAAATTATTGGTGCCAACCCCCAGGCCAGCCTTGATTTTGTATAGGTGATTTTCAGATGTATGAAGTATGAAACCGCCTCCACAACTTTGCTGAGTTGCGGCTCCGTCAAAATATGCCCACGGCATGCTAGTGTCTATGGGAGGATGCGGAGTAGGCTGTCTTGTAGATGGCGGGGGAGGGTCGGGCAATTCCTGGAGGGCCGTCACAATACTAGTTTCAAGCAGCGTCCAGTGGATTGGCTCCTCTTTGAAGATGGCTTTATTTCGGGATTTCCATAATGCCCAGTTTACTATGATTGGTAGATTTATGATTTTCGTTCCCCTGTGTTTCTTATCCCATGCTGTCCAGGCATATTTGATGTTTGGTCCCTCCCAGGCTCCTTCGAAGTTGATGTGTGTTTTTATATTCCGCCACAGTTCTACAGTAGCTCGACAGTTCAGAAATATATGCTCAATAGATTCCGAATCCTCCTTACAAAAGACACATCGGGATGGTCCGTGGATGGCTCTTTTCATGAGCTGGTCGCAGGTGGGGACTTTGTTCCTGAGGATGCACCAATAAAATAGCTTCGATCGCGGGGAGGCAGTCAATTTCCATATATGCTGCCACCAAGATTCAAGAGCCTCAGGCTTTCTGTGATCAATGAGATGTAAATAGCCTTCCTTGGGGGTGTAGGCACCGTGGTCAGCGAGGTGCCAGATGAGTTCATCCGGGCCCTCTGTAATTCTGATGTGAGCTTCCATTAAAGCTTCTCGGTACTCTTCCCATACAGCATGCCATCTCCTCGGGATATTCAAAAGATCAGCCGATTTCCATGCTTGCTGAAAGATGTCTGTGTGTGCTGGGTCTGCAATCTGTGAAATGACCTTTATGTTACGAGCTGTAAGGATAGCAATAAGGTCATGAGGGAGAGTGTGTCTGCCACCACTGCCCGACCAGGGGTCAAGACCAATTCTAGCACTGTTACCATCTCTGATTCGCCAAACAATGTTATCCCTGATGAGAGGTAAGGAGTGCAGTAGGGCCTTCCAGATCGATGATATTCCAACTTTATTCCAGGTCGGCAGCCTTACCCAGTCACTGATGTTGAGGGGCCAGATATATTTGTGGAAAACTATGCTAGTCCAAAGGCTGTGGGTGGTCAGAAGAGCCCAACCCATTTTGCCAGCCAGTGCTCTTGCAAATAATGGGAGCTCCTTCAGTCCCCATCCGCCCCACTTCTTTGGAAGAGTAATCTTATTCCAGCCTATCCAAGCAAATGTTCGTTTGTCTTGATTTCCAGCCCACAAGTATCGGTTACACAATTGTTGTATCTTGGCCAAGATGTTCCTTGGAATCCATGCCAGGGCCATCCAAAATACTGGGGTGGCTTCGAGCACCGCTTTGATTAAAATCAGCCTTCCTGCCCTAGAGAGGTATCTGTAACTCCAGCATGTGATCCTTTTTTCAATCTTCGACACCAGCCAAGCCCAGTCAGCAATCTTCTGGCTCTTGGGTTTAATCCAGTATCCCAGGTATTTTAGCCCTCTGTCTATTTGCTGAGTATTATAGGGGAAGACCGTCCTAGCAATATGAGCTTCATTTACAGAGGTACCTACCAGAGAGATAGACGATTTTGCTCGGTTCACTTCCATGCCCGTTGCTTTAGTGAAAAGATTCAGAATGCGGGAGAAATTGGTCGAGTCCTGTACACTTCCATCCAGAAGAATTAAGACATCATCTACAAACAATAGATGAGTAAGGAAACAGATGTCTGATATCTTGAGGCCTCTGATGGATCCTTCCCTGGATGCCGAGATGAGGAGGCAGCTGAGAGCTTCAATGACCAAGAGAAAAAGCAAGGGTGAAAGGGGGCAGCCCTGGCGCAGTCCTCTTTCAGAGTGAAAGAAGTGCGAGGCAGATCCATTAATCAGAATACTGAAGGTGGGGGTAGAGATGCAAGCCATAATCCAGTTGATAAGAGAGAGGGGGAAACCGATGTGGATGAGGATCATTTTTAAGTATAGCCAGCTGACTCTGTCAAAAGCCTTTGAAAGATCGATTTTCAGCAGAATGCATTTGAGATGCTTTGTCCAAATGGAGTGGATTGCTTCTTGAGCCGAGCTTATAGCTTCATGGATCTGTCTGTTTTCCAGAAAGGCAAATTGTTGAGGAGATATGTGTCTGGAAAGGATGGGCTTGATCCGATTGGCTATGATCTTAGATATGATCTTATACAGCACATTGCAGAGGGAGATGGGACGGAAATCATCAAAAGAGGAAGGGTTGTCAACCTTTGGGATGAGGGCAATGAAAGTTGAATTAATCGCATGATAGATACTCCCCGATGTCCTGCTCTCCTCCACTACTTTAAGAATATCACCTCCCAGGAGTTCAAAGAAGGCCGAGTAGAATTCAATGGTCCAGCCATCTGGACCCGGGCTCTTTTCCTTTTTGAACCACTTTATAGTGCTCTCCAATTCTGCCATAGTGACCGGTGCTTCCAGATCCTCGGAATCATCTGCCTCTACAAATCTGGGGAGATGTGTGGCTACATTGATGATCTCGGCCAGATTTGTACCTCCAGGGCTCTTGTATAGATTTCTGAAATGTGTAGTACCCAAATTTGATAGCTTGTTGAAAGTGTCTGCCCTGCCCCCGTCGGGAAGAGGGAGATTCCAGATGGTGTTTGCCACTTTCCTTCCTTTGGCAAAATTGTGGAAAAATCTGGAGTTTTCATCTCCTGCTTTCAGCCATGTAGCCCTGCTACGAAGTCTGGTAGCTTCCTCTCTTCCCTTAAGAATAGCCTTCTTCTGATTTTCCAGGTCCACCAGTCGCATCTTGTCATCTTGAGTTAAGAACCCCAGATTTCTCTCATCCAGAAGACCCTTCAGGTCTTCCTCTACCTTGCTTAGCTGTTCATCTTCTTGCTTTTTCTTCTCTTTTGCCCAATTGATCACGATATGCTTCAGCTCAGTAAGATTTTTAACAAATCCCCTTGCCATCGAATTTTCTCTTTCAATGGGGTGAGCTCTCCAGAAAGATGTGATCAGGTTTGTGAAATTCTGATCTTGAAGCCACATATGGTTGAATTTGTAGGGGGCTTTTGGTTTCTGTTCCGGACCCCGAATTTCCAAGGCTATTGGAGAGTGATCGGAGATGCCCCCAATGCTAACCCACTGTTTGTAGGAGTGCAGTCGATGAATCAAGGGGCTCTTGATAAGGAATCTATCTAACCTTCTGGCTAATGCCGCCTCCCCTGTTCTTCTGTTCCTCCATGTTGGCTGAAGCTTCTGCATAGGGACGTCGATGAGATCGTGTTGTTCCATTAACTGGCTCATGAGGTTTGTGATGGGATCAATTTGGGCCCCCTCACCCCATGACTCCCTGTACCCCAAAGAGAAGTTTAGGTCTCCCCCGATAATGATGTTGTCGCCCGCAAGGAGACTGCTGCTTAGGATGTTTCTCCAGAAGTGCTCCCTATGATGACAAGGTCCGTAGATATTGAGGATTCTAATGGGGAGACCGAGTTCAATTGTGAAAATGTCTGCTCCAAGGAAACCCTGACCCCCCCAGGAGGATACCATCTTGATGGTTGCGGGGTTGTAACCAAATGCGATCCCCCCTGATCTGCCCATGGCATCCAAGGCAATATAGTTCCATTTAGCCCCAATAGAGGCTAGTGCAAGGGTGCATGCATCTGCCGTTCCAAGAGTTTCTTGTAACAGAATAATATCCGGAGATTCGACCTCAAAAAGTCGTTTGAGGGCCAGCTTTTTTGGGGCGCTGGCCAGTCCCCTACAGTTAAAGGAGATGTATTTCATGGGGGGCCATGCTGAGGGGGGTTTGTGGCTCTAAGGACCCCTACTATGGTGGCTTGGCGCCCAGCCGCAACTTCGGCTCCAGCAAGTCTGATGGCTTTGTTGAGATTTGATTTACGCCCTCGGGTCAGAGGAATTCCAGGTTCAATGGGGACAATTCCAAGCCCAGCCACATGATCAGAGGACTCCAACCGGGGGGCCCGAGGTCTAAGAGAGTAGGGATGAGTTGAAATCGGCCGGGACGATGGGGGCGAAGGAGGCGGGGATGAGAAGGGAAGCGAAGGCGGAGCAGTGGACGACGTCAGAGGAGGTGTGGGAATGTTACATTGAACCATGGTGCAAACAAATGCATGATCATGCATAAAAGAGATATCAGATGATGAAGTAATAGGGAAAGAAGGGGTACCCGAGACTTTTGCTGCTGCCTCTGCTGCCCGAGCCCTGGTCAATGGGGGAGAAGGCGGAACATTCTGATGCTGGAACGCTTCCGCAAGTGGTCCGCGCTGTACCTCGCTGATCTTGGGCGCCAGAGGGGAAGGAAAGGGGGCACTAATCCGCGGCGATCGAGGAATAATGGAGGGAGCCCTGCCTGAGTTCGATTTGGCCTGAGTTGACGGTCCATCCAGGCTTATCACTAGCGGGCAATCCTTGTATACATGGCCAATTTGGTGACACCGGTTACATCTGAAGGGAACTCCTTCATAATCTAATATCTGTGATCTGCTGAAGTTCCCCCATCTCAGGGTCATTTTACCCTCTAGCCCTTCTCTGGTATCCAGGTAGACCAAGATTCTAGCAATGATCATCTCATTTTTCTCCACATATGATCGATCATGGTCTAAGTAAGTTCCCAGTGCATTCCCAATCTTGATAAAAGCCTCTTCAGTCCAATATTGAAGTGGTAATCCCGGCAGACGAACCCAGAGAGGACCCGCTCCAAGCTGTTCGCGTTCCGGGTCGAACAGAGGGCTCCATCGCTTCAGGAGTACAGGAGCCAATTCTATGTGCCAGTACTGGGCTAATACTGTATTCGTGTGTTCCTCCTTGGTGAAGTGAAGTGAGAACCAGCCACGGGGGAGCTTCTGAACAGTTGGCAATTCCGAAAACATTTCACCCCAGATTTCTTTAACCCAGGACTTGAGCCTTTCCGCCGTGAAGATACGACCTCGGACGTGGCCTACCAGAGTTGTTCGGGCCAGAGCCATTGTTCCTGCAAAATCGGTTGGGTCACCAATGGAAACCGATATGTCTTTCGATGTTTCTCTTATGCACTTCGTCTTTTTCGATCGAGGCCCGGTGGGGTGGTCGTCCAATGGATTTGATGTTGCAACCCTAGGAGAGGGATTTACTGCCTGTGGAATTAGGGCAGGCGTGCTAAAGCTGCCCGAAGTCTTGTGCTCTGAGGAACCCAATTGTGTTGATGCCGAAACCCTAATTTCTCCTTGCTGTATCGTCGAACCTGAACCTGGGTGATCCACTGCTGGTGTCTGTGGGGGGGGGACTACATCCCTGATTTCCCCAAATTCCGCAACCGGGAGGGGATGATTTGTAACAGAGGGAGGAAATTCTTCTGCCCTAGCTAGAGGCGGATCGGTGAGAGCAATACAGTGGGGCGGCGAGGGGAAATCTAGGGCATAATCCTCAGGCGGGAAGGATGAAAGTAGTATAGCAGAACCAGGTGAAAGAGGAGGAGCCTCCAGTGCGGGCTGTATGGGAGGAGGGTTCGAAGGTATACCCGGAAGCGAATGATGCGAGATAGTAAAATCTGCAACTGGTTCGGGGCGGAGTCTAGGGTTTCCGAAAATAGCGAAACCGTCAAGTGGGTCCGCCGAATAATCAACCAGCTCCATATCCCCGTCAATCTCCTCGTGAAACTCCATCCCGGTCAACTGTAGTGAAACCGCCTTCGTTGTCAGCTGTCGGAAACCCACTATTCCAGCGATCCTTCCCTCAACCCTCGTTCTGTCGCTGTCCGGTCGGTGAGCTCCCCGATGGTCCTGCGGCTCCCTTTTGAAAACCCAATCACCTTTTCGAAACCCTCGTGACCGCGCACCCGTCCTTCCGCGTGACTGTAGCGCCTGTGGCTATCCTAGCCCTTGACGAAAAAACCGTGAGGCCATCAGAGCCCAGGAAACCCAAAGATTATTATAACCGACATAGATCCCATTTTCACTGGAAATTTTTGGACCTAATTATTTTCTTGCCTTAGTACTTAGTTACCTCATAGCTCATCTTATCATCCTCAATCTGATGGGAAAATTGATATAGTAAACAAATGTTTGGAAGGATATCTTCATTGCTTTGTATATGATAAAGAGACAAAATGGGTCAAATGGTTGCTTCTAGCTGAATGGTGGTATAACACTTCCTTCCATACTACAACAAAAATGACCCCATTTATGGCACTTTATAGATATCATCAACCATCCATCACATCATATTTAAGAGAACATTCTAAGGTTCAAGTAGTGGAACATCACATCGAGCATCAACAATAAGTTCTCCAACTCTTAAAGGATAACCTCACGTTGGCGCATAATAGAATTAAACAACTAGCAGATCAAAATCATAGCGAAAGAAGTTTTCATGTAGGTGACTGGATATTCCTATGGCTACAACCATATAAACAAATGTCCCTCAAGTAAGCTAAGAAGGATAATAAATTATCACCAAAGTATTATGGTCTGTACAAGGTGTTGCAAAAGATTGGTACTATGGCATACAAATTGGAGCTTCCTGCAGCTTCCCGAGTGCACCCAATTTTCCATGTTTCATGTTTAAAGAATGTTATACATGACAAGCTCCCAGTTGAAACAATATTGCCAGAACTTTACGAGGAAGGAAAAATCATATTAGAACCAGAAGCAGTCACAGAAACAATAACTCGACAGTTATGAAATCGATCAATTTCAGAGTATCTCATCAAGTGGAAGAACTTATCCACTAAAGATTCCATATGGGAGGATGAGAATTTTATACAGAAGCATCCAAAACTATTCAAGCATTGAGGAAAATGCTTTTTAGAAGGAGAGGGGCATGTTAGGCCCCTATAATACTAGTCATTCTCCCATTACTATTGTCATTGTATCCCTTATTGTTATTATTATGCCCCTATTGTTCCCATATTTTTATTAGTATGCCCCATAGAAACACACTATTGTTATTTTTGTGCCCTTATGTTATTACTATTATGTCGACTTGATTATATTGTGACCCCTTAGACTCCTATATATAGAAGGGAGGTTTAGTCATTTGTATCATCCAAGAATTGTTCATTTGTGTAATGTAAAGGAGGTTGCCCCCTCGAAGAGGCTGAATTCTAAGGCGTTGATCTATCTTTTCTATCTTTTTGTGATTTGGTTTCCTAACAATCTCTAACAACATTACTAAATAAATATGCATTTTCTTATACTCAAGAGGCAACTAAGACCTTTGAACATCTTAAAGAGGAAATGTTACTAACAGCAGTTTAGCTACATTAGACTTCACAAAAAACTTTATTGTGGAATGTGATCCCTTAGTAAATGGAATTGGTGCTATTTTAATACAATAAGGAAGACCTGTTTCTTTTGAAAGTCGTCCAATCAAGGGAAAGTATTTAGAAAAGCCTATTTATGAGAAAGAAATATTAGAAATACTACATGCGCTAAAGAAATGGTGACCTTATGTAATGGGAAGAAACTTCAAGGTGAAAACAAATCATGATAGTCTTAAATCTCTTTTGGAACAAAAATTATATTCAGAAGAGTAGAAAAAATGCTTCACAAAGATGTTGGGTTATTACTTTGAAATCATCTACAAAAAATAGAAGAAAAATATTATTGCAGATGCACTCTAAAGAAAGGATGAGGACGTGGAAGCATTGTTCTATTACATTTGTATTATCCAAACTGATTGGATAACTAAAGCAACGAATGAATGAAAGAATGGTGAAGTGGTATGGACACTCATTCAAAATTTGCAACAATATCCGAGTACTTTTGATACATTTATCTGGAAAAATGATTCATTATCGTACAAAGATCGTTTATATATATGTAAGAAGTCTTCACTCAAAAAAAGATTCTTTTGGAACTGCACACCTACCCCTTAGGAGGGCACTCAAGATTTATAAAAAATTACCACATAGCTAAGAAGGATTTTTTTGTGATGGCCTTAAATCTGATATTCAGAAGTTTGTGGAAAAATGTTTGTTTTTCCAAAAGAATAAATTTGAGACAATTAAGACTTCAGGTCTATTACAACCTTTAGCCATTCCAGGTCAGCGTTGGGAGGAGGTCCCAATGGATTTTATCACAAGTCTACCCAATTCCAAAGGAAAGAGTGTTATCATGGTGGTAGTTCATAGACTTACCAAATATCTTATCCTTTTAGATCTAGTACAATTGCTACTGCATTTATGAAAACAATTCAAAAGCTACATGGAAACCCAAAGATTATTATAACTGTCAAAGATCCAATTTTCACTGGAAATGTTTGGATGGAATTCTTTTCTTTTCTTGGTACCCAATTAGCTCATATTTCATCTTATCATCCTCAATATGATAAGAAAACTGAGATAGTGAACAAACATTTGGAAGGATACCTTCATTTCTTTGTATATGATCAATAGACACAATGGGTCAAGTGGTTACCTCTGGCTTAATGTTGGTATTACACTTCCTTTTATATTGCAACAAAAATGACCCCATTTATGTAACTTTGTGGATATCACCCACAATCCATCACATCATCTTCAAGATAAATTCTAAGGTTCAAGCAGTTGAAGATCACATCAAGCATCAACAACAAGTTCTCCAACTCATAAAGGATAATCGAGCTCTGGAGTAGAGTCAAATGAAACAACAAACAAATCAGCATTGCAATGAAAGAAGTTTTGATGTAGGTGACTGGGTATTTTTACGGCTACAACCATTTAAGAAAATTCCCCTCAATAAAGATAAGAATAATAACAACGTATCACCCAAGTACTATGGTCCTTACAAGGTGTTGCAAAATATTGGTACTGTGGAATACACATTGGAGCTTCCTACATCTTCTTAAGTACACCCAATTTTCCATGATTCATGCTTCAACAAGGTTATTAGTGACAACTTCCTAGTTGAAACAATATTTTCAAAACCTCACGAAGAAGGAAAAATCATTTTAGAGAATGAAGAAGTCATGGAAACAAGAACTCGAAAACCATGGAATCGATCAGTTTCAGAGTATCTCATCAAGTGGAAGCAGTTACCCATTGAAGATTCCACATGGGATAATTTGAATTTTATATAGAAGCATACAAAACTACTAAAGCATTAAGGACAACACTTTTTTTGAGAGAGAGGGGCATGTTAGGTTCCTATAATACTAGCGTAGACCACTTATTGTTAATGTTACTGTACCCCCTTTATTTTTATTGTTAATGCATCCCCCATATTGTTATTGTTGTGCCCAATAGAAGCCTACTATTTTTATTATTGTGCCCTTACATTATTATTGTTGTGTAGGCTCATATTATATTGTGACTCCTTAGACTCCTATATACAGAAAGGAAGTCTTGTCATTTGTATCATCCAAGAATTGTTCGTTTACGTGATGTAAAGGAGGTTTCCCCCTCGAAGAGGATATTTCTCAAGTCATTGATCTATCTTCTATTATGTTTTATGAGTTGGTTGCATAATAGGATCCATTATTATTAAGGATTTAGAATATGTGAGTAACAACATCTAAAAATCTCATTTTGGTTCACATTGTAAGGCCTACCCTTAGGAAGGTTGAATTAAATAGATTGTTGTAAACCTTATTATTCATTAATACATTTCATAGCATGGTAGTGCATGGAATTATCCCTCTCATGGAAAATGAGGATGCGGGTTCAAGTTGTGGAATGGATAAATTGGATGTTTATGATGGTAGTGGGGGTACTTGTATGTTGGCTTAATGTTACAAAAAATGGTTAAATCTTTGAAGAAGGGGGAATTTTTGGAGTAATCTCAAAATGTGAGATGATTAAGACTAATTTATTATTAAGGAGGTCATGTCATTGCATGGAAATGATAACATGGACATATTAAAAGAAGGTAGCACAATCTTTGAAGGATTTGCAAGCAAAAGATGTAGGATGAGGTTGTGTAAGACATGGAGGAAGACAAATATGGAAAAATAAGAGAATGACAACCTTTGTAAGTGCCAGTCAATCAAATAGTGCCCATTTTCTAAATTTATGGAGAAATAACAGTAATAATTTAAAATAAATAAATCAATTCATAAATATTACTTTTGAGATGAAAAAAATTAAATTACAAGTAGATGAATATATGATTCTAAGACCAACTAGGCATGTGCATATTTTGTAAATTATAGAGTGATAAATGGGCATGAAAAATCCATATATATCATTATTATCAACTTTGAATGGGGGGATGGATATAAATAATTTCTCCAAGTCAAATTGAAAAGGGGGAACGTTAAGTTAACCTTGACTCGGGTTTGATTGAAATAGTTTTAAGTCTGTTGTAATAGTTTTAGAATCCATAGTTTATGTGACCCATTGTGTGTTGCATATAGGATTGCATCTAATGAAGTTTAAAATATGATTGGGATACTTCATTGTAAGGTACCAAAAATGAGCAAGTGTCTGGTGCACTTTTCCATTAGCTTAACAAAATTTAGTCAAAGTGTAATCAAAGATTTTTATGATTGGTTTTTTCCACAAGGATTTTTTTAAATAAAATGTTTTTATTGTTGTCGATTTATTTTATTTATATTACCTTATATTGATAATAATTCATAAAGACCTACAGTTACATGACAATGCTCAAAGGGACAAAACTATCAAGGGTAGATATTTGCTATAAAATTTAATGCATGACCAATAGATATATACTAAAATTTTCCACATGGTTATTGGATTTGGGATATATATAGATGCATCATGCAAAATTTTCGATATTACTATTCTATAAAACCATAACAAATTTGTATGGGAAGCTTCTCAATGTTAATTCAAGTATCAAAACTTCCAAGAACTAAATTGTTACAACTCATATGAAATTTGGGGGGAGGCATGAAACAAATAATAAGTCAAACTCTTTACTTATTTTCAAGTTCAAACAAGTGTAATAAGTAGTGTTATTGCTTAGTACCTATGTCTTATGAAAAAATAATTGATAGCAAAAATTATTGTAACTAGGATAAAAAGAATACTACTACTATGTAAAAAGTTGTTTATATTTATAACGATTTTTTAACATATTTTTGTAGGTAAATTACTATGTGGAGTAGCAAAGTTACTGTTATATGTGCTATGTTAAATGGAATGTGAAGCAAATCAACTTTTATATTGATCCTATGGATAAAATCATTCTTATAGAGGTAGATGGAGTTATTGTATAAATAAAATATTAAAATTTATAGTTTATAAATAAATTAAATTAATGTAGTAGAACATTTTTATATTTATTTTGTAACTATGAATATTATTATGAAATTTATTTAAAGTATATTAATATTTTTTAAATATCTTAAAGATAATTTTTATATTAAAAGAAGATAAAGTAAAAGTTGACTATTCAAACTTATGAATTATTTTATTATGAAATTAAAAAATCTCCTTATTATCATAACTCTTGATTTGAAATAGAGCATAATTATTTTATTATGAAATTAAAAAATCTCTTTATTATCATAACCGTTGATTTGAAATAGAGCATAATCTTTAGCAAGACTATTAGACATAATCAATAAATTCCATAAAAAGTTGCCTCAGGGTGAAGCACTATCCCCCACACTTACATTTCGTAACGATAGAGGACATCATTACTCTTATAACACATTATTTTCGATGCAAAGAACAACTCAATACCCTTATTGTAATAAATTCCTTTAAAACATTTAAAAAAATAATTTTAATTTGTAAATACAAACCTACCCAAAAATAATACTAAAGAAGACAAAACAATTTTATTTTTAAATGCACACCCAAAATATAACTAAATAAAAATGTGAAAGCTATTGTCTTGCTATGTGAAGTGGGCAATATGCTAAACATAGAAGACTTTTTATACGTGGAAAATGAATAAGTTGACATTATAAATTTAATTAAATGTATTTGAATCATTTCACATGGACCCTAACAGATTCTTCAAATGACAAAGTTGGTAGGGGGAACACACTGAGGCACAAAGACGAACTGAAAAGGCCGATAAAAAAGTTTCCCTATTATTATGTCATTCATGTATTTTTTCATGTGAAACAACAATAATCCTATCAACATTCAAGAACCACAATTAAGACATGAGCTCCACTCCCCGGGTGCTGAAAAACCCCCTTAAAGGAAAAGTCTTAAAAAAAAAATATGATGACTACATCAAAGAAAAACAAGAAAACATTTATTATAATAAAAATTAATTTAAAAAATCACAAATACGACTGTGATATTTCAACTATGCTAACCAAGTCCAAATAATTGCGGTGACAAATTAATTAAATAAAAAATGTTTGGAAAATAAAAAGAACACACACGTAAACATTAAAGTAGAAGAATGCCACTATTATGCCTTTCAATCTGTCACAAAACGTTTACTCGAAAATGGGAAAAGTAGCCATACGAATTATCTACATGAAAACTCCGGCCCTAAGAATTTCACACACTTCATAAGAAGAGTGTGCAAGCTCCAAAGAATTGGGACATGGTTAGCTGAATGTAGGTTGTGAGGCATTGGGAACCCACTTTCAAGATCCACCATTAATTAGTTTATGGTACATGTAACTGTGAGTTAGACTTAAAATATAATTTTTACATTTTATGTTTTTAAATTGTTTTTTTTCATATTTGTTAACACACTTTAAAGAAGATAAAATTCCTCATTCTAATATCTTCATCTAATGACAAAATTGAAATACAATTTTCGAAAATTGAAATACAATTTTCAAAAAATGAAAAATATTTTTTTAAATATCAAAAATTTTATTTTATATTTTATATTTTAAAATTATGGTAAAATTGTTATATTTAAATCAATTAATTGAGATTCAATTTTTTTTTTCTTGTAACTTTGGGAGGACCATTTCATTCATATTGTTCAAAACGTATGTTAAAGCCATAAATCAAGTAGTCCAGTGGTCTCAATCTGTTGAGGGGGAAACCAAGTCTTTTGGCCACTGAACAATATTATGTGCCATCCAAAAACATAAGACTTTAATTCTGTCTAATAGTGCCTTATATGACTAAATGTCTTGAATCATTCTAAGATCTAAGTAACTTAAACATAACTTCGTAGCCAACATATTCGCCATATAGTGTTAATCAAAATTTAAACAAAAACAAAGCCAAGTATACTGCTATTCATCAGAGGAATCCACAGCAGCTGGATCCTTCACACTTGAACTAGATAATTCAAACTGGGGAAGGCACGGAATGTGTTTTTCAATATGGTTGAGTCAGACATTTTGTTGCTGAAGTTAAAACTGAATAAGTTGAAATTCCTTTTCAATTTCCTGAAGACCAGGATCAGATTTAACAGAGTCAGCTGGAAGGTTCAGTATGGCTTTGGCCACAATATTCTTCATTAACCTGTAGAGGTGAACAATCTGCTTGTATTGAGAAGTATGACCTCTGGAGTGGCCAGGGTCGAGAACCAGGTCTTTCCAATATTCCAAATTAATATTGGCATACACCTGTTGGTTAAGTTCTGTCCCCCAATTTGAGATAAGTTGACAAACCTGTAATGGGGTACCTATCTAATAGGATTGGGCAACATTGTGAATTAACGTTGAGGCAGGTTTGTGGCCCCTACCCCTCGGCTAGCGAGGCTGTGCTAGACTATTTTCACCTTGCCTTCCAATATATCTTCCATGACCCCGACCGCCTCGTCTGAGGAGCCCAAAACAGAGGTGGGACGAACCATATTTCCACCCAAAAATCTTGTACCGGAATGGAAAACCTTGTAATAAATGGCCCAAACCTCGAGCTTGAAGCAACCAAACAACTTGAGGTCCCAACAATTACACTGTAAATGAATACTTGGAAAGTTATCATAGTATAAAGGGATAGAATATTGATTGTTAGGCTTGAACCAAGTAAATGACTTGAGAATGAGATGGGTCGGCCACCAAAGGCCGGAAACAATATACCCATGCTCCCGAGCCGTCTTAAGGCCAAACACAAAAGTAAAAGAAGAGGAATTGTATGCAGGAAACCCTGAATATTACAGGCTTTGAGAGACAATGAATGGACCAAACTACGAGCACATCCATATAAACATGAAACATGTAAAAAGCTCCATGCTAGAGACATACCATGCATCCCCATCTGAGATAGTAATATTAAAAAAAGGATAGAAATAGTTATATAGTAATAGACAACTGATAATAAAAGCTGGAGTGATCTGTCTAGAATTATTGACAAAGTTACTAAATGCTTGCAAGGTCCATATTATAAAAACTTCCCATCGAATTGACACAGGAGTATAGTTCATAGGGAGTGAGCGATAAGAAGAGTGAAGAGAAATAACATACCCAGTGACTTGAAACATAAAGGGAGAGGACCTATCAACACTAGGATAATGAACCATGAAAGCTACCTCCTTGAACAGCTTCGAGCGACCCAAGAACACTAAACCAGTACCATAACCTAGAATAAGGAAACAATCACTTGTGAATGAGGAATGACCATCACCCAACGTCTGCGATAAGGTGTTAGTCTATTTAGTCCTTCCTACATTAACTAACTGTATATGTGATGCCACATTACCATCCTCACCAAACGTGTGAGGGTTATGGTTAAAACACCCTCCGACACATACAACTATATTCTTACACATGACCTAGATCCTGATGCATCCTATCTTCTGGCACACACCTTGATTGGGGAGAAACTAAATCTATTTTGAATCCAAAGTGATTACAATATTATCTTCCATAAGTAGGTAAATATGAGCCATTCATAAAATTAAAGTCATTCTTTTTTTATGTTTCTTCCCTTCAAAAAATAAGTAACTCTAAATTATTAAATTGGACAAACTGAGGTACTTCTCCACCTTAATTATTATAATAAGTAAATATCTTATAACATGTATTTTACTCTGTACGCTGAAGGAAAATACGTTCTAGTAGAGGTTATAATAGAGGTTTTTAGTGTTATAAAATTGGCAAAAAATGTAAAAAAAAAACCTCGTTGCTATTAGAATATTAGATCTACTAAGCTATTTATCTAAGAAACCAACAATATATCAACATATAAATAAGAATAGAAAGAGAACAAGGAAAAACAATACAACATATATATGTGGTTCACCCAATTGCTACGTCAATAGGAAGGTTGTCTTCTATTATCTCTAGAAATCTCCTACAATCTTGCAAAGTGAGCAACTACAAATAACCTAATACAAATAGCAATACGCTGTGAGCATAGGATAAGATGTGATGGTATCACAAAATGGTATATTCATTAACAGGCTCCCTTGACCCAGAGATGTGGAGGAATTACTCTCACATATTAAATGTGGGATAATATAATTCTCCAAAATAACACCTCTTTATATAATAAATGGATACAAGAGTATACTATGCCAGAATAAATATGGCATATAATGTATTACTCTTTTACATAAGATTGTGGACAACTTCTGACATAATACAAAGACATAATTACCTTCCAATGAATACAATATATTCCAACACTCCCACTTAATAATGGCTAGTTGAAGGGCCCATCCTAACACTAAGGAAGGAAGGAGTCATTAATGGTCCCCCTTGATGACAACTTCCCTCATCCCAAGCAAAGAATGAAGATGCACATACTTCGCTTCTATCAAGGATTTGGTGAAGATACTGGTTGCCTACTACTTAGTAGGATAATAGTCTAGAGAAAGAATACAATCGGTGACAAGACCTTGAATATAATGAGCATCAAGGTTGAGATGTTTCGTCTTGGAGTGATATACCGGATTATAAGCAAGCTAAATTTCATTCTTATTCTCACATTTCAACACAGTGGACAATTTTGGAAGTAGATCAAGATCGGTAAGAACACGCTGTAACCAAATAGCTTTTTTAGCTGCTTCTTTGGCTTCTTTATACTCTACTTCACATGAAGATAAAGAAAGAGTCTTTATCTTCTTGTTGGACGAAGCGATCAAACCTGAACCAAGTTGAAATATGTAACCAATAGTTGACCACCGATCAAAATTTTCACCTGCCCAATCAGAATTTGTATAACCAGAGAGTAAAATTGTAGCACTTCTCGAATAAAATACATCGTAATGCAATGTCCCCTGTAAATATCGCAAAATTCTCTTGGTTTCCGACCAATGAATTTCACAAGGTTGCTGCATTAATCGAGAAGCCATACTGACCGAAAATGAGAGATCTTGTCTGCTATGAGTTAAATAATATCAAATTTCCAACGAGCTGATGATAAAGAGTAGCATCAACTAGTGGAGTGGTACACTCAACGGTAACTTTACATTGAATTGAAATGGCATACGAGAAGGTTTACAATCACTCATATGGAAATGAGCCAATAAATCTGTCACATACTTAGACTGAGAGAGAAAAATACCATCGTCGATATGCCAGATCTAAAGGCCCAAGAAATAGTGCAATGTACCGAGATATGTTATCTCAAACTGCTTCTGAAGAGCAATTTTCATATCTTGAATTAATACAAGCTGGTTGCGAGTGATAATTAGATCATCCACATATAAAACAATAATGAGGACACTATCACCAAAGTTCTTAACATACAGATTTGGATCAGATATATAATGCTTGAAACCATTATTCAATAAAATGCATCAATTCTATCATACCAAGCCCTAGATGCTTATTTGAGACCATATAAATATTTCTATAATTTTCATACTAAACTTGAGGATTCAACAGAAATAAAACCAAGAGGTTGTTGCATATAAATTTCTTGAGTAAGATCACCATTTAAAAAGGCAATTTTAACATCCATTTGATGAATTTCCCACTTATAAGATGCAACAAGTGATAAAATCTTTCTTATTGTGTTCATGTTAGCAATAGGAGAAAAAATTTCATTATAATCAATACCTTCAAGTTGATTAAAAGATTTTGCAACTAATCTATCTTTATGCTTTTCGATCTATCCTTCTACAATGAACTTGGTTTTATAAACCCATTTACAACCAACTAAACTATTTCCAAAAGGAACAGGAACAAGAGACCAAGTCTTGTTTCTCAAAAGAGATTCATATTCAACAGACATAGCTTGTTCCCAATGAGGCTTACCCTTAGCTTGAGCATAAGTAGTAGGATCATCTGTGGCCAAAAATTTGGTGATACGAGAAAAGTTAGATATAGTTTGATGAGTGTTCGAAGGATTTCCAACCTCACTACCTACAGATTCAAGAGTTTTCTGAGCCCAAATAGGAAGAGTAGAAGGAACAAGAGTCACTTCAGGAGCTTCATGAGTTTCAGGAGGAATAATTGAGGGAGAGGAGGAATCAAGATCAATAAGAGGCACAAAACTGGAAAGAGTAACAAGAATAGGAGTAACATGTGGTATTGGTAAATTCAGGGTAACATGAGATTATATAGACTCAGGTGGGGAAGAGACTTAACGAAAGTGAACATCCTTTCTGATTATGACAATTTGATTAGAAGGAGAAAACAACCTGTAAGCCTTGGAATTCTCATCATAACCAATGAAGGTGCACTTATGACATTTGGGTTCTAACTTTTTCCATTTTTCATCAGGAATATGAGCCCAACATTCACAACCAAACACCTTAAAGTTACTAATATTTGATTTAATTCCATTCCATTTTTCCTCAGTGGTAACATGATTAACAAGTTTAGTAGGAACTCTATTTAAAATAAAATTAGCACAACAAATGGATTCGTCCGAAAATTTCTTATGCAGTGCTTTAGAATAAAGCATACATCTAGCCATTTCAACTAAAGTTTTGTTTTTCCTTTCAGCAGCACCATTTTTTTGAGGTGCATAAGGAACAAACTTTTGATGTTGAATACCATGCTTAGATAAATATGCATCAAATTCATGATTAACAAATTCTGCCCCATTATCAATCGCAAGGTTTGAATACTCTTACCACATGCATTTTCAACCATGGATTTAAATTCTTGAAATTTTAAAAATGTTTCACTTTTATTTTTCAAAAAATAAACCCAAGATTTTCTACTAAAGTCATCAATAAAGGTAAGAAAATAAACTACATGAGATATTGAAGAAACTTCAAGAGGACCACATATATCACTATGAATTAATTGCAAAGGTGCTTTAACACATGAGGCTTTACCTTTATCAAACATTTCTCTATGATGTTTACAAAGAACACATCCTTCATAAACACTAGTATTAGAAGAAATATTAGGCAAAACATGAACCATTTTTTTTTTTCTGAATATGACTACTTCTATTAACTGTGTAAAACATATATACAAAAAGATTACATAGGGCAAGGTTTAAGATTTCTCAGTCTCTTTGGCCTTGCCCACATTGCAGCACCCGCGAGCTCTATTACATGACACTGATAAACTGTCCATGGCTGGACTGAACAGAAGAAACACATAAACATATTGACACTTGGACACAGACATATAACACTGAACACATACATTGGACACTTGGACAGGAAGGCCGACATATGGAAATTGAGACAAAAATCCAAAAATACCATAGCAACATCATTCTTCATTCGTAGACTGGAGCTGCTCTTTAATTCGGCATCCGAAGTGAAGCGTGTTCTCAGAATCCGAGAGCTGGATGATTTTGTGAGGACTGTCATTTCTGGCAAGTTCCCTTGGACCTGGCCAGGGAGCCGCATGCACCAGGGAATCAGCAACATAATCCAAATTGAAATCTAAGTCCTCCATTTTCTGTTTTCCTTTGCTCAAATCCGGTGGATGAAGGTTTACGGGAGCCGAGGGGCCTGCGTCTGGATTCATATGGAGGCCTGGTCTTTCCAGTTTCCTCTCTCCTGCAGTATACGGAACAAACCATCCCATCCCCGGTACAAGCACAGGCTGAACTCCTCCGCTCTCTCCACCCATGGGCAGGCAGGCAATAGGGGATTCATCCCTGCTGTTGTGCTGCTTTTGTTGCTGAGGCTCCAAATCATGTTCAACTTCAATTGTCACAATCAGAGAGGAATTAACATGCGGACAGGGGAGGCGATACCTGAGAATTGGAAGCTCCCTGCGACTGTCTCCCTCAGCTGGGCTACTCTCCCTCTGCCCTCCCACTTCGTCGTTGCTGTCCTGAAACCAACGAGGATGGGAGGTGACCTCAATTGAGGAAGAGGGGGAGTGATGGTCATCTCTCGGCGGAGCGCGTCCCTGAATTCCTCCTCTCCTGCTACCCATTCGCAGCCTGTCTCGCGGCATGCTGTCACCGTCAATGCTCTGGATAGTCGCCCAAATCAACGCTGCTCCCAGTGGCAGGTCCGAATGCGGCCTCCAATCTCGCTCAGGAACCAGAACCAGTCCTGAGGGCTCGTTCCACGAGCGGGCGACCAGTGCCCCTTGCCAGAACGCACTCCTAATTCCTAAATCTTCCTCACAGACCTTACCAACCCAGTGACAGAGCAAATGCATCTGGCGTACCCAATGACCCTGCAAATTCACCTCGCTAACAGCAAGGAATGTCAACCAAACGTTCAACAGAGAACTCACCGTTGTTTTCCCTGTGCTCTCCGCCGTCTCACCTTTGCCAGGTTCCCACCTCGGCTCTGCTTTCACCTTGCGGCGAGCACAGAGGAGGGTCACAGAACCAGACGCGCTTGTAACCTGCAAACCCGCCATACTCTTCCACTTAACCTCCTTCCTCCCTCGCATGCTTACCTGCTTCCCTCGAGCCGAGAGGACTGGCATTAATGCCATCCCCTTGCCAGCCTCCGCCTTATTTACTCCCTTGAATTTCTTGCAACGTGGTACCGTCCCACCTTGAGGTCTTGACACCCGGCCATGTGATGGCCCGTGCCACTCTTGCTTGTCTTAATCACCCGCATCCGGGTCAATGAGATCCTTCTTCGCTTGAGATATACAGTCATGATTGAGCTTATTATCTTTGGAGTTGTTCAGAGAGCCCGTGAAATATGAGATGGCTTGTGAGGCTCCTTTGTTGGCTAATATGTCTGCCACCTTATTCGCTGTCCTTCTTACATGCTTGAACTCTATACTTTGAGTGGTGTGAAGTTTCTCCTCCAATGATTCTAATCTGCTTAATAGTCTCCAGCTCACTGCCACCTTGGCTGCCGGTGATCCGGCTTGGAGTCTTTGGGCAGCGTTGATTAGAATTAAAGAATCCCCTTCTATTTCCAAAGGGAAATAGTTGTGCTGTTCTGCAATGCATACTCCTTTCCATAAAGCTTCTAGTTCGGCTACATTATTGGTATCTTTACCTAAAGCTCCATAGAAGATCTGGATTATTTCCCCTGTGTGGTTACGAAAGAGTCCTCCATAACCTGCCAGACCAGGATTTCCTTTGGCCGCCCCATCAAAATTCATCTTGTAGGACTCAAACCCAGGGGGGGACCAGCTGGAGGGAGAGGAGCTGCTAATGGTGGATCTGACATCATCTTTTTGGATCATTGAGAGCTTTATGTTCCAAGCCTTCAGGATCTTGCTTTCTAATGGAGTGGTTGGCATGTCCGTATCTGACCATGCTTTGAGGGACAGAGTTTCTTGCAACTGATTAGTGAGGATAGTCCATAAGGCTTCCAATGACCGAGAAGCGTTATTAAAGATTCTGTGATTCCGTTCTTTCCAGAGAAGCCAGTAAATGAAGCCTGGTAGGAGTCTCCACAGGTGATTTAGTAGCGGGCTTTTGTAGGGAGAGGGGTTCCATTTCCTTAAATTTTCTGTTATATCTTCTGTCTTGACATCTGTTTTCATGTGACAGCTCTCTACTTTTCCCCAGATTGTCTTGGCTAGCAAGCAGGTCTCCATAAGATGTCCTATCGTTTCAGAGGCAGTGTTACAGTTCGGACATCTAGATGGCCCTACAAAACCTCGTTTTGTCAGATTATCCCACGTTAATATTCTTCGTTTGCTGAGTAGCCATAGAAATGTGGAAATTTTGGGCCATATTTCTGGTCTCCAGATCTTTTCCCATATCGGGTCCTTGAATGGTTGGTTTCCATTATGTCTGAGCTGATGGGCTTCTTGAGTTGTGAATGTGCCTTTGTGTTTATGTCCCCATCGAAGTCTATCAAGTTGAGGAGAGAATCTGATTTTCCTGTATGAGAGTTCTTCCTCTATTTCTTCATAAGTTTCGCTTTGCCAATTATCTTGCCAAAGGCTGGCCTTTTTCCAGGTTCTGAAGTCCATGCTTTCAGAATGCTGCCAAAACTGATTAACTTGTGTGAGTCCTGTTTGTTGCATTTTCTCTTGCAATAGAGGCTTGTGAAAGATTGTATTCAGTGGGGGAAGCTGCTGCCATGAGTCCTCCCAGAATTTTGCTGAGTTTCCAGAGTGCACCTCCCAAAAGCAATGTTCTTGTATAAATTTGCTGTGTGGTTTAGCGGCATTCCATATGGGAGAACCTTGTATAGTGGAGTTAATTCTAATTAGATCATTCCATTGGCTACCTGGTGCGTACTTGGCTTGCCACAATTTGGCCCATAGGGCATTTGGCTTGGTGAGCCAATTCCACCACAGGCGGGCTCCCATGATTTCATTGCTATGCATCGGGTCTCTAAGTCCTAGTCCCCCTTCTGATTTGGGTTTGCATACTTCAGACCATTTGACCAGTGCCCACTTTCTGTTGAGACCCGAAGAGCCCCAGAGAAAATTGCGCTGGATATTACGGATTGATTTGAGGACCCATTTAGGTGCAGCTAAAAGAGAAAAGAGATATATCGGCAAGGCTTGGAGAACCGACTTGATTAATATGAGCCTACTTGCTGTGTTGAGAGCTCGATACGTCCAGAGTGAGAGTTTTGATTCAAATTTGTCTATAAGTGACTTCCAGGAGGAGTGGTTGATGGCAGCCGCAACGAGAGGGGCTCCAAGATAAGTTGACGGAAGTTTAGAAATTTTAAACTGCAGAATTCTAGCAATATTTCTTTGAGTGGAGAGGGGTGTATTGAAGAAAAACAGATGTGATTTCGAAGAGTTGATGGAGGTTCCCGAGGCGTTTGAGAAGATAGAGAGCAGAGACTTAAAAACTGAGGCTTCCTTGGAGGATGGATGGCCAAAAAGCAGGGTATCATCAACAAATTGTTGATGGGAGTGAGGAGGAGAGCCATGGACTGTGATTCCTTTTAGCATTTGAGTGGATATAGCTGCCTTCAACAATCTGCCTAGCCCCTCTGCCATAAGAACAAAGAGAAAAGGTGACAATGGATCCCCTTGCCTAATGCCCCTTGATGGCCGAAAAGGTTGTGAAGGAGAGCCGTTTAACAAAACTGAAAAGCTTGGGGAGGAGATTAAGTTGTAGACCCATCGTGTCCAAGTATGACTGAAGCCAAAAGCGATGAGCATTTTTTGAATATAGTTCCAACTAAGCTTGTCAAAAGCTTTTGATAAATCTAACTTGAGGAGCATACCTGGTTTGTTGAGAATCTTGAGAGAGTGAATCACTTCATTAGAGAGAACGATCCCGTCCATAATTTGCCGTCCCTCAACATATCCTGTTTGTTCCGGGGAGATGAGCAAGGGTAGCAGCGGTTTGAGTCGGTTTGCAATGACTTTTGATATAAGCTTATATATGACATTGCATAATGCAATTGGTCTGAAGCTTTCAGGCTTGCTTGGTTCTGCACATTTTGGAACAAGTGCTATAAAGGTGGTATTGAGAGCTGGGAGGATCCAGTGCATGCTTCGCGATTCTTCCACTAGCTCCCAAACTTCTTCTTTAAGTAGATCCCAGAATGCATGGTAGAAGTTTGCTGTGAACCCGTCCGGTCCTGGGGCTTTGCCATCTTTGAGCTGGTTCATAGCTTCCTCAATTTCCTTTAGGGATGTCGGCTGTATTAGTTTATTGTTGTGCTCCTCAGTGATGATTCTAGGAATGTGCTGAGTGATGGCTTTGATCTCTGCATCTCTGTTTCCTTCTGGCTCTTTGAGAATATTTTGGAAGTATTGTGTTAACTCTTTCTCCATGTCTTCATGGTTTTCTACTCTTTCGCCCTGCTGATTGTTGATGAAGGTGATGTTGTTGTGCATTCGTCTCTGTACAGCAGTTCTATGAAAAAATTTTGTGTTTTTTTCCCCATCTTTTAGCCAGGTGATTCGAGATTTCTGTTGCCATAGTATTTCTTCTTGTTTTCTTCTTTCTTCTAATTTTTGCCAAAGGATCTGCTCTTGCTGTGTCTGTTCCTCTGTGCGTCCTTCTTCAATAATAGTTTGCTGGAGATTCTCCATTTGTTGTTCCAATCTTTGTCGATCTTCCTGTATGTTGCCGAATTGAGTCTTGTTCCAATTTTTGAGAGCCTGTTTAAGGTTTTTCAGTTTTTGTTGGAATTGAAACATTTTGGCCCCTTCTGGAGGTCTGTAAGCTTTCCAGGCGTCCTCCACGATCTGGCGGAATTTTGTGTTAGTAAGCCAAAAAGCCTCGAAGCGGAAGGGTCGATTACATTTTGCTCCCGGCCTCGACCACTGGAGCATTATGGGCCAGTGATCAGATCCTCCGTGTGGTAGTATTGACGTGTTGAAGTCGCCGCCTAAGTGGATTGCATTATCTGAAAGGAGAAATCGGTCAAGTCTAGAGGCAATGTGATTGACCCGCTGCGCTTGTTGGTCCAGGTAAAAATGCCATTGGAAGTAGGAATATCCATTAAATGATTGTCCTGAATGAAGTCTTTGAATCCTTTGCTATCTGATTCCAGCCGTGATCTTCCCCTGTTTTTTCCTCCAGCGATTTGATGATGTTGAAGTCCCCCCCGCTTATCCATAGCGGGAATTGTCGATTTTCATTCAACCTGGACAGTGTTTCCAACAGATCCAATTTGTGTTGATTATTTTGCGGGAAATAAACATTGGTTAGTTGACCATGAATCTGAGTTCCTATGAGATGAAAGGAAGCCTGTATGAGAAAGTGTGCAGCATGGAAGTCGTAAAGATTAAGGATTTTTGGGTTCCATAATATTGCTAATCCTCCTGATGCACCTGAAGCCCCGACTGACATTAGATTACTGCCTGCCCATATTTTGTTTCGGACCTTGTCCATATCTATTGTGCTTTTTTTTGTTTCTTGAAGAAAAACTAGCGACGGTTTTTCTTTCTGAATCAAGTTTTTGATCATCCTACTTTTTGAGGGACTGTTTAGTCCTCTTACATTCCATGAGACTAGCTTCATGGTAAATGTGATGCGGGTTTGTAGAACCTTGTCAGCTTAGGGAATCGCCCTGATTCCACAAGCAATTCTCCTACAGCAATGGTTCTTTGCAAGTCCGTCTTGCGCCCTCTCTTTTTGTTTTCTTTGAGAATCTTCTTTGCGTCCCATGGACTTCCACCTTGTATACCTAGATGTTTGTTGTGCTGAACTTTGGTTAAGACTCCTTCCAGTCGTTCAATTTGCCATGGAGGAATGGAGTTGTATTCTTTTTGCTTACAAGCTGTTTCAAGTTTTAAAATGTCTATGCCTTCTATGATAATGTTCTCCGGATCCTGATCCATGTTGCTGGGTGTATTCTGTTCCTCCTCTTCGGTTAAGGTATGTAGACTTAGAGCTATAGCTGCATCCATGTCCATATCAGATTCCGGATGCTTAGAATCTATATGAGCTTTCCCTTTACCTTCCAAAGGGTCAGCAGGCATTGAATCATCCTTAGGGCTATCTTCTGGAAGAGATTGGGATGAGCGCTCAGAGCTGATTTTAGCTGCTGAAGTATTTGCAATGGGAGCCTGGGAGGAAGAGGGTTGGGGGTTGGAGTGCAGAGTCTCGCTGTTGTGTGGATACTGGTTGGCAAGAGGCGAGAACATGTTCTTGGCGTCAATACGGAAGGGGGTTTCATGGGTTCCTTGATGCTTTTTAGGATGTCTACGGCGGTTGGGTATTGAGATGAAGCCTTCAGCATCTGTTTGAGGTTCAGAAGGATGAGCTTTGGAGGATTGATTTAGAGGGCAGTCTCTAAATAAATGCCCATGGGCATGACACTTACGGCAACGAAAGGGAATATGCTCATAATCTAAAGTTTGTTCCCATTCAAAGTCTTCGTGAAGGAGACTTACCGATTCCGCTAAAGTCTTGGTCAGGTGCATTTTGACGCAGATCCTGGCATATGAGGTAAACTTGCGCTTCTTTGTCTCTTCCGCTACTTTGATGAAGGTTCCTAGTCTGTTGCCAATGTCTGTAAGTGTGTCCTCCTTCCAATATTCCACTGGTAGACCATACATTCTGATCCAAACCGGAGCCCAGCTGAAGTCCTCCTTGTTTGGGTCAAAACGGGGCTTCCATTCTGTGAGATAAAGCCCAGAGGAGTTGAAAAAATAAGGGCCGCCTTCGAATACCTTGGTCTTATCTTCCAGACAGTTAAATATGGCTGTAAAAAAGCCCTTTGGTCCTAATTGCAGTGTCACCTGTCCCTTGGGTTTCCATTTGGATGCTATCCAGCCATTCAGGGCACGTTCTGTCGGCCAGAATCCCAAGAATTTGCCTATCAGAGCGTGGTCTTGCATGTACTGTATTTCTCCATTGATCCTGTGACTGGGCAGTTCGATCTTGATGCGCTCTGTCGATTTGGGAATGCAGGTAGCCGAAGTCGCCTTTGGCTGTGACGCAGAGCCTTCTGGAGCCTGTTCTGTGGTCGAATCCGTGGCTGCCACCTTGTCTGCAGGGATTTCGTACTCATGAGTTTTCCTATTCTTTTTCTCGCGATTGGTTTCAGGAGGGGGCGGCGGCGCATTTTTTTCTATTCCGCTGAAGGTATCATTCGAGGGAGGGGAGGCAGAGCCTTCCCCTCCTGCAGGCGCAGCCATTGAGGTGTGTCACTCGTAGACCGGCCTCTGGCCTTGCAAAGCCTGGGTTGTTCCTGTAAGTTTCAGAGATGGCGGCGGCAGGGGCCTGTACATCCGTGAGGTTGCAGAGCTCTAGCTAAAAACCTAGCACTTCCTCCACTTGAGTCATAGACTTGTGTACATTGAACATAGGATCAACAAGAGATTAAAAAAACATGAACCATTTTAGTTAGCATTTGCATTTGACTATAATTCAAGTGACCCAATCTTTCATGCCATAATTGACTTAGTTTATCAGCATGAGCAACATAGGAATAAAAGGGTTGTCTCTGAGTGGAATTAAAACCAAATTTATATAAACCAGCTACATTATCAACAGGACCAGAAAAGATTACTTTGTAATTTAGGTTGATATCTTTAAGAACATATTTGTCGGGCCAAGCTTCAAATTTAAAACCTTTTTGACATGCACAATAAATAGTAAGTAAGTTGATGGGCATGTTTTGAACATGAAAAACATCTTCCAATTCACCATTGGCAACATTAATATTACTAGAACCAATTACGGAAAGTTGTTTACCATCACCAATAGAAACTTTCTGAGATGAGTGCTTATTAGTGTCATAAGATGTAAATAAAGAAGAATTACCATTCATATGTTTAACAGCACCAGAATCCATTGTTGATTCCACATCAGAAGAAGAATTAATAGATGAAACAATAGATGCACACCAAAATACTTGAGATTCGTTAGAATTTTTCTTGTTAGCTTAAATTATTAAACATTTCACTTTAAAGAAATTCTTTTTAGGATGGTTAGTTTTACCACAATGCTTACAAAAATTATACACTTTCTTCCTCTTCCTAGTTTCATGATGTGCATGAGAAGCACGACCATTATTATTAGTATGATTAGAAGTGTGTGAATAAGAACCTTTAGCATTATTAAAACTTTTCTTAGGATTCTTATTATGTGCTAGAAGAGATTTATTAGGTGAGACTTGTCCTAAACCAATCAACCTTTCTTGCTCATTTATCAACCTTTTAGAGAAATCATCAAAAGTACTTTTCATGGTACTTTGAGACAATTGAAGAGCCATATTCCTAGTTTGGATGAAAATGTCAAAACAAGATGGAAATTTTTGTTCTACAAGAATGATAAGAGAAGTGTCTATCTTCTTGTAATATTTACCACAATTATTTAACTTTTCATTTAAGTTTTTCAATTCATCAAGATATAATTCTACTCTATCAAAATTAGTAGGATATAACTCATGAATCTTCTTTCCAAGGTAATAAGAAGAAACATCATCATATTTATCAAATAAAGAAGCAAGAATTATCCTTACCTCAACCGGACTGTCTTTTTCATCAACACTTACCTGAGGACTATCTGAAAGCATTTAACCAATGAGTCCTCTTGCTTTATCACACTTTTCTTCCCATTTAATCAAGGTTTGAGCATCTATAGGTTTCTTGTGTCCACCATTAACGAACCTCCATAGATTCTTACTCCTGAGAACATCAATCATTTTCCTTTTCCATGCAAGATAGTTAGAACCGACAAGTTCAGGAACATAAGCTACTTTTGAAGTCATAATGATTAAAAAATTGACAAGAAATATAAACACAAATGCAAGAAATGACAAGAGAAAAAGTGGATAGAAAACTGTAAATTTCTGTAGTTCATTTTGCCATCACCAGAAAACCTGAAAAAGCTATCAATATTAAATCAATTATAATTTTTCTTCCAATACTCTATTTGAGCTGGTTGTTGTTTTAAAATTGGGTAGCTCGGTGAGAGGAACCCAAATATCTACTCTATTCTAGGAAATTCTGCATAGAAGGTAACGGATCTGACAAAAAATGTCAGGTGTCAAGAAAAAAAAAACACTCAGTAATGCTCCAAAGGCTTATTATAACTAGTTTTCAGAAATGACGTAGCCACTCTGCATCCACTTATGTAGCCGAAATTCTGATCTGAACCCTCGATCTACCAATTTTCACCCTGCAAAAAAAAGGACCAAAAAACTAGATGAAAATCACAGATATTACAACCGGAAGATAGATTTCCTTGAGGATAATCCAAAAACCATATAGATATTATAGGAAAACAATCAAGAGCCCCTTGAAAAAACAAATCTACAAAAAAAATACATAACAAAGTTAGGGTTATGAGAAAAAAAACTCAAATATGTACAATCATGCCCAGATCTGAAGAGAAACCTAATGGAGACCAGATAGAAAGAAAATCTACAAAAAATAATGAGTTCCTAAATAAAAGAAAAAGAAGATACATGTTGATGGTTAAATTCAAAGAAGGTTCTAGATTATAATAGCCATGGCTTTGATACCATGTTAGAATATTAGATCTACTAAACTAGCTATCTACAGAGGAAACCAATAATATATCAAGATAAAAATAAGAATAGAAAGAGAACAAGGAAAAAGAATACAACAGATATACGTTGTTCACCCAATTGGGCTACATCCATGGGAAGGTTGTCTTCTATCATCTCCAAAAATCTCCTACAATCTTAGAAAGAGAGCAACTACAAATAACTCGATACAAATAGCAGTATGTTGTGAGCACATGATAAGATGTCATGGTATCACAAAATGGTATATGCCTTAAGAGGCTCCCTTGACCCTATTATATAACAAGATATGTGGAGGAATTACTCTCACATATTAAATGTGGGATAATATAATTCTCCAAAATAACACCTCTTTATATAATAAATGGATACAAGAGTATACTATGCCATAATAAATATGGGATATAACGTATTACTCTTTTACTTAAGATTTTGGGCAAGTTATGACATAATACAAAGATATTATTACCTTCCAAGGAATATAATATATTCCAACAACTACAACATCCATTTTTGGTAGAAAATGTTTTAGCAGAGTTGTTAATGGAACTTCATCACAACTACAAAAAATTGGGTGGCCAAAGGTCTTAGCGGATGTTTTTTTATGGTGTGCTTAATGGAAAAAAACCACTAGTGCATTAGCACTATAGAAGCACTGGTGTTGTAAATTTAAATAAAAGCACCAGGGCGTTTAATGCAAAAAACATCGGTTCTTGGAAAGTATACCTCCCTAGTGCTTATGCATTAAACAAAATCCCCAGGGAGTACTTTTCAAGAACCACATCGGTGCATCAAAGAAAATTTGCAGAACTAGTGCTTTTATTTAAATTTACAACATTAGTGCTTATGTATTGTAAAAATGTACATGTGTGCTACTAAACAAAAGAGCCAGTGTTGTTAATTTGAATAATGCACCACGGGTGGAAAAAATATTTTAGAGCAGAGGGGCATTAGTGCTATGAAAGTATCAGTACTTTAATAATTACAATGCAGCAGGGCATTAAATGAAAACAATGCCTGTGCTTGAAGAGTATGATGCCTCTATGCTCATTTTTTCTGAACGCCCCAGTGTTGTAATGTTTAGGAAAGGCACCAAGCCATGAAAACAAAGTCTTTCCCCATTAGTGCTTTTACATAATATAATACATCGGTGCGCATTTGTTTTACAAACGCATAAAGATTTTTTTATTATTATACCATTTGTTTATAGATGATACCAATTATTATTATTATAAATATCGTTGCTAAAAAATTCTTATTCGGAGTGGTGCACATTAATATACGATATCCTGGTATCCATTTTCTCCTTTTTAGGAACATTGACTCATGACAATGTAATTATTGTGATTTTTAAAATCTATTGTTCATAAAAAAATTGAAATATCTTATAAAAATATCCATATAAATTATTTTTTTATTAGTGCATTTGTATATGATGTTTGGATTAATTTGTTATATTACTAGATTTCACATCTCTTCATTATAATATTTAAGCATACATGTTTTTAATTAGTGGTGTAACATTTCATAGCAACATTGGAAACCACAATAGAATAAATTAAAATGTATTTAATTATATATGAATAAGAGGCTATTTTTAATACAAAATGGGATAGTTATTGGTAACCCCTCATCTTTCAATTGGGTCACTATGTCCATTACATTAAACAAAATTGTCTGATTTTCACAGACAACCATTTCAAAAAATACAACAGCTTACACTGATATTCAAATAGATCATCATTCTTCACTGGAACTACTGTTAGTATTGCTCAAGCTACTTCCATGACTTGCATTATTTGGATGAATGTGTTGACACCTAATCCTCAATGGATGGGTGAACTGGACAGTCATGAAGAAGATGAACTGATCCGTCATATTTATGTATATAACTGATAGTTAGCTAATGAAAAAGTCAATCAGTTTTTTCTTCCGCTCATTCATTCTGGAGTTACCCTGGCCTGACATGGTATCAGAGCACAGGTCCCAGAAATAGTTGTAACTCCTCTGCTCTCTGGCACACTAGCGCTACATTTGCCTGAGCGTTTGCCTAACATAGCGCTCTCTACTCTCTGGCACACCAGCGCTGCCTCTGTCTCTGAGAACGTTGTAGATTCTTCCGTTGAGGAGATTTGACGCCGATTCGCAGCACTTTGCTCTCAGAAACATTCAGGTATGTGGCAATTATCTACCCCGTGAATGAATATCCTCTGCCAAGGGATCTCTGCACCGATCCAAATAAAGTCCGAATATCTTTTAAATGCGTTCAAACATTGACCAGTTGTGTGGTCTCTAAAAGTGACTGTTGTGGCACACAGAGATTTCGGCTCTCATTCAGAGATTTCGGCTCTCTCATTTTGTACCTCATCTTTGATTTCTTGAATGATATTTCAGTAGTACCAACCGAGTGGCAGATATCAATCCTATAACATATGGTTGAGCCTCGCACTGTAATCGATCACGCAACCTCCGCTTGCAGCGTCGCTCCTCTACCTGTATCATTCAACCTCCGCTTGCAGCGTCGCTCCTCTGCCTGTATCAGTCCACTCTCGGCCTTTCCGCTTTCAGTTCGGTGGGTTTTTTCCCGGGGTTTAACCTTTTTTTTTGTCCAGTTCAGAGAGGCTATTACAAGTGGTTCGACTGGACTTGGGCCTTGGCCCCTCCAGGGAAATATAGAGTGTATGTATCTATTTTTGAGAGTGTATTATCGGTAATGTGCTTTTAATTGAATTTTTTGTCCATAAAATAAACCTACTACGTTTGGAGGAGAGTGACATCGGTTGAAGTGGATGCATTTGAGGTATCGCTGGAGGAGAGCGATATTTGTCGGACTATTTCAAGGTTGAGAGTTAGATTATGTTTCCCAATTATATTTGAGATGTATTCAGTTGTGTGAATCAAGCAGAAACTGTTGCAAGCACAATAATGTATTGTTGTGTTGTGAGATTTCTCTGAGGGTGTGAGAGCCATCGTCGAGCCATTTTCCATTACTGACAATCAAAGACTCGCAGAACGCAAGAGCCTCAACAGTCGCCAGCAACACTAGGTATTACGAAGACTGCTAGGACTTTAGTATTATGCAGTTGATTTTTTAACTTCGTATGGCATTTTTTGTATAGGGTGGAGATGCGTTTTTTTTGTATAGTGGTTGAGCAGTTTGTTGAATTCATGATATACGCAGTTTATATGATTCAAAGCATTGCTGTGTTTCCAGAATGTTTTGTAGTATTGCTTGATATATATTGAAGTAATATATCCTTTATGCGTTTTGAAGTGAATGCATTCAAAACATAGTAATATTGCAGTGATATAATAAATGCTGATGCTTCTATCAAACGTTAGAAGAAAAAGTGCATAAGGCTGTGGCATAAGGATTTTTTCAGCAGAAGTTTTTTTTTTTTTTTACAGAAGTTTTTAGCAGAGACATTCTTTTACAGAATGCATTCAATCATCTCTATGGTCAGAATAGTTCTCACTGGCAAGGAGAACTATTCTGAATGGTCTCGGATGGTAAAACACACCCTCATCTACAATGAGTTGTGGAAAGGAGTGTGTGTCGGAGAAGAAGACAAAGACCCTGTGCAACCTACATCAGATAAAGAACTTGTCATTTGGGAAAACAAGAACAACAAAGCCTATGCATTGATCGCAGCATCTGTAAATGAAGAAGTAAGTCGTCATATTTCATCCTATTCCACTGCCTTTGAAGCTTTACAAAAGCTGAAAGAACTCTATGATTCACATTCTGCACTTGAAGTTGTTTAGCTCATGATTAAACTCTTCACTCTTGAACTGAAAAATAATGATCCCCTTGCTCTTGCATCTGAAATAAAGTCTATAATGCATGATATTAAATCCACTAAGGTTGAGCTGGATATCTCTCTTATTGCCTTTCTCAAAGCACTCTATCCTACCTACTCTAATTATCTTGAGTCTTTACAAGCAAATGGAAATCTTAAAGACATAACCTTTGAGTCTCTTGTGAAAAAGTTTGCTGAAAGAGAGAAAGCCTTTGGAAAGAAAACAGTCCCTGAATCTTCTGAAGAGACTATTTGCCTTGCTCATAAAGAAAAGCATCCTGCTCAAGATTCTACAAGAGGAAGAGGTGGACGAAGAGGAAGAGGAAGATACTTCAGAGGCAGGGGGGGCAGACATCCTCAAGCAGAAAAGGCAGATCTGCATTGCATTCGCTGCAAACGAAATGGATCACATGATGCTTCTACATGCAAGCTACCATGGGACAAAATTGAGCAAAAAGAAACCAGCAGAAAGGTAAAACTGATGACATAGACAAAGGTAAAGCACCTGAATCCGCTCACTATATTGAGGCACAATGTAACATTAGAGTAAATGAAGATTTGTTTAATGCTTCACTTGCTTCTTCGAAAAATGATTGGTTGCTTGACTTAGGAGCAACCTGTCATATGACTCATAGGAAAGATTTTTTTGAAGATTTCGCTGACAATGTTGATGGAGCAGTATACTTTGCAGATCAGTCAAAAATCAAGCCATCAGGGCTTGGCACAATCAGGCTTAAACTGCCTGGTCTTCCAGACTTTCTTCTGGATCATGTTCTATATCTCCCACAGCTCAAGAGAAACTTGTTGTCCCTGGTCCACATCCGCCAGCAAGGTCACTCCATTCATATGTTTGATGGCAAGCTTGAGGTAAGAAAGGCATCTGACCACTCACTTGTCATGAGGGGTATAGAAGAAGAAAGACTTCTTAAACTGCAAGGAACTTCTGCTTATGCACAACATTTCTCATATATTTCTCATCATGAAGAAGGTACACTTCCATCAAGTTTATTATGGCATGCTAGATTTGGACATTTAAACTATGATAGTCTTCGCTTGTTGAAGAAAAATGGTGTTGCTGGTTTGCCTACAATTCCTAGAAAACATAAGCAATGTGATGCTTGCATTCTAGGAAAGCATAGCAAACAGTCTTTTCATGATTCACATTCAAGAGCACATAGGAAGCTTGAACTAATTCATTCAGATTTATGTGGTCCAATGCCTGTTTCTTCTGCAAATGGAAATAAATATATCATGACATTTATTGATGATTACACCAGAATGTGTTGGGTTTATTTATTGAAGAACAAATCTGATGCTTTTCAAACATTCAAGAATTTTCATAAGTGGATTGAAAATGATGCACAATCTCATATTGGGTTTATTCGCACTGATAATGGAAAAGAATATACATCAAATGAATTTGAAAACTATCTTCGCCAACATGGGATTAAACATCAAACAACTGTACCTTATAATCCTCAACAGAATGGTGTAGCAGAAAGAATGAATAGAACAATCTTGAATATGGTACGATCCATGCTTTTCTTCAAAAATGTAAAGACAATGTTTTGGGCTGATGCTGTTCTATGTGCTGCATATATAAAGAATAGATGTCCATCTAGTGCTATAAGAAACAAGACTCCTTATGAATTGTGGTATGGACATGTTCCTTCGGTAAAACATCTCAGGATCTTTGGTTCCACCTGTTATGCTTTAATACCAAAGGTACACAGAAACAAACTTGGTGCTAGAAGTCGTAAGTGTATCTTCCCGAGGTATTCAAACACATCTAAAGCATACCGCCTCTATGATGAAGTAAATAAAAAGTTTGTTTTATCTAGAGATGTCATTTTTCTTGAATCATCCAAATCTGACAGTGTTGTTGAGCGGCAACTTGATCGCTTGGACAGATTCACAAAACCGAAATCATTTCAAGAGTTTGATAATCAGATTCCACATCTTGAAGGGGGGATTCCTATACTAGATCAACATGTGGAATCTTCTTCTGAAGAACAATCTCCCCTGCATGACACTCCAACAACGGATGATGCTTTAAGTGATGTAATTGATAGAATTGGGAGACTCAATCTTGATTCAGACCCAACTCAATCAACAGAGAAGCCTAGACCATCTCAGAAAGGTCCCCCAAAGTGGCTGACAAAGACACTTGAAAGTGTTCATCCTGATGAAATTGGAAAAACAGGAACCAGAAATACAAACCGACAAGATGGAGGTGATGTAGATAACCCTAATTCACCTGTTGATATGGATGTTACTTATGATTGTGAATTGAACTTGTCTACAGATTTTGAACCAACTTCCTTCAAAGAAGCTGCTTCTCATGATGAATGGAAAGAAGCGATGCAGAAGGAGTATGATGCCCTCATAAAGAATGGCACTTGGAAGCTGGTTGATCCTCCATTTGGAACCAAACCCATTGGCTGCAAGTGGGTCTACAAGAACAAGTACAAAGCTGATGGCTCACTTGACAAGCACAAAGCTAGGCTTGTGGCAAAAGGTTTTGCACAGAAGGAAGGGGTCGATTATGAGGAAACTTTTGCCCCCACAGCAAAATGGGCCACCATCCGGACACTATTTGCACTAGCTGCTCAGAACGGTTGGAAAGTCCATCAAATGGATGTAAAAACTGCATTCTTGAATGGAGATCTAAAAGAGAATGTTTTTATGTCCCAGCCTGAAGGATTTGCTGTGAAAGGACATGAACATAAAGTATGCAAACTTGTGAAGTCCTTGTATGGCCTCAAATAAGCACCACGAGCCTGGTATGAAAAACTAATTGAGCATCTTCTGAAACTCAACTTCAATCATTTTGATCTTGATGATGCAACTTTATTTGTCAAGAAAGTTGGCAAAACAGTTGTATATCTTGTGGTATATGTAGATGATCTTTTAATGACAGGGAACAATGAAAGCTATATTGCATCCATAAAGAAAGAATTAGGAAATTTTTTTGAAATGACTGATTTGGGCTATGTTCATTACTATCTTGGCATTGAAGTAACCCAACATCCAAAGTCCATATTTCTTTCTCAAAAGAAATACATTGGAGATTTGTTAAACAGATTTGGCATGACAGAGTGTAATCCTCTTTCTACTCCAATGGAACAAAACTTGAAGCTCACATCTATTGAAGGAAAGGAATTTGAGGATGCAACAAAGTATAGACAGCTTGTAGGAAGTTTCATCTACCTCACTACTACCAGACCAGACATTTCATTTGCTGTTGGAATCCTCTCCAGGTTTATGAAAAAGCCTTGTGAGGGACATTGGTCTACTGCAAAAAGAGTTCTAAGGTACTTGAAGGGAACTCAAGACCTTGGAATCAAGTATACACAGGTGGACGACTTCAACTTGATTGGATACTCTGATTCAGACTTCAATGGAGACAAAGAAACTGGGGTATCTACTTCAGGATATGCTATGAGTCTTGGATCAGGAGCTGTCTCCTGGAGATCACGCAAACAATCAGTACCAGTAGATTCCACAACAGAAGCAGAATATGTGGCAGCAGCTGAAGCAACGAAAGAAATTGTGTGGCTCAGGAAAATTCTTGAAGATTTGCAGGTAAAACAAATACAATCAACTCCACTCATGATTGATAACACCTCTGCAATAAAGTTGACCAAGAACCCAAAGTTCCATGATCGTACTAAGCACATCAATACTAAATATCATCTGATCCGACATCATGTTGAGGCCAAAACAATCCATCTCCATCATTGTTCCACAAACGAGCAAATTGCAGACATCTTCACCAAAGCGCTTGGAAGAGAAAAGCTTGAAAGATTCAGAACGATGCTTGGACTCACCAACATCCCTTCAGATTAAGGGGGGGAATGTTGACACCTAATCCTCAACGGATGGGTGAACTGGACAGTCATCAAGAAGATGAACTGATCCGTCATATTTATGTATATAACTGATAGTTAGCTAATGAAAAAATCAATCAGTTTTTTCTTCTTCTCATTCATTCTGGAGTTACCCTGGCCTATCAGAATGTTTTGTTGATTTTATCGATTGTTTTCATCTTATTCCTGTTCCATTTTCAAACATAAAAATAAAGTGTAATGAGTGTATCTACATTAGTGAGAATAATAAAAATTGAAATAAATAATATACATCAATATAAATTGAACAACAATGTACCATAGCAAGAAGTGACCCATGAACTATACACATGGTTTCAAAACCAAGTTGCATGCCTTGTTGCAACAACTCTTCTATTGGCGTAGTTCCATACTTTGTTTCTTGCATGTTTTATACCCCACAATAAATCATAGATTTAATATACATGTATTTTTTGTTTAATTAATTATAAACTCAGAGAAGTAAAACAACATATATACTTACAAAATCCATAATTAATTTTTGATATGCCAACATATACTGACAACCCATATTTAACCTAATGTCCATCAATTCTTTCAATGGCTCTTCTTTGTATGTTAACATCTATTTGATTACATTCAAGAATAGTTGTTGTGAAACAACTTAAAATATACAAAAAATGAAATCTTAAGTTCTTCTAAGGAAATATTAACAATTACTCACAAACATTGATACCCACCATTTTCTTCCCTGTCATCATGTTTCATCAGGTGCTCAATATTTAGCTCAAAAATAAAAGTTCTCATATTGGCACGAAAACTATACAATTGCATCCGCCTTGTCAAGACAATTGCAACAAAATTAATTTTATCGAAAACAGAGTCTGGATGAAGGCGAAACGGTCTATTGTTCATTTTCCTAGACAATTTAAAAAGTTGTAGAATGGGACAGAATGATGACATGGCAATCCAGTCAGCAGTCCAGTTAGCAAAGGGAACCTTTTTCAGTTTTCTCCCAATGGGCCTGTGACAAGTGTCACCTCCGGATTCATCAGTTTGGCTTAGAGAAGGTGAAATTGCATAGTTGGCTCCAAGGTGGAATTTGAATTTGATATTATTTTAATATTATTATATATATTATATATATAATTATTATTTATATTATATAGTTTTCTTAATAATAATAATAATAATAATACTAAACATATGAAATCTACATATGTAGAAATAAACCATAATTTCGAACCATATAACAAATGCGCACATTTAAATGTCATTTATATGGTCAAATACACATAATACAAAGTCCAATGGCAATGTATTAATTCGTATGGTGGAAATTTATTAGGTGGTATGGTGAAAGTATATGGGTTTGGTAGAGGCGGGTTTGAATCTATAACCTCCCCCTCCCAAATTCCATTACTTACCATTGAACCATGTGCACGGCTTTGAAAAGGGATACCACAAATTTGTACTTGAAGCTGCATTAATTGCCGATAGTGAGGGTGGTGGGAGCTAGCCTTGCGGGCCAACCCCCACCCCATGCGACCATGCACCTGAACTAGGAGCTAGGGGCCAGCACTAAGCACTTTTAG
Organism: Pinus tabuliformis; assembly: GCA_031772625.1. Lineage (NCBI taxonomy): Eukaryota > Viridiplantae > Streptophyta > Pinopsida > Pinales > Pinaceae > Pinus > Pinus tabuliformis. The sequence goes on from CM062816.1 coordinate 1,426,213,316, forward strand.
AGCGTCGTTAATCACAATTTAAATTAATTAATCCATTGATTAATTTGGTGGCATTTATGGCAAAGCCACCAAATATTGAACCGCTACCAAACTTGGTAGACTTAACTAGATTCTCTCCAGATTTAGCAGGGATTTCTAGGAAAAAATTGAATGCAGCATAACTTGAGCAATGTTCGACCAAATTGAGATCAGAAAGAAGTGTTCTTACCTAATTTGGACCTTCTGAACACATTGGTGCAGGTATTAGGAGACATAGAGCTTTGCAAACAACATTTTTTCCACATTGAGCTAATATAGAGGCCCAAGCCATGAAAGCTGGACCAAGGATATGTAGCCCAGGAGGGGTGAACTCCTTCATCAAAACATTGTGTTAATGTGTGTTTTTGATGGTTTGCTACATTATACATGTTTGTTGTTCATTATTAGTTTTTGAAGCTATTTTTCTCATGAATGTCTTGTTTAACTTAAGGAAAGTTACCTGTTTTTAAGCACCAACAACTAAGGAAACCTGAGCATAAAAACCGAGAAGCAAGCACATGTTTATAAATCTGTAATTGTTATTAGCACAGAAAAACTAATCACACAAAAACAGATCAAGTTGGTATCAAACCAAAAGGTTGAATTTATTGATTACGTGAGTTTGTACAATTAGGATTTTAATGGTTGCAAAATTGTGATGCTTACAAGGTTAAAGTTGCAGAGAGGAGAAGGGAAGCTATTGGTTGTAACTCTCAGGGTAATGCCCAGAAGAAGGAGAGCCACAAGGCCAGAATCTCCAACACCCAAAGTTCCAATTCCAGCTACACTTGAAACTCCTCATCTTTTGCCTTCAATTGAGATTGAAGAGGTACAATCAATAGAAATTTCTGAGCTTGAATCCATAGTCATTATGTATGGAGAAAGAGAGCTTGAAGGTCCCTCTTTAGAAGAGAAAGAAGTTAGGAAAGATTTCTATACTTTGACTAAGATGGTTAAAGCCCTCTCTGAAGAGAGTAACACCAAAATGGTTGGAGATAGTCCTAAACCTCCACATGGAGAAGGAAGCTCAAACGACAAAAAATATTAGAAGAAGGATTCCAAAGGGAATGGCAGAAAGCCACCTCCATCTCCACCATCCTCGTTATCTTCCTCATCATCTTCACCATCTCACACAACATCATCTTCCATTACCACCACCACTAAAAATGCCCATACTCATTCCAAAACCCCAAAAGGAAAGACTCCATTATTGAAATTGGACATAAAATTCGACCATCCCATGTACAATGGAGAGGTGAATGTAGAAAATTTGGACAATCGGATTCAATAGTTGGAGGTATACTGCATTCAGAACCTTCAAGAGGATGACATAAATATCCAGTTAGCTTCACTGAGGCTAGAAGTAGCTGCACTAGTTTGGTGGGAAGCAAAGACTCAAGAGAAAATGTGAATCCATAGTAAGATACCCATTTCTTGGGTTGAATTTTTTTCTACAATTAAAAGACAATTTTATCCTTTAGCTTATATGCCAAAATCCATTATGAGTTGGCAGAATTTTAGGTAGCTTAAATGCTAAACAATCCAAGATTATACATAGGAGTTTAGGAAAAGAGCTTTGTTATTAGGAGTGAATTTGAATTCCCAAGATACATTGCTGAAGTATATTGGGGGTTTACATTCCTATTTGAAACACACTATTCTTATGTTCAATCTAGCTAATTTAGATGAAGTATGTGTGGAAGCCACGCATCTTGAATCTAAAGTAAATTTCACTTATGAAGAGAGTAGTAATAAAAAGCCACCTAAGGGTAAGGAGAAAGAGAAAGGAGGAAAATGGAAGGGAAATAAGAATGAAAGTGTGAAGAAAGAATGGGAGAAAGATATTTGTAAACACTTTTCAAAAAAGGGACATAATGAGGATAATTGCTCGAAATTGCATTCAGAAATGAGACCAAATAAGTTCAACAATCAAGGGAAACAAAAAACCACTACTATCACTCAAGAAGATTTAGGTTTTGAATTAGGTGATGAAAAAAAATCATTGTCATGGGAACCAAAGGAAAACAAGATATTGCAAGCACTAGTTCACAAAATTGTAACACTACTACTACTCTAGATGAAAAGAGATGAATTGAGTTATTTCATGTTAGGGTCATATCTAAACACACCAAGATTGACACACTCTTCGATAGTGGGTCACAAGTGAATCTAATCTCTGAAGACTTAGTCAACATATTGAATATTGAAACTGTACCTCACCATAAACCATACACTTTGGGATGGATAATAGGAGACACTAGTTTATAGGTTATAAGAAAATGTTTGTTTAAGTTTGCAATCATTGCAAATTTTGTTAACGAAGTAGAGTTAGATGTGGTACCGCTTGATATTTTAGATGTCGTGTTGGGTAGTCCATATTTGTATGAACGGAAAGCAATCTTTTACCACCATGAAAACAAGTATCACTTGTTCAAGGATGGTGTGGAGTACATAGTGAGAGCCCATCGCAAAAAGCTGAACATTTCTTTGGTTAATGCAGGGGAGGCGAAAAGACTAGTGAATTCAAGTAAAAGTTTAGTACTTCTCATGCTCAAACCGAATGATGATATTGTTTATGAAAATGTTGTTGCATCTAATGCAAGTTTCAATTCTGATTTGGTTGGTTCAATTCATTAGAAGGATGAAATATTTCAGGTTGTGAAAGAATCGTCCTTCAAGGAGAAACAAACTTCACATGGAATATCTTTGCAACAAGAGGTTTCTCTTTGTAATGTTAGCATCCAAGGGTTGACAAAATTGCAAAGTGTAGAGACATCAATGTAATGCAAAAGTTTGTTGAACAATGGGCCCATTCAATCATCCCTTACACCATGTTCTACACCGATGGTTATGGTGCCAAAGAGGAATGGTAAGTATTTCAAGAAACAGGAAAAAAGGAGTTGTTTTCACCAAAGCAAAGTTGTAAAAAGAGGTTAGTGCAAGAATATACATACCACCAAACAAGAATTGTTTGTATGGATTTTAATGTTGTATGTTCTTTGTAGCACTTATATAACATACATGTATTTGAATTATGGCAAAAAAAAAGTCCTTTCTTGAAGAAATTGTCCACTTGGGTGACATAAACATGTTTAGAAAATTTTCTTATGCACATGTCATCTATGAAGGAAAATTGTTTGATGTCTTGAAGATATAAAAGTACAATTTGGATTTCACTTCTTTGATGCATTTGTGCCATGATATTGGAGGAGGTAAGTTGAATGCAAGCCTCTCCAAGTTGTATGCTATTATTGGTTGGTCAATTCCCAAGATCGTCATTTTGATAAGAGGTTTGTTGGGAGAAGCCCAATGTTGGAGGAGAGTTGTTGTTGACATTACTTCTTTAGAAGCTCCTTGGCATGCATTGACATGTGTGTGCAAAGCCTTCCAGTGGGGAGGAAAACAACAAGAGGCATGTGTCGCTTCAAACCAAAAGATCGGTTCAATTCTTTTTTATGCTCTTTAAAACTTGAAAGGTTCATTTGAGTTTCAGGTTTATACAAGAAACTTCACCATATTATTTCATTTAGAATATTTTCATGGTGTAAAGATTAAGTTGTAGTGATCCATACACTTTCATTGGATGGATACTTGTCAAAAATTTCACTTGGTTCGAAGGTACAAAAGAGGTATAAGAAAAAAATTCATTGTTATGCCTTTTAGGCCTACTGGTTATGTAACTGTTGTATTCAGGCATCGCTATCTTTTACATGAAAGTTATGTTCAGAAAATTTCATACTTTCAAGATGTACAATTATTCTTGAGTCAAGAAAACCAAGTAGTGAAATTTTTCATCCATTTGCATTACATTTTGTTATGTCATCTTGGTAATAAGGATGTTTCTTTTGATGGCGACATGGACACAACCATGAGTTTCTATGAACGAGTGAAAAAGGTGCAACGAATAGTGCAAGATCAACTTGAAAAGGGAAAAGACAAGTATAGGTATTATGTCAAACATAGGGTTCAAGTCGATGGTGCAATATGGTGTCAGTTTTGCAAAAAGAGGCTTCAAGTTGTTGAAAAAAGAGAGAATGTTCATATTTCACATTCTGAATGCATACCTACAGAATTTTTGAATCAGTTTCAATAAGATGCCATCCATGACAGAAGAATAGGGTCCTTAAGGTAAGTGAATGTTGATTTCCTCAGAGCAGAGCTCAAGGAAATAAATTCATCAAAAGCCAATTGGATCAATCTTGGAAAGGTGAGGGGGTTGTACCCTCATATACTTTTCAGATAATAGTATCTTGTGGGGTACAAAAGGCTTCTAGTGTGGAGGAATGATTAGGTGTCGAGTATTTAGCTCAAAAATAAAATTTCTCAAATTGGCTAAAAGACTATACAATTGCGAATGTCTCGTTAAGAAGATCACAATGCAATTCGTTTCATCGAAAACAGAGTCCGGATGAAGGAGAAAAGGCCTACTATTCATTTTCATAAATAATTAAAAAAAAATAGCAGAATGGGACAGAATGATGACATCGCAGTCTAGTCAGTAGTCCAGTTAGCAAGGGGAATCTTCTTCAGTTTTTGCCCAATGGGGCTATGACAAGTGTCACCTCCAGATTCGCTAGTTCGGCTTAGAGAAGGTGAAATTGCATAGTTGACTCCAAGGTGGAATTTGAATTTGTTTTTATTTTAATATTATTATATATTATATATATATTTTAACTATATATATATATATATATATATATATATATTAAATCCGCTTATATATAAATAAACTATAGTTTCGAACCATATAACAAATGCACATATTTAAATGTCATTTACATGGTCAAATATGCATAATACAAAGTTTGATGGCAATGTATTAATTCCTATGGTGGCAATTTATTAATTCGTATGGTAAAAGTATATGGGTTGGGTAGAGGCGGGTTTGAACCCATAACCTCCCCCACCCAAATTCCATTACTTACCGTTGAACCATGTGCACATATTTGAAAATGGAGACCACGAATTTGTACTCGAAGCTGCATTAATTGCCGACAACAGGGGTGGTGGGAGCTAGCCCTGCGGGCGACCCCCACCCCATGCGGCCATGCACCTGAACTAGGGGCTAGGGGCCAGCACTAAGTGCATTTAGAGCATAGTTAATCACGTTTTAAATTAATTAATTTGTTGATTAAGTTGGTGGCATTTATGGTGGAGCCATCAAATCCGGAACTGCCACCAAATTTGGTGGACTTAACTAGAGTCTCTCCAGATTTAGCGGGGATCCCTAGGAAAAATTTGAATGCAACATAACTTGAGCAATTTTAAACCAAATTGTGATTAGAAAGAAGTGTTATTAGCTATTTTGGACCTTCTGAACACATTGGTGCAAGTATCAGGAGCTATAGAGCTTTGTAAATACTTTTTCTACATTGAGCTAATATTGAGGGCCAAGCCATGGAAGCTTGACCAAGGAGATGCAGCCCGGGAGGGGTGAACTCCTTCATCAAAACATTGTGTTAATGTGTCTCTTTGATGGTTTTCTTCACTATACATGTTTGTTGTTCATTATTAGTTTTTGAAGCTATTTTTCTCATGAATGTGTTGTTTAACTTAAGGAAATTTACTTGTTTGTAAGCACCAACGACTGAGGAAACCTAAGAACAAAAAGCAAGAAGCAAGCACATGGTTATAAATATGTAATTTTTATTAGCACAGAAAAACTAATCATACAAAAGCAGATCAATGTTTTATGTGTTGAATAGGTTCCATTTTGTTTTCTTTTCCGTAAGAAAATACTTGAAAATAATATTTAATGCTAAATTATTTGTTTATATGTACATAATATAAACAAATATATGGTTACATACATTTGAATCACATTGTTGTTGATATGGCTCCTCCTATGATGTGATTATCACTATTTATTTTACCATCTCCCTGTATATTTGGACATTCCTACTGGTATGTTTCAGAGATCATCTCATTGATCCTTTGGGATTTTCATAATCTTCCTGCAAAAGTAATAAACTATTTTTATATCGATATATGAAAACTAAATAAAACAAAATTTATGTGAGTAAATGAATGCTTTGTAGAAATATATACATATAATTCTAGAAAAGCATTTAATTAGGAAAATTACTTTTCAAATGACTATTGCTTATTGTTTTATGTTTTTTCTATTGCAAGTTTGACAGGTCTCATTGACCATTTCTTTAGAAACATTTCCTGTAGTTTCACTATAACTTGGTTCTCGGAATCATTGGATTGGTTTTTGTATTTCAAGTGAAAGTACATCTATATGTTCATTCCACTATATCCCTCATAGCCTTGTTAAAAATTCCCTCCCTTTCATTAACCTTTGACACCACTCCAGATGAGCTAGGGACCAATTCATCGACATTTACATGTTGTATAATTATGTTTTCTTAGAACGAAATTCTTTTCCTTCGTTTTTAGTTCATATAGAACATTAAACATATGTGAATGAATAGATTATTTGAAAGATGTTATCTAATATTCTTAAGTATATTATTAAAATGAACATTCAAAAGAAAAAAACTCATATTGAATAATATTTTTTCATTAACCCCATTCATCCCTCCGTAATTTTTCCATTAGGCTTTTACTCTCTTTTTCACTTAACCAAAAATAATCTAATTGAGCTTCCTCATTTTGCGACTCCCTGTGGCACACTAACCAGTACATATTAGTTAAACTTACATATAGTTCAAACATATTAGTTAAACTTACATATGTTCATTGTGTTGATTATTGGTTTTTCTACTTCAAAATTTCTCAGACAATTTTTAGTGAATATAAAACATGAGCCATTAAATGTAGAAGCTATGAAATATATTTTATAAATAAATCACATAATTTTTTAGCCAAAAGGAGCTATGGAAAACAATGTGCTTATGTGAAAAAATTGCACGAGTGCATTTAATTTAGTTAATGCACCAAGAATTTAATTACTAAGCACCGAAAATGAAAATTATTTAAAAAAGAACCCTTAAATTATGATGGTGTGATATGTAATGATAATGTAAATTTTGATAGAAATTGCAAATGCTCAAGATTTCACACTGAAAAACAAGAGACACAATTCTACTCTACTAATATGTGCAATGAAACTCACAATTTAGAACAACATGCATAGACATGCAATAAGAAAAACCACAAATACATAGTGATTTCTAAGGGAACCCAAATGTGAAAAACCCCTCAAGCCTTTTTGCATTAATTAGCTGAATTGAGAAACTATTGCAATTGCCAGCTCTAACTCCGAGCTCAATGTGAAAAAGAATAATTATTCTCACTTCTCAATTACAGACTCTAGCCAGCAGTTAGCCAATTATTTTCTCATCAAGCCTCCAATTTCCTTGCACAAATAATAAAGAAATTGTCCCCTATTATTTAGGAATTTCCTCCAAATTGATTGTGCAATTCCTAAGGATTCATCATTGATTGCATGCAACACCTGTACACTCAATACTACTCTACAACTGATGTTATAATGCCTTTTCATCTTCGCTTTAGATGGGGAACTCAAATTCTCTACATGCATTAGCTATTTTGAGTTGATTGATCAGTTAATTGATATATCTCTAAGTTAGAATATTGTACCACTGCACAAATGACTTTCAACTGACTCTATTAATAGTTAGAGGTCATCTAACTAAATACAACAGAAAATAACTAAACTGGATTACTAAAATTTAGCAATAATGCACACATAACTAAACTTCAAGCCTTCTAACATGAGTTTACTAGGTTAACCAAGTGACAGGATCCATGTCACACAAGTTAACTTCCTCCAAGTTGTCTTGCTGATGTGGAAATTTGATTTACTCAATTTGACTGAGGATAAAATTAAATTGATCCTTTCTTGAAACATTTTTTCAACGCTTCCTCTTAACAAGAAAGGGATTTTCCACCACCCCTATCCTGCACTTGTGGAATTCAAATTTACCTCTTTATAATGCATTTTTCAAGATATCAACGTCTTGCTCCTCAGTTGGAATGTATTGTAGGAACATAATTCTACTCTCCACACAGTCCTACAAATGATGATATCATATATCAATGTGCTTGGTCCTATCATGAAATACCAGATTATTAGAGAGCTTAATGAAACTCTTATTATTATAATATATCACTATTAGATCCATCTCTTGACTGAATATTCCCACAATTATTTTCTCATCCAGATTGGTTTGCATGTTGCTTGAATTGTAGCCATCTATTCAGCCTCTCCTGAGATGAGTGCCACGGACCTCTGCTTCCTATTGTACTAGGAAATAGTTGCTAAGCCAACATTGAAGATAGTATATTATGTACTTTTATGTTGAATGGACTCCTTGTCCAATCTGCATCAGTGAATCCTTGCATTTTCACTCCCTTTATCCATCAATACCATAATCCATAATGGTTAGTGCCTCTTAGGTATTGTAATACATTATTTGTTGCTTGTTGGGGCAATTATATGAGTGATATATCTCCACAAATTAAATGATCATCCAGGTATTTGTAAGAAGTAGAGGTGATACACTATATGTGTCGATAATGAATAAGTTCTTAGTCTGATGATTATACCCTAGAAAAGAAGCATTCAAAACCAATACTCCATTTTACAAGTTTCAATCTAACTTCCTCACACAATTTAAAGATCAGAAAGCAAAGCTCATAAATAAAATCTTAACAAACATGTAATCTAGAGTTCCTGGCTCAGGTAACAAGTCTTTCCATTTACAGAATCATGAAATAAAAATATGGATTCAACTTTGTTTTCCTGTAGCAATTGATTAAAATCAACTCACTGCAATCAAGAAAAGTAATCATTCCTAATTTAACTAGTTCTAGAGGAAGATATACATTCTTATATAGGAAATGTTAGGTATGAAAAGAGTCTTCACTTAACAACACATGTAGGTGAATGGTGAGATCTCTTATCTTAAGTCTTCCTGTTCTTCAAAATAGAAACCAACAATTAAACATACAGCCCGAGAAATAAAGTTTGTATTCATTAAACCAATGAATTGTCACTTAGAAACTAACATCTCCAGATTTATATCACGCACTCTCGAGCATATTGATTCCATAGAATCAAAACTAGAATCATATAAAATACTTTGAAATTGAATTGTAACACTTAGTCACTCTTGACACATAAATCAAACTACATTCACAATAACTGTAATAAAAAATTGTGTTGATGGCTTCAGTGGGCCCTTCCTGAGCTACCAAGGAATGATGAACTAACTTATAGAACTAAAGAATCTATTAACACATCGAACTTATCAATCACTACTCATATCATTAATTTCAAAAGAAAGGATTACAAAAATTAATTGTTCAAACAAATCTCCAACATAACAGTACTATTCAAATCTCTGTATCTTTGTCTCTTTTACTAACTTATGTCTCTAATTAAAGAACACCTATCCTCTATGAGCCTTATCTTATAGAGTAATGGCTGTTACATACAAAGTTAAAAGATATGATCAAATCATCATAAAAATACTACGCATCATTTTCCTTTCAATATTGGGCTTCATCCTCATGACATGCAATGCATGAGTGATGAAATGTATCTCAATTTTCCATAAAAATTTAATGCTTTGACCATCAGTTCCCTTGGTCTCATCGATGTAGCTCACTCGAACCATCGGAGATGAAGATTTGGGTTTGGTACTTAATGAACACATTTAGTGCAGGACAATCGGAGGTACCGGATGAATAGCGTCGGTGCTGAATAGATGTTATCGATGTCGGATGAACACAAGTACTAAAAACAATAGCTACATGGGTACCAAGTGAACGAAGGTACCAGATGAACGTAGGTGCATGGGTACCAGACAAGCATAGGAACATGGGTACCGGATGAGCAACATTGGTGCTTAATTGATAATACTAGTGCTGGATGAGCAGGTACAGGGTCTTAAGATCTATTCAAGTCAATCCAAATAATTAGAGAGTATAAAGAATCAATCATTCTATTTCTACTAACAAGAAATCATAAAAATCACGCTTTGAATATAAATTACCTCATATATAGATAGGGATGCTAAAAGTTATGTTCTTGAAGGAGATAGGCAAGTGGTGAATGGGTTTGAGGTAAATGTGGTAAAAAATAGAGGACAATATAGGGTATTATAGGCATCAAACAGGAGACCCAACATTTCCTTCCAATATAATTTGGTAGGCATCACCGTAGCTTGACTAAGATGGTTGGCTGCATAGCCTATAAGAGACATACTCCTTCCTCTAGTTTGTCGCTAGAGGTGTGTCAATGGGCTTAGAATTCTCCATGTGAAATCTCTGAAGTATCTTGGTAGCATACTTTCCTTGAGACACAAAAAGTTCACCATCACCCTACCATACTTCTAGGCTACTGAAGTAATTTATGAGGCCCATGCATTTAATCTCAAATTCCATTACAAGATCATCTTTACAAGATTGGATCAACTGCTCCTAACTAGCCGATATTAAATGATCAACATAAAAAATAAGAATAAGAAACTTACCATCTACCATAATGTGATAGAGATGTGCATCTGCTTTAGTTATGGTGAAGCTGAATCCTCTGAGATAATTGTCGATCCGAGTGTACCATGCTCAAGGCGCCTGTTTGAGACCATACAATCCCATCTTGACTATGAAAACATGCAACTCTCGATCATAAGTCTCGAATCCTTCTATATGATTTATGTAAATTTCCCCCTCAAAAACATTGTTGCGAAAGGAAGTCTTCACATGAATTTGGTGGATTTTTCACCCCATCTATGTAGCTAAAGCTAGAATGGATCTGATTGAGGAATAACTTATAATGGGTGCAAAACATTCCTCATAGTCCACTTCATCTATTTGAGAAAATCCTTTAGCCACAAATTTGGCTTTATAATTCTCGATGCTCCTATTAGCTGCATTCTCCACTTTGTAGATGCATCTCAAACCAACTAATGATTTCCCTTCTTTCCTAAGCACAACCTCCCATACATAGTTCTTCATGATGGATTTGTATTCTTCCACCATAGCATCAAGCCAAATAGGTTGAATAACTGCTTCCTAAAATGAAGAAGGTTTTGTCTCAATGAGTTCTATCATGAGAGCCTTGTAACTAGTGTACCTATCAGGTGACTTCCTCTATCTGCACTATTATGTGGGGGCTCCCACATTTTCCCGTGCATCCTGCAATGAACTATCAGATTCTATGGTTCTCTTTCTCCCCTCTCTCCAGTATTCTAGTTGAGTGGGTGCCTCCACTCTACCTCTTGTCTACTCCTCTACATGTGGTTGCTCCATAACTTCCTAAATCTCATCCCAAGGCTCCTCATTTGGAGCTAGAATCTCTTGCTTCGGTGGGATACTCAAATCTTGTTCCAAAGGGCATCTCAAGGCCTTCTCCTCATTAAACTTGACATCTCTCCTCATGATTCTCATCCTTAGTGAAGTAAAATACACCCAATAATTATGTGGAGTTTCAGTGTATCCTACAAAAACACCCAACTTTGTTGTCAGCTCAAGTTTCTTACTTGAATCCTTGGAGACATGACAATAAATTGAAGCTCCAAAAATTCTGAAATGTGACACATCAATATTTCTCCTAGAGAAAGCTTCCTAAAGTGTGATCATGCCAAGTATTTTATGAGGACTTCAATTCTGCAATTAGAATATTGCGTTGGATGCTTCTACCCATAGATGTAGTTGTAGCTTGTGATCATGCAACATGGCCCTTGTTTCTCCCACTTTGCTCCCATTCTTCCACTCAGCTACCCCATTTTGCTGTGGGTTATGGGGTGATATCAACTCTCTTCGAATACCTTCTTTTGTACAAAAATATTTTAAGGATTGTGAAAAAAATTCACCCCCATTGTTGCTCCTAAGAGCCTTCACCTTCTTCCCAATCTCCTTCTCAACGAATGCCTTGAACTAAACAAATTTTGAGAAAACATCATCCTTATTTTGCATGAAGAAGATCCAACATTTTCTTGAAAAATCATCAATGAAAATAACATACTTCCTATGTTTTTCCATGGAGGCTATGGAAAAGGGCACATAAACATCAAAGTGGACTCACTCCAATATTGCAGCATATGCTCTGCTATCTCAGACATGGAAGGTGGATTTGACATATTTCCCCAATGTGCACCCCTTGTGGACATCTTGTTGGTCAAGGGAGATTTTAGGGAGACTGGTGGTAATTTTCTCCATGATCTTTAAGGCACCATGGTGTAGATGACCCAATCTCCCGTGATAGAGTTCTCTAACATCTATACTATGCACTTTATCGGCCTTTCCGCTCAATGTAGTGCAATCTCCAACCTCAAGTTTATATAGGTTCTTCACTCAAACCCTGTTCTACTTCACTTGCTCAGTAGCTATGTGTCTTAGAAAGGTTTTCCCTTTACTGAAAATAACATGATATCCAAGATCCTCAAAAACTGCTAAAAAGATCAAGTTCTTTTTCAACCCAAGTACAAACATAGCATCTTTGAGGCAAAGAGGCAAGGCTTTATCCCTCTCAAAGGTGACAATACCAATTCTTGTATAATTGCACCTCCCATCATCCCCCATTTCAATATGCATCTAGAGATCCTTCTCCTCCAAGTTACTGAAAAACTCCTTGCACCCTATCATATGAAAAGAGGTACCAGAATCAAGGTACCAGACACTCCCCATAATAGTGTGGGCCATGCATGCTATTAGGGTGAAGTGTAATTTGAATTGTGAAGCCTGTGCTTCACTTGCTACTCCTCCTACAAGCTTCTTGGTAGAATTATTGTGCAAACATTTCATTGCATAGCGCCCGAATATGTGGTAGTGGAAGCACTTGATCTTGCTCAATTATTTCTTCTTTCCATTATTTTGGTTGGATTCAGTATTTCTTTGGTTCTTCTTCCCTTTTCCCTTCTTCCCTTTTCCAACCAAGGAAAATTTCTCTTCATCTTGTGCTTTAGATGAAGTTCCATATCTGGTATTTTTCTTGAACTCTTCTTGAACTAAATCAGACCACAACCTTTCCCAATTCGGTAGTTTTCCCTTCCATTCATAGAGCCTTGATAGTTATGCCTGGATTTTGGAAAGCCTAGAAGAGCTAGGATCTCTAGTTCATCTTCTACAACATTCACCCCAACTCCTCTAAGTTCATCTCGAACTTGTATAAATCTGGAGAGATACCGCGAAATAATATCATTCTCATGCATCATAATGTTTTGAAGTTTGTCTTTCATGGCCAATTTTCTATGGTCACCACTATTTTCGAATAGTTGAGTCATTGTCTTCCACATAGAAAATGGTGTCTCTTTTCCATGGAGATTTGAGACCAAATGGTCCCTCACACCTTCCAGAAGAATTTGCCTCTCCTCCACACCATCCTTCTTCCATTGGGCTAATTGTTATGCATCGAACTATTGGGGTTTTGTAATATCAGGTTTAATATATTCTAACACACCATTGTCATCAAGCACTACTTCCATTTAATTTTTCAAGGCTATGAAATTCAAGCTACCATCTAGGGCATACTCCAATCTTAGTCCGTTGAAAGACATTCTCTCGATCCTAAAAAAAACTATTACACTAAGATTCAAAATCAAAATTCTTGAGAGAGAAGTTTGAAATACTCGTTCTAATGTTTATTCAGGGCTTTGATACCATGTAAAAATTTGATAGAAATTACAACTTCTTAACATTTCACACTGAAAAAGAAGAGACACAATTATAATCTACTGATCTACAATGAAATTCACAATTTAGAACAACATGCATAGACATGCAATAAGAAAAACTGCAAATACGCAGTGATTTCTAGGGGAACCCAACAGGGAAAAACCCCTCAAGCCTCTTTACATTAATTAATTGAATTGAGAAACTATTACAATTGCTAGCTCCAACTCTAAACTCAACTTGCAAAAGAATACTTGTTCTCATTGCTCAACTACAAACTCTGGCCAACTCTTACCCAATTATTTTCTCATCAAGCCCACTATTTCATTGTGCAAATCCTGTGGAAATTGGCCCCTGTTATTTCAGAATTTCCTCCAAATTGATATTGCAATTACCAATGATTGATCATTGATTGCATGTAACACCTATACACTCAAGACTAGCCTACAATTGATGTCACACTCCCTTGTCATCTACACTTCAGCTGAGTAACTTGAATTCTCTGCATGCACTATCTATTTTGGGCTAATTTATTAGTTGATTAAGAAATCTCTGAGTTAGACTGTTGTACCACTACATAAATGACCTTCAAATGATTCTATCAATAATTAGAGGCTAGTTAACTAAATACAACTGAAAATAACTAAATTGGATTACTAAAATTTAGCAATCACACATGCATAACTGAACTCCAAGCCTTCTAACTGGATTTAGTGAGCTAACTAAGGGATAAGAGCTATCTCATGTAACTTAACTACCTCTAAGTTGTCCTGGCCTGGAAATTCGATTTACTCAATTTGAATAAGGCTAAAGTCAAATTGAGCCTTTCTTACTACACTCCTTTCTTACTACATTTTTTCAACAGATAAAAGCATCACCATCACAGTAAAAAGTAAAAACAAGAAAATAAACACATTTTTTTTACTTAGTGGTGATATTTGTCATAGGAATTATAGTGCGTTATATAAAACATTACGCATGAGTGCATTATACTTTAATAAATGCACCAAATGTTTAATTATCGAGCACCGACAACAAAAAATAGTTAAAAAAAAAAATGAAAATTGAAAAATGAAAAATGAAAAATAGAAACATGTTTTTTTGACTTAATCGTGTTATTTTTCATAGGTGTCCCGATGTGTTATATCAAACATCAAGCATCTGTGTGTTTTTTAAAGAATAGCACACCGGTAAATTGAACTCATTTCCTCTTAAAACAAATAGGGATGATAGGGTTTGCATTCCATTCAACTGGTTCTCATGATTTACATGTGAAACACCTTATATTTAGTAATACACGAATCCATTAAATCTAAAAACTCTAAAACCCTAAAATGAAAATCCATAATTATGAAATTTTGCAGTCGCATAAAAAAGAATAAGCAGGGGTTTAAGGTAATTATTGATTTTTTTTGTTTTTTGTTTTTGTTTTTGTTTCTTGTTTTTGTATTTTGTTTCTTTTATTTTTTTGTTTTTATTTTTTTGTTTTTGTTTTTTTGTTTTTTTGTTTTTTGTTTTTTTTTGTTTTTGTTTTTGTTGTTGCTTTTTGTTTTTTCTTTTTTTTTTTTGAATTTTAATTAAATTTAAATAGGAATGATTTTAGAAAAAATATTATTAAAATCAATAGTAAAATTTTTACTAAGTAGGGGTTTGAGTGAATCACTAAACCTTTCAAATTCTAATCTTCTGAATAGTTGATCTATTGTTCCAAAGTAGTTTGCTGCTCTACAGTGCTCCGAGTGTCTCTCTTGTGAATCTCTTTTTTAATTAAATCTAATAGAAATTATAAATCAAAACTAGTTAACTAATATGACCACACTTTTAATATAGTTTTATTTTACTTATATTTGTAAGTTTTAACTTATTATATTATATTAAATAAAAAATACTAAAAATCCCATGGAGTAAGTTAATTATTAATGTAAGTTATAATCTAACTTATAAATGAAATGACCTTTTTCATGCTATTTTTTTGGTTAGTCTCAGCGAAAATCAGGGAGAGATTTTAAGAAAATGAGTTTAAGTAGTTTAATCTATAAAATTCAAATACCCGAAAGATTTTTCATGATGTTGAAGCCATTTATACATTTAAAAATATATTTTAAATAACATTGCTTGAAATTCTGTAATCTGATTCCGTTAAAAACACCTATTTACTTTAGGTAATATCCAAACACGATAATTAATATTTTCCATTAAAAAAACATAATATACCATGATAATAATGAAGAGAATCTTGATTTTATTAATTTTATTTGTACTTCATAGCTAATGAATATAAAATTTAAATACGTTAAATTATTACAAAGAAAGGTCGAGCATGGGTCAACTCTATCTCTGTCTATTAATTCATTGATAATCAATATAAAATAAAAAAAATATGTTAAATCATTGTTATCCTCAATTCGGCCAACCATTATATGGATACTGAGGAGTCGCATCGCCGAATGATGTCATCGTAAACCATTATATTTTGATCCTTATGTATACCGTAAGTTGCATGTGTCCCATGTCGTAAAAGCTCAAGACTATGACTTCAATTTGTAGAATATCTGTAATTGAAGGAGATCCACGTGTTTCCCACTAGAAATATTTCTAACACTTTTTGGATTTATTGGGAGCCCACTTTAGGTAAAGCTATTGGAAATCTTTTGAAAAAGCTTCCTCGCATAATATTCCTTTCTTGTCACAATCCATTTAATCAACAATATGTGACTAACATAAATTATTTCCAAGTACATCAATGGGCGAATCAGCGATTTCTTTCCCTCTGTCCTCTTCTCCACCCTGGTTTCTCTATCAATAATGTTGCATTATCCATTTGTTTTCTTTATAAAGAAATATCTTAAACTTGTGTTTCTTACTATTTTTTGTAAAAATATATAATGCCATATTGTTATTATTATAGTATTATAAAAATACAATTGGTATTTGGACACACACAATGAAAATACAATATTTTAAAGCTACTAATTGTTATTTAGTATTACTAATTTATTTCTAACTTAATTTTAAATTTATTATGGATGAAGAGGTCAAATCATTAAAATAGTATTACTAATTTATTTCTAACTTAATTTTAAATTTATTATGTACGAAGAGGTCAAATTATTAAAAATATTTATTAAGAATATGTATTAACTATTCTAAATTTAAAAATATTTTATTAATACTTTTATGTAGTATTATCAATATATATTTATCTTAATTTTAGATTTATCATATACCAAGAGTTAGGAGAACATGTTTTTAAGTATTCTAAATTTAAAAATAGTTTTCCCTTGAAAAGCCTTAATCTATCTTTCCACATCATAAATCTAAATTTAATATATATTTATGTTAATTATTAATATACACATATAAACATGTATTGCATATATCAACTCCATGTTGATTATTAAAGGAATTGTACATCCCAATTTTACTATGTAGCACATTAAATGTTTTATCCATGATCGAAGTGACTAAATCCTTACCGTTTCCCAATCCAAAAGATGTGATGTGAAGGTGGATATGCATTCAATATATATATATATATATATATATATATATATATAATGTGAAGGTGGATATGCATTCAATATATATATATATATATATATATATATATATATATATAGATATATATATATATAATTAGGATGGATATTAGAACATTTTATTTATGGTTAATATGGAAATAGTTTTTTTTGTTATTAATATTTTTTAAATGTCATGTTGTAACTCCATGTTGAGTACATATATCCCTTATATTAATATTTTTTATTTTATTAGTATTTTTTTTGTTAATAGAAATGACTAGAGTTTATATAAAATCTATATTCCTTCATAGCAAAAGAGCATGAAGATTTACAATAATGTCTTATTCAAGTGAGCCCCTTTGACTAGCTTCATCTAATGGAGCTTTTACAAAAGAAACTGAAAAACTACCCTCTAACTAGTAAGTGAAGGAAATAAAAGTTCCAAAACTAAATCTTCATATTTTTCTTCGTATTGCTTCATGAGAGGAGTAGTAGATTTTAACAAATTTATTACACATGAAAATGGAGAAACACAACATTTATTTAAAATGCAAGAGGACAACCCATTGCTTGACCTATGGGAAGCAAGACAGTTCTTAGGACTAAATTTCTTTTCATTATGATTATTTTTGCTTCTTGTTATTGGTGGGAAAGAATGTTGCTTCTTAAGCACATCTGAATAAGAAGGACAAGGAGAGGTCTACTTCTTCTCGTCCATGATGTTGACTTATTTATCTTTCAGTGGAAAAGTTTCCATTGGAGAAGATTATCCCAATGCAAAAGTTTTCTTTGGAGAATCCTGATCTGATCCTTCTTCATCTTTCCAGTTAAGAGGGATTTTTGGAATGGGATTCTTCTTGGGAACTTGCTGATTCACTTTGGGTTCATCATTTTCATCTTCTATCCCATGAACGTTTAGGACTTCAAAACTATTTATACAAAGGGGTTTATGTTTATATTCTTCCTTAGATGGCTACTTCTTCTTATTTCCATGCTTCTTGTGCTTTCTTTTAACTAGAAAGAATCCTTTCTTATCTTTGTCGTGCTTTTTGGGAGGCGTTGGATTCAGAGAGCTTTGTAAAATTATATCTTTTGGACAATGTTTCACCAAGTGTCAATATTCATGACACAAATTACACATGAAAGGAATCTATTCATAATCTAGAACATGCATGTGAGACCAACCATCCAAATTTAATTGAATAACCTCTAGAAGACCTTTTGAGAGGTCCATTTCAACACAAATTCTAGCACACAAAGGATTGCCGCTAGTGTTTGTATCACTGGTAATAAAATAACCTAGTTTATCTCCTATTGCCTTAAATATAACATCACCCCAAGGGATATTTAATTTCGAATATTTTGAGGGGAGCGGACGCGGGAGAACAGCTAGGGTTTCCAGGTTTCTGCAGGTGTTGATCTCCATGGAAGGGAACAAAGGAGGGAGCTCCACTCCCTCCTACAAGCAGGTTGTGGCCAGCAGAGGTAAAAAACCAATAGAAAATGATAGAGGTCCTTTAGAAGAAGGGAAAAGGAACATTGAAGAGGAGCAAGATTGTACCAAATCAAGGGAGAATAATAGCACAAAAGAAAATGAGGAAGAAGACAAGGAAAACGGAACAAAAGACAAAGCACAAAAGGGACCATGTAAACCCAAAGTTGTGATCACACCCAGAGTAGTTTTAAATGATCTTGCTCTGCAGGCGCACAGGGATCACATGCGGACATAAGTAATCATTTGTAAATTCATGGGATTATGGCCCACTGAAAAAGCTTTATAGACATAGATTAAATACCACTGGAAACCAAAAGGAAGGATAGACCTACATCTTGGGTCAAAGGGATTCTTCACTGTGGTCTTTGCAAATATTGAAGATAAAGACAGAGTGTTTGAAGGAGGGCCCTACTTCTATCAACAACATGCCTCTATATGTTGCCATGGAATATGAATTTTGTCCCGGAGCATGAGACTTTTACTTTGGTCCCGGTCTGGGTAAGACTCTACTCTCTACCTTTTGATTACTGGCGAACGAAATCATTATCTGCCATAGGAAATA
Source organism: Pinus tabuliformis (assembly GCA_031772625.1). NCBI lineage: Eukaryota > Viridiplantae > Streptophyta > Pinopsida > Pinales > Pinaceae > Pinus > Pinus tabuliformis. Next base: position 1,426,232,520 of record CM062816.1, read on the forward strand.
AATTAGGATGTTTTGTCAAAGCTTTTGAGGCCACCAGAAGGGGAAAATACACTTCCTTTCCAAGAATATGTGTGGAGATATATCTCTCTGGAGCTCTACCGGATGAGATAATCTTGGAAGTTTTTGGTGAAGAATGGATGCAAACAGTAGATTATGAACATTTTCCATTTAGATGCCACAGATGCCATGATAATGGGTACCTATTCAGAGACTGTCCACTTAGTAAAATAGAGAACAAGAGTAAAGCTAACATAATGAAAGATATTGAAAGCTTTCACAAAGTGGTACATAGAGGAAAAGGGGGCAAAAGGGGGCCAAAGCAACATCAAACAAAAGGGCAATAGGCCAGTTAGAATAGGTTCCAAGTACTCGAAGAAGAAGAAGTGATAACAAAAGTAGATCAGGCAATGGGAGGAAGTCTAGTGGAGAAGGAGAAAGAAGAAGACCGTGAACAAACACAGGATATTAATAAACAGAAAGAGACTATGATGAGCGATGCAGAACTGGAGATGGACCAGGAAATGACCTAGAGTGAGATGGAAATGGAGGACCACGAACTATAGGAGATTCTTGATAGAGAACACCTAGATCTAGAAGGGTTCTTGAAACAGGGAACCATGGGAGGGGTAGACTCGTTACCTCAAGAAGATTTCAATAGAGTACAATAGTTGTTCATATGGAAAACTCAAGCTAAAGGGCTGGAGAGGCAATGTAACAATGAAAGGTAGGGTAACGAAGGTGTGAAAACTATGAAAACCACACCAGGATTAGCACCTAAAAACCCAGGAAAGAAAAGAGGTTGGAAAAAGTAGAATGAGCTATTGATGGAATGTGGAAATCTAATGATAGATTCAGGTAAGATGAAAGACCTAACCAACTACTCCTTTACAAATCTTTAATAACGAAATTCACATCTTGGAATATCAGGGGTCTAGGTAGTAAAAGAAAACAAAGATTACTTAGTAATAGAATGAAACAAGCAACTCTGGATATGATCTTCATCCAAGAAACTAAATGTTCCATTCAAACAAAAAAAGTACATAGCAAATGGCTCAATCAATTTGAGTTTCTAGAATTCAAAGCAGAGAATACAGCAGGAGGCATACTCACTCTTTGGAACCCCCAAAAGACTAGCATCATAGATGCTGAGGCTTTTAGGAATTATTTATTAATGGTTATTTAGCCTGTGGGAGATAGGGAGACCTATCTGGTAACGAATGTTTATGGCCCTCAAAGAATGGATGATAAACTCAGGTTTCTAGATTCTCTTGTGGATATTAGAGATAGACATGCATGAATACCATGGATCATGGGGGGTACTTCAACATGATCAAATCACTTTCGGAGAAAAAATGGGGAACCAAAACTCTAATCAAAGACTCTTTAGCATTTCAAACTTTTATAGATAATATGAAGCTAGTTGACACTGATACGAGTAATGGTCTCTTTACTTGGAACAATAAAAGAGGAGGAGAGTCTCAAGTAGCCTCAAAGTTAGACAGAGTCATAATCTCAGAGGACCTTATGCTCATTGACAAGGATATGATAGCGAGAGTTCTCCCCTTTGGAGGCTTTGATCACTGGCTAGTTCAACTGGAAGTTCAAGGCATTGGTAGCCCTAGGGATAAACCTTTTAGATTTGAGAATATCTGGCTCACCCACCCAGATTTCATCAGCAACATTGCAAATTGTTGGTCAAAAGATTTGTATGTTCAGGGTACAAGAATGTTCCTTCTACACAAAAGACTAAAGCACATCAAGCTCAAGCTCAAAGAATGGAACAAGAATGAATTTGGCAATACTTTTGAAGCTAAAAAATTGGTTGAAGATAAAATGCGGGAACTCAGCCAAGCCCTTATCATGGATGGCTTTGATAAAGTCAAAAGTGATCAAGTAAACCAACATCATCAAGACTGGGAGAATTTATGTAAACAAGAGGAAATATTTTGGAGACAAAAATCTAGAGTTCAATGGCTAAAAGAAGGAGAGCGAAACACTAGATTTTTCCATAGATCCACCATGGCGAACAGAGCTCATAATAGGATCTCTTCAATCAAGGATGAGGGAGGGAATCTTCTTAATACCCATGAGGATATAGAAGTTGTGTTAGTTCAGCACTTTTGAGGAATAGCAAAGGAAACCATTTCAGATAGAGAGCATTTCATCAGGGACTTAACAAGACATATACCTAAGCTGGTGTCTAGAGAGGATAATCTCAACCTTAATAGGCTAGTGACTGAAGAGGAGGTTAGTGAGGTCCTAAAAGAAATGCAGAATGGTAAAGCTCTAGGCCTTGATGGTTTCAATGTGGATTTCTTTCAAGCTTACTGGAATATTGTTAAACAGGATATTCTGAATGTAGTGGAAGATTCCAGGATGAACAGAACTATTTTGAAGGGGCTTAATACCTCCTTCATCTCCTTGATCCCTAAACAGGATAATGCTCAAAATCTAGACAGGTTTAGACCCATAGCTTTGTGCAATGTAGTATATAATATAATATCCAAGGTTGTGGCCAATAGACTCAAACCTCTTCTTCCTACACTAGTTTCTGTGGAACAATCTGGTTATGTGGAAGGCAGACAAATTCTCAATAACATCATTCAAGCGCATGAGGTGGTGCAGTAATTGACTAGCAGCAGGAAGGCTGGAATGATCATACAATTGGACGTAGCCAAAGATTATGATAAATTGAATTGGACCTATATCAGGAAATTTCTTATTGCTTTTGGGTTTCATCATAACTAGGTTAGATGGGTCATGGCCCTGGTAACTTCTTCCAGCTTTTCAATATTGGTTAATGGTTCTCCCTTCAAGATTTTTATTCCTTCAAGAGGCATCAGGCAGGGAGACTCATTCTCTCCCTTTATCTTCATCCTCATGATGGAAGGACTTGTTCGGTCTATCAAGCATGCGAAAGAAGTTGGTAAGATTGAGGGTCTCCAACTTTTTGAGAATGGACAGGTCTTGACTCATCAACAATGTGTTGATGACACCATGCTGCAGGAAGTCCGCACGGTCAAAGAAGCTCTTGTGTATAAACAAATCCTGAGTGACTTTTCCATGGCTACAGGTATGGAAGTTAATCTCTCCAAATCTAAGATTTTTTTCTTTAATACCAATATTGCTATTCAGAGGAATATCTCCAGAATTCTGGGCTTTCAAAGGGATGTCCTCCCTTCAAAATATTTGGTAGTTCCTCTAACTACTAAACCTTTGCACAAGAGCATTTGGGAGATGGTGATTAATAAGATGCAGGATAAAATCAGGAAATGGACTATTAGATCTTTAAACTTGGCTGGTAGGTTGGTGCTTACAAAGGCTATTCTTCAATCAATCCCAGTTTTCATGCTATCAGCACTCCCAGTGCCAAAAGGAGTCTTGCAACAATTCCGAACCATCCAAAGAGACTTTCTTTGGGGTAAGGGGGAGGAAAGAAAGAAATGGGCCTTGGTGGCATGGGAAAAAATATGCAAACCTAAAAACCATGGGGGTCTTGGATTGGATGATCCACAGGTTCTAAGAAAGGTTTTAGGGACAAAATTATGGTGGAAATGGGTAAAAGACCCAAAGGCTTAGTGGGATAGTAACAAGAAAAAAAATATGCGAGTACTTGGAAAAATAATGATCACATAAGGATGTCTGGAAGCTTAAGGGCTCACATATCTGGATTAAGGCCAAGGAGAATAGAGGCTTAGTACAAAAAAATAGCTTCTAGGAAATCAAAGAGGGAGATCTAACTTTATTTTCGGAGGATAAATGGCAACAAGAACCCATACTGTTAAAAGATGACTTTTTGGACCTTGAGAAAGAGATAGACACCAAAGGGTTATCTAAGGTAAAAGTTTTTTGGGATCAAACCAACAGTGCAGGAAAATGAAGAACCTGGAGGAACATTGATTACAGGGATGAAAACCCCTTGAAAGAAAAAGTAGAGGCACTTATGAAAATGTTGGAACAAAGGAAGATTTTAGTGAGAGGGGGCCATGACCAACTTAGATGGGGCAATAATACTGAGGGTACATTTAATCTTAAGGAGGCAAAATACATTCTCCTTGAGCTAGATTCCCATGCTTCGGATAAGATTTGGCATAACCTATGGAGGCATCAAGGTTGGATGAAGATTAAACTCTTCATGTGGTTGGTTCATCATAAGAAAATTTTGACTTGGGATAATATTCGAAAGAAAGGTGTTTTGGCGGCTTCCAGATGCTAGATTTGTGAAGCCCAAGAGGAAACTATGGAGCACCTTCTCAATGGTTGCATTTTCACCTCCAGGTTTTGGGATAATTTTGCCACCATTTTCCAATAGACCGACAGGGACAAAGGGAGTATTATCAATACCCTAAACAATTGGAGATGAAACTTTTCTGATTGTGAATTTCTTGCCTTAGCTTGGGCTCTTACGCCAAGCTTCATTTTATGGAATGTCTGGAAAGAAAGGAACAAAAAAATCTTCAAAAATGAAAAGAGTCCCTCCCAACACCTTTTTGAGTTGATCTTAAGACAGCTTAAGGAGATGGTTGGCACTATCGTGCAAAATCCCCCTAAGAGTCCACCTTCAGAAGCTAAAATGCAGATTCTCCGTCAGCTGGGTTTGTAGGGGATTATTTCTCAAGGCCTGGATAGGAAGGAAATGTAAATGGATGTTGAGAAGGATTTCTGGCATCCTCACCCTCAGGGTTTTTTGAAATACAACATTGATGGGTCTTCAAAAGGGAACCCGGGTACAGTTGGCTTTGGAGGGGCATTAAGGATGAAGACGGAAGTATTCTTTTCATCTTCCATTTCCTTTTAGGAATAGCCACTAACAATATGGCGGAATTAATGGCTATGGAGCAGTGTTTAGATCTCCTGGAGCAGGATAACTGCCAAAATGTGATTGTCAAAGCTGATTCTAAGTTAATCATTAACTCGGTCAAGAGAATCAGCTGTGGCATGGCACCGAAAAAAGTCTCAAAACACTGGAGGCTGATCTAGGTCTTTTGATGGATTCAACTTCACCTCTAGTGCCTTCGTACAGTTAGTTTTAACCATGTGTGAAGAATGGCCAATAAATTGGCAAATACTCTAGCCAACCAAGGAGTGATATGTACCGAAAGCAGGGTCACGATGGGTTGGCAAGAGATGCCTTAGAATAGATTAAAGGTGCATTGTCACGACTAGGCGGATGAAGAGAGGATGGTGTCGAAACAGAGCCATGGAGGCGGGGTCTAGATGACTTGGATGCATTATGATTTGCGGTTTTTTTTCACAGTCTGGTCTTTTGGGGGATGCAGGCCACTCTGGAAGCAGCTCGGCAAACTCTATTTATTGGATGGTCAGCCGAATGGATGGAGTATCATCTTACATTGGTTCATGAACAGGCATAGAGGGGTTGGTGTGAGGAGCTGGAATCCTGGCTTTCTCGGCGGCCTTAACACCCCCGGTTTTCTTTCTATGGATGCAAAACCGCTCTCGTGGTGGTATATGGTTTATCGCAGGCCTTTCAAGCGGGAAGCAGTTTTTCCGAAATGGAAGCGATTCCACTCACCAAGCTACATGTGGCTTAGGGGTGGGACTGATTACTGCCCTCATCACACACTAATGTTTGCCGCTTTAAACCTGTGCAATATGATCCTCCGCCGTTAGATTAAGCAAGGCCAATCTACAGTCAGGAACGAACAAGCATGTAGGTGGGTCCAGGTTGTTAAGCGCTGTGCTTCTAAGTACCACGATATCTTCTACTGTCGTTGGATCGGGCGAGATGATTTGACGGTTGAGATTAAGGATGCAAGTCCAGATGAGGAATATAGTCCATGCTTGATTTGTTTCATGGTGGGAATCGATGATTTCCGCATGTTAGACAGGATCATAGGATATTCCCCCATTCGGAACCAAAATCCTTTTAGATTGGTACCTTTTTTCCTCTCCGGGTCTGATTCTAATTTTAAAGAGTGTGCTTGTTGCCAGCCCGATTTGAATCTTGTCCATCAAATTTCTGTGGAAGGATCGTACGGCCCAACATTATATGTCATTTAAGGGTTTTGAGGTTTTTTTTGTAGGGTTTGGGGCTTTTACTTGTAGCTCGATGTCCTTGGCAGTAAGAAAATAGTTTTTCCTTGATCCACAGTTCCTCATGGACTGTTGTATTTTATGTAATTTATTTTCCAATTTAATGGAATAGAAGGTATGACTCTTGCTTCAACAAAAAAAACATCACCCCAACAAATAAAAGGGGGAAATTCAAATCTAATCCATAGATGGACAAATGAAAATTTCATATGAGGATTAAAGTTCAAAGTCCAAATGGGTGAGGGACAAGCCTCTGTTACCCATGAAATCAAGACCCAACTTGTGGATCTGGTCTTTATCTTCCTAGATTTAAAAAAGAAATGCATAATACTCATTTCCGCAATAGAGAATACTCAAGGGTTCATAATTTTCCTAGTTTTCTGAAACTCAATCTTTAACGGCTTCATAGCTTGGCCACAGGCTAACAAACTTTACCAAAAACACTTTTTTATTCAAAAACACTAGATTTTGTTTGGTTGGGGAGGAAACCCACATATCCAAACAAGGAATAGTTTATGTCTTCTTCACGAATTTGTTTGGGACACTCATTGTGCTTCCACATTAAGCCACTTTTTTAAACAAAAAAACCTATTGATATCCCTTAACAATTGTCCATTAATAATACTCTTCAAGGATGATCCATGAAAGTATATTCAACTGATGCAGACCTTATTTTCTTACCAACACTAGTTGCGAACATGGAATCATAACCAGAGGTAGACAGTGTGATTGCTTCAAAAATCATCCATTTATGAATCGGGGTGGTAGCGACCCAAGCACTGATGTAGTGAAAGCTTCAATAGGAGCTCAAATGTTGCTTGAGGTAGGTTAAACAAACAATGAGTTAAAATAGCCATGCAAATCATAGATTGAGAACTCAATGAAGGAGAGAAACATTGCATCAAGAAGTTAGGGAAACCATAGCTGCAATTAAGCAAGCTTGTAGGGCTCCGTTCCTCTAAAACACCAAATTTTGTAATCCATGTAAATAATATATTACTTTTTAACTTCATATTAGTTATAGATATCTATACAACTTATCAATTATTTTTATATGATTTATTTTCATTATTATTTTATTTCAAATTACTTGATAACATCATAGTGTAAACTCATCTTAATTCTAGATGCGTCATGTGTCTAGGGAATCAAACATTCCTTAAACTATTTTTTTTTTCAATTAAAAAAATGTTTTTCTTCATTATATATATATATATATATATAGATAGATATATTTTATTTTATAAGTTGATTGTATATTCTCTTTTAACATCATATGCTTATATATTATATATTTTTATTTATTTTACATATTATATATTTTTATATTTATATACATTTTGTTTTTGTAATCTATTCTCAATGTAACTATCTTTTTTTTCTTGTTTCCATTTATAGTCCCTACCTCGGCAATGGCTCTAGAATTGGACTCGTGGTCATAATGCAATGAATTTCCATTATTTTCCTATGTTTTGGTAATTTTAACCAAAGTTTCAAGAAAGTGTTGTATATTTTCCCGTAAGTTAAAAATTAATTTTCTAATTTCCTGGAAAACATATTTCTAATTTTCAATTGGTTGAGCAAGAGCTCTGATGGGACATAATTCTCCTAGTGGAGGGTGTTTTTCTATCAGTACCTCTCAATGTTTGGAAAAACAAAAAAAAAAACTAATGTTTTTAGTGGTTGTTCCATCAATGATTGTTAATTCTTTTCCCAATGATGCCATAACTAATAGATTTCTAGGTCCCTTATGTAGGTGAGGGGGTCATAACATTGATACATTAAGCAGAGTGCGAAGTTGCAGAGAATCCCTGTTGTTGAAGCTTCTTTGCACCTCTGCAATCCACACAATGTATTAACATGAGAAAAAATGTCAAATTAAAGAGACGTATAGGATTGAATAAAGATAAGCTCCCCAAATCTAGTGAAGACTTTGAAAACCCTTTTGATAAATCAAAAACTTTACAAAATGATCCACGCATATATTTTCCTAATTCCATGCTCTATGTTATATAAGACATATGTAACTTGGTAGATAAAGCCATGTATATGTGGGGATCCCCACACTTCTCAGCTGATTATAACCCATTGTTATCCTCCCACCTTCAACTATGCATGCCCTATGAAATATAGATCTATGTATATTTATTCCACGGTCCCATTGATAGCGTGTCACAGATTGCAGTTTATTGGTGCCTAAAACCTACCTTGGTGTTACAGAGGCTTGCTAATAAATAGAAATGAAACAATGATGAATTCCAACCATGCTCTTAGTTACTAGAATTTTCACAAAGCGTAACTGAGAATTCCCATGCATGAGAAGGCTCCATATTTTGGGACCACTTGCTCGCAGTGCTATAGAATCAAAAAATGAATTGGGATATCCGACATATAAAATATGTTTCACTCCTAATGGAAATATTAGAACCATTGACCCATGAATACAAATAATCTATGGTTACAAGACTTGCAATAGGTCTGATTCTTACTTCAAAGGTAACCATGGTGAGAAATGCACATATTTCTCTATAGGCGATGCATCCTTTCTGATTCAATTCCACTGACAAAAAAAAATCAATCATTCGATAGATTCCGAGTCAATTTAGCCAACTACTTGGTAAACTAACTCTCGTGAGATGTTGATGGAGCTCAAATATTGTTGGAAAATTAATACCAACCATCGCGTTAAATAAACTGACACCAATCATATTTGTGGTACACAAGTAAATCAAGAAAGTGGAGTTTACCATATTTGTGGTACACAAGTAAATCAAGCAAGTGGAGTTTTACTTCATGTTGTGTATTTTGTTTACAGGATGAAGGACATGGATTAAAGGAAGTTCTAAGAAGGAGTACAAATTCCCCATCACATCAAGTAATTAAATTCAAATGAGAATTTAATGCAAAGTTGGTAAAAACATATCGTCAAACATTTATTCTGCAACTATTACTTACACTTTGCAACATTTGCAAGTTGACAAAATCATATATTTTGTACAAGCGTCCATAGTATGTCTTAATACTTTGACTTTGTCATGAATTAATGTGTTGAAATGCATGTTTGAATATACAAGTAAGTAGAAAGCCTTTTTTTGTGTAGAGGAGGTAAGTCTGAGAAGTTTAGAGAGAAAATCATAGAGCAATTTTTTGTTGGTGAGTGAAAAAGAATAGTTATTGGGTTTTACATTTTTTTACTCCACAACTCCTAGTGAAGTGTAAATCAAAGTAAGAAATTTTCTTTTACTTACTGAAGGAGTCATAGGTTCCATATGAATGTATTTCAGCTATTAGAATTATAATCCAAAGTTTTATTTTGTTTCTCCCAATTTTACTTTGTTTTACTCTATTCTATTGTGCTTAAATTTGTTTGAGTTTTAGCCTTGTTTTGGTTGCAAAAATCAACTATATCATTTAATATTTGCAACTATTGTCTTGAGGAAACTACTCTACATAAATATTTCACATGGTATAAGAGTAGGTGAATTTTTTTTAGTGTAAGTGCAAGTGATTTTACTGGGAGTTAAGGATTTTTTTGAAGGCAGATTTTTTGGAGCATATTTACGAGTAGGGAAAAAGTTTTTTTTTTATAGTTTAAAATGGAAGCATCAAGCACAAGCTTGACTAATTCTCAAATACATTAGTTTAATGGAAAACATTATGACCACTGGGTTATAACAATGAAGGCTTTGTTTTCTTCCCAAGATATTTGGGATTTGGAGGAGAATGGGTTCCAGGAGCCAGTATATGCAACATCATCTAATGCTTTGACACATAAAATATTTTTCTAAGGGACAAGAGGAAAAAGTATTCAAAATCCATCTTCTATGATTTTCAAGCAGTTAATGAGTGTATTTTCCCAGGGATTATAGTAGCAACAAAGTCCAAAAATTAAGCATGGGATACCCTCTAGACATCGTACTAGGGCATGCCAAAAGTGAAGACAATAAAACTACAAATGTTGATGAGATATTCTGAGACAATTTGTATGAAATAATTTGAGAATGTAGACTCACTTTTTACACAATTAAGTGGTCTAGTTACTCAAACCAGGTCTCATGGTGAGACACTTGAGGAAAGGAGAATAGTTGAGAAAATGTTGAGAAGTCTGCCACCAAGATTTGATGCCATTGTTGTGGCCATAGAAAAGACAAAGGATATCTCAGAATTTTCAATGGATGAGCTTCATGCATCACTCATTTCTCATGAACATACACTGAATAGAGAAAAAAACTCATTATTGGAGCATGCCTTGAAGACACAAGTTTCATTTGGTCAAGGTAGAGGCAGAGGAAGATCAAATTCTATAGGAAGAGGAAGAAACCCACACAAAGGTGGAAGAGGCAACCCTTCAACCTCAAGTGGAAGGTGCAACAATCAAAATTCAAGACAAGGCCCAAACCAAAATCAAGTAAAAATTCAGAGGTATGATAAATCTCAAGTTTAATGTTATTATTTTAAGAAGTATGGTCATTATGCAAATGAATGTAGAAAGAAGAAACGTGATATAAGTAACAAACCAAGTGAAAATTTCACAAAGGAAAGTTAAGACCAAGATAGCATGTTTTTAACTTCTAATGTAGCAAGAGAAAAACAAAGGGATGTATGGTTTCTAGATTCAAGGTGAAAAAATGACATGATAGGGAACATAGAAATGTTTTCCAGTTTAGATGAAAGCATGAAATTTGAAGTGATGTTAGGGAATGATAGCAAACTATCTTTCATGGTCAAAGGAAGATTCAATATTCTAAAAAATAAGGGGGAGAAGAAGTACATTTAAAATGTTTATTTTTTTCCCGAGTTTGAAGCATAACCTCATAGGCATTGGACAACTCATGCAAACGGGCTACAATGTCTTTTTCAAAAAGGATGAGTGCACAATTTTGGATAAGTCTCCAAGTAGATAGCTGATTACAAAAGTTCATATTACAAGCAATATAATGTTTCCCATATAGATAAAACTTGATCTGAAGGAAGAAGATGCCCAAGCACAATTATCAATGAATTTACAAGATGATAAAAGAAAATTTGTGGCTACCACACAATTCAAATTTCAAGAAAAGGTCAAAAATGAAAACTGGTTATGGAGTTTGAGATTTGGTCATCTTAATTTTGGAGGTTTGAATTTGTTGCATAGGAAAGTCATGGTGAAGGGATTATCACTCATAGAAAAACCAGTCAGCCTATGTGAAGGATTCATCTTGGGCAAACAACATAGAGAGACATTTCCGGTAGGAAAGCCAATAAAAGAAAAAGAAACCTTAGATATTTTCCATTCAAACTTATGTGGACTAATGCAGACACCATCAATTGGTGGTAGCTACTATTTCTTGACTTTCATAGATGATTATACAAGGAAGAGATGGGTCTACTTCCTAAAATAGAAAAGTGAAGTGTTTCATCACTTTTGCCAATACAAAGCTCTTGTTGAGAGGGAAGGTGGACACTACATCAAATTTTTGAGGACTGACAGAGGTGGAAAATACATCACAAATGACTTCCTTCATTTTTGCAGGGAGCATGGAATTCACAAGCAATTTACAACAAGGTATACACCTCAGCAAAATTGTGTCATGAAAAGGAAAATAGGATCATTATGGAAGTGTCAAGGATTATGTTGAAGGAAAATAATTTTCCAAATGATTATTGGGTTGAGGTTGTCTCTTATGCAACATATATCATTAATAGGTGTCGAACCAAAAGTTTCAAGAATATGGTTCCTGAAGAGGCATGGAGTGGAAAAAAACATAGTGTCACTCACATGAGAGTGTTTGTATGTGTGGCTTATGCACATGTCCCAGATGAATTAAGAAAGAAGTTGGACAAAAAGGGGGAGAAGTTCATATTTGTTGGATATGGTGATGAATCCAAGGCATACAAGCTCTACAATCCATTAACCAAGAAGGTCATAATCAATAGAGATGTGTAGTTCATAGAAGAGGAAGTATGGGATGGCAGTTTAGAGAAGACAATCAATGTGAAAAAATGATACCATAGGAAGAGAAAGAGGAATTGCACGCAGTAAGTAATTCCTCAATGGTGACTCCTTCTACTCCTATTCAAGAGAAACAAAGCAGACAACAAGTAACACCATCAACAAATAGCAAGACAATGTCGCACAGTTAATCAAGTACTACTCCAAGAACACCACAAAGACTTGCAACGTCATCTACCTCAAGCACAACATCAAGTGACATGTCAAGCCCATCTTCTGCAAGCACAAGAAGACAAAAATTCATAAATTTAAGTGAAATTTATGAGCAAAATGAAGCTGATAGTAGTGGAGCTCTGAATTCATTATTTGCATTATTTTGTCATGTAGATGACCTAATCCATTTTTAGGATGTAGTTAAAGAGGAAAAATGGATTGTATAAATGGATGAATAAATAGAAGTAATAGAAAAGAATGACACATGGGAGTTAATGGACCTTCCACAAGGAAAATAAGTCATTAGAGTGAAGTGGGTCTATAAGACTAAGAGCAACGTTGAAGGAAAGATTAGAAGGCATAAATCAAGGCTAGTTGTAAAAGGATACAAGTAACAACATGGAAGAGATTATGTGGAGAAATTTATGTTGGATGTGAGGATGGAGATAGTGCATATGTTGTTGTTAATTGTCGTGAAACATGAATGAAAAATGTATCAAATGAATGTAAAATCAACGTTCCTAAATAGAGTGTCGAAAAAGGAAGTATATGTTGCACAACCACCAAGTTATGAGGTAGAAGGCCAAGAAGACAAGGTGTATAGGTTCAGGAAAGCTCTCTATGGGCTTAAACAAGCACCACGTGCATGGTATAGTAGGATAGACACTTACTTAATGGAAAATGGCTTTGACAAATGTGACGGTGAGCCTATTCTCTACATCAAAGAGACTATTCTTATTACTATTTTATATGTAGATGATTTGATTTTTACAGGGAGTGATGATTTCCTCATTGTTGATTTCAAATAAGTCATGAAAGGTGAGTTTGAAATGACTGACTTGGGGTTTTTAAGGTATTTTTTGGGCATAGAAGTGAAGAAAACAAAAATGCTATTTTTATTTCCGAAGGAAATCATGTTGTAGACATTTTGGAGAGATTTAACATGCAAAGCATCAAGCTCGCACCAAATCCACTTCTCATGGGGTTGAAGTTGAGAAAGGAAGATTGCATCAGCAATGTCAATTTGACATTATACAAAAGTGTGGTGGGAAGTTTGATGTAGCTGACAACAAATTGGTTGGATATAATGTGTACAATAAGCCCGGTGTCAAGGTTCATAGAGACACCCAAAGAGATGCATTGGAAAGCAACGGAAAGTATTTTAAATTATGTCGATGGGACAAAGGAGTATGGTATTTTGTACACCGCTACAAATGATTTTAGGTTGGTTGGTTACACTGACAGTGACCGGGAATGAAGTGTTGATGATAGAAAAATCATGCTCAGATATGTTTTTAATTAGGTTTGGGAGCCATTTCATGGGCCTCTAAAAAGCAACCAATAGTTTCATTGTCAACAACAGAAGTTGAATATGTCACCACAATAGTAGCAACATGTCAAGAAGTTTGAATGAGAAGAATGTTGTAGGATCTATGCCATGAATAAGAGGGAATAGAAAGTATTTTCTGCAACAACAATTCCATAATTGCACTATCAAAGAATTATGTTTTTCATAAGAGGACCAAGCACATTGACACTAAATATCATTTTATTAGAGAATTGATTAATAATTGTGAAATTGTGTTACAACATTCTAGTCACAAGAACAATTTGCATACATTTTCACAAATCCATTGGCACATGAAAATTTTGTCTATTTAAGACATTGTTTGGGAATTGTTAATGATGACAATTATGATAAAGGGGGAGTTTTGGAAAATTAATCCAAACCATTGCATTAAATAAACTAACAACAACCATACTTGTTGTACACAAGTAAATCAAGCAAGTGGAGTTTTACTGCAAGTTGGCATATTTTGTTTGCAGGATGAAGGACATGGATTAAATAAAGTTTTGAGAAGGAGTACAAATTCTCCATTCCTCAACGCATCAAGTAATTAAATTCAAATTAGAATTTAATGCAAAGTTGGTGAAAAATTATGGTCAAACATTTATTCCACAATTTTTACTTATAGTCCACAACACCTGCGAGTTCAGAAAATCATATATTTTGTACAAGCATCCGTGCTATGCCTTAATACTTTGACTTTGTCATGAATTAATGTGTTGAAATGCATGTTTGAATATACAAGTAAGTAGAAAGAATTTTCTTTGTTGTGTAGAGGTTGTAAGTTTGAGAAGTTTAGAGAGACAATTGTGGAGCAATTTTTGGTGGGCGAGTGAAAACAAACAGATATTAGGTTTTTGTTGGCATTATGACATAGGTTTGGCACAGGTTTGGCTCGATGACATAAGTGTTGTCCTTGATGTCAACTAACTCAAATAGTAGATCAAAAGTTTAGGCTCTCAAAATAGTAGAAAATGAGATAGCTACAGGTTCCTGTTCACAAAGTCACGGACATACGCAGGTGCGCCGAACAAAAGCTGCAAACATGTACGTAGGTTCTTTGAACAAAAAGAGTGGACGTAAAGTACACGCACTTTCATGCAGAAAAAAGTGCGCACATGGGGAAATCTTATGGTTGGTCCATGGTATTTAGTTTGACATTTTTGATCCTATGGTTTTGGTCCGTGGTTTTACATCTAAAGTATTGAACCTAGGTTTTGGGTCCCTAGTATTTGATCTCTATGGTTTTGGACGATGGTTTGAGTAAGGCCTAGACTATAAAAAGCAAAGGAGATCATTTGGCTGGAACAACTAATGTGTTGAATATCTTGAGATGAGCAAGTTCTAAAACACTGGTGATCGGTTGGTGAGTTATAGCTGGAACTGAATCAAGGAGAAACCTGAGCATTCCAAGACAGATCTACGCATGGGTTGAGATCTCTTTGGCACATGATCAGATCTATAAATCTGATAATTTGGGGTATAATTGAAGTCTGATAAATTTCTATACCCGCAGGCTCAACACAGCGCAAGTGCAGATACCCACAGGCTCGACACAGCATAGGCGCGGATACCCGTAGGCTCGACACAGCGCAGGTGCGGATACCGTAGGCTCGACACAGAGGAGGTGCAGATACTCGCAATTCCGGCATAGTGCAGGTGCAGATACCGCAGGTTCGACATAGAGGAGGTGCGGATAACCGCAGGGTAAAGAAGGGAATATTGCGGACGTACGCAGGTTTCTATTGGTGAAGTTGCAGACTTTTTCCTTGAAATATGCTTTAGCTTCTTTTTTCTATTTTTGTAGTGTTCAGGGTTCTGACTTGGTGTCTGGTTACTGGAACTATGTTCTGAGAAGTTATTGATTCAGTATTTGTACAAGGAAGTTGGTTGATTGCAGATCTATTTGATGTTTGATTGATATTCATGGATCCAGTTTGAAAATTTATGAAATGTGGTCCTGGGAAGAAAAGATAAGTCTTTTTTTTGGTCAGCACTTACATACTAGTACCTTAGCTAGTACAAGAGCTAAGGGGGTTGTAGCTCCCTTCCAGAAGAGTCTGGAGAATGAGAGAAGGTTGTAGCCTTCTGCAGGTTGAAGCCTGCGTGCTGGTATAAGACTGCACCAGTACAGAATCATTGTAAAAGGAAGTTTCTAATTGAAAGAAGATAGAGACATATTGCAGTAGGTGGTTTTCACCTACATTGGGTTTCCGCCTTATATCTTGTGTTCTTTTGTGTGACTGTCTTCTCTACTTTTCTATTCCTGCTTACTGTTATATGGTTCTGACACACAGATTAATGATCAACATCTGAAGAATAAATTAAATTATAAGTCTGGAAGGTATACACAAGTTTTGTTAGTCAGATTTGCTAATCTTTATATAAGTTGAAAAATAATTTGATAATACTGATTCACCCCCCCTCTCAATATTATTTTCAACAGTTTTACAGTTTGTTACTCTGAAACTCCTCGTGAAGTGTAAATCACAATAATATATATATATATTTTTTTAAACTTACTAAAGAATTCATAGCTTCCATATGAATTTATTTCATGTATTAGAATTATAATCCAAAGTCTTATTGTATTTCTCCAAATTTCACTCTATTTTTCTCTATTTTGTTGTTGGAAAATTTGCTTTCATTTTAGCTTTGTTTTGGTTGAGGAAGTAAACTGTGTGATTTAATATCCACAACCATTATCTTGAGGAAGCTCCTCTATGTAAATCTTTCAAATATTAAGTGTCCATCTCTATCAATGCATCTACTCAAAGCAAAGTCAACTATGTGATTTAATATCTGCGACAATTATCTTGAGGAAAATCCTCTGCCTATATCTTTCAAATATTAAGTGTCCATCTCTATCCATGTATCTACTCAAAAAAATGTGCATGCCATCTGCCTTCAAATCCTATCTTGAATGGAACTCTAGTCTTTCATTGCTTTCCATGCAGTAATGGTCCTCCTCAATTGTTACTAAAGCTAATGGTTAATGTTGTGGTGCTCAATGCATACAACATGTGAATGTGAGAATTTGTGTAGGAGTGTGGAGCTCCACATAAAGAGCTAATTTCATTATGTCGAGCTCCTCAATTTCCCACACTGGAAATACAATTACAATTACGATTCAATCATAAATATATTTGTTTGGATTGGGATTTTCCATAAGTACTGAGAAATTTTCCTTCACTTGTTACATGTTTTGAGTTTTTAAATATCGACAATTGATTGTTCATAGCTATGTCAAGTAATAATATGAAGGATTTTGTAGAGATCGTTCATGTGTTCATTTAATGCATATCTGAATGTAAATATTTCAATTAAATGCAATTAATAATATTACTTTATTAATGCACCAATCCAACAAAGAATGAAATGATATATGATCAAAAATATTAAATAATTTCGGGCTTCTTGTTAAGGAAAGGTACGTTTAAGAGTCCCTTCAGCCTCTCATTATAAGGGAGTGTGGAGAAATGCGGAGCTCCACAAAATGATCTTCCTCCACACTCTTCAACTTTCGAATGAATTAGTGACACTTTGCATGTGAGTGTTTGTGTTGATATGTTCAATTCAGTGCATGGTGAATTTCATAATACAATCGAGAAAATATCAACTAATTCTCTGCTTGCTTAAAGTTCATCTCAAATTGTGGGCATGGAAGTTGAAATTGATGCAATTGCATTTTTGGCTCGTTTCTAAAATCAATGTTTTCATAACTGCTTAAAGTGCAGAGGAAGTTCATTGCGCGGGAGTGTGGAGCTCCACACTCCCTCACAATCAACTTCCTCCGCACATATGTCATCTAAATTCTAGTGGAATCAAGTTTAAAAAGCTTACCTCTGTATGACGCAAAGATATTCTTCACAAGTGTGCTAAAGATCATAGCCAATAGCTAATTAGGTAGATAATATTGGTAGAATTTAGACTACTGATCAGTTGTACCATTGAATTACATATCATACAGTGACACTAAAAATTATTTAGAGCACCAAACTACTATATTAAAATGTTTTCTATAACCCCTTAATGGCCAACATGGTGTTTGTACTGAAACTCAACTTCTTTAATGTCCTCCTCCACACACAGATGCTTATTGATATTGCAATCATGATAAGTAATGCCACTAGGGTAGGAACTTCAAATATTTGTACTATTGAAGGATGATGGAATCCTCGATTGACCACAATCCCTAAGTCTTTCTCATCATGTTTTAAATCCAACATTGTTTCCAAGAATAGTAAAACTGTAATTTTTTAAAACATTCCCAACCATATTTTAGTTAAGGAGGGGTGTGAAAAACATTTTTATGAAACAAACTCGCATGAATAATAATATCTCACTAATGTTTTCTTAAAAAAACTGAGGAAACATAATAGAAAATACCACTAGTGAGTGTATTTGGACACTGTAAACACAAAGGCATCTCCAAGCATGCAAATGGTCATAGTTGCAAAAGGTTCACCATGTAGCATTGAGAGAACAAAGACATTATTGTTTATTTTTCAATTTGTTTGTGAATGTTACACTGTGGGCCAACTTCTAGTTGAGTTCAGTAAATTCAAACTTAGTTGGCTCCACCTTTAATTGAACTACTCTGCCTCAATCATATGAACGCGGTAGCTAAACAAGGAATTTCTAACATTGGTCACATTGCTTCGATCTCCCATAATACTCATGTACATCTGTGGACATGTTGAAATTGGTAGCTAGGGACTAGGGAATATGGAGTAGAATAAAAAATAATAGGAAGAATCAAATACTTAACCATCCATATATCTCTTTGTTATGGTTGGAGAATTAAATTAGAGAAAGGAGTGTTGAAAAAATGTAAAATTAATATTATTATGTTTCATTATGTAAAGAAGTTTTCTCAGCGCAATGAAATATTTGCACAATGTCTCATGGAGTCTTGGCCTACAGGTTTCCATCATTATTTTTTAATTTTTCAATGGCATGAGTTACCTGAATGAATATTTTATTGGTGCAATTTTGAATTATATCTAAAATTTAATGAAATATAGGAGTTGAGCACATATTGTCCATTGTTTCAGTTGCAATGTTTGCAAATAACAATACCTTCTTGGGATTGCTCAACAAATTTCTGAAAAACTAGTAGCAATTCTTATATATCATTTCACATAATCACAAAAAATGAACATTCATGACCCTGGAGAGCCATTTGGTAACATGCTTAGTGCAACAACATCAATCTGGCTTCCCTTTTCTACGAATATTGTTTTAGTAGAGTCGCAATCCCTCGAATAAGCTTCAACGATGATATTTTACATGGTGGAGGCTTGCTTTAAAATCTAAATGTATGCTAAAACTCTTATTATTAGTTTATTATTAAGAATCCATTACAACAAAATTGAAAATATCATTAAAAAAAAAAAAAATGATATATTTCAATTCCTAGTGTCAATGTCTGAAATCATTTTGCATCTTTTTAGAGGTCTTAACAAATCTAAGCTTTATGATTGTTTAAAACTATTTAAAGGAGTCATGATCAACTGCAGAGGTGGTGACAAGGTGAAAAGCCTAGGCCAAAATGGAGTTTCAATTTCACTTCTACATGCATATTGTACTTACACTTTGCATGTTTAAGTTCAACAAAAATGGGCCTTTAAGGACCCTATTCAAAGTAATATCAATGTAAACTTTGAAATGGGAACTGATACTACTACCCATTTCGTAGAGATAGCAAAAAAGTGACCTGATTTTGAAAAGGGGTGATGCAGAACACACATGCTTTTTTTAGAGCATAGTTTTTGGCACTTTAATTTTTTTTATGTACATTACGTTTTAGAATGGTATTGAGTTTCATGCTGATTTGAAAAATTGGGTATTCTGCATCAGACCCTTTTTTAAAAGACCTGTTTTTTGGATTTAAATTTTATAATGTATAAAATGTAAATAATTATTTTGTAAATTTGATAATTTTTGAAGTGGTCGTTTTCTTCATATTTTCTTGTTTTTTATTTTTATTTTATCTTTTTTGTAGTGAGGTTTTTATTGTTTTTCATTTTTAAATTAGAAGGTTGATATTTTGAATTTTCGATATTCTACATATTTATACATCCTTAATTAATTTTTCAATCCACATGAAATAATTGTTTCTAAAAAACAATATTTTTTAACAATGGACATAAAATAACCATTTTTAACATAAATATAACTAAAAAAATACACGTTTTGATAATTTTTTGCTAGAATCGACATGTCAAAATCACAATTTTTATACGAAAATTTTAACTAAAAATGGTTAAATAATAGTTTTTTTTAATGAATTTCACGTCAAAAAAATAATAATAATCACTTTTCTTCAAATAATAATGATTAACTTAAAAATCAATGTGAAAATCACATATTACAAATATTGAACGGATAACAACCCTAATTGAGTGTTTATTCTTCTCATAAAATGTCAAAGTCAAAACATTGCAAAGCTTGATTTCCAAGCATAACTTAAATTTAATCAACAATGTCACGTGATCCAAACTCTTCGTCCTGTAGAGTTTCATCATTGTCTTCTTCCACAATATTTTCTATTTCCTTTTGCTCATTTTCCTCTTCTAATGGATCTTTGATATCTGCGAATCTCCCAATATATGTCTTTCCAAACATTCCATGTAATGGTGGTTGGGGTTCCTTTGCCTTTTTTGCCACACGTGATTCACTAAAGTCCCCTTTCTTCAACCCAATTTCTTGCATTGCATCTGGAAGAAATTGAAGAGCATTAATTCTTTGCTGAATGAAATTGCATTGTACTGGATCTTTTTCAATTGCAATGCAATTTCTTCTTTTTTGAAGGCAGCATGCTAGTGTTGTACTTAATTATCAAGCGCAAAAGAAATAATGAACTAAATTAGTACAATGACATATTAATTAAAAAATAGCATATTGAAATTCAATTCCATATAATAAAACTTACCTAAGCCAGAAAATAAATCCAGAACCCAATCTCCTTCATTTGAACATATGTCTATAAGATAGTTAATCAGTAATTATGGTTTTTGATAAATGTTAACTATCTCTTCTTTGGCTTCTTTGTCTTCATATGTTAGTTTTCTCACAGCAGCATCATAAGTCAATATTTGGCTATGACTCTTTCCGTCTACTTAATTAAAAATTATAGACATATGGCTATCATATTTTGCCCAACTATCAATATGAATGAACTCACAATCATTTATAAATTGTTGATCTTCATTGTTAAGAAGATTTGACTTTTGCCTGTAACATGAAATAGTAAAAGTTCAATTAAATTGTACATAAATAAATTTTTCAACATTAATAAAATATACATTTTAAACGTCTTACATGTAAGATGCATCCTTGAATTTGTTTTCCCCTTGAAGTTTTACAATATCATTGCTAATTGCGTGTCTGAATGAAATGTCACAAATCTCCATAATGGTGATGACGTGACCTCTAAAAATCTCGCAACCACTTTACTAAGAGCTTGATAAGTATAAGGGTCACTATCATAGTCAATGTTTGGAATATTGAAACCATGGAGAATATCTGCAATGACTAGGGCATAATCCCTTTTAGGTATGAGTTTAGCATTGTCTTCACAGTCGCTTTGTATTACATGATATTGAATAGTGTCTAGCCCATTCCAAATGAAATGATTAAGAGTTCGATCAAGTTGAACATTCTTAATACGTTGCTTCCTTAGTCTTTCAATATTTATTTTTTCAATAAAGGTTTTGAAACTATATGGCGCTCCATTATCATCCTTCCTCATCTTTTATAAAATAAACAAATATATGTGTAAGTTATAAATTAAAAATAGTACATAGGTGAATAAAAATGAATGTATAAATCAAGATATCTTTTTAAATGCAAGATAAAAATCTTTTAATGTTGATGTAGAACTTGAATCTAGATAGTTGCATACAACATCATCCCAACTATCTTCATTCAACAATCTAACCATTTTTTCTTGAATTTTCAAGTAAACTTTGTGACTGCATAGATAAAGTAACAAAAAGTTAATATAATGATATGTATAACAAATACTACCAAGAACAACATGTTTTATTTAAAATATAATTATAATATAGAAATAAATAAAAATAATTCAACAAAGTTACTTTTGAAATTCTTCAGAAATTTCCTCCAATGATAATTCCCCTGACCCCAGATGAGATAATATTGTTTTGATAATTTTTTCATCTTTCACTCGCATTGCCCTCCAAGGTGTGATAGTCATATCGTTTGGAAGCTACTTCATTTCAGGAGCTGATTTACTGTTGCTACATATCAATGGCTTAGACTTTTTGACCCTCTGGCTTTTAATGGCAATGTCTTCCCACATGCTAAAAATCTCATCAATCAACTTCCAAACATCTCCTGTTCTAAATGCCAATTGGAAAATGTTATCAACACCTCTGAATAAATCACTATTTTTTTTGCCTTTTCCACCTTTTGAATTGGTTTTCTCTTCAATTTGATAGCCTATTTCCATACGACATTCCTTTTGGAAATCTGCAACAACATTTATCCTATCCCCACCACATTTTTCTTCAAATTCACTATGAATGAATCTAACCCTTTGGATGAAAGTCATAGGCATCCTATATTCATTATCTGAATTATGATCCCATGCCACTAAATTTGCTTATGTATCTAATAAACCAGCATAAATGATACATTTCATTGTTTCAAAATGTGGATTAATAGGATATTCCTCCATCAATTGTCTTAATGGTTTCCCCCAAGCACATAATAATTGTATTCAAAACATTTTGACTTATCAAATGCTTTTTTGTTGGGAAGTTGAAGTGGATCAACAAGAAGCACATAACTAACCACATGAGCATATGGATTGTACCTCATCAATGTCTTCAAGTTGTGAACATGCAAATGATGTGGCTTTCTAACTTGATATTGACATTGTCCTTCACTTGCCTTATAGGTTTGTCTGACATTAAGGTGAAATGAATGACCACCATCAATTAAGTTTCTCTTTGTCAAATTCTCTTTGAATGGAATTTTGTTTTGTTTTGATAATGCCATCCTCTAAATTAGCTCCTGTTGTAATGATTTCTCTGCTTTCTTTTGAAGTTTCACTAGGTTCTTGACTGCTGGTAATGACTGCTTTGAAATATTCAACTTTACTTTTCTTTGTCATAACATTCCCAACAGATTTATTCTTGGGCATTGTTACTTTTGGTCTTTTACGGCTCTTCTCAATTCCAATGTCATCTTCAGTAATGGAAACATATGCTTCACTGTAAGTTTCAACTTCATCGTCCTCAAAAGTAACTTGTTTACCCTTGCTAGAGTTATCCACCAGAGGCCTTTTTTTCTGATTCTTTGGATGTAGTTTTGTAGTATCACCAATTACTACATTTTGCTTGTTTTCCATATCTTCTTCTTACACTAAGTAACAACTGCTGACAACTTTCATGATATCATGCTCTATGAAATGAATGCCTCCCAACCTAATTGAACAACTTTCAACAAAATTCTGCCAAACAAAATATCATATGTCAATAAAAAACAAAATTAAAAAAATATAGTGAGACACTTTCAAGAACGCAAAATACAAATATAAATAACAATACTTACGATGTTTTGTGTCATTCATTTATGATTTATTTACACAACTTTGTAGATACCTCTCTCGTGTCATACAATGAATATCATAGTCAGTATTTAATCCTTTCATGTGACTTGGGAGCTTTTGTAAGTATGTAAACAACTTCAGTGTCCGGTAACGAACACATATCTATGACTCTTCCGATCACCTCAAAAATTCCATTATCATTCTCTATATCAATATATAGATATATATTTACATTTGTGCTTTCTCTTTCTCTCACATACTAGATTCTTAATGGAAATTTCACCTCTTTTGAAATCTTCGAGTCTGAAATCATCTTCTTATCACTTGAGGCACTTGAAAGATTTGTAGCCATGAGCTTAGGTGGAGTTCGTTCACCATTGTTTCTTGAAGATGCACCTTTAAGAGTGTTTCATCCAGAAAGATTCACAAAAATTTTCTTTGATGCCATTTTCATGAAAAATAGAAACACATAAATCAATGAATAACAAAAACATGTTAACTTAAATTAAAAACAAAAATATATCATAAATTTTTTATTTGTATAATCAAAATTGCCCAACCACCCCTAACGGGTGGGCGGGCTGGTCGGTGGGTAGGCGAGAGGTCGGGTGGGGACAGCGGGGCTGGTGGTGGGTGGGGACGAGCGTGCCAGGGGGGTTGAGTGGGGTGGGCCGACCCCCAACCTCCCCATCCTCACCTACACCCATTCCCCTTGACCCACCAGCTTCCCGATCCCCACCCGCACCTGGCCCCCTTCCACCCCCATGTGCCCATGCTGACCCTCTTCCCTCACAACCACCTACCTCTCCCTCACCCCTCTCACCCCGCCTCACACAATCCCTCACCCCCTCACACAAAATCGCCTCTCCCCCACCCATCTCGCCCCCCCCACCTACCCGACCCCTCCCATACCCCTTCACACCTCCCACCCCCCCACACACCCCCTCACACACTAGGCACTCTCGCGCACCCTTGCCTACCCAACATCCCCACACAGCCCCGCCCACGGCCTCCCCCTCCCTGCCCACCATTCCACCAGCCCTCGCCCTCCCTTGCCCTCCCCTTCTCTTCCTGCCCCCTCACTTGCCCCCTCACCCGCACGCCCTCCTCGCCCATGCCCGCCAATGCCAACCCCCTCACCCGCCCACGCCCTCTACCCACACCCTCCCCCTCACCCGCACGCCCCCCCCCCATCCCCGTTCATCCTCCACCCCCTCACCCACCTTCCCCCACCCACATCTGCCACGCCCACCCCAACCCCACACTCGCCTGCCCACACTCGCCCTTCCCTGCCCTGACCCACGCCTACCCCCTCACTTGCATGCCGTCCGCACCCGCTCACCCACCCTCCCCACCAACACCTGCCCCCCCAACCACGCCCGCCCTCCCCCAGCACCCCCACCCGCCCCCCTTCACCCACCCCGCATGCCGCACCCTCCTCACCTGTCCTCACCCACGCCCACACCCATGACCGTCCCACCCCCTCACCTGCCCGCCCGACGTCACCCACGCCCACACCTAGCTCACCCGCTCACCCAGCCCCTCACCCACCCACCCGACCTCACCCACGTTCACACCCACCCCACCCCCTCACTCGGCCCCTCACTCGCCCTCCTGGTTGGCACCACCTCAGCGGTCAGCCCGCCCCCTCGATCGGCGGCCGGGCGATTCCTGGAATCACCGAGCTGCCGATCGGGTGCTGGGGCGGGCCTTCGGGGTGGCATAACTAGTGGTCGAGGGCGGTGCCACCGTGGTGGCCCACCCCTCTGCCCAATGACTCGGCGATTCCAGGGATCACCTGGCCACCAGTCGGGCAGGGGTGGGACCGCTGGGGTGGCGTGGCCGAGGCCGACGCTACCCCGGTAGCCTAGCAGTCGAGGCTTGGGTGAGGGCGGGGCATGGGCAGGGAGAGAGGGAGGGAGGGTGGGGCATGGGCGGGGAGGGAGGGTGGGCTAGGAGGGGGAGCGTGGGTGAGGGGGAGGGCATGGGTGGGGTGGGTGAGGGCGCGGGGCAGAGGGTGCGTGAGGGGGAAGGCGGGGCGTGGGTGTGGCGTGGGTGTGGAGGGCGTGGTGTGGGTGGGGAGGGAGGGAGGGCGTGGTGTGGGTGGGGAAAGCATGGGTCAGGGGGAGGGCATGGGTGGGGTGGGTGAGGGGGAGGGCATGGGTGGGGTGGGTGGGTGAGGGTGGGTGAGGGGGAGGGTGCGTGGGTGGCAAGGGCATGTGGATGGTAGGTGAGGGGGAGGTCATGTGGAGGGCGGGTGAGGGGGAGGGCATGCGGAGCGTAGGTGCGTGAGGGGGAGGGTGTATGGGTTAGGTAGTGGGGAGAGCATGGGTGGGGAGGGTGCATGAGGGGGAGGGCGTGTGGGTGAGGGGGCATGGGTGGGGGGGTCGATGTGGGGTGTGGTCGGGTGGGTGTGGGGGGGATGAGGGTGAGGGGGAGGGCGAGTGGGTGCGGGTGAGGGGATAGGGGTGGCGTGGGCGCATGGAGGTGGAAGGGGGGCAGGTGTGGGTGAGGATGGGAGGGTTGGCGAATCATGTGGGGATGTGGGGGTGAGGGATCTAGGGGGTTGGTGGTAGGGGATGAGGGTGGAATTGAGGGGGCGGAATGTGGAGGTGGGGTTAAGGGGGTGAGGGTGTCGGGAGGGGGGGGTGGATGGTAAGGGGTGAGTCAGGCTGTGGCACCCACCCCGGAAACTCGCCAACTCGCCATGGGGGTTCGGCAATTCTCATAATTGTCCAACCCCCGCAATAGGCGGGCGAGCCGCTGGGCCACCCCCACACCTGCTACCACCCACCGCACCCTCACACACTGCCTGCTCGTCCAACCTCCCCGCCCACCCCAAAAAAGCATGGTGGCCCACCCATGGCTATTGGGCGATTAAGTTTGATGAAGCCCACCATGCTCATGGTAGACGTAATTGTTATTTTGGCTCAGAAAAATTGTTAATTTAAAAAAATGTCGTTTTCATTAAACTAATTTAATATGAAAATTTTCAAGGAAAGAAAATTAACCTACCTTTCAATTGCGAGAATTCTTCGTTGAATATGTTGTTGATAGCAATGTAGCTGCTCCAGAAATTCACGAGTCTTTCAATGATTTTCAGAAAACCTGGATGTGATGTGAGTAATAGTGATAATGAAATTTAATATATAAGTGAAATTACGGAGATGGTTTACTATACAGTTAATGTGGGATAATTTGTTTTAAAATATTATAAAGCGAATATTGTAGAATTGTTTTACAACGGATTGAATGTGGGAATAATTTGTTTTAGAATATATTATAAAAATTAAAAATAAAAATCAATTGTTTAGTAAATATTATATACTTTAACTATTAAAATAATTAATGTAGAAGTTGTAGTTTACAATTTTAATTTTAATGATTTATTTCATAAAAAAATTTAGTTTACATTTTTCAATAAATTGTAGAATAAAATAATGAAGGTAAATAAATCTAACAAAATTTTTGGAGGGAAATATTTTCGTGAAAATTTCTGGACGGAAATATTTTCGTGAAATTTTTTGGAGGGAAGTATTTTCGTGAAACTTTTTGGAGGGAAAATTTCATTCTTTAAGCTATATAATATCTTTAGGAGACTCTCCATTTGTATCATTCAACATCTTCTATTTGAAAGGGATGAATTGTTCTAATAGTGAAGTTTCGATTTATACACCATCAACATCTTCATCACGTAACAACTCTATTCATATTGAGGAATATAGCGGGAATTCTTCCACTATGAATAGAAAGTCAATTCTTCCACTTAGTTCTGATTCTTAGGACTATGAGAGTAGCACTGATGAAAGAGGGGATGGAGAATTTCAAATAAATAAAGAGTCACAGATTCCACTTAGTCCTACTTCTAAGGACTATGAAAGCAGCAGTGATGAAGAGCATGATGGTGAAGTTCAAAAGAATGGAGTGTCACGACGTCCACTTAGTCCTAATTCTGAGGACTATGAGAGCAGCAGTTTTGAAGAGCATGGTGGTGAAGTTCAAAATAATGGAGTGTCATGGTGTCCACTTAGTCCTAATTCTGAGGACTATGAGAGCAGCAGTTTTGAAGAGCATGATGGCGAATTTGAAAAGAATGGAGTGTCACAGTGTCCACTTAGTCCTAATTCTAAGGACTATGAGAGAAGTAGTGATGAAGAGTGTGATAATGAATTTCAAAAGAATGGAGTGTCAAAGCATCCACTTAGTCCTAATTCTAAGGACTATGAGAGTAGTAGTGATGAAAAGCATGATGATGAATTTCAAAAGTATGGAGTGTCACGGTGTCCAGTTAGTCCTAATTCTAAGGACTATGAGAGCAGCAATGATGAAGAGTGGGATGATGAATTTCAAAAGATTGGAGTGTCACGGTGTCCACTTAGTCCTAATTCTAAGGACTATGAGAGCAACAGTTATGAAGAGTGTGATGATGAATTTCAAAATAATGGAGTGTCACAGTGTCCTCTTAGTCCTAATTCTAAGGAATATGAGAGCAGCAGTGATGAAGGACATGATGATGCACTTAGTCTTAATTCTAAAGAGTATAAAGGTAGCAGTGACAAAGGACAGGATGTAGCATATTCAATAAGTAAACTGTCACATTTTTTACGTAGTCCTAATTCTATGGACTATGAGAGTAGCACTGACAATGGACATGAAGAAGAATATTCGAGTCAGATTATCCATTCAGTCTGAATTCTAAGGACTACGACAGTAGCATTGAAGAGGGGGAAGATGAAGAATATCCTCCAAGTCAATATTTGAAAAGCAGAACTGATCGTAGTGTGGATAACATTCCTCTTAATGATGATGAAAATCCTTATACAAATGATGATCCAATGATGGAGATGTTGCTAAGAAATATTGTATCGAGGAGTAGGAGCATACCTTTTCGTACCAATGGAAGTTGTTCTAGTTATACAAGGGGTAGAGTAGAATATCTGACGAGAAGAAGTTCTATCAACACTCTCATTTCAAGTGAATGTTGCCAAAAAGATTGCTTAAAACATATGGATTTCAAATTTACATTAGAAAGCAGGAAGAGATATTTGTCAATGAATAAAAGCATTCAAAATTCATATTTAGTTGGGTGCACGTAATCTACATTGTCAGGTTATGATTATCATATTGGGACTTTATTTATTTGTAGAAAAGCTTTCAAAATGTTTCATTTGATTGAGAATTTTCCTCTCTCAAGAATTCAAGAAAATTTGGAAAAGGATCCCACATTTTATATAGAAGTACGTCATAAAAGACAATTTGGGCCATTATCAAATACTGCAATGTCATGGATGAAAGATTTCTTTTCAAAGCATGGAGAGTGTATGCCAAATAGAGAGACAATACATATTCCAGATAATTTTTCAAGACGAGAAATCTACAACTTATATAAAGAATATGCAGAAGGTGCTGAGGGACATGGCCGGTTTATTACATATCAATATTTTGTGAAAGTATGGAAGAAAGAATTCAACAATGTCCGTATTCCTAAGAAGACAAGGATGGGGATTTGCAGTACATGTGCTTCTATTAAATAGGAAAGGGACAAATGTGAAGGGTCAGAAAGAGGTAAGCATTCATAACATTAACTTTTAAAATTGTATAGTCATCAGCTATGAAAACATATTTCTTAATGAATTTCTTTTATGTTGTGTTGATTTAATTGTCAAAGAACTTTAGGATCATCACGAACAACAAACAAACAAAAGGAAGAAGTTGTCAAAGCGTCAAAAGAAGTGCTATGATAATCCAAATAAATATTTGGGTTTGATAATTGATGGCATGGACCAAAAGAAAACACTTTTACCACATTTTGTTCGCACACCCAAAAATTTACAAGAGGAAAATTTTATTCAGTTTCACTTGGTCGGTTGTATGGTCTTCAATGGGAAAATGTTGCTAAGGATGTACTTCACAGCTCAAAATATTCATAATGATGCAAATCTGACCATAACCATAATTCATGAAGTGATTTCTCATTGGTCTAGTAATCTTCCTGAAGTTTTGTATCTACAATTAGACAACACTTGCCGTGAAAACAAAAATGAAGTTGTTTTTGGATATCTAAACATGCTTGTTGAATTAAGAATTTTTCAAAAGGTAAATGTTGGTTTCCTTCTTGCTGGGCACACTCATGACCATATTGATCAGATGTTCAGTCGGTTTTCAGTCATATTGAGGAGGATGCAAGTTGGGAGCTTGCCATCACTAATTGAATGTCTTAAGAAATCATACATGCTAGAGCCTACTTTTGATGTGTTGGAAGAAACTATTGACATGCGAAGGTTTATTCTGAGATCACATGGTGAGGGGAAATGCATTGAACAACTTAATGACAATAGCTTCCAACATCAATTTCGTATCAAAAAAATTGATGGGAAAACACTAATACGGGGCAAGAAGTATTCGACTACTACAGAATGGGCACCATCATCAGGTTTGCAATTTTTGAAGTTCATTCCAGATCATCCAATATTTGCATCAAAAATATTGTTATTACAATTAGTTGGTGAAGTTCAGAATGCACGCAGACAAAATAGAGATATAAATTATTCTGATTGCCTGGAAGAAATTAAAAAATGTATTAGATAGACATATGAGTACTTTGACATTGCTGATTCAGTTTGGTGGGAGTCATTTTTCAATAATCAAAGTGATATCATTTCAACAACAACAAGTGAAGATATACCTTTGAAAAATCCATTTATTTGGCCACAAAATGTGTCGAATGAACATGAGGAAATAAGCATTGTTGAACAACAACAATCTCAAGGTATTATTAATTCTTCACAAGTAGAGGAAAGAGAGATGTATATTGGTTCTAGAAGATCTCGTGCACAACGTGAAGCCACAGAATACCTTTACAGGGGTTCAGTATAGGATATTAAGGAGGGTTGCATGATTACAGTGCTAGCAGATGGAGATCCCAATGGCTCTCCATTCTGCGTTGCGAAAATTATAAAGGTATTTACAGAAAATGAGGATGTTACAAGTGTTGAAATACATTGGTATGCCACAAATACACACCCATTCAATGGTGTGTATAAGCCAGATATGGTAGTTGACAAAAAAATGGCGGAAAGAGAAAAAGAAAGGGTGCAAATATAAATCGCCGCCGCACAGACATATTAAAATTGGAGGATGTTGACATACTTGTTTATGACTTCAATTTAACAAAGAGAGGAACTCTTCGCTTCAAGATGATAGAGATTCTAAAAAGGTTGTTACCAAAAGGAACGATGTTGAGATGGGAGTCTTCTGAAACCAGTCGTAGATCTAGAAGAATTTTGAAACCTAAAGTGTTGGGCTTGCATGTGGACTCAGATGGGGCACTAGTTAATGAAAGAGAAGAATATGGAACATCTTCGTCAACATCCAGTCACTCATTTGAAGATGTGAATTCTGATGGTGTGCAAGAAAGTATGAGTGATTTTGAATAATTGTTCAAGACAATTTATATAACTGATGTATGCATCGTATCTTCAAATAAAATTAATGATTTCCATATGGTGTTAAATGAGAAGTTATGACGCATTTTTATGTTGTTGGATTATATGTCTTAATTATGATAATTTTTATTGTTTAAAAAATCTACAATGCAATATTAAATTAGAGATATAATATGTTTTATTCAAATACAAATAATGACTTTTGAATTCATTTAATGATGTAATTCGTTCATAATGTCATGGTTTTTTAATTTTATAGTTGAAAAAAATTCAATTTCTTTTGTATCTAGCATGTTATGGTTGAAAACATGTTTAATTTATACTTAGGAAAGAAAAATGATATTCTACCAAAAACATTAATGTGTTTTTTTCCTCATAAACAACTTTGTTTGGCACATAAAAATTTGGTTTTACTAGCATTTTTTAAAAAGTTTGAAAATTGACCCTAAAAAAATTTCATTGTTCTAGTATCATCACTTTCGTTTTGAAGTTATATTTTGCATGAAAATTTCGTAGTAAATTTAGTAGTCATTGCCATTTTTAAAACATGTTCAAAATTGACCCCTAAAAAATAAAATCATCGTTCCAGTATACACACTTTTCATTTTTAGCACTATTTTTGATGTTTTTTCAGGGTTTTTTGGCCAGGGTTCCCATTTTGAGTTTATAGTTCTCGTTTCAAAGTTTACATAGTTTAATATTAATATGCCTATGGAAATCAAGAACAGAGGTTATAAATATCCCAGTGGACCAAGAATTGAAATTATTATTTCTATTAAATGCCCTTAATTGATTGTGACTACCTCTTCCAAGCGAGTGTTATGGCCATCCAGTTGCCTTCACCTACTCTAAGACAACAACTCAGGATATAACTGACCAACCATTGTCTTAGAGTGTGCAATTTATTAACAAAGGAAATAGGCTAGTGAGGGAAGAGTATACATGATGTATGATTGATTCTGCAGACCTAGGAGGGAATTGTTGAGATTAATGTTGAAATGTCTTAATGGAGTGACGGTTCAAACCAAACCTTAGATTAGGAGTTCATTCCTATTTTCTAGGGTGTTGTTTTAACTCCCCTAAATGTGTGTAACTTATATATATCTCTCATGTAATGCATGTAAGACAGAGCGTGTTTTGCAGAGGCAGTCTTATAGGTGGTGTTCCACACCTGTGAGCTGCTCAGGTTATTTAATAAAGTTGATTATGATATTTTTGACATTTTATCAGAGCTATAGGGCTAAGGATGACCTGTAACCCTGAGTGGAGAGAACAACGTGAATCGAAGCGAGATCAACACGGAATTTGGTGCAATAGTCGGGCCGCTTCACTTTTTCCCTTATGCGATTTTTTGTTTCAAGAATGGCGTGAGTGAGCCATTCTTCAATAGTGTCTTCTGTGTGAATAGGAGAAATCTGCGTGAGAAGATCATGTATCGGTGGCTATGGAGGAGGGCGTGACTATTGAGGAGGCCAAAGGGACTGTTGAGGAGGTTTTTGCCTGCATTTTCGCTGGTGATTTGGGTTCAGTCCATCGATTTGGCTTATCCGGTCCATGAGATGTCTATAAAATGGTATCATAATCAAGCTGTCGGGCTTCATATTGAAATACATTGACATATTCAATTTGATGTTGTTGAATCTAACAGAGTCTGAGGAGGGCACGATCCCTTACATGGACAGAGAAAATATTTTTTTATTTGGTTTGCTGAAGAAGCTACGATTAATCTCATGAGGAAGCCATTGCTACGTGCTATTACCAATGAGTCTGCTATGAAGAGAGAGAGAAGCACGCAGCTGACAATCACCAGGGATTTCAAGCCTCCTCGTCGGTTGAAAGTTTGATCCGCGTAAGAGGCTTGAATTGTCATTTTTCCATACAATCCAACCCTGATCAGAAAGGTGACCCTCTACGCTTTGGGTTGCTAGTGGAAATCAATATTTTTTGAATCGATATTTTGTGTGAGAAGTGCCCAGAGAACAGAGGCTGCAATTGCTGCTACCTAAACTTTCAAACAACTCAGAGATTGTCATGAGCCATTCTTCCATCCGAGCTAATATATTGTTGTCGGCATGGATGTGGGTGCTGCTGACAATTTTTTTTTAAGCCAGAATGGAGTTGGAGGAATGGTGCCCAACATGATCCTCATTCTGATTTTGGTGAAAGGAGATTGGAATTTTTTTTAATTAAAGTTTTTAATTTTTAATTTAAAAACTTAACTGAAAAAAGGGCTTATTATTTGATAGAGGGGGCAGATTTTTCGTTTTCTTTTTAAGAAGTAATTGAAGTGATTTCTTAAAAATCAAGGGGATCTGATCTCAAATTTTTTTTTTTTGGATTTGGCATTTGCAGTAGTCTTGAAAATCTAGGGTGTTTTTTTCAATTACTACGGTTGAATTTTATTTTATTTTTTCTATTCATTCAAGATGAATAATCAATTAGTAGAAGCATACCTCAATGAGAATAACATGCTAGATGGATCCAATTATTTTGATTGGAAATTTAAGCTGCAGACCTTGCTTGAGGGACACAATGCATGGACAATTGTGAATAATGATGAGGTGAAGCCGAGCCTGGCTGTAGGAGGAATAACAACAACAATCAAAGATTGAGACAAGCGGGTGACTGAGGTGAGAATGCTCCTGAAATTGTCGGTCAAAGATTGTGTTATTCCCCATATCCGGGATTGCAATACTACACCAGAGAACCCCAATCGATTGTTGTTCTTGAAGAGAAAAATTATCTCCATCAAGATGGAGGAGAATGAGATAGTTGTAGCATTTATGTCATGGATCAAGGAGCTCAAGAACAAGATGGGTGACCTCAGTGAAGCTGTGTCAGATATAGATTTGGTCATAATTGCCATGAATGGTATGACTAACGAGTATCAGATGTTCATCATTGGCTTGAATGCAAGAGAAAAATCCCCCTTGTTTGAAGAATTGAGAGGGATCCTCATGCAAGAGGAGGAAAGGCGGCTGACTCATAAACCTTAGAGTTTAGATCTGGCCTTAATGGTGAAGAAGAAGCCCTTCAAAGGAAAGCTAAATGCAGCACAAAAGAGTAGTGCAACCCCACAGAGAAGGATTCCCCCACATCAAGGTACATCTTTCAATAGAAATGACTCTATGACCAAATTTTGTTATTATGGTAGAACCGACCATATAGCCAGATATTGCATGAAGAAGAAGTTTGATGAAGGCCAGAAGAGACATAAAAAACATGCAGGTCATTTTGCTGATGAGGAACAGAGTTAGAACCTCAGACTGTTCATATCTGACTCTGTGCTTTCCGCTAAGGATGATGAAGCAGATACTTGGTTTGTGGACTTAGGTGCATCCATCCACATGACAGGGAACAAACAGTGGCTTGAAGACTTCAAAGAGACCGGAAGTGGAGAAAACATCTATGTTAGCAATGATAGAGGGTACCAAATCAAAGGTTATGGTAATATTCTTATCGTTTTTCCTGATGGGAATATTAGACATATCCATAATGTGATGTATGTACCTGAGATAAAAAATAATTTGATCTCTGTTTCTACTATAACTGATAAGAATCTCAAGGTAGAGTTTTATAAATCATATTGTGTCATTAAACACCTATTGGATTGTATGAAGCCTATTGCATCAGGTATTCGTGCAGGAGGATTATACAAGCTAAATGTCAAAAGCGCACCACATCAAGCATTGACATCATCTGCCATGACTATAGTGGACTTATGACATCAGAGGTTTCTACCATATTAACTTCAATGATATGTTGTTATTACAGAAAAGAGGTTTTAAAACATGTTCATATTGATTGTGATGCATGTGCACTGGGAAAGTTGCACAGAGATGAATTCCTTGTGAATATTAATAGGAGGAGAGATATACTCAATCTAGTACACATAGATTTATGCGAGCCTATGCAGACAAGGTCATTATGCTGTGCATACTATTTTTTACTGTTTATTGATGATTGTACCAGATTTACTTGGGTGTATTTCTTGAGGAAGAAGAGCCACACTTTTGAATACTTAAAGGAGTTCAGAAGTATTGTTTAAAATCAGAAAGGTAAAGGCATCAAGATTCTCCACTCGGATCAAGGGGGAGAGCATAAGAAACCTTGTGTCCTCAAATAATGCAAAGATAATGGGATACAACAACATTTTATAGTACCCCACACTCCTCAATATAATGGGATCGCAGAGAGGAAGTACAGATCCCTTGTGGAGTGTGTTCACAGTATGTCAAAAGGTAAGAATATTTCTAATGGGTTTTGGGTTGAAGCAATTAGCACTATAGTATATATAAAGAATAGGAGTCAAACAAAAAGTTTAGATTTCAAAACTCCTTCAGAAGCTTTATTTGGATATAAGCCCGTGGTTAAACATTTGAGAGTTTTTGGTAGTAAAGCCTTTTCCCATGTCCCAAAGGAATATAGAAAGAAATTAGACTCAAAGTCCTTCAAATTTATTTATGTTGGTTATTGTACAAAATTTAAGGTTTACAAACTGTTTAATCCCTCTACTCATAGAGTTTTTGTGAGAAGAGATGTAGTGTTTCATGAGAAGGTCAATGATGGAAGCCATTAGAGTGCTAATGAAGAATGTCACATGCCCTTGTTGGTGGAAGAAAGAAGTGATGAATCAGGTGACAACAATGAGAAAGAGCAGCAGGAAAGGAAAGAAGATGATGTAGCTGTCAAGCCAAGTCTAGAAAACGATGATCAAACAAGGTTTGGAGCCACCCCACCACTCAGGAGATCAGGTAGGAAGGTTCAGTTGCCAACAAGATATAGGTAAAATGTTTTATAACTAGTATGATGAATGTTGTTGAACCCTCTAGTTATAAAGAAGCTAGTCAATATAGTGAATGGAGGGCTGGTATGGAAGAGGAATATGAATCAATCCTCAAAAACAAAACTTGGGATTTAGTTAAACTACCTAAATAAAAACAACCCATCAGATGCAAATGGTTGTATAAGCCTAAATTTAAAGCTGATGGGGGCATAGATAAGTATAAATCTAGGCTGGTTGCATAGGGGTATTCATAGCAAGAACGTATAGATTATGTTGAAACATTTTCCCCTGTAGCTAAACTAAACACAATTAGAATGATAATTGCTTTAGCCACCAAACACCATTGGACGATTCACCAGCTGGATGTTAAATCTGCATTTTTAAATGGGGACATAAAAGAAGAAGTCTACTTAGTGCAACCTGAGGGGTTTGTCAAACAGGGTGAAGATCATTTAGTTTATAGGTTGAAGAAATCGCTTTATGCACTAAAATAGGCACCCAGGTCATGGTATGACAAAATCGATTCATTTTTCCTACAGTATGGTTATAAAAGAAGAAAAAATGACCCTAATCTTTATACAGTGTTTGATAAAGAGGGAAGGATTGTTTTGATTTCTTTATATGTAAATGATATAATCATTATAAGGAATGCTAATAATCTCATTAAAGAAATCAAGGAATGGATGTCACAAGTCTTTGAGATGAAATAACTTGGAGAGCCACATTATTGTTTGGGTATGGAAGTCTAGAGGGATTCTAGACAAACTCTTCTGTCACTGAGTAAGTATGTCAGGAGTTTGCTGGAAAATTTCAGAATAGATCAGTGCAAAGCTGCAGAAGTACCTTTACAACAGAACTTAAAACTTCAGAATGATGATGGATCTAAGCAGGCAGATGCAAACTTGTATAGAAAACTGGCTGGGAGTCTAATCTACTTGACTACAACTGGGCCAGATTTTTCTTATGTAGGCAGTGCATTGAGACAATTTATGTCAAAGCCATTTGAGAGCCATTAGGTTGCAGTAAAATGTGTTTCAAGGTATCTACAGGGAACCTTAGATTTTGGTATTGTTTATACTAATTCATGTGATGTTAGATTGATGGGTTTTTCAAACTTTAATTGGGTTGGATATGTAGATGACAGATGATCCATAATAGGCTATAAATTTAGCGTTGGATCTAGGGTCATTACATGAAGCAACAAAAAGCAAAACACAATATCCTTGTCTTCTGCAGAAGATGAATATCAAGCTATGTGTGCAGCAACATGTGAAGTAGTTTGGTTGAGGAAACTATTCCTTGATGCTGGATAAGAACAAAAGGTTGCAATAGTGATCAAATACGATAACTAGAGCTCCATCAAACTTGAAAATAATCTAGTATTTCATAAGAATGCAAAGCATATTGATACACAGTTTCATTCTGTTAGGGAGAAAGTTTAGTTAAAAGAAATCCATATTGAGTATTGTAATAGTTATGACAATGCTGCTAATACTTTTACCAAACCTCCTGATAGAATCAAATTTGAGTTGTTTAGGGAAGTGTTAGGCATATCTATGAATCCATTTCTCCATTAAGGGCGAGTGTTGAGATTAATGTTGAAATGTCTTAATGGAGTGATGGTTCCAACCAAACCTTAGATTAGGAGTTTGTTCCTATTTTCTAGGGTGTTGTTTTAACTTCGCTAAATGTGTGTAAATATATATATCTCTCATGTAATGCATGTAAGACAGAGCGTGTTCTGCAGAGGCAGTCTTACAGGTGTGTTCCACACCTGTGAGCTACTCAAGTTGCTTAATAAAGTTGATTTTGATATTTTTGACAGGCATCCACTGAAGGCATCATATGGTTCTTTCATCATTTCATACGTTTCCAAAGTCATGGATGCCATAGCAGAGTCGTATTTTGGGTGGGAAGAAGTAGTGTATTTGTGTCCTATTTATCTATCAATATTAAGAGATATTAATTAATAATACACAATCTTGAAGTGTGTATTCAGAGGCAAAACATGTGAGTAGTGCTAAGTGAAGACAAAGCAAGTTGATGTGGAGTGTGGAGCTCAACACAATGGAAATCACCTCTATGTGGAGTGCAAGGAAATATGTATGGAGTGTGGATTTAGCTTAAAATACTACACCATGAAAGCCACAATATACAACCTTTTATCCTTTGATGAAGCATGATACACAAAGATACATATATTTCACAAGCTAGATTTTATCATTATAAACTAAGTGGCATATCATTTCATGGATGCATCCATTAATAAAGTATTTATTTATATATTTTTAATTTCAAAATTAAAAAAGCTTCAACAAATTACAAGTACATCTATTTTCAATTTGAAAACAATTTGTTTATTTCATTGTGCGAAGAACTTTGTGTAGAGAGCTTTCACTCGGCAAAGAGCTTTGTGTAGAGAGCTTTCATTGTAAATGAGATTGTCTTTCAGATTAATCAGATTATTAGGATTTGGTTGACGTTTCAAACCAAATAATGTGGTTCTTCCTCATGAAAAAGAATTTTGTGCAAAGATATTTCATTGTGTTGAGAGCTTTCATTGTGCGAATTTTTTTCCACACTCTACACATCCTTTAATCAATTAATTAGTGGTAGAGGTAGGGACTAGGACTATGTTGCATTGCAACTATTACCCTAGTTTGGAAATATGTTTCTCATATTTCTATTTCTATTTTGTTTAATATTAATACATAATGTATCTCATCCCATATAACATATTCATAATGATAAATTCATGGAAGTGTTACAACTTAATATTTTTTAGATGAATTATCAATAAATTTAATGCACTAAATCATATATATATATATATATATATATATATATATATATATATATATATATATATATATATATATATATATATATATATATATATATATATATAGATATATATATATATATATATATATATATATATATATATATATATATATATAGATATAGATATATATATATAATTTTTTAAATTTCACAAACTTCACATTGAGTCTAAAAGTAATTATACATTTTCTTAATCTTGGATCATAAAAAATTCTCTTAATTTCAATATATATATATATATATGACACTGAAGTTTTTTTCTTATGGTTAAAATTCTTTACTCTTTCACTTAATATTTCTTTTTCTGTTTAGATTGAACATAGAAGAAATTTTACATTATTCTCATATAGAGTATTACAATGCAAATATTTAACCATAATGAATATTTGTAGTCATGTATATAAATATACAATGGTGAAGATTGAAATGATTTTTTTGTGAATGATATTATTTTTATAGGTTAGATGTTAACCATATGTTAAACTTGTTCCTTTAAATCTAGTCTCAAAGAATACATCACTATTGTAACTCCAAACGAATGATTATTGATCACTCTCATAACTCTAAGCACATAATATTATTTAACCAAGTAAAATTTTCTGCCTTCGATTTCTATTACGATTCCTATATCTTTCAGTAAAATATTAAAATTGAAAAGCATATAAATAGCTTTAGTAGGGAAGATTGTTACAAGTTAAGCCAATCATGGAAATTTTTTATTGATTAGCTTCATTATTAGGTTTCTCTTCTTGATCCCTCTTCTCCCTCGACCCTTCTTATCATCCTCTTCATCCCCCTATTCTATTCCATCCTCCTCTTCTAATGTAGGAGCACTCTTGGCCTTTGCCAATAATTGTCAACCAAAAACACGTTTTTGTTTGAGTTCATAATATATGTAGGAAAATAAATTCTATTACTCCTATGTATTTTAGTTGCTAACAGTGTTATGTCAGTTGTTGATACACCCCACTGATAGTTTTGCTCCTCCTGTAGTTATACTTATCAAAGCGCTTTCGAGAGGATAGATACTTTTGAGTTATTAACACTCCAAGGATCAAATATTGATACTCCAATTGTGTGAGTTTTAAACACATCCAAAATCAAGAGTTGATACTATAGGCCACTACTACCATACATCGTACAAGTATATTATGTAAGTTACCAACTCTCAATCATCCACGTAACTGTAGGAAACCAAATCGGTTTACTTTTGGAATGCGAAGAGCTCGACGACATGGGAGACAACTTGTTTCAATTGGAATGTGAAGAGGTCAACAATGTGAGAAATAAATTGCAAGAAAAAGGAAGAAAAGGGGCCTTTGTTTCTAGCTATTGGGTTTTAGCTTTTGGCTACTACACAATTTGGATAGACCTTCACTTGTTGTATGATTTGGAGAGACTTCTTTGAGTACCGTGGGGTATTCTTGTGCTATGACATGTAAATTTCAAGTGATGTACAAACATTATTATAAAATTTGAGTTCTTGCATGTAACAATAAATTCAGAATTAATAAATGCATTTTAATTCTATTGTTATTGTGGGCATGTTTAAATTTATTTTGTGTTTATGCTCTATGATTTAGTCATTTGAATTAATTAATAGAGTATTCAAAATCAAATGTTCGGGTTAGTGTGCTCTGTAATAGTGATTTTGGTTCTATCAATGTAACCTTTGAAATGGGACCCGTAAACTCAAAACAAGAACTCTCGCCAAAAAAACCCCAAAAAACATGAAAAACAACCCAAAAACGAAAAGTGTGTATTATGGAAAGATGTTTTATTTTTTTAGGGTTTATTTTCAACATTTTTTAAAAATGGAAGTAAAAACAATTTTTTTGTGCAAAATAATGGAAAAAACACACTAATGTTGTTGGTAGAATAAAATTTTTCTTTTCCGGGTACAATTTCAACATCTTTTAGTAATGGCGTTAAAGATAAAATAATGGGATTTGAAACACATTAAAATTCCAGCAATTTTCATCCATGTCATTAAACATATGATAACATGACACTAAAGATCTCTAAAATTCTAATTGTTTTCTACCATAACATTAAAGATATAGAACAAATGATAAATTTTCAACCATAGCTATTAAAAACTTTAAGTTTTCAACATATTTCATTTTTTTTGCTAAAGCAAGAGTCGGACCTTCTATTTCATTAAACAAAAATTAAAATACATAGAATACAACAATCCTTGGTGAGTTATAGACCAAGGATAAAAACCTACAAAAGCTAATCACAGGTGAGAGGTACAAGCCCCGAGCCCTATAACCAAACCTTAAAACACTCAAAAGAATTCCATTGCGGATATCGGCATACCAAAAAATTAGACTCGGACATGGAGCGAAACAAAAGTGCCATTCAAAAAGAAATCAAATCCACATAACACACCACCCGTGTAATTATGGAAGGTAAAGGAAAGGTGCTTTCTACAAAAGACAGTTTGCAGCATGCCAATGTTACTCTACCATGAGAAAATCACACCCCGTACACATCCATCGGACCCACCAAACAAGCGCGAGGACACGCCAAAAAGGTATGACTAGATGCATCCGTCGGACCCACAAAACTACATCCGCATTCTCAATTGTTCATTGTGGCCGTTGGATCGAACGGCCAGGGATCATATCGCACTCACCAGCCTGTCTGAAGAATAGTGTGTGATCGACAACAGTATTTGAAACCATCCCTTGCCCACGTGTCACCCATTCTATGGGATCGCTACCACAACACGAAAACCACAAACCGCTTATGGGACGTGCGATCATCGGACATCCGGCCCAAGCGTGGTTTTCAGAAATGAAGGTGGGAAGAGGGGAACTAACCGTAGCCGTCAAACTGTTTCCCATTTTCCGTATGTTCTAAGCACTGTACCTGTCCCCGAGACTGAGCTTCTTTGAGAAGTGACCCCCTAAAATTTTCTCCGAGACCCTGAGACTTCCCTTCCCCTGATTCCGATAGAGTATGAGATAAATCCCTGCTTTTATTTCAATTAATTGCATTTCAAAAGGATGAAAAATATCTTTCCTGATAAATTAATTTTTGCCTGTTATCCGAGACCGATAACCAAACATTTCCTTGTCTTCTATAGCTTGCTCCGCACAGAGAACCTTTAAACTATTTTGAGGAATTTCTTGCCAATTTTATGCTATCCCGCTTTCAGCATTGTTCACTCCTTGGTTGGCAAGAAGGTCTGCTAGTTTATTGGTCGATTGTCGAACATGGTTGAAACTCACCATTCGCAGATTTTGGAGGTGAACCTGGATTCTTTGGTAAACCAGGAGTAGTTTCCAGTGATTAGAAACTTTCTCTGGCCGAGTACCACAATTGATTCCTTTCACAGAATTAATAGTAATCTCCGAGTCCGCTTCAACAATGACATTAGAGCAACGATGCTAGATTAGGAACTCCAAGCATTGTTCCAATGCCGTTAATTTTGCCATATTATTAGTGGCTCTCCCAAGATGATAATGGAAGATAAATATGATTTTTCCCTTTTCATTTCTTAAAACTCCTCCAAAACCAGTTGTTCCTGGGTTGCCTTTTGAAGCCCCATCAATGTTGTATTTCAGATAACGTTTTGGTGGAGGTTTCCAGAACTCCATCCCTATCTCTGTAGCCGTGTCCTTTTTGCTTAGACCTTGAGGAATAATGCCTTTCATTCCCAATTTTCTGAGAATATTCAGCTCAGACATCGATGGAGGCTTTTTGGGGAGATTTTGAACCGTGGTACAAACAGTCTCCTGAAGCTATTTCGGGATAAGATTAAAAAGACCTTGTGGGGTGGAATTTTCACTTTTGAAAGAAAATCATTTTATTCCTTTTCTTCCAAATATTCCAGATTATGAAGCTTGGCATAAAATTCCAGGCCAGATTAATGAACTCATTATCTAAAAAGTTAACTCTCCAATTGTTCAGGGTATTAGTGATACTACTACTGTCTCTGTCTCACTGCTGGAAAATGGAAGAGAAGGAATCCCATAACCAGGTAGTATAAGAGCAGCTGTTGAGAATGTGCTCCATATTTTCCTCCTCTTCACAAAACTAGTATTTGGAGGTCCCCATGATTCCCCTTTTCTGTATGTTGTCCCAAGTTAAAAAGAAATTATGATGACCAACCACATAAAAATACTGATTTTCATTCAGCCTTGGTACTTCTAGAGGCACTGCCAAGTCTTGTCTGGAGCCCTGTAATCTAGCCCAAGAAGAATACTTTTGTCTTCCTTAAGATCAAAGTTACCTTTATTATTATTTCCCCATCTCAACTGATCATGCCCCTCTATAGCTATAATCATTCTATGTTTAAGTAAGCTTCCAAGAGCTTTTTCCTTAATTTTCATGGGGTTATCATCTCCGCAGTCAATTTTACTCTAGCTTTCCATTTCCCTGAGGTTTGAGCCTGATCCCAGAAATCCTTGACTTTATTTAACCCTTGATTGTCTGTTTCCTGCTTGAGACTTACAAAATCCTCTGTTAACAATATTGGTTCTTGCTGCCACTTATCTTCCCAAAAGAGTGCAAGATCTCCAGCTCTGATTCCCCAGAAGCTATTATTTTGAACAATTCTTTTGTTATGCCAGGCTCCATTCCAGATGTGAGACCCTTTCACATTGCCAGACATTCTTATTAGATCTTTAGTGTGCCAAGAGTTGGCATATTTTTCTTTCTAGATTCTTGCCCACTGAGCTTGTGGCTCTTGAACCAAACGCCACCAAAGCTTGGCTCCTAGAGTTTTATTGAGAATCTCCTGACCATCCAAACCTAGCCCTCGTCCCTTGGGT
The DNA here is from genome assembly GCA_031772625.1 of Pinus tabuliformis. Taxonomy (NCBI): domain Eukaryota; kingdom Viridiplantae; phylum Streptophyta; class Pinopsida; order Pinales; family Pinaceae; genus Pinus; species Pinus tabuliformis. The sequence continues at coordinate 1,426,275,509 of CM062816.1, forward strand.
TTATAGATTTTGTTCCAAGAGACCACGACCTATTTTTTCTTAGTTTCTTCTTTAACCCAAAGGAAATCTCTTTGAATGTTTCTGAATTTCTCTAAAATGCCTTTGCGAGCTGGGAGGGCTGATAACATGAAAACCAGGATCGATTGTAGAACCGCCTTTGTTAAAACCAACATGCTTGCCAGATTCAAGACCCGGAAAGTCCAATTTTGACTTTGTCTTGCAATTTATTAATCGTCTTTTCCCAGATACTTTTGCACATTGATTTGTCTACGGGAGGAAATCCCAGGTACTTTGTGGGGAGGGAGTCCCTTTGGAAGCCCATAATTCTTGAAATTTTTTTCTGAATAGCAATATTAGTATTTAAGAAAAAAAAATTGACTTGGAAAGATTGACTTCCATACTTGTGGCCAGAGAAAATTCCTTCAGGATTAGATTGTAGGCTGAAGCTTCTTTGACTATGGGGAGCCCTTGCAGCATGGTGTCATCAAAAAATTGTTGGTGAGTCAGAGCTTGACCATTTTCCGATAATTGTAAACCTTTTATTTTTCCCGTTTCTTTGGCATGCTTAATAGATCTACCAGTCCCTCCATCATGAGAATGAAAAGAAAGGGAGAGAGTGGGTCTCCCTACCTGAGGCCTCTAGAAGGAATGAAAATCTTTGAGGGCGAGCCATTCACCAAAATATAAAAACTCGAAGAGGTCACCAGAGCCATGACCCAACAGATCTAGTTGTGGTTGAACCCAAAAGCTATTAGAACCTTTTTGATGTAGCTCCAATTGACCTTGTCATAGGATTTTTCTATATCTAATTGCATTATCATCCCCACCTATTTTTTCCTGTTAAGCGTATGGACCACCTCATGGGCTTGAATGATATTATTTAAGATTTGTCTACCCTCCACATACCCTAATTGTTCCTCTGAAACTAAAGAAGGAAGGAGAGGTTTGAGTCTGTTTGCCACTACCTTAGAGATTATCTTGTAAACCACATTGCATAAAGCAATGGGTCTGTATTTGTCTACAGTTTGAGCTGACTCTTGTTTGAGGGTCAGGGAGATGAAGGAAGTATTGAGGGCTTTCAGGATCTTTTTATTGGATCTGGAGTGCTCCACCACATCGAGAATGTCCTGTTTAACAATGTGCCAACAAGCTTTAAGGAAATCAACATTGAAACCATTCGGACCTGGTGCTTTTCAGTTCTTCATGTCTTTAAGAACCTCACTAACTTCTTCACCAATAACAGGCCTCTTGAGATTAAAATTATCCTCTCTAGACACTAAGTTAGGAATATGCATTGTGATTTCTTTGATGGAATGTTCTTTATCTGGATTGTTTTCTCGGGTGATATCTCGCAAATACTAGACAAGCACAGCTTCAATACTCTTATGGGTATTCTGTAGCTGTCCATTCTCATCCTTTATCATTGAGATTCTATTGTGTGCTTTGTTGGCCATTATGGATCTATGAAAGAATCTTGTATTCCGCTCTCCTTCCTTGAGCCATAGCACTCTAGACTTCTGCCTCCAGAATGTTTCCTCTTGTTTGCATAAATTATCCCATTCTTGGTGATGTTTATCAGCCTGATCACTTTTGATTTTGTCAAAGCCATCTTTGATCAGGGCTTGGTTGAGTTCTTGTAATTTGATTTCCAATGATCTTTTGTTCTCAAAAATATTTCCAAAATCCTTTCTGTTCCACTCTTTTAGTCTTAACTTGACATGCTTAAGTATTTTATGAAGGAGGTACATTTTTGAGTCCTGGAATTGCAAATCCTCCGACCACCACTTTTCAATATTGCTAATGAAATCTGAGTGAGAGAGCCAAATGTTCTCGAATTTGAAGGGCCGGTTCCTGGGAGAGATTAAACCCTTGATTTCCATTTGAATCGGCCAGTGGTTGGGACCTCCAAAGGGAAGGACTGTTACTGTTATTTCTTTATCTGTAAGTAATAGCTCCTCTGAAACCATGAACCTGTCTAACTTAGAGGGTACCGGTGCCTTACCTTCTCTTTTGTTGTTCCATGTAAAAATCCATTATTTAGGGCTACATCCACCAGTTTCATCTCCTCTATGAAAGTCTGAAACGCTAAGGAGTCTTTGTTGAGCACTCTGGTACCTCCCTTTTTTTCCAAGAGCAATTTTATCATATTAAAGTCCCCTCCCATGATCCAAGGAATCCCAGCCTATCTATGCCTGAGATCAATAAGGGAGTCTAATAATTTAAGTTTATCATCTATTCTTTGAGGACCATACACAATTGTGACGAGAAAGCTTTTTGGCTCCCCCACTGGTTGAAGGACCACTGATAAATAGTTTCTAGATGCTTATGCATCTATTATATTGATTTTCTTTGGATTCCACAGAGTTAGAATGCCCCTAGCTGTGTTTTCAGCTTTAACCTCTAGGAAATCAAATCTATTAAGCCATTTGCTATGGATTTGTTTTATTTTCTAGATGGAACATTTAGTTTCTTGGATGAAGATAACATCTGGAATTTCTAGTTTCATTCTATGACTGAGCATTCTTTGTTTTCTTTTACTACCTAGACCTCTAATATTCCATGATGTAAGCTTCATATTTAAAGATTTGTAAATGAATAACTAGTTAGATCTTTCATCTTACCTGAGTCTATCATTAACTTTCCACACTCCATCAAGAGGTCCTTCTGTTTTTTCCTACCTCTTTTTTTCCCGCACTTCTTGTTGCTAACCGTGGAGCAGTTTTCATTACCTTAACTCCTCTGTGTTCCTGCTTTTAAATGGTTTTTTCATTCACTAAATCTTTATCCTAATTTTTCCATAAGAATAGTTGGTGAATTTTGTTGCAGTCTTCTTGGGGTAGTGAATCTATCCCTCCCATGGACCCCCACCTCAAGAACCTTTCTAGATCTAGATGCTCCTTATCTAGAATTTCCTGAAGCTCATGATCTTCCAGATCTATTTCACTTTGGGTCATTTCCTGATCCATCTCTGATTCTTCTTCACTCAATATGTTTTCTTTCTTATTATCCGTCTCTTGTGATGGGTTTCCGTCTTCTTTCATTTCCATTTCCATTCCCTTAGGGCCATCCTCCATAGATTGTTCTTCATTTGCCATTTATGCATTTTCCTCCAGTACATGATACCTGTTTTCGCTAACCTTTTGCCCCTCATTACATGGTTTCCTTGGTCCTTTTTTGTCACCTTTTTCTTTGCTTATAACTTTTTGGAAGCTATCTGGATCCTTCATTTCCTTAGCTTTGCCTTTGTTTTCTTCTTGGCTAAGAGGGCACTCTCTGAACAAGTGTCCATGTTCATGGCATTTACGACATCTAAAAGGGATATGCTTGTAGTCTATGGTTTGAACCCATTCCTCATCAAAAACTTCTAGGATGACTTCATTCGAAAGAGCTCCTGATAGATCCATTTCCACATAGATCCTTGCATTGCAAGTGTATTTACCTCTTCTTGTGGCTTCCGAAGCTTTGACAAAAAATCCTAGTTTGTTACCTATGGCAGCAAGCGATTCAGTTTGCCAATAATCAAAAGGAAGAGAATAAAGTCTTACCCAGACCTGTACCGAAGTGAAAGTCTCCTACTCTGGCACAAAGTTCATCTTCCAAGGCTGCATATAGAGGCCAGATGGTACATAAAAGTAGGGTCCTCCTTCGAATATTCTGTCTTTGTCTTTGATGTTTGTGTACATCACCATGAAAAATCCCTTGGACCTGAGATGCAGATCTATACTACCTTTGGGTTTCCAGCGATACTTGATCCATAACTATAAAGCCTTTTCTGTGGGACATATTCCCATAAACTTGTAGATTATAGCGTAGGTCCCCAAATGTTCTCTGTGTGCCTGAAGTGCAAGATTGTTTAACACCACTCTGGGAGTGATTACCATTTTGGGTTTGCATGGTCCCTTTTGTTTATTGTTCTTAGTACCCTAACTTTTGTCTTCTTCTTCTTTGTCTTTAGTGTCGACATTTTCCTTGGGTTTTCCCCCTCTGTTTCCTTTTCATTATTACTCTATTCCTCTTCCTCCAAATATTTGACTTTGCCCAGAGGGGACTTACCTTTATTAGCGACAACAGTTTTGTAGGAGGGAGGGGAGCTGCCTCCCCTCCATTTCTCCATTAGTAGTAGGCCCTGAATCTCTTCAAACTCTAGTGACGTGTTTTTCCCTGCCTGCAGCTCCTCCACCGTTCGCGCCTAGTCCCCATATTAAATAATCAAGTTTTCAACATATTTCAACCATGGCATTATGAATAAATTACATGACTAAATTAATCAAAATATCAATACTTTTAGATTGAATGAAACATAAATTATTTCTCTATGTTATTGTTACATTGTGGATATTGTAAACAAATAAATTCATTATAATTAAAACATATAATCCCACAAACATAAAAAGGACTCATAACTTCATGTAACATCATATGGAAGTTAAAATTTTTATTTCAAGATAGCATGCAAGCATTAGTTATATAAACTATCTTAGAAAATTATTCAAAATCACTCATATTTTCTTGCACACCATCAAAATTCACATCTTCAGATGAAGGAATGGATGCACATGAAGAAGTTCCATATTATTCTCTTTCATCAACTAGTGCCCCATCTGAGTCAACATACATGCCCACAATTTCAGGTTTCCAAAGCCTTCTAGATCTACAACTGGGTTCAACAGACTCCCATCTCAACACTATTTCTTCTCGTAGAAACCTCTTTAGAATCTCTATAATCTTGAAGCGAAGATTTCCTCTCTTTGTTAAATTGAAGTCATAAACAAGTATGTCAACATCCTCCAATTTTGATAGGTTTGTGCGGCGACGATTTATATGTGTACCCTTTATTTTTCTCTTTCCTCCAAATTGTTTATCAACTACCATCTCTAGCTTCTACACACCATTGAATGGGTGTGTATTTATGGCATACTAATGTACTTCAACACATGAAATATCTTCAATTTCTATAATGCCTTTTATAACCTTGTCAACCCAGAATGGATAGCCATGTGCATCTACATCTGCTAACATTGTGATCATGCAACCATCCTTAATATCCTGTGTTGGACCCTTATGAAGGTCTTCCATGGCTTCACGTTGTGCACAAGATCTTATCCAACCAATATACATTTCTCTTCCCTCTACCTCTAAATAATTAATAATACCTTGAGATTGTTGTTGTTGAATAATGCTTCTTTCCTCATGTTCATTTGACACATTTTGTGGCCAAATAAATGGAGTCTTCAAAAGTATATCTTCATTTTTTGATCTTGAAATGATGTCCCTCTGATTATCGAAAAATGCTCCCACCAAAATGAATCAAAAACACCAAAATACTCATATTTATATCTAATACATTTTTTAATTTCTTCCACGCAATCAAAATAATTTATATCTCTCTTCTTCCTTCGTGCATTATGAACTTCAACAACTGATTGTAATAACCATATATTTGATGCAAATATTGGATGATCTGGAATGAACTTCAAAAATGCCAAACCTGATGATCGAACCCATTCTGTAGTAGTTGAATACTTCTTGCACCATATTAGTAGTTTTCCCATCAATTTTTTTTATGTGAAATTGATTTTGGAATCTAATTTCATTAAGTTGTTTAATGCAATTCTCCTCACCATGTGATCCCACAATAAACCTTTGCATGTCAATAGTTTCTTCCAACACATGAAAAATAGGCTCTAGCATGTATGATTTCTTAATACATTCAGTGAATGATGGTAAGCTCCCAACATCCTTCCTCCTCAATGTGACTAATAAACGACTAGAAACATCTGATCAATATGGTCATGAGTGTGTCCAACAAGAACGAAACCAACCTTTACCTTCAGAAGAAAAATTCTCAATTCAACAAGCATGTTTAGATATCCAAAAACAAATTTTGTTTTTGTTTTTATGAAAAGTCTTATCCAATAGTGGATACAAAACTTTAGGAAGATTACCATACCAATGAGAAAGAACATTATGAATTATGGTTATTGATAGATTTTCATCATTATGAATATTTAGTGTTGTGAAGTAAAACCTTGGCAACATTTTTGCATTGAATACCATACGACCAACCAAGTGAAACTGAATTAAATTTTCCTACTGTAAATTTTTGTGTGTGCAAACAAAATGTAGTAGAAGTGTTTTCTTCTGTTCCATACCATGAATTATTAAACCCAAATATATATTTGGAATATCATAACACTTATTTTGATTCTTGTACAAATTTTTATTGCCAATTTGTTGTTATTCACAATGCTCTTGAAGTGCTTTGAGAATGGAATCTACACATAACATAAAAGAATCCTATTAATAAATATGTTTCCATAATTTACGACTATACAATTTTAAAAAATAATCTTATGAATTTCTGTCCCTCTATATTTAACCCTTTTTTATTTAATATTAGCACATGTACTAAAAACCCCCATCCTTGTATTCTTAGGAATATAAACATTGTTGAATTCTTTCTTCCATATCTTCATAAAATGTTGATATGTAATAAAATGACCATTTCCTTAAACACCATCTGCATATTCTTTGTATAAGTTGTAGATTTCTCGTCTTAAGAAATTATCTCGAATATGTTTTGTGTCTCTATTTGGCATACATGCTCCATGCATTGAAAATAAGTCTTTCATTCATGACATTGTAGTAGTGGCTAATGGCCCAAACTCTCGTTTATGATGTACTTTTGAATAAAATGTGGTATCCTTTTCAAAAAAAAATTGGATTCTTGACAAAAAAAAACTACCAATTGAATGAAACATTTTAAAATCCTTTCTACAGATAAATAAAGACCAAATATGATAATCATAACCCAACAATGTAGATTTCATGCACCCCACTAAATATGAATTTTGCATGATTTTATTCATTGACAAATATCTCTTCCTTTTCTTCAATGAAAACTTGAAACCCATATGTTTCAAGAAGTTGTTTTGGAAACATTCACTTGAAATGAAATCACTGATAGAACTTATTCACATGATATATTCTTCTCTACCCCCTGTATAACTAGAACATCTTGGATTGATACGAGAAGGTCTACTCCTACTCCTAAATAAAATATTTGCTGGTAACGTCTCCCTCATTTCATCATCATCTCTATAAGAATTTTCATCATCATTAGGAGGAATATTATCCTCACTATGATCATTTTGAACATAGTTAGGAAATTCATCACCGTCATTGTCTAAAAAGTATTCCTTACCATCCTCAGTTGTAGGAAAATTTTCACTACCATCATCTGTGCTTTTGTAGTACTAACTTGGAGGATATTCTTTGACATCTTCATCTTGCCCTTCGTCATTGCTACCCTCATATTCCTTAAAATTAGGAATAAATGGAAATTTTGACTCTCTATTTACTGGATATTCTTCAACCTATGCTTTGATAGTGTTTCTCTCATAATCCTTAGGATTAGGACTACATGGAGAATGTGATTGTTTATTTACTAGAAATTTTTCATTATGCCCTTTGTCACTACTGCTCTCACAGTCCTTAGAATTAGGACTAAGTAGAAAATGTGACTCTCTATTTACTGAAAATTCTTCATCCCACCCTTCGTCACTCCCACTCTCATTGTCCTTAGGATTAGGACTAGGTGGAAAATATGACTCTCTATTTACTGAAAATTGTTTATATTTCCCTTCATTACTATTTCTCTCATAGTCCTTAGGATTAGGTCTAAGTGGAAAATGTGACTCTTGATTTATTGGAAGTTCTTCATCTTGGCCTTCGTCATTGTTGTTCTCATAGTCCATAGGATTAGGACTAAGTGGAAAATGTGACTCTCTATTTATTTGAAATTCTTCATCCCACCCTTCATCAGTGTTGGTCTTGTTGGTGTCCAGGTATGAACAATTTACTCACACCTTTTCCTTCATTAATGTATCAATCCAGGTGCATATTCTTTTCAAGGAAACACGCAAGGTATATGCAGGGGAAAGGTTACAATCTATTATCAACCAAGGGTTCGTGATTACCAAATAAAAGCATTACTGAAACAGAAATAGAAATTAAACTACAGAACTTAAAAAGACATCCACAACGATCTAAAGAATATGCGACAACAATCAAGAAATGAACACAATAATACACAATATACACATAACAAGAAAATATGTAGCACCTAATCAGAAGAGTGGGCCCAGCTCTCTAATCAAGGCTGCATTACTCACAACAAACTATAGATCAGCAAAAAGGTTTGTATCTTATTAATCTGAACAATGTTGTTACAATACAATGCAAGGTTTGACAAACACCTGATACAAGAATGACCCAAATGTTATACAGTACAAGTGGGAATAACATCTCTCCCAATAGCCTGGAAACTATATGCCCAAAGATATACATCAGTTCCATCATAGTACTAGCGCCGAGAGAGCAAGAATAGGAATGATCCAAAAACGGGTTGAGAATAGCTGCAAATCAGTTATGTTGTTTCATCATGGTTGATTAGCTGTTGTGAAATGCGGGACTACTGTGATATTCCATGCAGTCAACACCTGCACTCCATAATCTGCAGTCATAACATGTTTTAGTGGTTCGCATAAATAAAACCCTCATGACTTTACTTCATTAATTAAATATCCTAATAGATGATAAAGGGGAATTACCTCATAGTTTTAGACAGTAAATATATGCAAATGAATACAAAAGGGATGAAAAGAGGAGTGGAAATATAGGGAAAAGATAGGCTAATTAGGTGCCCAACATCTCCCCCAAACTAGCCTTATACATGCCCTCGTGAAGATCGCCGTCTCCATAGGTCTGGGTTGGATAGGTTGTGTGCTTCATGAAGCCAGGCGAGATCATATTCCTCAGCCATTTATGTTCCTGGAACCTTAAACCCTTATGAGAGAAGAACTTCTTTCCACCAATCATTTGGTACATTATATACTGGGGTGTAGTGCTCTACTGGAAACCAAAGGATAGGGTACTGAAATTGAATTCCCATCCACTAGACCCCACATGTTTGGATGATGCCACATATCTTGGCACCTTGATGAGTGCTCGTGCAAAATTTGGTGCTCCAAATGGTTCTCTATTTCGGACAGATGTACGTGAAATCATCCACCTTTTTTGACAACTATCAAGGGCCTCTGCTTGAAACGTGACCAATTGTTTGACATAGAGATCGATACACCAATTTTGTTTCCTTAACATCTGTTCCTTATTTCCCATAATTTCTAAAAATGTAGTGTGCTTATTGTACATAGTACCTGATCTCTCGAGTTCTCCTCTTACCATAAAAGGCTTCATGGCCTGATTTGACTTGAACGTGTCAGAAGCCTTCTACTAGCTTATCTGATTAAAAGTGTAAGAGGATAGGGCCCTTAAATGAATTTCCTCCACATATGGAACCAGATTAAATTCTCTCTCAACATGCAAGAGATACCCATGCATGTAAAGCTCACACATCAAATGCTGAGTTAGCACATCATGGGCTCTCAATATCTAGAGGAACTATACACCGTCCTCAATCTCATAACTAATTTCTTTCTGGATGCTTTCCAAATAGAAGAAAAGAAAGCGTTCATGCAAAAATAAAGAGTAAGTAGAAGCGGGAGGGTGACATGCCATCACTTCCTGTGCTAAATGGAGCATTTGTTCTTTATCAGTTTTTAACTCTGCCACTTGCCTTTCTAGCCGCTCCACCTTAATTTACTTCTTTGCATGCCTCAATCGAATTATATCAATACACTCCACATATTTGAAGATAGCCATGGATGCTCATTCTTGGGCTTTATTCGCTTCACTATGATATTGCACCACGATGGATTTCCAGGCTTGTACCTTAGCCGTCAAAGAAAACTCATGGCCTTAAAACAAATATTCTATCAGGTCTATCTAGGTGGCAACAGAGGTTGTTGCTACTCCATCTACCTGTGTCCCTACTTCGGCAATCATGGTTTTTGGCTTCTTAGCCTGCCGCTTATATTTCTTCACCTATTTCTTCAACTGGTGCATCTATTTTCGTAGCCTCTTAACCTTTGTTTTGAGCCGTGTTATTTCTTTGAATTGTAGCTGATATTTTTTCTTCATAGGTAGCCTTCATTGCTCACACAATTCTACCCATTCTTTTTTGACTAGCATCTCATTGGGTACTGCAACCAGTTCGATAGGTGGTGGATTGCTCAAGGGAGTATCCATAGGGTCAATCGACGGGGCTTCTTTGCTTGGTCTCTCTTCCTGGGGAGCAACCACTTCCTCACTGTCTCGTGCCTTATCCTATCATGAAGCTATCTTGATGAGTGGTGGGTTTACTAGATGGATGTCCATCGGTGGTTCAGCCAAACTTTCCCTTCCACGTTCCCTCATTTTAAAAACATCTGCCTTTTCCTCTATTCTAGGTTCCTAGGAAAGGTCTTTGTGGAGGTCTGCGACCAACAAACTTGTGGCAGTTTTTTCCTTATTCGACCCATCATACTTTAAAATTGGTGGAATGGCCACATCCTCCTCTATGTCTAAGACAAAGCGAGACACCCTTGCCCCTTTTGGAATGGAGAAGTAAGAGGAAAATTAAAAGACTTTTCCTACCCGATCTATCTCAGCCCCAGTTGTGGTGTCGCGCTCTTTCCCTCTATATGTAGCATCTCTGCTGTGGGTTAAAACCCCTACCTATGTAGTCCCATGTTCTGAGGTTGACGCTAGTTCTTGTGGAACAACATCAATCCCAGCACCTAATTCCTCTATAGTCTCCAGGGTTGGACAAGTTGATGGTGGTTCTTTTGTAACACCACCTTCCATATCCAACAGTTCTTGAACAGACAATGTTGGCACTATTTCTTCCAGCATGACATTGATACCAATGGATTCTTGCATCATCACATCAATTCCATCCATTATACCCTTAGACTCTTCTTCTGTTGGCCCCACGATTCTTTCAACTTTGGGACCCTCGCGTCCTAGTTCATCTTCCTCCATTGGTTCTACGGTCGAGGATGGTTCTTGTGGGACACCCCCAGCTGCAGTATTAACAAATTCCTCCACCTCAAACTAATGTAGTCCCTCTTTGCTTATTATAGTGCTATTGATTTGCTCCACTAGCTTCATGATTGAGGCTGGTTCTTGAGAGACAACCTCGGTTGTGGTGCTAGTGGCCCTTTTTATATTGGCCCCTTGCTGCAGCACTTCTTCTTCCATCAGTTCCACGATGGAGGCTGGTTCTTATGGAGCAACCTCGACTATCCTCTCTGGTTCATTCTCCTGGTTCTGTTCCAGCCTCTCGGGTTCCATCCCCATTTCCTCTGGTTCCTCTTGATCTATTTATTCATCCTCTACTCCGATTCCTTCCTCTATCGTTTTTTACTCTTCTTCTCTAGCTGCTCTAGTAGTTGTTATCTCTTCCTTTGTAGAATCTCGAAATGTTTCCCACGAGATTTGAAATCGACCGATTGCATGCATGACTAATAGCCGAACCAAACCATGGTTGGTAATGACTGCCACCACTTGTCATGAACGTTGAGCAGAGTATGCCATCAGCTACAGACTCCTTAAGAGGAAGAAAGGCATATTCAATGAGAAGGCTTCCGTCTATGGGAGCTGGTGGTGAGCCAATATTCTGAAATGATATTTAAACATGGTGGTATACCTCCCCTCACAGGTTCTGTATCTCATTACAAAACTTGCTACCTCACCTGATAGGTGTGGTAATGAATTCCGGTCGTACCCCCAGCCTTTTTTAACAACATTTTCTCCATCTTGCAAGAATGCTTCGGGGAAGTCTGGGAGGGCGGTTCTTCATGAAAACCTTTTCTGCCCCTACTGGGGTAGCCTGCTAACCTCTGCAATGGTTTCTTTTGTAACATGGATTTCTATCCCCTGGACCTGAGAGCTCCTTTCCTCTAAATTGAGTGTTAATTTAATCACAATCGCCTCATTAAAACCTTGCAATCTATTGAAATAGACATTCCATCCTGCATTGTCAAAAACATTCCATACTTCCTAATTGTTTTAGACCAATGTCGTGCCCTCTGGCTCATGGCACACAGCCAACCCACCCATCGTTGTAGGAACTAGATCAACACGAAAGATACAGTCGGTTGGTAGTGGGAGAGTAATAGCAACCGAACTGAGGATGGCAATAATGTTAGCATGGTGGCTGCGGGGTAAAAGAATGGTAATAATGGCTAGTACACCTCGAAAAACATAGCAAACAATTTCAGGTATGGCAGTATAGGTGAATGATTATGGTGATTGAATATAGTGTACTGGGGAAATGACCGGTAAAGTTCTTGGTGTACGATTTCAAATTCCAATACGTAGGAATAATGATTACAAAATCGCATGATTTTTGGTTTCCGTTCTCATTGGATTTGGTAATGGTATGATATGATTACGATTTTTGGTATGCCGTCGTTTATTTATGATGCGAGCCCCCCAACTTAAATGTGGCTGTCTGTGACACATACTAGTCTCTTCTTTGGAATATTTTAATTAAACCTGTAGGAGTCAATGAAGGTGTACCTGGTGACCTACTTGGCGGTGGAGTAACAACAAAAGTAACCAATGGAGTAATGGAAATGGCAGAGTAATAGCGTCGACGAAGTAACAGCATTGGCGAAGTAGTAGCACGACAGAGTAATAGCAGTGGTGGAGTAACAACAACTTCGAAGTAACAACATCGATGGAGTAACAAGAACGGTAGAGTAACAACATCGGTGGAGTAACAACAACGATGGAGTAACAGCACCGGTGGAGTAACAAAAATGGCGGAGTAACAACAACTGTGGAGTAACAACAATCAGTAAAGTAACAACAATGGCGAAGTAACAACAATGACGAAGTAACAGCATCAGCGGAGTAATGGCAATGGTGGAGTAACAACACTGACGGAGTAACAACAACAGTGGAGTAACAGCACCAGCCGAGTAATAGAAACGATGGAGTAACAGCACTGGTGGAGTAACAACAACGGCGGAGTAACAACACCGATGGAGTAACAACACCAATGGAGTAACAGCAATGGTTATTACTTGAAAAATTTCACAGTCTCTCCTTGTCATAATTCGGTTCTTATTCCTGCAAAAAGACAAACAAGTAAGTAGTAACATCATATATATATATATATATATATATATATATATATATATATATATATATATATATATATATATATATATATATATATATATATATTAACAGAAGGTAGAGGGAGCATTCTTTGCACAAACAACCATCAAACCAAATGTATTGGAAAGATGTTTGATGAAGGCATCTTTAGAAGTTGGATGGTGGTATAACTTCAGACGGTGTCCGTTCACTAGGAAGGAAGTACAATTTTCATCTACTATAACCAATCTGACAGTTCCATTATTGAATACAACATCCACTTCATAGGGTCCCATCCAAAGAATGAAAAGCTTTTCTTTAAAATCTTTGAACCAGGAGTCATATAATAATGCCCAGTCTCTTATGAAACACCTTATTCTTGATAAATTTATTGTGCCATTTCATTCTCGGGTGTTGGACAACAGTGGTTTTCTCAAAAACTACTGAACGAATATCATCTAACTCATTGAGTTGTTCTAGCTGGTGTTTCTGGGCCACTGATAAGTCTAATCCAACTTCCAAAGCTGTTCTGAGTGTATTGATCTCGAATTCTACCGAAAACAAGGGGGATTTCCCATAAACTAGCTCAAATGGTGAAAACCCAGTTGTATTTCGCCATGTCATCCTATATGCCCAAAGAGCTTCTGGAAGTTTCTATGACCAATCCCAACGATGACTTGCTATATTTCTTTTCAAGATATTTTCCAATACCTTGTTTGTGCTTTCTACATGTCCATTTGCTTGGGGATGGTAAGGAGTTGTCACTCTGTGTTTAACCCCATATTTCTGCATAAGCCTCTCTATCATGTGGGATGTGAACTGTGCTCCACCATCTGAAACAATTTCCCTCTGGGTACCATATAGGGAAAAAATCTCTTTAAAAAGGAAATCTACCAACACCTGTTCTATTGCTTTCGCAACCGCTCTAGCTTCCACCCACTTAGTCACATAGTTAGTACATACCAGGAAGTGAACCTTCTAATGGGAAGGTGGGTTGATGGGTCCAACAAAATCAATGTCCCACTCCTCAAAATGTTCAAGGACTACCTAGGGCTGTAATGGCATTTCATCCAATTTCCCACGTTGTCCCATTTGTTGACAACTGTCACATCTTCGGACATAATCTCTAGCATCACGAAAGATAGAAGGCTAATAGTATCCCATGTGCAGCACCTTGTGGCCTGTTCTTTTATCTGCAAAATGTCCCCCATAAGGTCCACCATGGGTGGCACTCAATATCTCATAGATATCATCCTCTGATACATAGCACTGAATTTGTTGATCAACCCCTGTATGAAAGAGGTATCTTGCCATCCATGAATATCAGGTACTATGATGAATATTTTTCCATTGGTCCTTATATGACAAATGACGAGGTACCTTCCCTGTAGCAATATAGTTAGCAATATCTGCATACCATGGAGTGTTAGTGGAAATTACAAAGAGATATTCATTTGGAAAGCTATCTTCGATAGGTGTACCTTCGACATTATTTTCTAACCTAGACAGAAAATCAACAACCACATTGTCCTTCCCTGGTTTATCTAATATGGTAATATAAAATTCTTGAAGTACAAAAATCCATCTTGTAATACGTCCAGGAGTAACGGGTTTATTCATTAGATACCTGATGGCTGCATGATCAGAATGTACAAAGGCGGGGTAACCAGTGATATAGTATTGGAACTTGTTTATGGCATAGATGATAGCAAGGAATTGTTTTTGAGTCACTGTGTAGTTTAACTCAGTAAGAGCAAAGTTCTTACTAACATAGTATAATGCATATGGTACCTTATCCACTTGCTGCCCCAAAACTACCCCAACTGCTGTCTGGGAAGCATCAGCATGAATATGGAATGGTAATGCCCACTCTAGTCCTCTAAGGATCGGAGCACTACAGACTAGTTCCTTGATTTTTACAAAGGTTGTGTCACAGTCATCTGTCCACACACAGTCTGCATCTTTTCTCAGTAATTGAAAAAGCGGATGTGCTGTTTTAGCAAAATTTTCTATAAAGTGCATGTAATAACCAGCACAATTGATAAAGTTACGTACTTGAGTGGGTGTTCTGGGTATTGGAAAATGCTATATTACCTTTATCGCAACTTGGTCCATCTGAATTCCTGTAGCCAAAAGAAAATGTCCTAGGACTATTCCTTCATTCATCATCATATGGCATTTCTCCATACTTAAAGAGACATGCACCTGCTTGCATATTTCAAGAACTTTTTCTAGCTTCCCCAATGCTTCCTCAAATGGATCTCCATATGGCGTGAAATTGTCCATACAAATCTCAACATTATCATCCATTCGGCCAGAAAAAATCCCTAAAATTGCCCTCTGGAATGTTGCAGGTGCATTACAGAGACCAAATGGGAGGACTTTGTATGTCAACATTCCCCAAGGGCATGTAAATGTGGTATTATCCTGATCTTCAAGAGCTATCTGGATCTAGTTATACCCACTAAATCCATCCAGGAAGGAGAAAAACTTCTTCCCAGCTAATGTATCCAAGACTTGGTCAATCAATGGTAACGAAAAATGGTGTTTCTAAGTTGCCTTATTTAATTCTCTGTAGTCCAAACATATTCGGCATTTACCATTTTTCTTAGGGACCAGTAACAATGGAGAAACCCATTGGCTATCTGAAATGGGGTAGATAAATCCCACATCTAGCTGTTTTTGAAGCTCTTCCTTAACAATGTTTTTCATAGCAGGGTTCATTCTTATCTGGGGTTGCCTCACAGGACGACAATCCTCCTTAATGTATATGTGATGGGTGCATAGATTAGTAGCAATTCCATTCATATCTGAGTAGTCCCAAGAAAAGGCTTCTTTGTGTTTCCGGAGAACATCCAAGAGTTGTTTCTTCTGGGACTCTGACATATCTGGATTGATATTCAAGACTTTTCCTAGTTCTATTTCCATGAAAATACTGCCATGGGGTGTAGTTGTAGTTAGCTCATCAAATCCATCTGTTGTTCCAATACTTTCCTGAGTTTCACAACTCAAGATGGACCCCAGAAATTGTTGATTCAAATCTGAAACAGAACATGGATCACTGATAAAGGTAGTAATTGTGTCATCTTCCATTTCAGTTTTCATCTAGAGGGCCTGTCCAATAGTAAGAACTGGTCTCAACTCCTCATTTTATGATGAATTAAACTCTTTCCTGTATAAATATTTTTTCAGCCTGTTGATTCTACTGATGGGTTAGGTTCTGTGGGAGGATATAACACTAAATTCTTAGTGCTTTGCCCATTCAAAATGATCATATGTCCTTACTGACACCCAATATAAGCATCTGCGGTAGCCAGCCACGGTCTTCCTAGAATCAGGGGATGGCCCCTAGGTGGAGATTGTGTTTGGAGTACTAGGAAGTCCATAGGGTAGTGCCATGAATCAACTAAAATCATGATATCTTCTAATTTACCTAGCGTTTCACTATAGATCGATCCACCAGTTCTAACACTATAGGTGTGTGTTTCAACAGTGATGACATTTATGGCAACACCCAAATCTACAAATACATTTGGAATTTGTACCCCATTAATTTGCACAGTTAAAATTGGGTTCCCAGGACCCCCATATTTTACAGGCATGGACCTTCCCATCATGAAATCTGATAGCTTCCCCATTACGTGAATGGTGAGCAGGTCTCTTGATTTCTTTTTAGGCTTCTTAGCACAATATTCCCTAAGAGTTTTTGCATATATAGGTACGTTCCTCATAGCTTGCAACAGGGGAATCTTGACAAATAAATTTTGTAACTCCCCTAACAGGTCAAACTCAGCTTGAGGGGTTGGTTTACTCAAAGCCAACCTTTCTAGATAGGGTGGTTCAGCTTGGTGTTTTTGAGTAACTGGTGGTTGAGGAGGTGTATGATTTTTGTTGACTCGGTTCGGTTCCTCTTTAACCATTTCTGGTTCCTTTTCCTCACTGTCAATCCCTTCAATGATAACTGGTAAGGGTTGAGCATCTAATATCCTCCCATATTGTAAATTCATCTCATATAATTCTATGGTAGAGATGTTGTATGAAGGTATGTTGAGGGTGTCCGCTTGTTGAGCCCCTTTATTGTTAGGATTCATATTGGGTTGGATGGGAAGTTGGAGACGAACAGGCTGATTACCAGGAGGCACATTAGAGGGCAAATGAAGTTGTTGTTGTGGCATTAACTAGGGAAACTGACTAGGAGGAGAAGGTCCCCGCCAGTTTGGAGCCCACGAGGAACTTGAACTAGCTTGAGGAGCCCATTGCTACCAAGGTGAAAACTGGTACTGGGGCCACATGGGTAGATAATGCATAGACTGGGGACCCATATTAAAATTTCTAAATATTGAGATGGATCTCGAAATGTACCTTGATTTCCCATTGACGGCCAAGGTTGTCATGGCTTTTTAGGTCCCATAAAGTAAAGCTGCTCCATCTCTTTGCCTATCCCTTGAAAACCCGCTTTTAGTCCTGGCAAGGATGGGCATGAACTTGTCACATGATTCAACTCATAGATTGCACACTCCTCTACCAAGTTTAATGGACATTCCCTCTATGGGTGTTTCTTTATACATGTTGGGCAAAATACAGCCATAGTTCTTTCCAATTCGAGTTGTTTCTGTTTTACTTGCAACGTGTCTATCTGTTCAGACATGGTACTCATGATATCAGTCCTTAGGCCATCTAACAGATTCCCAATTTCTGCTTTTGTAACACCTCCACCAGATACGTTTGTTGATCAAATCCCTTGTTTATTCCTTGTAACTCCCCTTTAGCACTGGATGCACAACTTGTAGATGGTGTCAAAGTTTTCCTTTGATATATCTCCCTTCCCAAATATATTTAACAATTCCAAAGAGTCTTCTCGGAAGGCCTGGAGAAGGATAATTTTCAAAATGTCCTTATCAAGGTCAGAGTGACTTGATCTCTGCAACGTTTATTTAAAGTGTTCCACACAGTCTTCCATATTTTCATCCTCTTTCTGTGTAAATTTAAAAAGCTCTTCTTTAATATCCCGGGATTTATAGTAGTCCTGGTACTTCTCCAAGAAAGCAGCTCTCATCTCCTCCCATGTGGTGATAGACCTTGCCCCAAGCCCCATAAACCATCGCAGGGCTGTCCCTTTTAGTATAGCAGGGAAGATTTTCAATTTCTGAGCATCCGTTATGTAATCATACCCTCGACACAGAATGTCAAATTCAAACAAAAACGTGCTAGGGTCTTCTGAAGTAAGCCCATGGAAACTGGGTAAAGCTTTTAAAGGAATGGGCTTTGTTGGTGCTCCGGTCCCTAAATCCCCAATTAGGAAGTCAATAGTAGAGGTTGTAGGTGCCATGAATATCCTCCAATACTCACTGGGAATTTCAGCAGGCTCCGTCAGAAGGGCTTTTCTCGCAGGGGTTTGAGCTGCCTTAACAACACTCCCCCTATCCTTTGGTGATAGAAGTGTCTCTACAATTTCTTCCTCCCTGTCAAAGTGGTTTGACCCTTTAGATCTCCTCTATGCAACTTCTTCTACCCTACTGGGATGGACCATTCCCTCGGATGCTTTACTTACAACTTATTCTTCTTCTATTACGAACAATGGTATCCCTTCATCAAGCGTACTATTGCTTTTCTCTCCAGCTGCTGGAAGGGCCTATTGTATCGAATCAGCAGGGGGTGTTGTGGACAAAACTAGTTGATCTATAGATTGTCCCTTAGATTTTTTCCACGTAAGTGGCCTCATGGCTGCACGGGGAGATGCCTCTAACTCAGCTTTTGCAATGTTTTTCTGGATATAAGTGCTCCTTTCGAAATCCTATCTTCCTTTCTGTGGGGCTCTTCCTCTGCCCCTTTTATTTGTCTCTCTGTTCATACAAGTTGGTGTGATGATAGATGTTGTGATCGAACCATAATGTTCAAGGCCTAGTGTAGGGCGTCAAAAGACCATTCCCTCCCGGGACAAGATATCACATTGAAAAGAGGAAGTTAACGTAAAGAAAAAAAGGAAAAAAAAAAAGAAAATAGGAACCTAGGGTTTAGGGCCTGGAGCAAGGCATCAAAGGACTCCTCCCTCCCTGGGACAAGAACCCAATCAAGAAAATAACACACACATGAGAAAACCTAACACTTCAAGACCTGAAGTAGGGTGTTAGAGGACCCCTCCCTCCCCAAGGCGAGAGATTGGGTTTCTCAAAATCAAAACAACAAAAAATTCTAGGGAAATCTAAGCTCAGGGCCTGGAGCAGGGCGTCAAAGGAATCCTCCCTCCCCAGGGCAAGAGATCGGCCCTAATAAAAACAGGAAAGCAATAAAAGTGAAAAAAAACTAAATACCTACACTCAGCACCTGAAGCAGAGTGAGAAAGCTCATTCTCTCCCCAAGACGTGAGATTGACCCTCTGGTTGATATAGATCATGTCTTGCACCTTGTTAGCCTCCCCAACAATGGCGCCAAAATGTTGGTGTCCAGGTATGAATAATTTATTCACACCTTTTCCTTCATTAATGTATCAGTTCGGGTGCATATTCTTTTCAAGGCAATGCACAAGGTATATGCAGGGGTAAGGTTACAATCTGTTATTGACCAAGGTTTCGTGATTACCAAATCAAAGCATTGTTGAAATAAAAATAGAAATTTAACTGAAAAACTTAAAAAGGCATTCACAAGGATCTAAATAATCTGCAACAAAAATCATGAAATAAACACAACAATACACAAGACACACATAACAAGAAAATACGCAGCACCTGATCAGAAGAGTAGGCCCAGCTCTCTGATCAAGGCTACGTTATTCACAGTGAATGATAGATCAACAAAAAGGTTTGTATCTTATTAATCTAAAAAATGTTGTTACAATACAATGCAGGGTCTATCTAACCCCTGATATAGGAATGATCCATCTTTTATAAAGAACAAAGGGGAATAACATCTCTCCC
This sequence comes from Pinus tabuliformis, assembly GCA_031772625.1. Taxonomy (NCBI): domain Eukaryota; kingdom Viridiplantae; phylum Streptophyta; class Pinopsida; order Pinales; family Pinaceae; genus Pinus; species Pinus tabuliformis. The sequence continues at coordinate 1,426,295,473 of CM062816.1, forward strand.
TAAAACCTAGCAACTATATGCCCAAAGATATACATCAATTCCATCATAGCACTAACACCGAGAGAGCAAGAATAGGAATGATCCAAAAACGGGTTGAGAATGGCTACAAATCTGTTATGTCGTTTTGTCGTGGTCGATTAGCTGTTGTGAATCGCAAGATTGTTGTGATATGCCGTGCGGTCAACACCTGCGCTCCATAATCTGCGGTCATAACATGTTTTAGTTATTCACATAGGCAAAACGCTCATGACTTTAATTCATTAATTAAATATCCCAAGAGACGATAAAGGGGAATTACTTCATAGTTTTACACAGTAAATATATGTGAAAGAATACAAAAGGGATGAAAAGAGGAGTGGAAATACAATGAAAAGATAGGACAATTTGTTTCCCAACAGCTCTCATAATCCTTAGGATTAGGACTAGGTGGAATATTTGACGCTCTTTTCATAGTGAAATAATTTTCATTATATTCATTAATATGAATAGACTTCTTATGTGGCAAAGATGTTGATGCTTCACAGAGAGAAACTTCACTAACAAAATAATCCATGACTTTCAAACAAAAGAGGTTGAGTGATACAAATGCACTCTCTCCTAATGATAATATATAGCTTAAAGAATGAAAATTTCCCTCCAAAGTTTCCCTCCAAAAATTTCATTTGTAGTATTTCCCTCCAAAATTTCCTTCTCCAATTTATTGAAAAATTTGTACTAAAATTTTCTCTTGAAAATTTTGAATCTAATTTCATTTCAAATTTTCCAAAAAAAAATTGTTTAATACATTCCTTCAAAATTAAACTAAATCTTTTACTTAAATTATATAGCATTTACTAGACAATTGATTTTTTTTTAAATTTTTATATATCTTTTATCCCACATGTAACACAAATACTGTATTGTCATAATATTAACTGTATACTAAGTTTTAAGAAAAGATAAAAATTAATACCACTTGTAGGAAGTGATAAAACATTTCCATAATTTCCGCTATATAATAAATTTCGTTATCACTATTCCTCACATCACATCAAGACTTCTCGAGGTTTCATTAAAAATCTTGGAGCGATTTTGTGTAGTAGCTACATTTTCATCGACAACACATTCAATGGGACTAAGGAATTATGAACACATTCAAAAGGAGGACTAAAAACACCAAATGACTATAGAAGTGGACTAAAATAAACACACCAAGAAAAAAGACACCCAACATAATGGAGAGCCATGGTGCCAACTACATATCCTCTGAGGATGACTATAAATACTATGGAGCCAACATCACCATAAGGAGACATCAACAACAAATGGCCAACAACACGATATAAAGACATGAATAGAGACTAGACATGTTGAAACCTCGAGATAGGACATTAGCAAAGACATTATCCTCCCATTGACCCATGATATGGAGAAACATATGATGGTGAAAGGGTACTCCAGACATAAGCAAGTAACGCAAGCAATTTTTCCTCCAACAGCAAAAACCCAAGGGAAAGAAAGCAAATGACTATTAGAATCTCCCCACCAATGCTAACTAGAAGAAAAAGTAGGCTAACCAAACCAAAATGACAATAAAATATAATCTAAACCATGAATGGAATAGGAAGGAAAATTCATGAATACATCTGGAAGCCACCGCCAACTATAAAAGAAGTTTTGTATCAAATGAAAAGTCGAAGAGCTCAACAAACCATGAACCCATGGAGAACCAAATCCAACTTAAGTGAGATGATAAAGCCTTATCAAATACCATCCAGTAAAATAGACAACAATAGGTAACAAATTTGAAGGATGAGATGGAGAACCTTTCCTTGACCCGTAGTGGTCTTCCTCCAATAGTTTCCCAGGTAAAGATAAACATTATAACTCAGATGGCACACACCCAAAACAAACAAACAAAAATAGTTACTAGCAACCAATCCATGAAATCCATTAACCACATGGTACACTCACACAATTTCAAACGTCTCTCCTCCCACATGTTCACCCCTATGAGGACCTTTTATTTATACTTATAATATATAAATTTTGTTATTAATTTATTAAATGTTTACACTTTATATATATATATATATATATATATATATATATATATATATAACATTTTTTCTTAGTTTGTTAAATCTTTAATAGATATTTCTCTTTTCCTTAAAATCCCTCCTAATGTTCGTTTGGTTATTTTTCCTTTATAATTAGCTTGTCACTCTTTTCTGGTCTATTATGATTTTTCTTCTCATGTCCATGATGATGGGTGGTGATACCACTCAAAACATAAGACATTGTTAAACCTGCACATGACATATATCCAGAAACATACATCAACCAAAAGAAGGAAAGTTTTAAAAACTAAATATAAGATTGAAGGAAATAGTTGTAACTTGGTTATATATGGGGGAAGTACAGAGAATTTAGTGTCCACAGAAGTCATGGACAAGACTAAACTCAAAAGTTTATGCCATCTAAATCCTTACAAGGTCTCATGGTTAGAAACAAGGAAACAAGTGGTTGTGACTAAACATTGCTTAGTAAATTTTCAAATTGGAAGCCTTTAGGAACACATATTGTGTGATGTGGTTGAGATGGATGCATGCCACATAATTCTAGGAACACTGTAGTTGTTTGATAGTAAAGTTTACCAGGATTTCTAGGAAAGAACATATGAGTTCAAGAAACATGGACAATAGTACAAGCTCACATTAATAGTGGAAGGAACAATAGAAATTTGTGGAGGTACAATCATAAGTAACAAGAAGATTATGTTTTGTTTATCCAAGGAGTTTGTATATGAAGATAGAAGGGAAAAATATTTTTTTGCAATAATTCCAAAGGTTGTGCAAGAGGAAGTGGAATTAGAAACCATACCTATAAAAATTAATCCTTGTTATATGAATTCAAGGAGATTGTTGATGCTGAATTACCGAAAGAACTACCTCTTGTGAGAATTATTTATCATAAGATTGACTCAATTCCTAGATCAATATTACCAAACAAGGCACCTTATAGGATGAATCCAAAAGAGCGTGGGGAAGTAACTAAGTATGTACAAGTGCTACTTGATAGGGTATTAATAAGACAAAGTTTAAGTCCATGTGTCATACCAGTAGTATTGACTCCAATGAAGAAAAGTGAATGAAGAATATTCATAGATTCTTGAGCCATTGATAGGTTAACCATCAAGCACCGATTTACCTTGCCAAGGATGGGGGATATTATGGACTCTTTTCATGGGGTTGCATATTTCATAAATATAGTCTTGAAGAGTGGTTATCATCAAATCCGGATTAGGGAAGGTGATGACTGGAATAATTCTTTCAATATGAAGGATGGATTGTTTGAGTGGTTAGTTAATCCATTTGGGCTAATTAATGCCCATAGAAAATTCATGAGGCTCACGAATGAGGTATTGAAACCACATTTGTTTGGAAAAAATGTTGTAGTGGATTTGGATGACATTATAATTTTATGCAAAATCAAAGACGATCACTTGGAACATGTAAGGCAAGTGTTACAGTGGTTGAAGGAAGAGAAGTTATTGATCAACTTGAATAAATCTACATTTATGCAGGATGAGATAGTGTATTTGGGATTCATGATTTCCAAGGAAGGTTTGAAGATGGATTCTGAAAAGGTGAAGGCTATCTTGGATTCCACAACACCTCATCCTACTTTTGAGATGAGGAGCTTCCATGGATTGGCAAGCTTCTATCAGAAATTCATCAATAAATTCAACAAAATTTGTGCACCTCTTACTAAAGTGCATGAAAAGGGGAAATTTTATATGGATAAAAGAAAAAAGGAAGGAATTTGTAGATATGAAAAGGAAGTTGATAGAGAAAACTATTTTAGTGCTACCAAACTTTGAAAAAGTATGTATATAATAAATTTTTTGGAAGAAAACACATTGAAGATCTTTGTTCGATGCATTTCGAACTAACCAGTGTGGTTCATCTTCAGGACAAGATGAAGAACATATTTGAAGTTGAGTGTGATGCATGTGTGACAACAATTGTGGTAGTTTTAAGTCAATAACATAGACCAATACCATTATTTGGTTAGAAGGTTAATGATGTGAAGAAAAAATATTCTATATATCATCAGAAATATTATGATATTGTGTAGATTTTGAAGAAGTGGAGACATTATTTCATGCCCAAGAAATTTTTATTGTTTACTAATCACAAGTCATTAAAATATCTCAACAACCAAGGTAAGTAAGATCATAGGCATTCTAAATGAGTTGAATTATTCTGAAGTTATACATTTTTTCTGAGGCATATATTTGAAAATTTAAACAAATTTGTAGATCCTTTGAGTAGGAGCGTATTTCTACTCAATACTTTATTAATATAAGTGGTGATTTTAGAAATCATGAAGGAGTTGTATGCAGACATTGTCAATTCTAGAGAAGCTTCTACAAATTAAAGCAATTTAGAGTGTGGAAGAAACCATGTTATTGGATTACGATATCCAAGAAGGGATTCTTTTTAAAAACTAGAAATTGAGCATTCCTTAAGGGTCAATTTGGATGAATCTGATTAAAAAGCTACATAATGAAGGTTTAGCTAGACATGTAGAAGACCATAGCATTGGTGAAGGAGAGGTATATTTTTCCTAGGACCAACAAGGATGTCAAAAACTTTGTTGAGTGCTATAGAGTTTTCCAACTAGCAAAGGGTAGAGGTCAGAATATGGGGTTGTATACTCCATTGTCGGTACTAGAAAGGCCTTGGTAAGATGTAAGAATGGGGAAGCTAAGGACATAACGTAAGCATAGATACATTATGGTTGTTTTAGATAGGTTTTCGATGATGGAGCATTTTATTATCATGAAAAAGGACAAGTGATGCTATTGAAGTATTTGTTTTATTCTTCAAAGGAGTGAGACTTCATGGTTTACAAAGAAAAGTTATGTTAGATAAAGACATAAAGTTCCTAGGTCACATTTGATTAACACTATCACTACAACAGAACAGACCATTAGCACAAAAAATAGCGCCAGAACCTAGTGTTTTTGAGTGAGTGAATTGGCTTCAAGCAGTGGCACAATATTTGACAAAAGAAGGCATGTCCACATTGGTGCCCCCATTTGCATTGGGAATATCATTGGGCGTATTGCCAGGAATAGTGCTAGAATATATTTCTTCCATTATTGCTTCAAATGTTGTGTCCATTTGTACTTCTAGTTTTTCTCCCAATTGTGCTTCCTATTTTGCTTCTACCATGGCATTGAAAATAGATTATTTTTTTCTTCCTGATTAACGCCAAGCTATTCTTCCACTGGAACATAGAGTATTTCTTCCAATATGGCACCACCTATTGCATCAATATTTTCTTCCATTATGGCAACTTCTTTAGCTTCTAACATGGATTCCAACATAGTTTCTTTCGTTGCTTCTAATATTGCTTCCATTATTTCTTCTTGGGTTGCTACCTAAATGGCTTCCTTGTTTGCTTCTTTAGGAACAACAAGTTTGGTTTCTAATATTGTTTCCATTATTACTTCTTTGTTTGATACTTGAATTTCTTCTATTTTTTCTTCTTATGTAATGCCAAGTTTTGTTTCCACAATTACTTCTTTTTTGGTTACCTGAATTCTTTTGTTTTCGCTTCTCAGGTAATGCCCAGTTAGGATGCTAGTATTACATCCATTATTATTTCTTGGTTTGATACCTAAATTTCTTCTTTGTTTGCTTAGTTAATGCCAAGTTTTTCTTACAATACTTCTTTTGGTGTTCTTCTAGGTTGGCTTCCATGGTTTCTTCCTTTTTTTCTTACAAAATTTCTTCCTTGTTAGCCTCATGGTTTGCTTCTTTTTTAGGTATAGGGTTTGGTTCCTTTTCGTGTTAGGATTTGTTTCTGAATTAGCCTACAATTTTTCTTCCTATTAAGAAACCAATTTAGCTTCCTATTTTAAAGAGCCAGTAATAGATCCTATTATGGCTTCCAATTTAATGTCAAATTTTACTTTGGTTTTACAACCACATTTTGCTTCCATTTTAAAAACTCATGTTGCTTCCTCTATTGCTTCTATTTATTTATATAATATTTTTTATTTCAATTAAAGTAGTTAAGCATGTCATACCTCTTAAGTAACTAATATGATTATAAAGTAAGTCACATTACATTTGAAGTATTTTGTAGCATACCACTTATAAATAATTTTTAGGGAAACGGACATCTACACAAACTAATTTTATTTATTTATTTAACTATAACCAAAATTTTTATACTATTAATTAGCAAAATTTCTATTCATGACTAGTTACACATAATGTAAGACCATGTTCACATGACAGAGATTTCTACAGCAGAGCTCTTTCAGGTTTCTTATAGTTATAGATCACACTGCAACATTGGAATAAAATAACAAGATATATATATATATATATATATATATATATATATATATATATATATATATAGATATATATATATATATATATATATGTATATGTATGTATGTATATGTATATATATGTGTATATATACATATGTATATATATAGATATATATATATATATATGTGTGTATACAGATATATATATATATATATATATATATATATATGTATATGTATATATATATGTATATATATATATATATATATATATATATATATATATATATATATATATATATGTATATGTATATATATGTATATCTATATATATGTATATGTATATATATGTATATATATATATATATATATATATATATATATATATATGTATATGTATATATATGTATATGTATATGTATATGTATATATGTATATGTATATACATACATATATATATATATATATATATATATATATAAATATATATATATATATATATATATATATATATATATATATATATATATATATATATATATATATATATAACTTATATGTTTATATTATTAATAAACTATGTTGTTGGTCCATGGCCAGCTACACAAAATGCAGGCCTAGATAATACATGTCGAAATTATATAAGTCAAAATGATACAACTCAATATGGTAATGCAGGTGAAAATGATACATATAATAATAAAAATGAAAAGAGGCATCATAATGATTTATCAATAACGATCCATGATGGAGACTAGCTACTACCAACAAATTTCTCATCATCATCATGTCTAGCATGATCATCAACATCATGATAATTGTCAATTTCATTATCATTGTTGTCTGCCTCAGTGTCCTCTCCATCTACCTCATCGCCTTTGTCTCAAATGTATGAACCAGAACCAGCATAATATGGATTGATTTCAAGATCAACTGGATCTCCTGAAAGTCTTGTTTTCTATAAAAAAAAAAAATCAAAATGAAAAGTTATTATTTATTTCATGACATATTTAATATTTATGTTACATTTCTAATATTACAACATATGAAACAAAACCATAATCATCTTTCATCATATCAATGTGAACATATATACCATAATACAATTTCAATTGAGTTAAAACTAAGATGTCATTCTCATGATCTAAAAGATGCAACAATTGTAATAAAAATTAGTAAATTGTGGAATGGCTCCATACCTTTCTGTTGACTAGCTTGCGTGTTGTGTAATGTACCAACCCCTACTAGGAAGGAAGGGTCCTCCTTGTTAGTAGGGATCACTCGTTATGAATGTACTATAGTTGTTTGATTTATTTCCTTTTAGTTATAATTCATGTGCGATTGTTGTTATTGTTATTATTAGCCTTGTTGATACTTTAATGATTGCGAATCCTAACCTCTATATTCTGTAACAAAATAGGTCATAGACCAGTCCTTAATTAGTGTGCTAGTTATTTAATTCCCATTACAGTTTGATGGTGCTTTGATTTTATCTGAATGTGTGTTTCAACATTTCATGACAAAATGGTTTCCAAGAGTGATCTTCTTTTATTAATAAGAGTGACAATGGGACAGAGTGCTTTTATTATGCATTATGTGTTTATTTCTGGAGAGCATGAACAAGGTTTGATAGTTTAACAACTAGTGTAATGAGTTGTTGAGAGCCTAATTACAATGATTGATTTAGGGATCCATTGAGCACTAGTCATCATTTTCCCTTGCATATGTCTTGTATAATAGCCTTGAAATAACAAAACCTACCCGGATTGAAAATTCATTTGAAGAGTTGGAACTATTGCTCTAAATTAAAAGGACAATGTTTTTGCCCAAGAACAAGCTGAACAGAAATCTATGCACAACTTTCACATAATGCAAGTTGAAGAAAAAGTTGGAATGTTGCATGAAATGTGAAGAAAAATTATTTAAGGGTCAAAGTAAACATATAATAATTCAAAAGTGTGTAAAGTAATTAAATAAACAATCTACAAATTTAACCAATCAAATTGGCTAATAAATGAAGCATGGACATGCATTTTAGAGAAGGAAGGCAATTTTGGCTTGTTTCACAAAATGCATGCCCAAACTTAATTTCGAGGCCAAATTGAATGATCAACTTGAAGAGTACCTTTTTACTCATAATTGAAATTTATTTTTCACATAGAAATTCTGGTTGTGTAAGAATATGCCAAATTGGATCAATTTCGTAGGGTTAAAGTCAAGGTTTTTGTGCCTCAAATAAAATCACGCCATGACTTGTACTTAATTGTATATGCAATACTGATTATTCAAAACTAAATATAATACCATTTTATGGAACATAGAATAGTCTCTTTCATAAAAGAAATGTTATACACCGAAATCCAAGCCCGTCGGAATAGGAATTGATCATATCTAGCAATGATCACAGTTGCAACAAATATGCAGTCGCAGGCCAAACCAATTACACTCTTGTAATGAAATTTTAAATTGGATATTCTTGGACATTTCCTAACCTTAGTATATACCTTGCATCATGTCTAACAAATATCCTATATAACTATGTTTCCCAATTATGCACAACATTCACATATGGCAAGTCGAAGGAAAACTTAGAGTGTTGTATGAAATTTGAAGTATAAGTATTTAAGCTATATAACCTTACATCATGTCTTAAAAATATCCTATATAATTATGTTTCTCACTTATACACAACTTTCACATATGTCAAGTCGAAGAAAAACTTAGAATGTTGTATGAAATCTGAAGTATAAACACTTGAGTTCAAAGTAAATATATAACAATGGAAAAGTGTGTAAAATAATTAAATAAACAATCTACAATATGAATCAATCAGTTTGGCCAATAAATGAAGCATGGGATACATTTTAGTGAAGCAAGGGAATTTTGGTTCGCTTCACGAAAATTCATGCCCAACCTTCATTTCATGGCCGAATGAATGATTAAACTTGGAGATTACTTTTTTACTCATAATTAACATTATTTTTTCACATGAAATTTCTATTATGCAATAATATGGAAAATTGGATTGATTTTGTAGGGTTCAAATCAAGGTTTGTGTGCCTCAAATGAATAACACCAAGACTTGTACTTAATTGAATGTGTGATAATAATCATTCCAACCTAAATATAAAACATTTTATGCAACATAGTGTAGTCATTATCATAAGAAAATTTCATACATCGAAATCCAAGTTTGCCATAATAACAATTGATCATATATGCCAATGATCAAAGTCAAAACAAATATGCACTCATAGGTCAAACCAATTAAATTCTTGGTGATGAAATTTAAAATGGTACATGATTACACAATTCCTAACCTTAGGATACAACCTTTCATAATGTCTGAGAAATATCCTACATAATTATGTTTCCCACTTATACACAACTTTCACATAAGGCAAGTTGAAGAAAAACTTAGAATGTTGTATGAAATTTGAAGTGTAAATCGTTAAGATCAAAGTAATAATATATAAATTGAAAGGTGTGTAAAATGATTAAATAAAAAATATACAATTTGAATCAATCATATTAGCCAATAAATGAAGCATGGGTGTGCATTTTAGTGAAGCAACGTAATTTTGGCCTAATTCATGAAAATGCACATCCGACCTTCATTTCAAGGAAAAATTGAATGATTCAACTTGGAGAGTACTCTTTTTACTCATAATTAACATTAATTTTTCACATATATTTATGTTGTGAAAGAATATGCTATTTTTGGATTGATTTTGTAGTGTCAAAGTCAAGGTTTGTGTGCCTCAAATAAAGGCACACCACGAATTGTACTTAATTGACAGGGAGATAATGATCATTTCAACCTAAATATAAAACTATTTTACACAACATAGCATAGTCATTTTCATAAAGGAAATGTTATACACTGAAATCAAACTCTGTTAGAATAGCCATTAGAGGAAATTTCAGCCTAAAAGTGTCCTCTTAAGGACAAATAATAAAATAATAGGAAAACCATAAAATAAGAGTTATCAGTTTTGGAGGGAAGAGAAGAAAACTAGTGTTTTTTTATTGTATTTTTGGCTTATCCCCTTACAGGTTTTCTTAAATTTCAAGTGTAGACACTCGTTGGATGCAAAATTAAATTATGCATCCAATGAGTACTCATTATGGATACTTTTGAGAAGACCTATATTGATAAAAACATGAAGATACATTAAAAAAACATGTTGAATACACTTTTTTAATGCATCTTCAGTTTTTATTAATGTGGGTCTTCTCAAAAGTATGCATACTAGGTACTTTTTGGATGCAACATTCAATTCCACATCCAATGAGTGTTTACACTTGAAATTTAAGTAAACCTATAACGGGATAACCCAAAAATACAATTTAAAAAAGTAGTTTTTTACTATCCCTCAAAAGTATTCACATGCACCTCTTTCTAAATTTAAATGATTTTGATTCGTTTACATATTATGTACATGGAAATTTCATGGGAACTTTTAAGCTAAAATTTCCTCTAATGAATAGATCATATCTGCAAATGATCATAGTTGAAACAAATATGCACTCGCAGACCAAACCAATTACACTCTTGGTAATAAAATTTGCAATCAGACATGATTGGACAATTCCTAACCTTAGGATATAACCTTGCAGAATGTCTGACAAAGATCCTACATAATTATGTTTCCAACTTATACACAACTTTCACATAAGGCAAGTCAAAGCAAAACATAGAATGTTGTGTGAAATATGAAGTATAAATATTTAAGCTCAAAGTAAAGACATGACAATGAAAAAGTGTGTAAAATTATTAAATAAACAACATAACATTTGAATCAATCATATTGGCCAACAAATGAAGCTTGGGCGTGCATTTTTTTGAAGCAAGACAATTTTGTCTCGCTTCACAAAAATGCATGCCCAACCTTCATTTCGATGCTACTCTTTTTGTCTATCAAGATACTTTCTCTTGCATTTTGTGACAACCCCAACCATGGTTCTCTCATAAAATGCATTGTAAATAGTTTACAAAAATAAAATTAAAAAAGGGGGGAATAAGTCAGGGACATGGATTCCAGAGCTAAGAGGAGGTTTCTTTCTTGGGTTACCTATCGGTTCTTGTGTATAAATTTGGTTTTTATTTAGGACAACCATTAGAGGGATGGTTGTGGAGCCTTAATGCACTAGTTATATATTTAATTGGGCTACAAGGAATTACGCAAGCAATGCTGCCTTGAGAAACACTCACAACGCAAAAAGGATGAGGACCATGATATCTCCGAAGATATTCCAAGGCACCAAGTAAAGGGAAGTTAATCCTTGTGTACGAAAGTAAATAAGAGAAGAAAAGAATGATTCAATATCATTCAAGACATTCACTTTTTTATCCATAGACAAACTTTTCACTCACTCGCTTAGCCATAGAGGATTTGACATCCAATAAGATGAGAAGAGAAGAAGGAAAGAAGACAGTAACTGATTTCGGTTGGAAATATTGGTGGACATGTGGTTTCTCCTTGGTGAGTAATAATGCCTATCAAGTCCCTATAAATCTAGAGGGTAGATATTTTTTTCTTTGGATTCCCTTAGCGCTGTGGGTGGAGGATTATGTCCTTAGATTCCTAGAGAAAGAGCCACTAAAACCTTATTGTTGTTGATTCATAGAGGGTTATGTATTCCCCTATATGGGTGGAACCATTGCATGTTATTTAAGGGTGGAGAGGTTACTCTGTAGATTCCCTTAGCATTCATGTGGTGGAGGAAAGTGGCATTTGGAATCCATGTGTTCTACTAATTGTTGAGTGGCTCATGGGTAGAGGAGGGAGGTCCTCTAGAGTCACTATTTCAGCTAGTAGTTGGTGTTTTTTCCTTGAATCAAGCCCCTCAATCTCTAGAATTTGGCTCAGGGGTGACAACTACAAGTGAGCATGGTTGCAGTCATCTAAGGTTGGGTGGAGATTCCTTGTCCTAGACTTAGTTTCCTAGCACATTCCAAGATAAGTATTTCTATGAACTTGCAACATTACTGAAGATGCATTTGTATTTTGGATTGCAATAATGCTAATAACTATAATGAGCATGCGTTTGTAATTCTGGATTGTGATAGCGCTTATAAATGTGATGAATAGGAGTATAATGCATTCCTGGATTGGAATTGTATGCCTTACAAATTACATGACTATGCTATTGAAAGGCATAGTAAATAACAAATGGACATAGTGATGGTTCATAGGAACTAGATTCAACCATGATAATATTTAATAAACAAGTCCTTTTATTGCATGTATAATGATTACATGGGAGAAAACCTATTTGACAAGGTCTGTGTGAGAATTTGTTGTTATAAATCCCATTGGAGTTCATGTGGTTACGTGTGGAAATTGAGGATGACCTCATATTCTAACTATACTAATTGGTGACTTTACATTAGAGGCTTTGGTAGCCTTTTATTTTGAGAAGCATTGGAGGAATTCTAAAATCTCCACAATGTTGATGGCTATGGTAAGGCTCCTAGACTCACGTGAATGTTAGGACCACATGATGGGAGTTCCACCGAAGTATTCATTCTTTGCATCATAATCTTTGTTGAAGTGAAAGAAGGTGGTTGGGGAAACTAATGAATTAATTTTCTTTAACAGAAGGTAACATGCAAGTTGTCAAATTAAACCTTATAATTTTGAGGCGATGAACATTAATGTGGCTAATACCAAGTAAACGGATAAGTTGATAATAGCTAGGGCGATCGAGGTATCACATGTCAACCATTGTATCAAGTTGATCCAAAGGAATATTGTAAACCAAGTTTGTGTAAACTTTAGAGTGATTCAGATTAGAAAACCATAATGGTGGATAATGGTGGAGTCAAGGTCACAAGAAATCATGATGAAGGAGTAGGGAGTGTTAAATGCTATAAAATGCCACAAGGGATGATTGAGGAAGGAAATAAATGGTTAAAGGAAGTCTTAGCATAATAGAGGGTTAGAGGAGATGAGGGAAATTTAATTTGGAACTAGGAGAAGAAGTGCAAGAGTGGTGCTAAACCAAAGGAGTATGAGTGAGCTCACAGTGGGAGATGAAGGAGAATTGGAAGAGATGGAGGAAATAATGAGAGAAAGGGCCTTAGGGAGTGGCCATCATAAGGTTACACGATTATGGAAGAAGGGATTGTGTTAGAGGAGACTTAAGTGGTAGATATAGAAATGGAGATTTTCTCCATGGGAGGTGGTTAAGTTGTGATGGGTGGCCAAGACTAGGGAGGCCCCCCTCCGCTCACAAAGATCATTCTCATGTGATACTATAGTCTCAATAGTAAGTGTAGCCTGGCAACCTTTGAAGGCTATCTTTGTGAGTCCATATGGTGGAACTTTGTTGGGATAGTTCCCACTCTAGGATTTGTAGCAATAGGATGATATTATTCCCCATGGTTAATGGTAGGATAGGGGGACCATACCCCTATTACTTCCTTGAAATAGGGAAGAATCCTAGTTCTAGTGGTAGAAGGATATGAAATCACTTTGAGGAAATGGGATGGTTGTTTTAAAAAGTATGAACCACCCCACCCTAGTAACCCTCAGAGTATCTTAAAGAAGGCTAGAATACCAAATCTTTGCCACCACCCACCATAGGAAGGAGAAGGTACACCAAGGTGAAAAGAGAAATAGTCAAGGATAGGCATGGAACTAGGACCTGAAGAAATAATGGTGGTCATGTTTCTATTTTGGAGAGAACTATTCTACGGAGGGGGATGTTGCTAACCCCACCTAGTTTATTCAAATATCTCTAAGACAACAAGGTTCCTTATATTACCCCTCCACATATTGTACTAGGTGAAAGAATACCACCTCATTAAGGATGGAGGTTTGAAATCCACAGGGATAGAAGAAGCATTGAGTGTCTCAAGGATGAGCCACATTTTTATGTTGTGGTGTAACAACAGAACCATTGTTTTATGTTTTTTCTTCTCTTCAAAGTTCACCTCTCGACCCATGATCACTGGGTCCCAACAGAGAATGAGGGTTTTAAATTTTGTACTATTTAGATATATATTTTTTCATGTACTCTATTTATATTTCCATGTTAATATGATGTCAATATTTTCCAAAAAAGAAACAACGCGCTAATGGGCCTAAGTTCTTAGGTCTGATATAGGCCTCTTTGGGCATTCTTATCTGTGATATGAGAAAATATTATAACAAGGATATGAAGGAGATACATTGATATTTTTTACAAATACATCATGACATAACTATGATTGTTATACTTCATTGTTATTGCTAATGTTCTCTCTACATAATTTCTTATGATGATATGGGGTGAATGCAATGTGAAAATTTTGAAAATGTTTTAAAATGCAATTATCTACAACAAAGACATCTAGCCCTAAGAAAATTAACATTCTTTGTAATCTACTCGTTAGTAAAAGAGTGTAAAATAGTAAAATAAATAATCTACAATTTGAATCAATTAGATTGGCCAAAAAAATGGAGCTTGGGCATGCATCTTAATGATGCAAGGAAATTTTTCCTTGCTTCACAAAAATGCACACGCAACCTTCATTTCAATGAAAAATTGAATGATTCAACTTGGAGAGTATTTATTTACTCATAAGTAACATTAATAAAAACAAATATTTTTATTTTTCACATATATATTTATCTTGCTCAAGAATACTCCAAATTGGATAGATTTCATAGTGTAAAAAGAAGGGTTTGTCTACCTCAAATAAATGAACACTAGAACCAGTAATTAATTGGAAGTGATATAATGATAATTCCATTTTATGGGTCTACAAATTGTACCTTAGTCTTGTGGTATAATGCTGCCCTAATTGGCCTCATTCTTGTGGTGTAACAATGCCCTAATGGGCCTCAGTTCTTGGGTATCACAATGGCCTCTTTAGGCCTTCTTGTATGTGATGTGAGAAAATATTATGCTAGAGATATGAAGAATATATGTTTAACCCTATGAAAGCAAAATCATGAAAGACATCTAAATGTTCCACTACATTTTTATTGCTAATGTTCTCAGTACATAATTAATTATGATGGTATGGGGTGAATGCAACATGAAAATGTTGAAAATGTTTTAAAATGCAATTATCTATAGTAGATACTTCTAGCCCTAAGAAAATTAAGATTTATACTAATCTACTGGTTAGTAAATATATAACAATGTAAAAGTGTGTAAAACAGTAAAACATACAATATACAATTTGAATCAATCAGATTGACCAATAAATAATGGCTAGGAATTCATTTTAGTGAAGCAATACAATTTTGTCCTACTTCACGAAAATGCACACCCAACCTTCATTTCAAGGCCAAATTGAGACTCGGCATAGATACTATTTCTTTACTCATAAGTAACATTAATATAATTTACTATTTTTATTTTTTCACATATATATTTTTGTTGTTCAAGAATACTCCAAATGGAATGGATTTCATAGGGTAAACGATAGGGTTTGTGTGCTTCAAATAAATGCACACCTTGATTCATAATTAGTTGGTATTGATATAGTGATCATTCCATCCTATGCATATATGAAATTGTACCTCCGTCTTGTGGTGTAACAACGCCCTAATGGTCCTCAGTCTTGTGGTGTAATGGTGCCCCAATGGGTGTGAGTTCTTGGGTATAGAATTGGTCTTGTCAAATACTCAAAAAGGCTTTGTCCCTTCAATCCTCTTGTTGTCTTATTTTTCCTAGTTTCTAGTATCATTTCTAGCAATACTTAGAGTCTTGGATTTTGGAAGTTCCTAGATACAATCATGCCATGGCTAGCTAACCTCCTCCTAGAGGGTGTTAATGTGACAAGATACATGAGATAAGGAAGGAGATGAGACACCTAGAGATTCAATTGGAAGGAACGTAAAAGGCCATTGTATATTTTATTACTCAGATGGAATCCCAAATTAATAATAATGAAGAGTTTGAATGGGAGATAATTCAAGGACCTTTGTTATTTAATGTAAGGTGTTGTAGTCAAAGGTTACTTTTTACATTTCCTACAAAAAAAATCTATGTATTTATATATATGTATGTATATATGTATATGTATATGTATATATATCTATATATAAGAATGAAGAGTTTGAATGGGAGATAATTCAAGGACCTTCGTTATTTAATGCAAGATGTTGTAGTCAAAGGTTACTTTTTACTTTTCCTACAGAAAAAACTATGTATATACATGTATGTATGTATGTACATATATATATATATATATATATATATATATATATATATATGTATGTATATGTACGTATGTATGTATGTATGTATGTATAATTTGGATGTACGGAGTAGGATTTCTTTTTTTATATAATAGTCCCTTTTCGAAATGTTTATTTATATATTGTATACAAGTCTAAATTTTCATCCTTAGAAGAACAACCTTAAAATATATAAAAGTGGATCTAAAATTTGTATAAATTGGAAATTAGATCACACACAAGTTTTGGTTTGGATCATCGCTCACTAGAATCAGCCTGAGGAATCAAAGGCTCTCTGACAGTTTAAAGCAATTGAATGTTATGTGGTGAGGACCCATCAGAAAGGATGGTAGCTAAACAACCCATTCCAACAATTACTCCGTGCTTTCCACAAACTAATGTGGGGATGCCTTGGAAGTGGTTAATGGTTTTTATGAAAACCAAGCATCAAAATTTGGTGACAGCTCATGTACTCGTCAGGCGAGCCAAGAAAGCGAGCGGGCCCTTACATGCCATCAAGATTTTTGAGTAGCAATTCATCTCACTTGTTATTTTCTTTGTCCTCCAGTTGCTGAGATATGGTTACTAGTGTCCAGAGTCTACATTTCCAATTCCTCATCAGCATTCAGTTGTTCATTATCTCTAGTTACTTAGTAACTCATAATTCAATCGTTCTTCCTTATCCTTTCTTTCAAATTATAAGCCTGGAGAAAACCTTGAAATCAACTAAAAATTTTGAAGTCTCTATGACATTTGTTCATACACACCTTATGGAAAGAGAAGTCAGAGTATATGATTCTCATTGTTTCTTAGACCTTTTCGAGATTCGATAGGACATTCTTGATCATTCCAATGACTTAGATATTCTTTTCGATTCATCTAGTTTGGCCTTTATCATGTAATTGTTCCACATACCTATAATTCCCCCAAATGTTTTAGTTGGTTAGTGTCTTCCCGAGGAGTTTTTTTATGTCTTCTTTAGGCAAGAATATTTTTGAGGTCACTTTAGAGCTAATACACGAAGATTTTGATTTTTCTAAAGTCGATAACCCCATGATATTTTTAGATCATTCCTTACATTTCACTTATACAATTATTTCTAAATAGGATAAGGAACATCTATTTAGACTCATTTTTCCACCAAATTATGAAATTCCTCTACCTACAGTGAATTATCTAACAACCTTATTTTCTGAAGCCATAAAACATGCCTTACTTAAAGTTTTGTATCTTTTGGGAGAATATGATATTGGAATAGTAAATGAACAAGACCTAGGGTTTTTGGGTTTGATGCTCCAACCATATGTTGTTTTGGATATCCCTTATTACCTAGCCAAGTATATCATTTTTCAATTTTATAGCTATCATATTTTTGGTCTTTTTAGATATCCCTCTCTCCTGGTTTATATGTTCTTATATGTACATGGTGATAAGTTTAGCCATCTTGGTCTGGATATATGGGATTCAAAGAATCAAATTAAATATGTGATTGAATGGACAAATATTGTTAGGAAGAAGGAAAATAATGAGGGATTTTATTATTACTTGTTATCATTCATCAAAATTATACATACTACTTTGAACAGTCAAAAGAATCCAAGGAGTTTTCCTGAAGCAAAATAGTTGTTGCAGCTCAGCAAGGACACCGTAGTGGGGGACTAGTATATTTTTAAAGATTACACTGAGATAAGACTATATGGGGTTGAAGTACCACCATATCATTTGCCAATTGTTTTTCCTATGAGGATATTTTCTCTTTAATTTATAAGGAAGATCCTCAATGCTGACCAAGTTTATTTTCTTCCTAAATGCAGAGGGTATATTTTTAAGTTAGAAAGAGTTTTTGGGCCATTCATCATGAAAAGTAGATATCCCTCCTACAAGTTAAATAAATGATGAACGAGTTTGGATTTGATCAAGGACAGAAGTGGAAATATGACCCTCACCATATAACTTCGAATAAAAGAGGGGATATCAGTTTTTCACCTTATATTCATGAAAGAAATCAAAAACTTGAGAAAAAGGAAAATCAAGAAATATGGCCAGGAAAAAGAATGCAACAAAGAATAGATGTTCAAACCCATAAAATGAGGGAGAATAGCTTAAAGAGAAATATACCTAAATAATTTTTTGTTGAGATAGAAGTCTCACAATTTCAAAAGAGAGAAAACGTTCAAAGAAAAGAGGAAGCAGACGTACAAGTTAAATTAATAGAGGGAACCTCAAATCAACGAGGTTTTCAAATGCAATTGGAAAACCCATAGTGCTCTACATCGTCCTCTATTTTCACATATTTGGCAGTACTCTCAATTGAATAAATTCCCCCCACCACATAAATGTTACAAAGGAATTATCAATAGAATGAAGAAATCATTCATAAGGTGAGAAGAAACATGGAAACTTAAACAAAAACATAATAAAATCCAACTTATAAAACAAGACTACTCTCTGATATGGATTTAAAAAGTAACCAATTAAATTTTTCCCTCATGCATTTAGTTGTTTAGTCACTTCTTTCAGGACCTGATTTTAAAACATTAGATATATCTATAAATGTAGCTAGAATTCCACTACCTAACAAGATTAATTAGTATATAGGAGTAGGGGAAATTCTGTATACTAACCTAAAAAAAATCTCTTTGATAATCAGTAAGGAAGAAATATTTTTAGAGAAAGTTTCAAATAAGATTAAGCAAGAAAAGGCAAAGTCTAGAGAACTGCATATTCCAAATGATGACTATAAGAAGCTAGTTGTTAAATTGGGAATCAATCCAGAAGACAGGAAAGCTATCAAAACCATATTGCAAAACACATAATCTAAGATGCAGTATTTAAGGAAGAAGTTGAAAATTCTTGGGACTGAGCACACTCAAACAAATTAACTAGCTTTTGTTGAGAAAGATATGGAAGCACTGATGAGAGTGTTAGTGGACAAAACAAATAAAATGTGAATTTGTGGAAATAAGTGCAGGGATTAAAACAATCAATTGAAACCCATGTTTTCACTATTGTGGCCCTAAGAGAGTCAAATGATCGCTCAAAGAAGCCTACAAAAGTTATGATAGAACTCATAATCTCATAGGTTGAAATAAAGAAAATTCAAGAAAACCTACTCAGGTAAAGGAACAAGTTGATATCAAGGAGAGTCAGTTAAATACAACAAAATAAAATAATGATCAATTGACCACCAAGAACAAGGCACCAAAATATGAGATCGAGTTAAAAACCAAACTGAAGGGAAATATCTCTCTAATTGAAGTTAGACAACTTGGTTGGGATGATATCATTCAGGAGGTTTGTTCTAAATGGGAATTCATTCATATAAATACTCAACAAAATATTATGATGAATGGGTGTCAATCAAGGATTTATGCATGCAAGGAAACTGTACATAAATATGCAATGAAGGCTAAAAGCATGATCAAATATTTAAATGGGAAATATTCCACTGAACTAAGGGAATTATATATTAGAGACAAAGTTGGAGTAATTAAGGAAATTAATAAAATTAATGAGAAAAACATACTTCACATTCAAGCTGAGAACAAATTAAAGGAGGCTCACAAATCAATATCTTTTTTTTATTGCAAATTTTACCAGAGGACTAGATATTGTATACCTAGTTGTTGGGACCAACAAGGAAATCTTCTTTCTTCGGAACTATATTAAAAGGAACTAGTGTGTGTTAAAAGAAGAGGATACAAAACATGAAGGCATTGCAATTCTAAAGGGAATTACTACAGTGAATTACTTGCAGAGGGACTTCCAACTTTTTTGGTTGATGAAGACTATTTTTGTCACAAAAATTCATTATACAAAGCTTTCAAATTTGAAAGTTGCACTCCAGAAAATGATTTAGCGTAATCTCCCATATGAAGAAATTTGGGAGAAGTGTGAAAGGTTGACTAATCCTGTTGAAGGAAAAGTTCAAATGGTGAAAGCAGGCACCAATCCTCAAATTCAATGTTCCACTAGTTATCAAACTTCTCAAAATGAGAAAATTTCATTTGTAATGTTGTAAAAGACTTTTTAGTAACAAATATTTAAGTAGTTATAGATGTTTTGACAGTTACCTTTGTAATTCATTTTGATGTAATATTGAAAAGACATGAGAACCACTAGAAAATGATTTGGATTTTTGGCATCTTGAGTACTTGTGTAATCATTTTGGCTTCCTTGGAGATAATAATTAAAGTCACCAGGTTGATTCTAGTATGTATTGGTACATTGTATTATGTTTCTTTTCTCTTATGTGTTTTTCATATTCATTTTCCTCCTTTGAAGCACGTGTAAGATTGTAACAAATTTATTTGAGAAAGTTGCATATTTATTTTATGTATCTTTAATAGTTATAGTGAATACCTATAAGTTCTTTTAAAAGGAATCTTAATAGGCTCTCCATTGCTTCTACACTTTCATTCTTAATCTAAATCATTCAAACTTTCATCTTAGAGTTTTAAATTTGGATTCTATTAAAGGGACCAAGTTATAAACCCTAGTCTCTTATCAGTTCTACTTTCTAGAAAAATAATTAAAGTCTTACTAATATAAGTCCAATTTGGGCATAAATATTCATCTCCATGATTAAGTTCTATTACATAAGGGAATATATCACCTCTGGGCACACTTAAATAATTTTTTAACAATATTTTAAAAGTTTTGAAATGGTTATGTGGATGTCCTAGGCATTGGTTCCCTTTCTGCCAGGAACTATCTATACGATGACAACATAAGGTATGGAGGGAAATGTTATCCACCAAAAGTGGGTGACCCCATACGAGAGTCTTTCTCCTAGATTTGTCTTCAATCGATAGCAAAAACCCCCTGATAGCCACTAGTGTAGCCAATTTATTATGCCATTGGATATCTACTCCTTTAGATGGTCATATGTCCATTCACCCATTTATCAAGAAATGTGTTTGAACATGGGAAATCCAATCCTAAATGCATGTTTTTTATTATGAAATCGGGTTCTTATGCTTGTTTCGCCTTGTTAACTTTGGGTATGGATTATTGGGTGACTTGGAAGAAGAAGTGGCTTTGATTATAGCCTTGTTCCCTCACCTTAAGTGGGGAGTTAATCCTCAATCCTAGTCATATGGGATATTCCCTAATGGCTTATAGGTTTAGGAAGGGGGCTACATGGAAAATATTGATTTTGGTAGTGTGTTCGAAGGACTACTGCCATTGGCAAAAGTCCATAAAGAGAATGGAACCTTTACTTAAGTGACAGTGGGTCATTGTGCCATTGTTGTCACTTAGTCTAGTAGTTTTCCCTTAGGCTTTCCCTTCCTTAGGGATATTCTAGATTGTGTGCTAAAAAGAAACATTCCATCAACATGGTGGGAGACATTCCACTGATATATTACCCTAGGAGGATTCCATTTATCATATCATGTTCCAACAATATTCTAACTATTTTTTCAACTAGAATGTACAACATTTTTCATTAGCTAAATATGGAAAACAAGGGTATGCTTCCTCTACTCTATGTTGTAGGAAATTAAAATTGGGATATAAACAGAACAATATCCAATTAACTTATCAAAATTTAACTATTAATACCTCATTATCCATCTAGATAACAAATTTGTTCCACTTTTTACTATCTAACATGTCCTTTTCGAAGTTTGCTAGATGGCGACCATATTTTTCCTCTTATTGAAAGATGGCACATGGACTAGTTAAACTAATTAATATGCAATCATTTACTTTTTCTATGAAATAAAAAATATATCATTTCACATATTAAATATACTTACAAAGGTATCAAGTCTTGTTGAACTTTTTGGCCACTATGATGTGTGACCCTTAGTTTTGTAATACTAGCCTTGGAGGCCTTGTCCTAAAACATATAATAATTGAATTTAACTATGCACGGATAAAATATAAAAAACATTCAAGAAATTTGATATGATATTATGAGAAAATTCAAATACTTGGATACTCTCCTCACCATAATTCCTCCTTTCATCCAACTTCTCATACATTTTTACAAGCTCTTTCTATACTTTTATACTTACATCAAGCAACCTTCTTTTGAGATTTTCCTCAGGTGGGATATTTTTGATCTCCTATGTCTGATTGTACCTAAATATCTTTCATTTCTGATTCATTTGTAGTTTAAACTTTTTTACAAACCAACCTACACGAAATCCTGTTTGCATGTCATGAATTACTTCTTTCTGTAAGTGCAACAATATCTTTGAGAATGACAAATAGAGATGGGCTTTGAACCATTGGAGGCATGAATCCTTCAACCTATTCACAAAACCATTCTTAACATTTGATCTATGAATTTCACCTAAAACCATGTTGTATTCTATCCTTGTATCATGGCTACCAATGCAAGATTCATAATGCGGTGTGGAAGAAGAGCTTTTTGTCCCAAGAGTGGATGGGGAAATGGAAGTATTTGTTTCTTGTTCCAAATTATTAGTGCTTGTGCTTACTGATTTCATCCTAGATATTTTTCTCGATCGAGCAGTGTTTGGGGAATTAACTAGATACCTTTGAGCTAGTGGATGTGCTTGCAATGTTTTAGTGGTTTTAGTTGATATGGTTTGTGTATCCAACAAGTGTTTTCAAGCCTAAACTATCAAGTTTGTTAATTATCTCTATCCCCAATATCGAAGCCAAGACTTCTTCCTCCTTTTGAGTCTCATGTGGCTAGATATATAAAATAATGTTTTATTTTTAAATTTTGGAATTAAAATAAATTGAAAAAATAAAAATAAAAACTAAAAATCAAAGAAAGCATTTAAACAATTACATCTCTATAAATTCACAATGTCTTGCCTTATTCTATCCATTGTCTGGTCCATTCACTCTCCTTGACATTTTGAGGCTAGGCTAGAAAATCATCTCCATGGAAGCGAGCCAAGGGAAATAGCATGCAAGGAAGGAAATCAAATAGTGTGCAAGCAAGGAAAATAGCATGAATGAAGGGAAACAATTTGAGCTGAGGTAAGCAATCTAGCTATCACATACACAAAATTTTCCTAAGAAAACATTTATGATAATTAAACCATTATACACCAATACATGAATAAATATACGACAACTTAATCATTCATGAAACCGACAATGCCTTACTTTGTAGCTCCAATTTCTGGACCAATAAGAGAGAAAAATAAAAAACCCATGTAAACTTTGTGTGAATTCTTAAGTCTACTCTAGAGCTCCAATTTCTAGACCAAAAAGGGAGAATGATAAAGAAATTGCACAAGCTCCATCTATATCCTTAAGAGCATTTAAAACCCACTGAATATCGTCAAAATCCATCAATTTATTTCACAATATTCAAATTGCTACCACGAATCCAATCAAAAGAAGACAATATCAAAATTGTGCATTCATAACAGAATCGGTGGACATTGAAGCTCTCATGTTCATACCCAAGCAGTGAAAAAGGAAGTATATTGGTTTCTTTCCCTATTCCCTATTCCCTCTTCCCTATAGTTATTGTTTTCATTGTTGACTAGTGGATTTTATTGGTGTAGTAAAAATTATTTCAATTGTTGTGTATTATAGGATCCAGAGAAGGCCATGGACATACGACATGAAACACATAGAACTACTAGATCGTAGAGAGGAAAGTTGGTCAAAGAATATGTGACAATGGAATTCACAAATACAATACAAGTAATAAGACAAAGCAACCTTAACCAAAGGAGGAAGTTCATTTTGATTGCACAAATACTACAACATAGAGGAGAGAAAGTCAATTATTTTTCCATGAGGCCTTTGAGATCAAACTTATTGGTTAAAAATGCACAGGAATGATCATTAAATGTGATTATATGATCAAGGGAAATGTTTGGAAATTAGGGTGGCCATGTGGGATAGGGATGTTGGACAATTTTCTTGTTGAAATTTTGGCGCGATGAATATACCCAGGGTCATAAACTTTTATTTTTTTTAACTCCAAATTATCATGATATCAATATGTCCAAAATATGACTAAAGTGAATTTTTGTGTTGGATATAATATTCATTGAATTGATATAATTAGTGTACTAAACATATATGACTATGTTTGTGTTATAAGAGCTAGATTAGGCCATGGAAATAGATTGTGTCACATCAAATGTAGACAAAATGGATGACGCGAGAATTAGATACTCAAATTTTCACTTAACTTAGGGAAAATTGATCTAATGGTATTTTGTGACACATCCATCTTTTTTCATGATCTTATTAAAAGTTGTAGTCAATTATCCAATTTTGATATAAATCTTGAGACACACAAATCATGCCTTTTGCCCTATGAAATCCATGAAATTTGGATTATTCTTGAACAAAAGAATTATATATGTGGAAAATTAAAGAATATTTAATTCTATTAATGTTACATATGAGTAAAAAAATACTCTCCAAGTTGAATCATTAAATGTTTCCTTGAAATGAAGGTTGGGCATGCATTTTTTCGAAGTGGGCGAAAATTGCCATGCTTCACTAAAATGCATGCCCATGATTCATTTCTTGACCAATCCGAATGATTCAAATTCCAGATTATTTCATTTATTATTTTAAACACTTTTACATTGTTATATCTTTACTAATCGATGGAATAGTAACAATGTTAATTTTATTAGGACTAGAAGTATTTGTTGTAGATAATTTCATTTTAAAACATTTCCAACATTTTCACATTGCATTCACCCCATATTATCATAGAAAATTATATACAAAGAACATTAGCAATAACAATGCAATGAAACAATCATGGTTTGTCATGATATCTCTATCATAGGGCTCAACATATCTCCTTCATATCTATGTCATAATATTTTCTCATATCACAGATAAGAAGGTCCAAAGAGGTCATTGTCATACCCAAGAATTGAGGCCTATTAGGGCATTGTTACAGCATGAGACAGAGGCCTATCATGGCATTGTTACACCACAAGGCTGAGGTAAAATTTCACAAACTCGTAGGATGGAATGATCATTATATCACTGCCATTAATTATAGGTCTTGGTGTGCATTTATTTGAGGAACATAAAACTTGCCTTTTTACCTTATGGAATCCATTCCATTTGGAGTATTCTTAAATAAAAAAATTATATATGTGAAAATTTAAATTTTTTAATTTTATTAATGTTACTTATGAGTAAAAAAGTACTTTTCAAGTTGACTCATTCAATTTGACCTTCAAATGAAGGTTGGGCATGCATTTTTATGAAGCAGACCAAAATTTCCTTCACTAAAATGCATACCCATGATTCATTTCTTCACCAATTTGATTGATTCAAATTGTAGATTGTTTATTTAATGATTTTAAATAGTATTGCGTAGTTACAACATTCTAATTTTTTATTCGACTTGGCATATGTGAAAGCTGTGTACAAGTGTGAAACATAGTTGTGTGGGAATTCATCAGACATGATGCAAGGTTATATATTAAGGTTAGGTATGGTCCAATCATGTCCCATTTCAAATTTAATTACCAAGAGTGTAATTGATTTGGATGAAAATTTCATATTTGTTCTGAATTGAACATTGGCAGATATGATGAATTTCTACATTGTGTTAGCACCCTATAGTTACCTTTACGGTAAAGAAAGGTTTACAGGGGTAAGAACATATCTCTTTGGGTTAGAAATTGGTATTTTGTAACCGAAATGGGCTCCCTCACTAGTAAATATCTAAAGATAATTATTGTGAAGCTCAATGACTACAAAGACCATATTTGGAAGGAGCTTAGAATTGATGACAATTATTGGGAGATTTAAGAAAAGGCCACGGAGGAATGAAACAATTAACATATTTCAAATTCTCAAACCTATAACATCAGTGCATACATGAGCTCCTCGTAAAGATAGAGGCAGGGTAGGTACGTGTTTCAAGTAGAAATCAATTGTAATATAATGACAAGGACAAAGAATCACATAACAAAATTCAATCAAGTGTAACAGAAAAACAGAAAAAATAAAATAAAATAAAAATAAATAAATAAATAAAATTTGAATTCTGTCACATACTCTTTGATCAAATATTTAAAAGAAAAAGGTTAAAAGAGAAAGAATGAATTCCATCATGTATGAGGATCAACAGTCAACCAAATCACTGAAAAGTGAATTCTAGGAACTACTTCAGCAATACACTTTAGAATGAGTCAACAATAACATTAGAACGAGATAGAAATAAGACATTTAAACTAAGGACGTTCATAGAGGAAACACAATAACTTGAAAGGGTCATACCACATGAATCTCTACAACTAATGACAAAATATGCACTAAGACTTTATTCAATATTAGTAGTTCATACACTCAGGGCCTATTTCTTGATTCCAACCAACCCTTTCTTCATAGCTCTTGTGGCCTTAAATACAACTTTTACAGAACATGCCCATTGAACAAATACCTCGTATGTCTTATCCACTAAGTGGATCGAATCAAATAAAGTTTAATAACATGCTATTTTTTGAACCAAAAAGACTAAACAAATCTAAAAAGAAGCATAAAAAACTTTATCCTATCCATCTAATGACCTTATCTATTTAGTTTCAAAGTTATCCCCATCCTTGATCATGAAATCATAGTTAGGATCCAAAAGAAAAATAGAAACAACAAACAAATTGAGTTGCACAACAACTCTAGATTGGCACACACACTTGTAGCACTCAAGGACAGTTGGCTAATGAACAATGATGATTATGTGGCTGAGGTGGAGAAGGACCCATCCAATGTGTCTTTCGCACATGTAGGCTACAAACTGTTCAATTCCACTTTTGTGCAGCACATGCACAACAAATGTGCAACAAAATTTAAACCTGTAGTTGAGCCATCTTTTACCACTGTAGGTTTTAATCCCATACAGAAATTACCTGCATATGAATTCTAAAAACACAGAAAATAAACAATGCGAGAGCATAACACATAAAAAACATAGACACAAAGATTTTCCCCTGAATCCCAAAACTAGGACTACCAGCTTGATTTTTCATTATTTTCCTTTCAATGTTACAATACATATTTATACATGCTGAAGCATCCAATACCATGGACCAAAAACCATTGCGTCCAAAACAAATGTGCGAAAATCATGCACAAAACCGTAGGTGGGTCCACCCAACCTAACAAAGGGTCCAAAACCAAAATTTTCTGGGGCGCTACCCCAGACCATATAAAGTGGGGTTACAGGTACACCTCAAACCCCCTGTGACCCCCCGCTCGCTACATAATCGGCGCAATGAAGGAGGGGCTCTGCCCCCCCTCTAACCCCCCGGTTAATTATGTGGGCTAGTCGTGGAAAGAATATAACACAACACAACACCCGCTCCAAACAAAACCCAAAATGTAAATCAATCATCTGAACCTCTGTGTTAACCCAACAACATCCAAAATTGCAAAATGTATATATGATGCCTCCACAAAATTGCAAAAAGAGTCCTGCTACGCAATGATGAAAAACTCCAACAAACACAAAAAGAAACATCCAGTAGCTAACAAGATATGTTTCAAATACATCACCTCTTTCTTTCCTTACTAGATGAGGGCTTATTAGATGATGATTTGGTATCTTGCAAGGGGTCTTGGTTTCTTTGATTAACTATGATTGTGGTTCTAGCTTTCACTATCACTTTGGCACACTTCCAGATGCTCTAGATGCTTGTTTATACTTTTTCAACAACCTCCTAGCCCTTGACAGTTTTTGTTTCATTAGCCTCAACCTCTTCCTCATAATCAAATTTCTCATATAATAATTTTTCAAATTCCTGCGCAGGGGAAGAGTCCATTTCATGAAATGTTTGGCTCCATCAAGTGCATTTGAGGCTTCTGCAAGTTGAGTATCATCTTCTTCAATTAAATGATTAACAAAAGTTTTTAAAATCTTCGTTATCCTGGGGTAGTTGCATAACTTGTAGCTAGAATTATCCAATATCCCCTAATAGTCTGTGGTATTCCATTCAGTGGTCAAACTTAGTTTTTTCTGCTAATTGAAATTCCTCCTTCATCTATTGTTTCCATGTAGATGTAGCTTTAGCTTCTCTAGTCACATGTTTCGTCGGTTGCATTTTAGTTTCTTCCATGTATTCAACATTTATCACCTACTTGGATTTCTCTTGTGTAGTAGGTTTAGAAGGTCATTCAGTTGTGTCACCCTCTACTTGTTGAGATTCTCGTGATGTTGTATGCATGAGTTCCCTATTCTCTTTTTGCAAATAGGTAATCTAAATGTGTGTCTTAGCAATATCATCCTCCAATTTTGCAATTACACTTTCTTTGTCCTCTTCCATTTGAACATTTTATGCTTTAGTTGTATCTTTATATAGCATGTTGTTTGGAATAGTAACAATTTTTTGAGGATTTGTCTCCTCAATGACTTGCTTGGTTCTCAATCTGGTTCTTGGTCTCAACACAAATTGTGTTTCCTCTATTTTTGGCACCTTTTCTTTCCCTTTTATGGTTGCCTTCTTATCCATAATCATTTTTTTCATTATCTCTTTCATTGTTGGTTCACTCGTAGGTTATTCTTATTCTTCAGGTATCTTCTTTAAGGATATTTCTATATGAAGTAGCAGACCCACACTTGAAAAGAAACTTTCCCATGATATCTTCCTCTTCTTCAGTTCATGCAACACTAACAACATAATCTAGGAAAAATGGAACAAATTGGGAATATGCCTATCTCTATTTGCCTGCACTCTCTCAACCGTTTTACCCAAACTTTTGAACAAATAGTATGGAAAATTAAGACCCTTCTTGGTAGTAAAGTGCATGATAACTCTGATATGATATTGGTACACCTTACTAAACCTACCCTCACAGGTAAAATACCTTTGGATGACTTTGAGAAGCTGAATGTAATGGTTTAGTAGGTAAGTTATGGGAAATGTTGTATCCTATTTTTCTTTACACTGAATCTTAACAAACTCCTTAAAATACTCTTCATCTAACTCTTGACCCTTAAACCAATTTTCCCCTTGCAAAGGAATGGTTACAACATATGAAACAATCTTCACTATAATGACCAACTCCATATTACCCAACTTGCCTTTGTCCTCCTTGAAATTTAAAGAAAACATGCTTAAAAGTTGTACATAGTGTCCATGATACTGTATCTTCTTACAAAAATAAATGCAACCAGTGTTTTCAAAGGCCACTTTAATAGTTGGGTCAGAATTTACAAGGTCTAGGTTTCTAGGCTCAAAGTGCACTACATCCCCTCCTTTATTTTTGTT
Organism: Pinus tabuliformis; assembly: GCA_031772625.1. Lineage (NCBI taxonomy): Eukaryota > Viridiplantae > Streptophyta > Pinopsida > Pinales > Pinaceae > Pinus > Pinus tabuliformis. The sequence continues at coordinate 1,426,325,184 of CM062816.1, forward strand.
TCTGCCAGTAGTGGTAGCCATGTGTCTTTACAAAGATCTTAGTGGAACTCATGGCACACTAATTCAATGGTGGTAGGACAACACTATACCTATGTGGAAAGCACAATGAAAATTACTAAGGCTCATTAATCCTATTTACAACATTGCGCAACAAAATGGAATGAGTGTATTGAGGTAGGTGTAAGGACCATATCATTAAAAGACTTTTGCAGAATTTTCACCCAACCCATCCATCCTCAACAACACTTACACAAATCCTAGGTCTACGGTTCAATCCCTAAGTTTGAACCGGAATGAAATAGGGGCTGAAGAAGTAATTAGCTAGCATCAATCTCAGCAAACTCTAATTGACCCGGGTTAAGCTTTTAATAATAGACTGTGATTAAGGGTAATGTATCCTACCTCAGAACTTGATGAGAACTAATTTTTGACTGCCTGTATTGTCTGCAAGGTGCCAGGGAACTTTCTGCAGCTATTGTGCAACATTGTGTGATTCCCAGACTAGGTAGGGCTTGCGCAGCAACCTTCTACAATGATGACCCACTCAATTTGCCAACAATATTCTTGTTGGGTTCAATCATTGAACTGGTGTATTGATACTATGTTCTTCAAATAAGCACAATTTGCATGAGTGAATAGTGAGATGAGATTGATACTGTGTTCTTCAAATAAGCGCAATTTTCATGAGTGAATAGTGAGATGAGATGAGGGTGGTAGGAAAATTTGAATTGCGGCTTTGAATTCTGTCTCTTTGTGTAATCATTAATACGGTCACCTTTTCACTTAATTGATTTAATTTTGGCTCTTTCTTGACTTTTCATGAATGTAGGGGTTATGGGAAATGCATACTTTTAGAGGTATGATGTATAAATAATGATTAGGCATGAGGGTACATAGTAATGCTAAGAGTGAATATGCGGATGTGGATAGTAATGCTTAGAGGATAGGTTTGGAATGAAAGGGGATGGGGTATGTAAATGTATATGGGATGGGAATGAAGGGGTGTATGTATGAAGGGAAGGGAAATAGGGTATGGAATGGGGAAGTAAGGGGGTAAATAAAATAAGAATAAAAATATATATCATAATTGGGGGAATATTTTAATGATCGGACCTCATAACCAACAAAACCTTAGATTGACACAAATTAATTTTGAATGGTTATGATCAGTGAAGACTGAAACAAATTCCCCTTTAACCCTAATTGAATTTATAAACTTTTGATCTCATAAATCTCGTTTATTGATACTTTTCACAACTCCAATAATGTCAAACAATGACTTTGAGGCTATGAAAACAACAATAGTCATAGACTAAACTGCTACTCAAAAATTGAAAATGAATGAATAAGCCAAATAAATTTGACCTCAAACATTAGGACCCTAACATATTAACAGACTTGCATAAAGGCCTTTCAAGTTAAGCTTATTGGTTAAAAATGCATAGGAATGGTGATTAAATGTGGTTCTTTGGTCAAGGGAAATGTTTGAAAAATAGAATGGCCATGTGAGATAGGGACAATTGCATACTTTTCTTATCGAAATTTTGGATTGATGTATATACCTAAGGTCCTAAAATTTTATTTTTTTTCAACTCCAAATTAACATGATATCAATATGTCAATTATATGACTAAAGTGAAGTTTTTTGTTATAGAGAAAATTCATTGAAATGATACAACTGGTGTACTGAAAATTATTGACTATGTTGTCTATTACACGAGCTAAATGAGTCCATGGTAATATATTGTGTCATATCAAATGAGGACACAATGGATAACGTGGGACATACTCAAATTTTCACTTAACTTAGGAAAATTTTATATAATGGTGTTTGTGATACATCCATCTTTTTTCATGATATTATTAAAATTTATAGTGTATTATCCAATCCTAACATAAATTAATGCATGTTATTGATTATTTTAGATGAAGATTCAAACAAATACAAAACCTAAGACTTCAACTAGAAAATGAAAAGGATATGTATGTGTACATGGACCTAAAAATGTTAAATCACATAGAAAATAGTGGGTGGAAGAGGATATGACAATGGATCTTGAAGGCACAACATTTTTTTGCACTAAACAAGAGGTTGGTCAGGACTACAAAACATTGGATGAATACTTTGAGAAAATTGTGCTTGTGGATGTTCTATATTTCATGGAAAGCAATAATTAAAATGAGCAATTGTATAAAGAAATTACATAAATAATGAGCTTCTAGTTTGTACTATGCCTTCTACAATCGATTTGAATTCAATAGGAATTTTGGTAAGTAATTTTCCAATTTGAATTCTTATTTTAAAAATTGTTTTATATTATTTAAATAATTAATTTTTTTCTTACTGATTTCTTGCAGGATAAATTTCTTGGTTTAATGTTTCCTGGAGAATTGACTTCTAGCCTAGATTTTGACAATCATTTATTTTACAATACATCTAAAAATAATATGTGCACATATACCAACTTGGAAGATGGGGAATTGATGAAAACATGTAATAGAACAAGAACCAGTTTAAAGATGCATAATTTCCTTAAAAGAAAGGGGAAAGTGGACTACAAACACTATTAGAATGAATGTGATGGAGATGAGAAATTTACCTTGAGATTGAGGTTAATTTACAAAGAGAGATTTTACCATTGACTATATTGGATTTGGCCCAACGATCAACAACTACCTAGAGTGTATGAGGTGTTTCAGTTTTTAGGATACAGCTACATGATACCAACCTCCAATATTTATGGAGTAAATCTAGACCACTTTATTGTCCAACATGTCCATGTGGGATCTAAATATAGAAAAAAATCACAGCAAACCAGTATGAGATTAATTCCATATTATGTTCCTTCATATTATAGTGTTTAATGGAGAAGGATAGTAGGATAGAAGTCGAGCATGTTAGCATATGGTCTAAATTCAAATATGTATACACATTGTATCCAATTGGAAACTGGAAAAGAAATGAATAGAGGTCATCTTATGTGTATAGATGGATTCAAATACACATACACAAATATTACAATATTTATACATAGTAGTAAGGGAAGGGACCCTATTGTAAGACTGAATTGTCAGTTTGTTTAGGCTATAAATGATAAAGATGGAGATATGGATAGACATGTTGATATACTAATAATGGTTGAGGATATTATGGAACTTAACATTGTTGACAAGTTATTGATTACTTATCCCTACTTAAAATGCACTCTTGCATGAAATGAAATGGAAGAACAAGGTCTCCCTAAGGATGTTCTTAAGCGAAGAAAACTAAAGAACAATCAATGAGTGTGAACTGATGTTTTATAAACTATGTTGTCAAAATTATGTTGCATATCTATATATATATATATATATATAGATAGATATACATATACATATACATGTACATCTACATGTACATTTACATGTACATGTACATATACATCTACATCTACATCTACATCTACATATACATATACATCTACATATACATATATATATATATATATATATATATATATATATATATATATATATATATATATATATCTATGTATGTATGTATGTATGTATGTATGTATGTATGTATGTATGTATTTTTTTGTTTGTGTGTGTTCATAAACTTTATATTTTTATTTGTTAAGACACATTTCATTATAATTCTTTGAAATTGATACATTCATGATTTATCCAATTGTTTCCTAAGATTAAATAATGCTTGTGTTTGTTGATAGCTAGAATATATTGATGATACACCTACTAATCCCCAAGGTTAAATTGGGTTATCAAGATTTTTATGGGATGATCCAAATAAATGTTTAAACCATATGAGGGCAAGAAGAGAAATATTGAAGAGAACACTACCTGCTGAGAAATTTGAAGAGGTGATGAGATTGGCATACATTCATGGCATGCTACCTAGCCTTAATGGTGGTGATGATAGTGAAAATTTTATGCATAAAGAAGGATTGAAAGAAATTCTTACATGTTTCTTTGGGGATGGAAACAATGATGATGATAATGATCATATGGTTGGTCATAACGATGATAGCAAGGGAAATTACCTCTACTGTAATCTTGATTATAACAAACTAGAAGACTTAATCAGGCATGCAACTAAGACACCCATGTTTATATGAGGTGCAAGTAGAAGCTCGAAACTTGCATGCACATTAATATTATTAGAAATCAATTCAGTATTTGCTTGGTCAGAAAAATGATTTAGGACCCTACTGAAGTGAGTTGAAATCTATTTCTTACTTTGCATTGTCAATTGGTGTACATAATTTGTAAACATTCATCAACCTTGTTTACATTTATTTAAGGGGATTTTAAAGCCATATACTGTATATAAACAATCCTATTATATATTTTCATATCAGACATGTTCATCATAAGTCAAACATTCAATTGATCTCATCTCGGGCAATCTTACAGGATACTAAAAACTAAAATATTTCTTGAGAAAATTGTGCTGCCATCAACTTGTAGAGAAGTGCATCAGTTGTTGGTTGAGTTGGGTATTGAATATAAGAAAATTCATTCACGTAAAAATGATTTCGTTTTATAAAGAAATCGATATGAAGACAAGGTAGAATTCCATGTATGCAAAGAGGAGACATCATATGGATGTACAAGGTCCTATAGTTCTAAAGAAGGTTTTACATCACGTGTCAATTATACCTAGACTTCAATGAATTTTTTGTTGCAAGTGACTTGCAAAATTGATGGAATGGAATGTAAAGAATAGGAGTAAATATGGATTCATGTGAATTCTGACCAAATCCAAAGCAATGAAACACATAGAGGAAAAATGGCCGAGAAAATTTAAAGGTGAACCTCGTAGTATTAGGTTTGGTCATGTAGTTGATGGAGTGTGTCCATTCTCTTTCATGAGCTCAAATAATAGTGTTCGGATAATCAGATTGATAATGTACAATATTCCCCCATGGATGACTGTTAGAGAGGAGCACCTTATGCTGACTCTCATTGTTCCAACAAAACATCAACTAAAAAAAATGCATGTTTATATTGCGCCTTTTATTGATGAGATGCAACTACTATGGAAAGGCATAAGAATGTATGACATGTCATGTCCTCCATCAAATAGGTCCTTAATGTTGTATGGTGTCCTATGTTGGAATATTCATGATTTCCGAGGACTTGGTGTTTATTTTGGTAAGATAAAATATTTACGTATTTCTACTCATACTTTATTTTCATCCCAACTTTGATACTTATGTTTATAATATTATTATGATGTTATTAACATTAATTATTGACTGTAGGGCTTCACACAAATGGGATACTTTCACGTCCAATATGTGAAGAAAAAATTCAAGGGCATTATTCTAATTATATACATAAATTTATCTATGCAAACCATATGGTTTTTCTACTACCATATCATAGGTTTAGAAATCGCCAGAAGAATCAATTTGATGGAAAATTTGAAAATAGAGGCCCTCACCTAGTTATGGTTCCTAGTGATTAGATTACGAAGTATTAAGATGTTGAATGAAAATATTGGGAGGATTTTTTTTATTAGGGTGATTCAGTTGAAGAACTACAACAAGTTATAGTTAGTATCCAAAAGGAATGAAACTGAAATCCATATTTTACGAGCTCCCTTACTAGAAGGATATACTAATAACTCACCTATTAGATCTTATGCACATCTTCAAAAATGTCTCAGATTCTATATTTCAACGTATATCAGGAAAAGAGAAGGACACCTTGTCTTAGAGGAGAGATGTTTCTCTTTCGTGTACCAAATTTGATAGAAGGCATTTATCAATAAACAAGGAAAATGAAAGATACGATGAAGCTCCATGGATTTTGAAAAGAGAAAAAGAGCTAGACGAGCCAAAAAAAATTCATCCATTTAATGAACATACCTAATGGCTATGGGTCTTCACTGGGGAATTTTTTTGCAGTTGATGGACATTTGACAAAATGTAAATTAACACATGATTTTCATAATTTTATGAAGGTATTATCGCCATTTAACTTCTCTTGGTAACATTTATTACATAAAAAATATATTTTGATATTTTGTTGTGTGAGAAAAATTACTAATGACATTTGAGAATTTTTTTTGATAGATATCATGCCATTTCAAATTAGGGGGAATTCATCTCTTTCCATTGAATTAATGAATGCCACAAGTCAATTGTCAACATTTGCAAGGTATGTGATATGAAATGTTCATGTGTGAGAGACAAAGAGATTATATTTATTTCTAATTTTGGACTAAAGGTTCATACTAATTTTATATTCTTATATTAGGTGAGTGACCTCCAAGGAGATCCACGAATGTGAAGTTCCAAAATGGAAGAAGGAAATTGTAGAGATTGTTTGCATATTTGAGAAGGAGATCCCTAGAAGTTTCATGGACCTACAAGTCCATTTACTTATACAGCTAGTCGATGACATTGAATTGGTGGGTGTCGTGTTAACAAGGTAGATGTTTTTCTTTGAGAGGTACATGAAAAAACTAAAAATATATGTATGACAAAAGGCACATCCATAATGTTGCATGGATGAGGCGTATGTATTGAATGAATTATTTTTCTTCCTATGTTAATTTCCTGGTAAGGAATTTTAAGATAGGATACGCTTCTAGGATGAATAACGAGCATCATATATTATTGATTGAGAAAAAATAGAATCTAATGGTATTGAAGTAGAAATTAGTAAGTAAATTGATGATCAATGTGGATGTTTTCCTTGCAATGATTAATTTACTTTATAATTTATTTGTCAAATATACAACATGACATTTGGAGTTTGAAAAAAACATGTTGAAAAGTAATAGGTGCAGATGAAAGTGTTATATTTGACAAGTTCTTTCTGTACCACATGGACTTTATGAACAAATGGAATCACTTATACCATAAAAATAGGTAATAAGTGTTATAAGCAAGGAGATAGTTTAAGAGAGTGAACCTAAGGAATAATTCAGTTCAAACTAATCTACTTGGGAAATGGGGAAAATATTCCACATTATAATGGGCTACTGAACAAATTCAAAATCAAATAGAATATGCACGTATAGATTCAAACATAAAAGAAATTGAAATCAACATGTGTAGAGGTTGTGAAAGAAAGGTATGGTTGGAATTTTACAAAATGTTCTTTCTTTACAATTTTTGCACTATTAACTATTTTAATATTTGTCCTTATATTTATTTTCACTAAAATAAATGGTCCTTAATAGGTGAGGAAATATCCTACAATGTTGGCAAATGGTCAACATTATAGTGTAGAAAGTGTAGATGTAACGAGACGATCCTTTGATTGTGGCATCATGGTTGATTCAAAGCAATCAAATTGAGCAAGCTCAAAAGATAAGAATATTACTCAAGGGAATCTACAATATGTTGGGAAAATCCAACTACTTATTGACTTGGATCAACTCTATTTTAAATGTTGTATTTTTAAGTGTAGATAGTATGAACCATTTAAGAGGACACATAGACATGACAACCATAGTGGGTTATGTTCTATAGATCCCTCAAGGTTCCTACTAGAAGATAAGGAGCCTTATGTTCTACCAATGCATTGTGAAAAGGTACTTCTTTAACTCAAACAAGAAGCAGTAGTGATCATTAATTTATTGATCCATAGTTACGAATATACATGTGTGTGTGTGTTTATAAAATTGTTATAACGTAGGTCTAATACATATGTACGTCATTCATGTGCAGTTATTTTTCTATGAAGATATTTTTCACCTAAAATGGATATTTTTCATACATTATGATCACAGATTGAAAGTGCACATGCTTTAGTTTTTCATCTATCAGTTTTCGAGATGAAGTTCAAAATAGCGACATGTGGCATTATGCATAATTTTTCTCTACTAAACTAGTCTATAATCAAGTCATTGTGGGAGATTGGGCATAACTCTTTCTTGAAGACTCCAATCTCAGTCTACCTAGAAGGGTTGGAAACAAGTCTCCTAGGGCTATGACAGAATGGAAGTTCAAACCTTAGGGATTCGAAATTGTAGAGCTACAAAAAATTTGATATCGAGCACCTACAAAGCAAGAAAAAGGTGTGTGTTTTTTTTAAATTTGCATAAGTTTTGTTTGAAAAATAAGTTTGAAGTGATTCAAGGGGCATATTGAAGCATAAATATCATTGTTTGATTCCAAAATTAGTTGAGGAAAATGGAAACAACTAGCAACCAACTAGAAATCTCTACTATGACGCATGAAGAAGAGGAAGAAATGCAACATGATATATCAAAATTATGAGACCAAGTGCAACAAATTTCGCTCTCACAAAGAGTAACCAAAAATGAAATGGAAGCTACGATGGATGGATTGAGGAATGCTTTAAAATAAGACATGGAAGGTTTAAAGGATGGATTAAAAGTAGACATGGAAGGTTGGAAGGAAGGTTGGAGAAAGTTGCTACAAGAAATGCTTCCTAATGGCCACAAGGTATTTGATGAAACTCATGATGAGAAAAAAATGAATGTTAATCATGATTTTAGAGACTCTAACTTTGGATGAAAGACCCGCCATATTCCAAATATTGATATGAAGAAGTTTGATGGCAAGGATCGAGTAACATGGATACTACACATGGAGAAATATTTTGATCTCCATAATGTGCAACACACACAAAAGGTATGCATTGCAACTTTATATTTAGAACCAAATCAAGCTGTATGGTATCAATGGCTTTGTTCTTGTAATCCACTTTTCACTTGGTCAATTTTTATGGAGCAAATGATAACACATTAAGAGAATACAAAGAGAATCACTTTCTTTAGTCAATTAATAAATCTCAAACAAAAGGGTTCAATGGTGGAGCACATGGAGGACTTCCAAAAAATGAATGTCAGGGTAAATAATATTCTAGAGGAGCATAGGATTAATGTCTTCATAGGGACACTAAAGGATAACATACAACATGAGGATCACCTTTGGGAACTTGATTCATTAGATAAGGCATTTAAGTTGGCCAAAACAATTGAAAGAAAAATTATGACAACAAGGAAGTCTACCACTCACAACTATAAAGATGGAATTGTTGTTTCTCGTATCCTTCCACAACCTAGAAGGTTGATACCAAAAGAATTGGAATAAGAAAGAGAAAAAGGGATTTGTTAGAGTTGTGATAGAAAATACAATAAAGGGCATAAGTGTGCTAAGAAGAAATTATTTCACATAGATTATGAAGATGAGGAAGAAAAGGAACAAGAGAAATACGAAATGAATCTAACCATATCTTGTAATACATTGGCAGGAGTTACCACTCCCAAAACTCTCAAGATAGAAGGACATATAAAGAAGAAAAAGGTAATAATGTTGATTGATTCACGTAGTGCCCATATTTTTATTCATTGTAAGATAGCCAAGGAATTGAATTGGTTCCTATATCCAACACTAGAGTGTCAAGTGGTGGTTGCAAATGGAGGAACTATAAATTTCTCTATAAATTTCCATAATATCAAGCTAACCATGGGGGAATATGTATTGAATAGTCCAATTTTTTGCATTCTAATGGGTGGTGTTGGTGTTGTACTAGGATTCCAATGGTTACCATCTTTGGGGATGATAGATTTTAATTTTCAAGAAATTTTCTCTATTTTTTTTTGGAAGTAAATGAAGTTGAATTAAGGGGTATCACAGGTAAACCAAGAAGGATAATCAAATCTAATGGCATGACAAAGATACTAAATAAAGAAAATCGGGGAATAATTGCACAATTATTCTCACTAAAGGTTGAAACATTGAAATAATATATTTCTCCATATCTCCAAAAAGTGTTGGAAAATCATTCCAAGGTATTTGAGACTCCCTGAGTCTACCCACCTATTCATGATTATGATCATGCTATTAATTTGATTCGAAGAAGTGTTCCTCCAAACATTAGGCCTTATAGATATGCCTATGTTGAAAACACTGAAATTGAACATATGGTTGCAAAAATGCTAGAGCTTGGTATAATTCAACCTAGTCAAAGTTCTGTCTCTGCTCCGGTAGTATTGGTGCATAAGAAGGATGGATCATAGCACATATGTCCAAATTATACCAAGCTCAATAAGCTCACTAGTAAAGATAAATGTCGCATTCCTATCATTGATGAATTGTTGGATGAATTACATGGAGTATGTTACTTCACCAAGTTGGATATTCATTCTAGATATCATCAAATTAGAATGAAGACTGAAGACATTATGAAAACAACGTTTAGAAATCATGAAGGTCATTATGAACTTTTGGTCATGCCTTTCAGCCTTACCAATGCACCATCTACATTTCAAGGTTTGATGAATTCCATTTTCAAAGCCTTCCTTAGAAAATTTATGTTAGTATTTTTTGATGATATAATAATCTACATCTAGTCTTGGAAGGATCATGTTCAACATGTTGACAGGGTGTTCAAACTATTGGAGGAGAAACAATTATATGCAAAAACGTCCAAATTTTTCTTTGGAGTAAAGAAGGTGGAATATACAAGTCATATTGTATCTCATGAGGGTGTTAAGGTAGACCCTAACAAAATTAAATCCATTAAGGAATGGAAAATCCCCACAACCATAAAGAATATTTTAGGATTTCATGGGTTGATAGGGTATTATCACAAGTATGTTAATAATTATGGGAGAATAGAAAATCCTCTAACAACATTATTGAACAAATATGGATTTTTTTGGACTATAGAAGAAACTAGGGCCTTTGAAAATTGTAAGGAGGCAATCTGCCAAGAACTGGTCTTAGCTACATCAAACTTCACAGGAACCTTTATTGTGGAATGTGATGCCTTAGGAATTGGAATTGGTGTTCCTTTAATGAAAGAAGGAAGACCCTTTGCTTTTGAAAGTCATCCAATCAAAGGAAAGTATTTACACAAACCTATTTATGAGAAGGAAATGTTGGAAATACTACATGCACTAAAGTAATGGTGACCTTACCTAATGGGAAGACAATTCAAGGTAAAAATAAATCATGATAGCCTTAAATATGTTATGAAACTAGCTCACAAAAGATAGAAAAGATAGATAAACACCTTAGAATTCAGCCTCTTTGAGGGCGCAACCTCCTTTACATTACATAAATGAACAATTCTTAGATGATACAAATGACAAGACCTCCTTTCTATATATAGGAGTATAAGGAGTCATAATATAATCAGAGCTAACATAACAATAATAATGTAAGGGCACAATAATAACAATAGTGGGCTTCTATGGGGCACAATAGTAACAACATGGGGACTACATGGGTACAACAATATAATAAGGGGGTTGTACTAATAATAATAAGGGGTTACACTAGTAGTATAGGGGCCTAACATGCCCCTCTCCTTCAAAAAGTGTTTTCCTCAACGCTTGAGTAGTTCTTGATGCTTTTGTATAATTTTCTTGTCCTCCCATGTCGAATGTTCAGCGTGTAAGTTCTTCCACTTGATGAGATACTCTGAAATTTATCAATTTCATAGCGGTCGGGTTCTTGTTTTTGTGACTGCACGAGGTTCCAATATGATTTTTCCTTCCTCTGCAAGTTCTGGCAATATTGTTTGAATTGGGATCTTCTGCAACTTTTGAATGAGTGGCCATACTTCTTCATCCTTCTTCCATTCATCCCTTGCTTCGTTTATCCAGTTTGGTTGGATAATAGAAATAGCACAAAACAATGCTTCTACATCCTCATCCTTTCTTGAGAGTGCATATGCAACAAAATTTTGCTTCCCTTTTCTATAGATGATGTCAAAATAATAACCCAATATATTTGTGACCCATTTTTTTTGTTCTTCTATAGATAATATTTGTTCTAAAAAGTATTTAAGACTATCGTGATCCATTGTTACCTTGAAGTGTCTTCCCATTCGGTAAGGTCACCATTTCTTAAGTGCATGTAGTATTTCCAACATTTCCTTCTCATAATTAGCTTGCTTGAGATTTTGTAGTAAAAATACCCAATCACCTACATCAAAACATTTTTCACTGTAATGTTTATCTACCTGTTGTTTCATTTTATTTTGCACCAAAGTGGTGTTATCCTTTAAAAGTTGTAGAACTTGTGTTGATGCTCGATGTGATCTTTCACTGCTTGAACCTTTTTCTTCTTGATATGTCCTTCTATCTTGAGAGTTTGAGGAGTGGTAATTTCTTCTAATGCTTTACAAGATATGGTCGGTTTCATTTCTTGATGCTCGATGTGATCTTTCACTTCTTGAACATTTTTCTTCTTGATATGTCCCTCTATCTTGATAATTTGAGGAGTGGTAATTCCAGCCAATGCATTACAAGATATGGTTGGATTCATTTCTTCTTTCTCTATGTGATCTTTCACTTCTTGAACCCTTTTCTTTTTTGATATGTCCTTCTATCTTGAGAGTTTGAGGAGTGGTAATTCTTGACAATGCTTTACGAGATATGGTTGGATTCATTTCTTCTTTCTCTAGGGTTGGTTCCTGGCGTATATACTCTTCTTTTGATGTTTCTTGATCCTTTTCTTCCTCCTCTTCATAATCTATGTAAAATAATTTCTTCTCATCACACTTATGACCTTTAGGGCATTTTCTTTCACAATTGTAACAAAGCCCTTTTTCTCTTTTCTCTTCCAATTGTTGTGGTGTAACCCTTGTAGGTTGTGGAAGGCTAGGAGAAACAACACTTCCATTATTATAGTTGTGAGGGGTAGACTTCATTGTTGCCATAATTTTATTTTCCACTATGTAACAAAGCTCTTTTACTCTTTCCAATTGTTGTGGTGTTTCTCTAAAGAAGGTGTTGCTCTTTGTATCCTCATAATGTGCTATCATTTCCTCTGTGAAAATTGACCACGTAACAAGTTGTTTACGAGAACAAGACCCTTTAAACCATAAAAATTGATCCAGTTCTAAATATGAAGATGCAATACATACCTTTTGTAATAGTGGTACACCATGTAGATCAAAATATTGCTCCATCTGAAGTATCCAATTTACCGGATCCTTGCCATCAAACTTCCTCATATCGCTTTTTCTTAATTTTAGGAGCTCGATATTGAAATGACTATAAGTCTGCAATTTCTGCTCTTTTAGTTCTGAAATTGCAACCTGTAGTAGCCCTCTGCGTCCTCTTTCTAATGCAACTAGTTTGATCCAAATTGGATTCTCCAGGGAAGAGTTATGCCAAATCTCCCACAGTGACCTAATTATAGACTAGTTCAGTAGAGCGAACTTGTACAACATGCCACGTGTCACTGTTTCAACCTTTGGCTCTAAAAAATATATACAAGAAATTAAAGTCCATCCTCTTTCTATACCTTCTTATGAAATTTCAATCTGATGCTCAAAGAGAAAGTTATGACGATTTTCCCCAGGTCACTTGTTTGGAATGTAATTTAGGAGTCTGCAAAAAGACCAACTTCCTTAGATCATATCTCCGCAAATATAGCGTGAAAATCTCTAAAATTTAGACCTGAGGTTCAGTGCGATTTCATCTCGAATGGGTTTTTTTTCACTTTTGAAACGTCGCAGAAAAATGTTATCGTGAAAATTCCACGATGACTTGTTTGGAGCAGCGAAACCCTAGAATCCAAAGTTCTAATACCAAATGTTATGAAACTAGCTCACAAAATATAGAAAATATAGATCAACGCCTTAGAATTCAGCCTCTTCAAGGGGGCAACCTCCTTTACATTACATAAATGAACAATTCTTGGATGATACAAATGACAAGACCTCCTTTCTATATATACGAGTATAAGGAGTCATAATATAATCAGAGCCGACATAACAATAATAATGTAAGGGCACAATAATAACAATAGTGGGCTTCTATGGGTTACAATAGTAACAACATGGCAACTACATGGGTACAACAATATAATAAGGGGGTTGTAATAATAACAATAATGGGTTACACTAGTAGTATAGGGACCTAACAAAATAATTTTTTGAATAAATACTATCTTTAAAAGAGAAGAAAAGATGGGTCACAAAGATGTTGGTTTATGAATTTTAAATCATCTACAAAAAAGGGAAACAAAATTTTGTTGCATATGCACTCTCAAGGAATGATGAGGATGTGGAAGCATTGCTCTGTGCCAATTCTATTATCCAACCTGATTAGATAACTGAAGCAAGGGATGAATGGAAGAATGATGAAGAGGTGTGGACACTCATTAAAGAGTTAGAGCAAGATCCCAGTAAATCTGATACATTTATCTAGAAAAGTGATTGATTATGGTAAAAAGATCACTTATATCTCTGTAAGAATTCCCAGCTTAAAGAAAATATTCTTTTGGAATTGCACACCTCTCCCTTAGGAGGGAACTTGTGATTTTTAAAAACATACGACAGGGTCAAGAAGGAATTTTTTGGGATGACCTTAAATATGATATTCAGAAGTTTGTGGCTGAATGTTTTCTTTTATAACAAAATAAAGTTGAGACAATTAAGCCCTCAGGTCTGTTTCAACCTTTAGTCATTCCAAGTTAATGTTGCGAGGAGGTCTCAATGGATTTTACAACAGGTTTACCCAAGTATGAAGGGAAGAGTGTCATCATGGCAGTAGTTGATAGGCTTACAAAGTATGCACACTTTTGTGCATTATCTCATCCATTTAAAGCCAATACAACCACTATTGAATTTATGGAAACAATTCAAAATCTACATGGAAACCCAAAGATTATTGTAAGTGACAGAGATACCATTTTCACTGGAAATTTTTAGACATAATTATTTTCTTGTCTAGGTACTCAATTAGCTCATAAATAATCTTATGATCCTGAATATGATGGCCAAACTGTGATAGTTAGAAAATGTTAGGAAGGATATCTTCGTTGCTTTATATCTAATAAAGAAATATAATGGGGGAAGCGGTTATCTTTAGGTGAATGGTGGTATAACACTTCCTTCCATACTGCAGTAAAAATGACCCCATTTACAGTATTTTTTGGATATCATCCACCATCCATCACATCATCTTTAAGAGAAAATTCTAAGGTTCAAGCAGTGGAAGATCACATCGAGGATCAACAACAAGTTCTAACACTTAAAGGATAACCTCACTTTGGTGCAGAATCGAATGAAATGACATGCATATCATCATCACAGCGAAAGAAGTTTTGGTGTAGGCGACTGGGTATTTTTACAGCTAGAACCATACAAGCAAATTTCCCTCAAGCAAGCTAAGAAGGATAATAAATTCTCACCAAAGTGCTATGGTCCTTACAAGGTGTTGAAAAATATTTGTACTATGGCATGCAAATTGGAGATTCTCACATCTTCCCGAGTGCACCTAGTTTTCGACGTTTCACACATAAAGAAGGTTATAGGTGACAAGCTCCCAATTCAAAAAATATTGCCATAACCTGAAAAGGAAGGAAAAAACATGTTGGAACCTGAAGTAGTCATGGAAACAAGAACCCAAAATCTATGAAATTGATCAATTTCAGAGCATCTCATTAAGTGGAAGAACTTACCTGCTGAAGATTCTGCATGAGAGGATGAGAATTTTATAAAAAAGCATCCATAACTACTAAAGCATTGAGGACAACACCTTTTTGAAGAAGAGGGCATGTTAGGTCGCTATGATACTATTGTAGCCCCTTATTGTTATTGTTAGTGTAGACCCCTTATTGCTATTGTTATGCCCATGTAGTCCCCCTATTGTTATTATTGTGACTCATAGAATCCCACTATTGTTATAGTTGTGCCCTTACATTATTATTGTTATGTAGGATTTGATTATATTATGACCCCTTGGACTCCTATATATTGAAAGGAGGTCTTGTCATGTGTATCATCCAATAATTGTTCATTTATGTAATGTAAAGGAGGTTTCCCCCTCAAAGAGGATAATTTTTAAGTCGTTGATCTATCTTTTTGTGGGTTGGTTGCATAATAGAGGAATTAGAGAACATCAAAGAAATTTACACCCATGATGATGTTGAATATGGTTATGTTTAGGAACAAGAAGACAATTGTTCCAAAAAGAAGCAGAATTGACTATTTGCTTAATTTCTTCAAATATTAACTAAGGTTTCTTTTTAAGCGAATTAATAAAGAAAATGGACGTTTATGTTCCTTAAACTTAAAAACCTGAAACATGAAATCAACCATGAACAACAGAAATAAGAAGCAAAGATAATAAATTTGATGACGGAGTCCGTCCCTCCTAGACTACATATCCAGGTCTACTTCCAATGAGCGTATGATGTATTGAAAATTCTCATAAAGTCTCTTTACATCAAATTCTCCATTCTGGAATCTACTCACAAGCTTCAATGAATACTGTTAGCTGCAAGGTCTCTGCCTCAGCTTCCTAATGCAACTTTCAGATTACAAAAAGGCCCAACATTGGTCGAGATATGGCTCAAAAGGAATTTACAGACATTGTTAAAAGAATAATCTAAACTCCACTTTACATATCCCATGCCAAAGGCACATTGGTAAAATATTTTTATAACCCCATGCCATCTGAGATTTTATTTCACTTTGGATTAAAGTCGTATCATATAGTTTAATCATTGGAAAAGAATACAATTTCGCGCTATATTTGGCATCGATATTGGCATATGGTTAAACAATCTCAGGGTTTGGCAGGCCAATGGATACAGTGGGCTCTGCCAACCCTTCCCCCCACCATATCAATAAAACAACTTTAAATAAATATTGGCACCCATGTTATAACAAATGAAGTCATGGTCTGTTGATAAATTTTTGGACTGACAACTTGATGGTCACGAGTTTGACCCATGACTTCTCCACTTGGTAGCTTGAATGCCATGTACCTTGCCAACCTACTCCCACTTGTCCTACTCTAACGCTGCCACTTGGCCTGCTCTAGCCTAGTTTTTGCCTATTTGAACAAAACTTCAAAGTGCATTTTGTCACCCATACGAAGGCCATTTTGAAAACTGAACATACAACTAGAATCGGCGTGACAAGTGGTTTGAGTTGGCATTGATTTCATGAGCATATGAGACTTTTGAACTTTGATCATTCTTAGGATCCTCCTACATCATTTCTCTCCACTGGAAGATTTTGGACCACCAAAAGTTTGGTTTTAAGAAGATATGAGGTGAGGGTACAACTCCCTCACCTTTCCAATCTCCATACACCTTTCTTTACTTGGATTCATGCCTTTGAGTCCCACTCAAATATACTCTACATAATCTCACTTGGAAGTGCGGACCTTCCTCTCCAAGATGTTATCTTCCTGTAAGTCATTTATAAATTTATGTGCAAAATCATCTATTGTTAGAATTTGGGCATTTTCCTCTAGATCCATGGTCATTGTAGATTCATGCAACTTGAAATTTTCAACATTTACATATGAATATATGTGCATGTATGGCAGAAAATTCAACCAAAATGCATTGTGCCCAATCTTTTCAATAATTTTAAAGGGACCATACCTTATAGGTTTCAACTTTTTACCTTCACCTTTCATCCTTTCTTTGTTGATGTATAGCCATACTTGATCACCAACCTAGAAGTGATGATCCATCTGTTGCTTGTCATGACACATTTTGTACTTAGCCTAGCTTTTCTCCAATTGATCCTGCACTACTTCATGAATCTTTTGGATTATTTGAATGAACTTGATTGCTTTGTCAGCATCTCATGTCCATCCTCCTTAGGTTCCTCACCAAACAGAAAGTCCATTGGTGATTTTGGTAGGTATCCATAACTTGTTTCAAAAGGAGGTCTGCTAAAATTCCCTGAAATATGAGAAGAATGTGCTTCCTTGATCACATGCACTCTTTCTCCCTGTGGTATGCACAACTTGCCAAGATGGTACAATAACTTGTCATGAATATGGTAATTCACTTCTTCCACCTCAGCACCATGAGTTAGTGATTCATAAACATATTTGAAATCAATATCTTCAACATATCGTTCTATATAATTTTTTGTGCTAAAGAACTATTTTGCAAAATAATTGAAGAATTCAAAGAAGGTATTGATAACATATCAACTACTTAATTGGTGGTACCTTTCCTATATTTGATTACTAAATGGAATTGCTGAAAAAACCCCATCCATATATAATGTCGAGACTGTTGCAACTTAGTTTGTGATTGAAGGTACTGAAGTGGCTGATGATCTGT
Source organism: Pinus tabuliformis (assembly GCA_031772625.1). Taxonomy (NCBI): domain Eukaryota; kingdom Viridiplantae; phylum Streptophyta; class Pinopsida; order Pinales; family Pinaceae; genus Pinus; species Pinus tabuliformis. Next base: position 1,426,343,231 of record CM062816.1, read on the forward strand.
ATGAGAATCATTGTTTCTCTTCCCATTAAATAATGTTTTCATTTTTTAACACTTTCAACTAATGCATATAATTCTTTATCATAAGTTGGATAGTTAGCAAATGCTTTGGAAAATGTCTCTGAATGAAAACAAATAGGATTTCCTTTTCATAATAATACTGCACCCATTGCATACACACTAGCATCGGTTTCTATTTCAAATGTTTGTTGAAGGTTTGGTAAAGCCATGGTTGGAGCTGTAACAATTCTTTTCTTTAAAGTATGAAAATACTTCTATTGTTTTCCTCCCCACTAGAAGGAGACTTTAGAAATTGCTAAATCATGAAGTGGTGATCTAATAAAAGAGAAATGAGAAATAAACTTCCTCCAATATTGAACTACACCCAAGAAACTCCTAAATTCTGTCATATTCTTAGGTCTTAGCCACTTAACAATTACATTAATTTTAGTTGGATATATTTTTAGTTGACCTCGTCCAACTATATAACCATGATATACTAAGGAAGTTTTTCCAAATTCACATTTAGAGAGCTTGAGATATAGTTTCACTTTTTTCAACACATCAAAAACTTGTTTAACATGCTTTACTTGTTCTTCCCAACTTGAACTGGAGATAAGAATATCATGTAGATAGACTATGAAAAATTTATCAATAAAAGGACGAAAAAATCATTCATCATTCTCATAAAAGTTGTTGGAGCATTATGATGAGCCCCAAAAATGTACAATTATTTGGGCTCATTCAACCTCCTAATTTGACTTAATCCACCATTCTCATTGGTTTATTGCATGTTTTTGATTATTTTCATGTTAATAGAGTGAATTTGGTTAGTCATTATGCCAACAAGTCTAATGGGTGCTTTGTGTAGCCTTTTTGGTCAACTTGGAGACAAAATTGAAGGTCTTAATGAGCACTTGGCAGCCAAATTCGTGGGAGAACAAGCTAGAGGATTTGTAGGAAGGTGTCCCCTTCATTTATGGGCCCTTACCTCGAATTCTCCACCATCAGCTCGGAGTTCAAGGGCCACCGAATCAATCAGCACAAGGGCAGCCAAGCAAGTCAAGTAGGACTGCTGTTAACTCCAAGTTTTGGGCAGCCGAGTCCCTAAATTTTAGGAGGACTGTTGGGTCCTCAAATTGTATAAATAAGAGGGCTTAAGACCTCATTTCAGTTAGTCAATTTGGTTAGCCAGTTAGTCTTTTTGTAAGCCAGTTTTGGCATGATGTTAGACTCATGATTATTCAATAAAGGCAGGCAGCTTTGGATTCAATTCTGAGTTTTTAAGGGAGCTATAGCTCTCAGGTTAGGGCCCAACCTGAGAGCAATAGACCTCCTCTTCCTTGTATTGTTACTTGTTTCCTTGCAGCACTTTATTTCCTCTGTTTTGACATGCATTTAGAATTTACAGTCTGCTGATTCGATTTCTTTTGTGTGATTGAGTAGGATTAGTTTACAGTTCAAGTGCTTTTAGTTGTTTAGATTAGAGTAGGAGGATTGTAATTCATTGGAGATCCAAGAAAAGGTTGATAGTGCACTCGCTGCCATCTCTGTTTAGAGATTGGGGGTGTGGGCTGTACCAACCACCAAAAAACGCAGTCTTATGCTTTCATGCAAGCTGCCACATAGTTATTTTAATTATAGATCCATGCATGCACTCTTTCTCCACTTTAGTTCTCTGTTCCTGAGCCATCACAAGCCTCATTTCCATCCTACCTATTCACCCATACACTTCCTCCACTCCTCCATCACCCAAAACTCCAACCACAGACCTTCCTGTGGAAATCCCGAGACTTCTTGTAGGATCCCCTGCAGACATCCTGTAGAAGCCTGCAAACTCGGTTGCTGAGCATCTGAACGTGTGGAACTTCTGTGGGATGATGTTAGAGATCCCCTGGAACCTCTCCTAGCCTCCCTGACCTTTCCCAAGCTTTCTTTCCCTTCACACTACCCCTGCACAGTCAAACCCTAATAAGAAACAAGGTCATAACAACTCCAACCACTTAAGAAAAAACATAAAAGCAATGTTCTTTTCAATGAAAGTAGTTTAATTTCATGCATTTCACATCACTAGAGGTAATGGCATCATTTTTAGAGAGTTGCATTCGCATCATTGCATTGTAGGGATTAAACTAGTCAGATTAGGGTTTACTAGGGTTTCCATGCTTGGTTGTTTTTCAGTTCATTTTTGCAAAGTAGATTAATTTCCTCTGAGATAGCCTTCGTCCATCATTTAGCAAGCTTCTTCTGAGAGCATATAGAAGTTGGCTTGAGCCCTAGCGGACTTGTGCCAGCTGACCAAGTGACAGCTGCGACAAGAGCTAGTACTTGTGCATACAGCACCGTTGCTTCCAAGTTTGTACGAACTACCGGGTTGATAAAATTAGAGATAGGAAGCTCCAGGAGTTGTAGCATTATTGCTACAATACTGGAGCCCACCATATTTTTGGCGCCGTTGCCGGGGAAGCGGCAGAGTATTGGTGATTGTTGCTATTCTTCTATTTTCTACTACAACTTTCTGCTAAGTAGTTTATTTCATTTCCCTTATGCAATTTCATTTATGCAAAAGTAGATTAGCATTTCTTGCTTTCATAGATTAGCATTTCAATTCTGCAATTTCATTTCTGCAAGCGTAGATTAGCATTTCAATTCCGCAATTTCATTTCTGCAAGCATAGATTAGCATTTCAATTTCGCAAGCGTAGCCTAGCATTTCATTCCTGCAATTTCATTTGAGAAAAATAGATTAGTCCTTTACTGCTTTCATTTCGATTCCACATTTTCATTTCAGCAAGATAGTTAGTTGTAGTTCAGTCTATTTTAGTTTTGAAAGTACAAGAAGAAAAATACAAAAAAATCAACCAAAAATATTTCCTTTCATGCCTTGTAGGAGTAGAGATAAGTTAGAAAAATATTTTCACAACACCCCCCTTTGCTTCACACAGCCAATCTTCTCTCTTCTTCGATGGCTGTGACTAAGAAGAACCCCTGGGTGGACAAAAAGACATATTTAAAGAACCTCTAGGGGAGAAGAAGAAGAAAACATTCCTCTGGAGCAAATGGCTACAAGCAGAAATGTTGGGAGCAGTCCCTTATCCAAAGATGAATTTGAAAATCAGATCGAAGGTTTCAACAGTGATATGAAGCAGTTTCTTGCCATGCAATTGGATACCTTGCGGATCCAAAAGAAGCAAGAAGAAGCCAAGAGGGCTTTGGCCATTTTTTGTCCTAGGTGCACTAGAAGGCATCCTAGGAACGAATGTCCATTGTACTCCATAGAAGTGTGTTTTGTATGTGAAGAATACCATCCTACAGATCAGTGCCCTTCCTTACCCAGAATCAAAGCTGCATATCAGAGAGCCAAAGGAGCCACTGAATCACTCTATTATATGAACCAAAGGAGGCCACATGGACCTAGATCCTACCAGCAGGAACTGCAAGGGATACCTGAGACCTATTATGACCCTTATCAAGCCACTTTCATGCCTTCTTGGGGTTCCCCTGCTCATCCTTCCTGGTTCACACCTCCTCCTTGTTCCTTCACAGATCCATATTATGCCCAACCAGCTGCTCATTCATTTCACTCTTATGCTCAGCCACAGCCTCAGTGGAATGCACCTTATCAGGAGTGGAGGCCCCAATACAACACTCCTCCCGCTTATTTTCCTCCACCACCTGCTCATCCACAACCATCGCCTCCTCCTCCACCAAGGCAACCCCAAATGCCTACCCAACCACAATGCCATCCATCTCCATCTCAATTTCACACCTCCACTCAACTACCCGTACCATTTCCAAAACCACACAATGGAGCAGCTCAACCCCATTGCAAATCTAAGGCACAACATATCCAAACAACTCCTCTTGAGCCCAATGATCTTCACCAAAGCTCAAGAAGAGTGTTGCAAAGCAGAGATTATATTGACAACATTGAAGGACCAAAAGCAAAAGAAGATTCCAAAGAGGAGATCAAAGAACCATGGGCTGCACTTGATGAAGAGAAGAGATCAGAATCAGAGATCGAGAGAGTTCCCTCATGGTTACCATCAAATCTCCCATGTATTCAAGAGAAAGATCAACAAAAAGAGGAAGATCAGAAGGTCATGATAGAAGGTGACATGAAGAATGATCCAGATCAACAAAAGAACCAAGGATATCAAAGCTATATTGAGATATGGTTTCAGAAGGTCACTAAGTTGCAGCAGTACTTTCTTCCTCAGCTTTGTTTGATCCCTTCAATGCCAGATCATTTGGTCTCTGAGATCTGGATACTTGTCCAAGCATGCATTTCGAGCCTTCACATCATTTTTTCTCTAATCTCGATGTGCACATGGCTCCATTGGAAGTATTCTTATACTTGAAAATGATTTTGTTTTTCAAGTAGGGTAGGGTAGAAAAAAAAAAAAAAAAAAAGAGAAAAAAATGAAAATAAGAGAAAAATAAAAATCTAAGGTGAAAACCTCCTTGGAGGCGCCTTAGATTGGCTCATTGATTGAAAACCTCCATGAGGCGGTCAATGGGTTGGGAAAAAAGAGAATAAGATCTCTGGGTGAAAACCTCCCTTGGAGGCGCCCAGGGCAGGCAATTAGGGTGAAAACCTTCATGAGGCGCCCTAGTTGTTTTTCAAAAAAAAAAAAAGAGAAAAAGAAAAAGAAAAATAAAGCTAATCTCCATTGAATAATTTCATGTTGCAGTAATGACATTGTAGGTTGCAAGAAGGACGTTTCATGACAGTAGGAGCACTCAAATCAAGGTCAAAGTAATTTTTCTTGTGCCTTCTACAGGAAGCTCTGTATTTCTACAGGAAACATCCTGTAGAACCTTTGGACGAGCCAAATCCAATTTCAAAAGTGAATATGATGGTGGGAATCTGTTGATTAGGCCTACAAGCACTTGTGTGTCCATCCCTTGCCTTTCTCCATCATTTTTTCCACCTCCTTGTGCTTCTCATTGTGCTTCTACAGGAACTTCCTGTAGAAATTGTGGGAAACTAGTCATGGATTTCAAAAAGTGGTTTGGCGAGCGTGGTAGTTTCCTCAAGGGTTCAGAAGCATCCTGCACTTTTCAAACTCCTCCTCCATCATCTCCATACCTGCATCACAGCCCAAGCTCAGTTTTTCCTTCCATGCAAACATTTGCAAAAAGCCTTGAGGCAAAAATCCATAGAACAAAATTTGTTTTTGCCATAACTTGAAAACCATGCATCCATTTGACAAACCGTTTTATGGGGAATTGTACAAGGTTGATGGCAACATGCCTGAGCAGTTCCATGCAATTCCGGGGCACGGTTTCCAAGAAATCAGCCTCCATCACCATCAGCCATTTTTGCATTTTCTCCATATTCGTGCATCCGTTTCAAAACCTGTTTCATGGGGATATGCATGTGAGTGATGGTAACCTACCCAAGTAGTTTTAGCCAATTCCGATGCACGGTTTCCGAGAAATCGATCTCTGAAATCTTCAGCCATTTTCCATTTTTCTCGAAATCCGTGCATCCATTGATCACGATTTTGCTATGGGAGATGCATAATGATGATAGGAACATGCTCACCGAGTTTCAGATCAATCCAGTTTACCGTTTGAGAGCAATGGTGAAAACAAGTTCTGGTTTTGTGACCATGCAGCAGCAGCAGCTTGAAGGTGCAGATCTGAACGTGGAAACAATTGCATGCAGCTCAGATCCGGCCAGAGGACACCTGCACAAGGAAAAGAAATCAAAAATCATCAGCCAATCCCTCATGCAATGAAAGGATCCAAGCATGCAGCAGCAGAACTTGAGCATGCAGCAACAAAAAGCTTCACAAGCAGCCGTTTGACTTCAGGTACGTGACTAAACCTTGTTCTTCTATTGCATGAATCTAATCTAAGCATTGCATGAACGAATGAGATGGTTGGATTCAGCCAGGAAGCTAGCCATATTCGATTGCACTCATCCAGGCAAAAATCACGCATCATGCATGGATCAGTCATTCACGTGGAAGTTGGAAAACACAGTTAGTGGTAGATCTGTTGAACTCTCGTGCACAGGACGTCAAATAATTAATAGAGAGAAGAAGACATGTATCACTGCAGTTTGAAAAATCTAGCGCACATGTTTTTTCCACCTCATCACAAATCACGGAGCAATTATAGACGGCTTGGCTGAAACTCATGAACTGCTGTTCATCTACACTTTCCACGTCCTCAACTAGAGTTAATTGGTTCTCTATCATCAACTCATTTGATGATTATTTTATTTCTCTCCGAAATTGTTGCAATGATCATGATGCGAACATTGAGCCGTGGAAGTTTAATGACAACTATGCTACTATTATGGGTGTTTATGGGTTTCTTTGCAGGGTATGCATTGTCACGTCTATCTAAGATGTTCAAGAGCACAAAACAGAGGATGGACGAAGGCTATCTCAGAGGAAATTAATCTACTTTGCAAAAATGAACTGAAAAACAACCAAGCATAGAAACGCTGAAACCAAATTCTTTATTCTCAATGCACCGCTATGGGAAAAAAATCGCTGGTGTAGTTCCTTTCGAGACTATGTTTGCCTCAGTCCTTTTATGGTTTGGAATTTCTGTGCCAGCAGTTACTTTGGCTACAGTGAGCATACTATTGAAGATCCAGTGAAGACCAATCAAATCCCCAGGCAGATTCTAGAGCAAGCTTGGTATATGCAGCCCATTTTTTTCAATACCAATTGGAGGCATGCTGCCTTTTGGAGCTGTATTCATTGGACTGTTCTTCAGATTAACTTCAATATGGCTGCATCATTTCTACTGTATATTTGGGTTCCTGTTCATTGTCTTTGTGATCCTCATTGTTACATATGTAGAGATCACCATTATCTTGTGCTACTTCGAATTGTGCAGTGAAAATTACAACTGGTGGTGGAGATCTTATTTGACTGCAGGCTCCTCAGCATTTTACTTGTTTCTCTATGCCACATTCTATTTCTTCACCAAGCTGGAGATGACAAAACTTGTTTCTAGAATTTCATATTTTGGCTACATGCCCATCATGTCATACTCATTTTTTGTTCTGACCGGTATAATAGATTTCTATGCATGCCTTTGGTTTGTGCGGACAATATACTTATCAGTGAAGATTGACTGAGGCTCTGCATGCAGCTACCATTTTTCAGAGGGGCCATTTAAATTTCAAGGTTTGGACATAATCTGTTCATGGTTCAGCCTTCTACAGGAATATACTTGCACACTCATACCAAGGCTGAGAATTCACTAAGCAAAGCAGCAGACAGTGAGGAAGAACAGCAGAAGGGCGAGAAGACGAAGGCTGCCATAGCCAAGCTGAAAGGAAAAACACCCTCAGCCAAGCAGGCTAAGACAGTGCCGACTGTTTCTACAGGAAGACAGAGAACTGATAGCAGACTGTTTCTACAGGAAGTTAGCAGACTGTTTCTACAGGAAGACAGAGGACTGTTTCTACAGGAAGCCAGCGAACTGTTTCTACAGGAAGTTTGAAAAGAGGGAAGCCAAAGGAGAAATCGGCCGAGATTTTAGCCAAGGAGGCCACCAGGGCTATCAAAGACGAGGAGAGAGATTGGTTGCTCAGAGGATGAGCAACACTTTCAGTAGGGGGGTGATGATGAGCCCCAAAAATGTACAATTATTTGGGCTCATTCAACCTCCTAATTTGACTTAATCCACCATTCTCATTGGTTTATTGCATGTTTTTGATTATTTTCATGTTAATAGAGTGAATTTGGTTAGTCATTATGCCAACAAGTCTAATGGGTGCTTTGTGTAGCCTTTTTGGTCAACTTGGAGACAAAATTGAAGGTCTTAATGAGCACTTGGCAGCCAAATTCGTGGGAGAACAAGCTAGAGGATTTGTAGGAAGGTGTCCCCTTCATTTATGGGCCCTTACCTCGAATTCTCCACCATCATCTCGGAGTTCAAGGGCCACCGAATCAATCAGCACAAGGGCAGCCAAGCAAGTCAAGTAGGACTGTTGTTAACTCCAAGTTTTCGGCAGCCGAGTCCCTAAATTTTAGGAGGACTGTTGGGTCCTCAAATTGTATAAATAAGAGGGCTTAAGACCTCATTTCAGTTAGTCAATTTGGTTAGCCAATTAGTCTTTTTGTAAGCCAGTTTTGGCATGATGTTAGACTCATGATTATTCAATAAAGGCAGGCCGCTTTGGATTCAATTCTGAGTTTTTAAGGGAGCTATAGCTCTCAGGTTAGGGCCCAACCTGAGAGCAATAGACCTCCTCTTCCTTGTATTGTTACTTGTTTCCTTGCAGCACTTTATTTCCTTTGTTTTGACATGCATTTAGAATTTACAGTCTGCTGATTCGATTTCTTTTGTGTGATTGAGTAGGATTAGTTTACAGTTCAAGTGCTTTTAGTTGTTTAGATTAGAGTAGGAGGATTGTAATTCATTGGAGATCCAAGAAAAGGTTGATAGTGCACTCGCTGCCATCTCTGTTTAGAGATTGGGGGTGTGGGCTGTACCAACCACCAAAACACGTAGTCTTATGCTTTCATGCAAGCTGCCACATAGTTATTTTAATTATAGATCCATGCATGCACTCTTTCTCCACTTTAGTTCTCTGTTCCTGAGCCATCACAAGCCTCATTTCCATCCTACCTATTCACCCATACACTTCCTCCACTCCTCCATCACCCAAAACTCCAACCACAGACCTTCCTGTAGAAATCCCGAGACTTCCTGTAGGATCCCCTGCAGACATCCTGTAGAAGCCTGCAAACTCGGTTGCTGAGCATCTGAACGTGTGGAACTTCTGTGGGATGATGTTAGAGATCCCTTGGAACCTCTCCTAGCCTCCCTGACCTTTCCCAAGCTTTCTTTCCCTTCACACTACCCTTGCACAGTCAAACCCTAATAAGAAACAAGGTCATAACAACTCCAACCACTTAAGCAAAAACATAAAAGCAATGTTCTTTTCAATGAAAGTAGTTTAATTTCATGCATTTCACATCACTAGAGGTAATGGCATCATTTTTAGAGAGTTGCATTCGCATCATTGCATTGTAGGGATTAAACTAGTCAGATTAGGGTTTACTAGGGTTTCCATGCTTGGTTGTTTTTCAGTTCATTTTTGCAAAGTAGATTAATTTCCTCTGAGATAGCCTTCATCCATCATTTAGCAAGCTTCTTCTGAGAGCATATAGAAGTTGGCTTGAGCCCTAGCGGACTTGTGCCAGCTGACCAAGTGACAGCTGCGACAAGAGCTAGTACTTGTGTATACAGCACCGTCGCTTCCAAGTTTGTACGAACTACCGGGTTGATAAAATTAGAGATAGGAAGCTCCAGGAGTTGTAGCATTATTGCTACAATACTGGAGCCCACCACATTGCATATCCAAAATGACATAACTAACCATCCAAAAAGCCCATGTCTAGTCTTAAATGCAGTTTTCCATGTATCATTCTCTGCAATACGAATTGATGATAATCACTTCTTAAATATCGTTTTATAAAGTAAACATCATTCTTTAATTGATCAAGAAAATCATTGATTATAGGGAGAGGATACCTATTCTTAATGGTGGTTTTATTTAAGGCTCTAAAATCAACAACATTCTCCAAGTTTCATCTTTCTTTGGGACTAATATGATCGGGGATCCACAAGGAGAAGAATTAGGTTGAATAAAGCCTTTATCAACCAATTCCTGAATTTGTTTCTTAATCTCTTCATTTTTGATGACTGACATACGATACATGGAAATGTTCGCAAGAGGGGCATGAGATTGAAGTTGAAACTCATGTTGTATTTCTCATTTTGGAGGTAAACTCTTTGGTTCTTTGAACAATTATTTATAAGAATATACCATTTCAACCAAGTTTTCCTTAAATTGAGAATCACACCCTTGAAAATAATCATACTTATCTTTAGGTTGTTCTTTAACAACCATGAGAATAAACTTTTTAATTGAATTTATTAATGTTTTCTTCTGACTAACATTGATTAAATCCAAGTTTGTTATAATTATGTGTGCCCTAACAATGTATTCAGTTCCATCTTTAAAGAGAAGATACTTATTCTCCTTTCTATGAAATATGGCATCTCTATCATAAAGATACGGACTGCCCAACACAACTCCACATATATCCAAATGAATCACATCTAGCTCAACTTCATAAAAAAAATTAGTTGTAATTGCAAACCTTAATCGACACTGTTTTGTAACTTGCATCTAAGTATTTTCCTTCGACCATCCTAAAGGGTATGGTTTTGGATGATTTTTAGTTTCCAATCCCAATTTCCTTGCCAGTTCCTCACAAATTAGATTTTCTTGTGATCCACTATTGAATAATGTGTTTATATTAGTGTGCTTTGATATTATCCTTATGTGAAACAATTCAACTCTCTTCTTTTCTTCAATCACACTATTAGTTTTTGAAGAAGATGTAGAACAAGTGGAACTAGAGCTAGTTTCAAAAGGAATACATGTTAGAACCATAGCGGTAATCTTATTTTCATCACTGGAGTCGGATCCCAAATCTTTTTGGACTACCACATTAGCTTTCTTTTCACCCCTCTTTTTAAGGAAATTCTTTTGTTTAAGTTTGGGATGAAGCTTCCAACATTTCGAGTCTTTATGTCCAACCCTCTCACAATGACTGCAAATAGGACTTTCTCCTTCATTCTTTTCCATTGTTGATTTCTTCCCTTTCATCTTACTCTTTACCTTGCCTTATTTGGACTCTTTGTTCTCTCAGTGTTTGAATGGTTTCTTAAAGTTTGACTGAAAAGGTGTGCCACCTGAATCAATATGAATGGTTTTTACACACACTTCATCAAATTCAGTTGGATTAAACATAAGAAAGGTTATATGTTGCAAATAAGAATGGAATCTTTTAATATCATTTAACAAAGTTTTTTGTGTGTATAATGGAACATTAAGTGCTAATACTTTTTTCCTAAATTCCTATGTAAACTCTTGCACACTCTATCCTTTACCTTTCCTTAAATGATGAAAATGCATTACAATTTGTTGCATATATCCTAAAGGATAAAATTTCTTTCTAAGAGCTTTGACTAACTTAGACCATGAGGAGATAATTTTACCTTTTTGCTTCAAATCTGATTGAGTTTTACTTTCCCACCAAATCAAAGTTATTCCTCCTGTTCTAAGTGTAGCTAACTGAATTTTTGTAGATTCATCAACAACATTTTGAATTCTACAATACACCTCAGGTTTCTTTATCCAATTATCTAACTTTTCAGGATTCATTTCACTATCATATATTGGCAACTCAAACTTAACATCAAGCTTCAAAAAGGGAGATTTATTTCATTTCTTTTGTGAGTCTGAATCTAAACTTGAATGATAAGAGAATAAAGAAGAATATGACGAATATGGAGGAGAAGGAGGTTCATTACCATCAAATTTTTCCTTGCCCTTTTTTTCTCTTTGGTGCCTTTAGAAGATGAATTTTCATCTCCAGCCTTCTTGTCTTCATAAAGCTATGCAATCATCCTTTGCACATTAAGGAACTTTTTTATGAAATTTCTCCTCTCCAACAACCTTTGTTTCAGGAGCTTCTCCTTCATTTGGCTCTCCCATCTTCAACTTTTGAGATACTTTCCTCTTTCCAATCTCTGGATTTATCTTCTCAATTTTCCCTTCTCCACGTCGCAACCTGGATCTAGTCAACATTCACACTAGAAAATATCCTACTTATACATGATCAACCTTGCTCTGATACCAAAATATAACCCAAAAGTAGTAGAATTGACTATTTGCTCAATTTCTTCAAATATTAACTAACATTGTTTTTTAAGTGAATTAATAAGGAAAATGGATTCTTATGTCCCTTAAACTTTAAAAATTGAAATTTGAAATCAACCATAAACAATAGAAATAAGAAACAAACATAACAAATTTGATGATGGAGTTCATCCCTCGTGGACTACATCTCTGGGTCTGCTTTCAATGGGCGTTCGATGTATTGAAAATGCTCATAAATTCTCTTTATTTCAAAAGTCTCCATTATGGAATCTGCTCACACTCTTCAATGGATACTATTAGCTGAAAGGTCTCAGCCTCATCTTCCCAACGCAACTTTTTGATTAAAAAAAGGCCCAATATTGGCCAAGATATTCCTTAAAAGGCATTTACAAGCACTGTCAAAACAATAATCTAAACTCCACTTTACATCTCCCATGCTAAAGGTGCATTGGTAAAATCTTTTTATAACCTCACGTCATTCAAGATTCAATCTAGCTTTGGATTATAGTCATATCATATAGTTTAATTGGAATGAAATAAACTTCACTCTATGTTTGGCATCAACGTTGGCATATCGTTAAATACTGTGAGGGTTTGGCAGGCCACCGGATATAGCGAGCTCTGCCAACCCTTCCACCCACCATATCAATAAAAAACTTTAAATAACTATTTTCCCACATGTTATAACAAATGAATTCGTGGTCTATTGGTAAAATTTTGGACCAAAAACCTAGTGGCCACAAGCTCGGTCCACGACTTCTCCGCTTGGTAGCTTGACTGCCACATGCCCTGCTAACCTTCTACCACTTGTCCTACTCTAGCACTACAACTTGGCTTGCCCTCGCCCATTGTTTTTTCATGTTTGAACAAAACTTCATAGTGCGTTATCTCCCTCATATGGAGGCCATTTTGAAAACCAAACATACCATCGAAATCACCGCAACGAGATCTTCGACCTGGCACTAGTTTCATGAGCATTTGAGATTGTTGAACTTTGAGCATTTTGAGGATCCTCTTAGATCATTAACAATCCAAAGTTAGATGATGTTATAGAAGACAACAATATGGATGGTATAGAAAATGATGATCCAAAGAGATCTAGTAATAATATAGATGTTTTCTAGTCAAATTTCAATGATGATGAAGTTGATGCAGGTCAAGATAAGGATGATCATAATATTAAACACTTGAAAGAACATATGAACATTGAAAATAATACAGTTGATGATATTGTTGTAGATAATAATTTTAATGAGCAAGACTTCTAAATTTTCAGAATGATTTGTAATCCATGTTTCAAAATGATTATTTTTGTGGCCCAAAATTTGAAATTCTTTAGTATTATTTGTGTCAATATAAATTAACTATTGTAATATCCTTAAAGTGTTGAATCTTTGTTATGAGTTGGTGGAAACAAATTTTAGTATTAATTGGATAAGCGTTAGCATGGTTAGTGGTCATTTGTTGGTTTATAATGGTTTATAGGTGTTGTTAGCTTATTGATTAGACTCATATTAAAGTAGGATGAAAAGCATAATGAATAATAATACATTAAATATGAAATTATTAGAAATCCAAACCATTAGGCAACATGTATGCTAAGCTTGTTCATTAATTTATATTATAAAAAAAAAATATTTCACTAAGCCTAAGAGAAATTCTTTTCTTTGGGAAAAATTAGAAAAACTTAATTGTATTAATGTTCTTTATGAGTAAAAAATACTCTCCAAGTCAAACAATTCAATTTGGCCCTGTAATGAAAGATAGCTGTGTGTTTTTGTCAAGAAAGCCAAAATTACATTGCTTCACTAAAATGCATGCCCAGGTTTCATTTCTTGGAAAATATGGTTGATTCAAATTTTACATCATTTATTTTCCAAGTAAAGACATTATGTTTTTTGCTTGATACTTTGGAATGTTGAAGTTGGTGTTGATAATTTGTTGAGACTTGAAGCCCTTATTTTTAGACTATTTTGTGAGCTTTAGAAGAATATTTTGTCAAATGAGATAAGGATATGTGGATTTTATTCCTAGTGATGTTGATATATACGATATTCTTAAGCAGCTATTTTATTTTTATGCTACTAATTCTATATCTCACTTAAGAATTATGCAATTTTCTTATTAATAGAATAAACCATGTTGGAGAAGAATGGAGAAACCTTTCTAGGTAGCCCACATCTCTGCCTAATTAATTGAGGCAATGCCAATGCCCTAGGCATAAGACAAGAATTGTTTACCATTTTGGTTAAAAATTACACCTCCAGCTCCAACACCCCTCAGATTGTCTTTTGAGGACCCTATGGTAAATTTTTCGATATGATGCACTAAGCATATTTTAAGTTTGTTCTACTATGAAAAGAAGACATATTTTGTATTTCAAACTGAAATTTAGTAAATTCCATAGCATTGATTTCTTGTTTCAGTAAACTATCACCTTATAAAATTCTATTACATTATCCAAAAATAAAAGGGCAACTAGACCTCAGTGAGACCACAAATGGATAAAAACTCCATGAAGGAAACGTAAAAATAAGTCCTCAAAAAAGACTAGCATTTTATTCAAAAATTCTTGTTAACATAAAATATAATGATATGTAATGCACATTAACAAAAAATAATGATATATATATTACATGTTGAAATGTGTCTACATAGATTCAACAGTTCAAAATTGCTATTCTAAAACTTGAGGATTCTTGGAAGGATTCTGCAAGCCCTCCTCTAAAGAAGACGAGCGACTCTTTCCTTCTATGGACAATTATGATTATTTGAGTGCTACAATAGAAACATATTTTGATCCTTACTAAAGTTCATAATATTCTCTCATATTGGCATTTTCTTTTCTTAGTATGTTCAATAAACCCACATTATTCTTATATTTCTGTTGGTTCTCAATTACATTCGTTTCAAGATCTTCTTTGGTAGATTTCAGTTGATATCTGTATTTGGCCAATTCACTAGTGAGTTTTTGTACTTCATACTCAAGCTCTTTTTCACTCAATTGGTGTTTATTGGCTGATTGTTGTTGTTTTTCCATCTCTAATTGCTACTGCAAATTAGAAACCTTGGATTTCAAACGTTGTATCTCCATGTCACATCCCAAATGTTGTGCTTTTAGACTTCTCATGACATCATTGTGTATCTTTGTTATTATTTTCTCTCTCTCAGCTACCATCTGATTCAATGATTGAACAACTAGTGGTGAGACATACAAATCAGCCACAGATTTGATGGTTGACACAATGGTCTCTAAAATCTTCACTCATGCTTTTAGCTTGGATTTCTACAAGTCCTTTGAAGGCATTTATTTTACTCCTCTATCTTGACTTGTACCTTTACTGTCACCCTTACCTTCTTCCCCACTCTTAGTACCACCTTCTAAAAAATGTCTATATTTTTCCATTTCAATTGTTTTAATCTTCAATTTCGTCTATGAAATTTCAAGGTATCTTTATTTCAACTTATTCAATTTACTGTGACATGTTTTCTCCAACTTAGTCATTCTTCTCTTGTATTCTTCAACCTCTAATTCGCAGTTCTGTTGGTCCTGATCTGTAGATTTATTTGTGATTTTTTCCTTTAAATATTCATTCAATTTATCTTTTCCATTAAAAAGCTTGACTAAATTAGCCTTAGATGTATTTAAAGTTTCCAATTGAGGTATATTGAGAACCTCAATTCTCCTTCTCCACTCCTTTTCAAGTTCACTAAATTTTTTCATCATATGCAACCTTAACATTTTTGAACTTTGCATGTAGTTGATCTATCGTCCTCCAACTTTCGTTGCTCATTTTGGATAGATAATTATCTATTTCATGAATAATTTTATCCTTGGTGTTTATGTCTTTCACTAATTTTTTTTCTTTTTTGCACAATTGTTGATTCCAACACTACAACCTTCTTTAAGTATTCAACAATATTCATATACTTTAGTTCATACTTTTCCTTCTAGCTATATATAGAGGAATAACCCTCCACTGCAACTTTTTTTGCAATGGATCATTCTATCATATCCTGAGAAAAAAAACTCTTTAATCGAAACTGTATGTTGGACTGCACACATTTAAACTTGGAGATGTAGATGTTAAATCACCCATAAAAGGGAAATTATACTGAAGTGCCAATTGTTTATAAGGAATTTTTTCTATTATAGAAATATCATCATTACATGTTTCCATATATTGGTCCATACCTTCCTGATCCTTATCTTCATCCACACTCACATGTAAGTCCTCTACAACATTACCAGTTGTATCTTCAGCATGGAAAATTGTATCATGAATAATTTTATCCTTGGTGTTTATGTCTTTCACTAATTTTTTTTCTTTTTTGCACAATTTTTTATTCCAACACTACAATCTTCTTTAAGTATTCAACAATATTCATATACTTTATTTCATACTTTTCCTTCTAGTTATATATAGAGGAATAACCCTCCACTGCAACTTTTTTTGCAATGGATCATTCTATCATATCCTGAGAAAAAAAACTCTTTAATCGAAACTGTATGTTGGACTGCACACATTTAAACTTGGAGATGTAGATGTTAAATCACCCATAAAAGGGAAATTATACTGAAGTGCCAATTGTTTATAAGGAATTTTTTCTATTATAGAAATATCATCATTACATGTTTCCATATATTGGTCCATACCTTCCTGATCGTTATCTTCATCAACACTCACATGTAAGTCCTCTACAACATTACCAGTTGTATCTTCAGCATGGAAAATTGTATCAATAAAATTTTTGACACCTCCTACCGAAATCTCTTTCGGTTCTTCCTCAATGGTTTTATTTTGTTTTGATTTCCTAGTGTAAGTATTTAGAGGCCTTTTTTCAATAGCAGGTCAATATAAACCAATAATTTTTTGTAGTGTTCCAAGGAAACTAAACTTAACCTTGTTAATTTTACTTTCTTGCAGAGCATAATGAAATTTTTTAGCCAAAAGATGAGTAACATTTATGGTTGTTCCTTCAAACCAATGAATAACTAGCCTCATGAAGTCACTGGAAATATCAAGGTTACGATAATTCATAATTGTCTTAAGGATAACTTAAATCAAGGAATTGTTTATTCCTTGGGGAACATCTTGTGTTTTTAATCCATTCCTTAGAAAAAATAGTTCTTTCGCACATATTTTACTGGTCATTTCAATATTTTCTACCTTAGGGATTTTCTTGGAGTTAAATATTGCCCCTCCTCTACGTGGATTTTTTTTCTCTTGTAACCATATCAAGGTCCAACTTAATCCTCAGGCCAAATAATTTTAGTTCCATGACTTTATCATCATAATTTTCTATGGCATCATCTTTCTCATCATTTTGGAAATCAAACTGTCAAAATATATAATTATAAACCTTTGTTCTTTTTAGGATTTCTAGCATACTTGGTGTACAATTGTTTGTATCTCTCCATGTATCAGCACACTCTTTCATTTTTTTACTACGAACTTCTCTTGGGAACCATTTGTGTCAACTATTTATGAAGAAGAGGATGTTTCTATTTCAATTGAGGCCATCAATGTTTGGGGTCAAGGCACAATAGCTAAATGCACACTGAATGCAATAATTCACACTGCATAGACTGTGAGGAAATCATACTAAATGAAAGAATGCACACTAAATAAACCATGGCAAATGCATGTTGAATGAAAAAACGTGCGTTGAATAAACCGTGAGGAATTGATGGGAAAATGAGTTTTTCTCCTTTAACTTATTGCTTTATTTTTCTATAAATCCCTTTTATAAAGAAAATAAAATGTTATTAAGTGAATGAAATTGTTTATAAGGTGCTTTAACTTTGTTCCTTTACTCCTATATTTTCTCAGCCACAAAATAAAAATTTCAAATTTAATATTTAGATATAAGATACAATTTATTAAAATAACACTTTTAAAAATAGATCTGCAATATTTTGATGGAATTTAATATGGCCATCACTTCTTTCAAATGGGCATAATTGACCAAATTTAAATCATGCAACTGGTTATTCATAAATGATATTAAATGTCATTTTTGCGTTAAAATGGCACCCAAACCTTTTTATATTAAATTTCCTAACTACGTCACTTGACCTAATATTAAACTTAAAACCCTAACAAATATGTACAATACAGAAAAACCATAAGATAGACCCTGCAAACCATACGTGCTATCCATTTATCTATCCCTCTACAACATTTAAACCTAATTACTAACATTATAAGGTCATCCAACCTTAATTATAGGGTTCTAACAAGCGAACTACAAGTTTCAAATATTAAAATTCAATTTCAATATTTCTCAGTTGATCACGTTGTTCCCAAACATTCCTGGTGTGCATTTATTTAAGGCACATAAACACTGATATTTTCCCTTTGAAATACATGCATGTTGGAGTACTTTTTTAACAACACAAACATATATATAAAAATCTAAAAATAATTAATTATACTAATGTTACCTATGAGTAAAAAAATTCTCTCCAAGTTGAACATTTAATTTTTCCTTGAAATGAAGGTTGGCCGTGCATTTTTCTGAAGCAGAGAAAAACTACCTTGCTTCACTAAAATGCAAGCCCACACTTCATTTATTGGCCAATATGGTTGATTTAAATTGTAGATTGTTTATTTAAATATCTACACATTTTTATGTTGTTATATATTTACTTAGAGTTTGTTTCGAAATAAGAAATAAGAGCTAGTCATATTTGTCTCCATTCTCCTTACCTATTTATCTTCAAACCCTAACTAGGCCACTTGATTTAATCTTAAACATAAAACCCCCAAAAAATATATAGAATATAGGAAAACCATAAAATAGACCCTGCAAACCCTAGGTGTTATCTCTTTATCTATTGCTCAACAACATTTAATCTTATGTTCTCCTAAAATAAGGTCATCCACCCTTACTTATAGAGTTTTAACCAAGAAACTACAAGTTTTGACTATTAAAATATAAGTTTGACTTTTCTTAGTCCATCAATTTGTTCCCAAACATTCCTAGTGTGAATTTATTTGAGGCATATA
Organism: Pinus tabuliformis; assembly: GCA_031772625.1. Taxonomy (NCBI): domain Eukaryota; kingdom Viridiplantae; phylum Streptophyta; class Pinopsida; order Pinales; family Pinaceae; genus Pinus; species Pinus tabuliformis. The sequence goes on from CM062816.1 coordinate 1,426,361,956, forward strand.
ATTTATTCCTTTACCCTTCTAAATCCATGCCATTTGGAGTATTCTTGAACAACATCTTGTCCTGATGATGAACCACACTAGTTGGTTCGAAACACATTGACAAATGAATCTTGATGTGATTATCACCGAAAAAATCTCTTAGGAACATAAATATATATGTACAAAATGAAAATATTTAATTGTATTAATGTTACTTATGAGTAAAAAAGTACTCTCCAAGTGGAATCATTCAATTTGGCCTTGAAATGAAGGCTACGTATCCATTTTTGTGATGTAGGCCAAAATTACCTTGCTTCACTAAATTCAAGCCCAGGCTTTATTTATTGGGCAATCTAATTGATTCAAATTTTATATTTTATATTTAATGATTTTAAACACTTTTGAATTGTTACAACATTCTACATTTTTCTTCAACTTGTCTTATGTGAAAGTTGTGTATAATTAGGAAACATAGTTATGAAGGATATTTGTCAGACATGATGCAAGGTTATATCATAAGGTTAGGAATTGTCTAATTATGTCCCATTTCAAATTTCATTACCAAGAGTGTAATTGTTTTGGTCTGGGAGTGCATATTTGTTTCAACTATGATCATTGCCTGATATGATCAATTGTTATTCCAAAAAACTTGGATTTTTGTTTATAACATTTCCTTTATGAAAATTAATATGTTATGTTGCATAAATTTGTTTTATATTTAGGTTTGAATGATAATTATTGCACATTCAATTAAGTACAGGTCTCGTTTCACATCTATTTGAGCCACACAAACCTTGAATTTAACCCTATGAAATCAATCCAATTTGGCATATTATTGTACAACATAAATTTATATGTGAAAAAGTAAGGTTAATTATGAGTAATAAAGTACTCTAAAAGTTGAATCATTCAATTTTTCCTTGAAATGAAGGTTTGTCCTGTATTTTTGTGAAAGATGCCAAAATTGTATTGCTTCACTAAAATGCACGACCAAACTTCATTTTTCAGTGAATCTGATTGATTCAAATTGTAGACTATTTATTTAATTATTTTACACACTTTTGAATTATTATATATTTACTTTGACCCTTAAATAATTCTCCCTCAGATTTCATACAACATTCCAAGATTTTCTTCAACTTGAATTATGTGAAAGTTGTTTATAGGTTTTTCTTCAACTTTCTCTTGGGCTGAAAAATTGTCCTTTTAATTCAGAGAAATAGTTCCAACTCTTCACATTAATTGTGAATCAAGGTAGGTTTTTTTATTGCATTGCTACTACATAAAATATATGCAAGGGAAAATTATGACTAGTGCTAATGAATCTCAATATCAATCATTGTATTCACACTCTCAATGACTCAACACTCTAGTTGTTACACCCTTATACATTGTTCACACTCTCAAGAAATAAACATACAATGCAAAATAAAACCACTATGTCATACTATCACTCTTGTTCAAAAAAGAGAAGCACTCCTGGAAACCATTCTCTCAACAAATGATGAAACACACATTTAAATGAAATGAACACACCATCAAATTATAACAAGAATTAAATAACTTTCACACTAACAAAGGACCAGTCAAGGATCTATGTTCTTACAAAATACAGTGATTAGAATTATGAAATCATTAAAGTATTAATAAGACAAATAATAAGAATAAGACTACACAACACACAAGCTAGTCAATAGAAAGGTATGGCGCAACCAATGGTTGAGATTTCATTAATGAAACATATATGATTTAAATGTTGGTTCTCTCCCCCTCCATCAATGTCTATTTGTTTCTATATGTCTATCTCGTGCAAGCAAAGTGTACACTTCTTTATAATTTCATATTGCAATGATAAGATCACCATGAGAATCTCTCTATTCTCATGTGATCTAATTTGAGAATACACATTAACAATTTTATATGAATTCCCAAGATTAGGACAAAGTTTTAACAAATTTTCCAAATTACAATGATTATCAATAGAAAATCCTAATTGTTTTAGCTATGATCACCATAGACTTCTCCTTTGATAGTCGAACTATCTTTCCACCATATGCTTTCCAAATCAATGTTTATAACTAGTTGAAGGAGGTCAACATGTACAAAATGGATCTTCATGAGTAACAACAATTCTCAATGAGTCCTTGTCTTGTCCTTGGCGAGGAAAAACTGGAAAGTGTAATCCCCCAACAACATCTCAACAGACAACAAATCCTATAACAACTCAGTTGTCATTTTTACATGAAAAATTTCTTAAAATAGTAGTTCTCATTCCAAACTACAAGTATAATTGGATCATAAGGATGGCATATCAAAGAGACATTCCAAATTTGATAATGGTTGTTACAGTGTCATAGTATGATCTTGAGAATGAAAAAGGTAAAAAAAAATAGGAAAATAAGTGCAAAAATATGGAAATTTCACATCCCAATATCTCCCTCGAAGTTAAGTACCTACATGAACATATCTACATGATTTCATGTTGCAACATATCCATCCCACTTTACTCCAACTATTGGTTCTTGTGTAACAACAACATCTTCGACATGTTATCATGGAACAATGGTTTGGAATTATTCATCTTTCTTTCCAACTTAAGTTCCAAATGAAATAGTGGTTGGCCTTTCTTAAATTTCTTCTTCCAACACTTCGTTGCATCCATAACAAATCTTAACTGACATTAGTTATGCCACTTCTTCCAGTTTTTTAGTATATTATGTTTACTAGACTAGAGTTATCCTTTGACCATGGTAAATTGTTTCCTTAAATTCTAATTTTGCTCCCTTAATTTATTGATTTTGTTGAATAAGGAGGCTAGTTTTAGACTTACCTGGTAAAGAGACATATTCTTATTCCTTTTTTTTTTATCTTTTCCTCATTTTGTTGTTCCTCAGATTCCTTTGATTTAGGTGGTACAACATGAACTTTAGGTGTGAGGTTATGTTCTTTTAAAAATTCTTCTTCTTTGTCTTCATTTTCGTGTCCCTTAGACTCCTTTGGTTTTCTTGTATCAATACATTCCTGATATATTGGGGTGGTTTATGGTGTAACAATAATTACTCACACTCTCTTATTGGGATTCTTTCCACCAAATAGATTATTCAATTTCCTTATTTTCACGATAGTTTGTCCACGAGTAGATTTTTCAAATGCTTTCTTAAATTCCCAATCCATTTATGTTCCAGGAACCCCTGCTTCAGCTGATGTTATTCAAGGTGCCCCTATTTCAACAATCTCTACCTCATGCCCTTCTTCCTCAACAGGGCATCCATGATAACTATCTTTAGATTGTTCACCAGATATATCCATAGGCTCATTAGTTCCTGCTATTTTTCCTTAGGTAGAACCAACAAACGTTATACAAAACTCCATCTATTAGGGTCTGTGCGAAGGGGTCTAGGAGGTGTAACCACTCTTCTTTGTCTAGGAAGTGTAGGTTCTCTACGCTATCTAGGAGGTGTAACAATTGTATCTTCTAGTGTTGATTCAACACTTACCTTCTTTTCTTCACTTTATGGCTTCCTCAATTTTATAGTATACCTACGGGGGGTAATATTAGGTACAGAGGGAGGTACCCAATGGAATAATGTAATAATATGATGGGATATATTTAATAAATAAAGTGGTTAACCCACATTATATAAGGGAACAAAAGTAGTTAGGGAATAATGTGATAAGTCCATTTTAATAGATGTATGGTACTGAGAGACCCATGGTAATTACCCATGGTATTGTATGTATGAAGCCTATATAGAGGCTAGAGACTCCCCATTGAGGGATGTCAAGTATTGGTTTTGTATTGACAAGCGATGGCTTGTGGAGTGATCTCCTTCCTTAAGGAGTAATTGTATGGTGTTACCCTACCTCAAGGGTTTTATTAATATATATCTAAAGCTTTTATACTTGTTCTAGTATTTCTCTTGGTATTATTTATAGTTATTGGGATTATTTGCAGTTATTGGGTATATTTCCATTATCATATATTTACATATCAAATCCATTTAAAATTTCCTATTTTTAACTGTAGTTTGTACAGGAGTATATTTTTCAGGTACTTTCTTAGATTCCCTGGGAATTTCTATTTCAGGAACCCTTGCTTCATCTAACGTTATTCCAGGTGCCCCAGTTTTAGCAGTCTCTTCCTTAGGCCCTTCTTCGTCAATAGGGGATCCATGATAAATATCCTCATATTGTCCACTCTGTATATCCAAAGGTTCTTTAGTGCATGCCCTCTTTCCTTCACTAGATGTACCAGAAGTTGTTCTTATAGAACTCTATCTTTTACTATTTCTACGACAGGGTCTAGGAGGTGTAACCACTCTTTTTTGTCTAGGAAGTGTAGATTCTCTTCTCTGTTTGGGAGGTGTAACTGATTTATATTTTGGTATTATTTAAACAATTACCTCATGTTATTCACTTTCTAGCTTCCTCAATTTCCTCTTTTTCACCACGTTTTTTTCAAGAGTATATTTTTCAGATACTTCCCTAGATTCCTTGTTTATTTCTGTTTCAAGAACCCTTGCTTCAGCTAGTACTATTGTAGCTACCCCTTTTTAGGAAATTGTTGCCTCAAGCCATTGTTCCTCAATAGGGAATTAATGATAGGTATCCTCAGGTTGTCTATTGAATATATCCACAGGTTGTTTACTGCATGCTCTTTATCCTTCAGCAAATGTACTAGTAGACATTCTTATGGAACTGTGTCTCTTATTATTTCTGCAATGGGGTCTAGGATGTGTAAATTCTCTTCTTTGTCTAGTAATTGTAACTTCTAAACCTTGTGAAGGAAGTGATATTGCTCTATCATCTAGTATTGTTTCAACACTTACCTCATGTTCTTCACTTTCACTTTCCTTTCTTTCATTTATTGGTGCTTGTTACTTTGCCAACAAACTAGTCCATGTGCTTCCCTACTATTCTAGTGAATTAATTATAATTAACTTAATGAGTGCATAGTTGGTTAAGCAACTCTTTCGATTTTTTGGTATACGCACCACCTCTTCCATCTATTGTAAATATTTTATCAAATAAAAGGGAAATTTTATGAGTTGTCCATTACAAAGGTGCCCATAACGTAAAATGATAATTGAATATTATCCCAAAATGTTCCCCACAAGTAATGGACTTCTAAATAAAGAAATCAACGCCATCCCAAGGTTAAGGGAGGGATGTTCTATCAATACCTCTCCCTTTGCTCCTTACCTCCTCTCCTGCTATAACAATGTTGAAGTAGCTATTGGAACTACTATTTTCCTTGCAAACTAGTGAGCCCATGTTTGAGGTAATGCTATCACCCTAGCAGTAATTTCCTTTGTAAAAAAATTCTAAATCCTGTAACAGCTGAATGATGCTCCCGTAGAGCCTGTGTGAATTCCATAGCAGTATCTTCAATGAAACCCTAGAACTTCTCAAGGTATACTAACCACCTTGCATTCCTAAATATTTCTAAGGCTTCTAGATGGTGTAGTGACACGTCAGTGGATTGTAGTTCATGATGGACTGCCAATCCACCCATGGTTGTTTCAAGGACTTACTACTTAGAGAATATTATAGGGTGACATTTGGTCAATATGGACACTCAGGTGGAAAATATCAATGGAATGAAATTTGGCAATGGGTAGGGAATAATTAAGATTACCCTTTCAATGAATTCAGGTTTTCAATGATAAATGAAAACTACCAAGAATGATTTCTAGGTAGTCACATTGATTTCCAACAATGATAGAAGGAGTAAGGATAGAAGTGGGTAATTATTGATTTAGGATACATGTATTGTGCGTCTGCTACATGGTAATTACCAAAATTTTCTTACTGTAGTCTCCTCCCACCAACTTATTTACAAAAGTTTTGCTTGGCATATGTAATAGAAAAATTCATATCCAATGCCATAATGAGGACAAAAATATGATGTTATAGAGGAAGCTACAAAGGAAGCTAAAATGAATGCTAAAAATAATTCCACAACTAGGATCTAACAAGGATGTTACACATGAAGATATATACGAAGCTACATCGAGAGCTAAAGACAAGGCTAAACTGGGTGCTATAGACGATGCTAATGTGAGAAATAAATAACATCGACTTTAGTGCTCACTATATGTGATCAGCATCAAAAATTATAAAATTAGGCCCATCCTGATAAATAATGTTTATTTTTTCAAAATGGTGGAGGAAAAAACACTAAAATAGTCGATGGAAGAAAAAGAGGGAGTTAAAGAGGAAGCTAATCACAGGGATTTGTTGTAGTGTATGGAAGAAAATGGGATCTAAAATGTTATACAGTTTGACCTATCATTCAAGTATAGATAAACATACTAAAGTAGTGAACATGACTCTTGGAAATTTGTTGAGAAGCTTTAGTGGTGAAAATACTAACCAATGGGATATGGTCTTTGCATAGGTAGAGTTTGCATACAATGACTTGGTAAATAGATAAAATGGTAAGATTCAATTTCAGATTGTTTATGGACAATCACCAAAAGGTATTGTGGACTTGATACAATTACCAAATTTGGAGGAAAGGAATAATCATGATGCAAGTGATTTTGCACACAACATGCAAGAAATGCATGAATGGGTGAAAAAAATATTGCAACAATGTAATTATGGATATAAGGAGAAGGAAGATTTGAAATGAAGGGAGAATATTGCTATAGAAGGAGAGCTAGTAATGGAACATCTATGGAAAAGAATATTTCCTAGGGGTACCTATAGCAAGTTGAAATATAAGAAAATAAGCCCATGCAGAATTCCTTGAAAAAATTGTAAAAAAACCTATAAGATAGAGTTGTCAAGAGACTTGAATATCTCTCTAATATTCAATGTGCTTGATCTATATGAGTTCCATTAAGGAGAGAGTAATGAATACATATGTGCATGTACTAGGTGGAATGAAAAATTACCAGTTAAACCCATTGAAGAAGTGGAAGAAATTATGGTCACAAGGGTTGGAAAGAAGACCTGCCCAAAGGGAGTATCTAGAGTATTTGGTCAAATGGAAAACCAGAGGACATGAATATGGATCATCGGTGAGAGAAAAAGAGCTAGCATTCCTATGAGGTTCAATTATCTCATAAGTAACTACCACATGAGCTAATATCTCATTCTTACCAAGGGTGTTTGATGCAGGATCATCTTTCACCTCAAGCAATCCTCATCAACCCAAAAAAATAAAATATTTGAGTTTGTAATGTAGGAAAATAAGTGTTGCCACTCCCATGTATTTGAGTCTCTAACACTATTCATATGTTAGTTGTTGATAGACATAGTTGATAGTTGTTACTACTCCTATAGTTATGCCTTATCAAAGTGCTTCATAGAAGATGATTACTTTTGAGTTGCTGACACTCTTAGGATGATGTACTGATACTCATATTGTGTGATTTGTTGAAACTCCCAAAGCTAATGGTTGTTGCTACATGCCACCACTATCATACGTTCCACGAGAACATGATGTCAGTTACCAAATCTTAGACATCCACATAACTACAAGCAATCAAATTAATTCAGTTCTGGAATATGAAGAGGTTAGTAGCATGGGAAACAAGTTTTTTCAACTGAAATGCAAAGAGATCATCATCTTGTGAAATAAATTGTTGGAAAAAAGATGAAAATGAGCTTTACTTCTAGCGCTTGGGTTTTGGTGTTTGGCTACTATGGGTTTTGGGGGTGCTTTCACCTATTGCATAATTTGGAGAGGGTAATTTGACTACTACATGGTATTCTTATGCTACCACATGTAAATTTCAAGCACTCTATTGACTCTATAATGAAATTTGAGTTCTTGTTTGTAGGCACTTGGAGGCACTAACCTCTGCAGAACCTATCTCGGAGAATTTACTAAGTGTTAGCAAATAGTGACTGGAAAAAAGACTGTCCACGAGGGAACCCAATCTAAAGAAGGTGTGAGCTACCCACATAGGGGAAACCAGCTTATGATGTCCATGTTTGAGAGATTCCAGCGAAAAAAAAAACCAAAAAAGACCCCACTTAACACCAACCACAAATTAAAACCACTAAAAAGACCAAAGAAGACCTGATGACTAGGAACTTAGAAAAAGAAATTAAGCCTGCTAGGTGTCAGCAGGTGGCGGCGTTTCCTCCACAATGAGACACCCGTAAGAATATGGGTCATCGTTGGCTTACTGTTGGCCACTGGTCATGGTGTCCTGCTGCTCTTCTCCATCTGGATTGTTTGTCCCATCTGCCTCCTCCCCATTACCACCTGGGGTGTTACTCATCCTGTTCAGTGCTTCTGGGTTGGAGTGAGCTGTGTCCGTCCTGTTTCGAGCATCACCTTGTGAGTTGTTCCACTTGCTACTTCCTGTCATGTTCAGAATGATGCTAGCTGGGGCTAAATTGCGTTGTGGCTCCTCCCTGAAGGCAATAGAGATGGTGGCAATGATACAGGGGCGGTCCAGGGTGCATCTAAATTGGAATTGGGAGGAGTGAGAGGAGTTCATAATTAGATCATAGTCATATTCAGGGTGCTGAGTTTATGCCATATGCCTTCGTCCAAGTCTATGGGCCTACCCCCTTCCATTGCAGGTGATGGGAAAGCGACCCCTGCTTTGAGCCGTGTTCGAAGGTGAGGAGGAATCCACTTGAGCCGAGTCAGGCGAGCATAGTGAGGGAGGGTGGATTTCTCTCCCTCAACTACTTCCCCTGCAGCTTCTCATTTTGTGCCTGAGGCAACGCATATTGGCTTGGTGAATATCAGTTCGCTGGGTGCTTGGAGGAGCTGGAGACGGGGTGGAGTGGCTTGAGAAGACAAGGGAGTGAGGAATACGAGTGCCTGAGGTAGAATTGAGGGTTGGAACAACAATTCTGTAATAGAAGAGCAGGTTATGAGAGAAATGGGCATCGTCAATTAACTGAATGGAGCAGAGAAGTTGACATCTCCCCATGGCTGTTCTGGAGCTTGGTTGTGCTGCTGTGGGAAGGCAATTGCAGGTGAGAGGAGGTAGAGCAGTGGGGGAATGAGGATTATTGTCCATCTTAAGGTCCAGAACGAGAAGTAGGTGGCCTCGGCTCTCTCCCTCCATTAATGATTTTTGGCTTTCAGGCTTCATTAGATCGCCATAAATTCTGGTGGTGAGCATCTCGTTAGTAGTGCGAGAGGCCATGTGGCCATACCGCTTCCTCGCTCAGATGATCCTCATTGTGCCTTCACCATTAATCACTTGCATCCAGGGATTCTACATCTCTTTGCACCATATTGATGCATTCTTGTATATGAGAGCTATCATTTAAAATGTTAAGCAGTCCAACAATTAAGACTTGATCGCTATTCACCCCTAGATTTGCTAGGATATTTGCCACTTTATTGCTTTCCCATTTGGTATGTTGGAAAGTTATATCTCTATTCATGATGAGCCATTTTTTAATGAGTTATAAATGCTCCGCTAATCTCCAACTACTTGCTACCTTGTGGGTATGAGTACCTTGTAGAATGCGATTGACTATGGTTATAAGAACTTATGATTCTTCTTCAATTATTATAGGAAAAAAACCATGTTTCTGGGCCAACCATAGTCCCTACCATAGTCCTTCCAATTATGCTGATTTGTTTGTATCCCATCCTATCGACCCATAGAATATTAGAAGAGGTATGCCATCATGATCCCTGAAGATTCCTCCATAACCTACTTTACCTGGGTTGCCTTTAGAGGCTCCATCAAAGTTTAGTTGTACAATTCCATGGGAGGGAGGTTGCCAATGACTGGAAGTGATGTTACTTTGAGTGTTGTTGTTAGGGTGCTTAATGATCTGGGAGATACAAAGGTTTCAATTCTCCCATATGTTCTTCTCTTGAGGCACCGTGGGAAAGTCGTCTTCCTTCCAGTTCTAAAGAGTTAAGGTTTCCTATAGATTGGTGCAAAAGTTGTTCCATAGGGCATCCAGAGGAGTGTACTGATTCTTAAATATTCTTCTATTTCTTTCTTTCCATAAAGTCCAAACAAGTAGGCCTGGGATAATTTTCCAAAGTGAATTTAGTAGCCTGCTTTTGTAAGGATCAACTATCCAATTTCTAATGGTGTTTGTGATATCTTCTGGTACTGTACCCTTCTTTTGACATCTGAATTCAATTTTTTCCCATAGTTTGGTGGCAAGATGGCATGTGTTCATAAGGTGTTGGATTGTCTCTTCCTGTTGGCTACAATTGGGGCATTGAGAAGGCCCATTGAAGCTTTTCTTCCTTAGATTGTCCCAAGTGAGAATCCTTTTGTGACATAGCAGCCATAGAAATGTTGATATCTTAGGTCAAATACCCAGAGACCAAATTTTCTCCCATATTGGTTCTTTTCCATCCTGCTGGTTCATCAAGATATTGTACACATTTTTTGTGGTGAATGTCCTATGTGGTGTATATCCCCATCGTAGGATATCCTTCTTGTCTAAGAATTAGATTTTCCTATTCATGACTTCTGTATCTAGTGCATTATGTATTTGCTCTGTTCGGTGTTTTCATATTTGAGATGAAGTTAGCCATTACCTGTATCCTTGATTAAGGTCTGGGGACCAATGTTGATTGACTGTTTTCTTCTGTTGCATTTCCCATTCCTCTGCTTGTGGAGGTTGAAACTCATTGCTTAGCCTTGGTCTTCGATTCCAAGATTCCATCTAGAATCGGGCATTACTTCCATCTCTGATTTCCTAGAAACTATGTTGTTGTACCATGGTGTTATGTTGTTTTGTTGTATTCCAGATAAGAGATCCCTTTTCGGTGGGAAGAAGTCTGATTAATTCATTTGGGGGCCTATTGTTTGCATATTTGGTGGTCCATAGTGTTTCCCAAGGTGTGTGTGGCACTGATAGCCATTTCCACCATATCCTCGCTCCCATGACATAATTGCTATGTTGAGGGTCTCGGAGGCACATTACTCCATATTTTTTAGGTAGGTAAAGATTCGTCTACTTGATCAATGCCCATTTTCTATTTTGGCTTGAGGATCCCCAGAGAAAGTTGTGTTGTAGGTTTTTGATTGTTTTGAGCAGCCACTTTGGTGTTGTTAACACAAAGAAAAGGTAAAGAGGCATTGATTGTAACACAACTTTTACCAGTACCAGACGGCTAGCAATGTTGAGGGCTCTATAAGTCTAAGAAGAAAGGCGCCCTTCTAGCTTTTCAAGGAGCAACTTCCATGAGGCATGCTTGATGGTTGAGTTAGTCAAGGGTGCTCCTAAATATTGGGATGGAAGAGAGGCTTTGGGGAACCCAAGGATACGAGATATAGAGGATTGAGTGGGAGGGGGGTATGAAAGAAGAAAATTTGGGATTTAGCTGTGTTGATGCTGGCTCTAGAGGCTTCCGAGTATTCATCAAGCAGGGATTTAATTTTGAAGGCTTCTTGAACAGATGAGTGTCCAAATAGCATATTGTCATCTACAAATTGTTGATGGGTGATGGCTGGGTAGTCATGGATAGAGATTCCTTTGATCTACTGCATATGAAGAGAACTCTTAATTAGACGACCTAGCCCTTCATCCATTAACACAAAGAGAAAGGGAGAGAGAGGATCTCCTTTTCGTATGCCTCTTGAGGGCTAGAAAGGGCGAGAGGGAATGCCATTCACTAGAATGGAGAAGAAAGAGGAAGAAATCATATTCATTATCCATCTGACCCAGGTAGGAGAGAAACCAAAGGCTATGAGCATTCTTTTCATGTAATTCTAGCTTAATTTGTCAAAAGCTTTTGAGAGATCAATTTTGAGAAGCATACCTACTTTTTTGCTATGCTTTAAAGAATGGATTATCTCATGAGTGAGAATGATGCCGTCAATAATTTGTCATCCTTCTACATATCCCAATTGTTCTGGCGATATTAAAAGGGGTAATAATGGTTTCAGGTGAGAGGCTATAACTTTGGATATTACTTTGTAGATAACATTGCAGAGAGCTATTGGCCTGAATTTATCCGGAGTCATAGAATGCTCTTCTTTGGGTATGAGTGCTATGAAGGTAGCATTTAAAGATGGAAGCATCCAATGTAGAGTTCTAGATTCTTCTACCACTTTCCAAACATCCATTTTGATGAGTTCCTAGAATTTGTGAAAGAAATTAGAAGTGAATCCATCTGGTCCAAGAGCTTCCCCTCTTTGAGCTGATTCATTATTGTTTCAACTTCCGAAAGCGTAACCGGTCTTAGTAGAAGTTGATTATGTTCCTCTGTAATAATTTTGGGGATATGATGGAGGATCCTTTCTATTGCAGGTTGTCTATTAATTTGTGGTTCTTGATGCACGCTTTTGAAATGCTGAAGTAGTTCTCTTTCAATGTCCTCGTGTTGTTCCATCCTTTCCCCCTGCTGATTCTGGAGTTGAGAGATATGATTGTGCATTCTTCTTTGAATGGTGGTGCAGTGAAAGAATCTTGTGTTCTGCTCTCCCTCTTTTAACCATCTTACTCTGGATTTCTGCCTCCAAAGGATCTCTTCTTGCTTTCTTCTTTTATCCAGTTGCTTCTGTAGGCTCTGTTCTTTTTCAGTTAAAGTTTCCATTCTACCACCTATTATTATAGTTTGCTGGACTTCCATCATTTCTTGAGCCAAAGCTTTTTGGGCTTGGAAGATATTTCCATAGTTCGTTTGATTCCAATGTTTGATATGTGCTTTGAGCTGTTTGAGCCATTGTTGAAATTGGTACATTTTTTATCCCTCTGGGGGTTTGAAGCTTTTCCAAACGGAGGTGACCATATGACTAAAGTCTGGGTGGGTAAGCTAGAATGCTTCAAAATGGAAAGGTCTTCTGGCTTGGTTGCCAGGTCTTTGCCATTGTAGCGATATGGGCCAGTGATCTGATCCTGAAAGTGGAAAAATTGAGGCAGTGAAGTCTCCTCCTATATGAATTGCATTGTCAGATATCAAAAATCGATCCAACCTTGAGGAAATTTGCTGCAAACTTGGTCTTTTATTATTCCAAGCATAAATTTTGTTGTTAAATGGTAGATCTATGAGCCAATTATTTTTTATGAAATCCTTGAAGTGGTTGCTTGCCTTTTCTAGTCTAGCTCGGGAGCCATGCTTTTCTTCCATCTTAGTGATCAAATTAAAATCACCTCCTGTAATCCATAGAGGATGGGTTCTAGTTGAATTGATTCTTTCAATTGTGCTAAACAGAACCAGTTTGTTCGCTCTATCCTGAGGGAAGTATACATTGGTGAGGTGTCCATGTATATTGGTTCCAATAATGTGAAAAGTTGCTTGAATGAGATTATGGTTCACATGGAAGTCAGTGAGGGAAATTGCTTGGGTGTTCCATGCTATTGCTAGTCCTCCTGAAGCTCCTGAAGCATCTACCGCCATTGACTGGCTTCCTTGCCAGGCTTTTGCTAGAATGGTACCTATGGTAGTACTGTTACATTTTGTTTCTTGCATGAAGAATATGTAAGGTTTCTCTTGTTGTATCATGTTTTTGATCATTCTGTATTTCACAGGGCTATTTAACCCTCTTAAATTCCAAGATGTGTGCTTCATGATTCAATATTGGGTAACGACCTATAGTACTTTGTTAATTGGGAGTATCTTCCTGACTCCACCAACATTTCCCCAATGATGATGGTTCTTTGCAGGTCTATCTTTCTTCCTCTTTTCTTGGTATCCTTGGGAAGATTTTTCCCATCCCAATGACTGCCTAGCTGTATCCCTAGTGTTCGCTGCTGGTGTGCTCGAGAGAGGATCACCTCCAAGCTTTCTAGCTATCTGTCTATGATTTTATCAAACTCTTTCTATTTGCAAGCTTTCTCAAGACCAAATATGTCCAGATCCCCAATGTCAATACGTTTGGGCTCACTAATTCCTGCTAGCAAGTCATTTGGATGGATTGGTTCGTGGTAAGAGATGGCCATTTCCATTCCATTGAGTTTCGATTCAGATTCCTTGGTGGGTTTGGGTATTGGGTTAGTCATGGTCTGAGAGGGCTTTGGATCTTTCCGAGAGACTGAGGGCTGAATGATTGTTGATGACCGGAGAATATTTTCACTTTGGGCAGGGGGTTCAACGTCTTTTGAGGCGGACGGAGCTAGGATATCAAAGCTATTGCTGGTGGAGGGTAGGGTTGAGTTAGCTGTGGGAATTTTGGATCCAAAGGTGCATCTTTTGTGATGCTTTTTCCGAGTATTGACTTTGGTGAATCCATCCTCATCGGTCTTTTCAGGAGAGGTTTGGGTATGGGGAGTGACATTTAGGGGACAATCAAGGAAAAGATAACCATGTGCATGGCATTTCCTACATCGAAAGGGAACATGTTCATAGTCTATTGGCTGAGTCCATTCAAAATCATCGTGATAGAGACTTACCGAATCCGGGAGTGCCTTGTCGAGATGCATGTAAACACAAATGCGAGCATAGGAGGTGTATCTTCATAGCTTCGTTTCTTTGGCTATCTTGATGAAGTTCCCCAGACCATTTCCAATGTCTTTTAGAGATTCTTCATCCCAATATTCTAGTGGAAGGGAATATAGGCAGATCCAAATAGGTGCCCAACTGAAATCTTATTTGTCTAGATTGAATCATTCTATCCAGTCTCTAAGATACAATCCAACGGAGTTGAAGGATTAAGGTCCTCTGTCTAGGACTTGATTACAGTCTTCTATGTAGTTAAAGATAGCCATAAAGAAGCCTTTGGGTCCAAGCTGCAAGGTTACATGGCCCTTGGGTTTCCATTTGGCTGCAACCCATCCTTGCAGGGCTTTCTCTGTTGGCCAGAAGCCAATAAATTTCCCTATGAGAGCGTGGTCCTTCATAAGTTGGATTTGGGCATTGATCTTATGCCTAGGTAGTTCTATCTTAGGTCTCTCCACTGCAATGGGCTTGCAGGTGGCCAAGGTGGCTTTGGGAATCTCACTGTTCAGTGCTAGATTATTTTACTACTGAGTAGGAGGTAGTGCCTCTATGTCTTGTGGTGCTTTTTGTGTCCCTTGTTCAGTTGAGTCAGTTTGCTATACTCTGTTTGTGGGTTTTGCATGTCAAAATCATGTTCAACCTCATGTTGAAGCTATATCTTGCTATTGCCGCTTGGGTGAGGCTTTGCAGCCTCCCCTAGAAGGGGACCCATATCAATGGACCCAAATGCTAGGTTCTGTGGTTGCCACAGAAGCTCAGATTTTGTAGGTCTGTTGTTGTTCAGAGATGGTCAAATGCTGTGAAGCTCATTCGAAACCCTAAGTTGTGCCCTTAGAATTTTAACAACAAATTCATAATTATAAATGCATTTGAATTCTATTTGATTTCTCATGGGTAAGTTTAAAATTACTCCTTTCTTATGTTGTGTGATTTACTCATTTGAATTAATTAATACAATATCTAAAATGAAATGGTTAGGGTTGTGCACTCTGTAACAATGATTCTAGTTCTATACTTTGTTGTGAAATCTACAAAAGCCTAGATTGTGTCATCTCCCTTATTTATCACCTTCCCCTTTTCCTCCTCCCCGTGATTCATTTCCTATTTTCAAATAAATCTCTCTAATTTCCATCATTTTCTTTCACACCATTACCTCTTGAATATATTTATCTTCCTGCATCTCTCTATTTCCCTCCCCGCTTGGCTCTCTCTTTGTCTTTCCGCAAATTTTCATTTTATGCCTATATATATTTCTTCATCTTATATGTTGGGTTATTCTTTCCAGAGGCGCACCTCTTTTCTAATGTCATGATACTTTCCCCCCTCCTTCATAAATCTTTCCACTCCATTTTTGTTTCCTTTTCATTGCCCCTTCTTTATAATTGGTCTTTCCTTGCCTTCCATTATTCTCCTTTAATCTTTAGTTAATATCCCTCTCCATCCACTATATTCTATTTTTTTTTTCTTTTCATTTAAACCATTTTAATTTTATTAATTAATTTTTCCTACTCTTTACCTTTTTAATATTACATTATTAAAAATTAAAAAAAATTGTTGTTGTTGTTGTTGTTGTCAACTGATTTTGACCTCAATTTAAGAATTTTACTTTTTCCCCTTTAATCTTGTACTTTCTTTCCATGTTATATTTTCCTTCTCACTCTCATATAATTATTTAAAAATGTTATTTTTTCCATGAGGATGGGCATAATCTCTTCTTGAAAATTTAAACATTTCATCTTGCTTACACATAATTCAACCGCAAAAGTCTATTTACAAGATGAACAATTGTGAAAAACATGCATTCAAATTTATTTATAATTTGTTTAATCTATGTTTTTAATATAATATACCTAAAATTATATATATATATATATATATATTATATAAAGACATATGATTTTATATAAGGAGTGAGCAAGCTTAGTAAAAAAGTTTATTATAGGTATTAAGTTTTTAAATGCAATATTTGTATTTCTAATTATATGTTAACTAATTAAATTTATTAAGTTTTTACATGTTTATTAATTATATGTTGTGAAATATTATGGTCACCAATATGAATCATTGTTATTTAAGTTTATTTTAATATGATATGCATATTAAGATTTTTTACTTGAAAATTTTGTTTGTAATTTTTTATAAAAATAAAATTACGATATAATAAAATCAACTCAATTGATTTAATATTCTTATTACTTTTTTAATCTACCCCATATTTTGTTTTATTCTTATCATTTTTTATTTTAACACTTCATTTTGTATGCCACTAAAACATTTCCTCCATAGGTTGTGGAGTGTCTTTTGGCCCAAAAAAATTGACATTGTGTGAAAATAATAAATCTTTTTCCTTTTTTTACTTGAACTCTTTCTATTGTAACACGTTTCATTTTTATTTTGAAATTTTTTTGAAAAGTATTTAACATGTAATAGTTCAAATTGTAGTAAATGTAAGTAATGAGACACAAAGGGTCTGTGCTATTTAATGATCATTGATCGTCTCTCATGATGTTGTTTATTTGTGCCCTTATGATTGTTATGGGCAAATTTAGTGTTTCTTCAAACAACTAACCCCTAGACCTAGTAGCAAGTCTTGAACAATAGTTAAAGTAATTCCATTGCTTTTCCTATAGCTAACAGATAAAAGAAAGAGGAGCGAAAGAACCAACCTGTGTCTCTCGCTCGATCCCTCTTTCCTTTGACTGCTTTCACCACTCCCTTCTATAATTAACTCACTTGAAAGGTACCTACACACAAGCCGAGACAAAAAAACCATCAAAGCATACATATCGATTTGTTAAATAAACATATTATAGAATCGAAAGTAGAATATACATCACATAACACTTGAATGGGAAAAAGCATAGAACTCTTTATTCATAGAAGGAAAGATTACAACCCATGTAGATGCATGTCCGATTCAGTTTCATCCTTCTAGCTTCAAACCCTTCCCTCCTCAAGAAACAACAATTTTACATGATAACATTACTCTCTCTACTCATCTAATTCAAACAACACTTAGCTCAAGAAGTTCCAACCTCCCCAAGCCTTTGAATTCTTGGTCCATTTATAGCTAAATGGAGGAGATTAGGCCATTAGTGGTCCTCATGAATGCTTTGCCATAATTGGGAAGTGGTCACATGGAGGAAGGCATAATGGATTAAGGTTCATTCATCCTCTTCCTCATCCAAAAGCGAGCTCCAATCCATCTGGAAACTTCCAGAAGCACCCATTGGATGAGGAATCCAATGGATTCATTTAAAAAATTCAATGGATCTTGCTCATTGTAGGTAGAACAAAGGCTAGGTGCGATGCATAACACTTAGACAATGCAGTTCCAGCAATGCATTTCAGCCTGATAAAGAGCCATCTGCGTTGATCTCTCTAGGGGCATCTTTTGGATGAATGGTAACATGAAACTCTTGGGAGGTAAGCATGATGTAGGTCAACTTCATTAGGGAATGAAAACAACTGAATTAGGGATTGATGGACCCTAATAATACAGATCTGGAAGTCGAGATTGATGTGCCCAAATTTTCCTATAACAATTGCACCCTAAAGCATGAAGTCGAAAATAAACACATCGAGTGAGATGCTTTACCACTTGGAGAGAAGGCTTCGAAACGGAAGGAGACCTGCATCAATTACAATACATATATCATGATACTTTGATTTTTTCTCATAATTTTTAGTTGAGGGAAGGCATACCCATGCTCAGCTTTATAAACTTTCATTACATGTACAAATATAGTCGTCTATAGATGTAGACCCATGAAAGGATGACCATGAATGTAAGGCCATTGTACATTTGATATTGTACACCTGAAAATATATATCGTAGCCCAAATGGATGAAGCTAGATCTGGGGTCTTCAATCTCATCCAATCTTTCACTCAAGTACAAGTCTAACCATGTGAATAGATGACTTGAAGTCGAACATGGAGGGACATCATTTGATTACCAGCCAATGATGTGAGCCGTTAACAGACGCGAGAGGAATCACCGATAATGATAATTACCCTCAAGGTATTGTAGTACATTTCACATGGTGTGAATAAATGATTTGATGCTGAACACCATACAAAGTCTTTTGGTCAAAGGCCTTTGATGTCAACCTATCGTCAGAAGCGAGAAACCTGCCATTAATGTATGCAAGCCTCAAGGTACTGAAGGGGTGTTTCTAAGTCAACTTCTTGGATGATGTGCTGATGTCGACAAGAAGCGACTCGTTAGAGGAGGGCCTTGATGTATCCCACATCAACGACACGAAATGAGGTAAATGATTTTTGAGATGAAACATTGACTGATGACACAAGGTTCAAGAATGGTGGGCATGAAAATGAAGGTTTACTATATTGTAAGGATGAAGTTTTGAATTGGATGACTTCTATTGAACATATCGGCGACACTGAAATGGATTGGTAGGATTGACCCAAAACAAAGCAATGGATGTTATGATAGACCAACAGTGTGATAACCATCAAGCTGAATGACCGAACCCATATAATCATGGTGATGAAGTGAAAGTGTCATGTTCAAGAGTGACCTACTACCATAAAGTGTTCCCAGCTTTTCCCATTTTCCCCAGTCATTTCTGACTAGTACCTCTTTATTTTTAATCAAGATTGAGGAGGATAACATATGCTTGTTGTATAATTCCACCCTTCGGGTGAATCCATCACTATTTGATGTTTTAACGAGTCTAGCGAAGGTGAAACTCGATCTTGTCTAGATGGAAAAGTTTGTCACTATTTAATGTTTTTAACCAGTTTAACAACAAAGATAACACGGTCCTTTTCACATTTAGAGAGTCTGAAAAGGGACTAAAAGAAAACTCCACAAGTTCTTTTTCATACATTTGTCTCTCAATCCTGAAAAAGCATAAAACAATACAAGGGAGAACCTATTGATCATGTTTGGTCAACGAGTACCTTTTTCATAGTTAATCTATCTCAGCCCGAAGAAGGGGTAAAACTATATTGAGTAGATATCGATTCTCATCCATTAACGAGCTAGAAACGACAAGCGCTTGACAATATTTTCATATTTAGAGAGTCTGAAAAGAGCTTAAAGAGGACTCCATTTTGAGGAGCGAGTGGTGTTTAGGATAGCAACTGGTTCCGGTGATGTGGGAACTTCTCAAAACATGTTGATTTATGCGAAGAGGCTGGCTAATAAGACCACTCATTGAAATTGTTCCTCAAAAAAGAGTAAAACAACCAAGTGAAAGTGTATGATCAGCCAAAGGGATGGTGGCGATGGGATGAAAGCAACCAAGGCTCATCTGACGAAAAAGTCTGATAGAATGACAATCACAAGGGTTAAAATGGAAATGGGTTTATTTTTACACAAGATTGAACCAGAGGGAACTATGCTTGGATTAGGTTTCATGTTTACACAAGCTTGAAACGAACAAATTGTGCTTGGTTTTAGTTTCATTTTTGCACAAGCTTAAAATGAAAAACTATGCTTGAATTGGTTTACATGCCCCCAGCATGATGAAAAGGAGAGTCTCCCATAATCAGATGGAAGTTGTTGTGGTGAAGTAGGATGGTTATCCAACATGTTTTCGGCTTCATCTAGATAGACAAAGGTGAATGGGGTGATTCCCTTCACATAACCTACAAGGAAACTTAACTTTACCACTAGGTGAATGCCCCCCAAGCTTCATTACGTTCACCTAAGTAGACTACTCATTGTTATCAAGTGGATGGAATGAAGGTTCTTTTACGAGATCAAGTGAAAGACTTGACTGGGATTTTAGGAGATCTACTCAAAGACTCAACTTGGAACTTTGCTCCAATGGACCTTGTTTAATTTTTTAATGAGCTTGACGCAAGATAAGGAACTATGCTCATATCCTCCGTTTCATTTTTTAACGAGGTTGACACAAGACCAAGAACTATCCTCATGTGTCTGTTTCATTTTTTAATGAGGTTGACACAATAAAAGAACTATCCTCATGCTCCTTATTTCATTTCTTTAATGAGGTTGACACAAGACAAAGAACTATCCTCAGACCCTTGTTTCATTTTTTAATGAGGTTGACACAAGACAATGAACTATCCTCAGACCCTTGTTTCATTTTTTAATGAGATTGACACAAGACAACGAACTATCCTCAGGTTCAATCACAACTCATAAGAGGTCATGAAGGAGAGATCTGGCTCTAATGCCCCCAATACATGATGTACAACATCACTGAATTGATCGTTAATTGATTGAGGTATGGAACAAGTTGTGACATAAATAACCTATGGCGGGGATGATACCATTGGTATAAAAGGACCACTTGGGGAATATGGGTGACTAGGAGCTATATTTGGATCGGAAAATGAAGGCTGGTCAATGGTGACAATTCTGCCTTCATGTGGGAAACAAATCACTCGAAAGAGTGTTGAAACAATAGCTCCCATGTCATAAATATAGTTGTGCCTAAGAAATAAATTGTAATATAAAGGTCTTGGGACTAGCATCATGTTTACATAAATGGTTTTTCCTCCCAAAGTAGTAGGTAACTGAGGGAGGATCCCTAATGGTCTACTGGTTCCTCTGTTAAAAGCCAACATATTCTGGGTAACTGGCACAAGTGGCGGTGAACCAAGTGCTTCCCATGCAATTGAGGAAAGGATACTCACAGATTCTCCTTCATCTATAATAGTGCCAGATACAATCATATTACAAACTTCTACTATGATCTAGAAGGTCACATAAGAAGGAAGGCGAAATCTTGCCAGTCGATTCCAATCAAAGGAAGTGACTAGGCTACTTCAATGGGGTCCTGTAGAAACAAGAGAATTAAGCCCTTGCATTATGAGAGTGGGAGGATTTTCCTCCTGTCTTGATGGAACAGGAGCACTGCCCCCAAGCTCATTAGAATTTGAAGAAACAAAAAGAACCCGAGTGGTATCATGTTCACTCTCTTCGGGAAAGGTACAATTTATTGAAGGTGAAATCGGGTTAACTATTACCTTGACCTATTGATTTGGGTCAAGTGTAGACTCACAGGATTCACTTTCAGAGAGAGTGGTTTCAACCGACGGTTGATTTTGGTAAGTCAATTCATCAACTAGTGAAGGATTTAGGGAGAGGTTCTTGTAACCAGATGGAAGTCAATGCGGTGAAGTAGGACAGTTATCCAACACTCTTTTAGCTTCATCTAGATAGGGACGAAGGTGAATGGGGTGATTCCGTTCACATAACCTACATGGAAACTTAACTTCACCCTCCTTTCCATGAACTTTACTAGCACTAGTTGATGGTGGGTCACCAACATGATCTCCAGAAGTTGATGACACAGAATGATGTGAATGGGAAGACCATTCTTCTAAGATCTAAGGAATATCAGGACAATTTTGAAGAAGATGTTCTCCCGCACAAAGTTTGCATGGATATCGAACTTTGTGAGGCTTGATGGACAATTTCTCATTAGATGTTGCATTCAAAGAAATGGTTGCTTGGTCGCCCTTTTGCTGAATTTTCTTCTTCTTCCTCTTCTTCCCTTTCTTCTTCTTCTTCCCTTTCTTCTTCTTCTTCCCTTTCTTATTCTTCTTAGCCACCTGGTTACTAGTGCCAATACTTTCACCAGGCGAAAAGGAAGAAGGGGAGGAAGAAACAACCGAGGAAGAAGGCAATGTTGGCATTATGATTCTGGTATGGCTTTATGATACATATGTTGTACTTGATGGAAACCCACTCATCTCAGATGATAAATTATAGTGCAGAAAAGTTCACGCACTTATATGCAGAGAAAAGCTTATTCTATGTAGAGAAAAGTTCACGCACTTATATGCAGAGAAAAGTTTATTTCATGTAGAGAAAAGTTCACGCACTTTTATGCAGAGAAAAGTTTATTTCATGTAGAGAAAAGTTTATTGCATGTAGAGAAAAAGTTCACGCACTTTCATGTTGGAGAACTTACCTTTGGTCCATGGTAGTTAGTCCTTGGTATTTGAACCTATGGTTTTGGACCATGGTACCTCGTCAAAAGTGTGTATATGTTGGAGAACTTACCTTTGGTCCATGGTGGTTAGTCCTTGGTATTATTGAGCCCCATGTTTTTGGGCCCCTTGTATTGGTTATCTATGGTATTGATCCATGATTTTAGGAAGAAGCTTGCCTATATAAAGCAAAGGAGATCACTTGGCTAATTCATTCTTGCAAATCGAATATCTTAAGATCTGAAATATTGGGTTATTGTTTTAAAAGTTTGATCTATGAAAGGGAAGTTGAAAGCGAATCTGTGAAGGGTGATCTCTCGAGCGCTGCAGCTGCGGAAGTGTGGAGGCGCCACAGAAGGCGCAGTGTGGAGGCGCCATAGAAGGCGCAGTGCGAAGACGCCACAGAGGCGCAGTTCCGAGACGCCACAGAAGGCGCAGTGCGGAGGCGCCACAGAAGGCGCAGTGCGGAGACGCCACAGAGGCGCCATAGAAGGCGCAGTGCGGAGGTGCCACAGAGGCGCCATAGAAGGCGCAGTGCGGAGGCGCCATAGAAGGCGTAGTGCGGAGGTGCCATAGAAGGCGCAGTGCGGAGGCGCCACAGAAGGCGCAGTGCGGAGACGCCACAGAGGCGCCACAAAAGGCGCAATGCGGAGGCGCCACAGAAGGCGCAGTGCGGAGGCGCCACAGAAAGCGCAGTGCGGAGAAGCCACAGAGGCGCCACAGAAGGTGCAGTGCGGAGGCGCCACAGAAGGCGCAGTGCGGAGGCGCCATAGAAGGCGCAGTGCGGAGACGCCACAGAGGCACCACAGAAGGCGCAGTGCGGAGGCGCCACAAAAGGCGCAGGTGCGATGGTCGTGGCGCCACAGAAGGCGCAGATGCGGAGGTAGTACAGATATCCGCAGATCTATACCAGTGAAGTTGCGATCCCTGCTTAAAATTTGTTTTAACTGCCTTTGACTATTCTGCAGGGTTTTGGGTGCATAACTGATGTTTGGTTACTGGTATTGAGTTCAGATAACAACATGATTAATGACTTATCTTTATGTACTAGATCTAGTTGATAACTCTCATAATATCATTGTATATGTATGGATCTAGTGATTGGGTGATTCAGAAGGTTGTTTGATTATGAGCTTCAATGCTGTTGTTGGATCCAGTTTGAAAATTTATGAAAAGTGGTCCTTGAAAGAAAAGAAGTAGGGGGTTGTAGCTCTCTTCCAGGAGAGACTGGAAAACGAGAGAGAGTTGTAGCTCTCTGCAGGTTGCAGCCTGCGTACTGGTAAAGGACTGCACCAGTACAAAATCATTGTAACAGGAGTTTCTAATTTGAAAGAAGATAGAGACATATTGCAGTAGGTGGTTTTCACCCACATTGGGTTTCCACCTTATATCTGGTGTTCTTTGGTGTGACTATCTGTTTTTCTTGTTCATGCTCATTATTTTATGGTACTGATATGCAAAAATAATTCAAAGTGTAAATAAGGAAGATTTGTTAAAAGAACTTGATAATACTGATTCACCCCCCCTCTCAGTATTATTTTCAACAATTGGTATCAGAGCAGGTCCTTTAGAGAATCTTGATTGCTTGAAGGTAGATCATTCATCATGAGCAACTACGAGAGAGAAGCATCAATCAGGCCACCAATTTTTGATGGGACGAACTTCAATTATTGGAAGATAAGAGTTACTGCCTATCTTCAATCTCTTGGTACAGAAGTTTGGGATATCATAGAGACAGGCTACACTTTTCCTTCAGCTACTCCTACAGATTCAGCCGAGAAGAAGAAATATGAAACAAATGCGAAAGCAGTCAATACTCTATTGGGATGCTTATCCCAATCGGAATTCGTGAAGGTAATGCACTATAAATCCGCAAAAGAAATATGGGACAAAATTGTCACGAGCTATGAAGGAGACGAACAGGTAAAGCGTGCTAAACTTCAAACTTTCAGGATTCAGTATGAGAATCTCAGAATGTATAATGATGAAAGTGTGGCTAACTATTTCCTTAGGGTAGATGAAATTGTTAACTGCATGAAAAACTTGGGTGAAGAAATAAAAGAGGCTATTGTGGTAGAAAAAGTCCTAAGATCCTTGTCCCCCAAGTTTGAATCTAAAGTGTCCGCTATAGAGGAAAAAGCAAATCTACAAACTCTCACCATGTCTCAACTACATGGAATTCTAACTGCTTATGAAATGAGAAAGGGAGGTCCATTAGACAGAAGAGAAGCGGCTTTCAAGGCTTCAGGCAAAGGAGATTACTATGAAGCAAGTCACGTGCCAGAAGAAGAAGAAGAAGAATCAAATTTTGTCAGAAATCTTCAAAGGGGTTCTGGAAGGTTCAGAGGTAAGTTACCTTTTAAATGTTTTTCTTGTGGAAGAGTAGGTCATTATGCTGCAAAATTTCCTTATAAGGATAAAGGAAAGGAACCTGCTAGATGGAACAAGAAACAGAGTGCAAACAAGAAAAGTTACTACACTCATGAAGATAGTGATGGTCTATCGATTAGTGATGAAGATGAACAACGTAATGACTATAAACTGTTAATGGCATTTGAAGATGATGATTATATGGATGCTATAGATGTGGATAGCCTTTTTGAAGAAATTACTAGACTCAAGAGATGTATAGAAGAAAAGAATATGATCATTGATACTCTACAATTTCAAATTGATGAAAAGGAAAAACATCTTGAAAAATTAGAAGGTGAAATTGTTGGTCTTAGAAAAGAGATTGAGAAAACAAAAGCTATTAATCTTAAGTTTGTCAAAGGATCTGAAACTTTGGATGAGATTATCAATGTACAGCGTTCGCCACTAAACAAGATAGGTCTGGGCTATAATGGAGAAACTTCTCAAGCAACCACTTCAAAAATTTATCTTGATGCAGCAAGAAGGAATGAGCAAAAGCACAATGAATACCATCAGGCAAGGCAGGGACGAATTGCAAACAGAGACTATCAAGGGCAATCCGTTTTAAGGGTGAACAAAAGCTACAACCAGCCACAGGTAAAATCTTCTCAATTTAGTTCAAGAATGGATGACAATAGAAATTACAATCATTTGGCCGGTAGATTTGATAACCGCAGAAATTTCTTCAATGGACAATGTTTCTCTTGCCATAACTTTGGTCACAAAGCAGCTCAATGTGTTGCATATAAAACAATCATGACTAGAGAAGCTCAAAAACAAAGAAGTATGATCGGGATTACAAAAAGGACCTATAACAACTTTTCGGCTCTTGAAAATGAAGTTGAATGTTCTGTTTGCAATAACTTTTGTCATCAAGATTTTGAATGCAGGAGCAGGTTTCAGTAGACAAAGGAATAAGCCTCAAACACCAAAACATGGAGAATAAAGGAACCACAAACAGAAAGATGTTGGATAGCATTCTATGCAGAGGGACAGGAAAATCTATGGTACATTGACAGTGGATGTTTGAAGCATATGACAGGTGATAAAGAAAAACTTGAGTCATATTCTACTCTAGAAAAGGGAAAGAAAGTTTCTTTTGGAAATGATACTCCTACAACTATAAAAGGAAAAGGCACTGCTCAATTAAAAGAAAAGGTCAAGGTTGGAAATGTTTTGTATGTTGATGGATTGAAACATAATCTTCTAAGTGTCAGCCAAATGTGTGATCAAGGAACCGAGGTGATATTTAGAACAAATGGATGTCTTGTTCGTGATCTTGATACAGGTAAAACAGTGATCAAAGGTAAAAGAACTCCAAATAATCTATACGTATTTGAAGAAGGACAACAACAATGCTATCTAAGCAAGGATGATGAACACTAGCTATGGCATCGGAGGTTGGGGCATCTAAGCTTTTCACAAATAAGGAAAGCATGCAAATATCAGGCAGTTCGCGATCTTCCAGATATCAAAATTCCAGACAACACCATATGCAAATCATGTCAGTTTGGAAAGCAAACCAGAACTAATTTTCCAGAGAAGGAAGGATCAGCTAGCATGCCTCTTGAGCTAGTACATACAGATACATGTGGTCCATTCAGAAAAATAACACCTCGAGGAGAAGAATACTTGATATTATTCATTGACAATTTCTCCAGGTTTGTCTGGTTAGGACTAATGAAGCACAAAGATGAAGCATTCGAAAAATTCAAATCCTTCAAAGCCTTGGTTGAAAATGAATCAGGATACAAAATTAAGTGCCTCAGATCTGACAGAGGTGGGGAGTTTACCTCGAATGAATTTTTCGATTTCTGTGAAGAACATGGGATAAGAAGAGAATTCTCTACAGCTAGAACTCCTCAGCAAAATGGAGTTGTGGAAAGAATGAACAGAACAGTCCAAGAAATGGCTCGTGCTATGCTTGATGAGTTGGGTACTCCCGCAACTTTCTGGGGTGAAGCTGCACATGCTGCGGTTGTTATTCTCAACAAAACAAATGTCCGTGTTAATAGCACTCAAATCCCTCATGAGCTCTTGTGTGGTGAGACTCCTTCGGTGAAGCACTTCAAAATCTTTGGGAGCAAATGTTATATTAAGAATACTGATGAACAACTTGGCAAACTTGAACCTAGAGCAGATGAAGGCATTCTTCTTGGTTATTCTCCACATAGCAAAGCATACAAGTGCTACAATAAAAGACTTGGCAGAATTGTTGACAGCATTGATGTAGTGGTTGATGAGAAGGGATACATTCCTAGGCAAGTACATCATGAAGACATCGAAGAAGATGAAGGCTACCCTCAAAGACAGAATGATGAAGAAGAAGAACCTCAAGAAGAACCAGAGGAGTAGACAAGAATAGAAGAGAAGACTCCATCCAGATATGTTTAGAAGAATCATCCAGAATCTCAGATTGTGGGGCAGAAAGAAGCAGGTGTACAAACAAGAAGAACAATTGCAGAAGCTTCAAGCTATTTGGCATTACTCTCTTCCATTGAACCACAAAATGTGAAAGAGGCATGCAAAGATGAATGTTGGGTCAAAGCAATGGATGAAGAACTTGAGCAGATCGAAAAGAACAACACTTAGGAGTTGGTTCCTAGACCAAAAGATAAGAATGTTATAGGAACAAAATGGGTCTTCAAAAATAAATTGAATGAAAATGGAGAAGTAATTAGAAACAAGGCCAGACTTGTTTGTAAAGGGTATGCGCAGCAAGAAGGAATAGATTTTGAAGAAACCTTTGCTCCTGTTGCAAGACTTGAGGCCATCCAAATGTTCCTTGCTCTCTCAAGCTTTCAAAACTTCAAAGTATTTCAAATGGACGTGAAATCAGCCTTTCTGAATGGAGACTTAGAAGAAGAAGTATATATTGAGCAGCCAGATGGTTTCATTCTTGGAAATGATCCAAATCTTATATGCAGATTGAAAAAGGCTCTCTATGGTCTCAAACAAGCTCCAAGGGCTTGGTACTATTGTTTGGACAAATATCTTCATCAACAAGGTTTTTCAAAAGGATCAGCAAATAGCAATCTTTATATAAAAGTTGAAAATGACAAATTGCTAATACTTGTTGTGTATGTAGATGATATTATCTTTGGCAGCAATGAAGAAGCTATGAGTCAAAGCTTTGCCTTGGTCATGCAGAAAGAATTTGAAATGTCCTTGCTGGGAGAACTGACATATTTCCTTGGTTTGCAAATCCAACAAAAGGAAGGAGGAATCTTTTTGTCTCAAACCAAGTATCTCAAACAGATTTTGAAGAAATATGGCATGGAAGATGCAAAACCAGTGTGTACACCCATGGTCACAGGATGTAGCCTCAGTGCAAATGATGAATCTGCAGCAGTACATCAACCAACCTACAGATCTATGATTGGAAGTCTACTTTATCTGACAGGTACCCAACCGGACATCATGCATGCAGTTGGAATAGTTGGAAGATTTCAGGCAAATCCGAAGGAGACTCATCTTCAGGCAGTGAAGAGAATTTTCAAATATCTTCAAGGGACTCAAAATTATGGTTTATGGTATCCTAGAGATACAAATCTCACACTTCATGCTTATACAGATGCCGATTGGGACGGAAGCGTGGATGACAGGAAGAGCACAAGTGGTGGCGCATTCTTTATGGGTTCCAGACTAGTATCTTGGTTCAACAAGAAACAGAGTTCGATTGCCTTATCTACAGCTGAAGCAGAATATGTTGCTACTGCATCTTGCTGCACTCAACTCCTTTGGATGATGCAGACCTTGCAGGATTTTCAAATCACTTGTATGCCACCTATCTCCATCTTATGTGATAATACAAGTGCAATCAGCATCTCAAAGAACCCGGTCATGCATTCAAAAACCAAGCACATACCAATCAAGTATCATTTTCTT
This sequence comes from Pinus tabuliformis, assembly GCA_031772625.1. Lineage (NCBI taxonomy): Eukaryota > Viridiplantae > Streptophyta > Pinopsida > Pinales > Pinaceae > Pinus > Pinus tabuliformis. The sequence continues at coordinate 1,426,390,513 of CM062816.1, forward strand.
CAGAAACAAGTGCTTGAACAGAAGGTCAAGTTGGAGTATGTTCCTTCTAAGGAACAAGTTGCTGATATACTCACCAAACCATCGCCCAGGGAGACTTTTGAATACCTCAGGCAAGAGCTGGGGGTTGTTGATGCATCATCTTGTTGTTGAATCTCTTCTGATTGTTGGTTGTACAGGAATATGCGTACATGTGCTGGGTTGCGGATTAGTTGAAGATCAAATAGCACTGGTTCAGGGGGAGCTTATAATGCATTGTTGGCATTATGGAGGATGTACAGAAGGCGATCATGGATGCTGATCTGAATATTACTACAATATGTCTCTATCTCTTTCATGGTCATTTATGGTGTTTTGTGGATTATGTTTCTTCTTTACAGATCTGGTTCATATTCAGGGGGAGCATGCTCTTAGGGGGAGCATAACCCTTTGCCCTTGATGTCAAAGGGGGAGAATGAGCTAAAGATTTTGAGGTTGCCATCAAGTCCAAAGGGGGAGATTGTTGGCATTATGATTCTGGTATGGCTTTATGGTACATATGTTGTACTTGATGGCAACCCACTCATCTCAGATGATAAATTATAGTGCAGAAAATTTCACGCACTTATATGCAAAGAAAAGCTTATTCTATTTAGAGAAAAGTTCACGCACTTATATGGAGAGAAAAGTTCACGCACTTTTATGCAGAGAAAAGTTTATTTCATGTAGAGAAAAAGTTCACGCACTTTCATGTTGGAGAACTTACCTTTGGTCCATGGTAGTTAGTCCTTGGTATTTGAACCTATGGTTTTGGACCATGGTACCTCGTCAAAAGTGTGTATATGTTGGAGAACTTACCTTTGGTCCATGGTGGTTAGTCCTTGGTATTATTGAGCCCCATGTTTTTGGGCCCCTTGTATTGGTTATCTATGGTATTGATCCATGATTTTAGGAAGAAGCTTGCCTATATAAAGCAAAGGAGATCACTTGGCTAATTCATTCTTGCAAATCGAATATCTTAAGATCTGAAATATTGGGTTATTGTTTTAAAAGTTTGATCTATGAAAGGGAAGTTGAAAGCGAATTTGTGAAGGGTGATCTCTCGAGTGCTGCAGCTGAGGAAGTGCGGAGGCACCACAGAAGGCGCAGTGCGGAGGCACCACAGAAGGCGCAGTGCGGAGACGCCACAGAGGCGCCACAGAAGGCGTAGTGCGGAGATGCCACGGAGGCGCCACAGAAGGCGCAGTGCGGAGGCGCCACAGAAGGCGCAGTGCGGAGATGCCACAGAAGGCGCAATGTGGAGGCGCCACAGAAGGCGTAGTGCGGAGGCGCCACAGAAGGCGTAGTGCGGAGACGCCACAGAGGCGCCACAGAAGGCGCAGTGTGGACGCACCACAGAAGGCGCAGTGCGGAGGCGCCACAGAAGGCGCAGTGCGGAGAAGCCACAGAGGCGCCACAGAAGGCGCAGTGCGGAGGCACCACAGAAGGTGCAGTGCGGAGGCGCCACAGAAGGTGCAGTGCGGAGACTCCACAGAGGCACCACAGAAGGCGCAGTGCGGAGGCGCCACAGAAGGCGCAGTGCAGAGGTGCCACAGAAGGCGCAGGTGCGGTGGTCGCGGCACCACAGAAGGCGCAGGTGCGGAGGTAGTACAGATATCCGCAGATCTATACCAGTGAAGTTGCGATCCCTGCTTAAAATTTGTTTTAACTGCCTTTGACTATTTTGCAGGGTTTTGGGTGCATAACTGATGTTTGGTTACTGGTATTGAGTTCAGATAACAGCATGATTAATGACTTATCTTTATGTACTAGATCTGGTTGATAACTCTCATAATATCATTGTATATGTATGGATCTGGTGATTGGGTGATTCAGAAGGTTGTTTGATTATGAGCTTCAATGTTGTTGTTGGATCCAGTTTGAAAATTTATGAAAAGTGGTCCTTGAAAGAATAGAAGTAGGGGGTTGTAGCTCCCTTCCAGGAGAGACTGGAAAACGAGAGAGAGTTGTAGCTCTCTACAGGTTGCAGCCTGCGTACTGGTAAAGGACTGCACCAGTACAAAATCATTGTAACAGGAGTTTCTAATTTGAAAGAAGATAGAGACATATTGCAGCAGGTGGTTTTCACCCACATTGGGTTTCCACCTTATATTTGGTGTTCTTTGGTGTGACTATCTGTTTTTCTTGTTCATGCTCATTATTTTATGGTACTGATATGCAAAAATAATTCAAAGTGTAAATAAGGAAGATTTGTTAAAAGAACTTGATAATACTGATTGACCCCCCCCTCTCAGTATTATTTTCAACAGGCAAAGGGTCAACATTAGGATCAAATGGAGGTTGATTTTTTCCAATAGGAGGTGTACTTGATTGCAGAGAAATCATGACATTTTGAACCAAGAAGGTTGAAAACAACCATACTGACAAGCCAATGGTAAATCTTGGAAGGGACAATGTAGCCATATAAGGAGCACCAATATTTCCGGAAGGAGGAAAGGGACTAGGATTCCCATCAAAATTAATTCCTTGATTGGTTGACTCTCGATTCATCGCCATATGTTTCAACCTAAGATCAACTAAGGAGAGAGTGTGGAGGATGTTATCCGTGGTTAATTAATTTTTATGACACTGGAACACAACTTTGCTTTTTCATTTTTAAAGAGTCAAGGAAAAGCAAAGGATGACTCTAGTCGCCTTCGATGTTTAATGAGCCTGAAGGGACAAGTGCTTAGATGAACCTTTTCTTTTAAAGAGTCGAAAAAGAATGAAAGTGACTTCTCTGGAGATACTAGACAAGAGGGTTTACCAAACTAATCACAAAACTACAATATATACCTTGGTGGTAAATGAAAGAGAAATTACCAAGGATTTACCATACGACAGTCGGTCTTCCTGAATGCTATGTTCGGTGCATTGTGATTAGTAAGGCGGCAGTCTCAGCTTCCTAGGGATAAAGGATTTAAACCTATTGGGGTCTCCCACTATATACTCGATGGTATAGGGAGCATAAGTCCGTACTAGTACTTATCAGTTCAGAGAAGAGGAATCACCCAACCTCAATGAAAATGACAGCGACTAGATTTTAAGACGTCAGAACACGTCTCTAGCCTAGACACCTCTAGATGTTTGCATTAAGTTCCAATACATTATTAGGTTAATTGATGTAAATTTTAGGTCGATCTTGCTTAAAATTTTCCTTTGAGGGTTCACTATGATATGTTTTCCAAAATTACTAAAAATGCAACTAGAATGATAAGCAATTTTTCCATTTTCTTTTAGCAATGAAAATCCTAGCTATGAGGGATAGAGCATACAAGTACTTTTTAAACAAGCAACAAAGAGCACAAACTAGATGCAATTCCCTAAACCATTCCTTTTAAGCACACACACTCAAACTCGAAAATGCAATTACATGTATTTCTTTTTCTTTTCAATTCTCCTTAATGTGAATTATGCACTAAGAACAACTAATACACAACGATTCAAAAACTCTTGTCACAAAATAGTCGATTTATGACAATTTCTCTTAAAGGTAAAGGAAGAATAAATGACACTTTCAACTTTAATGAAACAAATATTTTTGACACTTTAAATGAAAATATGAATCATATGTACAAATAGACCAATCAATTATTTAATGAAGGAATATTTTACAACACTTCGTTTTTGACCTAACAATTGACTAAAACTATTTTCGACAATGGATTTCAAATGATAAAACAAATACATAAACAAACATTTAACAATCCAGTCTAAATCGGATCGAAACAAGGAAACAAAGACTACTTTCAGAGACAAGACCTCATCTATATCCAACAGGTAATTCAAGCAACTGAAACTTGACTAAAGGACACAGCTCCTAGATGGGAAAATTGACCCTAAAGGGATCAACGTAGGCTAAAGTGAGGGATAGTGTGATGCATCTCACTGTCTCAATGCACAGGGTGCAATGCAATGCACTCTGTCAGTTACAAAGGTGCACTAATTATAGAATGACAATTTTATACTAAAAAATGACTCAATTTTTAGTGAATTGAACTTGAATTCGATGAAAAGTAGAAAGGAAAGTATGTCAAATTGGTTTAAGAGATTGATAATCTAATATAAGGGATAGGATCTCTCCTTAGTGGAGTCACCATTTTGTTATGGGAAAATTTAGTGTTTCTTCAGATGACTAACCCCTAGACCTAGTAGCAAGTCGAGAATAACAGGTAAAGTAATTCCATTGCTTTTCCTATAGCTAACAGATAAAAGAAAGAGGAGAAAAAGAGCCAACCTGTGTCTCTCGCTCGATCCCTCTTCCCTTTGACCATTTTCGCCACTCCCTTCCGTACTTAACTCGCTTGAAAGGTACTTGCACACAAGCCGAGACAGAAAACCATCAAGGCATACATATCGATCTATTAGCTAAACATATTATAGAATCGAAAGTACAATATATATCACATAACACATGAATGGGAAAAAGCATAGAACTCTTTATTCATAGAGGGAAAGATTATAACCCATGTAGATGCATGTCTGATTCAATGTCATCCTTCTAGCTTCAAACCCTTCTCTCTTCATGAAACAACAATTTGACATGATAACATTACTCTCTCTACTAATCTCATTCAAACAGCACTTCCTTAGCTCAAGAAGTTCCAACCTCCCCAAGCCTTTGAATGATTGGTCCATTTATAGCTGAATGGAGAAGGTTTTTCCATTAATGGTCCTCATGAATGATTTACCATAATTGGGAAGTGGTTCCATGGAGGAAGGGATAATGGATTAAGGTTCATTCATCCTCTTCCTTATCCAAAAGCGAGCTCCAATCCATCTGGAAACTTCCAGACAGATCCATTGGATGAGGAATCAAATGGATTCCTTTAAAAAATTCAATGAATCTCACTCATTGTAGGTAGAACAAAGGCTAGGTGGGATGCATAACACCCATATAGTGCAGTTCCTGCAATGCATTGTAGACTGATAAAGAGCCTTCTGCGCTGATCTCTCTAGGGGCATTTTTTGGATGAATGGTAACATGAAACTCTTGGGAGGCAAGCATGATGTAGGTTAACTTCATTAGGGAATGAAAAAACTTGAATTAGGGGTTAATGGACCCTAATAATATGGATATAGAAGTCGAGGTTGATGTGCCCAAATTTTCCTGTAACAATGATGAGCATAAGAATGAGGAAATGAGTAAAATCCCTTATGCTTCAGCTATTGATAGCTTCACGTATGGCATGACATGTAATCATCTAGATATTGCACATTCAGTGCGAGTAGTGAGCAGATTAGTTGCAAATCCAAACAAGCAACATTGTCAAGAAATAAAGTGGATTTTGAGGTATCTTAAAGGTACTAGTAATTATTTTTATGTTTAGGTAATAACAATGTTGTTCTTGAATTCATGGGGGCTTCACTAGGGGAATAATACCGTATCACTTGTGTTCATATTGGGGGATATATATTGAGGGAAAATTGACATAATATATTGGGGGATATATAGGGGATAAATGGCTTTTAGATGGGTAAGTATAAAAAATTGAGCTCAAAGTTAATGAAAAAATGGATACCTACAATATCTAGTGAATGTAGGAGTTTCTAAAATTGGGAAGGTGTATTGGATTTGTATTGGCAACGGATTAAATATTGTGATGTTTAAAGGTCTTTTCTATTAGCTGCATACTCACATAAACAATTAATAATTCCAAGTTTTCACAAATAATGAAATAATGAAATGATTAATCGTGAAAGTAGACTTATTCTAGAATTCTACGTATGAGAAAACATGAGGATAATGAGAAAAATTAGGGATGAAATCACACAAAATAAGCTAAGATATTTGTGGAGTATTCATGGAGATATTATGGATGAAGTTGTGGAAGAGGTTAAACCAATTAGCCAAATTGGTAATTTCTTATGACAACTTCATTTCTGGACTCATCTGTATCTGAATAATGTGTCATTATTTAATGTGAATATACAATCAGACTTAAAAGCCTCTTTTGTTTGGCCAAAGTTTTTGGTTTCCCAATATTATTTGTTTTCTTTAAATATTTTCAATTAGTATCATAGTTGCAATGAGATTTATCAGAGCTTGGTTTGTGCTTGAGGATTTGAGAGAAAAACATATCATTATTATTTGTGAATATACATTCAGGCTAAAATCCTTTTCCGCCAAAGATTTTTGTCTCTGATATCTTATTTTATTTTCATTTATTATTTTCATTTTCCAATCTGTAGTCAAATTAGGGGTATTATTTAATATATCACTAACACACATGATATGTCAGAGGTTCATTAAGTCAAACCATTGTTCTTAAAGGTTACACAAATACAAACATGGCTTGAGATATGGATACTAAAAAGTCCACCACTCGTTATTTATGTACTTTTGTAGGTGCAATAATATCTTAGATGTCCATATTGTAGAAAATAGTGCTTGTATCCACAACAAAGGTAGAATACATTATTTCCAAAAGCTTGCAAAGGTACGTTATGGATGCAATGATTTTTAGGAGGCCTGGGAATAAAACAAGATAAACATTTGTTTCATTGTGATAGTCAGAGTGTTATTCATTTAACAAAAAAATCATAATATCATTCTAGGAAAATACACATTGATGTTTGATATCATTGGATCCATGAAGTGCTAAATAATGGGCTATTACAATTGGAGAAAGTACACGCTACAAAAAATCCGACTGATGTGTTAATAAAGACATTTCCAAGGGATAAAGAAGAACATTATAGAACCTTGACTAGAGTAATACAAACATGATAAAAATGTATGTTGCGAAATGGTCAGTAACCATAAGAGAAAGAAATGTCAAAAAAGTTCACTTAAACTTCTATTTGATCTCAAGTGGGATATTGTTAGGTGTAAGAAGAAATCAAGTCAAAATTGTTATTACCTATGCTATTCACAACTCATGGTATTGGGCCCATGGTATTGTTATGAAATATTTTTATATATAGGGTTGTCAGTAAAATAGAATATACTAAACCATTTCGTATGCTTTTTCCCTAAATTGGGTTTTCCACGTAAATCGGGTGTTCTATGTATGAGTAACATTTACATTAAACCTTTTTTGCATTGTCCTCAAAATTTAATTTCCTCTGTTATGTTTTATTAAAATTATTTTTATTTTTAAAAGGAGCACATGTCAACTCCATTTTGAGCACCAATGGAATAGAACATCACCTTCATGCTGGGTTTTATAACGAGCCTATATTAGCTTTTAATCTTGTTCATTGGATGAGAATATTGGTTCTTTTCTCTCCCCTCAACATCAACCCTCTCAAACTCTACTCCTTTGGCCTCTACTCCATCGACCTCTGCCCCATCGACCCCTGACCTGATTGTGCCAAACCAGTCTAGCAAAATTCATCTCCCTTAACCTGACCTCTCCCTTTAGCCCATCCTCAACCTCCACTCCTTCATCCTCTGCTCCTTGCGCCTCCTTATAGTCAATTTATCCTCTGTCTCAATCAAACCCTTCTTGTGATGATGTCCCCATTAACCCGATATTTGCCTCCAACTTTCTTTCACGTTGTCATTCCTCACTTCATTCGCCTTTCGGGACCCCCTCATCTCCTAGTTTTTTAATAAGATTAGTTCAATTTCTAATAAATCAACCAACATTGACCCCATTAATTGGCGTTACTATAACAAGGAATTTTCCCATTTACCTTGAATCAAGAACTTTTCTATTAATAATAATAAAAACTAAACTAATAAAAACAATCTTAATAATGTTATTAAACTCAATAATGGTATTAACAATATCATTATTTTGAATAATAATAATAATAATAATAATAATAATTATTACTATTATTATTATTATTATTATTATCCTCTTTTTAAAAATGTTATTAATCTCTCTAGTATTGATCTTGATCCCTCTGTTTTTAGCCTCCTAGATAAAGGGCTTAATTTTGCCCTAGTCCCTATGGGATTAGGGACCTTCCTAAAAATATTAAAAAGATTATTAGGCAAGATTCTGTTATCATTCTTTGGAAGGATAAGCCTCCCAAAAGAAACATCAGCAAAAAAGAACTTCTTTCCCTTAAATCCTTAAGGGATAACCCAAACATTGTCATCCTTAAAGCTGACAAAGATGGGGTCATCGTCATTTTTGGATAAATTTGACTGTGTCAACAAAATTATTGACCATCTTTCTCATAGTGGTAGTTACATCAAGCTTAATAAATATCCCATTAAATTTGTCACCGAGGGAGTAACGACCACCATTAAATCAAATGATTCCCTTAAACCACTCTTTAAAAAGATTATTGAAATTAATCCCCTCACCCCCATAATTTATGGCCTTCCAAAAAACCATAAGAATGGGGTTCCCTTGAGACCTATTGTTAACACAATATGTGGGCCCACTTATCTTCTTACTAAATTCTTGGCCCAAAAGCTTAAGCCTCTTGTTGGTCACACTAATTCCTTTGTTAAGGACACTACCTCCTTTATTAATGAATAGAAAGATAGCATGATGGGCCCTGGGGATTTGCTAGTAATTTTTTATGTTGTTTCCCTTTATACCAAAATCCTCATTCAAGAGGCCATTGATGTCATAAATCTGATCACTTACATTAACACTGCCAAATTAGTTGGCCTTTGCCTCACCTTGACTTTCTTTAATTTCCAACCTGAATTCTATGAATAAACCTGTGGGGTTTCAATGGGATCCCCTCTTTCCCCTAGAGTTGCTAACTTGTTCATGGGTGATTTTGAGACCAAGGCTTTAGTCTCAGCTCAATTTCACCCTAGGAAATGGAAGAGGTTTGTTGATGATACTTTCATCATTTGGCATCATGGTCATCACAAATTAGATTTGTTTCTCTGTCATCTTAATTCCCAATCAGACCTCATCAAATTCATGATGGAGGTTCAGGTCAACGAGTGTCTTCCCTTCCTTGACATTCTCCTCTCTAGGATGAATGATGGTTTCATTTCTCACTAGGTTTTTCATAAAAAAACTCACACATAACAATATCTTCATCATAGTTCTCATCATTTTCCACTGCAAAAATCTAGAGTTCTTAGCACTCTTGCAACCCGTGCTCTGATAATTTCTGATGATAACCACCTAGAGTAGGAAAAGTCTCATCTTCTTGATGTATTTGAAAATAATGGACATCGCAGAACTCAAGGCCTAAATGCCTTTCAAAGAGCCTATAAAGAGTCCAGAGTTAAGACTTCCCATGTGGATCCCATCTCTAGTGTTCATCTTCTCTTTATCGAGGGGACCACAGACATGGTTACCCATATCCTTAAAAAGAATAAAGTTTCTCCTTCATTCATACCTCTCAATACCATTAAAAATTCTCTTAGATCTGTTAAGGACGCTGCAGACTGTAGACACATGAAAGGGGTCTGCTTTATCCCTTGTTCCTATGGGGTTTCCTACATTGGATAAATTGGTCACTTCATTAACCAAAGAATCTGAGGGCATGCGACATATATTAGGCACAATTGTTTCCGCTCATCAGCTCTAGCTAAACATGTAGAGAAAGCACCATATATGCATCAAGGATTCCAAAGTCATTGCTAGGGTTGATCACTTCCACCATAGGAAGCTCAGAGAGGCTATCGAGATTGAGCAACACGCAATCAATCTCAAGAGGGATGATGGTTGGAAATTAAGTACAAGATGGATTCTAGCCCTGTCTTCTTAATTCCAAACCCCTCTTTCTTCCCTCGTTTTTTTTGTTAGACTCATTTTAATGTTTTCTTATTTTGGAATTCTCTTTAATTAATATAATTATTAAACTTTTTCTTTCAAATATCCTAATTTCTTCACTTGTCATTTTATTATTTCGTTTAATTCTTTTTTTATTTCTTTTATTTTAATCAATAAGGATTTATATGATTATAATTAAATATCATTTTAACTCATTTATTAACTAGCAATTGTATTTCTATTATTTTCAATATATATAATTAAAATAAATAAAGAACGTTTAGTTTAGTTTTTAATTATTTTAATAACTAATTCCTAACAAATAATTTATAACTAATATTACTTCAATTAATTTAATAACTAATTAACTAATTTTATAATATATATTTCATAACTATAATTTTCTAATTATTAAATTAACTAATTTTCTAATATAATTTAATTATATATATTTGTTAAGATAATTAGTTGTTGTTATTTCAAAGTCTATTTCTTATATATTTTAATTTTATATATATTAAAAATAATGGAAATATTAATAATTTAATAATTAATTTTTAACAATGAATTTATAACTAAATCTTACTTTAGTTAATTTAATAATTAATTAACTAATTTTCTAACTATTACCTCTAGACCCGATGCATCCTTGTTATTTATTCTTAACTGTTTTTTTCACCTTTGTGCTGATAATCAACACATTAGTTGGTTAGAAACTTCCACCAAATCCTAATAAGGTCATTAATCCTAAAAACATTATTATCCCCAATATAAATTACAAAAATCTAAAATTTAACAATAAAACAATATTTAATAAAAAAAAAACCTCCACACATTACTTTAATACATAATACTTAACATTTGCACTCTGAGAAAAAAAAAATTTAAAACAAAAAAGCAGAAATGTTGGAGAACAATAACATGTGTACTTTAAAAATTGCAGTTTCTAAATATATTTGAAAATCTCTACCGTTTTGGATTAGATTTTTGCTTTTATCTATTATATAGAATTTTTTTACATTTTGATGTTCACGTAGAGGTTGGTGATCTTTAAACCTTTCTTCAAAGGCTTCTAAATTTTGATTTTATCCCACTTACTGTCTTGGGTTCTTTCAATTTAAAAAATCCATTTGAATGGAAAAAAGTAGGGATCGAGAGGGAATTCGAAGTTGATGTGTTAAAACATAGTGAAAGGCAGTCAGGCTTGAAAAGTTTTGGCCTTTTAACAGTTTTGTAATATGGGTCCACTGCCACACATATATGATACATTGCACCATAAGCAGAGGCTGTGAGTAATGTGAGGGTCAAAGTTTTTATTTGTCCATTATAATTGATGACACTTGAAATTTTAATAATAAAAAACTATCATTTTATCAAATTATAAATTTATAGTTATATTAATAATACCATTTAAAAGTAATTTATTGTTAAAATATATTTTTAAATAAAAATCTCTATCAATAACAAATTTTCTAAATCATTACTTCTCAATCATAATAATATAATTTTACAAGTTAAAGTTTCTTTATCATTATTCATGTCAATTATAATTTGTGTTAATCATACTTTATCGGTCATAATTTTTATGAATCATAGTTCTGAAAGCATAGTTTTTGTTATCATATTTTTCAACTCAAATTTTCTATTATTTATAGTTTTTTTCATAGTTTCTCTACCATAATTCTTTCACAAAAATTTCCAATATTCTAATAATTTTAAATAGAAATTATATGAATAATCAAATTTTGAAAAATAGTTGTGTAGTTCTTTTTTATAATTTCTATGTTTCATACTTACCTCTTTATACTTTCTCTATCATAGCTTCTCAATGAAAAGTCATATTATTCTAATAACCCTTATTAAAAATCTTATGAATATCAAAATTCTCCCTTTCAAAATTAGTTTTAGCTAGCCACACTTCTAGTTAGTCATAATTTTGCTTCCAGTTAGTCATAATTTTGTTGTCATGGTTCATGTTGGTCAATGTTTCTAGGTTATATTTTTTTTATAAGTTCAAATTAATCATAGCTCTGTATCGAAATTCATTTTTATTGAAACTATAATTAGCTAAAGAACTTATACAATGGAAATCTACTCTCTTTCTTAAAATCTTTATAATAATTATTGACATTCTCTCCACTAAAAGACTTCTCAAATTTCTAAAAAATGATTAATGTAATTAGAATTAATATGATTTAAAATATCAATCTACCAAATCTTAATATAATGGATTTTGAAGATGAAACTTATATTGCTAATTTTATTAAAAATTGTATTTAATGTTTTAGCTTATTTTTATATATTTTTTAAATGGTAAAATAGTATAATAATAATTTCAATTTTTATATTATATTAGTTTATTTAATTCTAATTATATATATATATATATATATATATATATATATTAAATTACCTAAATTTAAAATTTAAAAAAAAAATGAATTTTATAATTTTATAATTAATTATATTTAATAAAAATATTTTTTTCAACAAAAAAATTGCAAAATTTATTAATTGGTAAAATTGGATTGAAATAAAATATAATAATATAATTTTAAACATATTTATGAAATTTTGAATATATGATAAACTAGATATACTATTAATATACTATATCATATTAACTTCACTGATTGAAAACCCATGACTTTATATATATATATATATATATATAGATACACTAAGCCATTACTCCATTCTCAATTTTGAAGGATGCTTATTGTCCCTTTAAGTTCTCAATGTTTGAATTACCTTTAAAGAATTATTTAATCTATGTGAGTGGCCTGTCCATTTCCATATACGGTGAGTGGTTTGAAGGAATTACTAACTAGAGCCGTCGATTTTCCCGAAGGAGAGCCACCCTCTTGCCCTCTTAAAACACTGCAAGGAAAACCTTAGCCACACGGTTAGGGTTTGATAAACCAACCACCGAGTTTCTAGAGCTGGGAGACCTATAAACAACTTGAGTTAGAGATTTATTGGTTGTATCAATCGCGGGAAAGTCAAAATCCATCCACTTGGTGGAGCTTAAATTCACGCATTTGTGTTGTAGGTGCAATCAGTAGGTTGTCAGTGGCATATATATGACACTCTCTCGGGTCTATGGGTCTCCACAAAAATGCTCGGCTCATTTTATGCAACTTGGATTTGATAATTCTTTGCAGCAAGTGTTTAACTCTGCGGTGATATCTCTATGGCCTCGAATTTAAACTTTGTGAGACCTCTGTGGTTTCGGGTCTGCGATTGATGGTCAAATTATAGAAATTTAGGATACAATAAGATCCAATCCAGTCTGTGTGCTACAGTTCGATCCAATCTGGGGCTGGTGTGGTCTTCGGTCCGGTTTCCGAATATCAGGTGCACACATTCCTTATCTTTTTCTAATACATATTTGCTCATATATTTTCAAGTATGAATAATTCAGCACAGCTATCAAAGATTATGAAAGGTAGACCTAGCAAAGTTATTCTATAGAGCCTTTATGAGTATATAGAGTCTTTAGAGGAACGTAGAGAAGAAAGAGAAGTCAAGCTACAAACAAAGTTAGATGCCATGCTGGAAAATAAATTCACATCTCTTGAAAACAAGATCCAAAAACAAATAGAAAATGAAATAGAACTATTGGAGAATAAAATGGTGGCAATGGAGACTAGGTTGTAGGTTATAGAAAAACAAAACCAAGATACGAACCAAACATCCCAGCAAGGATATGCTAATACTTTAGAGAGTCTTAAAATTAAGGACATGCTTGAAGAACTAGAAGAAAATGTTAATAGTGGCCTCACCCTAAATAGTGTGGTAGGTAAATTAGATATCAAACCAATTAAAGATGAAATGGAAAAATTGATAGAATTAGACCATGAGTGTAACAAAAGGGCCTTTAACCTTATAATCTTTGGTTTGAAAGAGGAGGTAGACGAGGATACTTTAGCCATAGCCCAAATAGAATTACATAATAGATTACAAATTAAAACAACATGTCTCACAGAAGCAACAAGGTTGGGGAAATTAATTGAGAATAAACGAAGGCTGATCCGAATAAAGGTGAGCTCTGTTGACCATAAGTATGACATACCTAGTAAAACCTCAAGTCTAAAAGGAACAAGAATATTTATAAATGAAGATCTCATTCCAGAAGATCAAATAGAATTAAGAAAGGAGGTTCAGAAGGTAAAAAAAGATAGGAAGGAAGGAAAATGGGAAATAATCAAAAATAGAAAATCTGTTATTCGAGATAGAAACAAAAAAGATAGTAATAAATAGCAATTCAACATGCTCCGAATTCTTTCTTAGAATTGTTGGGGCTTTCCATTGAACAAAGGCCCCAAGCCAAGTTGGATCTTGGATGATGTTGATATTATATTGCTTGTTGAAACTTGGGAGCACGAAGAACCTAAGGTCCCTAACATGGATGGATTTGCACTATGGTCTACCTAGAACAGGCGATCCTCCCGTAGAGGCATTGGGGGTATAGCATGTTACATTAAGAAGAACATATCCCCCCATGCTAGGATTTATAAAAATGAACCTTACAACCAATATAGTTGGATAGATATTGCAGAAATTAATGATAAAAGAACCTACATAGAAATCCATTATTTCCACCCATTAATTCTAACTTCTATAAGAAAAAGAATATAGATAAAAATAGTCCTTATAATGGTTTAGAGAATGATATTTCTAGCATAAAGAAGGAAGGTAATATCCTTTTAATGGGTGACTTTAATGCTCGAACGTCAAGCAACCAAGCTATTCTTCTAAGCAATCATTCCAAACCTAATCCTCTTTGGTTAGACAAAGACCTTACTCTAGCTAATCAGTACAAAAGGATCTTTGAAGACCTGGGGGAGAGTTTGCTTCGGTCAGAGCTAGTCAATCTCTATAGGGCTCAAGATCTCATAATTTGCAATGGTCTAAAGAAGTGGCCCAATTCTAGCTAAATGACCTGCATCCATGGGCTTGGCAGCAGCGTGGTAGACTATTTTATTTCTGATCTCCCTTTATACAACGAAATAATAAATTTTGACATCTTAACAAACCACGAGCCTGACTCTGATCATAAGCCTTTACTTATAACTCTCAATTTTGTCAAGCATAGAGATCCCATAGAAGATAATCCTTATAACCAAAAGAGCTTAATCTTTGATACAAATAAAAATGATCTCTTTCTAAATGAATTAAAAATTAATTTGTTTCCTTTATCTAGTATAGACAAAATAAAAGACCTCTATCATCATTTTACTACAACCCTCTCCTATTGTATTAACAAGTTCAAAATTGAAGTTTCAAGTAACAAAAGAAATATAAAAACTAACCCATGGTATGACAAATATTGTAAAAGTGTGAGGAGAGAAATTAAGGAAGTTTTTGATGAATCTCTTAAAATTGGAAAGATAAAAATATACAAAGCCCTAACTAAAAGGAAATAAATGCAGTATATTCGTAAAAGACAAGAGAATCTTTGACACCTCTTTAAGGTAGCTCCTAAGAAATTTTGGAGGTAGATTATAACTAGGAAAACTAAAGATAATAATAAAATTGCTTTACATGACTGGAATTCCTATCTTAAAAAGCTTTATAAATGTCCAAATGTCATGGATAACTTTGAAACCCTACTCACAACGAAAGAAGTTTTCTCATGAGAAGACATTGATTTTGGGATTAAGCGCTTAGAAAATGGGAAATCTAAGGACATTGAAGGTTACCAGGAGGAAATCTTAAAAATTGGGGGTCTTGTCCTCATCCCCCACTACCACAAGATTTTCAATCAAGTGGTCAAGCAAGGGTTCATAAACCATGGAATGAGAGCCTCATTATCCCTATTTTTAAAAGTGGGGATACAAATAACCCCTCTAATTATTAGACAATTATGATGAACCCTCTCTTAGCCAAGCTATATGGTATTATTTTGGAAAATAAGTTGAGCATATGGCTTGAATGTGAAGGTAAGCGGGCTAAAGGCCAAGCTGGTTTTAGAAGGCAGCACTCAACAATGGACCACCTCATTATGCTTAGGATCATTGTGGAGGAATGCCTCAATGATAAATCAAATCTATTTTGTTTCTTTATGAACTTTAGAAAGGCTTTTGATATGGTTCCTAGAAACAACCTATGGAATAGATTAGAAAAGCTAAAGGTTCCTTTTGAGTTGAGAGCTACCGCTATAAGGTTATTCGAGAATGTAATTGCCAAGCTAAAGAGAAATGAGGGATGGTCGAAAGATATTAAGTGTAACATTGGAGTTAAAAAAGGTTCCCCCCTCTCCCCTACCCTATTTGGCATTCACATCGATAAACTAGAAGGTTGTTTAGAGGAAGCAGGTTGTGCTGGCACGATCTTAGCTCAGATAATCATCATCCTTCTTCTCTATGCTGATGACATTGTTCTTCTTGCAAGGCAACCATCTGATCTTGATAAGCAACATAGACTTCTTAATGTTTTCTTCTCTACCATGGGTAAGACTGTTAACACTAACAAATCAAAAGTTATGATTATCAAATCTAAGATGGAAACTTGCGCTAATTTTATGTATTACAATAGTAACTTGGAGGATGTGTCTTCTTACAAGTACCTAGGAATTGATATTCATCACAAGCTCAATTAGAACTATAGCATTGAGAAAAGGATTAATGGGGGGTGGAAAGCTTATTTTGGTCTTGAAAATAATTGTAAAACGACAAACCTCATAATATGGTATAGAATGAAGTTCCTCTTTGAAACTTTAGTTACTCCTGTTATCTTATATGGATGTGATGTTTGGGGCTGCAGCATATCTTGAGAATCGTGGAGAAAGATTAAGAAAATACAAAAGTGTTTTATAATGTATAACCTCAAAATTGAAAGCAATACACCCTATCGTATTCTCCTTATAGAAGTGGGTCTTTCCCTTATCGAGAGCCTAGCTGTGACTAGCCTCTTGTTCTACAAGAACAAAATCAATAACATAGGAGACCATAGACTTCCTAATCTAGCGTTCAATTCTAGTCAAAACCACCTAGGGCTTAAATGAGGTTGGTATAATGACACGAGGGCCTAGTTAAACCATTGGGAGATCAACAAGAATGTTGCATTGAAAAACATTAACAACATTAAAAATATTGGTACTTCTAAGTTCAAAGAAAAAATGTGGTGTGAGAAAGATTTAGCAGCTAAAAGAAAATTAAGATATTATGAGGTGGTCATCAACCCCACCCTAGAAGATCAAAAGTGTCTCTATTTTAACTAGTTCAAAGAAGAAAATTAATATAGCCAATATTAGAACGATCTCTCATGAGCTCCATAGTAGTGAAACAAGTCGTTGGGTAGTTCCTAAAACACAATGGATGGAAAGGATCTTCCATCTTTGTGAGAATATGAACATCGAGGATGAAAATCATTTCCTCTTAGAGTGCCCCATGTACAACCACATTAGATCTTAGTTTCATAATCTTTGTTGCAATAATGATCTTCCTAGCATTTTACGATGCCAAAATTATAGTGAGCTCGGGAGGCTTCTCTCCAAGCTTTTTGATTATAGGAATAAAATCTTAAATCAAACTAAATAATTCATTTCTTTAGGTCCGATAGACCAAAGTTTGGCCTCATTGGACGTTAACTATCATCACAATTTTATTTTGAAATTGATTTATCAATTGCGTAAAGAGAATGATAAACAAATACTTATTATAATGTAATAAAAATAAGCAAAGAAAGATATAGAATGATAAATATGACAAATATCATATTAAAAAAAGGAAAAAGGAATATCATTTATCAATTTTATTTATATTTGTTTATAATGTTTTTTTTATGATTTATAATATTTTAATTTGATAAATAATATATTTCAATAAAAAATATTTCTTTTCAAGAAAAATATTAATTTATATTTATAATTGATAAGGATAGTTACTGTGTATATACGTATAACATTATGTTGGTCGAAGGACTTTGAAAAGTTATATCTTACTATAAATTACACATCTTAAAAACCTCTTTTCAAATCATACAAAGGTTAGGAAATTGAGAATCTCTTATTTAATAGTCCTCTATCAATACCAGTTTCAAAGGACAAAAAAGTTCGAAATCTGCCAAAAAAGGAAGTCGTATGAAAGAAGTCCAAAAACAATAGAAGTTTGTTCTGAGTGGACATTAACCATCATCATAATTTTATTATGAAATTGATTTAACAATTGCGTAAAGAGAATGGTAAACAAATGCTTATTATAATGTACTAAAAATAAGCAAAGAAAGATTATCAATTGCCTGGGAAAAACGAGGAGCGATGGCGATGGTTAGGGTTTCGAACAGAGTTCTGGTTGCTGCCGCATCGGCTCCCAAGCCTGCCTCAAGGGCCGAAGGCGATCCAGGGGTTGGGGAAACGGTGATCGCTGCCGGAAGGTCATCTCTACTGAAAGCATCTTCAGAGAAATGGCCGGTCTCACGCAGACGAATGTCTCAAATACACCCAGATCAGCGTGGCTACGCATCTGTGGGGGTTTCTGTCACAAGATTTCACGCGATTCTGGATAGGGAAAGAAGTACAAGTCTTCAGCGAGATGGGGCGAAGGCATTAACGGAAGCTCCCATTTCTGCGTGGATATACGAGGAGGGTATTCTCTTGCGAAAGATTGAGGCCCCAATCTACGCCCCTGAACAAAGAAGCCTACTTGACATATGGCATTTAGAGGCTAGGCATTATCCAACCCAGATCGCACAGAGAATCGGCAGGGGGGGACTGCATGATGCAGATCCGCTCCCTCCTACAACACACGGGCCCAAACATTGTAGTTTTGGCTTAGATCTATACGATCTAGCCTATATCTGAGCACAGATTGATCCCAGGCAGCAGATCGAAGGCACCATTCATAGATCGAGCAGAGTCCCCACAGATCTTGACATGCAAAAGGAAAAACGAATAAAATCAGGGCCAGATCTGGAAGCTTGCTTACAGCCAGAGCAGGTAACAAATACTTGTTTTCAGATTCTGATAAAACCCCCACAGGGGAAAACTCGGTTAGTATGGGTCCATGCAGGAAGCACCTCCTTGCAACTGAAACAACAAATATGGGCAGAAATGGGATACCCAGTCCAGATCCAACATCTGGTCAGTGGTAGGCGGTCTCTCCAGGACTGTAGATCGATGGAAAGCTATGAGATTGGGCCAGGATCAATCATTACTTTAAACTTCATATTGAGAGGAGGGGCTCCGCCTCAGGGACAGCAAAGCGGAGACAAGGGAAAAAAACTGCACCCCAGCACCAACCCAAGGGAGGTTTATCCTACAAAAATATTTTACAGGGCAACAGAGACCCAAGGTCCTCTCCAGATCAAGGCGGTCACATACCCAGGCCATATATAGTAGATCAGGCAGAGCAAACCCCAGCCTTAAATTTAGATTCTACAGGGCTTGATGATTTTGTAAAGTCCTATGAAACACAAGCTCTCATTTGCCATTTCAACAGCTTTTGGCCTAAACCCATGGATCTATTCCATTGGATCTTCACCAGCTGGAACATGGAATGTGATATTCATCTATGCTCAAAGGGGTTTTTTATAGTAAGATTTACATCAAAGGAAGTCAGAGATACAGTCATTAGTGCAGGGCCATGGTTTTGGGGATCATCGGGGCTGTTTATGACCCCGTGGTTTCCAGATTTTGATCCAAACAAAATGACTGTAACCAAAATGCCGGTCTGGGTTAGACTATACAATCTTCCTCTGCATTTCTGGAATGAACGAGTCTTGGAAGGCATTGGGAACAGCATAGGGAAATATATCAAAACAGATCTGGAAAGGATTGATGAAAGGATCTACACTTTCGCACGTATTTGTGTGGAAGTAGATTTAAGTAAAGGGCTGCCGGACAATATAAGGCTGATCTACAAACAACAAAACTGGTTGCAAGTCCTAGATTATGAAAACACCGCTTTCAGGTGTAGGCTCTGTAGGCAGACATGACACTTACAAAGCTCATGTCCAGAAGCCAAGAGTAAAAAGAAGCAGAAAGGGAAGCAGAGGAAAGGATGGCAATTCTCACCCCCAGATTCAGAGGACGAAGAATCAGAAGCAGAGGAGGAAGAGATCCCTGCAGAGAAGACCGAGGCAGCTCAAGAAATGGAGGAACAGAAAGGAACCACATCCGACAACAAGGCAGAGATGACAAGCGTGGATCCCAGCATGGGAGGCACCAAACGACATCACCACTCAGATACTTCAGATTCAGACAAAGAAACTGGCCCACAGAATGCAGAAACACAGATAGTCATTGCTTCGATCGAGCCCACTCAAGGAGAGTGGCGTAAGGTCGAAAAGAAAAAGGGGAGAAAAACTTGAAGTGTGAGTCTAACTCACTGCCAGAAATTCAGTTTTTTTGCCTCTTTCTTCCTCTCTTCTCTCTTCTCTTTTCTTATTCTTTTTGCACGTTAGTCTTCTAACGTTGCGTGGGGTGCGAAAGCACTCGAGCCCTTGTGGCAGCTCACAGAATGCTTCATTGCATATGCTAGTGTAACTTTTCATTATCTTTTTAATAAAATGTTACCGTTTTTTTCCTTGGAAAAAAAATAAGCAAAGAAAGATATAGAATGATAAATATGACAAATATCATTAAAAAAAAGGAAAAAGGAATATCATTTATCAATTTTATTTATATTTTTTCATAATAATTTTTTTAATGATTTATAATATTTTAATTTGATAAATAATATATTTCAATAAAAAATATTTTTTTTCAAGAAAAATATTGATTTATATTTATAATTGATAAGGACAGTTACTGTGTATATACTTATAACATTATGTTGGTAAAATGACTTTGAAAAGTTATATCTTACTATAAGTTACACATCTTAAAATCCTCTTTCCAAATCTTACAAAGGTTAGGAAATTTAGAATCTCTTATTTAATAGTCCTCTATCAATACCAATTTCAAATGACAAAAAAGTTCAAAATTAGCCAAAAAAGGAAGTCATATCAAAGAAGTCCAAAAGCAATAGAAGTTTGTGGATATAAGATGAACATATGATCATTAATATAGAGAGTAGCTACATTTAATCAGAACTAAGAGTCAAAAATATTTTTTTTGTTGGTTTCCTTCTTTAACTTCAAGGACTGTGCATGTGCCTTGGTCCAAATCAAATCCAATTTTTGACAAGCGGTCAACTTCCTAATTCATGTGGCTATACATATGATCAAAGGTGATAAGAGAGAAAAAATTTAGCTTTTCATTGACCTTTTGAAAAACAAGTAGTAGGGTAGAGTTCCTTATGCTTGTTGTTCCTTTCATTTAGTTTATAACATTTTGAGCCACCATAGATGTCGAGAGAAAGAACTATGCATTTCTATGTTAGGAGAAGCATGATATATAGGGTGAAGAGTTTTACATAATTGTTTGTAGCATGATCGATGTTGGAAGAGAAGGGGAGAAAATGAGAGTAATAGATATGTAGTAATCCCCCACTGGTCTTAGAGGGGGGACAATGCCCTGAGCAACTACATTAAAAAATTCCCAAGAAGAATCAGTTTGAATTTCACATTATTAAGGAGCCTTTACAGATCTATTTGAGGAACATATAGAGAAGGAAAACATATTAGGTAGATTGGTCTTAGACACTTTTGTTGAATTTGGAGGTCAGTTTTCAAAAATGGAAGCATTCTCCTCCAACCAAATCCCCTAGAAAATCCACAAGGGAAGTGATTTTAAGTTGTCTAAGAGGTTATGGGAAAACTTGGATTGATGGAAACTACCAATATTCTTTGTTTCCCAGGTAGTAAATATATTCCCAAATTTCCTAATTTTAGCTCATACTTGTCAAGTAAGAGGACAAATGATGAAGAGGTGAGACATCAATCCTTCATCCATCCACCAAAGGGAGGAGATACTTGGTCTATGAAATGAAATTTTTTCAAGAATGTTACAAGTGGAGAATTTATTCCAAAGCATTAACCACATGAGTGGTTTTTCTTTTGCAGGGAAACATATTTCCATAATTTGTTTCCCTACTATGGGGGGTTTTATGGCTTTGGAACAAGGAGAGGTAACCAAAGTTTGGAGCAGCTAATCTAGTTAGACTAAGGGCGTAGATCAATTGATATTCTAAGTTTGATAGAGAAACATTAGATAATTTGAGAGCTCTGATATATTTATCAAGGGTCACTACATCTTCCCCTTCTAAGTGGAGGTAATTTGAGGATGTCCAAGACTGGGAAAATAGAGCTGCTTGAAGATGCGAGACATGATTGAGAGTGGAGTATCCTACTTTTGAGAGATGTTGTATGAGTGGCTCAAGAAAATAGAACCATTGTTGGCTACCAAACTAGGGTTCATTCAATATAAGGATAAATGTTCCCTTCCTAATTTGCCATTATAGATGATTTCCAATGACTAAGAAAGCCTTCAATATTCCTTTCCAAATAACGAAGGCATTTTAATAATATTTTTTAGGATTTTGGATCCATTCGAGAGTAGACAAGGGCCTTTTATAATTTTCTTACATCACACGTGACAAAAGACATTCTCCTTGAATAATTTTCCACAGGCCTTTAGATGCTAGAGCGCTTGCAAAGCTAGGAAAAGATTTGATTCCTATCGACCATGATATTTTAGATGACTAATTGAGTGCCAATTTTTTAGGGAATATTTTCTTTTTTTTATCCTTTCTTAGCCAAAAAAAGTGAAAGGACAATTGTTTTATCCTTTGAAGGATACCCAGAGAAATCCATGCCATGGATGCCTCATAAACGGGGATGGCCTCAACTACTAAATTGTAGATAAATAAGCACCCTACTCGAGATAACCATCTATTTTCCCAAATTCTTATTCTTTTTTCAATTTTCTCCATTAACCAAGACTCTTATGATATTTTATAGTTGCATGGCTTGAGAATAAAGCCCAAATATTTGGACCATGATCAATTTGAGATACAAAGGAGGATAAATTTCGTTCTTATACTTATCTTTCTTCATCTCCGAGGATTGTCTAGCCTATAATAAATAAATTTTAACAGTTTAGTTGCATTTCTATAGCTTGATTAAATGTGTCCAAAATGTCTTTTAGGGTTCAGAGATGAAGAAAAAAACATCAATGAAAATAAGGACATCATCAATGAAGAGAAGATGAATGAGGAAACAATTTTGCAAGATTCTAACCCATTTAAGCCATCCCCTTTAAACTACATGAGATGTGATCTTGCTTAATCCATCCTCCACTAAGGGAAAAAAGGGCAGAGAGGGAGAAACTTTGTTGTTGGCCTTTCTTTCCATGAAAAAAAGTCAAAAGTAAATCCATTGATCATAATAGAAATGGAGGATGAGCTAACATAGTTCATAAGCAAGGTCACCAAACTATGACTTAAGCCCAAGTGAATAAGAAGATGTTTGAGGTATAACCAACTCTCCCAATTAAAACCTTCTAAGATATTTGCCTTGTAGATAAAGGATTTTATTCTCTTTGTATGAATAAATTAGAGTCCTTCCTCAACAAGTCCAATGGCTTCATGTATTTTCCTATTTGAAAAAATCTTAAATTTTTCAAAGGAGCGGTTTACAGAAGGAATATCTTTTAATCTAAGGGTTATGAGTTTGTAAATGATATTGTAAATGGAGTTAGATAGGGATATAGCTTTTAACTAATCAAAGGAGTCCACATGATAATTTTTAGGGATTACTGAGATGAAGATAGAGTTGAACTGGGCCAGGCTCAAACAGGAAGTTCAAGAATATTCATTGGTAGAGAGGAGATCTTCACTTGGGAAGTACATAGAAATCATGTAAGGTTCAATTCAAAGACCATCCAACCTAGGAATATTGATTTTTTGGAACATATAGAGAAATATCTCAGGTTATTGATTGGAGACCTCTGCCATTAAGTCATCTTTCCCCTCTTGATCCACAAAACTAGGAAAAGGCCTTTTTGCTACTAAAATTTGTTGAATGGTGGCTTAGTTGCCTTGGTTAAAAATGTCTCTTAAATACAAAAAACCATCAACTATGTTATTAAAGAAAGAGGGGAATAAGGACCCATCAATGCCTTTGATTCCCCAAGTTGTATTAACCAATATTCTGTGATTTTCCATTTTGTGGAAGTATTTTGTCGTTTCATATATAGCTTGTAGAAAAATTACATGACTTTTCATCCTCAAATCCTTCTCTCTATCTAGGAGGATTTTCCTTATCGTATTTTCAAGATTTTTTATTCTCTATTTCAAGTTCTCTGGCATATCTTTGGAGGTTCCGAATTCTAGTAATGAAAGTAATGTAGATTCAATGCTTGAGAGGGAATTAGAAGCTACTTGTCTTTTATATTTATCCCATTCGATGATTATGCCCTCTGACCATTTGATATTTCTTTGGAACTCAGTGGATAGGTAATCATGGTCATCTAGGGAGAAACGAATCTAGTTGTTTTTTATAAATTTTATAAATGAGGGTCTTCTACCCAAGATGGGTTAAGCTTGAATGGACTAGGGGGTTTCATAGGGAAATGATCTAGTTCCCTTGGAATAGGAGAATCATATGAGTCACCCCCAACTAAGTCCCATTGTCATATTTTGAACATGTTGTCAAGCATAACATCGAAGATGAGGAAATGATCCCATTATTTAGCAATTTTTGTCATTCTTGATTTGTTATTTGACCATGTTGGGAGGGATAATATCAATGAGTCCAAAGTCACCCAAAAGGGATATAATTTTTTTTAGAGAGGGGATCCACCCTTCTAGAGGGCACATATAATTCAAAATTCCCCAAAGTGAAATTTAAGTCCCCTCCAATTATAACCAGATGCTAAAATAAGAAGAGAAGTGAAATTGTTCCATAAGTCCCTTGACTCCATATATGATACATACAAATCGACACAATAGAAAGACATGTCTAGGTCTAAAAAGTGTGTATAAAACTAAACTCAATTTCATGGACTAGGTGGAAATAAGGTAGATAAAATGAGTGTTCCACCCTAAGATGAGGCCTTCTAATTTTCTGGCAGCATCTATCGCCCAAAAATCCTAGTCTCGTGGTAGGGGTTTAAGAATGTTGATGGCCTTTCCCCTTTCATAATAAGTTCTTGTAGAAATATAACATGGTGGGAATGAGACTCAATGAGTCTTTTAATTGCCATTTTTCTACTAAGGGTAGCAAGACCCTTGCAATTGAGAGAGAAGAGATCCATTTGAGTAAAATTTGAGGGCTTGTTTCTTTAAGTTCCATAATGATAGGCTACTTCTTCCTGGATTATATTTCAAATAATTCTTTGGTATAAGCCTTAGAAATAAGGATTTGTACCCTCTAGAAATACAAGGATGGAAGGTATCCATGAGAGAGACCAAACCCCTTCCATGGATCATGATAGGGAAATCATAAGAAGAAAAGGAGGGGGAAAGGTAGGAAAACCCCTAGGATCAAATGCTATAAACTCAAGAAGCAGGGATGGATTACTCTAGATTTAGAGAAGGGGGAAGCAAAGGGTGAGAGATGTGATATGTGGAAGAGATGGAGTAGCTGGAGAAGAGGGACCGAGAGAAAAAATGGGAAGGAAGATGGGGAAGGAGATTCTAGAAAGGGGCTTAAGGGATGTAATAGAGGAACTAATATGAAGGAAGGAAGGAATAGAGTAAGAGGAAAAATATCATATTTCTGAAACTTCAAAGCATGAATAGGATCAACCGTACAAAACAACCTAGTTGTACCTTGAGAGGGAAGCCCTTTCAGAGAGTATTTAGTTTTCCAAATGATAGAGAGGATTGTGTAAGAGGGAGATCCATGGCTAAGCTTGTCAGATGACCAACTAGGGGATTAGGGGACTGGAGCTTTGAACCTCTGCCTCCTTCCAAGGATTTGAAACCGACATGAAATTCAACATTCTACTTACCAAGGTCAACTAGAGAGGAGCTAGGGCAGAACTAAAGTGTACGAGGCCAAGGAGAAGAAACCAAAAATAAAGATTCCTTTTGCACCCACTTTTGCACTCTTATTCTTCCCATTTCACAATCCTTACTCAGGTGTCCATAAGCATGAAAACAAAAGAACTTGAAGGGGATTCATTCATGTTCTAAATTCTGGGGATGTGTTATGTATCTAACACATATAGATAAGGGCTCTGGAAGCCTCAAATAAATTTTTAGACCAACTAGAATATGAGTGGTGGCCATATACTGTGTTTTCCTAAAAAGGAAATATGCATCATAATAAAAACCAAAAGTATTTCCTACCTCCTTGAAAAAATAAATTGAGAAGAAAATGAGTGGCAATCAAGGAATAGGGGCCCAAATAGGAACAATTTCAGGCTTTTCCAATCGTGCATCAAATTTTATTAAACAGTTTGTCAAGAACATGGCTTGGGAGCACCATGACCACTTCTCATTTAATATTCTTTTAGTATTCTCCTCTAAAGTAGTGATACAACCCATCGAACCCTTCACAAGGATCATGCACCTCGATGAATAATCGAGTAGCTACCTAAAATTTATCTTTGTCCATCACCAGAGGACAACCATAGACATTCGTTTTCTATCAAATCACCCCACCAACATTGATTTCTCCATCTTATGTATTCCATCCAACTACACATCCTTCAAAAGTACTAGGCACAATTCTTCAGGCTTCCTTTTGATGCCTTTTATGTTTATCTTCTATGCATGGTTGACAAGATGGACTGAAGGGTCGGAAAAACTTGGGGGTGAGACTCCACCACCAAACATTTCTACTGTTAGGATACTATTAAGGAAACATGAAGGTGAGGTGGAATCATGGTTGATAGAGAAATCCAAGTGAGAGAAACAAATCCACTTTGGTGAGGTTCTTGAGTAGGTAAGACACTGTGTATATCACAATGAAAGACAAAGGTTTGGGGAGGTAGATGGAACATAGGCAGGTGAAGAAGGTAAACACAGGAGACGGCTCCCTACAAATTCGTTGGAAATTTTGACTACAATCATATCCAAAGGGGGAGTAGATTTTGAAAGGAGAGCCTATGGGGGAGCTTGCGATGTTATGTCCAACTATATTCCATGTCGTACCATCAACAAAAAAACATTATCCAAGTCAACATCGAAAGAGGAGAAGGCTATTTCAGATTGGATGGAGTTTGTCTATATGTTGATACCTTCCAATGGGTTTGATGTATAATCAAACAAATCCTCATACATCCATCTTGTAGAAGAACGATGACCTGTCCAATCAAATTTTCTTGCAATTTCATGACACCTCCATCCTCATACTTTATTGAACAAGTTATGATGTGATATCGCTCTAAGTTGTGATCATTCTACATTTGACACAATGTTTATGCCTTCAAATGAAGAGGTGATTAAAGCTAGAGATCCCCACTATTTTGCAGATAGATCTCCTAAATGATAGGGTAACACCTTCAGTGTAAGTGATAGTGCCAATCTCTAGAATATCTCTATCCAAATATTAGTAATTGAAAAAGTGAAGCAAATTTAGACATTTATTATACTTTAAATGGGCTAAACTTACTGATTAATTAATTATATGCAATGATACAAATATAAATATATGAAATGTGTCTTAAGATAAACAAGTCATTTTATATACATAACATTCTTTTTAGCAAATATATTCATCATATACTAATTTAAAAAGCTAATTAATTAAAGAAATCTCTCAAATCCAACTAAATCGAACCATTTCCTAAATACTAAAAACAAACTTTTTCTATGTAGTCAACTAAATATATATAATATTTTTAAATTTTATTATAAAACTCATATTAAAACAAAAATAATTGAGAATATGTAAATGAAATATATATTTTTATTAATGTATTTTTGATAAATAAATATAAATATAAAATAATATAATATTATATTATATTAAATTATATTAATATAAAATTTTGTTTAGTATATATATATATATAATTTGTTTGAATAAAATACAAAGAGAAAGAAACATTTTTTAATTGAATTTTTATTTTTTTTAATATTTTCTATATAACTAATAGGTTTAAATTTAATTTATTTAGTTATACTATATTACAACAAAAAGAAGAACAACAAAAAGAACATGTTGATATTATTCATGTAAGTAATGAAGTTATTTTATCAAATGCTTACACGAAAATCTATTATATATATTTTATTATAATTATATAGTGTACTTTTTTTAATTTTATTATTATATATTTTTTTTTTTAATGATTAGTCAGCCTTAAGTAATTAGGATGATCAGTGACTCCTACTTTTAATATGGCTATAAATTACATGTAAAATAATATAAATGTAACTGCAATTTCATTATTTAAATAACCATAGATATTTTTAAAATGTTTTCTTTTTATATATGTTTTAACAATCATTAATAAATAAATATAATCTTGTTAAATATGAATTATATTTGTATAAACTAATCTCTTAGTTATTTTTTAAAGTTTAAAAAAGCTTGTGAGCCACTAAAAGTGAAGTTTGTAATTGGTAATGAATTAATTAAGTGATTGGTAATGAATATAAAATTAAAAACAGATTAAATCATTGTTATCAGACCAGACAATGCTAACTGTAGATGACAAGCGACTCGAGGTCACCTCTAGTCCCCGTAAACTGAATTTTAAAATCTGAGGAACCATTTCTGTGAAGCGATAGTCACAGTAATTTCGCTGTCCTGCTGGACTGGAGTTAATCATCTCTATTCTCTTCGGAAATTATGGAAGTCTGTTTATTTACTATGTGTTTTTGATATTTTATTAAATTAAAGATACATAATTTTGATTATACCCGTTAAGTTTCTTACTATTTCACATTCAATTTATAGCCCTTAAGTTTCTTAATATTTCACATTTTCAAAATTAAGTTTCTTAATATTTCACATTTTTCACATTAAGCTAAGAAGATGAAATCTTTTGTAATACAAACTAAGTGAAGCTTTTTTTCATCCCTGTACTCATTCAGGTTTAAGTTGTATTTATATAATTTTCTATTGTTTAAATTTTGAATATATCATTTTCTATTGCTTAGACTTCGAATATATAAATAGATTCAATTTTAAATTGTATTTTGGGATGCATAAATAGGCTCTTTGAACACTTTACAACTTAATGTGTAATGTGTAAATTACAACTTAAAATTCTCAACAAAATAACAGAAAAATAACTTGAAAAGGGTCAAAACATTGAATAATAAAACTAGTTAAAATATTTTAAAAATAAATAATATTGTTTTCAATTGCTTTATATAATATACAGGTAGTTTTTTTAGGCGAATAATTGATAATTGGTTTATATAATATATAAGTATTTATTTTTCAGTTGACTTTGAAATATTTTACTTAATATCGATCATATTAGTGTTAAAAAGCTTTAATAATCATCATCATCATCATTATTATATATTAATATATATATATATAATATTAAAATATATTAGTTAAGATGGATATTCAAATACTTTATTTAAGTCTTATATTAAAATGTTTTTAAACATATAAGAATTATATATCTTCTTGATACTCAAAAGTGAAATTTTCAAAATTTTTATATTTAAATATTTTATTTCTCATTCAAGTTTATATAAATCTATTATTTAATACACATCTAAATATTTTATTTATAATTGAAAGCGAGTGAAATATATTTACCACATTTTATAAAATCATCCATATTGTTTTTATATTTAGAGAATATTTTATTTTTATTTTTAAAAAATGTGTGAACTCAATTGTAAATATGGATAAAATCACAAATCATTCTCATTCACACTAGAATGCGATTTTAAGCCCAAAAATATTCAATAAAAAAAGGTTTGGTCAAATTTTCAAAATATTATATCAAAATCTAAACTCTCATTTGAGTTCAAACATTAACTTTCAAAAACTGCTATAATCCAATTTAGTGTCTAAACTTCACAATACATGCTATAATCCTTCACCATACATGCTATAATTCAATTTAGTATCTAAACTCCACCATTTTGAATAAATTGGCGATAGACTATGATGAAAAACACAGAATTGAGAGGAGAAAGTGCATAAATGTTTCTAAATGGAATAATACTGTAAGTGAGTGCTAAATTAACCAACAAGGACCACCCTTGTAAAATTGATCATCACCACACACAAGCTTGGAGGGAGAAGATCTTGACCATAATTGAATTCCACACTTGCTAGACTGATGGCTCTATTTCTCCGCTAATAGGGGAAACACGAGAAAGTAGAGTCACAACACCTCAGGACCTAGAACCCCGAGAGCCTGACCAAAGTCAAATTAAATTCATATCCCACACCACCAAACCCCCCGAAGACCTCTAAAAACTAATGATAATCACCTAAATGAGAAAATAACTAGCAAAGTATCTAACCTCATTTGAAACAAACCAAGTCATAACCCTGCTACAACCTTCACCAACCAAAATCCACCTTGAGACCCAACAGAGAGCGCCCCAACAAGTGAGACGTGCAGAGGGGAAGGATAAGACCAAAGAGAGAATAATGACCAGAAGACAATGCGAGCGAAGGGCCCAGGAACCACCCCAACCATAAAATACATTTAGATGACAATCTACCGAGCACCACTACAATGGAACCCAAGATAAGCCAGCCTACCCTCCAAAAATACCACAACACATAGACGGGAATGATGAAATGGGTGCCAACAGATGAACTTACAACTTTTCAAGACTAACCACAATGGAGGGAGTGGTGACATCAAAATCACCACCACTCCAAGAATACCCGAGGGCTAACGAACCCAGAAAAGCTATAGCATCTTAGAGAAAAGTAGATAAACCTCCACTCAACAAGCATAGTATAAACTATACCAACCCCAACATGCATGATTAAACCATGGGGGCATCATTGACAAACCAATATTATATCACGTGAATTCATATTGGGGCATTAAAAATGGAAAAATCACAAAATAATATATTGGGGTTATAATGAGGGCCTAAAGGGTTTTAATATACTATACAATAATATATATAACATAAGGTATTGTTTATACATTTTTTTGGCCAAGCAGAGGGAAAAAATCGGGCTACACTTCACGGGCGCACTTCACGAGCAGAGGGAAAGAGTTGCATTTTGGAGCTGCAACCCACCTGCTTCTTTCTTCTTTCTTCTTTCTTTCTTCCTGTAAGCTTATTTTTTGGTGGTTTCATCTCAGTGTTTTAGGCGGTTTCATCAGCGGAGGAAGCAGAGGAGCTGAGGACGAATCTCCCGCAGATCGTAAGTACTATAAAAGGAAAAACCCTTTTCTTATTGTTTATTTTTTGTTGCTTTATAGGGATTTATTACGCAGTTTGCAGTGAGGCATTACGACAACATTGCAATAAAAAAAATTCTGAAATTGCTTGGATTTGATTTCTAGGGTTTCCAATGGGGTAAATCCTCCACAACTTTCTAGGCACTGATTCTGGGTTATTTACATACATATACAAACCCATTTGTTTGTAGTCGATTGATTACTAAAATTTCATGGGATGTTACCCATTACCCTAATAATTACATATTGATATTTGATGCCTGAATGCTTGATTATCCTGGGTATCTTTCTATTTTTTATTGTTGATTTTTTTCCTCGGCAGCACCACAAGTAGCAGAGTTTCTTCTGCTTAGGTGATATGTCCTAGGAGTAGGAATTCTGTCACAATTGCCAGGAACTTTCACGAGGCCTTGTATCGATAAAATTCAGCTAGCATTAGAGTGCATTAGAGCCTTTTAGAGTTGAATAATGGTTTACCTCTCTTGTGTGATAGATTGTGTCACATTACAGCTTTCTGGATTCGCATGTCTAGTTGACCCCTATAGTCTGATTGTAGTGGTGCCACCTCAAGCTTTCTGGATTTGAGTATTGGTCTGAACCCTATAGTGTGATTATAGTTGTGTCACATTAAAGCTTTATGGATCTGAATATTGGTTTGACCCCCTATAGTCAGATTGTAATTGTGTCAATTGTGGGTGTTTCTTTTGTGTTACATTAAAATATTGGTTTGAAACTTTGAATCCTATAGTCAGATTGCAATTGTGTAAATTGTAGGCATTTCTTTTCTGTTTGGTTCCTAGCTAGTTTTGTTTGCTGATTTGTTTAGTCTGGATTTTTCTACTTAAAAGCATAACTATAATTTTATGAATTTTATGAATTGTTGATGCCCTATATCACCCGATCTCTCTTAACATTCTCATTCTCCTTAGATACTAGTAGAGCTACTTTGGTGTCCCCTCTACTCCCAATCTCTATCCAGCAGAAACTCTTTAGTCCAGCCCATTCCCCAGAAGAGATTATCAGACACATTATTGATGATTTCATAATGATTGATTATTCAGGCTCCTCATCTGGTCCATATAATGGTGAGAGACTGTTCAACTGATTTGAACTTTTTGTGTTTTGATTGCACTTGCTATTTTTGTCTTTCTTTACAGGGCTTTCATTACTGCATGAGTGAAGTCTTTTACAGTTTAGTCTCTGACCTGTCTTTGGTCACTAGTGGACGTAAGTCTTTTTTTCTGTCATCTTTTGTGCCTGGTGGTCTGATTTACATTTCTCACTTTTCCCAGAATAACTATATGTTGATGAATGTAATTTTGACAAGTTGGCTAATCTTGTTTTAAATCTAGGCTTTACTCTCCACCTGCAGAATGATTATGCAATCTCACTCTCTGGAGGGATGTACTTTTATTGGCAACAGAGCTGCATATTTCATCTGGACTATTTTCATTTAATTATTTTTGAGTAGGTGCGGGTGGGAATTTGTGAATTTTGGATTTTGGACTAGGAACTTATATACAATGCAGGCCAAAGCACAGAAATGTCATACCATCTCTAGAAATTTCTGCTGCAAGCTGATTTTGGATTGAGTTTTAGATGCACACCTTATATAAGTTTTATGAAATATTATAGAGTTAAATTTTAGGTGCAAAATTTTGAGAAAATATATATCTAGCTGTAGACTCATTTGACTAAAATTCAGATGTAAACTTCCTGAGGACATATCATGAAGCACATGGACAACATCTCCTTTCTAAATGGCTTAGGGATCCAATGCATTATTTATTTGAAGGATTTTCTAATATATATGAAAATTTAGAATAGATGTCCAAACCTAGTACAATATGACATCCTTTTTTAAACAAGAGAGATGGAATTGTCTTTGTAGGCCCAGAGTTATACAACTAATTAATGTACTAGAGAGTTGTAATATTTTGATGTCATTAACAATTAGACTGGAGGACTCAAGCTTATGCGTAAATTGCCTATTGGTGTCATTCAGTTGCAATAGGTGAATTTATACAAATATAAAATTAGATATGTTATGTTTTGAAGCCTGATAGGATTGCCCCATGGTCCCAACATTATGCAACCATGTTAAGTATTGGCAAGTTGTACTTTTTTAATATGTTAAGTTAAAGTTGAGTGCTAATAAATTGTAATATTCATAATGCTACAAAGTTAAAGGGACATATGTACTCAATTGAAATTCAAAATACATATTCCAATCTAGTAAAATATGGCATCCTTTTATAAATATGAGGTAGATAACAATGTTTTGTAGGCCCAAATTGATCCGGATTTAAATAGGAACAAAATAAAAGATAGAGATAACCATGAAGACAGATATGCAGCAGAAATAATACTTCATTTCATTAATGGAAACTACTGAAATATGCTTACAAATAGAAATAGAAATAACCCAGCTAGGGCGATGGTAGCTTATCTCTGAGAAGAGATGTGTCGGCTACATGCCTCTGAACTATTCTGAACTGTCTTTACAATGAGGCTCGAAGGCCTATTTATTATTGAGAAACAATGGAAAACCCTTCACATTCCAAAACCTAACCCTAGAAGATGAAACGCCAAACTGTGGGCCCTGTTTTGGGGTGAGTTGGACAGCCAACTTCCCGGGGTCGCGAATTGGTCGTATTATCTTCGTTTGACGCGCATGATAGCCCGTTGGAAAGATCTCTCCGAGGACTACAACGAAAAAGATGATTTTTATCAGAAAAATCGTTGGTGGTAGATTTCCCAAAAAAACTTTGTTTAGGGCCTCAAAACGGCTCCGGAAGTTCAGGACCCGAAAAACTGCTAAAAATAGTAAGTTGTGCTACAATTAAGGAAACTGAAAATGCTGAGAGAAACAATGGTGGGGGTCCAGGTGGACTTGGCAGGTGGCCACCAAGATCCACCTGGATCATTCCTCCCCCCTTAGGAAGCAATGGTCACCATTGCGTTGAGTTCCTCCATGAGATGAGGAAACTTTTGCCTAACTTGGTCCCTGGTGAACCACTTGCCCTGGTGAAGGAGTTGGCCTGCTTTGACAACTCGATATAGTTGGGTATTCTGTTGGCGAGTGTTCTTGACCTGTGTGTCCATGATCCGATCAGTTGCAGCTTGTTCCATGCAATCTGCATTTAATTCTGTGGGTGTGAGCTGTTCTGCAATGTCGGATGTGTCTAGCAATGGTGGAA
Organism: Pinus tabuliformis; assembly: GCA_031772625.1. NCBI lineage: Eukaryota > Viridiplantae > Streptophyta > Pinopsida > Pinales > Pinaceae > Pinus > Pinus tabuliformis. Next base: position 1,426,424,562 of record CM062816.1, read on the forward strand.
AGTATGGCCGAAGGCGGTCCACATTGAACACTGGGTGTAGGCCAAGGAATGGGGGAATGTTGAGCTCAAATGCATTGTCTCCCACAGCCTTAATAATGGTGTAAGGACCATATCGGAGTGGTCTCAGTTTCCGATAGGCTCCAGTAAGGCGTTCCTTTTGCAAATGCAACCAGACTTTGTTGCCCACTTGAAACTTGTGTGGCACCCGATGTTGATCATGTCGCTGCTTGTACTTGGCATTTGATTTTTCCAGAATGTCATGGACCTGCTGGCGAATATGTTGGATGTGCTCAATGAAGTTGGTTGCCTTATCTGTTTCAGACTGGACATGAGCTGAATCTGTGTGAGTAGCTGCAAGTGGCATGGCCACATCAATGGGGCATAGTGGCTGGAATCCCAGGCCCACCTGAAAAGGGCTGTGGCCCGTCGAGCTATGAAGAGCTCGGTTGTAGCTGTGCTGAACATAGGGGAGGCTCTCGTCCCATGTGCGTGGATGCTTTGAGTTGTACATGTGCAGAATGTGTACAATCATCCGATTGACAACCTCTGTCTGGCCATCAGTTTGAGGATGGAAGGCTGTAGACTTAGTGAGTTTGGTGTCCAGCATTGACCAGAGACTGGACCAAAATGTATTGAGGAACCGACTGTCCCGATCTGAGATGATAGACTGTGGGATCCCAAAGTGCACCCAAACTCGTTCAAAGAAGAGTTTAGCAGTGGCTTCTGCTGTGATATTCTTCTTGCAGGCCGCCATAATGGCCATCTTCGAGAACCTGTCGATGACCACAAAAACACAATCATTTCCATGTTTAGTGGAAGGAAGGCCTGACATGTAATCCATGGAGATGGATTCCCAAGGTCGACTAGGGGTAGGCAGCGGGGTATAGAGGCCTTGCTTCTTGATGGTTGGTTTGGCAATGGCACAGGCAGTACATGATCTGATGTATTTCCCGACATCTTGTCGAAGATTTGGCCAATAGAAATACTTTTGCAGTACTGCCACTGTTTTCTCGACCCCGAAATGCCCAGCAGCCCGACTGTAGTGTGCTTCCCAAATCATCTTGGCACGCTCGCTTGAAGGAACACAAAGGTGACCCAGGTGGCATAACATGGCATCTTGGAGATGAAAATCTGGAACATGCCGACCCCCCAAGAGTGTCTGGTATGTGTGGCCAAATTCTAGGTCGCTTTGTAGAGAAGTGGCCAATCAGAAGTCTCGTGCCCACAAGAGTTGAGCACGGTGGTTAACGCCATGATTGGTGGTCGACTGAGGCAATATGCAACGTTATTGGTGCTGCCCTTCTTATACTTGATATTCAAATGGAACTGTTGCAGATATGTAGACCACTTCTGATGGCGATCATTCTGCAATTTCCCTTGGGTCTGTATGAACTGCAGGGGTCGGTGGTCTGTGTGGATGACCGTTTCCTTCCCCAAAATGTAATGCTTCCATTGTCGGCAAGCCTGCACAATGGAATACATCTCTTTATCATAAGTGGGATACTTCTGGACTGTGTCTGAAAGTGTTTCATTGTGATATGCCACTGGATGCCCGTGTTGAGTAAGGACTGCCCCAATAGCATAGTCAGAGGCATCTGTCTCGACCTCAAATGGTTGTTGTAAATCTGGTAGCGCGAGCACCGGTGCCGTGCAGAGGCGATCTTTCAACTCTCTGAATGCCTTTTGTTTAGATGCAGACCAGAAGAATTTTGCTTTCGCTCCTCCCTTGGTGATTTGACTCAAGGGCCAAGTGATGTGAGAAAACCCCAACACGAACCTGCGGTAGAAGTTGGAAAGACCTAGAAAGCTGCGGAGCTCCGTCAGAGTGGTTGGGGATGGCCAATCCCGAATGACTTGGATCTTGGCCGGATCTACATGCACCCCCTGTTCATTAATAATGTATCCCAGATACTGAACCTGGGTCATGCCAAAAATGCATTTCTCCAAATTGGCACATAGCTTGTCTTGCCGCAGTGTTCGAAGAACCTGTCGGATGTGGTGGAGGTGCTCTTCCCAACTCTGGCTGAAGATCAGAATGTCATCCAAGTATACCACTACAAATGAGTTGGTGAATGGCCGCAAGATGCATCCATTAGCCTCATGAAGGTTGCAGGAGCATTCGTCAATCCGAAAGGCATAACCAACCATTCGAAGAGGCCCTCCTTGGCTTTGAAGGCAGTCTTCCACACATTAGAGGGTTCGATTGGTACCTGGTGATATCCTGACTTCAGATCGATCTTTCTGAAATATTTTGCCCCCTTTAGTTGGTCCAAGAGGTCATCAATCTGCGGGATCGAGTACCTATTACGGACAGTGATCTTGTTCAGCGCCCGATAGTCAATACAAAGTCTCCAAGTCCCATCCTTCTTCTGTACCAACACAATCGAGCTCCCACAAGGTGATGAACTCGGACGGATATGACCTTTCTGCAACAGCTCCTGAATCTACCTCTTGATTTCATCGTTCTCCAGAACGGAGCGCCAATAAATTGGTCCATTGGGTAGCGGCGCACCTGGGGTTAGATCGATGGAGTGCTTGACTTGACAGTGCAGAGGAACCCCTGCGGGGGAGGTGAAGATGTCCTCGTACTCCTTCACGACCTTATCCATCTGTAGTCGTCGTGCGGAGGGGCCTTGTTTGGAGGCCATGGCTACTGTCTTATTCTTTCCTTGTGGGCGTATCATCAGGAAAACAAATTTCCCAGTCTTGGAAATAAGCTTACTGCATTGTTTTGCAGTAATCAAAGAGATGGCGGTAGGCGGTGCTACCTCTGGTATCCTGTACAACTTACTTCCCAGTGTAACAATAACAGCACGGGGCCTTGATTCATACACAGCATGTCGCTTCCACAAGTATGGTTGTCCTAATAATACATCACAAACTTCAAGGGGAGCAATGTCACACAATACCTCACCCGTGAAGGGCTTGATGTTGTACGGAAGGCGACACTGCTGGCTCACGCGAAGATCCCGTCCTTGGTTAAGCCACCCAATGGTGTATGGTTGTGGATGCGCTGTGGTCGGCAAGCCCAACCGCTTCACGACCTCTGCTGAAATGAGGTTCTTTTGGCTCCCGCTATTGACAATGAACTGTAGCGGGGAGCCCTTTACCCACATCTGGGAGTGGAAGAGACGCTCCTCCTCCTCTGGATCTTTGGTTTCATTTTTCTGGATCTTTGCGGTAGCGACAGTGGCATTGGGATTCGTGTCAATGATCTGCTTCCCTTTGTCATCCCCCTTGTCGGGTTCTGACTCAGAGTTGGAACATGCATCTGATTCTGGAACCTTTAGTTCAGCCACCAGTGACTTCTTGGCTCGACACTCACTGGTGTTGTGAGTGGAGCTCTTATGGAACTCACACCATTTTCCCGTGTCCTTTTTCGCCTTCGCGGCGCTGTTCTTTGCCTGCAGCTTTGGCGGGTTGTCTTGGGCTGCCTCGCCTTGGCTTTGTCCTTTGTTCTATGTTTTAGGGGCACCTTTCCCTTGCTTCAGATTCGCAGATCCAAAGTCTCGCTTCTTTTGTTTAAACTTCTGCTCGACCTTGACGACATATCGATATGCTATGCCGAGTGAGGAGATGTTTAGGAATTGTATTTCTTCCTGGATGTACTTGTGCAGGCAGCCGCAGTGTTTGAGTATCAAATGCTTCTCCCTATCCTTGATACCCAGCTTTGTGCGAAGGGTATGGAAAAGATTGGTGAACTCCGGCACATCTTGGTCCCTTCCCTGCCGCAATGTGGTCCATTTTATGTATTCATCCTCATAGCTTCCGACAGGGTAGTACTACTCCTTGATGGCATCCCGGAATGAATTCCAGGTGGGTGCAGTTGAAAATAGTGAGCCAGTATTTTCATCCTTCTGCTCGCAGTAGTTTTCCCACTAGTCCTTGATGTGGGGGGCTACTTTGAGAAGAGTGAAAACAATCTTTTCCCGACTTGAAAATTCATGAACAGAAAAATAACCCTCCAGCAGATTTAACCATTTATCTATAGCATCTGCGTCTATCTGACCCTCAAATATGGGGATTTCAAAACTAACTTGTACCTTAAAGGGCGTGGCATTTCCAGAGTAGCTGCTGGAAGCCGATGCATCGCTTCTGGGTAGCCGCTGAAGGATTTGGGCAAAATTGTCCATCATCGCGTTCCGTTGTCGCTCGAGGGCTTCTTCGAGCAAGATTTTGATAGGATCTCCTGCCCCCTCATCTTTCTTCTCATCCACCATAGGAGGCTGTCGGGATCTGTGAGGCTGGTCTCGCAAAGGTTTGACCAGTTCAAGCCCTAACTCCTTATATCCCGACCTCATTGGGGACATGCAAAGAAAAACAGAGAAAAAGCAGATCGCTCTGATACCACTCATCTAGATTTAAATAGGAACGCAATAAAAGATAGAGATAAACATAAAGACAGATATGCAGCAGAAATAATACTTCATTTCATTAATGGAAAATACTGAAGTATGCTTACAAATAGAAACAGAAATAACCCAGCTAGGGCGATGGTATCTTATCTCTGAGAAGAGATGTGTTGGCTACATGCCTCTAAACTGTTCCGAACTGTCTTTACAATGAGGCTTGAAGGCCTATTTATTATTGAGAAACAATGGAAAACCCTTCACATTCCAAAACCTAACCCTAGAAGATGAAACGCCAAATTGTGGGCCCTGTTTTGGGGTGAGTTGGACAGCCAACTTCCCGGGGTCGCGAATTGGTCGTATTATCTCCGTTTGACGCGCATGATAGCCCGTTGGAAAGATCTCTCCGAGGACTACGACGAAAAAGATGATTTTTATTAGAAAAATCGCTGGTGGTAGATTTCCCAAAAAAAACGTCATTTAGGGCCTCAAAACGGCTCCGGAAGTTCAGGACCCGAAAAACTGCTAAAAATAGTAAGTTGTGCTACAATTAAGGAAACTGAAAATGCTGAGAGAAATAATGGTGGGGGTCCAGGTGGACTTGGAAGGTGGCCACCAAGATCCACCTGGATCACAAATTCTGCTCAAAATCGAGCTACACTTCACGGGCACACTTCACGGGCGAAGGGAAAGAGTTGCATTTTGGATCTACAACCCACCTACTTCTACTCGTTTGAACCCTAGCACTCGTTGCATTTTGGAGCCACAACCCACCTGCTTCTGTTCATTTGAACCCTAGCACTCGTTGCATTTTGGAGCTGCAACCCACCTCCTTCAGCTCGTTTGAACCCTAGCACTTGTTGCATTTTAGAGTTGCAACCCACCTGCTTCTACTCATTTGAACCCTAACAAGTTTCTGCTTGCTTGAACCCTAGCAGCTTTCTGCTTGTTTGAACCCTAGCAGACTTTAGCTATCGAGTTTCTCAGGACTTGACTGAGTCGCCCGACGCAGGACCTTACCTGACCAGAGCCTTCACACCTCTGCTCTTCATTGTGTTTCTTTATTATTGAAAGTGTGCCTCTTCAACATTGAAAGGCCAAGCAATAATGCAAAATTCTTTGTAGAGATCTAATGGTGAATTCAGGGAGAGAGCAGTGGGTGAAATTTAGGGAGAGAGAAGTGGGTGAAATTTCCCATACCTTTTCAACTCATATCCCAGTTCACGGGTGGCATCAACAGTGGATGATTGCAGCTGGTTGGAAAATCACTACTTCGCAGGTATTCCACATGTTTAACTTATTTTTAAAAATTAGTATTCAATTATGACTTTATTTATTGCAAATTCTGAATGAAGAAAAATACTGTATTTTATGTTATGGATTATATATTTTGTGGAATGTACACTTAAATATTGTAAATGTACCCAATGCAGGACCTTACCTAACCAGAGCCTTCATGCCTCTGCTCTTCATTGTGTTTCTTTATTATTGAAAGCACACCTCTCCAATAGTGAAAGGCCAAGAAATAGTGCAAAATTCTTTATAGAGATCTAACGATGAATTTAGGGAGAGAGAAGTGGGTGAAATTTCCCATACCTTGTCATCTCATATCCCAGTTCGCGGGTGTCATCCACAGTGGATGATTACAGCTGGTTGGAAAATCACTACTTCGCAGGTATTCCACATGTTTAATTTATTTTTAAATATTAATACTTAGTTATGACTTTGTTTATTGCAAATTCTGAATGAAGAGCTATATTGTATTTTATGTTATGGATTATATATTTTGTGGAATGTACACTTAAATCTTGTAAATGTACCCAACGTAGGACCTTACCTAACTAGAGCCTTCGTGCCTCAGCTCTTCATTGTGTTTCTTTATTATTGAAACCACACCTCTGCCATAATGAAAGTCCAAGCAATAGTGCAAAATTCTTCGTAGAGCTCTAACGGTGAATTTAGGGAGAGAGAAGTGGGTGAAATTTCTCATACCTTGTCATATCATATCCCAGTTCGCAGGTGGCATACATGGTGGATGATTACAGCTGGTTGGAAAATCACTACTTCGCAGGTATTCCACATGTTTAACTTATTTTTAAATAGTAGTATTCAGTTATGACTTTGTTTATTGCAAATTCTGAATGAAGAACTGTACTGTATTTTATGTTATGGATTATATATTTTGTGGAATGTACACTTAAATCTTGTAACACAGGACCTTACTTGACGAGAGCCTTCGCACCTCTGTTCTTCATTGTGTTTCTTTATTATTGAAAGCACACCTTTACAACAGTGAAAGGCCAAGCAATATTGAAAAATTCTTTGTAGAGCTCTAACGATGAATTTACGGAGAGAGCAGTGGGTGAAATTTAGGGAGAGAGAAGTTGGTGAAATTTCCCATACCTTGTCATCTCATATCCTAGTTCGTGGGTGGCATCCATAGTGGATGATTACAACTAGTTGGAAAATCACTACTTCGCAGGTACTCCACATGTTTAACTTATTTTTAAAGATTAGTATTCAGTTATGAATTTGTTTATTGCAAATTCTGAATGAAGAATTGTACTATATTTAATGTTATGAATTATATATTTTTTGGAATGTACACTTAAATCTTGTAAATGTAATTGGTAATGAAGCAAATAGAATTCTATGATAGGATTCATAGATCATTATCAAAAATTATTTGGATTAAGTCAGTGCCTTGCTGGCCAAGGAAGCTTGGTATGTTTCAATGCCCATATCTTTAATCTCCAATATAGTGTTGTTGGGTAAAACCATAAAATAACAGTCACTCACTACAATTAATCAGCTAGGAACTTAATTTTAATTGAACTTGGGATATATGGAAGACACAATTGGACATTCCAGATTATATGTTCTTCTTTATTTGAATATACAACTATGGCCTTGATAATTTGAGGTTGTTTCAAGGGGTTGGCCTTACCAATGAAATCAATGAGTGGTGGAAGAAAAGCCTTCTCACACAAGTTTTCAACCAACCAAATGCATTATCATGCCCCTTTAATCATATTCAACACAAGAAATTTTGGGCATGTGTCATTTTTTCTTGTTGTCTATGACAAACATTGTTCTACTATTCATGGGGATATTAATTTTCAAGAATTTGTCTATCACAATTCCCTAAAATCTTTTAGGAAAAATGCTTGTCAGACACTCTTTCATCTCTGGAACAATGTTTTCTTATCTTTTGGAATTAAGGATTGGTTTTAGATTTTGAGAAGTTTGATAGTGGTATGCAAAAGTGGGACAAAGAAAATGATATTTCTATTATCTCAAATTGCATGTGAACATTATTTCAAATGCTTTGTTGGTATGGGTACACACTTTTTTTAACATGCAAGGATCTATGAACTTCAATGTTGGAGGCCATTGAACTTGGTTAAAGCACATATTCTACTACCCTATGTCTATTGGGGTTTGAACCTAGGTTGCTTGATGGCAATTCTTTGTATCAACCATTAGAACACAAGGCGACAAACAACAGGCTTTCAAATGTTACAACATAGTTTAGTGTATGTTCCCCCAGTTTCATGCAAATGGAAGATTTGTTTTTGGTCAACTGGTATTTTATATTTCGATGATTGTTTCATAGATGTTTCTGATAACCTTACAACTATTGTTTATTTTGGTCTAATGGTTACATTATGTTTAGATGTTTACTTCGTGGATGTTTCAGATAATCTTACAATTGTTGGTGAATCATTGTTGAGAATAGTTTAATCCCCACATTTTCCTAGGACTAACTCTTATTTATCATTAATGTGATTATTTGTTGTATTATTAGGTTATGGTTCAAGCAAACATAGTCAACCTTTATATGTAGGCTCAATAACCTTCTTGGGGAGGGCACCCTACCTGTGTCGGCTCATAACCCCTCTTGGGAGGGTGTCCAACTTGAGTTGTGTATAAATTATTAAATACACTACTCAAACCTGATTTCTAAATTATCTTTTGATCATTGAGCTAATCGTCTCTAATATAAGTATTTTAAGACTACAGACACTACATCTTCAACATTCATTTGTGGTTGGCATATCTTTATTTTTATGTGCAATTGTGCATCTCGTGTGTAGTGCACTCATGCTTGGGAATTTTCTCTATGTTGTGCACTATTTTAATGTTGTTTTTTCTCTGTTTTTGTTTGCTGCAGGGTTTTGTGTTAGTGTTTTGGTTCCATGCAATCCCCTCTTCTTGTTTGTGGCCTCAACAAGGTAGCAAAGTGGATGTGAACATTTTCTACCTTGTTCATTGTTAATTTTTCTTTTGTGGGTCATAATGTTGTGATCATATTTTGGTGGCCATAAGATACAAAAATCAAGGGAATATTAGGGTTGTTTATTCCATGATGTTTTGTTGTCTGGAAAAGACCTTTTTCTATGGCTGTTAGAGCCTGTTTTTTGTTCACTGTTATTTTTTCTTCTATGGGTCATAATGTTGTGATCATATTTTGGTGTCCATAAGAGAACCAAATCAAGGGAATATTAGGGTTGTTTATTCCATGATGTTTTGTTGTCTGGAAAAGACCTTTTTCTATGGTTGTTAGAGCCTATTTTCTGCACTAATTACATAGATTTGTCCATATATTTTTTTTTCCTTCACTTTGGTTGTGTTTTATTGCTTTAAAGTTTAGAGGATGCTTCGACAGAATTTTTAAACTGCCAAAACTTTACAGATATATGATTACCAACTTGAAGTTGAGTGGCAACAATAGCAGATCTTGGTTTGTAGTCTTTTGCAAAAATATTCATAGAGTCATGACCCCAGAAACAATCGAGATGGTTTTCAACATTGAAATTGAGTACACTTCAAAATTAAAACCAATGTTTACAAGATTCATTTCACATATTTTGTGAGAATAATTTTTGTGTGTGGTTGTTGCTGGTGCATTTGTTAAAGTGGACAGGTGCAGGGGGTTATTAATACTCATTAAAAATCACTAAGACTTGTGGATGATTAATTTTGACCATTTTGTTCACTAACAACACACAATGTTCCACCAAGTTTCTGGATAGTGGGGATGCAGGAACTAAGAACCCATCCAAGGTATGTGTCAAGACTTGCCCCAACCCCAAATTTTAGAAAATGTCATGGAAATGTTGGGGACACCATCCAAAATCCTTTAAAAAAGGAGACTTTAAAAATATGAAAATAATGACTAGTCACAAACATGAACATAGATTAGTGCCTAGATGACAGACTGGCAGAGAAGCATCAACACTAGTTTATAGTAGTTTGTGTGTCCTTAGAAATTCCATGCGTTGTTGAGGACTACATGGTTCAAGGTATTCTTTCAGTCAAAATGGATTGTTGGATGAGATGTAGTGCAGCAGGGTGTGGCTTTGATAGAAATTGACATACCTTTTCTTGATTTTTCACTCTCGAATTAACTACTCGCATTCGAAAACCAAATTTGTGTAGCCTAGAAAAGGTACTTGCTAAGGATTTCCTTGTGTCATGTGGTTCAACTGTTTTCCATCATGGCTAGTGAGATATCTACAACAAATTTTAAGGCTAGAATTCAACCCAAGAGCTTGGATGTTCATTGATCAAATCTCCCATGGTGTATCATAACTACCAGATGACCCAAATATTTCTCATTGGAAGCTTTCCCTCCATTTCTGGAGAATTTGGGTTTCATGTCGGTCTTTAGGGAGTCATTTTTAAGTAAATTCACTTTTAGTATCCAATGTTGAGGCCAACTTAGTGTAAAAGTAGTGAGGAAATGTGTGTGAGAGAAGGATGATGGTGCAAAGCAATATAGAAAGCTACGTGACAGCTCAAAAGAGAGGTATACAATCAATGTGACATTTTAGGTTCAGGATTCTTTATAGAATAATAGAGCCATGTACAATGAAAGGAAGCCAAGAAAGGATAGCCCTTACTCATCATGGATCGCACAACCTTGTTTGTACCTCCATATGCATCCACAAGGTCCCTATGATCTGCAATGTGTTGAGATAAAACAAAGTAATGTTAGCTAGACCTTCCTTCCCTTATTGCATCATTATTCCTGAAAATAAACAATCATTTGAAGAGGATAAAATGGTATAGGGAACACAAATAAGAGGCATGGTCTCTAACATAAATAAACCAAAGCACACAGTCTCCACTCTCCTCAGTCCCAACGGAAATGAAAACCCTTTTTTACAAATTCACAATCGAAACTTTGTCAAATTTTCATGTTTTTTTTAAACTAATATGCTCTGTAACCTGTGCATTCCAAGGCCTCCTCGTTGTCTAGGTAGTGGTGTTATCCATTTATCAACCTACTTCTATCAAATATAGAAATACGTATCTCAAAATATAATTGACAAAAGTACCTTGGTGGATTTGAAATGACACAATACAAACATTCTTGTTGGAAGGAAGGCTACATTTGCCAAAGAAAGAAAATAGTTTTAAAGAGGAATCTATTAAGCCATTTGGTAGAAACCTTTTGGAAAAATTCCACCATCTCTTGTAGTCAATATTGAGTCGGGTTTCATCTACTTTGAAGACAGGTTTGGAAACACAATTCAAAGCACACACTGGGTGCCCATAAGCTAGAAGATATTTCAGTTTAACCTTCAGCTACAAGAATCTTCCAGATTTAGCTCCAGTCCTTGTAAGGAAATTTTTTCCTTGGAAAATAGATTTTAAATATTCTCAAAGAAAACCATTAATTTATTCAGATTGGAGACTTATACTTCTTTTAGATCCTTCTCAAATTTAGTTGTGGAGCACAAGAATCATGTGTCATAGTAAATTCTCCAGAAAATCAGCATTTTCTCTTCTCTGTTTTAAAATTAGAAATTAGTAAGTTTGAAATCCATATTAGTTAAAATATGCATTTCCTCCACCAATTCCAGTCCTCTCTGGAACTGTATTCTCTCTGATAGTCTCATGTAAAAGGAGAATAATCTCAGATTATATCAGATTGCCATGTACTTTTTTTATTATTAAAAAACTGAATAACAAAACAATATATATATATACACACATATTATATATATATATACACATATACACAAATATTGTTTGTTTAAATATCCATCCATTGTGAATATTTTTGTTAACCCTGCAAGCTTCTCTTGTACCATGATCATTGACATCGACAATAGTGTGCATATAAGTGTCATAAGTTGTTGGTGTAGACTTAAAGGAGAATGTTGGTGCCTAATAACAATTGAGTGAGTGCATAATAAGTATGAAGAGAAGTTTTGAATCATGAGCTTCACAAACTCAAGATTGATAACTTCCTCAAATTTGCTACTAAACCATTTGAGAGTGACTCTACAACCATATATTAATAATAAGCTATGATTAAATATGAATGCCAAGTCAATAACCCACCCATGTTAAAATGCATAATGCCTTACATTATTGAATCATAATTTTCATTAAGTCACCTTAGCCTATTTCTCTTTAGCTTTAATACAGGGAGACAGACTGATGTGTATGCCCATACTAAACATGAATATTTGTTTAATGACAATTTAAATATTGAGTTTCACGAACATAAGATTCAATGAAAATACATGAGATTCTTTACAAATACAATATTAGTTAGTAGATACATAAAGTCTTCCATGAAAACATGAATGTTTTTTGGAAAATGGAGCAAACCAAATCCACTTAGGCATGCATTACAATTTATATGAACTTTTGAAAGTTAAAATAAGTCTTGACCCAACTCTGTGGTACAAAGAACAATTGAAGATCGAATTTTCAGAGCGTATAGTTGTATAATTTCATTATTTGTATCATCGTACATCTATGGAACGGTGCCTATCTTGTTAAAGGATTCAATCAGGTCTAAAACTTAAAGTGAAAAGAAGAAAATGATGGTTATTTTTGTGCAAAGATACATCACTAGAAAATCCTATTGTTGTTGCCATGGGTTGAACAACAAGTACTCCATTCATTCACACACTTACCTTTTCACCAATTAAACGATTGTCATTTTCTTTTGCTTGTGCTATGTCACTAGTAGCCTTCTCATGCAAAACAATATTGAAGATTCCTTGGCCCTAAAGAATCAATTCTTAAATTTGTTTTATTAATATGTTTTATTTCTGTTTTCAACTCCATTTGTGGAATCCACCGATAGTACATTTTGAATCAAGGTGTTTCATCCAAATAGTAATATTTCTTCATGTTTTTTGGAGCTTTGAATTGAAATTTCATACCTTTCTTCCTTTCTCTTTGTTTTATAATAACCAATATGCTTGTGGAATTTTACTTACTTTTTCATTTATTTATGTGCAAAAACAGATGGAGTTGTTTTATAGAATTGTTACCAGTGAACAAAATTCTATCATTGGCATGGTTAAGTGTCGATAAGGTTGTACATTTATTGAAATTCGTGATGAAAATTGTGGATGATGAAATCGTTGGATACCCTTTTGATTTTATCCAGGATGGAACAGGTTTAAATCCAAAGCAAGAGAAAAAATGGAAAGTTTGTACAACACTTGTAGGCATCAAGAGGAAACTAGGCACATTTGATGTGGAAGAAGAGTGTTCAAATGTAGTGGAAACAATACCAATATTTGAAAACATTGAAGTGAATGTGGAGGGACCTATGCATAAACAAACAAGAGTCATAAATATGTCTTTGTCAGTGGAACAAGCCATAGTTGTTAATCCTAATGTATTGGCATCTTGGGAAGAAAACATTAAAAGTTTAATGGAAGAGTTTGTCAATGAGAAAATTACTCTCAAAGTATATTCAGAAAAGGGAGAATCTAAAATAGAGATCCATTGTGAAATTTTTGGCATTGACTATGGAATAGGTGATGTATCCTTGGCAGCACAAACAACACACAACTTCAAAAGCTATCATATGAAAATAGGGGCCCATCAACAATGCCTATCAATGCCAAGTGGTAGTGAAATTCCTTCATGTAACGAAGTAAAATAGACAGTGATAGTTGGAGATCAATTTCATATTGATCAAGCAATCAAACTTTTAGATGATTTCAACAAGACACAAGAGCTTGATTTGTTCAAGGTGGTGTAAGCAACACTTGCAGACTATAAGGACATGAAAAAAGTGAGAGTGGAATGTACACGATGTAATAAATGGTTTCGTTTAGTGCCTACAAGTGGTGATATTGTTAGTTATCTAAATGAACACATGAAATCAAAGAAGCACACTGCTACTACTACAAATGAGGGTTCACATGAGGAGATTGGGCTGAGGAGTGGCACAATTGGGAGACCCAGAAAGCCTACCAATGATAAGTCCCAACAACGTTTGACTAGGTTCTTGGTCCCATTATCACCATCAATATTACATAGGGGTTCTATAAGTGTTAATCCTTCTACTTCAGGTGTGTTAATTAACAACTTAGACTAAACTTGAATATGAATTTGTATATTATTTTATTTATCTTACTTCAAATTTATTTGTTTGTTGTCATCTTATCACAGCTCAATTATCTCCCTTGTTACTACAATGTTGGGGTTATTGGTATCCTTATATTCATAGAAATGCGAAGAGACTGGAAACAAAGGTCCTAATGGATGATGAAAGGGGTGGAAAATCATGGGCCATAGAGAATCATACCAAGATCATGTTATGTTATGAGGGTATTGAATGTCCTATTGATGGTACATATAGGCATATTCATTGCCAGAGGGCTTCTGAAATAGGGATCCCATTTGATTCATTAACATGCAACTTTTGTAAGTTGGTTCTAGAATGTGATGACTTCAGGATGCGATCATATTGTGAATCAATGTGCACCAATAAAAGAAGTGAATGAGATATAGGAAAAGGTAGAAGGCTCTACTATTTGACTCACAATGAATTGAAGAATGCTACAAGGGTTACAAATGCTAACCATAGATAAAAAATGCGATCTCTTTGGTGGGAGAGGACAAAGGTTGATACACTCTCTATTAGAATGAGATCTCTAAAGGAAAAGTTGTCTGAATCGACAAAAAGGAAGGATGTCTTTAGGTTTTGCAAGTATGTGTGTGAGGCACATAAGCAAGGAAAATTACAAGGTAAAGATGCAGTTTGGGAATTTGTCAAGGATAGTTTTCATAACTTGATGCTTGTAAAAGCAGGGATAAGGTATAGTGCATCCAAAAAATCCCTTTATGAGATGATCAAGTTATGGGGATGTCCTAGATTACATAGTTTTATGAGCTTGAATCTAGATGGTCCTTCAATATCTACAACTTTAAGGCAAGTTAGAAAGTCATTAGCATATATCCCAGGGGAGCATGAGCATATTTTTGAGGTAGTCGGAAAATTTTATGCATCTTATAAATCCAAGCATGGTATAGATGGCCGAATTCATGTATTGCTCACTGAAGATGAAACAGTTGTGAAAAAATATGTTAGGTGGGTAGAAAAAAGTGATACATTGGTGGGGTTTTGTGGTACGAAAGAAGAACATCAATGCCAATCACATTTCTTGATGAGAGTTGGTGACAGAGCTGTACGCTATGATATTATAATGATTCTTTTAAGAAAGATGTTATTGGCCATTATGCATGTGTTATTATTTCAAACCCTTTACACGAAAAACTTCCTCGTTTGGTTGTGGTTGTTCATCCAACATGTAATAGGTTCAATGCAAATTATGTTTATCAACAATGGGGAAAGGTAGAATCTATGTGGAAGAAACAGGTGGAAAATAATTTGGGACATATTGTTGGTCATTCCTTGGATGGGGATGCCAAAAGAAGACAACTTATGTTGAATGGTTATTCTTCAACATCAGGTCTTCGATATCAAATTCCTTGGGAAGGGCGAAGGCTAACCAGGTTGTACAATGGCTACAATGTAACAGGATCGCATGACCAAGATTACATCCACATTGGAAAAAAGCTAGTGAATCCTTTTTTAGCGGTCGATGAGAATTGGTTTTAGGAAATGATTACATAAGTTCTGGTCATGTTAGAATGGTTTATCACACTTTTAAAGTGGATGATCACAAGATTAAGGGTGAAGATATAGAGAGGATGGATCAACAAAATTGGGGATCCACACAACACATTGCTTCAAGGCATGTTTAGAGGTGTTTGAAAGAGTTGAGAAGTACACCAAGTGGAAAGTTAGAGAGGAAACTAGCTATAGAGACTTATCTAATGATTGTTGCTGACTACATTGACATATTTATGTCTCATAGTTTGAGCCTTTGGGAAAGGGTGTGAAATGCTTCACGAGTTCATCATTTCTTCACATTATGGTTATGTTGTGTACAGAAATAATCTCATACTAATGTCAACATAAATTTCATCAGCAGAGAAGCATATCAAGATGTTAAAATTTCTTGCCATTTTGCAGTTTTGTTGATGAGATTGTTTTGAGATCATTACTCTAACTTTCCATGTGTTTTTCACTTGATTGGGTCAGATTTATGTGAGAACTTCTTTAGGAAAGTTGGTGGGATGATTGGAGTGGAGAGGGCCTATGATTTCACTGAGTTGCTTCATGTTGTTGGAACCCTTAATAGAGTTGTTGAAGAAGAATAAAATCCCTAAGGGCTTCATTTTAATAAATCTCATAAGAAGCAAGAAAGCATTTGGAATAGATTGTGCCAAGAAACAATACAAAACATTGATATATTGTCGCAATATGATTCAATATCCACATATGCTAAAATTGTAGAAGCCCTTAAAATTGGATTGAAGGATGCATAAGACATTTTATCAACACTTGGAATGCAACCAGAAAATTACACTTAGTCTTCTTGGTGGGTTAAACCATGGACAGAGGATCAAAATTATCCAACATTCCAAATTGTGGATGAAGTAATTGATGCTTCTCCACCAAGTTGTTCCAACTCTACATTCCAATATTCATCATCATTGGTACACAATGAAAGTGAATTGCAATAATGGAAAGTGAGTGGAGACATGAGTTGGATGAAATTTTAGATTCCATTGACGAAAGTGGAAGCAAAACGATAAAGCCAGTGATGGATCTTGATGGTAAGGACATGTTTAAAGCATGTTTGGTTAGTCACGTGAATGGAAATCCAACATTATCCAAAGATAGGTTGACAAAAGTGAGAAATGGGGTCTACTTTAGGTGAGATGGGAAGGATCCACAAAAGGGTGTTTCAATTGGCTTTGGAATTGGACCGGATTGTGGGGTTTTGTTTAAAAGCAACTCAATTCCCCCCACTGAATGTATTTCAAGAAAAGGTGTTCCTCGAAGTACAAAACAAGATGTTTCTTGTGGAACGTGGTACATTGGAAGGGTTCAAAGAATAAGGAAGAAGGATGGTAATAGGGTGTTTGATTACCATAATGACATTGACCTTTTGGATAGATTAGAAGGCATCAAGCTTCAATTATGTTGGTATAGTAGAATAAAGGGGAAACACATGTATAAGTATGATTTGACAGATCATGCTTTTGTACAACTTGAATCTATTACACCGATCACAAACTTATCATACAATCTAGGAATGATACATACAAATTAAAAGAATGTGATTACAAAGCTTTTTCAGATTTTGTGAAAAAATTGAAGAAGGTAGATTTTCAAAACATTCTACTTTCTCTTTCCTTATGTATTTCCATATGTTGGACCATTTATAATAATTATTGGTTATAATTTTGTTGATTTGTTTGTATGAATCTAATGTTAATTTTGTACTTTTTGGTTTTAGGTCTGGTGAATAGTTCAAATGGTGAATATTCGGGATAACTCAACCTTTCTTTGCTACCTTCTTTTTGGTGTAAGTTTCTTTCACTAGCCATTCATCCTTTTGTAGTTTTGTTTCATTCAAATGTTAATCTGGTCCCTATGAAGTTGGTCCATTTAATCATGAAAAACAAGAAGAGGTGGTTACTTTTTCATGAATATGTTTTGTGGATGAGTATGTGGTTCTTCTCACTAACATTAACATTTTCCTTGAATTTTTAGTTTAATGGTTCACTTGCTAGAAATGATATCAAGGATCTGATGGCATGAGATTCAGTCAGGATGGTTTCTACTCACTCGAGTCAACAGATTTATTCCAGAGCAATGCCTAGCGCATGAAGTGCATTTTATTTTGAATGTTTATGTGGTAGTTGGCTTTCCTATTTTTTAAATTGGACATATAAATCAGAGTCTGTAGTTTAAATGTGCCATCAAAGTCTTTTTGGAAGTTTTTATGTTTTGGCCATATGCATGGGGTCTACAACAATTAAATTGCACTTGATTATTATTTTCAATTGAGTCCTCAATCATATTTTGGGCATTTCCTTTCAGTGCTTTCACTAAATGGCATTAACATTAATTACTATTTGTAAAGGCTTTTGGACATGTGATGATAGTTTGTTTCTAAATTGTTTGCAACTTCATTGATATATGTGCTTCTGGTAGATTGTTTGGATGATGGCACTTTTCTTTCTTATTTTTTCCTACATTGATATATATGTGTTTGATGGGCCTTGCAATGTGTTTGTATGATCCAAGGGCTATTTTATGGTGAATGGTATCTGATTTTTTGCAACTTTTGGATTGACAAGAATTTGATAGGGTGAATGGTATGCAAATTTTAATTGATTTTATTTTTCCAAATAAAGAATGCATACATTTCTATTTCATGGTTTGGAAAAGGAAAATGCATAGCAAAGTGCTTATAGCATGCCATATCACCTCCAAAAATGAAAATAAAGCCACTTGGTGGCCACTTTTAACAAACTTTCATACAGAATATACCTATGATCTCTCGTGGGAACACAACTAGAAGAAAAAAGTATGTGTTGTTGAGCGAGGCAGGTTGCCAAGGGCAGGTGATGTAGAGCTAGTTCCCAGTTTTCTATTGCTGATTGGTCTCTCCATTATCCCAGAATCTCCAAGATGAATGGTAAGCTTTTAGAATTATTTAATTATTGCAATAAATGATATTAACTACATAAGCACTTTGAAAGGGCACTTATGAATCAATTTTAATATCACACTTTAAATATCATGTAGTTCATACCCTTGTTACTAGGCACTTTTGAATCAATTTGAAAGGATCTTGGGTCATTATGAAATGATTTATTTTATGAGGCTAATTTGTATCGGCACACACTAGCCCTTTCCTAAGGCCCTTCTCCACTTTTCTGAGACCCCCTTGTCTGAGGCATTTTTGTATTAATTTCAGGCCTCCTCTGGGACCTACTTGGGCCCTATTCTTGGTAGACCTCAGTGGTATTTGACCTAAGTATTTTCAATGGAATCTCTGTGGAAAAAATTTGGGATGATTCTCAGTGAGGTTAGAGGACATTATTTTGTTATCTCCCTATGGTTTCTAGAATAATATGATGCTCATTTATGCCTTTGTTGTGGGCTCTTTTGAAAGAAATATATATATATATATATATATATATATATATATATATATATATATATATTCAAAATACCTCCAAGGCAAATTGTTTGTAGCCTTATCCTCACCTTTTGTAAGATTTATCATTTCTGCCAAATTTGAAGGGTTTGCTGAGCTATATCTAGACCTCTCTGGAGTTGCATCTAGGACTAATCAAGGGCTTATTCAAATAAATGATAGAAGAATGTAAGGAAATGATGGCTATAATCAAATCATGCCTTACTTCTGAAATAGTTACAAGAAATCTATTATTGGCCATCTCAAGAGCATATCTCTCTTCACTACTGGTATTGGTGTATTTTCTTAAATTTCAATTTGATTTTATGTTTAAGGTCAAGATCGCACTCAGTTATGGCTTCCTTATCAGTTTTGGAGGGGTTTGATTGTTCAATAGTTACTGAATGCTTTGTGTTTGTCTTTTCAACAAACCAAAATTGGAATCGAAAATAGGGCGGTGAAGCCAACATGCCCATGGCTAGAAAAGGTATTTTACAGTGTTCTGTTATCCAAACCCCATACCAAAACCTAATATCAGGAAATATGTAGTACATCTTTATTAGTGTTTATATGAATATCAATGGAAATATATGACTAGTGTAAAATAGATATCGATTTGATAGAGGTTATATGCATGCTCTGTGATGTAGTGGTGACACGGGATGAAACGAGGCCTAGAAAGGTTTTATCAGACATTTGGAACCTAGGGTGCCATCCTTCAAAACCTAGTGGTGGTGATGAGATGAAGCTAGAGTAAGCAGGCTTTTTCATTCCTAGAACATATGTATTTTTTTTTTTAAATTTGCAAAACCCTTATGTGGTACTCATGTTTTATTAGCACATAGTGGAAACTTCAGTTTTATAAAGAATTTTTGATTGTGAGCTTAGCCTCTCTGGTCAAGCATTTTTCTCTAGCCATATGCTTATTCAGGAATTTTAAACCCTCTTCTGGTGGGGGCTGATGAAGAAAAATGTTGTATGTGACACTTTGGGTGTGTAATTCTATGTCCACAGGAAATCTAGGAAGCAGAATCAGCTTGCTGATAAGAAAATGCCAAGGTAGATTTAGCTTCCCAATATGATGCTCTGGTCTTTTGCAGATATTTTTGGGCTTTTACCAATTAGAGTTAACAATTAGAATTGGGTGTGTAGGAGGTTTGGTGTCAATGTCAAGAATACGAGTGCTACAACAAAGTCATCGTCCATGGTATGTACATCATCCATGGTTGTATAAATTATGTGTGATTAAACAACTATCTGATTTATTTATCATATATCAATCCCCAGATGTTAGTATGCAGCATGAGGTGAATGATATGAGTTCACTACTACTGGGATTTATGCATTGGCATCTGTTTCAAATTGGTAACTGCGTGTGGATATATTGAGGTCAATAACATGGCTCTTTTCTTGCCTATTCAGTTGGGATGGTTTACATGAATTTATTTTACTTCTGTTGGTTTTTTTTTGTTGCCATTCAGCCATTGGGGCCACAGAGGAACAAAGATGAAAAGGGAAGCATTAGATCAACTTTGGTTTCAAAATCCAAGCATGTAGCAGGTTCAGGAAAAGCACCTGGGATTTCCAATGTTGGACCCTTACATACACATGAATCAGTTTCAGGAAAACTGCCCAGGGTTTTGAATGTTGAGGTCTCAAGTAATGATCCATCGAGTTCAAGGATACAATGTAGGCCTTCTACTACTGTCTCTTTGGTAAAAACATTTCAGCTTCAGGGAGGTCTTCTACTACTGGCCTCTCAGGTAAACACGCTTCAACTTTAGGGAGGCCTTCTACTACTGGCCTCTCTAGAAAATGTACTTCAGCTTCAGGGAGACCACCAAGGCCTTCAAATGTTGACATCTCAAGCAAAGCTACTTCAAATGCATCCAAGTCTAGGTTCTGCCCACCTGTAGCTAAAGGTGTCTCAAGAAGAATGCCAATGACTGATGCATAAAAAAGGAAGACAAGGCTTCCATGAGCTTTTACATCAACACTGACTGCCAGAAGTGAGGTTAGGAGCATTTGGTCCACTACTCTTATTTTAGCATGTGTAGATGGTGCTTTTTATTCATAGAGTTTTACTCTGTTCTTTTGCAAAAGCAAGTGAAGGGTTTATCTAATCCATAGCTCCAATTTCCATCCAATGGTTTCTATTAAACAACTTGCATCTGGAGCCATTGAGCGGGATGTCATGGAAGAGGAAGGGGACTTGCCCAACATTGATGAAGCAGATAATGAAAATCAACTTGTTGTAGTTGAATATGTTCAAGACATTTACCATTTCTATTGGTATACAAAGGTACGTCCCATTTTTCATGGGATCCTTGCAAACTGCTTTTTTTCTATTCAAAATAACAACATCTTGTCTTGGAAGAATATACTTCTTTTGAACAATTTAATCAGACACTAGCTTTTCACTGCATATAGTATGCAATGATTACATGTGAGCAGTGTGTGTCTGTGCCATACATGAATATCTTCACTAGAGAATTAAAGTGCCCACTTAAGCATCATGGAAGGTTATAATTTATGAATGAGGACATTAGGTCAAGCATTGATGCGAGCCTTGATCCATGTCTATAGTTTATATTCAACCCTGAATAAATAGGTATATGTCTAATTTGTTTCTATTTTGGTCTGATGTGTTTGTTGTATTGCAGGCATGCAAAAATATCTCATCAAACTACATGTCAAGCCAGGTTGATATCAACCAAAAGATGTGGGAAATACTTATTGACTAGCTAATTGATGTACTTGATTAATACATATCGATATCTATTAGTTTTTGTAATAATAATTTTTATTTTGTACCTGTCCATTGATAATTTTCTAACATAAATAATTTGCACTTATAGGTGCATCTAAAATTTGACTTAATGGATGAGACACTTTTTCTCATGATTAACCTGATTGATATATTTCTTTCTGTCATGTACACTATTACAAGAAATGATATTCAACTAATGGAGTTGACTTCCATGCTAGCTGCTACCAAATATGAAGAAATTTGGGCTCCCAAGGTGGTAAATAATGACAGGAGGGAAAGTTTCTTGTTAAGATGAATTTTTGTAGTGAATTGTTTTGACTAAAAACTTGTTTCCTGCGCCCTTTATTTGGCATCTAAAATAAGGATTCACATTCTAACTCATTTTCCTTAAGGGCTTTACAGGTTAAGGAACTGATTACAATCTCAAACAATGTTTACACACGTGGTGAATTTCTCTCCATGGTGAGATTTTGTTTTCTCACATTATTATGTCATACTTGTCTCCCATATTTTGAGCTTTATATTTCTAATTGTTTAAATAATTCATATTTGGAATTGTTATCTTTGCTCATGTTTATGGTATGTTTCATTTTCTTCAGGAGAAATTGATGCTCAACAAATTAAGATTCAATTTGGTTGTACCAACTCCCTTTGTTTTCATGAAAAGGTTTCTAAAGGCTGCTCAGGCTGATAAACAGGTATTCTACTTTGCTTGAAATTTTGATTAATATTAAAATGGCATTGAACCTCACTTATGTTATGAAATGCATTATATTTTTGATGTGTTGCATGAGAGGCATCATGCACTATTTTGTTCTAACTGTAAGCTTCCATAAATGGGATCTTTATAAATTTAATGCTCTTTTGGGTTTGTTTCCATGGATCAACTTGAGAAGCTGGCATTCTATCTTCTTGAACTATGCCTGGTTGAGTATGAAGCATTGAAATGGAAACCATCTATGTTGATAGCCTCAGCTATATACATGGCACAACACATCCTGCAAAGGATGCCATCTTGGACAAGACTGCTTCAGAAACATGCATACTATAGAAAATCAAAACTCAAGTAAAGTCATCGGCTCATTGGTTTACCAGCTTTCTTCATGGAACTGACAAGCAAGCTTGTCTTGTGAATGGTGAGAATGGACGTTAGAAGGCTTCTGCGTCACTCTTTATTTTGCAGGACAAATTTACATGATATATTGATTGGATATTATGTTTCAACTTGTGGGCTTAGATCAATTTTAGATAGTGTACATAATTGTATATGTTGTACATGAGACAACTACCTATGGCTAGGGGTATGGCAGTTAACAATATACTGATTCAGTTGGACAGGTTCTTCAATTCTATTCATGTTCTTCAATTCTATTCCTGTTAGTATAGGAAAAGATTGTGGCAGAGAATTGGGTGCTCATTTTCATAACTCATAATGATCAGAAATTCCATGGTTTTGCAACTTTTTTAAAGCACAACCATCCCTTTGAGAGGCAAGCCACTCAACATGCTAAGCTATGTTTGAAACTATAAAATGACATACATTATAAGATAAGTTATATTCTAATTTTTATTCCAATTCAGAGATAAAATAGTCTGATATATAAAAGAGATGTTTTTCAGTTATGGTCTTTATGTGATTGTTTTAATTTTGTTAAGATCAACTTTGACTCTTTATTTTGAGATTATGTGGCCTAGGTATTCCATCTTCGCTTTAACAAAAGAACAAATCAAAATAAATTATGGTTTCTACCAAGATGGTCAATACCTGTTAATTGTGTTTAAAGTGTTCTTTTCATGATTTGCTATAGATGAGAAAATAATCAAAGTGTATAAATACAATTTTTTTAAGATATGGTTGGAAAAGTCCATTCATGATTGCTTAGAATTAAGAACTTTGGTTAAACTGAATGACATTACCCTTGAATTTGTAATGTCCTTCATGAGTACTAAATATTGTTTTGCAAAATCCAGTTGTACCGTGAGTTGATAATTCCTTTATCTAAGGTCTAATTTTGAGAAATATTTGGTTTCATGAAGTTTATTCAGCATTTTGTTTATGACTGGAATGGGAAATTTTTTTTTATTATTATCTTAATCTTTGGTAATTTGAAATAATTTTTTTTTATTATTAACTTCTAACAAAATTCTCACTGAATCAACGAAGTTTGTCCACTTTTTAACTTACTCCATTACAATAGAATTGAGGTCATTTTTTGTAGTTAGGTGTAAATCCAATTCCTGAAGAGTTGTCATTCAATAGTTGTAGAGAGTAATTATTGCTCTTTAAAAACCAATCTTGGGAATGAACAAAGGGTATGAAGGGGATCTTTGATTATATACACTGTTGGGGAGCATCTTTCAATGTGTGTTGAGACATGTGGAGATGAAGTCATAACCAAGGCCTGCTAGAGCCCTACAATTATATGAAATGGATTATGTGCTAGAATATTGATTGTAATGTGTGAATAAAAGTAAGAATGGTTAATTATAAAATACTATCTATATAGTTTGACTTTGATTCTAGAATCTGATCTGATTAGATTTTCTAGACTCTTTTCAAATTGATGGAAGCCTTGTCATGAAGAGAGAAATCCTATGAATTTGTTTATTGATAATTGTGAATTTGTGCACATATAAAGTCATAGGATGGATAACACTTTGAGAAGAATTGTTAAAAAGGCCAAGTTGAGCCTGCCTCCCTATTTTTTTTAATTAACCTTGATCATGGTGAGGTTAACGTGCTTAGTTTAGCATTATGTAGATGCATAAGCACCATTTAATCTATTTTCTTTTTAGCCAAGCAACCGCAAGTTTGGTGTGCATCCACAAAGGTGAGCATAAGCACAAGTATGTCACTTAGTAGGATTTGAACCTCTGTAGGAACTATATTAGCTCCTTGTTACTAATAAATATTGCACTGGAGATCCTAAGTCCAAGGATTGAGTGAAAGGCTAAGGGTAACTCAAGAGGGTTGCCAATGTCAACTCACAAATCCTCTACTCACTTCAGACCAACTCTCCTCTAGTACAAGATGGGTGTCCCCAAGGGTAGGATTACTAAAGCTAGGACAAGTAAGACTCAAAGGTGATTGAAGAGTGTCTTTAGTAAAATAGATTTTTGCTGAGTTTTGAATGTTGATTTTAAGGGTGGTTGATGGGGATGGACTAGTGCCAAATATTCTTAAAGGCATATGGAACCATGAAGCAAAAATGAGGACATATTATGGATGATTAATGAGAGTAATAGTTATTGTTTTAACATGTAGAAAATCCACACATAATATGAAACTCCACTAGTCACATAGTCATGAAGAACATCCCTAGTACTTGTCAAATCAACAAGAGTATTGTCTCCTCAAACCATCAACAACCATTAGAAGAGGAGGATCTCATCTTATATAGTTGAAGAGCTCAAAACCTCCTCCAATAAAAAATAATATCAAAAGTTATATCCTAAATCTCTTCTAGGGAGGAGTAAACAAATAAACAATATCCTCCAACTAACAAATGACAAGTCAAAATCCCTAGAGCAATGAAGTACTAAACAAATGAATTATATAATGAAGATGCTACATGTCCATCACTTGTGCAAAATGCCCTAATTGAACTTGGGGGTTTGACCATGCAAAAGACTTCATAAAATGATAAGCAATAATCTCCAAAGGTTCACCCTCCATGAAACATCCAAAAAAGTCCTTTTGGATTAGCGATGGCACATTAGTGTATGGCTTGGCTACATCTTCTCCATATCATTCAAAACCCTCTTTGTTTGTATTCCTTGACTCCATAACCCTTGGATTGGCAATGATCTTGGTAGCCCACCACCCACTCAAATCTGAATTTATCTTTTATCTTCTAGGGGTACCTACCTTGTGCCAAAGAAAAGCAAACCTAGATGGTGAGAGGGTGTTTTTTTGGTGATAGTGGACAACCCTTCTTAGTTCCTCTCAAATTGCACTTGAGAATTTGGTGCCTTCCCACACAATGGGGGTGGCCAACAAAATATACAGAAAACCCTAAGAGAAAAATAAAAAACCTAATTGTCAGAGCTCTTTGTCTTTTTCAGAATTCAATATGAGCATGGCCATATATATTAAAGTTATAGAAATATAATAAAGAGATAAAGATCTATTTTTCTTTATTTAGAAAATATAACTACATGAAACACTTTGGATACATGAAAATATAACTACATTTGGATACATATATTAACAAGTTGAGACACATTTTGTGGCATTCCATTGTCCAACATGTTGGGAAATGTGAGTTTTGAGCATCAGACATACAAGTTCCATGGGTCATACATGTGTGACACATGTCCCATGTGTGCTTGTTACTAGGATAGTTCATGCTCATGTTTGACATGGGGACACAGGACATGCAAGCCTGAGGGTGTCTCACACGTGTTGAACACTTGAATAGTGCATGTTCACGTGTCCAACTTGGGGACAAGAAACATGCAAACCCAAGAGCTAATTTTGTTGAACTTATAGAACTGTTATCTCAAAATCTAGCACCTTAGTGCAAAGCCTTCACAAGGTGCTTAGACTAGTGCAACAATGGAAGTGTTGCCACCCTCACATGGGCAACAACTTCCCAGGTTTTAGTGTAGGATGGATCCAACATGAGGTTGGCTTTGCTAGTAGGAATTAGGACTCCTAAGGTGATGAGCCTCATCATTGGCTAATTATATGGGCCTTAATTCATCTCCTCGCTTAGTTAAACCAACTATTCTCACAACTTATTGCATACTTTTGATCATATTTTATTTATGAGATGAGTTAGAGTTGAACATTTTTGCTTTGTGGTCTAATGTGCATTTAATTCAGGATTAAAGGATAAAAGCAAGGAATTTTAGCAAATACCTTGGTCAAAACTCGAATGGGACAAGGGAGAGGAATTATAGGAGGGAAATCCTCCTCATTTACTACCCCTCCATTCGAATATTCCTCCATCAGCTCAGAGTACAAACAATCAAATCATGAGGACTAGAAGGCAGCCGAGTAAGTGGAAGTAAGGCACTAGTTTATCTCAAGTTTGGGAGACGAGCCTCCATAATTTTAATGAAGTCATTGGAGACTTCAGACGTATAAGTAGAGAGGCCTAGGACCTCAATATGATTTAGACTTTTGATTGTAAAACTTTAATCGTTTTACGAGCTGCAAGACTTGTGATAGTTTTTGATGTAATCCATTGTTTTGATAATAATAATGAGTTTTGTTTTGAGCCGACACTGAGTTAACTCAGAGTGCTGAAGCTTTTGAGTTAGCTCCCAACCCTATCAGCTAAGGCTCCTCTTTATTGTACATGTATGCTAGCATAGATTCATGGTTTAATCCCTCATTTACTTAAATAGCTGCATTTCCATCAAAATAGTGTAGCACATAGATTCATGGTTTAATTGATCATTTTCTTAAGTAGTCGCATTTCCATTATAGTATTGTAGAGTAGATTGGTTGTGTTTTAGTTTTCTTCCATTTGTGCCTTCTTTTAATTAGTAGGTTAGCCAGGAAAAAAATATCACCATAAGGTTGTCAGTAGGTGTCTTGGCCTCACCTCCTCCCTCTGGGGCCATTACTTGAGGAAGATACCCTTCAACAACCCCACAAACACATGTTTCTAGTTCTTGCATGAAGTTTGTTGTCTTGATTCAGTACGAGGTTCATTTCATTATCGTCTTTTTCCATCACTTTTTTCTCATATGCTCATTTCTTTAGCACAAAATGCTTAAGCGGAAGCTAATAAAACATGTCTTGATCATATTATACCCATAGATTTCCTTAATGTTTGATCCACAACAAACTTGACCAATCACCATCGAATTCATTTCAATGCTTGACTTTATGTGCTCCAGATCTCCACTGTTGATCTATCTAGCTTGATCTAATGGCTATCGTGAATTCTTCCACCTACTTTATGCGCTCCAAATCTCCACTGTCGAGCTGTCACGCCCTTGATCCAATGGCTATCGCGTCACCCAATCGCCAACTAGCTTGGTTGATCTCCACCGTTGATCAATCCCACATGATCAAATGGCTATCACGTAATCTCACATGAATTCTTGCACGACTGATATACACCCGAGAGAACGC
Source organism: Pinus tabuliformis (assembly GCA_031772625.1). Taxonomy (NCBI): domain Eukaryota; kingdom Viridiplantae; phylum Streptophyta; class Pinopsida; order Pinales; family Pinaceae; genus Pinus; species Pinus tabuliformis. Next base: position 1,426,452,105 of record CM062816.1, read on the forward strand.
TAGAAAAGTGGTTTTCCCGTGCTACATGTCATTCAAGTAGGCTAATCGCATAAAATTTAGAAATACAACTTACAGCTCTGAGGGCATGCGAGAAACTGCTTACCACCTATGAACACTGCTCCATCATTCCGCACGTTTTTTTTTCCTTCTGTCGCCATGTGACTTAATGTGATCCATCCATCTAATGACTTCGTCTCACGTGATAAAATCTCTGCCATTCATCTTTTGTTAACCCTATTCATCCATCTATTGACTTAACCTCTCGCAATAAGATGTTAGCCACTTATCTTCCATTAGTCTTGTTCGTCCATCTATTGAGTCAATCCCCTGCAATAAGATATCCACCATTCATCTTCAATTAATCTTGTTCATCCCTCTATTCACTTAATCCCTTACGATAACATCTCCACCATTCATCTCCCATTAGTCCTGTTCATCCATCTATTCACTTAATCCCCTGCAATAAGATCTCCACCATTCATCTCCCGTTAGTCATGTTTGTCCATCTATTCATGTAATCTCATGTGATAAGATCTCCATCGCTTATCCTCTATTTTTACTATTCGATGATTGATCCAATGGTTCCTATGCACTGCTGCCTCATTACATCCTCCCTTCACTGATTTCGATCTTCAATTGCTTTTGTGCTTGACTCCTTCCCAAACTTTGTTATGCATATCATGTAAATGTTGCCACTTCTGAGCTTCAATTTGGTTATTCAATTAGACTCTAACACTATTTGATCATCAAAAAACCAAGAAAGTGAAAATAAATTTAGTTTAGCTTCCTTTCCTACTCATTAGTTTAGTTTGATGCTCTTTATTTTCGTAACTTAGATAGCAGCATTATGTTAGTGCTGATTTAGAAATTCTGCTTAGCATAGTTGTTTAAATGGTTAATTAGGGTATGGTGCGATATTAGCATTACATGTTGTTTTCTTCATTACTATAGTAGAGTAGCTCTCTTAGAATAGATTTTCTCTTCTTCCATCAAAGAATCAAGCTTCTTCTGACTCTATAGAAGTTTGGCTTGGAAACCCTCGGGTCTCTCACTAGATGAACAGATGACAATAGGCAGGACCTTCACTTCTACTTATGCATATAGCACTATCACCTCCAAGTTTGTATGAACCTTGAGTTGATATGTAAATCCAGTATCCCACGAGTTTCAAAATCCTTTCTGCAATACTAGAGCTCATCACTTTTTGGTGTCATTGCCGGGGAGGTGTCTGAGTAGAAGGTGAGTACTGCTTTCTTTTCTTCTATTTCTAGTCTTCCTTCCATTCTTCTATTTCTATTCTCCAATTTTCTGCCATTAGTTTATTTCTACAAAAGTAATCTAGTAGCTTCCTTTCTTTCATTTGTCATTATCGACTTTCCTTTTCTTTCTCCAAGTAGAATTTCAATTCAGCAAGTAACTTTTCTTTCTGTTAGTAGTTTTCATTCAATCAACAATTTCATTTTTTCAAAGTACTTTGTTGCTAAAAAAAATCTTATAAAAGCCCCCAAAAACATTTCCTTTCATACCTTATAGGAGTAGGGACAATTTAGGGAAATTCTTTCCAAATACCCCCACTGCATCCAACATCCAACCTTCTCTCTTCTTTGGTGGCTGTGAACTGGAGGAACCTTTAGGTGAGCAACCTGACATATTTGAAGAACCTATAGGGGAAGAAGAAGAATAAGAGCTCATTCCTACTGAACTAATGGCTAAAAACCAAAATGACAGAGGGAATAGAGAGAGAGTTGAGGGTGCCTTCCCCATCAAGGAAACCAATGGGGACACTAAAATGAAGAATATAAGCCCTCCACCATACCCCATTTCCATGGCCTGACCACAGAGGGCCCTAACACTTTCCTATTTGAGTTTGTTGTTATATGCCGAACCTATGACTATACAGATGATGAGAAAAAGTTTAAAATGTTTCCATCTACCCTCAAGGATACATAATTGCGTTGGTTCATGTGTTACCTGGAGATAGCATCACAACATGGGCTCAGATGCAGCAAGCTTTTAACAACAAATAAAGGGATTACTGTAGGTCAAAGGATACTAAAGAAGATATATTCAGGATGACAATGGGCTAGGATGAATCCTTAGATGACTACGAAGAAAGATTCCAGCTCAGTTACAAAAGGGCTAGGTGCACACTTGACTCCGAGTCACTAAAACTGGTCCTGCTCAGAGGAGTAAGGGAAGATCTTCTAGATACCTTACATTTGTTAGTAGGAGGAGATATCTACCAATTACCCTATGAGGATATCAAGTCTATCTTTAGTGACCATTCTAAGGCAGCCAGGAAAAAGGGTAAGAGTAGTCAACCTATGCCCAATACATCATCTTCCAACTCATCCATCAAGGGTGAAATTGGAAATATGCTAGAAGATTTCAAAAGTGAGATGTTGCAAACCCTTGCCTTGCAATCGGACACCATGAATATCAAAAGGAAGCAAGTAGAAGCAGAGAGAACCTTAGCCATTTTTTTTCCTAGATGCACCAAGAGGCATCCTAGGAACGAATGTCCATTCAACTGAATTGAGATTTGCTCGGTCTGTAAAGAAAACCACTCCATAGGCAAGTGCCCTTCTTTACTCGGACTCAAAGCTGTATCAAGGAGCTGAAGGGGTCATTGAGCAGCTTTTTTACATCAACTAAAGGAGACCTCTTGTGCCTAGACCATATCAGCAAGGTATGCAAGGGTCATCCCATGCATATTACAACCCCAACCAAACCACAACTATACCTTCTTGGGGACCCCCTACTCATCCTTCTTGGTCTACACCACCCCCTTCTTGGTCCTATGCATCTCAATATCATTCCTAGCCAGCCAGCCAGTCATTTCAACCTTATCTTCCGCCACAACCTCAGTGGAATACCCCACTCCAGGGGTGGAGGCCCTAATACCAGAATGCTCCAGCTCTATTTCCTCCACCACCTACCTAACCACAACTCCTACACTTTTCTCCACCCAAGCAACCCCAGATGCCTACTTAGCCAAATTCGAACCCAAAAAATAGGCAGGCTCAACAAGCATACAATGGAGAGACATCATACCCAGCTTATGTTGTAGAAATCCAAGAGATCAACCTAAGATTTGGGAGAATTCTCCCAAATAACCAACCTCCCTCTCCACATAGGGAGGTTGAGGAAGAAAGAGAGGAAAGAAACCTTAAAGTAAATCTACCCTTTCCTGAGAGATTAGCCCAACCACTCTAGCCTACCCCAGAATAACTTGAACTTCTGGGAGAATTGAAAAATATATGTGTAAAGATCCCCCTTCTCCAGGCAATAAAAGATGTTCCCATTTACAATAAGTTGATTAAGGAGAACTGATTCAAGCATCCAAGAAGAAGAAAAAGGGATGCCCCTCCATTAATTTCATTGGGAAGCTATCTGACTTAATGATGGGGTAGGTGATATGTTTGAAATATTTGGACCCTCGAAGACCTGTAGTAGATGTGCACATCAATGGCACCATCATCCCACACACTTTGATCGATCTTGGGGTTGCCATTAATGTGAATACCAAGGACACCATGCTCAAGCTCAACCTCTAAGGGTCATTGAGGAAGACCTCAATAGTTCTACAACTTGCAGATCGTTCCACAGTCACCCCTGAGGGAATTGTGGAGGATGTGATGGTCTTCATTGACTCCTGGGAGTACCCTATAGATTTCCTAGTTCTCCACCCTAAGGGTAAGCTTACTGGTTACCCTCTCATCCTTGGGAGGCCATGGTTGGCCACAATTGATGCTTACATTAGCTTCAGAGTTAGGAATATGACCATAAAGAATGGGCATATGTCCAAACAGTTAGTCCTATACCTTCCTGCTCAATCTTCTCTAGAGCATGATTTACCTTTATGGTTGGAGGAGGAGGAAGAAGATGAGGATTATTCAGCCCAAATTTATGATTTAGAAGCAACAATAGGAGGAGGAGAGCAAGATGAGGATGACTTAATTGAACACCTGCTCCAGATTCCAACTCTTATTTTGTTACCATTAGAAGAAGAAGTAAGGGAAACCTAGAACAATCATCTAATTGACTTATGCTTGGCCAATTCCAACCCACTCCTTCACTAGGATGACCCAGGAGCTCCACAGAAGCAGGAGCAGTAGTTCTTCAGTCATAGACAACAAAGGAGGAAGAAGAATGACCATGCAGCAAATAAACAATGCAACACATCTGATTTTCAACAACTGCAGCATGGCATCAAGGCCACAGGTAAGTATCCTGCTCACTCACTCATATGCATAATTTGATCCAAAGTTGTAAAGGTTATGAGGTAGTTGGTTTATAAGTGAAAAGGTGGCTAGTTAACTTGGCCACCTTCGTTCAGTAATCACATACAAAACTGGGTGTCCTCTCACACGTGGCCACAGTCAACTCAAAGATAGAAGAGGAGTAGGACAAGAAGTGGTTAACTACGGATCTATGAGGTGGGAGCTGATTATGAGGAGTGGGAAACAAAAAATTGTTTGCATGCATTCATGAATTCCACCTCCTCGAAACTCCCTCACTTAATTCACGCTTATAACTCTGGCCACCCACCGGAAGCAAGAATCCATCGTTTTCAAGATAATTTCTACAGGAGCATGCACATGCATTCCTACAGGAACAATCTCCAGGAGCAGTCTACAGGATACACAGAAGCAGTCTACAAGATAGGTAGAGAGGGGTTCAATAAGCAATATCATGAGAACTGTCCATTGCCACCATTCTAAAAAGGTAGGATCTAAAAATCCATTCCCATTTACAAGCAAATGAACTAGAAATGCTCTAAAATCTAGTGGATATAACAACTGTGGGAGGTGAATTACATACATAGGAAACTCTATTTTCTCCTAAATTTAAAATTGTTGTGTCAAACCTCTCATTTCCTCCTCAAGCCTCACAAGCAAGATGACAGGAGGGTTTAATAGGAGAGAACCCACAAACACTGTGAGGATACAACAACACCCCCAAGTGCTTGAAATATTTATAAGACACCAATGGATGGGGCTTTTCAAAAAATTCATAGGGTATGATGATGAGGTGGCTCAAGAATTTGCTCATTCCCTCACTCTACAAAACATAATCCATGCCATTGTTATAGTTAGAGGGCTCACTATAGATCTCACTCCAGAGCTCATCAATAGGGTCACCACACTTCCCTAGGAATTCCATGGAGAAAAGAAGACAAAGCAGATAGTCAGGTGGAAAAAGGGAAATTCTTTTTAGAAGGTGAAGAACCCACAGAGGATAAAAATGGAGTAAGGAGAGACAGTCTGCCATACCCATGGAGTGAGGTAGGTTACCAACTCATCAAATATATATCATGTGAGGGTAGATACAGTGTTGTTTATGGCTACCATTTTAGAATGCTTGAAGAATTAAGATTTGGGATAGAAACACTAGTTCACCAAAGAATCAGCATACCCTATTTCTTGATGCAATCACTCATAGACTCCAGCAGCAAAGTAAAGGAAGGGAATTCCCAACAATTGGCTCACCATGGGTTGATCAAAATCCTCATTGAGGATGCCCTCCAGAACCTCAGGATCCCTATAACATGGTCAGTATTCACAGAATTACCAACAGAGGATGACATCAAAACCCTCACCTATGATGTTAATCCTTCTATCAGTGAGAAGGAGGAAAAAGAAAAAGAAGAAGATACAAAGCTAGATGGGGATGATATGGATGAAGAAGAAACTAATATAGAGGAACATTATGAAGGAGAAGAGAAGGAGGATGATGCTAAAACAGAGGAGGAAACAAAGGAAGAAACTGATGGAGATAAGAAAGAACAATGAGAGGAAGAAGATATGAGGAACAGAGAGGAAGAAGGCATTGAAATAGAAGGGGAAGAACACGAGGAAGAGTCACCTAGGGTGTCTCCAGAGTCCCCTGAGAGGGAGGCAATAATTGCCTTCACTGCTCTCAGCACCCTAGTCAAGAAAAAAGGGAAAAGAAGGAGGCAAACCCCTCTATATTTCAGAACAAGGAAGAGCACAAGAATCAAAGAAGGTAAGCCGCAAATATCAACAAACATCCCTATTGAGATTGAATATTCCCCTACACCAAGGGACAAAGAAGAAATAATGAGAGATCAACTTGAGAGGGAAATGCATGGCTAAGAGGATAACTGCTGGAAAGGGAAAACCAACTAGCATGTATGGCTAGCCTCTCCTTGGAGGCCATCTAGTGTAGGATGCCAGCATCCTATGCTCTTTACCTCAGAGAGCAATGGCTGAAATTTTAGATTAAAACACTAGCACAAAGGGGAACCATGCCATTTTAGGACTACAAGAAGTTTATTGATCATGGTGACCAAACTACACTAGAGGATAGGGGCAAAATGGCTGAGTTTTACTTACACAACATGGCCCTCATATACATGAATGTTTGGGATCCTAATGCCGAGCTAGGAGATCTACAATTAATGGCTTTGGCATCATGGATGAACCATGAGGAGTCAATGGCTGCAGAGATGAAACAATATTGGCTAGACAGAAAAATGAACCTCTTTTCATCAGAGCTGGACAATCAAATCCCATGGCCCTAATCAGCACCCATAATCTAATTACAAATGATCCTCAGTTGGCACCTAGATATCTGGCTGCCCAAGAGCAAGAATTTTCACATTTTGAGGATATGTTTAGGCTACAAGGAGAAGATAGTATACATGCCTCCTTAAGGAGATGAAACACACTACCACAACTTGAAGATCATAGAATATCACTCCCCTCAAAGGTGGAGAGAGGCACTCAACAGGACAACAATGTATAAGAAATCAATGCAAAGGTTGAAGGTCAATTAGATAGGCCTAAAACTCAGTCCACCACTACTCCTAGGGATGCTAGAAGGGAGAAAAGAAGAAGAGGAAAAGAGGAAGTCGGAAGAAGTAGAAAGGAAAGAAGGCTTCTATGAACAACAAGAAGAGACCACAACATAAACATGGGATGTCAGAGAGGCTAGCACAACCATAAAGGCCATGGACATTGACTAAGTTGCTTAGAGGATGAGCAACACTTTCAGTAGGGGGTGATGATGAGCCTCATCATTGGGTAATTATATGGGACTTAATTCACCTCCTAGCTTAGCAAAACCAACTATTCCCACAACTTATTGCATACTTTTGATCATATTTTGTTTATGAAATGAGTTAGAGTTGGATATTTTTCTTTGTGGTGTAATGTGCATTTGATGTAGGATTAAAGGATAAAAGAAAGGAATTTTAGCAAAGACCTTGGTCAAAACCCGAATGGGACAAGGGAGAGGAATTATAGGAGGGAAATCTCCTCATTTACTACCCCTCCATTCAAATATTCCTCCTTCAGCTCAGAGTACAAACAACCAAGTCATGAGGACTAGAAAGCAACCCAGCAAGTGGAAGTCAAAGCACAAGTTTATCTTGATTTTGGGAGCTAAGCCTCCCTAGTTTTAAGGAAGTCGTTGGAGACTTCAGATGTATAAGTAGAGAGGCCTAGGACCATAATAGGATTTGGACTTTTGATTGTAAAACTTTACTCTATTTTCGAGCTGCAAGACTTGTGATAGTTTCTGATGTAATCCATTGTTTTGATAATAAGAATGAGTTTTTTTTTGAGCTAGCACTGAGTTAACTCAAATGGCTAAAGCTCTTGGGTTAGGGCCCAACCCTATCAGCTAAGGGTCCTCTTTATTGTACATGTATGCTAACATAGATTCATAGTTTAATCGTTCATTTGCTTAAATAGCTTCATTTCCATCACAGTAGTGTAGTGCATAGACTCATGGTTTAATTGATCATTTTCTTAAGTAGCCGCATTTCCATTACAGTAGTGTAGAGTAGATTTGTTGTGTTTTAGTTTGCTTCGATTTGTGCCTTCTTTCAATTAGCAGGTTAGCCAGGAGAAAAAGATCACCATAAGGTTTTCAGCAGGTCTCTCAACCTCACCTCCTCCCTCTGGGACCATGACTTGAGGAAGAGACCCTTTAGCAACCCCACAAACATAGGTTTCTAGTTCTTACATGAAGTTGGTTGTCTTGATTCAGTACGAGGTTCATTTCATTGTCGTATTTTTCCATCACTTTTTGCTCATATGCTCATTTCCTTTAGCACAAAATGCTTAAGTGGAAGCTAATAAAACATGTCTTGATCAGATTATACCCATAGATTTCCTTACCATCCAATCCACAACAAACCTGACCAATCACTGTCCATTTCATTTCAACACTTGACTTTATGCCCTCTAGATCTCCACCATCGATTTTTCTAGTGTGATCCAATGGCTATCATGAATTCTTCCACCTACTTTATGCACTCCAAATCCATCATCGATCTGTCGTGCCCTTGATCCAACAGCTATCACATCACCCGATCACCAACTAGCTTGGCGGATCTCCACCATTGATCAATCATGTATGATCCAATGGCGATTGCGCAATCTTGTGCGAATTATTGCACGACCAATATTCGCCCGAGAGCACATGAGAAAAGTGGTTTTCCCATGCTACGTGTCATTCACTTAGGCTAATCATGTAAAATTTAGAAATACAGCTAACAGCTCTGAGGGCACGCAAGAAACTGCTTACCACCTATGAAGACCGCTCCATCATTCCGCATGTTTTTTTTCCTTTTGTCACCATGTGACTTGATGTGATCCATCCATCTAGTGACTTCATCTCCCATGATAAGATCTCCACCATTCATCTCCCATTAATCATGTTCATCCATATATTGAATTAACCTCTCGTGATAAGACCTTAGCCACTTATCTTCCATTAGTCTTGTTCGTCCATGTATTCACTTAATCCCCTGTGATAAGATCTCCACCATTCATCTTTCGTTAATCATGTTCGTCCCTCTATTCACTTAATCCCCTGTGATAAGATCTCTGCCATTCATCTCACATTAGTCCAATTCGTCCATCTATTCACTTAATCGCCTGCGATAAGATCTCCAGCATTCATGTCCCGTTAGTCCTATTCGTCCATCTATTCATGTAATCTTCTGCGATAATATCTCCATTTCCCATCTTTTGTTTTTACATTTCGCTGATCAATACAATGATTCCTATGCACTGCTGCCTCATTACATCCTCCCTTCACTGATTTCAATCTTCAATTGCTTTTCCGCTTGACTCCTCCCCGAACTTTGTTCTGCATATCATGTAAACGTTACCACTTCTGAGCATTGATTTGGTTATTCAATCAAACTCTAACACTATCCGATCATCAAAAGACCAAGAAATTGAAAATAGATTTAGTTTAGTTTGATGCTCTTTACTTCTGTAACTGAGATAGTAGCATTAGGTTAGTGTTGATTTAACAATTCTGCTTAGGATAGCTATTTAAATGGTTAATTAGGGTATGGTGCGATATTAGCATTACATGTTGTTTTATTCATTACTAGAGTAGAGTAGCTCTCTTAGAATAGATTTGCTCTTCTTCCATCAAAGAATCAAGCTTCTTTTGACTCTATAGAATTCTGGCTTGGAACCCCTGGGGTCTCTCACCAGATGAACAAGTGATAACAGGTAGGACCTTCACTTCTACTTGTCCATATAGCACTATCACCTCCAAGTTTGTGTGAACCCTGGGTTAATAAGTAAAGCTGGTAGCTGAGGAGTTGCAACATCCTTGCTGCAATACTGGCGCTCATCATAAGGCAAGACAAAATCAAGTCTAAGGTCTCCTAAGTGTCTGCCCAAATCGCCACCAAAGAGATGTATCAAGCAAGTCAAAGATAAGGTGGTTACTCAAGGTAAATTCCAGATTTGGATTTTATGTTAAGGCTGATTTAGGGAGTTAATCAAATTATTATTCAATGCAAAATTATCCTTAAACACTACAAATCTGAAAATTACTCAATGTTGTTGCAAAACTTGAATAAAAGATATGAAATTACAGCAGCAACACAAGCTACAACAACAATATACTACCCCTTGAAACAAGTTATAAACAGTTAGAAATTAGTGCTAAAATATTAGATAAAACTAGGGTTTGTCTAACTAGCAAATTCTAAAAATTAAATAGCATATAACAGCCAAAGATATCAAGACGTCCAGCCTTAAAAAGGCTATGATAAAAATCAACAAGTCAAATTATTATTAAGATGATTTTTTGGTCAAATATATGCACAATTACCAAGATGTTTAGGGTTTTCTATGGCTGGAAGTTAATGTAAGTTGTTATAAAACCCTAGATTTTACCCTAAAACAAGAAATGAAAGGTAGAATTTTGAGTTTTAGATTGACTAGATGGGAGAAGACTAGTGCCTAATCTTTGGTAATCTGAAATTTGTTTTTATTATTATCTTAATCTTTGGTAATCTGAAATTTTAGAATTGTATTTCAAAGGTATGAGAGTGCAAGGAAGCCTTGTCTTTAGTGAGGTGCATGATAAGGTAATGCTTTCCTTCAACATGTAGAAAATCTTGTAGACGTTTGGAGGTTTATTTTGGAATACACCATTGTTTTGAGCTAGCCAAATGGAGCAGATCACCTCTACAACCAAAATTTTGTCTTATGTTCTAGTTGTAGTCCATTCATTTAATGCCTCTATGTTATCTCCAATCCATTGTTGCATTTTACATAGTCTATGAGTGATAGCCCATATCTCATTGGTGAGATGACAGTGAATCAAAAGGTGATTTCATGCTTTTGTGTTATTCACTTAAGAGCGCATATGTTGGGACTTGTCTATCCTCTTATTCTAAGCATGTCTAGGTTGGGATTGCACCCTTGATTTGAGATTTGGGGCCCCAACCTTGGTTGTAGATAGTTGTCTTGCATCTAGAGGGTCTAGACTTGTGCTTGAACGCCTTATTTGTTGCAAACCTATTCATAAAGATTCATCAATTGATTTTTCATCATCGTATAGGTCAATTTATATGTTATTTTTTATACATGCACATAATCAATCTTCCTAAAACATGGTTGATCTTTGTGTGCCTTAGACCATTAAATGCCACAAATCATAGTGAGATGTGCTTGAGTGTGGGTTAAGTAATTTCATTGTGGGAGAACTAATATGCATTTACAATGTATATCAAAAGAAGAAAGGTGCAACTAATATTCATTTACAATGTATATCGAAAGAAGAAAGGTGCAACTAATATTCATTTACAATGTATATCAAAAGAAGAAAGGTGCATTGTAGAATGCATGTGGGGTCATAAGCGAGGCATCACGTCTCTATACTAGGGATATAAAAATAAAAGGGTGTAAAAAATGTGAATAAAAAAAATGGATACATACAATATTTAGTGAAAATAGGGATTTTATAAATTGGAAAGGTGTATTGGATTTATATTGGCGGGGGGTTAAATAATGTGATTTTTAGAGGTATTTTCCAATATGTAGTCAAATTAAGGGTATTGTTTAGTATGCCATGAATGCACATGCTATGTCAGAGGTTCAGTGAGTGAAGCCCCTGTGGATTAAACACCTTACCTTACTAGGAATAATTTTGGTGGAGGGAGAATGAATTCTCACGTGTCACGCAAATCATTTCACCTTATGTCTTGCATTATGGGAGGTTAGATGCGTTGTCCTCCTCCGTATATACCCTATACAATCTTTCATTTACCACATGTCAAGCATGTCTCAGAGATCGACACCCCAATTGGGGAACCCTCCTAATTAAGTAGTATCTGGCATAACTCATCAAGATAAGGGGGTCGAGAACTGAAGGGCCAATCATGGATCAGTTCTTGGATTTGATTTTCACTTCCCTAATTGGAAAGCTTGTCAGATGCTTGGCTCCCCTCTCTTTTCACATGTTCTGTGACTACATAATCAAAGACAGATAATCAAGAATGGATTTTCTCACATATGAGCTCCAACCTCCAACTATTGACCACCTTTTATGGCAGAGACCCATTGATATTTTTCTGTGCATACAAACAACTATTTGAGAATCTCTAGAGACCTGTAACTTTTCCAATCCCATCTCAGCAAAAATTTGGAGCCCCTTCTCTAGTGCTAGAAATTCAGCTACATTGTTGGTGGTATTATCACATGATGTGGTGAATAATTTCACCACCTTCCCCATGTCATTCTGAATCAAACCACCTAAACCTACAGGGCTTGAATTTCCTTTAGATGCTCCATCAAAATTCAGCTTCAAGAAGCCTAGCAGAAGTTTGAGAAAATAATTGATCGATCTCCCCCTCATGGAAAGCGGGGGAGTGAGCCCAGAGGTGATTAAATCTAGGATAAGATCCAAATCCCTAAGGATAGAGATCTCTCGATCCTCAACCTTCCAATGTTCCTTGGACCTGTGATTAGCTAGGATAGACTCTTTGATGTCACGCCTTGTTACTTCCCAAACCTAGTTGGTCCAAATGACCTCTGAGTGAAACACTGCTTGGTTTATCTCAAATTGTTCTCAGGTTCATCTATAGCCCTAAATAATCATAATATCCGATTCCAAAGATCTATTGCCATAGAGAAAAAGTTGAGGAGATGATCTATTGTTTCCTCTTCACTAAAAAAGTTGGATAGCAGGATGGATTGAAAACGCCTTTTTTCTAGAGCTTATCCCAAGTTAAATGTTTTCCATGATTGATGAGCCAAAGGAAAAATGATACTTTTGGTTAGAGCCTTGAGTACCAAATCCTTTTCCAAATAGGATCTTGTGTGGGATATACTGAACTGGAGAGAATGGTATACACTTCCTTGAGAAAGTACATAACCCTAGTAAGATGGCCCCATTTTATTTTATCAGTATCACAAAAATTTAGTATAAGGCATTGCTAGAGAATCGAGGACAATGCTTCCTAGGCTAGGGGGATCATGATCCGACCAATGCACTTGAGACTTCCACACTCTCCATTTTTTTGACCTCTTATTATCATGCCATAGATATTTAACAGACCTTGCTCCTAATTGATAGGTGAATATCTGAATTTCCCTGAGGTCCTTATCTTGACTTAGCTTGGGGTATTGTATTCAGGCCTCCTCAACTTTTTTTTTCCTAAAGACCATTCCTAACTTCCTAGAAACCATGGTACTGGATTATGTCCCTATTTTCTTTTTCCAAAGTCCAGGTAGAGGAACCCCGTGGAAAATGTTAATGATCAGACGGAGGGTCGAGGTTAACGATCCAAACATATTTGAAAGACCAGAGAGCATTCCATAATTCTTGACCACCCTGTAGCCACCTCCATGATATATTGGCACCGAAGACATTCAATAGAATCTCCAAATATCTCATACTAAGGCTGCTATGAGTCTTAGGCCTACATAAGTTTTCATAGGCCACCATAGACCACATCATGCCAATTTGCACACTTGACAAGAGGAATCTTCGAAATCTGGCAATAATGTGCTTGTAAAAACTTCATGGGGTAGGAAGAGCTAAAATTTGATAGGCAAGGAGGGTCTGCAAAATGATATATAAGATAATTAGTCTTCTAGTAGAGTTCATAACCCTAAAATACTACTAGAGGGATTTTAGTCAAAGTGATTCAAAATATATTTCAAACATGTTACTTATAGGGAGTTGGAGACCAAGGGGATTCCAAGATAAGTTCTTGGAAGTGAGACAATGTGGAATTTGAGGGTCCTAGCCAAATGCATTTGAACCCCGAGATGAGTATTAAAAAATACAATATCATATTTTTCCCCATTAATGACTATTCCAGAGGCCTGTTGGATTTCCTTGACGAGGAAAGCGAATTTATTAGCTTCCCTTAAATTTGGATTCTCGAATAGCATGTTATCATCAACAAATTGTTGGTGTGAAATTGGGGGAGCCTCCGGAGATAACCACAGGACCTGAAGACGGTTGGTCTCGGAGGCTAATTTTATTAGTTTTCCTAGCGCCTTAGTTGCAATAACAAAAAGGAAGGAAGAGAAGGGATCCCCTTGCCACAAGCCCTGAAAAGGTCGAGAGGGAGATCCATTGACTATGATGGAGTAGAAGGGTGTTTTAATCAATGATTTCACCCAAGATATCCATGAATGAGAGAAACCAAAAGCATCAAGAACAGAAAGGAGATAATTCCAACTTAGACTATCATAAGCTTTAGACATGTCAAGTTTAATAATCATACCTAGAGTTCTGGATGATTTCATAGAGAGGACTACTTTGTGAGGAACTATAATCCATCCATAATCTACCAACCTTCCACAAATCCTATATGCTCAGGTCTGATGATAGATTTCATTAAGGGTTTGAGACGCTGGACTAGAAATCTAGAAATCATCTTATAAATAACATTGGATAAACAAATTCATCTGAACCTATTCATATCTACCATCACTCCTTTCTTCGGAATGAGCATGAGAAAGGTGGCATTGAGTCCTGACCATATCCTTTGGGATCGATGGGATTCCTCAACCATGTCATGAATTTCTACCTCGAGGAAGTGCTAATGAGCTTTAAATAACTCTGAGGTGAATCCATCAGGTCCTAGAGCTCTATTTGAAGGAATAGCACAAATGACTTATTTGAGTTCTCCATAACAAATATCCCTAATGATTGCCTCATTCTAATCCACCATAACTCATTTGGGGATACATTGTCTAACCTTGGATATGGCCTCACTCCTCTCCACACTTGGTTCTGTGAATAGAGTGTGGAAATGGGAGATTAATTCCTCAAAAATTTCCTCATGTTGGACAAGCCATTGTCCTTCTAATCCATTTAGGAAGAATATCTAGTTTACCTGCTGGTGCTTTAACATTTTTCTATGGAAGAACTTCGTGTTGCGGTCCCCCTCTATGAGCCACTAGATCCTCAATTTTTGCTGACACAAGAATTCCTCCTACTTTCGTCTTTGCTCCAAATACTGAGGATCCGACCCTCTTGTGACACAAGGGTATTCCTCCATCCTTATAAGATAATTCTCTACTATATTTCCCGCATTTCTTCCTCTAGTACCCATTTTTCTTGGTGAATATTACCAAAATTAGAAAGGTTCCAATCTTTAATCCTTTTCTTGAGATCTTTCAACTTTGGCTAGAAAGTTTCCATATGGCTTTTCCCTGATACCGAGATATTCTTCCACCATTCCTCTAACTTTGAAATTAAGTTAGACATTTCTAGCCATAAAGCCTCAAAGTAGAAAGGCCTGTTTCTTGGGGCCACTCTCATATCTATTTCTAGAGAGATGGGCTAGTGATTTGAGCCTAGACAGGGGAGAATAGAAGATTGAAGATATATATATTGCTAAAGAATATCATCTAAGATGTGGAATTTAGCCAAATATGGTGCTTTCCTCCCCCATGATTGTTCCAAGAGAATTTTCCATTAATGAAGTTTATGTCTACAAATTTTAGGCCTTGGATAGCTTCCTCGAAGGAATGAGAAATGGGATCAAGCTAGCAGACTCCACCATTATTTTCTCCCAAGTGTATGATGATGTTGAAGTCTCTTGCAAGAAACCAAATACCCTTGCCCATAATTTCTCTTAACTTCTGTAAACTACTAAGGAGGTGTGGTTTTTCCCCTGGGAGAATTCAGCGATAAACCATTGTTAACCAGACCTTCACTGATGAGCCTATACATTCAAATTGTCCTGAAAGAGAGTTGGGGAAGGTAATACAAGACCCAAAGGAGATAGATATGTTTTCATAGATGATCCCTAAGACTCTTGCACTACCTTTCACATTCAATTCCATACAATCTTCTCATGATTTCACTTAGCTTCTCCTACATAATCTTAGTTTCCTATAATACAATGATATCTAGTTTGTTTTGTTGAATCATCTCTCGAAGGTACCTCAACTTACCTTTTACATTGAGGCCCCCTATATTCCAAGGGACTCCTTTCATTGAGGCAGGGCAAGGTAGTGTTGGTAGTACTCTGTGAGGACATTGCCTTGTCCTGAGTTGACAAAGATCACCTCGACTTCTCAAATCACTGCACTGGTTGGTTTTATACATTTCTTTCTTCTTGCAAACCTCAAATTGGACTTCGCATGCTGCACGGATGCCCCCTCATATCAGATCAACAGAGCTAAGTTAGCAGAGGAGTCTAGAGGCACTTGACGTTGTTCCCATTACTTAAAGATCCAATGAAAATGGTCCAGTTTCTCTTGAGGTATATCTTCATATCCGACATTTTCCTAGTTTCACATAAAACCTACTAGAATGCTCTCGTCTGAATTGAGCTGGTCCATTTTTACTTCGTTCTCTAGGGCCTATTGAGCTTGAGCAAGGACCCATTCGATCTCCTTACTATTTAAAATCCCCTCCAGAGATTTCCTTTTGCTTGGTTGTTTTCTCTTCGAGTTTTTAGGACCCGCTTCCACTTCCATTTCTTGTTCGAGTTGATTTGTAGTTTCTAGTTCTTTTTTAATTTTTTTCTCTACTAGTTCTTCTAGAAGTGTGAAACAATTCATAGTTTGATTGTTTGAGGCTGCTGATGGGGGGGAAGTGGTGCATAGCTAAAATGTCCCCAGATCTCCAAAGAGTGTTGAGAAGACACCTCCTAGAAACCATCTTGAGGAGGACTTACCGACTGGGCGAGAGTGTCTTTTTGTCACTTCAGAAAGTCATGAAACAAGTGTCCATATTCATGGAAGATCTTGCATTTGAATGGGACATGCTCGTAACCCAGCGGTTGGGACCAAACTTCATCCTAGTATTCAATTTCCATAGATTCTGGCAAGGGTTGAGAGATGTTCATGTAAACACAGATTCTGGCATAGGACGAAAATCTTCAGCATTTGGTGATCTCCGAAACTTGAACAAAGTTACCAATCAATTCTAATATGTCCATCTCCCAGAAATCCTCAGGAAATATATAAAGTCATACCCAGATAGGTGCTGCCAGGAATTGTTCCTTCTCCATATTATAGCATGGTTCCCAATGTATCATGAATAACCCTGCACTATTCATAAAGTATGGCCCATTGTTCAAGACTTTCCTCCTATCTTCCAGATCTTCAAGAGTCACAGTGAAAAATCCTTTTGCTCTTAAGCAAAGATCAATTGCAGCTCTTGACTATAACTTTATGTAGATCCATCCAAGGATATCTAAATCCTTATGCCAAATATCCATGAATTTGCAATTTATTGCATGATCTTGCATGTACTATTGGTATTTTTCTAGTCAATGATTGGACATCACTTCATGGGGATTTTTGACCACCTTCAGGAGGAAATGACACCTTATCATGGATTTCCATTGAGCTCCCAACATGAGAGATTTCGTTGGTTGTCCTTTCTATTGCCATGTGATACCGGATGGAACAGAAGCAGTATGATGAGCTTTGGTCACATCTCTTGAAGGAAGGGGGATCCCTCCCCCTCCCCAAGGGGGAGATGACATGTGCCCAATCAACCTGCGACCAACTTCAAGGAAAATAAAAACTTCCATGATATGGAAGAAAACTGATCTAGAAACAAAGATTCAAAATTAGCCTTGAAACCCTAGAAATCAGAAACACTAACAGAGCTCTAATTGTACATTCTATAAACATACTTAAATTTAATTAAATTCTCAAATTTTATTTTGAAATTGATTTAAGAATTAAATTTGTAATTGGTCCCAAACACGTCCTAAAAATAATAGTAATAAAAAAAATGTATATTAATTAAATTTCATTACTTTAAAAATTATAATTATATATATATATATATATATATATATATATATATATAGATATATAGATAGATATAGATATAGATAACCATCGAGCGAAGAAGAGAATTATGAACAAATTCTTATTATAATCTAATAAAAATGAACAAAGAAAAGTATAAAATGATAAATATTATATAAAAAATGACTTATTAATTTATTTATAATAAATTATTTTATTTATATACAATATTTTGATATGATAAATAATATGCTTGATTGAAAATTATATATTTTTCCCAAGAAAAAAAATTAACTTATATTTATAATTGATAAGCAGAGTTACATCAATACACCTACAAATATTAGAAAATTTAGAATATGTTATTTAATAATGCCTTGCCGACACCAATCTCAAAGGATTAGAAAGTCCAAAATGTGCCAAAAGGGAAGTCATATGAAAGGATTTTAAAAATAATAGAGGCTTGTGTATCTAAAATGAGTATGTTATTAGTAATATAGAGTCGATGGATTTAATTGGATTTAAAAGTCAAAAATTAATTCCTTCCTATTGATTTTTTTAACTTCAAGCACCAAACATATTCCTTGGTTGAAATGCAATCCAATTATTAACAAGAGGTCAACTTCTTCATTTATGCCCCTGTATATATGATCAACAGTGGTAAGAGAGGAAAAAATTAGTTTTCAATTAACATTTTGAGAAAGAGGAAGCAAGGTAAAGTTCATGATAGTTTTTCTTTCATTCATCTAGTTTATAACATTTTGAGAGTGACTATAGATGTGGATAGAAATAAATCCATATTTCTATGCTCAGAGAAGCGTGATATACAAGGCGAAGAGATATTCATAATTTTTTGTAGCATAACTAATATTGTGGAGAAAGAGAGAAAATGTGAGAAAGAGATATGTTAGTATTCTGACAACCCTCTAGAGGGGAGGATTCCTTGAGAAAATCAATTAAAAACTGCCAATCAAGAAGCGATTTGAATTTGATATTGTTGAGGAGGCTCTGCAGATCCATTTGAGGAAGACTGAGGAATGGAAGATGCAATAGCCAGATTGGTTGTGGACACAATGGTTGAATTTGTGGGTCGGTTTTCAAATATGGTAAAATTATGCTCGGACTAAATCCCCTGGAAAATGCATAAAGGAAACTCTTTGAGGTTGTCTAAGAGGTTGTGGGAAAACAAGGACTAAGGAAACCCCTTATATTATCTACTTCACAGGAAGCAAATAGATTCCCAAATTTCATGATGTTATCCCATAATTCTTGAGCAAAAGGACAAATGATGAAGAGATGAGAGATCGATTCTATGTTCATCCAACAAAGGGAAGATATACTTGGTCCCTAACATGACCTTTTCTCAAGAATGTCCTAGGTGGGAACTTTATTCCAATGCATTACTCACATGAGTAGCTTTTCTTTCAGAGGGAATCAAAGTTTCCATAATTTATTTCCCCACTGTGGAGAATTTTCTAGTCTTTCAAGCAAGGAGAGGTAATAAAATTTTGGAGGACATGAGTTGGGCTAAGGGCCTAGATCAATCGATATTCTATGTTTTAGAGAGAAACATTAGATAATTTTAAAGCTCTAATATATTTATCAAACATCGTTGCATCTTCCCCTTCTAAGTGGAGGTTATTTCATGACATCCAAGACTAGGAACAAGCATGAGCTTTAGGATGGGAGACATGATTAAGAGTGGAGTATCCTGCTTCTCATAGATGTTCTCTGAGTGGGTCAAGAAAACATAACCATTGTTGGCTACCAATCCACGGATGCTTCCCTTGAAGGATATTTGTGTCATTCCCAAATTTCAAACATATATCATTTCCAATGACTAATGAATCCTTCAATATTCTTTTCAAAACAACAAAGGATTTTTTGTAAGATTTTTGAGGAGTTTTAATCCATTTGAGAGTACACAAGGGCATTTTATACCTTTTTGCTTCACATGCAACCAAATACCTTCTCCTTAAATAAGTTTCCACGTTCCTTTAGCTACTAGAGCCTTTACAAACCTAGGAAGTCATTTAATTCCCTATCCACCATGATATTTTGGAAGAGCAATTGAGTGTCTAGTTGTTAGTGAAAATGTTATTTTCATATTTTCTTAGCCAAAGAAATAAAGGGATAGTTGTTTTATCCTTTGAAGGATACCCAAACAAATCCATGCCAGGGAGGCACAGTAAATGAGGATGGCCTCAACTACTGAAATGCAAATCACTAAGTACCCTACTCTAGATAGCTATTTGTTAGTCCAAATTCTTAATCTTTTTTCAGTTTTCTCCAATAACTGAGGCAAGTTTGAGATTTTACAGTTGCGTGACTTGAGAATAAATCCCATAAATCTTAGAACTTAATCAATTCCAGATACATAGGAGGATAAAATTCCTTCTATGTATGTTTTTTCATCTTCAGATATTCTCTAGCCTATAATAGATTACTTTGAGAGTTTACTTGTATTCATGTAGCCTAAATGATTGTCACAAAAATGTGTTTTACAATTTATAGTTGAAGAAAAATATCATCGAAGAAAATAAGGACATCATCAGCTGAGAGAATATGGGCGAGGGAGAAATTTGCGAAAATTGTAAAACCTTTAAATCCACCCCTTTGAACTGCATCAGAATGAGCCTGCTTAATCCTTCCACCACTAAGAGAAAAATGATGGGAGAGAAGAGGAGGTAGCCCCATTAATCATAATAACAATGGAATATGAGCCAACATAATTCAAAAAATAGGTCACAAAGGTATGAAAAAATATTAAGTGAATAAGAGGAAGTTTTAGGTACAACTAGTTCAGCCGCTCAATTTTTTTTAGGGATCTACCTTCTAGATCAAGGATTTTTGTTGCTTTGTATGAATGGACTAGAGTCCTATTGGTCAGATAAATCATTCTTGTGGACAAGGCCGATCTCCCTAGTATCAAAATATATCTAGCAACAAGCAGGACAAGCAAGTCTACCTTTCTCTAAACATATTGTGATTCATTAATAAAAACTAAAGAGGTGTTTTAGACCCTACCTTAAGTCCAATTCTAGTTTGTGGCAGTCATCCTTCAATTGTCCAAAAGCGTTTATTTTTGAGAACCTGCAATCACAAACAAGCACACGTCAAATAACACCTGCATAGCTAATATATTAAATCATATTCATCATGGTGATCAAGGAATCCATGAAATAAACCATAAAACACAACTTACTGAGAAAAATAAACTTGATTGTATTAACTTTGAAATAGAAGAACTTTACAACCTTTGGTGCTCAATTAGGAAGACTAAGTTCCAACAGCATTTCACCTCAAAAATATTCAGCTTTCAACCTCCCCAGTAAGCAGCCCAATGCTTCGTTTTATAGTGCAAAGGAAGGAGGTTATAGGTCCACCTATGAAGGGATAGAGTCCTCCTCCAAAGGGATAAGCTCCTTACATCAAGGGGTTAGCTCCTTAAGGTATGGGATGCATGAACCTTAAAGGAGCGAACTTGCCACCTCAAGATTCCTTCTAGAAGCTTCTAGAAATGACTCAAAGTGAGTTTTTAAGAATGTACTTGTGCCTTTTTTACTTTTATAGGGGTCCGCACCCATTACACAGAGACAGAGCGGTCATCTGTACAGGATACATGACCATTAGGTACGGGACTGCAAGTAATGCTAAGAGAAAGTGCGGAACCAAAGTTTTAGAGACTTTTAAGGGCTTTCTCTTATTTTCAATGCTTGACATGAAGAACTGAGGTTTAAGACTTGCAAAGGAGGAAAGTATGAGTGGTGATAGACTCACACAGGTTGCAGAATGTCATGGTGACAATTTTTGTGCAACAGATTGCCCCCTAAAGTGCGAAGTCTGTAATAGATGAAGATGAAGTCTTTCGTCTATGAAGAGTGAACTACTTTATCATTTCAAAGATCATCCTATGGACACCCTGGTCAGAAAGTGTAAAAACATTTAATACAAAATATATATATGTGAACATATCATCACTGAGGTAGGCATTCCCATACTCATATCAAAACTGACTAGAAAACTAACTAAACTGCTCTGGTACACGAATGCTTTTGCAATACATCACAAGTATAGACATATGTAGACACAGTATGGACGCAGCCATCTGTTTATGAATAGTCCATTGTATAATGAATAACAAAATTCCTCGCAGCCTGGATGGGGGAAACTAGATCCAGGGTCTTGATTTCTGCTTCCCGAACTAGTACGATTCTATCCATGCGAATGAATGTGTCGATGTCGAACATGGTAGAAACCACTTGATTACCAGTCAATGATGTGAACTGTTAACAAGTGTGAGAGAAACCACCGGTAATGTCAATGGATCTCAAAGTACTCAGTACAATCCATGAAATGCGAATAAATGAGTTGATGTCAAACATGTCACAGAAATCTTTGATCGAAGGTCAATAATGCAACCTGTCATCAAAGGTGAGAAACCTGCCATTGAGGCATGCAAATTCCAAGGTACTGATGATTTCTAGATCATCTTTCTAGATAATGAGTTGGAGTTGATAGAAAGCGATCTATCATAGGCAAGCCCACAACCCGAAATCATAGATCAAGTTTGAAGAAATATATTTGACAAGGACTAATGCAAGGATGGTCAAAATGGATGACAAATATTTTTCAAATGAATGGTTTATTTGAATTGACCTCTTGAACACATAACAACACTGCGGATGGTTTGGTGACAATTGACCCAAAGCTAATACCTAGAAACCAGTTGAAGACTTTCAATATGGTTTGATTAACTGTTAGGCAAAGGATTTCCCAGCCCAGGTGAACAAAAAGTGTCGTGTTCAAGAGTGGTTAATTGCTTTTCTAAAACACAAAGTGTAACAAACAGGTTCATTTTTCTCTCTTTTCCCCCACCATTTCTAGCAAGTACCTCTTTATTTTTGACAATCTTGAGGAGGATAACATTTGCGTGGTTACAAGCTCATCCTTCGGATGAGTCCAACTTAGTTTAAAATTCGAACCCTAAGAAGGAGTGGTTCGTTCCTGTTGAAAATTGAACAGGTCCTTTATTGTTAAATTTTAATGAGTCCAGTATAGGAAAAACTCAGTGTTTTTCAATTTTAGGGAGTCAGGAGAAAAAATTAAGGAAACTCCATGGATGTCATTTTTCATAAATTTGTCTCCCTCAAGCTTGAAAAAGTATAAAATAATACTTTAGATAACCGCTTGACCATTACAATCAAGGAATACTTTTCATAATTAGTGGCTCCGATCTGAAAAAGTAAAAAAGCAATCGAAAACACATCGTTTTATAACCAATATCGAACTTGAAATGAAAAAAGTCTGGTGATATTTTCATGTTTATACAGTCAGAAAAGAGCTATAAGTGGACTGTCCTTTTAATTCTGTTTTAACGAGTTTAAAAAGGAAAAAATCAGCAATCTTTTCATATTTTACAAGTTAGAAAAGAGCTCAAAGAGGACTTGTCCTAGAGGAATGAGTGGTATAAAGGGTAGCAACTGGTTCCAGTAATGGAGGAACTACTCAAAACATGTAATGGTTAAGAGGTTGGCTAATAAAACCACTCATAGATGCGGTCCCTCAGGAAGGGTAAACAACCAAGTGAAAGCATATGATCAACCAAAGAGATGGGGGTGATGGAACGAAAACAACCAAGGCTCATCTAACAGAATTTAACGGATAAAAATGAAAATCACGAGACATAAATTGGGTATAGGTTCATTTTTACACAAGCTTGAACCATAGAGAACTTTGCTTGAATTCGGTTTCATGTTTACGCAAGCTTGAAACAAAAAAATATGCTTGTTATAAGTTCGCATGCCCCCAGCATAATGACAAAACTTGAGGTACATTCCCCCAAAGCTTCATTGCATTCAACAAGGTGGATGGAATGAAGGTTCACTTTCAAGAACTATCCTCAAAACCCTTGTTTCATTTTTTAACGAGCTTGAAACAAGACAAGGAACTATGCTCATGACTCCTTGTTTCATTTTTTAAACGAGCTTGACACAAGACCAAGAACTATGCTTGAGACTTCTAGTTTCATCTTTTAATGAGGTTGATACAGGAAGAAACTATCCTCATTGACTCCTTGTTTCATTTTTTAACGAGCTTGACACAAGACCAAGAACTATGCTCATGACATCCAGTCTCATTTTTTAACGAGGTTGAGACAGGAACAAACTATCCTCGCTGAATCCTTATTTCATTTTTTAACGAGCTTGACACAAGACCAGGAACTATGCTCATGACATCTAGTTTCATTTTCTAACGAGGTTGACATGGGAACAAACTATCCTTGCGATAGGTCAGGAATCAGAAAACGACTGTACCGCCTAATATGCAATTTCAAAGGGATTCAAAGGCATCGCGCCATCAAATGAATCCACCTCGGAATTGGAAGCTATGATCCAAGGATCATCAAAAGCAATAGTGTTTGATGAAATCATATGAATAGATTGAATAGAAGGTGATACGTTAGGAGGAGGGAGAGAAAAAGTTCCTAGTGAACCAAAATCTTTAATCAAACCTACCCCAACATCCTTGTAAGGGATAGTTGTTTTACCAATAGGCTAAACACTATCAGTAGAGGCTGGGTCAGATGAGAAATAACTCAGTTGGTATATCATAACGATCTTTCCATTATGAGTAAACTTAACAAGCGAAAATACCGATGAAACAATAGCAGTCATAGCATAAGACCAACTGCGGCCCAGAAGAAGGTTGTAATCTAGAGGGGCATCAACCACTTCCACATCTAGATTTACAGTTTTGACTTCGACCCCTATAGGTAAATCTTCCAAAATACAAAAAGGATGGAACCCTCGACCATCAAAAGCCTTTAGAATTGTCAGAGACTGATTAAGTGTAGGAGAACCAAGAGATCTCCAACACTGGATCGACATAATACACGTAGAAGCTCACTCATCAATCATAGTCTGAAAGCAAGGTCTATTTTTGACTAACACTAGAATTTGGAAAGCCATTTGATGAGGAAGGCGAGATGTACTATTCTCTAAATCGAAGATTATAAGGTTCGAATCCTGAATGTCAACAGCTCCTATAGTCGACAATAGTAATTTACGTTGTGTTGGACATGATTGCAACACCTCTAAAGCTGACATTGTTGAAGGGGAAATAGCTAAGTCTTCAACAATGTTATAATTCTGAGCAGCTCTCGCATATGGATTGAAAGCTGATTTCTGAAAAATACCTTTAGCAGGCAGTTTGGTTACTAAGTCTGGGTTGGGTTTCTCAATATGTAGCGGAGCAGACCTAGGAGGAGGTGTAGTTGATGGGTTCGAATTAGAAGATTTTTCTTCTTTACCATCAACAGGATTGTTACTACCATAATCTTGCGATCGCATCGCAATCCTGACATGAGACATCATCATAATGGGTTCTTCCAAGGTATTCAAGGAAGAAGCAACCACTTTACTATCTTGAGTTGGAGAAGGATCCTTCAAGATAGCAGGCGTTTGAGAACCTTTAACGAATTTCAAAAACTCTGCTCGTTAGGGGCGTTCCTTAGTAAAATGATCCTCGTTGCAGATGAAACAAGGATAGTGAGGTTTTCGTTTTTTGTCAAAAGCTTCATTTTTATTTGTTTTATATTTTGAATTTTGATTGTTTTTGTTCTTCCCCTTCTCTTTACTACCGGATTTGGTCATGGATGAATCTACGACATGGACGTCAACAGAAACTTTAGCGGAAGAATATCATTTCGGGGAATCAGGCAAAGTTGTTGTAGGAGAAGAATTATTTGAAGATTTCTTCTTGCTTTTAATACTAACTGAACCAATCATACCATCAACGCCAAGAGACCCTAAAGGAACTGTAGTTTTCAGAAGATTAGGGATTTCTTCATGTAAAGTACCTCACTGTGTATAGACAAGGTCAAGGTACTGAGCCTGAGCAATGACTTGCTCTTTAGTGACAACTCTTTCCTTAGCTACATCTTCAGCGATTTTAGGTAACAATGATTTAACGAACCATTCTGCTAAAATTTGATCCACAATAAAAACTTTCACTAAACGTCGTCATTCATGAATATGATCAGAAATATATGTGGATGTGGATTTCTTTAGTGAAGTTAACAATTCCGTGCCATTGTCGTATCTGACAGGCAACTGAAAATGAGTTAAGAAAGAAGTGGCTAACTGACTGAAATTATAAAAAGAGCCTCATGGCAACTTAATGTACCATTGGCAGCAAGATCAATAAGAGTTCTTTGAAAAAGATGCAATTGAATTGAATCATCAACGGTGGAATTAGATGCACACCAGAGGTGATAAGTCATCACATTATTTGATGGATCCTCTCCTAACTTACCCTCGAATTTCTGGATATCACTGGGTAACTTATTAGGCATTGGCAGCTAGTACAGAAGATAGTAAATCGGATCGTTCGTAAGGCACGACAAATCAGGTAAATCCAAAGTTGCAATAAATGGTAACGGATGGTTAGGTTCACAAAAACCTTGTGTAATGAGACCAACTCTAGGAGGAGGATATCCAGGATAACTTGGAATCAGATTTGCATTAGGAATGTTATAACCTCCTGGAAAACCAGGATTAACCAAACCAAACTTGGGTTGTTGAGGCTGTTAATAAGTATAGCCAGGGTACGGTTGATACTGATAGACTGGATTTTGTACAGTAGGACTGAATTGATATTGTCCCTGATACGGTTGACTCGTGGAAATTGTACTTGGACCAGTTTGTCCTGCAGGCATCTGGACTGAGGTCTAAACTATAGGTCTTGACTTGGGTATAGAGACTTGAGGAGTTGACATTGATGCAAAGATTGTAGAAACCAGAGCTATAGATGCTCCAGAAATAGGTGTGGAAGATTGAACAGAAAATACAGCAGTAACTCGAGGCGGAGTCTGAGGTGAGCTAGGCCCAAGCGACTAAACTAAACTAGGTGCAGAGATTTGAACCGTAGGTTGGACAAGTTGCTGGATTGGACCAGAAACCAAAGGTTGTCCAGCTTGATAAGGTAACTGCACATTAGGTTGCAAAGTCTATTGAGTTTGAGATGGATCCCACACCATATTCATTCTAGGACCCATAAAAGGTTGTATGTATGGAGGACCATAACCTGGTTGAATGTAGGGCTAATAATTAGGTGGTACATTTGTAGCTCCTTGTAAAAACGACTGACCAGAATGTGGTTGGAAACAATGAGTTGGGTACTGACCTTGAGATTGATAACCTTGAGGCACTTACTGATTCTGGGGTTGAAAACCATCCTGAGGAATATGGGGTTGACCTTGGGGTATGTACTGTCCTGAAGGTTGAAAACCTTGAGGTAGTCCTCCAAGCGAAAACTGACTACCTTAGGGTTGCCCCCCAGGCGATAACTGACTACCTTGAGGTTTCCCCCAGGTGGTAACTGACTACCTTGCCCCCCAGGCGGTAACTGACTACCTTGCTCCCCAGGCGGTAACTGACTACCTTGAGGTTGATGGTTTGGAATACTACCAGACATCATAATAATCTGTTCTACGTTTAACATTTTAGTTCCATTATTACCAGGTGATAACTAATGTTCAGTCGGTCGAGGAGTTGCTCCTAAAAAGGTACCAGAAAGTGACTGGTACCCCAAAGGAATAGTAGGACTGCCATATAAAAATGTTTCTGGTGATTAGGAAAACATGGATGACTGTCTTGACATGATTGATCAAGGATAATAATCTCTATGTGTAGGATGAAAATAATCACACACAAACAAAGAAAATTTCAATAAAAGCACCTAAAGTCTCTAAAGAAACAAACAAGTGAATCACATGCCTAAAAAATATAAGAGTTCAAACCACACACAAACAGTAACTTTCCGTACCAAAAACACTAGTTGGTGATGAAATCCAACATCGTAGAATTCAATACAGAAAGGGTGGTTGGAACAATTACCTCGACAACCTACTTAATGAAACAGACTGGCACAAGTTTCTTCACAAAACCGTCTCGAGTGAAGAGAACCCGCCAGAGAGTCCAAGTGAGTCTAGTCGACGTTTGCTCTAGGTACAGTGAGACCTGTCCTTCACCGTCACCTTAGGAAATAATCTTAAGGATATGGACACTAAGGTTACCAACAGTAACAAATACAACTGGGGGAACAGTCTACGATCCGATCTATGCACAAGGGAAGAGTAACAAAGCTCAATCCCCTTGAAAGATCCTTGACATGATCAATCTGAGGTTTACCAACAAGTGACCAGAGGCTCCTCAGCAATGGTTAATCCGAGGTTTATCATTTTTAATACGCGCAAATCTTCTATCTTTCCCAATGAGATAGACTTGATTGTCTCAAAGGTTCGGACATGATCTCGTGATTGACTCCTTTAATAGGAGCTTCCCAGATTATATCAATTACAATTGGATTTCTCCCGCAAGATATATCTACTTGTTTGTTTTAACTATCTTGGAGAGTTAATTACTCCCTACTCCAAGATACTAGCCTAACCTATATTGGTGATAAGAGCCCTAGGAATAAAAAGATTGCTAGATCAATTTTATTTAAGTGTTACTTTTATGGGTTGTTTCTTAAGTCAATAGGTATGGAAATGAAACTTTGATGGTGTGAAGACTCGACTCCAAAAACACTAAAAATGCACCTAAAATGATAAACAATCCATTTTCTTTCAATGAATTTCTAGCTAAAAGAAAGAGTTTGAGAATACAATTCTTTTAAGAAACAAATCATTCTTTCAACATAGAAATGAAAAGAAAATCCTTTTGTCTTTTTCAATAAGAACTCAAAACGAGACTACTAATTAAAGCTCACAAAAAATTCCTTTTCTTTTTCAACACTCAAAAACTACAAAAACAATTTTCTTTCAAAAGAGATACTACGAGTTTTAGAAAATGCTCAAAACTAAAAACTAATTTTGAGATCTAAAAACTTGAAAAACCTAATGTATAAAAGCTTCAAATATTTTTTAGGACGTTTTACTTAGTTATTCAATAAACTAAGGATTAATTCATTCAGAAAAACAAATCAATCAAAAAAAACACCCAAATGTGTTTTCTTTTATAAAAATGAAATTCAAAACTTACAAGAAAGTTCGTTCAAAGCTTTGCAAAGAGAAAACAAATTCTTTTTCTCACCAAGGGTAGATTTTACAAACCAGTCAGACTCATCAAGAAGACAAAAAAACCAGGGTAATCTAAGGTTTCTTAGGCTTCTAATCTCTGAGTCACTACAAAGACCAAGTGAAAACTAATCTCGGCAAACAAAACTTCTAGAAAATCATCTAAAAAAAAATGCCAATGGAATTTACTTGCGAGAGATTTTTGAGAGAACACGTGTAGATCTGGGTAGATACTAAAAGCTATAAATAAAACCTAAAATTAACTGGAAGAAAACATTTTAAGTTTTTCAAAAATTTTGACAAGGTCCGCAGGCTTCCAGAAGAACCAGATGCGGTACCGCTTTGTGTACTAAAGGAAAGTGTGGAGAGGTCCGCATTGTCTGTAAACAAAAAGTGCGGTTCCCTGTAAACTTTGGAAAAAAAAACAAAAAATAATCTAGATCCTAAAAACTACCCAATCCCACACACATCAAGCAAAAACCAGAAACAAGAACAAGTTTCTCTATTCAAAGAAAAAGGAAAACCAAAAACCAAATTCAGTTCCCCAGTGGAGTTGCCAATTTGTTAGCCGGATAAACCATTCTTGCAGACAAGGCTAATCTCCCTAGTATCAAAAGATATCTAGAAACAAGCAGGACAAGTAAATATACCTTTCTCTAAACATATTGTGATTCATTAATAAAAACTAAAGAGGTGTTTTAGACCCTACCTTAAGTCCAACGCTAGTTTGTGGCAGCCATCCTCCAATCATTCGAAAGAGTTTCCTTTTGAGAACCTGCAATCACAAACAAGGACACATCAAATAACACCTGCATAGCTAATATAATAAATCATATTCATCATGGTGATCAAGGAATCCATGAAATAAACCATAAAACATAGCTTATTGAGAAAAATAAACTTGATTGTATTAACTTTGAAATAGAATAACTTTACAACCTTTGGTGCCTTGATGTTGTACAAGCTCTTCCTAGGGTCCGAAACAGGAATCTCCTCTACTTTGACAAGCCTCACACTCTTCCAAATGAGATGAAAGAGGTATGTAATCTTTCCTCACAAAATCTCAATTAGGAAGACTAAGTTCCAGCAGCGTTTCAGCTCAAAAATATTCAGCTTTCAACCTCCCCAGTAACCAGCCCAATGCTTCATTTTATAGTGCAAAGGAAGGAGGTTACAGGTCCACCTATGAAGGGATACAGTCCTCCTCCAAAGGGATAAGCTCCTCACATCAAGGGGTTAGCTCCTTAAGGTAAGGGATGAATGAACCTTAAAGGAGTGAACTTGCCACCTCAAGATTCCTTCTAGAAGCTTCCAGAAATGACTCAAAGTGAGTTTTTAAGAATGTACTTGCGCCTTTTTGAATTTTACAAGGGTCCGCACCCATTACACAGAGACAGAGTGGTTAGCTACGCAGGGGACATGACCATTAGGTGTGGGACCGTAGGTAATGCTAAGAGAAGGTGCGGAACCAGAGTTTTAGAGACTTTTAAGGGCTTTCTCTTATTTTCAAGGCTTGACAAGAACTGAGGTTTAAGACTTGCAAAGGAGGAAAATATGGGTGGTGATAGACTCACATAGATTGTAGAATGTCATGGTGACAATTTTTGTGCAACAAGTCCTTCCTGATCAGGCCCAATGGCTTCATGAATTTTCCTATATGACATAAACTAAAATTTTTCAAAGGAGGTGTTTGGAGAATGAATATCTTTTAATCCGAGGATTATGAGTTTGGAAATGATCTTTTAGATGGAGTTACCGAGTGAGATAGTTCTAAACTGATCAAATGAATCCACATGATTGGTTCTAGGGATAATAGAAATTAAGATATATTTGGAGGGTTCTAAGATCATACCAAAGGTTCTAGAGTATTTTTGACACCCCTAGTACATTTCCCCTCAATTTTGTAATATAATGATACTCTAAGATTATAAATGAGTATGTTTTTATGTAATTTCTTGATGTGTGGGACTCCAAATCCATGATCTAAGAGGGAAGTGGAAATATAGACTAAAGAGTGTTGGCATTATGGCACAGGTTTAGAGCTATGGCACAGGTGTTGTCCTTGATGGCAACTCTCTCTGGTGACAGATCTCAGTTCAGGCTTTCAGAATGAAGGAAAAGACATATATGCAGGTTCATCTAGACGAAGCCGCGTATACATGCAGGTTAGACGTTGCTAAGGCGCGTATGCGTATACACGCACTTTCACGCAAGGAAAAGCATGTACATGTTGGAGAACTTACCTTTGGTCCATGGTATTTAGTCCTTGGTATTTGAACCTATGGTTTTGGACCATGGTATCTTGTCAGAAGTGTTGATCCCAAGTATTGGGTCCATGGTATTGTTTTATTATGGTTTTGGACCGTGGTATTGTGAAAGGCCTAAGACTATAAAAGAGGAAGGAGATCATTTGGCAAAGGACCATCTGAATTAATTTAATACCTAATAAGTGCTAGATCTGAAATATTGGTGATTGGGGTTATGGTGCAGATCTGAATTTGAATGAAAGGAGGAACCTTAGCGCAAAGGGAAGGATAAGTTCTATTGATGGGTCATAATCTTAAGGCTTGAATAATAGTATCTTTATATGATTTTCATCTGTTATATGTGGCGCATGATTGATCTATAAATTTCTTAATATGGGTTAATTAAGGTCTGAATATTTGAAATTATCTTTTATAGATCTGTACACAGGTTCAGTGAAGTGAAGGCATGTATACACGCTGGCTTTGTGAGTAAAAACAACGTATACGCAAGTTGCTCCAAACACAGAAGCATATGCACGCAAGTTTCTAGTTATTGAAGTAGCGTACATCTCTTGAGTTGTGTTCTAGCTGCTTATGTTTGATTGGTGCAGTGTTTTGGGTTTAGAATTTGGTGTGTGATTACTATTACTATGCTCTGGGTACAACTGTCAGAGAAGTATCTACTTGATTCAGTTCTAATTGGTGAAAAGGAGATTGTTTGATGCAGAAATTCTTGTTGATTGATTGATGTTCATGGATCTAGTTTGAAAATTTATGAAACGTGGTCCCTGGAAGAAAGAGAAGGTTGTAGCCTTCAGTAGGCTAGCACCTACGTACTAGTATCTTGGCTAGTGCAAGAGCTAAGGGGGTTGTAGCTCCCTTCCAAGAGAAGTTGGAAAACGTGAGAGAGTTGTAGCTCTCTGCAGGTTGCAACCTGCGTACTGGTAAAGGACTCCACCAGTAGATTGTAAGAAGAAGTTTCTAATTAAAAGAAGATATAGATGAATTGCAACAGGTGGTTTTCACCCACATTGGGTTTCCACATTGTATCTTGTGTTCTTGTGTGATTGTCTTCAGCTCTGTTTTACTATTTCTGGTTACTGTTTATTTGATTCTGATACACAGATTAATTATCAACATCTGTAAGATAAATTAAATTATAAGTCTGCATTGGATACGCGGGTTTCCTTCTCTGTAGTTGCGTATATACGCAGTTTTATCTAACTGAAGTAGCGTATATGATCTGGGTTTAAAAAGAAAATAATTGGCTTGATAATACTGATCCACCCCCCTCTAAGTATTACTTCCAACAATTGGTATCGGAGCGAGTCCTTCAGAAGTAGCTTGATCGCTTGAAGGAAGATCTATCATCATGAGCAACTACAAGAGAGAAGCATCAACCAGGCCACCAATTTTTGATGGGACCAACTTCGTCTATTGGAAGGTAAGAGTTACAGCCTATCTTCAATCTCTTGGTACAGAAGTCTGCGATATCATAGATACAGGGTACACTTTTCCTTCAGCAACTCCTACAGATCCGGCTGGTAAGAAGCAATATGAAACAAATGCAAAGGCTGTCAATACTCTATTAGGATGTCTATCTCAATTAGAGTTCGTCAAGGTTATGCAGTATAAATCCGCAAAAGAAATATGGGACAAGATTGTGCTGAGCTATGAAGGAGATGAACAGGTAAAACGAGCAAAACTTCAAACCCTCAGAATTCAGTATGAAAATCTCAGAATGCACAATGATGAAAGTGTGGCTAACTATTTCCTTCGTGTAGATGAGATTGTTAATTGTATGAAAAACTTGGGTGAAGAAATAAAAGAGGCTGTTGTGGTTGAAAAGGTTCTAAGATCTTTGTCCCCTAAATTTGAATCTAAAGTTTCTGCAATAGAAGAAAAAGAGAATCTATGAAACCTTACCATGTCACAGCTGCACATAATTCTGACTGCTTATGAAATGAGGAAAGGAGGACCATCAGACAGGAGAGAAGCTGCTTTCAAGGCTTCAGGCAAAGGATATTACTATGAGTCAGGACACGTGTCAGAAGAAGAGGAAGAATCAAATTTTGTCAAGAACCTTCAACGAGGTGCTGGAAGATTCAGAGGTAAGTTACCTTTCAAATGCTTTGCTTGTGGAAGAGTCAGTCACTATGCTGCCAAATGTCCTCATAAGGATAAGATTGACAAGGGTAAGGAACCTGTTAGATGGAACAAGAAACAGAATGTAAATAAGAAAAGCTATTACACTCATGAAGATAGTGATGGACTTTCAAATAGTGACGAAGATGAACAAGGTAATAAATATAAACTTTTAATGGCTTTTGAAGATGATGATTTTGTGGATGCTATAGATGAAGAAAGTCTTTATGAAGAGATTTCTAGACTCAAAATTTGTTTAGAAGAGAAGAATGTGATCATAGATACTCTACAATTCCAACTTGCTGAAAAGGGAAAACATCATGAAAAGTTAGAATGTGAAATTGTGGGACTGAGAAAAGAGATTGAGAAAACAAAAGCTCTTAATCTTAGATTTGTTAAAGGATCTGACACGTTAGATGAAATTATCAAAGTGCAGCACTCTCCACTAATCAAGACAGGTCTGGGATATAATGAAGAAACAACTCAAGCAAAGAAACCATCTACCTCCAAGAGTTATCTTGATGCTGCAAGGAGAAGTGAACAAAGACCCAATGGAAATCACCAGGTAAATCAGGGACAATTTACCTCAAGAATGAACAAAGACTACCAGGTAAATCGGGGGCAATCTACTTTAAGGACAAACAAAAGCTACAACCAGGCACAGGTAAAACCTTCTCAATTTGCCTCAAGAATGGATGTCAATAGGAACTACAATCATTTGGCTGGTAGATTTGATAATCACAGGAGTTTCTTCAATGGCCAATGTTTTCCTTGTCATAACTTTGGTCACAAAGCAGCTCAATGTGTTGACTATAAGACAATCATGACTAGAGAAGCTCATAAATAGAGGAGTATGACTGGGATCATGAAAAGGACCTACAACAACTTCTCTGCTCTTGAAAATGAAAACAATGTAAACTTTGAAACGGGAACTATAAACTCAAAATGGGAACTCTGGCCAAAAAACCCTAAAAAAACATGAAAAACAGTGCTAAAAATGAAAAGTGTGTATACTAGAACGACGGTTTTTTTTTTAGGGTCAATTTTGAACATGTTTTAAAAATGGCAGTGAAAATGAATTTTTTGTGCAAAAATTGTGCAAAAAGCACCCTGAAAATGAAAAGTGTTGATACTGGAATGATGGCCTTTTTTTTAGGGTCAATTTTCAAAATTTTTAAAAAATGTCAGTAAAACCAAATTTTTATGTGCAAAAATTGTGCCAAAAACACCTTCAAAATGAAAAGTGATTATGCATTTTTTTTATAAAAATTATTTAATATGTTATAAGGTGTGAAGATCAACAATAGTACATAGGGAGTTTCTCTTGCTTCTACTAAATGCATGATCTTGAAGGGGCATGTGACGAAGCGAAGTTGAAAAGAAATTCACATTTTATATTCCCTTAACGTTCAAAAACAACTTATATTGGATTCCTTGTCTTTAAACAATACATTTATAGACCCAAGTTAAGTTATCACAATCCTTGGAAAGTGAACTTCAATATTAATAATCATAAGAAGTCCCTTAAAAAAAACCCATTTTATAATGTGAATTTTGGTATGAACATTAGGTATTTCTCTTGTTTCTACAAAATGGATGACGTTAAAGGTAATGTAATCACATGCAAGTTGAACTCTTGAATAAACCAATTCAAATAGAGGGTTGCAGTCAATGTAATCACATTCACATTTTATATTCCCTTAAAGTTCAAAAACAACTTATATTGGATTCCTTGTCTTTAAACAATACGTTTATAGACCCAAGTTAAGTTATCACGATCCTTGGAAAGTGAACTTCAATATTAATAATCATAAGAAGTCCCTTAAAAAAAAACCCATTTTATAATGTGAATTTTGGTATGAACATTAGGTATTTCTCTTGTTTCTACAAAATGGATGACGTTAAAGGTAATGTAATCGCATGCAAGTTGAACTCTTGAATAAACCAATTCAAATATAGGGTTGCAGTCAATGTAATCACATGCACGTTGGACTATTGAAGAAACCGACGTTAAAGGTAATGTAATCGCATGCAAGTTGAACTCTTGAATAAACCAAATAGACGGTTGCAGTCAATGTAATCACATGCGAGTTGGACTATTGAAGAAACCAAATAAGCTACAGAGGACCTTTGTACAATGCCCATTTTAGATTCTAGAGTGAATTTAACTCATGCCTTTACTTGATAGACTACCAATAATTTTAACTAAAACCTAGATGTGAAATGAATAATTCAACTTTAGGAAGATATCACATAATGTCTATAGTTTATAGAGATGGTCAACTAGTATCAAAACACTTGAAACTAGCAACTAAAATAATCATATTAAGGATATCTTATATAAAATTAATTAGATCTTCACCATATATATGCAAATTTTAAGCAAATTTTGAAATCCTTAGCTTACCAATCCTCAAAGATTGCGCAAGATTTTAATAAATTTATTCCAAAAGCCATTACTATAATTTCACTTGATGGCCAAATGTTTTGCAACCTCTATCCAATTTGCATAAACTACATGAAAAAAATATTGCAACTGTATTGCCAACCTTCAGAAGCTACATGAGGAAATTGAGATTACAATTGGGAATTCTGCCACGAGGATAACGTTGACGTTGCGCTGCTTTTAAGCATGAAAAAAAAAGGTTACTCGTATATTTTCCAAAAAACAACCAAATTTGTTGTATTTCTCACCATTGCATGTATCAGAATCCAACTCCATATTATTTACATGAAGTAACATACAATGTAAAAACAGAAACAACATGCAGCGTAAAAATAGAATTAAACCCCAAGTCAAAATCAAAATCATTGAGTAGTGATCTTTGATGAGTTCTTTGGAGAAAATTTGTCCACTGGAGTTGATGAAGAGGAAATACAGCTAGATGGGGCGATTCTCAGAATCGCCCTGCCACTGCCCTGCCGCCAGTGGTGGTGGGGCGGTGGCGGGGCGATTCTGAGAATCGCCCCATCTAACTCTATTTCCTCTTCATCAACTCCAGTGGCCAAAATTTCTCCAAAGAACTCGTCAAAGAGTAAAAGTGAATTAAAATTTTGGTATCATTCATTTAGCCGTGACTCTCATAAAAGTGGATCACTGACCTAATATCTTATATAATGACCTAATATCTTATTAATGTTTAGGAAAACAAAATCATCTTTGATGAGTTTGTAAAGTGTAGCATTCACTGATATAGAATAATTTGGCCCCAAACACCATATTTTAGATTCTGACATTGACTGACCAGAGTTGTCCAGTGTGAAATAACTTCTCATATGTTCAATGTTAAAATTGTTTGTGATACATACAGTTGTTGGGCTCCAAAGACCAAAAGAATGTGGCAATGGAAGAAGTTTCACGTAAAATCATAATGACTGGCAGTTCTTGGGACGCGAGAAACATAGTAACAAGAATATCTTTCACAAAGCAGAGAACTGTGAAAAGGTTATCCTAATAATCAACACGACTAATATCTTTCACAAAGCAGAGAACAATGAAAAGGCTATCCTAATAACCAACACGACTTTTAAATATAACAAGCAATATAAGTGTCAGTCTTCAACCTCAACTAATAGTGTGAAATGTTTTTATAGAATATGGCAAATGTAGAGTTTATTTTTAAATAGTGTGCTTATAGCATGGAAAAACTTCTCAAATGTAGCTATGGATGTTATAATAGTTTAAAGCGCATATGATTACTGTGGACTCTCAGACCAAAAAAGAAGGTCCCACTGGAAGAAGTTTCCATAAAACTATGTTTCACTGTACGTTATTATAATGACTGCCAGCTCTTACAACACCAGTAACATAGTGACGAGAACATATTTCACACAGCAGAGAACAATGAAAAGGTATGTTATAATCAACTCAACTTTTGTATATAGCCAGAAATATAAGCGCCAGCCTTCAAATTGAACCAATAGTGTGCGTTGTTCTTATCAAATATGCCAAAGGTATAGCATATTTTAAAATCGATTGCCTATGGCATCTATAACTTCCCATATGTTATTTGGTTTGAAGCGCATATGACCATTGTGGGCTCCAAAGCCAAAATGAACGTTGTACTGGAAGAAGTTTCACATACAACTGTCCGAAGTTATTACAAAAGACCGAGAGCTCTTACAGGAAGAGAAACGTAGGAATGAGAAAAATCTATCTCACAGAGCAGAGAACAATAAAAATCAGCTCAAACTTCTGTATAAAGCCAGCAATATAAGTGTCGGTCTTCAAATCGAACCAGTAGTGTACATTATTATGATCAAATATGCCAGAGCTATTTCGTACTTGCAATTTCGCTTTTACTCCAAATACTTTAATTTGGCGCCGTGAAGATGGTGAAATTATAGCAGTGATCTTTGACGAGTTCTTTGGAGAAATTTTGGCCGCTGGAGTTGATGAAGAGGAAATAGAGTTAGATGGGCCGCTGGAGTTGATGAAGAGGAAATAGAGTTAGATGGGGCGATTCTCAGAATCGCCCCGCCACCGCCCCACCACCACTGGCGGCGGGGTGGTGGCGGGGCGATTCTGAGAATCGCCCCATCTAACTCTATTTCCTCTTCATCAACTCCAGCGGCCAAAATATTCTCTCCTGACTTTTATTTGATAATCCATATCTCCTATTTCAGGTGGAGAGCCACCTAAAAGAGAAAGGATTCGGGAACATTGAAGCGGGTTGTTTTATCGTGCACAGTCTCTGCAAATCAGATGTCTTTTCAGGCCAGAAAATGCCAAAGTAATCCCATAAAACAAATTCTCGCTCTCCCATAAAATTGATTGCTTGACACTGTAAACCAAAATTTGTTACCTTGGCTCTCCTGTAACGAAACGTGCTTGTTCTGGATCAGGAATCCCATAAAACAAATTCTCGCTTTTGTTCCCTGGGCTCCAATCCTTTTGCATTGATACATCAAAACTTTACCAGGAAAATAGAATAAAAAATAGGCAAGAAGAAAAATTAGCCAAAGAAAATTGCAGGGCATCAAGAAAAGAGACCAACGTCATATAGATGCCTAAGAAGAAAGCAACAGTGATCTTACCGAATATCGTACACTTTGAATTACAAGACTGCGGTTCCTTTCAATGAATATGGCGTTCCGCTTCAATGTTCCCAAATCCTTTCTCTTTTAGGTGGCTCTCCACCTGAAATAGGAGATATGGATTATCAAATAAAAGTCAGGAGAGAATATTTTGGCCGCTGGAGTTGATGAAGAGGAAATAGAGTTAGATGGGGCGATTCTGAGAATCGCCCCATCTAACTCTATTTCCTCTTCATCAACTCTAGCGGCCAAAATTTCTCCAAATAACTCGTCAAAGATCACTGCTCAATGATTTTGATTTTGACTTGGGGTTTAATTCTATTTTTGGTGGTGAGGCGGTGGCGGGGCGATTCTCAGAATCGCCTTCGCCGAGTCTTCCCATAGAAAACATGTTTCTTTATCATGTTTTTAGTTTTGGTATACCATGTATGGAGATATGATAACCTGTGATTCGGCTACAGAAAAGA
The DNA here is from genome assembly GCA_031772625.1 of Pinus tabuliformis. Classification (NCBI taxonomy): domain Eukaryota; kingdom Viridiplantae; phylum Streptophyta; class Pinopsida; order Pinales; family Pinaceae; genus Pinus; species Pinus tabuliformis. Next base: position 1,426,490,605 of record CM062816.1, read on the forward strand.
AAAGCAACTACAAAAATGTCACTTTCTACAATCATAACATTTTGAATTGGAGCGAGATTTGATGAATATGGAAAATCATATGATGTGGGTGATTATGAGATGGATTGTTATCATTTATTGAAATCTATTCTGCAAGAAAATAAAATTAAATTCACAATGATAAAAATAAAACTAATAAAGACAATGTGTGTCCTCATCACAGGGGGCCTTCCTAGTTGGGTCGCAGATTATTAGAGTAAACTCAGAGATTTTAAAACGCTATAACTACAATTCTGAAATAGATCATGAACAATGCATCATACACCGAGGAATTAAAAGACCAAAAAATATTATATTAACTTCAAAGTGTTACCAAACATCTGACTTGCTTCCATAAAAGGAATCACAAGTATTTATAAAGTTAGAAGACAATAATTGTTTGAGAGTTCCACTACTTTAATTTGGGACAAAATAAATGAATTACAAATTGTGTGGGTTACAAGGATTGAGTTGTTGATATGAGAGATTCATGACGAGAGCATGAATATCTCTGGTAGATTACATGACTCAATTTTGTGGGATCTAATCGTTCATGTTGCGTCAACAAATTTATTATTTGCATCAGAAAATTGAAGGGCAATGAAGATGATCACACAGGTGCGTAACAAAAAGAAAAACAATAAAACTATGTTCTCCTTGATCTTACATGTCAAACTGCTGTCGACATGATAAAAGAGAAACACCGAAAGAAATAAGTAAAATTTTCAATATAAAGAATGGTTTTACTCTTAAAGAGAAGAAAGAGGCCAGGTGTGAAAATCAGTGGGCCTTTGAACTAGTGAAAAAGAAAATAGTTTTATTATTAAACATGGCACATATTGGCTACTATCTAAATTTTTGTGTCACGTTCACATGACCAGGTAATAGAAAGGCAAAGGAGTGTGGTCGAACATAATTCAGAGTATTAACATGTACATACAATCTCAATTACTACTAATATGGACAAAGAATTCAATGCATTATATGTCGGTATGTGGACGTTGATGAATACTTGTAGCTAGTGAATATCATTCAACTAATGCAAATGCACGAATCTTTGGCATAAGACTTAGAGAAACGGATCATAAGACAGAGTGGAACATTGCCTAAATATAGAATGTTGCATGTGACAAAACAATTTTTCATCTGAGCAAATTTGCGTAAGAGTGTGCGTTACATAATCCACAGTTACAATAGCTCGCTGAGGCACTTCATTGAAAGAAATTCTGGAGATATAATGAGAACGTGTTAAGATTTTGATTTATGGCTTGGGTTATGAGTGGCAAATCTGAGTGTTATAAAGATGAATATTCCTAGGTGTGTCAGATGTACAGAAATAATGTTGCCTCTTAGGACATGGCACACATTGCAAATAATAATTAAATGTGACATGTGGCATGTGTAGTTAGGTTTTTCTTAGACCTTAAATATTAAGGGACATGTGTTTGTTTCGACCAATGACAATTTTCAGTGGGGAGCTATATGCAATACTCTACTCACTACTCGCAGTTGAGAAGAGTATCCCATGTTTAGAATTATAAACTTTAAATCTTAATAGCATGAATACCTAAGGCATTCTCCACATTTTCCAAAACCAATAATGTATTGATATTGGTTATTAATGTATGTGAATAATAAGATAATGCATGCCCCATTATTGTAAACATAATTAACATCAATAACAATGGCGTAAGAAAAAAATTAGGCCCCAACGGATTGTGATCACATTTCTATCACTGTCGCAATGGATTGTTATCACATTATTTTAGGCATCCATTCAATATCAAAAATGTTTGCGATACATTCTAAATGGAAACGGTACATCGAAATTGAATAGGAGAAATAATTTGGTATGCAACAATAAATTGATGTATTCTTGGTTGTCATATGAAGGTGGTAGTAATGTTGATAACAGTGTTGAGGCCAAGCATTGAGGTGTCATAACAACGTTGATAACAGTCAAGTGTTGATGCCCAATCAACCATTGTTAATCTGTACTATAGAAGTCACATATACAATAAAATCCATGCATAGCCAATTCTGGCGAATATTTGTTCTAGATTACCTACCGAAACAAATTTTCATATATAGTAGAAACAAATATGTTATCTCCCCTCACACTCCTCTCTGATGAAATTAGGTTACTTAACACGTGAGAAGAGTGAAATGGTTACTCTGATAGTCTCAAACATACCAACCACTATCACACATTCCTATTCCTTTAGGAGATCTCTTATGATCATTCAATAACTGGAACATTCAAATGGTCTCTATGAGTTTCCCATGAACAAATTTGAATCAGATATTGCAACCCTGGTCATATACTTCTATTCCTGGCACTCTAAAATGAGGTTTTCACATGCATGAGGTTTGAAACGACCTTTTTTAAAGTCAGAACATTGAATGATAAAACATTTTTGATCACGTGAATGAATTTCACCGCATGCTCTCTATCAAATACCATTACCTACGAAGTACTTTATTGTTCCAAAGGTATATGGACCGTTGTAACTGCTGAGTAAAGGCATAAATCCCCCAAGAAATGTGTGAGAACCATATCATTATCCTTTGACCAACTATCCAAGGTGTTAAGATAGTGAATATGTGCAATGACTATTTTATAGTAAAAAGCGCAGTCAAAGACATGTATTCAATGCATTTGATAGCATGAGTACATGGAAGGAGGTCTTTAATTTCCATGTTAGAATCATTTTCTTCGAATCAGTGAGCATAATCTAATGAAACTAGCAACAATAAAGATGTGAGAATAAGACCTTTCATACTGATATCGACCTGCCACAATTGTGAAGTAATTAATTCACTCATAGAAGTGCATTATATTATAGTATCATTTTATATTTTGATTTTTTTTAATAAATATAAAATTAATTGTGTTTGGATGAATTATAGTGTTTTTTTCTTCACTTGATTAACATTGGTAGTGGATGATATGTAGTGAGTTCTTTTTATATATTACAATTCACCATTATTAAATTAATTGAGTTTGTTTTATTAATTTTGAAAATTGGTATAAAATTGATGTAAAATGTTTTAAAGTGATTTCATGTTTGTGAAAATATTGAATTTTGATAAAAAGTGAATGTTGAGTAGAATGATAAATACATTCTATTTTATAAAAGCGACATGGGCGTTGAGGAGGTGCCATGGGTGTTGAGTATGTGCTTGCATTACCATATTTTCTTAAATGGTATTTGAAATAGTTATTCAAGAAAATTTATAAACATTTCAGCCTTTCATTCAGCAAAGAATTAATGCTCTTCAATTTCTTCCAGATGCAGTGCAAGAAATTGGGTTGAAGAAAGGGGACTTTAGTGAATCACGTGTGGCAAAAAAGGCAAAGGAACCCCAACCACCATTACATGGAATGTTTGGAAAGACATACATTGGGAGATTCACAAACATTAAAGACCCATTAGAAGAGGAAAATGAGCAAAAGGAAACAGAAAATATTGTGGAAGAAGACAATGATGAAACTCTAGAGGACGAAGAGTTTCGATTACGTGACATTGTTGATTAAATTTAAGTTATGCTTGGAAATCAAGCTTTGCAATGTTTTGACTTTGACATTTTATGAGAAGAATAAACACTCAATTAGGGTTGTTATACGTTCAATATTTGTAATATGTGATTTTCGCATTGATTTTTAAGTTAATCATTATTTTTTGAAAAAAAGGTGATTATTATTATTTTTTTGACATGAAATTCATAAAAAAAGCTATTATTTAACCATTTTTAGTTAAAATTATTGTATAAAAATTGTGATTTTGACATGTCAATTCTTGCAAAAAATTATCAAAACGTGTAGTTTTTTAGTTATATTTATGTTAAAAATGGTTATTTTTATGTCCATTGTTAAAAATATTGTTTTTTAGAAACAATTATTTCATGTGGAGTGAAAAAATAATTAAGGATGTATAAATATGTAGAATATCGAAAATTCTAAATATCGACCTCCTAATTTAAAAATGAAAAACAATAAAAACCTCACTAAAAAAAAAGTTAAAATTAAAATAAAAAACAAGAAAATGTGAAGAAAACGACCACTTCAAAAATGATCAAATTTACAAAATAATTATTTACATTTTATACATTAGAAAATTTAAAGCCAAAAAACAGGTCTTTTAAAAAAAAAGGGTGATGCAGAATACTCACTTTTTTAAATCAGCATGAAAATCACTACTCTTCAAAAATGTAATGTACATAAAAAAAATTAAAGTGCCAAAAACTATGCTCTAAAAAAAACATGTGCGTTCTGCATCACCCCTTTTCAAAATCAGGCCACTTTTTTGCTATCTCTACGAAACAGGTAACAATATCAATTCTCGTTTCAAAGTTTACATTGTTTGAAATAGAATGGTCTATTTTTAACAATTTCGATCATGAAGATTCTGAATGCAGGAGCAGGTTTCGACAGACAACTCAGAAGGAGCAAGCCTGAAGTGCCAAATCATGAAGAATAAAAGAACCCCAACCAGAAAGATGTGGTATAGCCTTATATGTGGAAGGGCAGGAAAATCAATGGTACATCGACAATGGATGTTTGAAACATATGATAGGTGATAAAGAAAAACTTCAGTCATATAGTGCCTTAGAGAAGGAGAAGAAGGTTTCTTTTGGAAATGACACCCCTACTCTCATAAAAGGTAAAGGTTCTGTGCAGTTGAAAGAAAGGGTCAAAGCTAGAAATGTCATGTATGTTGATGGCATAAAGCATAATCTATTAAGTGTCAGCTATATGTGTGATCAAGGAATTGAGGTAATATTTCGATCAAATGGATGTAGTGTTCATGATCTTGATACAGGAAAAACAATGATCAAAGGCGTAAGGACTCCAAATAATTTATACATATTCAAAGAAGGACAACATCAATGCTATCTGAGCAAGAATTATGAATGCTGGCTATGGCACAGAAGATTGGGGCATCTTAGTTTCTCACAGATAAGGAAAGCATGCAAATACCAGGCAGTTCGTGGTCTTCCAGACATTAGAATCCCAGACAATACAGTATGCAAATCATGACAGTTTGGTAAGCAAACCAGAACTAACTTCCCTGAGAAGGAAGGATCAGCCAGCAGGCTACTTGAACTTGTCCATACTAATGTATGTGGTCCAACTAGGAAAAGGTCACCTCGAGGAGAAGAATACTTTATATTATTCATTGATGACTATTCCAGGATGTGTTGGATAGGACTTATGAAGCACAAAGACGAAGCCTTTGAAAAGTTCAAATCATTCAAAGCCTTGGTGGAGAACGAATCAGATCTCAGAATCAAATGCCTCAGGTCTGATCGAGGAGGAGAATTTACCTCAAATGAATTTTTCGATTTTTGTGAAGAACATGGAATAAGAAGGGAATTCTCTACAGCTAGGACTCCTCAGCAAAATGGAGTAGTGGAAAGGATGAACAGAATGGTTCAACAAATGGCTCGTGCAATGCTTGATGAGTCTGGAACTCCCACAACCTTCTGGGGAGAAGCCGCATTTGCTGCAGTTTTTATTCTCAACAAGACAAATGTCCGGATGAATAGCACTCAAACTCCTCATGAGCTCTGGTATGGTGAGACTCCTTCGGTAAAATATTTAAAAAAATTTGGAAGCAAATGCTATATTAAAAATAATGATGAAAATCTTGGCAAGTTTGAACCTAGAGCAGATGAAGGCATTCTCCTTGGTTATTCTCCCCATAGCAAAGCATATAAGTGTTACAACAAAAGACTTGGAAAAATTGTTGATAGCATTGATGTAGTGGTGGATGAAGAAGGAAACATTCCTAGGCAAGTGAATTCCGAAGATTTTGAAGATGATGAGGAATATCCTTCAACATCTAATCAGACTTATGATGAAGAAGAAGCTCAAGAGACACTAGAAGAACATACAAGGATAGAAGATAAAACTCCATCCAGCTACGTTCATAAGAATCATCCAGAATCTCAAATTTTGGGGCAGAAAGAGGCAGGTATACAAACAAGAAGAACTATTGTAGAAGCCTCAAGCTATTTGGCATTACTCTCCTCCATTGAACCACAAAATGTAAAAGAGGCATGCAAAGATGAATTTTGGGTCAAGGCAATGGATGAAGAACTTGAACAGATCGAAAATAATATCACTTGGGAGTTGGTTCCTAGACCGAAAGATAAGAATGGCATAGGGACAAAATGGATCTTCAAAAACAAGTTGAATGAAAATGGGGAAGTGATTAGAAACAAGGCCAGACTTGTCTGTAAAGGGTATTCTCAACAAGAAGGAGTAGACTTTGAAGAAACCTTTGCTCCCATTGCTAGACTTGAGGCGATCAGAATGTTCCTTGCTCTCTCTAGCTTTCAGAAGTTAAAAGTATTTCAAATGGACGTGAAATCAGCCTTTCTAAATGGAGACTTAGAAGAAGAAGTGTACATTGAGCAACCAGATGGTTTCATTCTTGGGAATGATCCAAATCTTGTATGCAGACTAAAAAAGGCTCTCTATGGTCTTAAACAGGCTCCAAGGGCTTGGTACTACCGTTTGGACAAATATCTTCATCAATAAGGTTTTTCAAAAGGATCAGTAGATAGCAATCTTTATATAAAAATTGAAAATGACAAATTGCTAATACTTGTTGTGTATGTAGATGATATTATCTTTGGTAGCAATGAAGAAGCTATGAGTCAAAACTTTGCCTTGGTGATGCAGAAAGAATTCGAAATGTCATTACTTGGAGAGCTGACATATTTTCTTGGTCTACAAATCCAACAAAATGAAGGTGGTATCTTTTTGTCTCAAACCAAGTATCTAAAACAGATCTTGAAGAAATATGGCATGGAAGATTCAAAACCAGTATGTACCGCTATGGTTACAGGATGCAGCATTAGTGGAAATGATGAATCAGCAGCAGTGCATCAACCAACCTACAGATCCATGATTGGAAGTCTGCTTTATTTGACAGGTACCCGACCAGACATCATGCATGCAGTGGGAATGGTTGGAAGATTTCAGGCAAATCCAAAGAAAACTCATCTTCAAGCAGTGAAGAGAATCTTCAAGTATATTCAAGGAACTCAAAACTATGACTTATGGTATCCGAGAGATACAGATCTCACTCTTCATGCTTATACAGATGCAGATTGGGCTGGAAGCATGGATGACAGAAAGAGCACAAGTGGTGGTGCATTCTTTATGGGTTCCATATTAGTATCTTGGTTCAGCAAGAAACAAAGTTCGATTGCTCTATCTACAGCTGAAGCGGAATATGTGGCTGTTGCTTCTTGTTGCACTCAACTCCTTTGGATGATGCAAACCTTACAGGATTTTCAAATCACTTGTACACCACCTATCTCCATCTTATGTGATAATACAACTGCAATCGGCATTTCAAAGAATCCAGTTATGGATTCAAAGACCAAGTACATACCTATCAAATATCATTTCCTCCGGGAACAAGTGCTTGAACAAAAGGTTAAGTTGGAATATGTTCCCTCTAAGGAACAATTTGCTGATATACTCACCAAACCATGGCCCAGGGAGACATTTGAATACCTCAGACAGAAGCTGGGAGTAGTTGATGCTTCATCCTACTGTTGAAACTTGTCTGTTTCAAAGAAAAGTGGTTGTACCTGAGTTGGCTAAAGAGTATCCGCGTACATACACTGGTTTATACAGATACAGTCGCGTATATGGAGGCTTGATGGATATCAGAAGGGACAGGCTCTGGTTGAAGATAGTCTGATATGGGTCTAACAGAGACCATCTCGCACAGGTTCAAGGGGAGCAGATAAACTTCTAATTATGCATTGTTGGCATTATCTTAGAAGCTTTTGGTTCAAGTTCACAGTTGTTGTTGGTTTCAGGTGGAACAAATGCAGAGGAAGAACAGAAGGAAATGATGGTTGCTGATCTGAATGGTGATTAACAGATGCTGGTGATATCAGTTATTGGCGACTTTCATAAGTCTTGCTCTAGATATTTCGTCTCTATATCATGTATATCTTTTATGGTGTCAAGGTCATGTAACGGCCTATTTTGGTTTCCCCACTATGCCTGGGATGAAGATGTAATGTACTTGGTTGTCATATATAAATTTCTGATGTATCCCCACTTGGTTGGGTGATGGATGTATGTATTGAGTCTTTTGGTGATAAGAAGGTCTTTTATGATGTATAAGTCATGGTTCTTCTTGAAGAAGATCTTTTTGCAAATCTTGCCTACAGTCAGGGGGAGCATGGTCAGCACAACAGGGCAGAGATTTCAGCATGTACTCAGGGGGAGCACAACCCTTTTCCCTTGATGACAAAGGGGGAGAATGACTTTGAGGATCTTGGGGTTGCCATCAAGTCCAAACAGGGAGATTGCTGGCATTATGGCACAAGTTTGGAGCTATGGCACAGGTGTTGTCCTTGACGGCAACTCTCTCTGGTGACAGATCTCAGTTCATGCTTTCAGAATGAATGAAAAGACATATACGTAGGTTCATCTAGACGAAGCCGCATATACACGCAGGTTAGACATTGCTAAGGTGTGTATGCGTATACATGCACTTTCACGCAAGGAAAAGCGCTTACATGTTGGAGAACTTACCTTTGGTCCGTGGTATTTAGTCCTTGGTATTTGAACCTATGGTTTTGGACCATGGTATCTCATCAGAAGTGTTGATCCCAAGTATTGGGTCCATGGTATTGTTTTATTATGGTTTTGGACCGTGGTATTGTGAAAGGCCTAAGACTATAAAGAGGAAGGAGATCATCTGGAAAAGGACCATCTGAATTAATTGAATATCTAATAAGTGCTAGATCTGAAATATTGGTGATTGGGGTTATGGTGCAGATCTGAATTTGAATGAAAGGAGCAACCTTAGCACAAAGGGAAGGATAATTTCTATTGATGGGTCATAATCTTAAGGCTTGAATAATAGTACCTTTATATGATTTTGATCTGTTATATGTGGCGCATGCTTGATCTATAAATCTGGTAATCTAGGTTAATTAAGGTATGAATATTTGAAATTATCTTTTATAGATCTATACGCAGGTTCAATGAAGTGAAGGCACATATACACGCTGGCTCTATGAGTAAAAATAGAGTATACATAGGTTGGTCCAAACACAAAAGCGTATGCACGTAGGTTTCTGGTTATTGAAGTAGCGTACATCTCTTGAGTTGTGTTCTAGTTGCTTCCGTTTGATTGGTGAAGTGTTTTGGGTTCAGAATTTGGTGTGTGATTACTGTTACTGTGTTCTGAGTATAGCTGTCAGAGAAGTATCTACTTGATTCAGTTCTAATTGGTGAAAAGGAGATTGTTTGATGCAGAAATTCTTGTTGATTGATTGATGTTCATGGATCCACTCTGAAAATTTATGAAACATGGTCCCTGGAAGAAAGAGAAGGTTGTAGCCTTCAGTAGGCGAGCACCTACGTACTAGTATCTTGGCTAGTGCAAGAGCTAAGGGGTTTGTAGCTCCCTTCCAGGAGAAGCTGGAAAATGAGAGAGGGTTGCAGCTCTCTGCAGGTTGCAGCCTGTGTACTGGTAAAGGACTGCACCAGTACATTGTAAGAAGAAGTTTGTAATTAAAAGAAGATAGAGAAGAATTGCAGCAGGTGGTTTTCACCCACATTGGGTTTCCACCTTATATCTTGTGTTCTTGTGTGTGATTGTCTTCAGCTCTGTTTTACTGTTTCTAGTTACTGTTTATTTGATTCTGATACACAGATTAATTATCAACATTTGTAAGATAAATTAAATTATAAGTCTGCATTGTATACGAGGGTTTCCTTCTCTGTAGTTGTGTATATACGCGATTTTATCTAACTGAAGTAGTGTATATGATCTGGGTTTAAAAAGAAAATAATTGGCTTGATAATACTAATTCACCCCCCCTCTCAGTATTATTTCCAACAAAGAGTGGTTAGTTGTCACCTTAAATTAATTTCGTGGTGTCAATAATGAGAAAAAGAAGAGGAAGAATCCGTGAGGATCACCAAGAGGCGCCCCGAGGAAAGAAAGTAAAATGTATAACATTGTGGAGCTCATGAGTGAAGTTGGAAAGATCTAAGAGCTAAGGGAATATGATTCCATAGAAGAGAAATTTGTGAGAACAAGAGCAAGAGGATAAAAATAAAATGGAATAAGTGTTTTCCAAGGGATTGACTAAGAAACCACTTAAGGTGCTTCCTAGGGCTTCTACACCACACTCAGTTGGATGCTTGTTATGTGTTGATAAACCACTTGTTCAATGATTGACATAGTTGATAAACCATGTAGGGTACTTAATGGGGGTTGATAAACCACTCCTAGTGTTCTTGACCTAATTGATAAACCACCAGTTACTATGAATTTTGTTTTGTTTGACTAGCTGACAAACCACCAATTGTCTAATATATTTCCTATCCTTTGTACTGAAGATGGCTTGTTGCTAAGGCTACTGAAAGGAAACTTCTTGTTAGATTATGGATCTAGCCCATGGGTGATAGTTGTTGGTAATTATGGCTATAGTAGGTTTATGGTTGGGTTGAAATCAAAGTCCCACATTCAATTTGGCATTCATCTCTATTGTAATGGCATATATTAGCTTAGAGCAATGAAGCTAAAGAATTCCTTGTGAAATTTAAGTGCATGTATTTGAATCATGTTGCATTGCTGAGTAATGCTGGAGCATGTGTGTTTTGGTTGAAATTGTTAAATTTCCTATTGTTTTTGTTATCAATTTGTGACATGTATCTATGATTTAAATTTGTAAATCTTTATTTATAATTTTAATGGAGTGAATTATGGGTTTCATTGCTTTGCATCACAATTTGAATTTCCCTCTTTCCTACGTGGAAATAAGAGGTTGATTTCTTGATGTTTTTTTATAAAATAATTGGTTATTCATGTGCTACCTTGAGCTCGAAATTTACCTAAATGTTTGTGTATGAAAATAAAAATAATCTCTGATAAAGAAATTAAAATCCTAATATAAAACAATTTCTTCAACAATCCTTATTTTACAAAATCAAAAGCTTAGGAGGGACAACATTGTCCTCATATAAAACCATATATAATACATATATACATTTCATAGGCTGTGAGATGGGAGGGTTTGAGTCAGTGTGAAAGCTCCAGAGGGATAGCCCTAGTTCCATACAATATATATATATATATATATATATATATATATATATATATATATATATATATATATATATATATATGTATATATAGATATACATATATATACATACATATATATATATATATATATATATATATATATATATATATATATATATATATAAATATATATACATATATATATATATACATACATACATACATATATACATACATACATACATATATATATATATATATATATATATATATATATATATATATATATATATATATATATATATATCCCACAATAGTGGAGGTATCATGGGTCGAGGCTGTGATAAAGCTTAGAAAGGATAGTGTAGGGCATATATAATATATGTTCCTACACTCTTACATAAGTCCTTCATACAAGACTGAAGATTGGGTTGAGTGTGGCTATTGAGGTCTAGGTAAAGGCTCTATCATGCAAACACAAATAAAAACCTTTCTTTTTATTTACAAGTGTGTTGGAGTCAATGTTATAAACCCTTGGAAATAATATTATAAACCGAAGAGATTAATAAACCTAAGGGATTAATAAATGCAAGGGATTATTAAAGTTATAAGCCCAAGGGATTAATGATAATGATGTTGATTATGAACATCCATTAAGACCAATGAGATCTATCGAACCTTAAGAAACAAAGAGATTAGTTGAAAATTTTAATATTTTATTTCTATGATAGAAGAGGAGGGAGAGAACATCTCCTAGATCATTATAGTTGTGTTGATTGAACAAATCAATAAGGTTGGTAGTGTTGAATATGTTTTGGAAATGAGAATGGATGTAAGCAAGAGTCGAGCAATCTGAGAGAAAGTAATTTTCATCTTCAATTCTCTTAGTATCACATAGTTGACAGATTCTTTCATCCATGGGTGTTTTAGGGATAGACCAATGGGTTTCACTTCGAATATCATGGGAGTTTGTTCTTATCTTTTCAATTATCATTTTCTTCTTAGTGTTGGTTAATATAGAGAGATAATTCTAGTTAGCAAGAGTGGGGTTGATCACCTCCTTATAATACCTTAGCTTCATTTTCCGCTCTACCTCCTTAGCACCCCACAAAGTGTCCTTAAATTGGGAAGTAATAGTATTTTATATATTATCTTTACTTTCCAATATGATCTCCTCCTTTTAGTCGAGCCATGACTGGGCGTCCCTATGCCAACCATGCTTGAGCTCAAGGTGGGGGTGTTGGCTAGAGTTAGAAGCAATTTTTGGTAATGTATTAGTTTCCATGTTTTAAATATTCTTCTCATACATAAAAAAGGGAAACATAACCATTATTTCAATGGGGAAATGATAGCTTCAGTCGAAAGGATAGGACAGGGAATATTACCTTTAATATTGAGGTTGTAGGTTATAAATTGCTTTTGTATCAACGATCTTCCTACACAATTATTTATATATACTACAACTCCAAGCCTCATATCCATATAGAATACAAAGGGGCATCACTAAGAAAGAAATACCATACCATGTGCATTTATATTTTGGCAAAAGAAAAGAGGAAACAATGAAATAACATATTCAACATATAATAGGGGGTAAAGGGTTTTTATATGTTGTATAGAAATATTAGTATTATAAGCTATTGTTTATACAATACATTGGCCACATGGAGGCAAACAATAGGCACATAGATCAATAAATATTCATCAATTCATTTTTCATCATCATATAGTTCAATTTATATATCATCTTATATACATGCACATAATCAATATTCATAAAATATAGTTGATCTCTGTGTGCCTTACACGATTAAATTTTACAAATCATAGTGAGATGTGCTTGAGTGTGGGTTGAGTAATTCGATTGTGGGAGAAGTAATATGCATCTAAAATATCAAAAGAAGAAAGGTGCATTGTAGAATGCATGTGGGGTCATAACAGAGGAAACATGTCACTATACTAGGGATATACATACAAAGAGGTATAAAAAATGTTAATGAAAAAATGGATACCTACAATATCTAGTGAAAGTAGGGGTTTTTTAAATTCGCAAGGTGTATTGGGTTTGTATTGGTAGGTTGTTAAATCAAGTGATATTTAGAGGTATTTTCCAATATGTAGCCAAATTAATGGTATTGTTTAGTATGTCATGAATTCATGTGGTATGTCAAAGGTTCATTGAGTGGATTTGTTGTGCTAGGATAACAGGGGTGACATGAGATTCAAAGAGAAACTTTTTTTTACTCCAAACTCATAGCTCATTCGTCTTGCAATTATTTTCAAGCTCATAATAAGTTTTCTAGCTGCCAATAATCCTCTTCTCAATGTTATAATCCTAGTTGAGTTGATGGTGAATTTCAATACCTAAATATTTGTATGAAGAAACCTTCTCCAACTAATTTTTATTGTAGTTGGAATTTTCTTCAATAATCTTTTTGGATTTAATTATTGTGACTTTAGTCTTGTCAATATTAATAGTCATACCCATCTCGGAGTGGAAATCATGGAGGATTTAAAAAGAAATTGAGATCTTTATGGCTTATCGCTAGTAAAAGAATATCGTCAGCATAAACAAGAAGAGTAATGACCATACCAGCAAGCTTGGGGCTAGCGCATCCTACAAATTCAATATATTCTTCTATTTTATCCATGTAAATACCAAAAAGGGTAGGGAATAGGGAACACCATTGATTAACACAAATATTGCGTTTAATTTCCTTAGACCAACCCTTGGTGGTCTTAAGCTTGGTGACAACATTCTCTTATGGTCAAATCACAACAACCATTAACTCATGACAAAAAATTATCTCTTCAACTGTTTTCCATAACTTATCCCAAGGAATCATGTCAAAATCTTTTCTAAAGTCAACAAAACAACGAAAAAGATGGTTTTACTATTGTAACATTCCTTAGAAATAATCCTTAGAGTGACAAGATGGTGAATAGTTGACTGATGTCTTGTAAAACCCGCTTTCCCTTTAGAACTTTTACCATGGTTTTCAAGACATACGCTGATATTCTTTTCCAAAATGAGCTCATAGAGTTTGGATAAGATGTGGTTGATCATAATGGTCCTATAATTAGATGGAATGACCACTTTTAAATATAGGCATAATCTAGCTTTGAGTCCAATGCTTAGGGAATCATTTCTTTACTTTCAAATTGAGCATCTTGTGAATATGAGGGACAAGGATAGACCTTCCCATTTTAAAATTTTAGGTTGGTAGCCTTCAATATCTTTGCCTTTCCCATTACCAGGTCTCTTAATCCCTAACTCCACATCTTCTAGGGAGAAAATATCCTCCTCTATAGGGGTGTTTAAGACGCTTCCCATGGTGTCAATAGAGTTATAAATATTCTTAAGATAAGCATCCCAATTATTCACAGGGATCATGCTATTTTATTTTGTTTTTCGAACAATTATATTCCCCCAAAATTTCCTAGGCTCCACTTTAGAAAGGTGTAGACAATGCTCTTACCTCTTAATAATATAAAACCTTTTCTTATTTTTGATAAGAGCTTTGTAGATAGTTATTTTTTCAATATTTTACATTACATTATCATATCTAATTGTTTGTTTAGCAATTTTATGATCATTGTCATACTAACGGTTGGAAGTTTTATTATTCTTTGTATACAACACCTCGGTAGAGAATTCGTTAATGGTATTGGAAAAGGTTGTAGTAAAAATGTGGTAGATGAGATCAATGTTATCGTTATATGTTAGGAAATTGAGATCCATATCTAAATATTGTAAGAAGAGATTCGTTTTACTTTTGTCAAAATGAATGTTCCTTTGGCTATCATAATCATTTTACATGCAATTCATGTGCATGTCAATATTTAGGGTTAGGGATAAGGGTTTATGGCTAGAATCAGACTTGTGGCCATTTAAGATGTCAACCTCCAACATACAATTGAGAACATGGTTGTATGATATTCCATAATCCACAAAACAACTGCCCCGCCTGTGAAAGTGGGTCATCTGGCAAGAGGTAAGCCATTTATTAATTCCATTACAAATAATCAGGTCTTGGAAACTACAAAGCTTGATAATCTTAGTACCAAATAGGTTCTCAATTGTTTCTTTATAATTACTTTTGAATCTATTGCCTAAGTAGAAGTCGTCATCAAACTAGAGGGGGCTAGGGTTAGACTTATTGCTTAGCACAGTAACTTCGTTAGTAGCAGTTCTAGCATTGAAGTCCCAAAGAAAAAGGATCTCATCTTCATTCCTTAGATTATGGATATCCTATTCTAAGATGTTGAACGGGGAATTCTTGTCTAGGTTATTTTTCTTACAGGAGGTGGAGTTGATAGGGACAAAATATATTGCGAGAAAAACTCTATTGGTGTTAGAATCATAAATTTTTATCCACAGGTACTGATTAAGGGGGTCAATATTATGAAGCCATTTTTGAGAAGAAATTCTATGTTTTATATAACAGGATATACCACCAAGACCTCTACGAGAGGATTTCTTATTCCTAGGTGACCAGAGAATGTAACTGTCCATGTGGGAGACCCTAGATCCATCATGCTCTTAGGTTTCAAGTAAGAAAGTAAGAACAATATCACTCAGGATCCAACTTAACATAGGTCCTTTACACCATGTAAACGCATGATAGTTGCAAAAGAGGGTCCAAAGTGATCCTAATTGCTATTTGTTACTTTTATTTTTCACTCTCTCTCGAAAAATAGCTTTTCTATTTCTAATAATTTCTCATTTCCCTTCCTTTTTTGCCTCCTTTACCTTTTGTATCTAATACACCCAAGGGATTAATATCATAGACCCAATGCATTAATATTATAATTCCTTTGAGGCAATATTAAAATACCAATGTATTATTATTATAAATCCAAGATATTAATAAACCTAAAGGATTAAGGAGAAATTTATTATTTAAATATAATCTTAAATATTATTAAAGTATTAGTTTATTATCTAAAAATGATTAACGATAAACTTATTAATTAAATATAATTTTAATAATTAGTTTTCATCAAAAATTTCTATTAATAATAAATTTCCTTAATCATTATTTCTCGACTAATATTAAAATTCCACCTAATTAAATTATAAGCCTAAACTATTAATAAACCCAAAAGATCAATATTATAAACGCAAAAAATAAAGGAAAAAATTATTATTTAATTATAATTTTAAATACTATTTAAATATAATTGAGTAGAAATTTATTATTTAAATATAATTTTAATATTATTTAAATATAATTAAGAATAAACTTATTAATTAAACTTATGGGCCTGGAGTATGCCCTAAAACTGCTTCTGCTTGGCTAAGAGCTCGTCTTCCTCGGACGTAAGGAAACAGGTTAACGGCCCAAGACCCAGAGGCATCTGGCAGAAGTGAAAGCGTGCTCCCTTACGGACCACCAGCGGGTTATTTCAGGTGGCTATTTCAGGTGGCGTGATTTTCCTTGATAACAGTGATGTGTCAACTGACATTCGCGGATAGCAGCCAGAGATGGTTGTCCTCATTGTTGATTTGACAAACTGAGTTTGATAGGTTTTTCCACCTTTTGAAATAAAAAAAAAAATAAATAAATAAAAAAAAAAAAAATAATGTAATTTTAATAATTAATCCTGAAAAAAATTCTGTTAATAATAATTTTCTCGATCATAATTTTTACATTTCTCGATCATAATTTTTACATTTGTGCTGGTTTATGCGTCATAATTCTTATGGATCATAGTTTTTAAGCATAGCTTCTTCTGTCAATCGTAATTTTTAATCAAATTTCTTATTATTCATACATTTTTATTCAATAGTTTCTTATCATAGTTTTTTAATGAAATGTCTTGTCTTCTGATAATTATTATTAAAATTTCCATTAATAATCAAAATTCCATTTTCAAAATTACTTTTATAATATTTTTTTTCCAATTTTCCATCATTCATACTTCCTTATATGTAGTTTCTCTATCATATTTCTTTCATGAAAACTCCCAACATCCTTATAACTATTATTTGGACACTCATCAATGGTAGACATTCTTTTCTCAAAATTAGTTGTAGCTAGTCACACTTATGGTCGGTCATAATTCTTTTTCATAGTTCCTGGTTAGTCATAATTCTTTTTCATAGTTCCTGGTGTTGAGTTTTCCCAGGTTGCAGTTTTTTTTGGGTTCTCGATAATCATACTTCTCGTATGAAAATTCCTTTTTCTACAGCACCAACCAACTGAAAAACTTTGACCATGGAAACTAATTTTTTATTTTAAAATTTTTATAATAATGTTTTCTCTTCTTCTCTCTTAGACCAATCCTTCCTAGCTATCTTTCCAAAAAACCCTCCGCTTCACTTGTAAAATATGATATTCATAGCTCCTATGGTTAGTTGTTATTCTATCAACATCCAAAATGTAACTTAATACCCAAAATGACTTATTTTGATTAAAAGACTTATAAATCCCATCATTGCTATCTCATGATGTATCCTCCTTGTATAAACCATTAGCCTCCTCTCTCATAACCTCTTTATTTGAAATTCTTATTTTCCCTTGGGTTGATAAACTAAATGTATATAATATCTTCAATATATTTTGATACTACCCAGTGCAATAATATATAACTTCTTATTGTAGTAAACATAAACACTCCATTACTTCACATAAAACGATGCCCTTTTGCTTGCATTCTCTGTTACTCTTAATCATGTAAATATGAAATCCAAGTAAAGGAGTAGCATAATTTTCAGTTATTTTAGAGATATGGTAAAGCAATGTCTGGTTCTTACAGAAATGTATATATCGAACATTGGTTTCCATTTTATAAAGAAAGTATTGAATTGGTTTATTCTAATTTTTTTAATAATTTATAAATCAAAATTGAATTAAGTAAAGTCTTTAGGTAAAAATTACATAAAAGAAATTTTTAACAATATTTTTTGAACTAACAAATATAATTCGTTACCAAAACCAAATAAAAAAACAAATCATAACACAAACTTAAATAAAAAGCAATATAAAAACTAATTAACTAATATAAATACATTTTCAATATAATTTTCTCTTACTTAAATACATCATTAGTCTTCCCAATACCATGTTCAATATCACCAACATCAACCATCTCGAATCTTAATTTTTATTGCGTTAATTTCTATAATCATTATAGAATTTAAATGTCTTAAATTATTGCTACCGTAATGGATACAGAAAGAAAACTATGGAGACCGAGCACGGGATCTGCTAATTCATTGGTAACGAGTGTAAAATGAAGAAGCTGCTAAATCATTGTTAATAATATCTATTTTAATTCGCTTCCAGCGGAGGGTCGGCCAACCCGCGCTAAGTTCCGGCGCTATCGGAAAAAAAAGGCAATTATGTTGAGTGTTTGGTTTTTGATAAATCTATATACGATGTAAATTAGATATCAGTTTTTTAGATTTTACTGTGTTAAGTAAGTTATTTACGTATGATTATTTTCATGAGAGGTAACTCATGATTTTTGAATAGTTTATTTAACATTGCATTTGGTGATGCTCACAAGGGTGAAGAAATGGGATTGAAACTAGTGAAATGAATCACATAGCCTCAATCATCACTTCCCGGGCTTGCATCCGGTAACCAGGACTTGGCGAGAGGTCACCCCTCTCAAACACACATAACTGTGGAGTTTTCCCCACAATCAAGCCCACTTAGCTTGCAACCCCATTTGCAAAACCTTAGCAAATATTGTGCCTCATGAACCATTCAAGTAGAGTTCCCTTTACTCTTTCGAATTTAAGTTTAACTTATGTTTTTTTAATGTACCAATGAATCTAATGCTATAATTTTTTTTAATACTTGAATTGTGTAATTTATATTGCTATGATTTTTTTTTGAATATTTAGATCGTGAAATTTATAGAAGGTAAATTTTCAATTCTCAATAATCTTTATTAGATTTTAGACAAATTTAATAAAAATATATATATAAAGACTAAAATGTAAAATAATAAAATTGTTTAAAATAATTTTTTTCAACTTTTTTATTAAAAAATTTCCTACTATAAAATATATATATATTTTCTTATTAATATATATTTAAATGTATATATTTTCTTATTAATATATATTTAAATGTAACCATACTGAAATATTTTATTTATAACATATATTGAAGTTTTTTTTATTATTAATACCTTAAATGCCACACATTAATTTTAGATTAGGAATTTGTCACACCCATATCCATATATATAAATAAAAAAAAATTTGATGTATGCCAATCTATAAGTTAGCGATCCACTTTATAATACTATGGTCTTATGTGTACACATTACACTTAACAACCATGCATAAACATTACACAATATATATATATATATATAAGTCAATGGCAATGATTATTCTGTTAGCTTTTCTTTCCATACACTACGCGGCGTGGCAATGTAATATCCATTGTGTATTTGGGTGTAAGCCCTACTCTCATGACAGTCCTTCGGATAGGCTTACCAACAGTACCGTGAATTAATATTGCGCAGGCTTTGATGGTCCTACCGCAGCATGTACAGGTGCCAACTCACCCTCGCTGTTAAGACAAGCGTCCTTAGTGGGCAGGTGGCATGGCCTGGTTCCTTTGGCCATGTGACACCTTGGAAATGCAGATCTCGATCTTTTCGTTTTTTGATTCCCGCCTTACTTCGACGGCCTGGATCTCATCCGGAGATCGGATGGTCGAGAATCGACAAGGGTTTCATGAGATACTTAAACGCATCCACATGGACTCGGTGCTCATTTACACTCGCGGTCTTTCCGGACCCGGTTCAGTGCTCCACCTCTGGCTCGAGTTCATCAACAACAACCCTTCGTTCTGTACTACTCCAGAGGCTAAGAACCGCTTGTTATCAAACCCTCACAGGTACTAACTATTTGATATCAGTTTGCCATATGTTTTTAGCTGTTTTGGTTACCATGGAAGTTGTTCTTACAGTCTTATTTCTTCCCCTCGCCAAGCTGTGCAGCTGGACTTTCTACTCCTCAGATGGAACCAGGGTGGCTCTCCTCCGCGGTGCAATTCTTCAATAGACACAGGTATGTTCACGACATTTGATGCTCTGCTGCATAGTAAAGTGAAGAGATTACGGGTCATAAACTACAGTTTGCGGTTTGGTGCAGACCCCTACCCCAACGCGGGTTTTCTTGCTTCAGTCGTCGGGTATTCACTGTGGAGAACCCTTATGGTTTGCCTTCGTTGGGTAGACTGGTCATGACAGTGATTTTACTGGTTAATTTGTTGCTCACCGAGAATTTCTGGGTTCTTCCGTTCATGATTATGTTTTCCATTTGATTCACAATACTACTGCCCTTGCGGCAAGCTTGATACATTTGTTCTGATATATATGAGTTTTGGGTCCACTGGGCACGAACATTTTGGGTTTTTCCCTTTATCACATATGTACTGTTAGTTTGTTTCCAATGCTTCATCATTCGATGTAATTTGTATTTGTAAGCAGTGTATATAACTTATCTAACCCTTATAGTATTTCCGCCTGTATTTTATATGGTTCGGATTGGATTTTGCTACATTCTTGAAACAGAGCATAGGGTTTACATGTTATAGCTAGTTCTACTTATTCTCTTAACGGCATTCGCCTAGGTATTAACAGGCTATGATAATAACTTCGGTTACATGTTCTGTATTTTAAATGCTCTTCGTATTGCTAATCTATGCAACATGATTTTGGTGACTGTAGGCAATGTTACGTTAGTTCTTCTCTTATAGCAAAGGTTACGCTATATGCATGCTGGTTTTTCTCCTTACCGTTATCGCACAGGCTCTCTTGTTTTAATACGAATATCTTCTTCTTGAAGCTGCATACATAGAGTGTCTTATTGCGTATACCGTTGTTTCCATTTATCGTTTAAATGCACAGAGTTTTATATGTACATAAACTTCTTGTTCTCCATTTATAGCTCTAAATGTACAGGGTCTTGATATTCATATGCTCACGGTATTCATTTTTAACTCTAAATACACAGGGTTCTATTTTACTATGTCCGCATATACTGCGTCTTGGCGACATAGATAAATGAAAAGCAATCATATTTTCTATCCTCTGTTTTATGCAGTTCATCAATAATTCTCTGTTAGAGTAACTTACGGTTTATGCACAGGTCATTCACTATTGGTGCCAAACATCTGTCTCACTGTTTCCTCCGTCGAGGAGGGTAGCAACCGGCTACAGACGGTGCTCCTTTGTTTAGATTCGGAGGTTTACACCCTCGTTCTACTGTCATTCCACAGTATTGTTTGGTTAACTGTCTTGGTATTTCCTCCTACTTGATTTACTGGTAACCGTTCGTTAACGGACGGTGTATCGACCTCGCTAATGAGGTTGGGTCAAGTCCGTTACACAGTAACCAGACCTTGGTAAATATTTCCTTGTACTCTAGTACAGTCTTGCTTAGTATCTCTATGTAACTTCTTTACCGAAGTGCTAATCCAGACCCGGTCTATTATGCGACAGTCTGCCCCTTAATTTACAGTTTACATTTATACCTTGACAGTGTCTAGGAAAATAAAAAGACATGTTTCCTGTTCTGACTACTGTAATTTTTAATGCATACTTATTCTCAATAATGCAAACTTATTCTCAATTAGGGACTTCACAGTTTGGAACCGTACCTGGTCTGCCATTGTCAGGAATGGTTTTTCAAACAAAACAAGTCACCTGAGCTTTAATTCTACTCGTCCACCCAGCCATGAGATCCATCCCTCAGACGGCATTCTCCCCCTGAGCCATCCTGCAGGCCTCCAGCCCTCAACAGGATTTGTGCACTCTCTGTGCCTGGTTATCTGGTCCTAACCAGACTTAACCACCTTTCTCTTTTCTTTCCTTTTCCTGTTCTTGGAAAAGAATTTTCTTCTGTCTGTCCTCACCGCCCAGAACTTCTTCCCTATTCTCCCTTCCTATTCCTCCTTTTTCCATACCGAGAATCGGTCCCCCCACTAAGAATCAGTTCCCCATACTAAGCACCCGTTCCGAAACTACCTATTAACTCTTCGTAACTGATTTGTAATTTTCTTTTATTTATTTTACCATGAGTTACGTGAGGGATATGACATACTCCCCCCCTTAACAAGAACACCGTCCTCGATGTTCATCTTCCATCGGAACTTTAAACTTTACTCATGGTATTACCATCTAAATCACACAAAATGTAATCCTTTCTCTTTGAAATCAACGATTTCATTCCAAGAAAAGACGACAAACAAAATATTAATGATAGAGTCATAAGAAATATCATTAGTTATAAGCATCATTAATCGTAAGCATTTGCAATTGCAAAAATATGCAACTTTTGATCGCCACCACTTGGCCCTTATTCATTCATAATAACCAATTCTCTATGTCAAATTACCATTACTTACCATCTGTTCTTGGAGATCATGAATACTTTCATGTAAGCCTTTAATAGTGGTTGGACAATTCTTCAATCCTCCATGGTAAGTAATTCCTGTAATATATGACTAACAAATTCCATCACATTAGTCACTATTTTGTGAGTCAATGGAATACTTTTGACTATCAATCAATTGTGCAATGCTAAATGATTTCTAAATCACAGTACTTTTACAAGTACTTAAAGAGCACTAACACTAATCCACAAATGATAAATCACTGCTCACGTGCATACTGAATGAATTCTTACGAAAGACATCCGCAAAGTACTTCTAAAAGTACCAAAGAGCACCTAGCTCTCTAATCATCAAAACAGTCAATCACTGCATCAAGCAAAAATTGTCTTAGCTCCCACTAAGATGTTCACAAAATTAATAATACCATAAAGGAATTAAAATTTCCAATTACTCCTTACTGAGCACTAAGCTCATTTCTTGTTAAATGTGCATAACATATTTTACACAACTATATGTAAAATTCATTGTTAACATAACATATAGCTGATTAGTTAATTCCTTTAGCCATGAGACCACAATGGACTAAAGAATTCCCAACCCATGGGAACTAGTTTCCACAACCAGATCGAGTAATTTTCACATCTAGACAGTTTCTTTGATAGAGACCTTACCAGGTCTAACATAGAATTCCACTGGCCAACCAGCTCAAGAATTCTAGGGAGAGGAAATCTGGGCAGACAAGTACCATCAACCCCTCCGGGCAGGTAACTGCCACCAACCCAAGGCATTCCAGCCTTTCACAATCCGGGCAGACAAGTACCATCAACCCCTCCGGGCAGGTAACTGTCATCAACCCAAGGCATTCCAGCCTTTCACAATCTGGGCAGACAAGTACCATCAACCCCTCCGGGCAGGTAACTGTCGTCAACCCAACTATCCACAACTGTCTGGCATGTTAAATTTCTCTTTTATTACTCTTTCTCAAAGTAATTTACACAACGAACCATATGAACATTATCATCAGCATAACAATCATGCATGTATACCATGCATTTACACTTAACCCCCAACATGGGTCCACAACATCAAGTTTGATGGGAAACATATCCATCATACACGTTGTATGCATGCAAATTTTTCCAAATAACATAATTCATGCATATCATATAACATCATTCTTCCTCATTTATAATTGCATTTCACATTGCAGCAATTTATGTGATGAGTTTTCTTGTTGCCATTAAGCTACCACTACTTAATCCCATCAGCAACGTTAGTTATAAATATGCATCAGTTAACACGTATTCCATTTCCAAGAATGTTCATGCATACAATATTGTCATGTATAAAAGCATATGCAAATACTCATTAATGTATAAATGTCAACAACAGTTGAGTTAATACTCTCAGCATTTCCAATTTTGCCATAGTCTGTTGTTCCAATTCAAATCATCATTAATGGAGTATTATCTTACGTTTACTATGGCTAGCTTGGGTCATGCATTGTTAATGTAATTAAACATAATCTCTCTAACATACAAAGATCATAACTCTATATCATAATAACTAATCTTTGTGCATACCATTGCTTATCATATAAGCCTTTCACTAGCATACTACCATCATCTCATACAACAAACTACATACCTCTTTCTTAAGGAAGTCATTTTAACCTCATTCTTCTATCTTCCGATGTGAGGGTTTCTCAAGATTCCCTTTCAAGAAATTATTAAAGATATCTATCTTTAGGCATAAAAATCAAGATACAAAAACAAGGTTTACTTATCCTTTATGTATCAAAATCAAGCAATCAACACAACTTATCTAGCAAGACAATCTCTTCAAAAGATGGTTGTCTTCAAGAAAGTTAACATGATCACTTCCTCTATGTACACACAGAGTCATAATTCCAAAGTCACAATAGCTACCAATATGCAACATGTGTTCTCCTAACACAATTACCTTACTTCAATGCACATAGTTCTTTTCATGAAACAGGTAAGGATTTTGGTTCTTGTATGAACACTATTCTAATGTGTCTTTAAGGAAAGAACCTCTATTTTTATTTTCAAGAAAATTCTCATAAAATCCTGCATCCTCATACATGAAGTATGCATACTCTTAGGATGAGACTATATTTTTTTGTATATTGTAATATACTCTTTCCTTAAGAAATTAGGGATGAATATCTATGTGCCTAGAAGCACATCCTTAGTTATCTTTATCATGCATGTAATGCATAATCATTTTACTAGAACTTAGAAACTAACTAGAATCATAATGCAATTAGCAGATATATATATATATATATATATATATATATATATATAATATATATATATATATATATCTATATATTTCCAAGAAGCTTTCATCAAATAAAGATACATATTTTAGTTCAAGCAAACTTGGCCACCCTCCATGCTATGTCCTCAGGACATTTATATACCTCATCCTCTTTTCTCAAGAAGATACTTCGGCTATATTTAGCAAGCATTTTATAGACAAGAGACGGAGTTTCACACACAAGACTCACGTGGAGTATTTCTAATAGGAACTACCTATTTTTCTTTACCAAGAAAACATACCAAATAATCAATCTTTAACTGCATGCCTTAACACATTTCCTTTACCAAGAAAATCTATAAAAGAACCATTCTTTTATTGCACGCATTCAAATACTTTCTCTACCAAGAAATCATATAAAACATTCATACGTGTTCCTCAAGAAAGTGAGCAAGATACTTACCTTATCCTTGGATCAACATGCATAATTAACAAATTAACCCACCCTTACCAGGAGCAATGACTCTACTTATGCATTTAGAAGCATAATCTCCTAAGTGTCACACATGCACCAAAGTTACTACTTGATGCTAGATGCAACAACTATCATAACTCTACTATGTGACCATTTCAGAATAATGAGTTCAAAGAGACATTACGAAAATCATTAACATCAACACACTATGGTTATCATTTTTCAACTTCTTAAGCATGGTCAAGGGAATACTCACATGCACATCGAGCGCTATCTAGTCATCCCAAGACTTAGAGTCTTCTGCAAGATTCTAACACTCAAAGCTTGCTTTATCTGGTCATCACCAGACTTAGCGATTTTCTTTCTCCCATCTCCGTCTGTCCCTACAGCACGGTCTTCTTCCTTCTCCTTGCTTCCTTTTCCTTTGGAAGCATCTATGGTTGGGGAAGGTAATTAGAGTTTACTGACAACTGTATTAACACAGGTAGTCTATTTATGAATAATTATCACATGTAATTATACCATGAATGGGTCCTAGAAATGTTACCCACTGCACATGCCTCTACCCTTAACTTCACACTGGAATGCAACATGCATAAGAAATCCATCATTCCCATAATAGAGATAAATTCAACCATCATTAAATCGAGGCTCCGAGGGTTTTTATCTCCCAACAAGTAATGATTAACATAAGCACATACCATGCTAATGGATTCCAGTTAATTAGAAGGTAATCATCATTAAACTATTAGGACATAAGCATATACTATTCATCACGCATTCTCATGGTGAATAAAATTAAGAACTCTTCTCATAAACAACTGGAACTATAGCACAAAGAGAGTAAGAATCTTCACACACACATTCCCTGCATGTGGCATCAATCAACTTCACTTGTTTACGAATTGTAGCAATCTTAGTCCAATTCAATTAATGCATATAAGTTCTGTGGGTTAGTCATACAACACTAACCAATCTCAACTACCAATCATCTTCATGCATCCATGACAAGGCTAAATCAAAAGTTAGTTATGACACTCAAGTCTCGCTGCTTGACTCATTGCATGTTTTTCAATATCTAAAGGGGTTCTTCTAATGTCCTTTTTAAAACAATTTTTCATCCTATTCAAGGATGTTTCCCCTAATTTATATTCATGCATTGGCTCATTAAGTTTCGTTCATTGTAATTTCAATCTAGTTCAATATATGCATTGTTGTTATTGCCATATGTGCAAATCAAAAGTTGGTAGTTGATTGTCACTTCCTCAATGAGTGTTCAATATTGTTCTTAAGTGTAATGAGTGTTCAACTTTGTTTGTAAGTGCGACAAAAGTTCCATTGTCTTTTATCCTCATCAGGAATCCAACGTTATGAACGTAGTTATGCAACAACTTATTACTTATGCCAATCTATAAGTTAGCGATCCACTTTATAATACTATGGTCTTATGTGTACACATTACGCTTAACAGCCATGCATAAACATTACACAATATATATATATATAAATATATATATATATATATATATATATATATATATATATATATATATATATATATATATATAAATATATATATATATATATATATTTCTATATATATATAAGTCAATGGCAATGATTATTCTGTTAGCTTTTCTTTCCATACACTACGCGGTGTGGCAATGTAATATCCATTGTGTATTTGGGTCTAAGCCCTACTCTCATGACAGTCCTTCGGATAGGCTTACCAACAGTACCGTGAATTAATATTGCACAGGCTTTGATGGTCCTACCGCAGCATGTACAGGTGCCAACTCACCCTCGCTGTTAAGACAAGCGTCGTTACTGGGCAGGTGGCATGGCCTGGTTCCTTTGGCCATGTGACACTTGGAAATGTAGATCTAGATCTTTTCATTTTTTGATTCCCGCCTTACTTCGACGGCCTGGATCTCATCCGGAGATCGATGGTCGAGAATCGACAAGGGTTTCATGAGATACTTAAACGCATCCACATGGACTCGGTGCTCATTTACACTCGCGGTCTTTCCGGACCCGGTTCAGTGCTCCACCTCTGGCTCGAGTTCATCAACAACAACCCTTCATTCTGTACTACTCCAGAGGCTAAGAACCGCCTGTTATCAAACCCTCACAGGTACTAACTATTTGATATCAGTTTGCCATATGTTTTTAGCTGTTTTGGTTACCATGGAAGTTGTTCTTACAGTCTTATTTCTTCCCCTCGCCAAGCTGTGCAGCTGGACTTCCTACTCCTCGGATGGAACCAGGGTGGCTCTCCTCCGCGGTGCAATTCTTCAATAGACACAGGTATGTTCACGACATTTGATGCTCTACTGCATAGTAAAAGTGAAGAGATTACGGTCATAAACTACAATTTGCGGTTTGGTGCAGACCCCTACCCAACCCGGGTTTTCTTGCTTGAGTCGCCGGGTATTCACTGTGGAGAACCCTTATGGTTTGCCTTCGTTGGGTAGACTGGTCATGACAGTGATTTTACTGGTTAATTTGTTGCTCACCGAGAATTTCTGGGTTCTTCCGTTCATGATTATGTTTTCCATTTGATTCACAATACTACTGCCCTTGCGGCAAGCTTGATACATTTGTTCTGATATATATGAGTTTCGGGTCCACTGGGCACGAACATTTTGGGTTTTTCCCTTTATCACATATGTACTGTTAGTTTGTTTCCAATGCTTCATCATTCGATGTAATTTGTATTTGTAAGCAGTGTATATAACTTATCTAACCCTTATAGTATTTCCGCCTGTATTTTATATGGTTCGGATTGGATTTTGCTACATTCTTGAAACAGAGCATAGGGTTTACATGTTATAGCTGGTTCTACTTATTCTCTTAACGACATTCGCCTAGGTATTAACAGGCTATGATAATAACTTCGGTTACATGTTCTGTATTTTAAATGCTCTTCGTATTGCTAATCTATGCAACATGATTTCGGTGACTGTAGGCAATGTTACGCTAGTTCTTCTCTTATAGCAAAGGTTACGCTATATGCATGCTGGTTTTTCTCCTTACCGTTATCGCACAGGCTCTCTTGTTTTAATACGAATATCTTCTTCTTGAAGCTGCATACATAGAGTGTCTTATTGCGTATACCACTGTTTCCATTTATCGTTTAAATGCACAGAGTTTTATATGTACATAAACTTCCTGTACTCCATTTATAGCTCTAAATGTACAGGGTCTTGATATTCATATGCTCACGGTATTCATTTTTAACTCTAAATACACAGGGTTCTATTTTACTATGTCCGCATATACTGCGTCTTGGCGACATAGATAAATGAAAAGCAATCATATTTTCTATCCTCTGTTTTATGCAGTTCATCAATAATTCTCTGTTAGAGTAACTTACGGTTTATGCACAGGTCATTCACTATTGGTGCCAAACATCTGTCTCACTGTTTCCTCCGTCGGGAGGGTAGCAACCGCTACAGACGGTGCTCCTTTGTTTAGATTCGGAGGTTTACACCCTCGTTCTACTGTCATTCCACAGTATTGTTTGGTTAACTGTCTTGGTATTTCCTCCTACTTGATTTACTGGTAACCGTTTCGTTAACGGACGGTGTATCGACCTCGCTAATGAGGTTGGGTCAAGTCCGTTACACAGTAACCAGACCTTGGTAAATATTTCCTTGTACTCTAGTACAGTCTTGCTTAGTATCTCTATGTAACTTCTTTACCGAAGTGCTAATCCAGACCCGGTCTATTATGCGACAGTCTGCCCCTTAATTTATAGTTTACATTTATACCTTGACAGTGTCTAGGAAAATAAAAAGACATGTTTCCTGTTCTGACTACTGTAATTTTTAATGCATACTTATTCTCAATAATGCATACTTATTCTCAATCAGGGACTTCACAGTTTGGAACCGTACCTGGTCTGCCATTGTCAGGAATGGTTTTTCAAACAAAACAAGTCACCTGAGCTTTAATTCTGCTCGTCCACCCAGCCATGAGATCCATCCCTCAGACGGCATTCTCCCCCGAGCCATCCTGCAGGCCTCCAGCCCTCAACAGGATTTGTGCACTCTCTGTGCCTGGTTATCTGGTCCTAACCAGACTTAACCACCTTTCTCTTTTCTTTCCTTTTCCTGTTCTTGGAAAAGAATTTTCTTCTGTCTGTCCTCACCACCCAGAACTTCTTCCCTATTCTCCCTTCCTATTCCTCCTTTTTCCATACCGAGAATCGGTCCCCCCACCAAGAATCAGTTCCCCATACTAAGAACCCGTTCTGAAACTACCTATTAACTCTTCGTAACTGATTTGTAATTTTCTTTTATTTATTTTACCATGAGTTACGTGAGGGATATGACAGAATTTGAATCAATTACATATATCTTTTTATTATTTCTCTCAACAAATAATTCAATATTTTTACTTTCAAATATTATGGTGAATATATATATGAAATTGATAATAAATAAATAATTAGTATTGATGTTTAAATAATTTATTTAAGTTTTATATTGAAATATTTAAAAATGGTATATTTTTAGTTAAAAGATAAAAATATAAAATTATCTATTTAATAAAAAATATGGATATATATTTCTCTACATTTTATTTTAAATTATTTTACTTTTATAAGGATATGAAATATTTTATTTATTTAAAAAATAATGTATTTGTTAGGAGTGAGACCAAATTAAGTCAAAGTTGTTAGTGCCTATGGTATTGCCATCGTATTGTAACGAATTTTTTTATATATAGGGGTGTAAGTAAAAGGAAATAGTGGATGAGAAAGAATGAAACTAATGAAATGCAAAAATACTTTCATTTTGATAATAAAAATCTACTAAACCCTTTTCCACATATGAGTATGGAGATAGCAACATTAACTGATATGGAGAAATTAAATGGGAAGATTTTTGAGCTATAGAAAGCACATACAAAAAACATACTGATTTTAAAGGATCAATATTTGCCGATTAAAAGAGTAGCGAAAAAACACTTATAGATGAAGGATAAAGAATGGAATAACGTGGATTTTCTATCCATTGCCACACTTCATCAATATTTGACTAAGAACATATATTCTAACATCTTTAAAAAAAGACAACAAAAAACTATATTATCAACTATGAGAACACAACATCAAACAAAATATTCTTGATCAAAAAATTATACAAGGTGAAACATTTGAACCAATTTAATATAATCACAACTCAACTTACCTCTTTCAAAATTATTTTGGATGATGATATTAAGTCCATCTTATTATTGAACTTTATGTAGGATAGTTAACCTAAAGCGTTTCATGAAGTTGATGTTTGAATTGAGGCTTCTGTGATCCATAACAATTATAAGAAGAAATTTCGGCGTAAATCACATTCAGAAAATCATTGTCGACGCGTTTCGAACCAACCAGTGTGGTTCATCGTCAGGACAAGTTGAAAAATCAGATCTATCTTTGCCAGTTAAATACTTTAAGTAGAGCCTCCAACCAACTAGTGTGGTTCATCGTCAGGACAAGTTGAAAAATCAGATCTATCTTTGCCAATTAAATACTTTGAGCAGAGCCTCCAACGGAATCAGATCTATCTTTGCCAGTTAAATACTTTGAGCAGAGCCTCCAACGACTAACTAGGATAACGTCTAAATTTGACTAGGGACCAGGGTCAAACAAACCAGTTATAAATTAAACGTAAATAAGGGACCTTACCTATATATAAATTAAATGTATAAAGTAAATTTAATTAAATTGGTAGTTTAATAAATCGTTAAAAGTATTAACTATTTAATAGATAAATAGAAATTATAAATATTAGTATATAACTATTAAAATTATAAATTTTTTATTTTATTAAATAGGAGGTTAAGTTTAAAGAAATTATAAATATTAGTATATAACAATTAAAATTATAAAATTTTTATTTTTATTAAATAGGAAGTTAAGTTTAAAGCTAGATGAAAAGAATAATAATAATAATAATAAATAAATAAATAAATAAAAATAAAAATAACTAATAAATAAATATGTTAGAATAAAATAGTATTCAGTTAAAAAAATAAAAATTAAATAAATTAAATTAAATTAAAATTAAAAATTAAAAAAATATAAATAAATAAAAATAAATAATAATAATAATTTTATATTTATATTTATATATTTATATATATATATATATATATATATATATATACCTGAAGGAATAAAATACCTTGGAAAAAAATGGGGGTTATTTAATAAAATAAAGAATATTAGTAAAGATTTTATTTATTAATATCTATGAGGAAAAAATAAAAAGAAAGAGCCACACAAATTAAAAAGAAGGAGAAGGTGGGGAAAAAGACAAAAAGAAAACCACAGAGCAAGAAGGGGAAACCCTAGGAGGAAGGAAAAGACAAGGCTCCAAGGGGAACAACGAAAGCTCGAAAAGGAAAAAAGGGAGGGAGGGGCGGTAGGAAAAGAAAGACTAGGAAGAAAGGGTAGGGATCCAACAACTACTGATCTTCTGGTTGTCATCTCTATTGAGATTGTTAGGCCTTCTTTCAATTTCAATAGCTTCCCTGAATTTAAGATGATGGAACTGACCTACTTTGGCAATAACCTTGGCCTCCTCTATACAAACCTGATGCTTGGTCTTCTCCGCATGCTCTGCTAATGCTGAAGACTCGGTTCTCCCATGTCTTAGGTCAGCTGCATGTTCGTTGATCCTCTGATGGATGGAGCGCCTTGTTTCCTCGATATAGGGGTTCCCACACGAACAAGGGATCAAGTAGACACCCTTCATGTCCTGAGGGTCATCGGGATATTTCACCGATCGGAGCGATTTACGAATGGTGTTGAGGGGCCTAAAGGTTGAGGGACTATCATACCTCTTAAGGATCCGAGCAATCTTGTTCGTGGTTCCCGGACATAGGGAAGATGGACACCTAGTCGGCACTCTTTAGGTTCTTTTTTAATTAACGAATTTTTATAGGCTTGAAGGAAAGCCTTCTGACCTAGGCACCTACTATAGCCATTCTCCACAAAGACATTAAGGAGATGGGATCTCTCCTTATCGAAGCTCCCATTATTAGAAATCCTAAGGGCACGAGTAGCGAGGGTGTTAAGAACACCCATCTTTTGAGCAGGGAAATGATGGGAATCGGCATGAAGATACTGCTCAGTATGTGTTTCTTTTCAGAATACTGAGGTTGGAATAGTGATAATCAATGAGGTTGGAATTGTTTTGTAAAGGTCCACTCTCCGGTTTAATACAGTTTTGTGTTATGGGTCCACTTCCATAGATATGATACATCGCACCTGAAGTAGAGGCTGTGAGTAATGTACAAAGCGTAGTTAATTATTTGTGAATGGGATTGTAATTCGTACCTAAAATAAGTTGTAAAATGTTGACTTGAAAGGTTGGACAATTAAATTGAAAATTTTCAAAATAAAATTAAAAAATAGTAATCCTATTTTTTTTTTGAATGATAACCAGACTTGTCAAGCTGAGTCCAAGATAATACCATTCCAAAATACTATCATCCAAAAATTCCATGCTCGTTTTACATGGGTCAAAGCTGTTGTCAACTAAAGAGCTGGGCGTATTTCCTCTCTGAGTCAGAGTTCCTCTTCCTTAATTAAAAGTTCCGGTTTACCATAAATTTTATATGATGGTGTTAATTAAAGTTCCGGTGTACCACAAATTTTATATGATGGTTTTTGTTGGTACAATTTTATGTTAGCACAGTTCTTCATCCTTATAATTCTAGTCACCTATGATTTTATCCTCCTAATCCTCGTGTCGTGTCATAATTTATGTGGGCAATATTTCTTCTCATCAAAGTTTTTATTTACCAATTATAATGGGTTACACTTGTGATTTTAATAAAAAATTGTCATTTTATTAAACTATAAATTTATAGTTATATTAATAATATTATTTAAATTAAATATAATTTTAATAATTAATTTTAAATAAGAATTTTTCTCAAAAATATTTTTTCCTTAATCATTTTTTTCATAGTTATATTTTTTACAAGTCAAAATTTCTTTATCATTATTTATGTCAATTGTGGTTTGTGTTAATCATGATTTTTATTATTATTTATGTCAATAGGTTTGTGTTAATAGTGATTTATGGGTCATAATTATTATGAATCATAGTTTTTAAAATATGGTTTTTGTTCATCATAATTTTTTACTTTAAGTTTTTTATTATTCATATTTCCTTTTTCATAATTTCACTATTATAGATTTTTCAAAAAAAAAAATTATAACATTCTAAAAAAATATATATAGATAATCAAAACTTCCTTTTTCAAAAATAGTTTGTATACATCTTCTTTCAAATTTCTATTATTTATACTTTCTCTATCATAACTACCCCAGGAAAAGCCCTCTTATTCTAATAATTGTCATTAAAATTCTTATCCATGATGAATTCTCCATTTCAAAATTAGTTTTACCCAGTCACACTTCTAGTTAGCGATAATTCTTTTGCCATGATTCATGTTGGTCGGTGTATTTTTTTATGAGTTCTAATTAGCATAGTTATTGAATCAAAATTCTTTTTATGGAAACTATAACTAAATAAAGAACTTGAACCATGGAAATCCACTCTCTGTTTTAAAATACTTATAATAATTTTTTCGTTTTCTCCACTATAGGATTTCTCAAATTTGAATAACGATCTATGTAATTAGAATTAATTTTGATTTGAAAAGAAAATCTTGATATAATGGATTTTGAAGATGAATCTTATATGGTCAGTGAAATTTTTATGTCAATATTTTAGCTTAATTTTATGTAATTTTAAAAATTTATAAAATAATATAATAATAATTTCAATTTTTCTATATCATATTAATTTATTTAATTTTTATTAATTTTAATAAAATTTATTATTATTATTGTATTAAATAAATTAATTAAATTTGAAATTTGAAAAGTAAATTTAAATAACAAATTTTAATTTTTAATTTTTTAAATAATTATATTTAATAAAATTATTTTTTGATAATGAAATAATTTACAAAATTTATAAATTAATAAAATTGGATTGCAATAAAATAAAATAATATAATTTTAAATATATCTATGAAATTTTGAATATATAACTAATTAAATGTATTATATACTATATCATATTTTAACATAATTGGTTTGGCTTTACGCTTTATATATATATAATTTTATTAACAATGGAGTAAAGATAACTATAAACAAGTACTTATTATAATGAAATAAAAATAAGAAAAGAAAAGTATAGAATGATAAATAGGATAAATATTATATTAAAAAGGGAAAAGGAAAATCACTTATTAATTTTATTTAAATTTATTTATAATAATTTTTTTAATGATTAATAATATTTTAATTTTATAACTAATATTTTTTAATAAATATTCTTTTTTCAAGGAAAATATTAACTTATATTTATAATTGATAAAGATTGTTACATAGTATATACTTGGAACATTTAATTGGTCTAATGCTTTCTAAAAGTTCTATCTTACTATAAGTTAGTCATCATAAAAATCCTTTTTCCAAATCTTACAAAGGTTAAGAAATTTAGAATCTCCTATTTAATAGTTCAATATCAATATCATTTGAAAGGACAAGAAAGTCCAAAATCTGCCTAAAAGAAAGGAAATTATATGAAAATATTCCAAAAATAATAGAAGTTTGTGCATATAAGACGAGCATATGATCAAAAATATAGAGAAATATAGAGATTGGCTATATTTAGTTAGACCTAACCATCAAAATGAATTTTTTCTTTGTTTCATTTTTTAACTTCAAAGGCCAAACATGTGCCTTGGTCCAAATCGAATCCAATTATTGAGAAGCGGTGAGCTTCCTAATTCATGTGCCTTTAAATATGATCAAAGGTGATAAGAGAGAAAAAATTTAGTTTTTCATTGATCTTTTGAAAAATAGGAAGGCAAAGTTTGTGATGATTATTATTCCTTTCATTTAGTTTATAACAATTTGGGCTGCCATAGATTTGGAGAGAAATAAATTCACATTTCTATATTAGGAGAAGCATGGTATATAGGGTGAAGATTTGTACATAATTGTTTGTAGCATGATCGATGTTGGAAGAAAAAGAGAGAAAATGAGAGGAAGAGATATGTAGTATTCACCTACCACACGTAGAGGGGGGATGATGCCTTAAGAAACTTCATTAAAAAATTCCCAAGGAAAGTTAGTTTGAATTTCAAATTAGTAAGGAGGCTTTGCAGATCAATTTGAGGAAGATAGAGAAAAGGAAAACACAATAGGTAGATTGGTCATGAACACCTTTGTTGAATTTGGAGGCTAGTTTTCAAAAATGGAAGCCTTCCGCTCCAAATAAATAGCCTAGAAAATGAAAAAGGGGAGCACTTTTAAGTTGTCTAAAAGGCTATGGTAAAACTAGGATTGAAGGCAACTTCTAATATTCTCTACTTTTGAGGAAGTAAATAGATTCTCAAATTTCGTAATGTTAGCCCATACTTCCCAAGGAAAAGGATAAATAATGAGGAGGTGAGACATCAATTATGCATCCATCCAACAAAGGGAAGAGGTAGTTGGTCTCTAAAATGACCTCTTTTCAATAATGTCCCACGTGGAAACTTTATTCCAAAGCATTAACCATATGGGTAGCTTTTATTTTGGAGGGAAACATAGTTTCCATAATTTTTTCCCTACCATGGGGGAATTTCTGGCTTTGAAGCAAGGAAAAGTAACGCACTCTCATAGCAGATGATCCAGTCAGACTAAGGGCCTAGATCAATTGGTCTTCTAAGTGTGAGAGCAATGCTAGAGAATTTCAGATCTCACATTTATTGATAAAAGGTCACTACACCTTCCCCTTCTAAGTCGAGGCAATTTGAGGATGTCCAAGACTAGGAATAGAGAGGAGATTGAGGATGGGAGACATGATTGAGAGTGGAGTATTCTACTTCTGATAGATGTTGTATGAGTGGCTCAGGAAATTAGAACCAATGTTGGCTACCAAGCTAGAGTTCCTTCACTATAAGGAAAAAAGTTCCCTGCCTAATTTTGCAGCAAAGATGATTTCCAATTACTAAGAAAGCCTTCAATATTCCTTTCTGATCAACATAGGAACTTTTGTAATATTTTTGAGGATTTTTTATCCATTCAAGAGTAGACAAGGGCCTTTTATAATTTGTTTACATCACATGGGACCAAAGACCTTCTCCTTAAATAACTTTATACATGCCTTTAGCCACTATAGCCTTTCACAAACATAGGCAAACATCCAATTCCTATCCACCATGATATTTTGGATGAGTAATTGAGTGTCAAACTTTTGCGGAAATTTTTCTTTTTTTAATCCTTTCATAGCCAAAAAAAGTGAAAGGACGATTATTTTATCCTTTGAAACATACCCAGAGAAATCCATGCCATGGAGGCCTCGTAAACAAGGATGTACTCAACTATCGAATTGTAGATAACTAGGCACCCTACTCTAGATAACCATCTATTTTTCCAAATTATTATTCCTTTTTCAATTTTCTCCAATAACCAAGACTAGTGTGAGATTTTAGAGTTGCATAGCTTGAGAATAAATAAATAAATATCTAGACCATGATTAATTCCAAACACTTAGGAGGATAAATTTCCTTCTTATACTTATCTTTCTTCATCTCCATAGATTCTCTAGCCTATAGTAAATGAATTTTGATAGTTTACTTGTAGTTGTGTAGCTTGATTATATGTCTCCAAAATGTCTTTGAGGGTTCAGAGATGAATAAAAAACCATCAATGAAAATAAGGACATCATCAAGGAATAGAAGATGAGTGAGGGAAAATTTTGGGAAAATTCTAACCCGTTTAAGTCTTTCCCTTTAAACTACATCAAATATGAGATTGCTTAATTCATCCATCACTAAGAGAAAAAATAAGAGGAGAGAGGGGAAACCATATCTTTGGCCTCTCTTTCCATGAAAAAAAGGCAAAAGTAAATCCATTGATCATAATAGAAATGGAGGTTGAGCTAACATAGTTCATAACCCAGGTCACAAAAGTACAACTTAAGCCCAAGTGAATAAGAAGAATTCTGAGGTATAACCAACTCTCCCACTCAAAATATTTTGAGAGATCTACCTTGTAGATAAAGGATTTTCTTTGCTTTGTATGAATAGATTAGACTCCTTCCTCAATAAGCCCAAATGCTTCATGAATTTTCTTATTTGACAAAAATTGAAATTTTTCAAAGGATATGTTTACAAAGCGAATATCTTTTAATCTAATGGCTATGAGGTTGTAAATGATATTGTAAAAGGAGTGTAAAAGGAGTTACAAAAGGATGTATTTTTGAGCTAATCAAAGGATTGCACATGATCTCTTTTAGGAATTACTAAGATGAAGGTAGAGTTGAAGGGGGCCAAGATCAAACTAGAGGTTCAAGAGTATTCAATGACAAAGAGAATATCTTCACCTAGGAAGTCCATACAACTCATGTAAAATTCAATTGGGAGACCATCCAACCTAGGAACATTGACTTTGTGGAAAATATGGAGAAGTATCTCAGGTTATTGTTTGAATACCTATTCCATTAATGTATCATTCCCCTCTTGATCCACAAAACTAGGAAAAGGCCTTGTTGCTACTAAATTTTTTTGAATGGTATCTTAGTTGTCATGGTCAAAAATGTCTTCAAAGTACAAACTACCATCATTTGTGTTATGAGATAAAGATACGACTAAGTACCCATTAATGCCTTTGATTCCCCAAGTTGTATTAATAGATATTTTGCGATTTTCAATTCTATGGAAGTGTTTTGTTTTCATATATAGCTTGTAGCCAAAATTCATGACTCTTCATCCTCCATTCCTTCCCTCTACCAAGGATGAGTTTCCTTCTAGTCTTTTCAAGATTTGTTGTTCTCAATTTCAGGTTCTCTAGCACAACTTTGGAGGTTCCCTATTCTAATAGCGAAAGAAATTGGGATTCAATGCTTGAGAGGGATTTAGAAGCTACTTCTCTTTTTTATTTATCCCATTCAAAGATGATGCCCTTAAGATAAATATATGAAATGTGCCTTAAGATAACAAGCCATTTTATATACATAATCATTCTCATCACATGCTAATTTAAAAAGCTAATTAGTTAGAGAAATCTCTCAAATCCAATTAAATCTAAACATTTCCTAAAAACTAAAAACAAACTCTCTTAAAAGTGAACTAACTCTATATAATAATGAATCCACACATACACATACATATATATATATTATTTTTAAATTTTATTATGAAACTCATATTAAAACAAAAATAAAAATGTGTAAATGAATATATATTTTTATCAGTAAATTTTTGATAAATAAATATGATATAAAATAAAATTATATAATATTATATCAAATATACAAAATTTTGTTTATTATATTTATGATATTTTAACATACATTTATATATAAATTTATTCATAAATAAAATTATTTTAAATTCCTTTGATGAAAAACAGAGATCTTTTAATTGATTTTTTATTTTTTATTTTGTCATATTGTATTTGGTTAATCTATATTAGAATAAAAGGACATGCTGATGTTATTCATGTAACAAATGAAATTGGTTAATCAATTGTTACGTGAAATTCTATTATATATTTCTTATTATAAATATATAATATATATTTTAAAATTTTATAAAAAAACAATTTTATTATTATACATATTATTATTTTTTAAAATGACTAGTGAGCTTAATTAGGATGGTCTGTCACTCCTACTTTTAATATGGCTATATGTGATGACCCTAGGAAAAATGTAAATGTGGAAATGTTACTGTGGTAAGAAACTGATGTGAAGTTGCTGTTCATTTATTTTTTTAAAAAAGAAACTAAAATGACATTATCTTATTGATAAAATAAAATATATTGGAAATATGTATTTTTGAAATGCTGGCAGCCTCTGGGTGGAGGATTTTTAAAAGAAAAGAAATCAGTTATGAAACTGAAGAAACTACCCTTTCACACAATAAAAGTCCTGGGAAGGGAAACCCCTGGGCTGTTGGGACAGATAGGAGGAATTCCAAAGAACAGGAAAGAAAACAAGAAAACGGGTTAAGTCTGGTAAGGACCAGATAACCCAAGCACTCAGTGCATGAATCTTGTTGAGGGATGTAGGCCTGCAAGATAGCTCGGGGGGAGAATCCAAAGTGAGGATGGATCTCAAGGTTGGGTGGTCAAGAGCAAGCATGAAATGCAGGTGAACTTCTGGAGCACCAATTCCTGTAACTGGCAGACCAGGTACGAGTTTATCACAAATATTAACCCAAAATAAACTGTATACAGAATGGTATGGACAGTAGATATAGCCTGAGTCTGAATCTCTTTAGCGGTTAAATGCTTAAGAAAATTATGACAGTAGAATATCTGTGAAGAAAAGGCAGTACGACATAGGTTAAGTAAATACCTAGAGACTACCTGTTATAAATAAGTAAATGCTCAGAGACTATCTGTTGTAAACAAGCAGCAATATATATAAGCACGAAGATACCAATGCGGTCCTGAGAGACCAATAGAATTTCATTCAGAACATTAGAAATTTATTTAGAACAGTACATCATAGCGAGTATCTAAAGGGCTTAGCGCCCAGCAAGAAAGAAAGGAACAATTTGAGAGATACATTATTCATTCCAGTGCCGTGAATCAGTACTCGTTGAAAAGAAAACTAGTTTTATTCTAAGCTCAGAAGAGGGCTTAAACAATGAATACAGTAATATAAATACACAGCGAACCCCTGCATCGAGGGTTCAGATGCTAGATTCGCATCATGTACCATGCATTACAGCGATTCACAAGATGTATCGTGTAACGCTGCGCCAGGGTTAACCGGCTAAGGCACACGATGAAATAGTTACAAACACCACAAATAACTGAACAATATACCATATCAGAGCGAACGCACCTAGCCGTTGGTATACGGCCGCATACCCTGCTGTAGGTACAGACAAACATCGTCAAGCAAAATATATGCATATACTATGTTGATAAAACCCTATATAAGATTTAGTTCAACTCTGTAACCGTTGGAAACAACAATCTATAACACTGCAAGCAAGAATAATGGCACATTAAAATAGAAGTCGACCATTAATGGAACAGACCCAACCGATTGTAGAAAACGAAGTAACATATTCACATTATTCAGGAAAAAGCATATAAACAGAACTGTATGACTAACTCGTAATGGTCGCTGTAACCATTAGCACATCAAGCAAAACAATGCATTGTAAATGTCCGGTAGGCCGGTAAAATATATTACAGTTCTCTAATAAGCAAAGATGAAGGTCTGAAGTGTAAATCTTAGACATTATATAAACATGAGAAACGAAGGGTGAGCGTTCAATCGCCAGAGTTAAACTCAGTTCAGTCAGGCCGGCTTGGAGGCCGAGAAACCACTGTTCAAGTGTATATACAACACGACCGGGCATAAAATGCCAGGAACTGCATTAAACAATAGCCTTAATAAACTAAAAATGCTGCACAGGTTCCAGCATGGAATGGACGACCGCGAACCATAACCCAGTGGTATGGGTCGAACGCAAAAACCCCGAAGACAAGTGAAACGAACGCCATGAGGAACTCCTCTGGCAAATTTCCATTCGACACTCATATGAACAGAACACTTTACTGTTTGGAGTAAACCCCAAGTCTCGCTTCCGGTTAAGAGATGGTATCATACTTGAGGATTCAATGGGAACGGCTCAGTCATTCCGCGAACAGTAGAAAGGCTGTAGCCGTGACCCGCCTGCACACCCACAAATAAGCCGGAAGTTAGCACATGAACATACAAAGTAAAACAGTCAAACCCTGAGCTGAAACAAATCGCATAGTATACATCTATACAACGGCGGAGCAAGACATGTATGCACGGCAGGCGGCAAATACAAGCATATACCTGAACAACCGCAGTTGCAGAACCTTATCATTCGGTGCAGAGGAGGAACCGGCCGAGCGATGGAGGAATCGTTCACAGGATGAGCAATCAGAGTGCGCCACGAGACTGTCTCGCATACCAAATGAACCAAAGGTGTGACCCGATGGATTATGGATAAACCCCCAAACCCTTGAATGCATTTGAGCCCTTGGATGTGGGCAGCAAATCCCCACCGTTGAATCGAGCGGGAGTCCTGGGCGCGAAGACCAACAGTGTAGCACCCAAGGAATCACGTGGCCTCACAGCTGCACCAGTCCACCTGGCAAGGAGTTGGTATGAGCCATTAAACCTCCGTCACCCACCTGGTGCCGGAGCGGAGTCCGGATAAACTTTCCGATGGATGAACCATTCATGGCGAGCATTGACATAAACATTAAATCTCATAAGCCAGAGTTCAAACATATACGTAACAACTATAGTGTCATGACAAGGGTTAGACATATATGGTATTAAGCTTCAACGAGTGCCGTCGTGTATATGCCAAGGAATAAACTCAATATATATATATTTAATGTTAGTGCTGTGCCATCGTGCTGAGCGATTTGAACCGCTTAGTTGTGGTCTCACTCATGTATTCATGTGTGGTTAGGAGTGTGGCTGTAAAGTTTTATAATAAGTTTTTTTTTATTATCTTTACTTTCTTTTATTTAATTTATTTATATACACATATTGTTGGGAACATGACAATGTGGTATCAGAGCCAGGCTCCAATACTGTGGCCTCTGGAGCAGTAAGATTCAGTTGTATGGATGATTATCTTATATACATATAAGAGAGAATTAATTCAACTGACTGACTCTCTTGTTCTATTAATTAGGAGGTAATACAGAAACAATAATCAGCTAACAGTCAACAATAGAAAGTAGAAGAAATGCAGGGAGCTGGCAGCGTTCTTCGGGAAAACCCAGAGCTGTGGGTACAGCTTGGTGAAGAGACACGCAGTACCAACCTGGCGATATTAGAAACTGTTCAAGAGCTGAAAAATGAGATGGCACGTCTGCGAGAAGATAATGCGCGATTGACGGTGGAGCAGGAAAGAATTCTGAAGAGTTTGTCGGACAGACAAAACCCACCGTTAGCTAATCCCAGTGCAGAACAGCAGAGGGCAACAGAAGAACGAAATTATCAAACTGCACCTGAAAATTCAGAGGAAAAGGAGGACCATTTTGATAATGTACTGGAACAACAGACCTCAAAACGACAGAAGATGGAATTGCAGGGGGAATTTCGAAAAATTAAACCTCCATATTTCGATGGGGAACAGGAAGAAGCGGCGGAGGCATGGTTAATTAACATGAACAAGTATTTCCAGCTGTATGAGTATGATCATAATTTGAAGGCACGGCTGGCCATCTTCCAGCTACAGGGCAAAGCAACCCTGTGGTGGGAAGAAATTAAGATTGTTAAAGGAGTGAGTGAGCAGATCATAACGTGGGAAAAGTTTCAGAAATACTTCAAGGAGAGATATCTAACCGAGCATTTCTATGATGAGAAAGCACGAGAATTCCATGATTTACGACTAGGACAGCAGTCTATGGATGAGTTCATTAACCGCTTCACTTCCCTGCTTCACTATGTGCCATATATTAAGGAGGAGAAGGCCAAGGTGCAGAGATTTGTGAGCAGCTTACCTGTCTATATAAGAGAACGAATTGAGTTTGACAATCCTAGAACAATGGATGAGGCTATCCGTAAAGCGAGAATCTGTTACCAACAGAATAAACAAAAAGGAGACATTTCAAATAAAAGATGGAATGAAAGAAGGGGTAACAGAACTGCTGGTAATAACAAAGGGAGTCGCGGTAATGGCAGTAAGGGTGTTGGCAAAGGACAGATTAGCAGAAATGTAACAAAAAGTACCTTCCGGGCTAAGCCAGCCAGTGAGAGCAGGGTAAGCGAACAGCCTGCCAGGCCGGATATTGAAGGGATGGCCAGACCTCCAGTCCAATGTTGGGGTTGTGGAGGACCGCACTATGTTAAGAACTGCCCGCAGCGGAAAGGAGTGGACCAGATATCTCAGATTCACGAAGCATTGACCGTTGGGGAGGTGGCGCGCAGTGTACCAAGGATTAACGCAGCCTTGGATGATCGTCAAGCGGAATACCAGCCGACCATGGTGGAGTTTGAAGGTAAAATTTCAAATCTTTCTATAGCTGTTCTTATTGATCCAGGAGCTACTTTAAGTTATGTTAGCCCAAAGATAGTAGAACAGTGTAAGCTACAATCTGAAAAGTTCAGAAATCCATGGCTGGTACAACTAGCTACGGGAGCCAAGAGACGAGTCTTGGCAAAAATTAATAACTGCTCTTTAACCGTAGCAGGACAGCCAATAACAGCAGACCTGAATGTACTCCCATTGGGTTCATACGACATCCTGATTGGTATGGATTGGCTGGAAAAACACTGGTCATTAGTAAATTGCAAGACCAAAACCATCTACTACAAAGATGACCTTGGAAAGCAGCAGGAGTTGCAGGGGATCAAGCACCCCGTGCAGATCCGACCCATTACGGCATCCCAGCTAGCTAGATGCCTCAGAAAGAAATGTCAAATTTACGCTATTCAAGTCGGCTATGCAAA
This sequence comes from Pinus tabuliformis, assembly GCA_031772625.1. NCBI lineage: Eukaryota > Viridiplantae > Streptophyta > Pinopsida > Pinales > Pinaceae > Pinus > Pinus tabuliformis. Next base: position 1,426,534,322 of record CM062816.1, read on the forward strand.
CCAGAAAGACAAAACATCTGCACTGGACAATATTCCGGTGGTACAGGAATTTGCGGATGTTTTTCCAGAAGAGGTACCGGGGCTGCCCCCTAAAAGGGATATAGATTTTACTATAGAGCTAACACCAGGGGCAGCACCAGTGTCGCGGGCACCATACCGAATGAGCGTACCAGAATTAACAGAGTTAAAAATGCAACTGCAAGAGCTGTTGGATAAGAATTACATCCGCCCCAGCGTATCACCATGGGGAGCTCCAGTATTATTTGTTAAAAAGAAAGATGGAACTCTCCGGATGTGCATAGACTATCGTCAGCTGAACAAGCTCACGATCAAAAATAAATATCCCTTGCCTCGGATTGATGAACTTTTTGATCAAGTGAAGGGGGAAAAAGTGTTCTCTAAGATCGATTTGCGATCTGGTTATCATCAGATTAGGATTAAAGAAGAGGACATTGCCAAAACCACTTTTAGAACACGCTACGGGCACTACGAATTTGTGGTGTTGCCTTTTGGTTTGACCAATGCACCTGCCACCTTTATGTGTTTGATGAACAGCGTGTTTCACAGGTTTTTGGACAAATTCGTGCTGATATTTATCGATGATATTCTGATATATTCTCGTTCCCGGGAGGAACACGAGGAGCACCTTAGGGTAGTGCTGCAAACTCTCCGAGAACACCAGCTATACGCTAAGTTTAGTAAGTGCGACTTCTTCAAGGAAGAAATCCAATATTTAGGCCATGTAATTACCAAAGAAGGGATTGCAGTGGACCCTGAGAAGATAAAGACTATCATGGAATGGCCCATACCCAAAGATGTAGCTGATATCAGGTCCTTTATGGGACTAGCTGGCTATTATAGAAGATTTGTGGAGGGTTTCTCGAGGATAGCATACCCTATCACTTCCTTACAGAAAAAAGGGAAGGTATTTAGGTGGACACTAGAGTGTCAGCAGAGCTTTGAACGGTTGAAACACTTACTTACCACCGCACCCATTTTGAGTATAGCTGATCCTAATAAGGATTACGTGGTATGTACTGACGCAAGTAAGGAGGGTGTGGGAGGAGTATTGATGCAGGAAGGGAAAGTAATTGCGTATGAATCAAGAAAACTAAAAGATCATGAGCAGAAATACTCTGCTTATGACTTAGAGTTAACAGCTGTTATTCATGCGCTGAAAATGTGGCGACATTATCTCCTGGGGAGAAGATTTCTGTTATTAACAGATCATCACAGCTTGACAAATTACTTCAGCCAACCTACCCTGAATACAAGACAAGCTCGTTGGGCAGATTTCCTAAGTGGATTCGATTTCGAGATTAAACACTTAAAAGGTAAAGAGAACCGGGTGGCTGATGCGTTAAGTCGAAAGGTACAGTGCTTGTGTGAACTTTCGATCAGCAAGTGGCGGAATTCTCTGTTTGAGCAAATAAAAACAGCAGCAGATCAAGATGCTGAATACCAACAAATAAAACAGCAGGTACAGCAATCAGTTAATGGAAAAGTACAGCAAGGATATACATTAGATGGTGCCGGAATGCTGTATTTTAATAAAAGACTGTATGTACCTGACCAGAATGACCTTAAGAATCTGATTTTGGACGAATTTCACATCAGCCACTACACTGGCCACCCAGGATACCAAAAGATGGTCACTGCACTTAGGAAAGAATATTATTGGCCAGGAATGAAGAAGAATGTAGCCGAGTATTTGGCGCGGTGCTTGGAGTGCCAGCAGATTAAAGCAGAACATTTGCATCCGGCCGGGCTGTTACAACCTTTACCTATTCCGGAGTGGAAATGGGAAACCATTTCCATGGATTTTATAACCGGTTTGCCACGGACAAAGAAAAACAATGATTCCATTATGGTGGTGGTTGATAAGTTGAGTAAGGCAGCACACTTCATACCCGTGCAGTCCACTTATAAGGCTGTGCAAATTGCTCACCTTTTCATGCAGAATGTGTTCAGACTGCATGGACTGCCGAAAATAATCATATCAGATCGTGATGTAAAGTTCACGTCCACTTTTTGGAGAACGTTGTTTGCTGAGTTAGGAACACAGCTGAACTTTAGCACGGCCTATCACCCGCAGACCGATGGTCAAACCGAACGAGTGAATCAGGTGGTGGAAGATATGTTGAGAGCATATGTGATGCTGAAACCAAACCAATGGGAAGAGTATTTACACCTGGTTGAATTCGCATATAATAATGGATATCATACGTCGACACAGCTAAGTCCCTTTGAGGTCTTGTATGGGCGGAAATGCCGCACGCCCTCAAGTTGGGGTGGACCTGAGGATAAGCTGAGTTTGGGTCCGGAAATGCTTAAAGAAATGGAAGACATGGTGAAAAGAGTGCGTGCCAATTTAAAGGCTGCGCAGGATAGACAGAAAAGTTTTGCGGACCGAAGAAGAAGATTCAAAGAATATCAGGTTGGTGACCATGTGTTTGTGAGGATCCAAGCCAGAAGAAGCACACTGCAATGGAGTGGGTGCGCCAAGCTGGCTCCTCGGTATTTTGGGCCTTTCCAGATCTTGGCAAGAGTGGGGCCGGTGGCTTACCAACTTGCCCTGCCAAGTCATATTAAGATTCACAATGTTTTCCACGTTTATGTTCTAAAAAAATATGTGTACGATCCTAAACATGTGATCAGATGGCAAGATGTTCGGGTAAGAATTAATCTGGTTGTTTTGGTTAAGCAGTTATGCTCAACAGAAACTGACTGAAGGTGTTGTTGTCTGCAGGTCGAGCCGGAAGGCGAGGTTCTGGTCGAACCACAGAGCATTCTCGACCGGAGAGAAGTGCGGCTGCGGAAGCGAGTTATTACCCAAGTTAAAGTGTTGTGGCAGCACTACGGGCCTGATGAGGCTACTTGGGAGGACGAGGAACTCATTAGAAAAGTCTACCCGGACTTATTTAAGGGAAATAGACATCGGGACGATGTCCAATCCCAGGAGGGGGAGATGTGATGACCCCGGGAAAAATGTAAATGTGGAAATGTTACTGTGGTAAGAAACTGATGTGAAGTTGTTGTTCATTTATTTTTTTAAAAAAGAAACTAAAATGACATTATCTTATTGATAAAATTAAATATATTGGAAATATATATTTTTGAAATGCTGGCAGCCTCTGGGTGGAGGATTTTTAAAAGAAAAGAAATCAGTTATGAAACTGAAGAAACTACCCTTTCACACAGGAAAAGTCCTGGGAAGGGAAACCCCTGGGCTGTTGGGACAGACAGGAGGAATTCCAAAGAAAAGGAAAGAAAACAAGAAAACGGGTTAAGTCTGGTAAGGACCAGATAACCCAAGCACTAAGTGCATGAATCTTGTTGAGGGCTGTAGGCCTGCAAGATAGCTCGGGGGGAGAATCCAAAGTGATGATGGATCTCAAGGTTGGGTGGTCAAGAGCAAGCATGAAATGCAGGTGAACTTCTGGAGCACCAATTCCTGTAACTGGCAGACCAGGTACGAGTTTATCACAAAGATTAACCAAAAATAAACTGTATACAGAATGGTATGGACAGTAGATATAGCCTGAGTCTGAATCTCTTTAGCGGTTAAATGCTTAAGAAAATTATGACAGTAGAATATCTGTGAAGAAAAGGCAGTACGACATAGGTTAAGTAAATACCTAGAGGCTACCTGTTATAAATAAGTAAATGCTCAGAGACTATCTGTTGTAAACAAGCAGTAATATATATAAGCACGAAGATACCAATGCGGTCTTAAAAGACCAATAGAATTTCGTTCAGAACATTAGAAATTTATTTAGAACAGTACGTCATAGCGAGTATCTAAAGGACTTAGCGCCCAGCAAGAAAAAAAGGAACAATTTGAGAGATACATTATTCATTCCAGTGCCGTGAATCAATACTCGTTGAAAAGAAAACTAGTTTTATTCTAAGCTTGGAAGAGGGCTTAAACAATGAATACAGTAATATAAATACACAGCGAACCCCTGCATCGAGGGTTCAGATGCTAGATTCGCATCATGTACCATGCATTACAGCGATTCACAAGATGTATCGTGTAACGCTGCGCTAGGGTTAATCCGGCTAAGGCACACGATGAAACAGTTACAAACACCACAGATAGCTGAACAATATACCATATCAGAGCGAACGCACCTAGCCGTTGGTATACGGCCGCATACCTCGCTGTAGGTACAGACAAACATGGTGAAGCAAAATATATGCATATACTATATTGATAAAACCCTATATCAGATTTAGTTCAACTCTGTAACTGTTGGAAACAATAAACCATAACACTGTAAGCAAGAATAATGGCACATTAGAACGGAAGTCGACCATTAATGGAACAGACCCAACTGACTGTAGAAAACGAAATAACATATTCACAGTATACGGGGAAAAGCATATCAAACAGAACTATATGTCTAACTCGTAATGGTCGCTATAACCATTAGCACATAAAGCGAAAACAATGCATTGTAAATGTCCGGTGGACCGGTAAATATATTACAATTCTCTAAAAGCAAAGATGAAGGTCTGTAATGTAACTCTTAGATATTATATAAACATGAGAAACCAAGGGCGAGCGTTCAATCGCCAAAGTTAAACCCAGTTCAGCCAAGCCGGCTTGGAGGCCGAGAAACCACTATTCAAGTGTATATACAACACGACTGGGCATAAAATGCCAGGAACTGCATTAAACAATAGCCTTAATAAACCAAAAACGCTGCACAGGTTCCAGCATGGAATGGACGACCGCGAACCATAACCCAGTGGTATGGGTCGAACGCAGAAACCCTGAAGACAAGTGAAACGAGCGCCATGAGGAACTCCTCTGGCAAATTTCCATTCGACACTCATATGAACAGAACACTTTACCATTCGGAGTAAACCCCAAGTCTCGCTTCCGGTTAAGAGATGGTGTCATACCTGAGGATTCAATGGGGAAGGCTCGGTCATTCCGCGAACAGTAGAAAGGCTGTAGCCGTGACCCGCCTGCACACCCACAGATAAGCCGGAAGTTAGCACATGAACATACAAAGTAAAACAGTCAAACCCTGAGCTGAAACAAAACGCATAGTATACATCTATACAACGGCGGAGCAAGACAGGTATGCGCGGCAGGCGGCAAATACAAGCATATACCTGAACAACCGTGGTTGCAGAACCTTATCATTCGGTGCAGAGGAGGAACCGGCCGAGCGATGGAGGAATCGTTCACAGGACGAGCAAGCAGAGTGCACCGCGAGACTGTCTCGCATACCCAAATGAACCAAAAGAGTGACCCGATGGAATATGGATAAACCCCCAAACCCTTGAATGCATTTGAGCCCTTGGATGTGGGCAGCAAATCCCCACCGTTGAATCGAGCGGGAGTCCTGGGCGCGAAGACCAACAGCGTAGCACCCAAGGAATCACGTGGCCTCACAGCTGCGCCAGGCCACCTGGCAAGGAGTTGGTATGAGCCATTAAACCTCCGTCACCCACCTGGCGCCGGAGCGGAGTCCGGATAAACTTTCCGACGGATGAACCATTCATGGCGAGCATTGACTTAAACATTAAATCTCATAAGCCAGAGTTCAAACATATACGTAACAACTATAGTGTCATGACAAGGGTTAGACATATATGGTATTAAGCTTCAGCGAGTGCCATCGTGTATATGCCAAGGAATAAACTCAATATATATATTTAATGTTAGTGCTGTGCCATCGTGCTGAGCGATTTGAACCGCTTAGTTGTGGTCTCACTCATGTATTCATGTGTGGTTAGGAGTGTGGCTGTAAAGTTTTATAATAAGTTTTTTTTTATTATCTTTACTTTCTTTTATTTAATTTATTTCTATACACATATTGTTGGGAACATGACACTATAAATTACATGTAAAATAATATAAATGGAGATGCAATTTTATTATTCAAATAACGATGCATTTTTTTTAATAATCAATAATAAATAAATATAATCTAGTTAAATTTAAAATTATATTTTATAAACTAATCTCGTATTATTTTTTTAATTTCAAAAGAGGTTTTGAGCTACTAAAAGAGAAATTTGTAAGAGGTTGGTTAGCTAAAATTTCCTTTCACTTTAAAAATTGTCAAGATAAAAGTATACAGATTTTATTACCGAGTCTTGTTACGATAGGGTTATACAGATATGTTATTACCGAGTTTAAAAAGGGGAAAATAGAAAAAATCAATTATTAATATATAAATTAAATAAATCTATTTTTATTCACCCACCCCTTTTAAAATATGCATTAATAGGTAAAGAATTGTTTAGAAAAATCAAAATCAGATTAACATGGCACTAGGTGATATAGTCGTCATTCTCCTTCTATCATGGAGAAAAGATAACTTCATACAAACATCTCAAAATTTATCTTCCTCGGAGGCTTAATCAAAATTGCAACCTTATAATTTTATTCGTGTTCATTGGTAATCAATATAAAACTTGAATATCTTAAAGTTATTGCTAGGCTACCTGACAGAGATGGCAAACTAAGGAGGTGGAGGATGGGTCAACTCCATGTCGGTATGTTAATTGATTGGTAATGAATATAAAATTAAAAACATATCATTGGCATCAAACCAGACAATGCAAACTGTAGATGGCAAGCAACTAGAGGTCTCCTCTAGTCCCTGTAAACTGAATTTTAAAATCTGAGGAAGCATTTCTGTGAAGCGATAGTCACAGTAATTTGGCACTATTATCCCGGCCAATGTTTCCAAAGTTTAACTTGCGTTTCTAATATATAAATAGATTAAATGTTTAAATTGCATTTTGGAATGTATTAATGGATTTTATTTTGATGGTGTAAATTACAACTTAAAATTAAAAAAAAAAAGATAATTACTTTAAAAAGAGTCAAAGTGTTGAATAAAAAGATTAATTAAAATGTTAAAAAAAAAAAAATTGTATTCAAGTTTTTGTTATCCATAAGAATTAAGTAAAGTTTTTTGGTAGAAATCACATAATAAAATTTTTTGACTAACGGAAATAAACAAGTCATAAGAATTAAGTAAAGTTTTTTGGTAGAAATCACATAATAAATTTTTTTGACTAACGGAAATAAACAAGTATGGTTCATCATCAAGATGACCATTACATAGATTTAAATAGAGACCAATGTAGAGACATAATCTCAAGTAATGGCTATATTTGAACAATAATATTAAAATTATAATATTAATTTATTAATATATTAAAAACAAATATTATTATGTAACGGCTAGTTTTTGAAAATTAATATTTAAATAATAATATTATTTCATTAAAATATTAATAGTAACTGTTATATTAAATGCTAGCTTTTGAAAAATAATATTTAAATAGTGATATTAGTTTATTAATTTATTAAAAATGTTAATATGTAATGACTATATTAAATGATTAGTTTTTGAAAAGTAATATTTAAATAATGATAATAGTTTATTAATTTATTAAAAATATTAATATGTAACGGCTATCTTAAATGGCTAGTTTTTAAAAAATAATATTTAAATTGTGATATTAGTTTATTAATTTATTAAAAACAAATATTAATAAGTAACCACTATATTAAACAACTAGTTTTAGAAAAATAATATATATATATATATATATATATATATATATATATATATCAAATTAAAAAAACGAGTGAAGACCTTAATTGAGAAAAAATCATTTGATAAATAAAATAATTAATAGAAATAAAATAAAAATAATTAATGGATATATATATATATATATATATATATATATATATATATATATATATATATATATATATATATATACAAGTCTATATATATATCCAAAAAAAATAATCAACAAATAAAACTAGGTCAATAATAGAATATGGGGCTTATGCTCATTAAACAAATAACAAGAATACTTAAAAGGATTTAAGAACTAATAGGATGATAAAATACACAAAAAAACCAAGAAGGATCAAGAAAATAAACTTTAATGAAGAATAAATCAACAACAAATATTATAAAAAGGATGCCAATAGCTATATAGATAAAAATGTTGTTTTCAATTGATTTATATAATATAAAGCGATTTTTTTAGCCAAACATCATAATATATGTATAATTGATAATTGGTTTATATAATATAGAAGTATTTATTTTTCAGTTATTGGTGTTAATATACTCTCATCATCATCACGGTCATCATCATTATCATCTCTATATAAAAAAATTAATATTAAAATATATTAGTCAAGATAGATATTTAAATAGTTTATTTAAATTCTATATTAAAATATTTTTTAACATATTATATATCTTCTCTATACTTAAAAGTGAAAATTTCAATTTTTTTATTCACTTTTTTTTATTGAGCTTTCAATATTATATGAAATTGTTACTTAACATACATATCTAAATATTTTATTTAAAGTTGAAAGTGAGAAAAATATATTTACCACATTTTATTATTATTTGAAAAAAAACATATACCAACTCTTATTAAATATAAATAAAATCATACATTTATACTCAAAAGTAAAAATTTCATTTTTTTTTATTTCATTATTTTATTTCTCTTTCAATTTTATATAAAATTATTACTCAATATAAACAACTACATATTTTATTTATAGTTGAAAATGGAAAAAATATATTTACCACATTTTATTTTTATTTAAAAAAAAACGTGTTAACTATACATTAAATATAAATAAAATCATACATCTCTCAGATTGACACTATAGAATATGATTTAAACCCAAAAAGAAATTCAATAAAAGAGATTTTGTCAAATTTTCAAAATATTATACCAAAATATAAACTGTCATCTGAGTTCCCGTAAAGGCCGTATTGAAACATTCAACTTTCAAAAACTGCTATAATCCAATTTAGTCTCTGAACTTCACCCTACAACAACAAAAGAAGGCCTTTCAATTTGAAATCGTGGTATTTCGTTGATATTCCTCGATAATACTGTACGCTCTTATATTCCCTTCTTCGCCTCGATGCATATGCTTCGGATTACAGAGGAGAGAAACCCTATTGCACTGAAAAGACAGCTTGAACAGTGAAAAAGTGTTCTGTTGAAATGGTCAAAAGAAGAAATGGAAGGGAATCCGAAGCCGAGTTTATAAAGAAATATAGAATTTAACCTAACACGTTTCAAACATACTGAAAGCCAGTAAGAATAGAATTGTTTTCTAAGATTGGTCTCGGATTTAACAGCTGAACCCTACCAAATTTTGTATCATGGGTCCACTGCCACAGATGAGATCCATTGCATCTGAAGCATGGGCTGTGCGTATGTGCAGGTCGTATTTAATTATCTGTGGAATGTTTAAGGGCACACTTGTAGCTTCTTACTCACACGTTTAACTTTAAACATACATGGAAGTGTTGAATCTAATTTTTTTAGGGACGCCCATATTTGGAAGTGTTAGAAAATTTCTAAATTTTCATGGTCATCCTCCTGGAGATGCGCTCAGTGGTCACTCTCTTGAAGTTAAGTTGAATCAGAGTTAAGATGGACTTAATTCAGTATTTTAGTATTTTATAATATATTTTTTAATAGAATGGATTTCAAGAGTTGAATGTTTGTTTTCTGTACTCTTATATTCCATAATGGATTTCAAAAATTACATGCTTGTTTTATCAATGAGTCATAGTTGACAATTAAAAAGTTTATTATAATTTATTATTGTGGATATTGTGGTTTTTGTTGGTACAATTTTAGATGGCCATAACTCTTGATTTTAACTTTGTCATAATAACATTTTTTTCATCAAAGTTTTCATTTATTTATTAATATAGATTCATCATAATCACAAATAATTTTTATTTATTAGTTATTAATATAGAAACATTAAATTTATTCATATGCAAACCATTTGTAGATTGACAATACTGAAAATGTGTTTGTATCTACATACTTTTCTATTGTTGCCTCTAGATGAGTTCTATCTTGTAAAACATGATGTAATGTAATGCTATGTTTTGTCCACTCAATCAAATGTTTAAAATAGAATTAAAATATTATTAAAATTAAAAAATAATGGTTATTAAGATAAGTTATTCGTTCTATGAAGCTATCCTTGGTGGTTCTTATGTATTTGTCTATATTATTTGCTACGATGAAGTATATTTGAAGGATTGAGGAAATCCATTATGGAATGCAAGAATCTTGGTATTTCCTATGACTAAGGAATTCCATTATGAAATGCAAGAGTACCAGGTTAGATCCATCTTAACTATGGACTCATATTCTTGGTTGGTTGATATATTTTTAAATGCATGTAATATTTTTTTTTGACAGAAACGAGTAGGTTGATGTATTAATTCTTGGCTAGAAAGCCGTATTTCAGTTTACATAGAGATGCACGGTGATCAGATTTCTCTTCTATCAAGATCCATTTGGTTTCCCCTCCACTGAGCTTGCGTTTTTACTAGCTGCAGTTCTTACAACTTTATCTATCTTTCCTAGACTGCTAATATAGACAAACTGCTTCATTAAAAGATAATAAAACATTTTAAACAGACTGATTTAAGGTATGGGGTCCCAGCTTTCCTCTCCATCTCTTAGGAGCGTTCCAGGAGGGAGAAACACCGCTTTGTTGGCTTCTTTATTATTTTCTCTCTTAACATGCAGGAACTCCAGATTCTGGAAAGTGTTTATCAAAACTTTAATTCTGCTGAGGAGTCTTGCTAATCTTAAATCTGATGGAGAGGTTTTATCCACCATGACCTTAATTATGGACTCAGAGTCTCCAAAGATGATTGCATCTTTGATACCCAGAGAGGTGAGCATCTTGAGTCCCTGAAGGAGAGCCAAGGCTTCAGCTTGGATGCTGGAGCTGAAGCCCACTCCCCAGGCATATCTAGATTCAATTCTGCCATCTGCATTTTTAATGACCCCACCAGCTCCAGAATTGCCGGGATTTCCCTTTACGGCTCTGTCAAATAACAGAATTTTTCTTGCCTTTATTTTGCATAATTCATCGAGTTCTTCAATATTGAGGTGGATTTGCCATTGCTTTAGGGGAGAAGGAGGCCTGATTTTGTCAACAAATTGGAGGCCCAGAGAATTTCCCCAAGCTACGTCTTGATCACTGAGCCCTTCTCTGTCCATCTGGTCTCCCATACAGTCCTTCAGGTGGCTTTTGATTTTGATCCAGATTCTTGCAGAGTCACTCTTTTTGTCATTAAATATCTTATTGTTTCGTTCCAACCAAATGTGCTAATAGATGATTTCTGGCAGAGCGAGCCAGGCTGTTTTAATCTGCTGGTTCTGAGTGCCACCAGGATACCTGTGTAACCAATTAGCAAACAGATCTGAGCAATGATTGGGCGAGGTAAATTCAGCGTTCAGGGGGCTTAACGCCGCCTTCCAGAGAACAGATGCGAAATTACATGAAAGCATCAGATGGGCGGCTGATTCTTCATAGATTTCGCACAGAGAGCAGCGCGAGGGACCATTGACTCCTCTTTTGCGCAATCTGTCTTCCGTCAGGATCCTATGATGACCAAGAAGCCAGCAGAAAATGTCAATCTTGGGGATCGTAGGATGGGACCAAATCCCCTGCCAGGGTCTCGGGTCAGGCGGCGCGTTTGGTTTCTGAGTGAGCTGCTTATATCCCTGCGAGACAGTATACTTGCCTGGGATCGATCCCCAACCTCGTGTATCTGCCTTGTTGATATTAAGAGGTGCTTTGCCTTTTAGATGATTAAGGAGATTGGAATAGTCTTTAGACAGGTGCGATGGCACCTCAATGTTTCTCCAGCGCTGCCAATTGTTGCTTTCCCACTGTGATAAGTCCCACAGTGTTTTGACTCCAGCGCTGTCCATCCACTCTTTTAGCAGGGTCAGAGAACAGTCATCCACAATGGGGTCGCTGCCCATAATGCGGTCCTCCCATATGTTAATACGTTTCCCGTTTCCAGGGATCCAATGCATGTGTTGTTTGATTAAAGCAGAGGCTCTGTCACACAGTTTATGGATCATAGTTCCAGAGGTGGTGATAGGATTGTCAAGACAGCGGGTTCTCTGCCCACGGAAGTACTTTTTCCACAACACAAGCTGAGCCCAGCCCGGCTTTGACGCGATTGTCCTCCATAGCAGCTTTGCGCCCAAGGCAATATTTTGTTTGTTTATGTTCTTGAAATGCAGACCCCCTTCCATTCTGGGCAGGGAGATTGTTTCCCAGCTTATTAAAGGAATTCTCTTCTCATTAGCTTTCCCTCCTTTCCAGAAAAAATTCCTGATATACTCCTCAATTTTCCTTGTGATGCCAAGAGGAGCCATCATCACTGCAGCCTGATAGATAGGAAGACTATTTAGTACAGCTTTTATTAGCACAGTCTTACCTGCTAGGTTGAGCCAGTTGTAACCCCAGGAACAGATTTTTGACTTGATTTTTTCCAGCAGAGGCAACCAGTCTTTGCTGAGGGCTCTTTTTTGGAAGATAGGGAGTCCCAGGTATTTGAAGGATGACCAGGCAGAGGAGGCTGCAAAACCAAAACAGTTAGAAATGGCTTGGATCGTTCTGGCCTTTATATTCCAGCAGTAGATGTGACATTTTCCTTTATTGAGATTACTTCCTGAGTCCTCACAATAGTCATCCAGCACTTCCTTGAAATTTTTTGTTGAAGGAAGGGAGGTAGCGCCCAGGAGAAGAGTATCATCTGTGAACAGAGCATGATTTATACTTTTGACGCCTCTTGCGATGTTTATTCCCATTATTTCTTGATCAGCCTGCTTTTTGTTCAAAAGGAAACTAAGGACAGAGGCTTGGATCACAAAGAGCAAGGGTGATAAAGGGCACCCTTGCCTCAGCCCTCTGGAGGCCTTGAAAAAGTTTGTGGCCCTTCCATTCATCAAAGGAGTGATCCAGGGCTCACTAATACAAGCCTTGATCCAGGTGATGAACCTGGGACCAAACCCAAATTTGTGCAAGACATCCAGCAGAAACCTGTGCCTTACCCTATCAAAGGCACTTTCAAGGTCTAATTTGACCACCATGCCTTTCTCTTTCCGGGTCAAGCTTGAGTGGATCGCCTCTTGGACCAGGATAAAGTTGTCCACAATCTGTCTTCCCTGAATGAAGCCTCCCTGATTCTCTGGAATGATGGACAGAAGAATAGATTTCAACCTATTGGCAATCACTTTTGTTATCAGCTTGTAACCTATGTTACAAAGGGAGATAGGGCGAAATCTGGAGAAAGTGTTGGCTCCTTTTTCCTTAGGGATAAGGGCTAAGAAAGCCGAGTTGGTACCTCCTCCTATTTTCTGGCAAGCTTGAGATTTTCGAACCATTCTGCCTAGATCTTTTTCCACAATCTGCCAGCAAGTTTGCAAGAATCTGGCAGTGAAACCATCTGGGCCCGGAGCCTTGTCGGGCTCCATGGCGAAAAGGGCAGCTTTAATTTCCTCATTAGTGACATCTGCTTCCAATAATTGATTCTTTCTGGCCGAAATCAGAACTGGTACCTCATTCACTAAGGATGACATCTGCCCCTGGTCCTCTTTTTCACTATACAGGCTTTTGAAATGACGGAAGGCAACATTTTTTATGCTTTGGATATCTCTATGGGTGTTATTCTCTTCCTTAATTTCAGAGATGGAGTTAAAATTTTTACGAGCCTGGGATTGCTTGTGAAAGAAAGCAGAGTTCCTGTCTCCTGCCTTGAGCCAAAGCCTGCGAGATTTGACCCTCCAATACTCTTTCTCGGCCAAGCTTGCTTTTAGTAGCTTTTGTTGGAGCTCAACTTCCTTATCCAAGACTTCCTTTGTGATCACTTCATTTTCCACATTCAACTGATGGATCTCTAGGCATTTTTGAATCTTTTTCCTTTCCATTACTGGATTGGGAAGGGATTTAGCCCAAGTTTTCAGTGCAGCCTTCACTCTCCTGAGATTTTCTTCCCAAACGAAGAAGGCTGAGCCGTTGACAGGCTGCTTCCATGTATTTTTTACTAGCTACATGAAGGTCTGCTCCTTGACCCACAGGGGGCTGAATTTAGAGGGAATGGGGCCTTGATCCATATGGGCCACGAGGTCTAGCTTGATGGGTCTGTGATCAGACACACTGCAAGGGAGGATGTGCATTCTAGATTCTAAACCAAGAAGAAGAAAAGAACTTTGAACAAAAAATCTGTCTAACCTTGCAGCAATGTGACCCGGGCCGAGTCTTTTATTGGACCAGGTGTATTTTCCCGATGAGGGTTTGATGTCGATCATGTCCCAATCCTGAAGCAAGTCCTCCACCCATTCGCGCGCCGGATCCCTTACTATGCTTCCTCCGCGTTTTTCGGCCAAGGATAAGGTGAGGTTTAGATCTCCGGCAATGATGATATTTTCCAGAGCTTCAGAATCTGCCAATCCTCTAATGGATTCCCAGCAGATCTTTTTCTCTCCAGCGCTGACTGGAGCATACACATTAATAAGGCAAAGGGTCTCATCTGAGCCCACATGCTTCAGCTTTGTGAACAACCAGTGAGAGTTGGCGATCTCTTGAACCTTCGTGAATTTTTTTGTGTTCCATAAAGTTCCCAGGCCTCCTGAGGCACCCCGGGCTGAGACAGCTTGCCCTTCACTTCTTTTCCATAAATTTTTGCCTATGTGGAGGAAGGCCTTATCCTCCATTTTAGTCTCCTGGATGAGGAGAATGTCAGGAGAATCGGATCTTATCAGACTTTTACTGGCTTCTTCTTTTATTTTGCTCCCCATACCCCTACAGTTCCAGGAGACGATCTTCATCATTTGCTTTTGGAGTGGGGAGCTCCTTTGGAGCTCTGGATCTGATTTCTAGTCATCTTCGAAGTTTTAGCCAAGAGTTTCTCAAGGGTGGGCTGGCTTCCTTGCACTTTGTCTTTGTATGTCTCCTGCTCTCTCTTTTCTCGGGCGGATTTTCGGCCTCTCATTGATCATCTAGGTGAAGCTTGTGCACCTGCTATTTCTCCTTCCTCTTCTGAGTCCTCCGAACTTTTCCCATCCTCAGTCTCTTCTGAGGGTATCTCTTTCGTTATGACTGTATATTTTTCGGCTTGCTTTGACTCCGGCGAGGGCTCATTGTGAGATGGTCCTTCATTTTGTATCTCTGTTCCTTGAGAGTCTTCTATTGCTGAACTTAATTGAATAAACTTATTTCCTTGATCCTCCATGTGAGGGTTTTGAAGCCCTGAGCCGGTCTGTGGGGCTCTGGTATTGTTATTACCGGATCTTGGAGCTTTGTTTTTGGCTCTTTTAACCTGAGTCCATCCTTCCTCCTTACCCTTCTCTGTATCACTGTTCTTCAGACAGCCTCTAGCAAAGTGGCCGTAGACGTGGCATTTCCTGCACTTAAACGGGAGCTGCTTAGTCTAGTTTTTGGACATGCGACCAGCTGCCCACTTTAATCTTTATCGCCTCTGGCAGACCGACCTCCAGATCAACTTCAACGCAGATTCTAGCACAGTCGAGTTGATCTTTGGTGTTGGCGCGGTCAATGAATTTGCCTAGGGTATTTCCGATGTGCATGAGGGATTCCCAGTTCCAGCAATGCATAGGCAGATTTGGCAAGCGAACCCACACAGGGACGGCTGAGGGTACGTCCACTGTTGGATCGAAATCAGGCGTCCATTTGTTCAGATACAACCCTTGAGGTTCCATGAAATAAGGACCATTGCGGAATATCAGCTCCTTGTCTTATTTTTCAGTGAATTCAAACAGGAAGAAACCCTTCCCCAAAAAATACGAGGTAACTCTGCTCTTAATGAGTGGCGCCCAGTTCTTTGCGACCCAGCTCTCTGTGGATTTGGGAGAGGGCCAAAGCCCAGTGAACTGTCCAACCAATGCACGCTCAGCAAGAGAGAGGGCAACCTGGATCGGCTTCTCGGGTCGAAGCGAGATCTCAGGGATGTCATCCAAGCATTTTACAAATTTCACTGCCTCCGTTGTTTTCTTTTTAGGAAGGGATCTAAACAGGCTGACAAAAGCCTCGGCTTCAGAAGGGGCCACAGGAGGCTCCATTGGACCAAATTTTTGCTCGTTCCAGTCGAGCTCAACCTTGAGCAACGGGCATAGCCCCCAGATCAGCTCACATCGATCGAGGGGCTGGATCTGGCACACCAAAGAAAGGGACTGCGTCACGCAGAGGGCCGAGGTGGTGGATCAGCAGTCGCCAACCCTAGATCTTAGCGCGGTTCAGTCAAAATTCGGAAATGTTTGAACCCAAAAATGTAATGATTCTCTTACCAGTATCTTACTTCTCTGTTACTAAATGCATGTAATATTATTCAACCTTGCATAGTGAATTATTTTATTTATGGCCCACACTGAATATTTTTATTACTAATAATATTTTTTGAATGCCACATATGAAAATTTATATTTAAAATTAAACCACCATAGATCCATCTTAGTTCTTGATCTACCAAGTGTCGAGTTATCAAATCTCTCAAGATGCAAACCTCTTGTTTAGTGCAGGTTTCCCCTTCGAGATATTTGATTCCTCATGGCTCTTGGTAGATCTGGAGCCAAGATGGATCTATGTTAGTTTTGAACAATGCACTAATAAAATATTTTAACTATAATAAAATTAAGTTTTACTTATTTTATGTAATATATAGAATTATCTCTGTTATTAATACTTTTTAAAATGTTAAATGTCAACTCCATATTATGGAAGAAATGTTGGAAGGCACCTTAGTCCCTGTCACTCAAGTTAGAAATTATTCTCTAGGTAAAATTGTGCACAATGCTAATTTAATAGTGGTCAATAAGAAAATATAATCCTACAGTCCTTCTTTTGGGAGGAACTAATAAATAGAGACGTGAAGTGCATAGTGCATAAATTAATTGCTTGCTTAGGCTCAAGGACTTGCACAAATTTGGATGGGTAGTAATTTCTAGTAAGTCTACATATTTCGAATTTTATTCCTAAATAAGTGTTGAGAAAAACAAAAATAATGGTGGGAAATAACTACTCGTAAGTATATTTATTTACATTTTATTCTAGTATATTTTTGTATGCAAAGACCTACTTAAATTATGGTGGGAAGTAAGTGATGGTAGCTATTTTCAAAGATTTTGTTTTTGGGTAGTTTTCCTACAAAGTTTAACAATAAAAAATCTAAACAATACTTAAAAATCATGCATGAATGTAGCAACCATATATATGCATTATGACAGAAAATATGTGAGGGGATTATATAGATAGCATTATATTGTGTGAAGAATGCAATAAGTTATGGTCTAATCAAATGTTTGAAAAATATTGCTTTTGATAATATTGGAAAATAAGTATTTATTTTTCAAAGTTAAACATTTTAAGTTGCATTGGTCAATGATAAACTAATATTGATCAATATGCAAATCGATTAGTAGAGTCATGCCTCTACATGGACTAATAAGAACTCTCTCTTACTTATTTCTTTTGCTTCTAATATATTTTTGTTCCAAATGTTACAGGTGAGTTCAACATAAAATGAATTACACATCATGTACTATGAAAAGCATTATTTTTACATCATATTTGTCAAACTCCATATTAATTACTCAAAGAAATACACATTTCTTTCATACTAAAAATTAAGTTGTTTTTTATTTTTCAATTACTTCATCTCTTTAAATAAAGTTTGATATCAAATTAAAATAGAATTGAAGTATTTTATTGATGTCTCACATAGATTTTTTTTTATTAGTATTCTTTTATTTGATAATGTAAATATTATTTTATTATTTTTAAATATAATATTGTTACATTAGTATTTTTTTTATTTGATAATATAAATATTATTCTATTATTTTTAAATATAATGTTATGTCACAACATCTTCCTTATACTAAATTGTAGAGTACATCTCCATAAAATTATAAATCTCTTATTAATAAAAATATAATTTTTTAAATTTAAAATAGTATTATTTAGGTTGACATAGGTCCTCAAACCAAGTACCTTATTTTGATTTTTCAATTTGAAAGCGTGTTATTTCGTTGATATTCCTCGATAATACTGTACGGTATTATATTCCCTTGTTTTTGATTTTTCAATTTGAAAGCGTGTTATTTCGTTGATATTCCTCGATAATACTGTACGGTATTATATTCCCTTGTTCGCCTCAATGCGTATGCTTCAGATTACAAAAGAGAGAAACCCTATTGCACTGAAAAGACGGCTTGAAGACTGAAAACATGTTCTGTTGAAATGGCCAAAAGTAGAAATGGAAGGGAATCCGAAGCCGAGTTTATAAAGAAATAAAGAATTTCAAGAAGAAGATGTGTTAAACATATTGAAAGCCAGTAAGGATAGAATTGTTTTGTAAGAATCGTCTCGGGTTTAACAGCTAAACCCTACCAAATTTTGTATTATGAGATTCATTGCAGCTAAAGACTTTGCGTATGTAGAAGGGGTATTTAATTATCTGCAGAATGTTTAAGGGCGCTCGCGGCTTCTTATTCATTCCTTTAAACATATTAGGAAGTTTTGAAAGAGTGTTAAATCTAATTCTTCATGGTGGCCTACAGTTTAAATTTTTAAATTTTTATGGTCTTTTTTCTCAAGTTGAGTTTAGAATTAAGATGGATCTAATTTGATACTCTTGCACTTTATAATAGAGCATTCTATAATGTATTTCAAAAATTCAATGTTTGTTTTCCCTACTCTTACCTTTCATAATGAGTTTCAAAAATTCCATGCTCGTTTCCTGTACGAGTCATAGTTGACAATTAAAGAGTTGGTAGTACTTCCTCTGAGTAATAGTTACTTTAATTAAAGTTTGGGTTTATCATAATTTATTAGTGTGGATATCGTGATTTTTGTTGGTACAATTTTGGATTGCCATAATTCTTGATTTTAGCTTTGTCATAATAATGTTATTTTTCATCAAAGTTTTCATTTATCATAAACACAATTTATTTATTTATTTTTTTCATTTATTAGTTATTAATATAGATTCATCTTAATCACAGATCTAGGAAGTACCAAGAAACATTAAATTTATTGATATGCAAACCATTTTTAGTTTGCAGTACTTGAAAATAGGTTTATATCTATGTGCTTTTCTATTATTGTTGACAGAGGAGTTCTATGTTGTAAAACATTATGTAATGTAATGCTTTGTTGACTCAGTAAAATATTTAAAATAGAATTAAAATAATATTAAAATTAAAAACTAATTGTTATTAAGATAAGTTAGTGATTCGATGGAACTATTGCTCATGGTTTACAAGCTCATGTATTTGTCCATGGTATTTGTTACGATGAAGCATATTTAAATGTTTGATGAAATCCATTATGCAATGCAAGGGTACTAGGCTATGATGAAACATATTTAAAGTCTTGAGGAAATCCATTATGGAATGCAAGAATACTAGGTTAGATCCATCTTAACTCTGGACTCAATCTTCTCAGCTCTTGAAGATATAGATCCTTGGCTAGTTGATATATTTTTAAATGTGTGTCAATATTATTAAACCTTACATAGTGAAATATTTTATTTTTAAATGTATGTCAATATTATTCAACCTTACATAGTGAAATGGGGCTCTTGGTGAATAGTTCTTTGGGAGGGGGGGCACTAATAGAACAGGAGGCGGGAAGAGAGCGGAAGAGCAGAAAACTAGGGCTGAGGGTTTCTGCACATGATTTTCTCCATGGACGGGTGCAGAGGAGGGAGCTCCACTCCCTCCTATAGTGAGGTAGTGGTTAACAAGAGCAAGACACCTCCAGATTCAGGCAGAGGTAACACGATGGAAGGAGGAAAAAATTGGGAAGAGGAAACAGAAAGTAACAAGGAGAAGGAGAAGGATGGCACAAAGGACAAAGAGGAAAATGACAAAAAACAGGGAACAAAAGACAGGAAACAACAGGGACCGTGCAAGCCCAAAGTTGAAGTCACTCCCAGAGTAATCTTAAATAACCCTGAGCTGCAGGCCCACAGGGAGCACATGCAGACTTATGCAATCATATGCAAATTCATGGGACTATGGCCCACCGAAAAGGCTTTACAAACATGGATCAGATACCACTGGAAGCCTAAAGGAAGCATTGATCTTCATCTAGGATCCAAGGGTTTTTTCACTGTGGTGTTTGCGAACATTGAGGACAAAGACAGAGTGTTTGAAGGTGGGCCCTATTTCTATGCAGCAGCAGGGCTCTACATGCGGCCGTGGATGATGAAATTTGTGCCAGAGCAGGAAACCTTTACCTCAGTCCTAGTTTGGGTAAGACTCTATTAGCTTCCTCTGGATTCTTGGCAAATAGAATCACTAACAGCCATAGGAAATAAATTAGGGAGGTATGTCAAAACTTCTGAAGCCACAAGAAGGGGAAAATATACCTCCTTTGCCAGGATTTGTGTAGAGATGGACCTATCTGGAGCACTTATGGATGAGGTCATATTGGAGGTTTATGATGAGGAATGGGTGCAGACTGTTGACTACAAGCATATTCCATTTAGATGTCGAAAATGTCATGAACACGGGCACTTTCTTAGAGACTGTCCTCTTAGTAAGGTAGAGAACAAAAGCAAACCTAACACAATGAAAGAAACAGATGGCTTTCACAAAGTAGCTCACAAAGGTAAAACCGGCCAAAAAGGGCCAAAACATCACCAAAGTGGGGACCAAAAAGTGAGGCCAAATCAGTTCCATGTTCTTGTAGAGGAGGAAGATGCAGTAGCTGAAACCAAGTTATGAAGGATGGAGATGATAAGCAGGAAAAGGAAGAAGAACAAGATCAGGAACATGTAAAGGAAAAATAGAAAGGGATCATGATGAGTGAATCAGAGATGGATATGGATCGGGAAATGACCCAGAGTGAGATGGAAATGGAAGACAATGAGTTACAAGATATTCTCAATAGAGAAAACCTAGATCTAGAAGGGTTCTCGAGTAAGGGAACAACAGGTGGAGTAGAATCTCTACCACAAGAGAAATGCAATCAAATAAAGCAGTTATTCTTATGGAAAACTCAGACAAAGGGCTTGGGAGAAGATGACAACATTGAAAGATAGGGCAAGTAGGGAACGAAAGCGGTAAAATCAACTCCAGGATTGGCTCCAAGAATCTTGGGGAAAATGGGGCAAAAAAAAGCATAATGAGCTATTAATGGAATGTGGAAAGCTCATGATAGACTCAGCTAAGATGAAAGACCTAACCAGTTACTCCTTTACCAATCAGTAATTATGAAATTTACAACTTGGAACGTCAGAGGTCTAGGAAGCAAAAGAAAACAGAGAATGCTGAATAATAGAATGAAACAGGTAGCTCCGTATATAATTTTTGTCCAAGAAACGGTTCAAAATATAAGACAAATCCATAGTAAGTGGCTCAGCAGATATGAGTTTATAGAAGTCAGAGCAGAAAATACAACAGGGGTATCCTCATCCTTTGGAATCCCCAAAAAATAGGTATTATTGATGCATAGGCATCAAGGAATTATTTATCAGTTGTTATACAGCCAGTAGGAAACAAGGACACTTATCTTGTAACAAATGTTTATGGCCCTCAAAGGTTAGATGAAAAAATGAAGTTTATTGAGTCCTTAGTGGACCTTCAAAATAGATTTGCAGGGCTACCGTGGGTTAGAGGAGGAGATTTCAACATGATTAGATCTCTCTCGGAGAAAAAATGGGGCACAAGAGCACTAAACAAAGATTCCTCAACTTTCCAATGTTTTTCAGAAAACATGAAGCTGGTAGACATTCAGACAAATAATGGTCTTTGCACTTGGAACAATAAAAGAGGAGGGGATTCCCAGGTAGCTTCCAAGCTAGACAGATTCATGATCTTTGAAGAGCTCATGCTTCTAGACAAGGAAATAATAACAAATATTCTTCCTTTTGGAGGCTCAGATCATTAACCAATTCAAATGGAGATCAAAGGCATTGGCACCCCAAGAAACAAACCATTTAGGTTTGAAAATATTTGGATTTCACACTCGGATTTCATCAGCAACATTGGAAAATGGCAGGCTGAAGACCTACAGATTCAGGGATCTTCCATGTTCCTACTACATAAGATATTAAAACACATCAAGCAGAAACTAAAGGAATGGAACCAGAATGAATTTGGCAATATTTTCACAAGTAAAAAAATTGTGGAAAACAAAATCCTAGAGCTCAACCAAGCTCTGATCAAGAATGGCTTTGATAAAGACAAAAATGATCAAGCAGAGAAATATCACCAAGAATGGGAAATGTTGTGTAAACAAGAAGAAATTTTTTGGAAACAAAAGTCCAGGGTTCTATGGCTAAAAGAAGGAGAACGAAATACTAAATTTTTCCACAGATCTACCATTGCGAACAGAGCTCACAACAGAATCTCTTCGATCAAGGACGAGAATGGCCAAATTATTCAATCCCATGAGGAGATAAATGCAGTGTTAGTAAAGCATTTTCGGGACATTGCCAAGGAAAACTTTTCAGGAAGAGAACCTTTCATTAAGAACTTAATTAAACATATACCTAAACTGGTATCCAGAGAGGATAATTGTAATCTCAACAGACCTGTGACTGAATAGGAGATTAGTGAGGTCCTCAAGGAAATGAAAAATGGCAAGGCACCAGGTCTGAATGGATTTAATGTGGATTTCTTCAAATCCTGCTGGAATATTGTTAAAAGGGATATTGTCGAGATTGTCGAAGACTCCAGGCAGAACAAGACCATTTTGAAAGCTCTCAATACCTCCTTTATTGCCCTTATTCCAAAATAGGATAATGCTCAAACACGAGAGAGATACAAGCGGATCGCCTTATGCAATGTTGTCTATAAGATAATTTCCAAGGTTGTGGCTAACAGAATCAAACCCCTGCTGCCCACGCTCATCTCCGGGGAACAAACAGGGTACGTAGAAGGAAGAAAAATTTTGGACAACATAATTCAAGCTCATGAGGTGGTTCACTCGTTAACTTGCAACAAGAGAGTGGGCATGATCATGCAACTGGACATAGCCAAAGCATATGACAAAGTAAATTGGATGTACATCAAAAAAGTGCTCACAGCATTTGGTTTCGATCATAATTGGGTCAGATGGGTCATGGCCCTTGTGACTTCTTCCAGCTTTTCAATTTTAGTGAATGGCTCTCCTTCTGAACGTTTTCTCCCTTCGAGGGATCTTAGACACGGAGATCCGCTTTCTCATTTTCTCTTCATCCTCATGATGGAAGGGCTGGGGTGGGCCATCAAGCATGCAAGAGTAATGGGAAAATTCAAGGACTCCAACTTTCAGAGAATGGGAAGGTTCTGACTCATCAACAGTTTATAGATGATCCCATGTTACAGGGAATTCCCACAGTTAAAGAGGCACTTGCTTACAAACAAATTTTTAATGACTTCGTGAAGGCTATAGGTATGGAAGTAAACATTTCCAAATCAAAAGTCTTTTTCTTTAACACTCATATTGCCATCCAAAGAAATGTCTCCAAAATTTTAGGCTTTCAAAGGGAATCCCTTCCCTCTATGTATTTGGGAGTTCCTCTTACAGCTAAACCCTGACACAAGAGTATATGGGATCCTCTAGTAACTAAAATGCAAGACAAAGTTAGGAAATGGAAAAATAGATCTTTAAATTTAGCTGGTAGATTGGTTCTTACTAAAGTAGTTCTCCAAGCGATCCCAATATTTATGCTATCAACCCTCCCAGCTCCAATAGGAGTCTTACAGCAATTTCAGAATATTCAACAAGATTTTCTTTGGGGCAAAGAGGAAACAAGGAAAAAATGGGCTTTAGTCTCATGGGAAAAGATCTGCAAACCCAAGAACCAAGGAGGCCTGGGTTTGGACAATCCTGAGATTCTCAACAAGGCTCTTGGAGCCAAACTTTGATGGAACTGGGTTAAGGATCCTAAAGCTCAATGGGCAAGCATCCGGAATGAAAAATATGCCAATGCCTGGCTGGATCCTGAAATCATACGTATGACTAGAGTAGTGGAAGGCTCCCCCATATGGAACAAGGCCTGGGAGAATAGAGAAGTGGTTCAAAAAAATAGTTTCTGGGAAATCAGAGAGGGAGATTTGGCACTTTTCTAGGAGGACAAATGGCAACAAGAACCTAATCTACTAAAGGAAGAACTTTTAGGCCTCAAGCATGAGACTGAAAATCAAGGTTTAGTAAAGGTGAAAGACTTTTGGGAGAATCCACAAAATTTTGGAAAATGGAGAATTTGGAAAAAAATAGAGGGCAGAGAGGATAGGACCCTCAACAGTAATGCAGAGTCCCCTAAGAGAATGCTGGATCAGAGACTAATTTTAGTAATGGAAGGGTAGGACCAACTAAGATGGGGTGAAAACAAAGAGGGAAATTTTAATATTAAGGAAGCTAAAGGTTTTCTCCTTGATTAGGAACCCCAAGCTACAAATAAAACTTGGCAGAAGCTTTGGAGACACAAAGTTTGGATGAAAATCAAACTCTTCATGTGGTTAGTTCACCACAAGAAAATTTTATCCTGGGACAACCTTAAAAAAAGGGGCATGCTGGGACCCTTCAGATGTCATCTCTATGAGACCCATGAGGAGATTATCGAGCATCTTCTCAATAGTTGTATCTTCACCGATAGGATATGGGACTTTTTTACCAACATCTTCCAACAGTCTGATAGAGACAAAGAAAGTATTGCTAACACTCTTAACAATTGGAGGAATAATTTTTCTGACAATGAAGTTCTCAATACAACCTAGGATCTCTTGCCGAGCTTCATTATTTGGAATGTGTGGAAAGAAAGGAACAAAAGAATATTCAAAGAGGTAACGACTGACTCACTTAGCCTGGTGAAGCTGATTGTAGAACAACTTAAGGAGACAGTTGGCACCATGGTTAGGAATCTCCCCAAAAATCCTCCCTCAGTAGAAGAGTTAAGAATCCTCCAGTTGTTAGACATGCAGGGGCTTATTCCTCAAGGTCATGACAGGAAAGCAAGCATGAGAGATAAGGTGGAGGAATTTTGGCATCCTCCCCCTGAAGGTTTTTTAAAGTACAACATTGATGGAGCTTCCAAAGGCAACCTAGAGTTGGCTGGCTTTGGGGGAGTTCTAAGGGATGATAGAGGTAGCATAATCTCCCTCTTCCATGGACACTTAGGAAAAGCCACTAACAACATGGCAGAACTAATGGCCTTGGAACAATGCTTAGAATTTTTGATACAGAACAATTGTCAAAATGTCATAATAGAAGCGGATTCAGAGTTAGTCATAAATGCAACCAAGAGAATCAGTAATGGAACAGGGCTGGAAAAGGTCACAAAACACTGGAGGTTAACTCAAGTTCTACATAGGATTCAAGTACATCTATAGGAACTTCGTACTCTCAGATTTATTCATGTGAGGAGAAAGGCCAACAAATTGGTGGAAATTCTAGCTAATCAAGGTGTCGGCTGTAAGGATAGCACAATTTTAAGGAGGTGGAGCACAATGGCATGGAGCAATTTGAAAAAACTCTGTCATAAGCAGGCAGAGGAGGACAAAGAAGAGTATAGAAGCAAAAAGATAGAATCCAACTAGTTTTGGACAACGGTCAGAGGGCTTCACAAGGTTGGACTGAAAGGTACACGATGGGAGGTAAGACGAAGTTGGAGGCATTGTTGACCACGACCAGGAATATTCTCCGCAACTAGCGACATAGTTTCCTTGACCGAAGAAAGCAGCATCTAAACTTCCGAATCACCCAATTTTTTCATTAGCTAATGTCAATACCGCCCAAGGAGCAGTTTCGTAGCAATCGCACCACTTTTATGTCAAAAGTGGTTTTAATTTTTTGGCAGTGATGCCATAGATAGCAGGACATGTGGTGGAGGACCTGATCCAAAACCACTCTCTCCACTCCCTAAAGGGTGACGACTTCGGGCGCGCGATTTTCAACTCAGCCATCTGATGGAGTGAGGGAAATCAATGCTCCGGATCGAACACGCAGTTTGGTGAGGCCCCATCGCATGCTAATGTCTAGCATTCTTGGTGGGTGCGATATGTCCCTTGATCATCAGATCCAATTTTACAAATCAATGGCAGAGATAGGTTGAGCTGGTTGGAGGCAATGCCAGTTAAGTGGCGTGCTTCTCTCCTTTGCAATTTTGTTTGGAGCCATTGGATAGGGCCCGATGGTTCTTCACTGCAGATTCTGATGAAAGATTTGTTTTTCAGTAGGTTTAGCATGGGCCCCTCTTTGTTGTATGGTTTTTGTGGGGCTCAGTTCTCTCTAGGTCTTGGAAGGCCGATGGGGCCCTTTTTTCATTCGCTCTGTTCCGTCCACTACTTAGGTTCATTTTTGGCTTTTTCCTGTTTAGCTTTGATGTGTTGAAAGGTAAGTTTTTGGTGCCGAGTCTTTTGCCTAGGCCCGTTCTCGGTTCCCTTAGGAGGCTAATCTCCTTCGCCACCTTTCAGAGTGGATTTTTGTAAATTTGGTATATTATTAATGGTAAAGAAGGTCCTACTCTTACTTCAGCAAAAAAAACCTTGCATAGTGAAATGTTTTTTATGACTGCCACTCAGCATTTTTATTACTATAAATATTTTTTGAATGCCACATATAAAAATTTATATTTAAAAATAAACCATCATAGATCCATCTTAGTTCTGGATCTACCAAGTTCCGAAAGGGATCAAATCTCTTAAGATGCAAACCTCTTTTTTAGTGCAAAACTTCGGGAAAGGTTTGGCCTCGAGAGATTTGATTCCTCATGGCTCTCAGTAGATCCGAAGTGAAGATGGATCTATGTTAATTTTGAACAATGCGGTAATAGAATATTTTAATTATAATAAATTCAAGCTTTACTTTTTCTATATAATAAATAGAAGTATTTTTGTTATTAATATGTTTTAACATGTTACATCTCCTGTGTATGTGTGTAGATATAGACATTGATTTCTTTTTGTTATTAGTACTTTTAAAAATGTTAAATGCCACTTGATATCATGGAAGAATTGTTGGAGGGAAGCTTAGTCCCTGTCCCTCAAGTTAGGAATTATGCTCTAGAAAAAATGCATACAATGCTAAATTAATAGTGGTCAATAGGAAAATGGAATCCTACAATCATTTTTTAGGAGGAAATAATAAATAGAGACACAAAGTGCATAGGCTTAAGGACTCGGAAACATTTCTTTATTTGGGAGGAACTAATACATAAATAAGTGAAGTGCATAAATTAATTGCTTGCTTAGGCTCAAGGACTTGCATAAATTTAGTTGGTAGTAACTACTAGAAGTCTACATATTTAGAATTTTACTCCTAATTAAGTGTTTAGAAAAACATAAATAATGGTGGGAAATAACTAATGGTAAGTATATTTATTTACATTTTATTCCTCTATATTTTTGATGAAAAAACTTGCTTAAATTGTGTTGGGAAGTAAGTGATGTTAGATATTTTCATGCATGAATATCACAACCATATGCATGCATTATGACATCAAATATGTGAGAGAGTTATCTACATAATATCATATTGTGCAAAGAATGCGACAAATTATCGTTAATCAAATGTTTGAATAATAGTGCTTTTAATAATATTGAAAAACAAGTATTTATTTTTCAAGGTTAAACATTTTAAGTTGCATTGGGCAATGATAATCTAACACTGATCAATATATGAAAATTGATTACTAGAGGCATGCATCAACATGGACTAATAAGAACAATCTCTCTCTCTCTCTCTCTCTAACTATATATATATATATATATATATATATATATATATATATATATATATATATATATATATATAATCCACATTAAAATTTATTCTTGATATAAAGTTGATATAAAATTATGTTATTTATAAGTGATAATAAAATACTTATTTTTTTGTTCTTAATATATTTTGTTTTCAAATCTTACATCTCAGTTCAACATAAAATGAATTAACCATCACACTTAGGGTGCTTCCTAGGGCTTCTACACCACACTTAGATGGGTTCCTGTTGTGGGTTGATAAACCACTTGTTCGATGATTGACATAGTTGATAAACCACATAAGGTTCTTATTGGGGGTTGATAAATCACTCCTAGAGGTCTTGACCTAATTGATAAACCACCCATTACTGTGAATTTGATTTTTTTTACTAGCCGACAAACCACCAATTGTCAGATATATTTCCCATCCTTTGTACTGAAGATGGCTTCCTGCTAAGGCCGCTGAAAGGGAAAATATCGTTATATTGTGGATCTGGCTCGTGGGTGACAGTTGCAAGATATTATGGCTATAGTAGGTTTATGGTTGGGTTGAAATCAAAGTCCCACATTCAATTTAGCTTTTGTCTCTATTGTAATGGCATATATTGGTTTAGAGCAATGAAGCTAAAGAATTCCTTGTGAAATTTAGTGCATGTATTTGAATCATGCTACATTGCTGAGTAATGCTGGAGCATGTGTGTTTTGGTTGAAATTATTGAATTTCCTATTGTTCTTGTTATCAATCTGTGACATGCATCTATGATTTAAATTCATAATTTTTTGCTTTATAATGTTCATGAAGTGAATTAAGGGTTTAATTGCTTTGCATCATAATTTGAATTTCCCTCTTTCCTACATGGAAATGAGAGGTTGATTTCTTGATGTTTTTTTTATAAAAGAATTGGTTATTCATGTGCTACCTTTGAGCTTGAAATTTACATAAATGTTTGTGCATGAAAATAAAAATATATCTCTAATAAAGAAATTAATATCATAATATAAAAAAAATTCTCCATCAATCCTTATATTACAAAATCAAAATCTTAGGAGGGACAACATTGTCCTCATATAAAACGTATATAATACATATATACATTTCGCAGGCTACATGCTGGGAGGCATTGAGGCAATGTGAAAGATCAAGAGGGAAAATCCTAGTTCCATACTATATATATATATATATATATATATATATATATATATATATATATATATATATATATATATATATATATATATATATATATATATATATATATATAGATAGATAGATAGATAGATAGATAGATATATAGCCCACAACAATGGAGTTATTATGGGTCGAGGTTGTGAGAAAGCTCAGAAAGGATAGTGTAGGGCATATATAAATATATGTTCCAACAATCTTGCATCGGTCCTGCATACAAGACTAAAGGTTGGGATGAGTGTGGTTATTGAGGTTTGGGAAAAGGCTCTATCATGCAAACACAAATGAAAAACATGATTTTTATTTACAACTGTGTGGGAGTCAATGTTATGAACTCGTGGCAATAATATTATAAACCCAAGAGATTAATAAATCCATGGGATTAATAAATTCAAGGGATTATTAAAGTTATAAGCCCAAGGGAGTAATGATAGTGATGATGATTATGAACATCCATTGTGACCAATGAGGTCTATCAAACCTTAAGAAACAAAGAGAATAGTTGAAACATTTAATATTTTATTTCTATGATTGAAGAGGAGGGAGAGAACTGCTCCTAGATCACTATAGTTATGTTGATTGAGAAAATCAATAAAGTTGGTAGTGTTGCAAATGTTTTGGAAATGGGAATGGATGTCAGCAAGAGTAGAGAAATCCAAGAGAAAGTAATTTTCTTCGTCATTTCTCTTACTATCACATAGTTGACAAATCCTTTCATCCTAGGGTGTTTTAGCGATAGACCAATGCCCGATTTCACTTCGAAACTCAAGAGAGTTTGTTCTTATCTTTTCAATGCTCATTTTATTCTTAGTGTTGGTCAATATAGAGAGGTAATTCTAGTTAGGAAGAGTGGGGTTGATCACCTCCTTATAACACCTTGGATTCATTTTCCCCTCTACCTCCTTAGCACCCCACAAATTGTCCTTAAATTGGGAAGTATTAGCTTTTTTAATGGTATCTTTAATCTCCAAGATGATCTCCTCCTTTTAGTCAAGCCATGATTGGGCATCCTTGTGCCAACCATGTTTGAGCTGGAGGTGGGGGTTTTGGCTAGAGTTAGAAGCAATTTTTGGGAACTTCTTAGTTTCCATGTTTTAAAACTTCTTCCAATACATCAAAAAGGGAAACATAAGCATTCTTTCAATGGGGGAAATTATAGCTTCAATCAAAAGGATAGGATAGGGAATATTACCTATATTACTAAGGTTGTCGGTTATAAATTTATTTTGGATTAGCTCGATATTCCTCCACAATTATTTATATATACTGCAACCCCAAACCTCATACCCATATAGAATACAAAGGGGCATCACTAAACAAAGAAATAACATACCATGTGCATTTATATTTTGGCACAAGAAAAGAGGAAAAAATGAAATAACATATTCAACATATAATAGGGGGTAAAGGGTTTTTATATGTTGTATAGAAATATTAGTATTATAAGGTATTGTTTATAAAATACATTGGCCATATGGAGGAAAACAACATGCACATAGATCAATAAATATTCATCAATTCATATTCATCATCATATAGATCAATTTATATATCATTTTATATACATGCACATAATCAATCTTCCTAAAATATAGTTGATCTTTGTGTGCCTTACACCATTAAATTCTCCAAATCATAGTGAGATGTGGTTGAGTGTGGGTTGAGTAATTGGACTGTGGGAGAACTAATATGCATCTACAATGTATATCAAAAGAATAAAGGTGCATTTTAGAATGCATGTTTGGTCATAACAAAGGCAACATGTCACTATACAAGGGATATACATACAAATAGGTATACAAAATGTTAATGTAAAAATGGATACCTACAATATCTAGTGAAAGTAGGGGTTTCTTAAATTGGGAAGGTGTATTCGGTTTGTATTGGTAGGAGGTTAAATAAAGTTATTTTTAGAGGTATTTTCCAATATGTACCCAAATTAATGGTATTGTTTAGTATGCCAAATTAATGGTATTTTTCATTGAGTGGATCCATCGTGCTAGGATAACAGGGGTGACATGAGACTCAAAGAGAAACTCCTTTTTACTCCAAACTCAGAGCTCATTCTTCTTCCAATTATTTCAAGAACATAATAAGTTTTCTAGTTGCCAATAATCCTCTTCTCAATGCTATAATCCCAGTTGATTTGATGGTGAATTTCAATACCTAAATATTTGTATGAAGAAACCTTCTCCAACTAATTTTTATCGTAGCTGGAATTTTCTTGGATGATCCTTTTGGATTTAATTATCATGAATTTATTCTTGTCAATAGTAATAGTCATACCCATCTTGGAGCATAAATCATAGAGGATTAAAAAAAAAATTGAGATCTTCATGGATTCTCGCTAGTAAAAGAATATCGTGAACATAAAGGAGAAGAGTAATGACCATACGAGCAAGCTTGTGGCTAGCACATCCTACAACTTCCATATATTATTCTAGCTTATCCATGTAAATACCAAAAATGGTAGGGAATAGGGAACACCCTTGATTAACACCATTATCGCATTTAATTTCTTTAGACCAACCCTTGGTGGTCTTAAGCTTGGTGACAACATTCTTGTATGGTCAAATCACAACAACCATTAACTCATGACGGAAAATGATCTCTTCAAGTATTTTCCATAACATATCCCAAGGAATCATGTTGAAATATTTTCTAAAGTCAACAGAACAACAGAAGAGCATTGTAACATTCCTTAGAAATAATCCTCAGAGTGACAAGATGGTGAATAATTAAGTGATATCTTCTAAAACCAACTTTCCTTTTAGCACTTTTACCATGGTTTTCAAGCCATACACTAATATTCTTTTCCAAAATGAGCTCAAAGAGTTTGGATAAGATGTGGCTGATCATAATTGTCCTATAATTAGATGGAATGACTACTTTTAAAGACAAGCATAATCTATATTTGAGTCCAAGGCCTAAGGAAGCCTTTCTTTACTTTCAAATGGAGCATCTTGTGAATATGAGGGATGAGGATAGACCTTCCAATTTTAAAATTTCAGCTTGGTAGCCTTCAATATTTGTGCCTTTCCCATTAGCGAGTCTCTTAATCCCCAACTACATGTCTTCTAAAGAGAAATTATCCTCCTCTATAGGAGTGTTTAAGATGCTTCCCATGGTGTCGATAGAGCTATAAATATTCTTAAGATAAACATCCCCTTTCTTCATAGGGATCATGTTATTTTCTTTTGTTTTTTGAACAATTCTATTCCTCCAAAATTTCCTAGGCTTCACTTTAGAGAGGTGTAGAAGATGCTCTTACCTCTTAATAATGTAGGACCTTTTCTGATTTTTGATAAGAGCTTTGTACATACTTATTTTTTCAATATTTTCCATTTCATTATGATCATATCTAATCTTCTTTTTAGCAATTTTATGATCATTGTCTTACTAAGGGTTGAAAGTTTTATTATTCTTTCTATACGACATCTCGGTAGAGAATTCGTTAATGGTAACAGAAAGGGTTGTAGTAAAAATGTGATAGATGAGATCAATGTTATCATTGTATTTTAGGAAATTGATATCCATATTTAAATCTTGTAAGAAGAGATCCATTTTACTTTTGCCAAAACGAATGTGCCTTTGACTATCACAATCATTCTAAATGTAGTTCATGTGCATGTCAATATTTAGGGTTAGGGATAAGGGTTTATGGCTAGAATCAGGCTCGTGGTGATTTAATATGTCAAACTCCAACATAAAATTGAGAACATGGGTGTATGATATTGCATAGTCGACGAAACTACTGCCCCACCTGTGAATGTGGGTCATCTGGCAAGAGGTAAGCCACTTATTAATTCCATTACAAATAATAAAGTCTTGGAAACTACAAAGCTTGATAATATTAGTATCAAATAGGTTCTCAATTGTGTCTTTATAATCACTTTTGAATCTATTGGCTAAGTAGAAGTCCTCATCCAACTAGAGGGGGCTAGGGTTAGAGTTATTTCTTAGCACAGTAACTTGTTTAGTAGCCGTTCTAGCGTTGAAGTCCCAAAGAAAAAGGATCTCAACTTCATTCCTTAGATTATGGATATTATATTCTAAGATATTGAAGAAGGAATTATTGTCTAGGTTGTTTTTCTTATAGGAGGTGGAGCTGACAAGGACAAAATAAATATATTGCGATAAAAATTCTATTGGTGTTAGAATCATAAATTTCGATCCAAATGTACTAATTGACGGGATCAATATTATGAAGCCATATTTGACAAAAAATGTTATCTTTTATATAACATGGCATACCACCGTTTGAGAGGATTTCTTATTTCAAAGTGACCAGAGAATGTAACTGTCCATGTGGGGGACCCTAGATCCATAATGCTCTCAGGTTTCAACTAAGAAAGTAAGAACAATATCACTTAGCATCGAGTTTAACATACTTCATTTACACCATGGAAAATCATGATAGTTCCAAAAGATGATCAAGATTGATCCTAATTGTTATTTGTTACTTTTATTTTTGGACTCTCTCTCAAAAATTAACTTTTCTATTTATAATAATATCCCATTTCCCTTCCTTTCTTGCTTCCTTCAACTTTTAGATCTAATAAACCCAAGGGATTAATATTATAGACCCAAGGCATTAATATTAAAATCCCAATTAATTAATATTATAATTCCTTCGAAGTAATATTAAAATTCCAAGAAATTATTATCATAAATCCAAAGTATTAATAAACCCAAGAGATTAAGGAGAAATTTATTATTTAATGATATTTTTAAATACTATTTAAACATGATTAAGTGGAAATTTATTATTTAAATATAAACTTAAATATTATTTAAATATAATTTTATTATTTGAATATGATTAAGGATAAACTTATTAATTAAATGCAATTTTAATAATTAGTTTTGAACCATTTTTTTATTAATAATAAATGTCTTTAGTCCTTATTTCTCAACTAATATTAAAATCCTAGCTAATTATATTATAAACCTATAGTATTAATAAACCCAAAAAATCAATATTATAAAATCATTTTTTTTTAAATAATTATAAATATTATTTAAATATAATTAAATAGAAATTTATTATTTAAATATTATTTAACAATTTTATTATTTAAATATGAGTAATGGTAACCTTGTTAATTAATGTAATTTTAATAATTAGTTCTGAAGAAAAAAATTCTATTAATGATAATTTTCTCCATCATAATTTTTACATTTGTGCTTATTATGGTTTATGGGTCATAATTGTTATGGATCATAGCTTTTGAAGCACAGCTTATGTGGATCGTAACTTTTTTTTTATTGTCAAATTTCTTATTATTCATGCCTCTTTATTCAATACTTATTTTTATCATATTTCATTTTTCAAATTTCTTATCATTTTAATAATTATTATTAAAATTTTCATCAATAACCAAAATTTCATTTTCAAAATTATTTTTATAATATTTTTCTTCCAGTTTGACATCATTCATACTTCCTTCTCTATCATATTTCTTTCATGAAAACTCCCAACATTCTTGTAACTATTATTCGGACTCTCATCAATAGTCGACATTCTTTTTTCAAAATTAGTTCTATCTAGTCACACTTATGGCTGGTTATAATTCTTTTTTCATAGTTCTATCTAGTGAAATTTTTTTCCTTTAGAGTTTTCGTTAGTCATATTTCGTTAGTCATATTTCTTGTATGAAAAATCCTTAATCATACCAACCTAAGAACTTTGACCATGAAAACCAATTTTCTACTTTAAAATCCTTATAATAATATTTTCTTCTCTCCTCTATAAGACCAATCCTTCCTAGCTATCTTTCCAAAGTACCCTCCGCTTCACTTGTAAGATATTCATAGCTGCTCTGGCTAGTTGTTATTCTATCAACATCCAAAATGTAACTTAATACCCAAAATGACTTCATTTTGTTTAAAAGACTTATAAATCCCATCATTGCTATCTCCTCCTCTCTCATAACCTCCTTATTTGAAATCCTTATTTTCCCTTGGGTTTAGTGTACATAAACTAAATATATAAATATCTTCAATATACTTTGCTGCTACCTAGTATAATAATATATAGCTTCTTATTGTAGTAAATATAAACACTCCCTTACTTCGCATAAAACGATGCCCTTCTACTTGCAATCTATGTTACTCTTAATCATGTAAATATGAAATCCAAGTAAAGGAGTAGCATAACTTTCAGTCCTTTTAGAGATATGGCAAAGTAATGTCTGGCCGATACAGAAATGCGTATACCGAACATTGGTTTCCATCTCATAAAGAATGTATTGAATTGGTTTATTTTAATTTGTTTTGATAATTTATAAATCGAAACTGAATTAAGTAAATAAAATTAGTAAAAATCATATAAAAACAATTTAATTGAAGTTTTTTGAACCAACAAATATTGTTTACCATCAAAACCAAATGAAGAGAACTTAAATAAAAAAATATAAAAACAAAGTAAGTAATGTACGTTTCTTTTACTTAAATACATCATTACTTTTCCCAATACCATATTCAATATCACCAACATCAACCATCTCGAATTTTAATTTTCGTTGCGTTAATTTCTGTAATCACTATAGAATTTAAATTATTTCTATCGTAGTGGATAGAGAAAGCAAAATATGGAGGCCGAGCATGGGCTCTGCTAATCCATTGGTAACGAATGTAAAATGAAGAAGCTGCTAAATCATTGTTAATAATATCTATTTTAATTAGCTTCGAGCGGAGAGTCGGCCAACCCGCACCAAGTCCCGTCACCATCGGGTAAAAAAGGCAATCATGTCGGAGTGTTTGGTTTTGGGTTTTTTTGGTTTTGGGTTTTTTTTTTTTTTAATATTTGGATGGTGTAATTTATGATGTTATGATTTTTTTTTTAAATTTGGATTGTGTAATTTATAGAAAGTAAGTTTTTAGTTTTTATATATTTTATTGGATTTTAGATAAATTTGACAAAAAATATATATAAACACAGAAATGTAAAATAATAAAAAAATTAAAAGTTTGATGGGATTTTCGGATTTTTTGAGTTTAGTTAAGGGGTAGGGTAGCACAAGATTTGAACACAAAAAATCTCGGGTTTGGACAGACTTCATTCCATGACCATCACCACAAAACCTACCTCAAGCGGACAAATCTAAAATAATAAAATTATTTGAAATATTTTTTTCATTTTTTTATATGTTTTTCGGTAACTATAAAATATATATTTTTTCTTATTAATATATATTAAAATATAACCATATTGAAATATTTTATTTATAACATATTTTGATTTTTTTTATTATTACTAATACTTTAAATGCCACATATTAATTTTA
Organism: Pinus tabuliformis; assembly: GCA_031772625.1. Lineage (NCBI taxonomy): Eukaryota > Viridiplantae > Streptophyta > Pinopsida > Pinales > Pinaceae > Pinus > Pinus tabuliformis. Next base: position 1,426,570,376 of record CM062816.1, read on the forward strand.
TATTAAGAATTTGAAACAATTAGATGTATATTTTTATTATTTCTCTCCAAAAATAATTGAATATTTTTATTTTCAATTATTATGGTGAATATATATATGAAATTGATAATAAAATAAATTAATCGATATTGATGTTTGAATAATTTATTTAAGTTTTATAGGGAAATATTTAAAGATTATATATTTTTAGTTAAAAGATAAAAAGATAAGATTATCTATTTAATAAAAAAATATTAGTATATTATTCTCTAAATTTTATCTTAAATTATATTACATTATATGGATATGAAATATTTTATTTATTTAAAGAATAATGTATTTGTTAAGAGTGAGATCAAATCAAGTCAAAGTTGTTAGTACCCATGGTATTGGGACAATGCTACTGTAACGAAATATTTTTATATATAGGGGTGTGACTAAAAAGGAATGCTGGGTAAGAAAGAAAGAAACTAGTGAAATGAACAAATATTTTCATTGTGGTAATAAAAATCTACTAAACCCTTTCCCACATTTTTCCATGTAAATCGGGTGTTCTATGTCTCAATAAAAAAATTTACACTTAATCTTGTTTCCACTGTGGTGAAAATTCAATTTCTTTTGTTGTCTTTTATAAACAACTAGTATGAAATGAAGGTTGTTCCTTTTAATTTTTGTTGTATGTCACGTTATTGTTGGGGAGAGTTATGAGTATGGAGATAGGAACATTAATTGATATGGAGAAATTAAATGGGAATAATTTTTCCCTAAGGCACATATAAAAGGCATAATGATTTTAAAGGATCAATATTTTTTGACTAAGGGATGTAACAACCCTATGGTAATAACTTGGCATAAGTTATTCAGTTATGGAATAGTAATTAAAAAATTCTGAATTAAAATCTTCAACCTCGGGCATCCTCTCTTTCGGATATAGCCACGTTTATTGACGTGGATATAGTTGATGACGGTAATAACCCTCGTAAAAGCGTGTAACAAAAAGTTGTATACACAGTGCAAACTCGCGGAACAAATTTTCTGACCGCCTCCAACCTGACCTCATTGCACACGTTTGTCACTTCTCCTCAACCCCATCGCAGAATGACAGGGAGGGCGCTAAGGGCGGCCTGGTTTATGCGGAGGTAGGTAAGGTTTCGCTTTTCTTGCGCTAACTAAGTCCCATCACCCGAATTCTACGGGAACTGTTTCTTGAGGAGATGGAATATGGAAGGCTCCATGACGAAACAGGGGAACGGATTCTTGATGAGAGCGCATTGGGGGAATGCCAAATGTAGCCCACCGATCCAAGTGATTGTCGACATGCATTCTTGAAACTTGCGAGCGAGTTGAACTGGGGCTGCTAGTTCTGCTTCCCTCATCTGCGACTCTGCTACCTCCAGCGCTTATTTAATTAGGTTTACGCGTTCTGTTGATGACGATAATTAATTTTGCGGGTTCCGGTGGTCACGCTTTGTAATACAAAGCAAGCAACTTTCATTTTCACTGCCGAACAGTAGTCGACTTCTACTGCAAAATTAATAGTCCATGTACTGGAAGCTCGATTTTGCAGCACTATAGTTCACGCCGTTACTTGTCAATTTAAGGTCCGGGGTTCGAGCTCCAGGAGCATTGCCTAGCTGTAGCGGCGGCGACGGCTAGTCTTTTCTGGAACCTTCAACGTCAAGGCCGGAGGAACCTGCCATGAATAAGATAAGTACTCGCTTCCCTGAAAGGAAAACTATGGAAGTAAGCCCACTCCATGTATTAAATAATATATTTTTCTATTATGTGGTGTGAACCCAACACACGAAGTTTGAAATCCTTCCAACGAGAGTCGGACAGTTCGCTCCTCATGGGAATCATAAAGATCTAGTTCAAACCCAGTTCAAGAGACATGCTTGGGTATTTCTCGGCAGTTGATGTGAGGAATCCCCACGAGGGTTGCTTGAGGGTCGTTTTCCTTAATACTTTTGTGCACCCGAAGTTTGAATAACTATTCAGGGCAATGAGAGGATTGATTCATAGCTGGCCATGGAGAATAGTATGATCTGTTATGTGAATGTGTATTAGGAGAACTCAAGCTGTTTCCTTTGTAAAGAAAATATACCTCTACATATAGTTCAAGATTTGTTATTATGACATGCTTGCTCATGCACATGAGTAGATAGTTCAAGATTTGTTATTATGACATGCTTGCTCATGCACAGGAGTAGATATTGAAAGATCTCTTAGAGGTTGATTATTGTTTGAATAATATTGTAACTAATCTTGTTGCCAAGATTGTTGATGACTGCATTGACAGGAGACGGTGGCAGATGGTGCCAAAGGAAAGCGATGTTTAACATTATGGCAGAAAAAGGATTACTGCTCCATGCAGATGAGTCCAAATTGCAGTATTTATGCCACAAGGATTATTGCATGTGGCGGTATGTAAATAAAAGATTACATGAAAGTTGTATTAGCTTTTAGCTAGTTATGTGATAGCTTAATGATAATTCATTGTAAAGATTTTAATACAATGGTTAAGGGATGGAATCCCTTATAAGCCATTGAGTGAGGGGTGAAAACCCTCACGAGCGTTTAATAATAAGATTAAACGTTTGCTGGTTTTCACCCTACGGGGTTTCCAGGGTATATCCGTGTTCAAATGGTGTGATTGATGTGATTGCCTTATGTGTCCATTGATAATGATGGGTTCTTAATGATGATGGTTCTTTATTTGATGTGACAACCATAATGTCTTAGTACATGATTATCTAACATGGTTAAGGATATCAAGAAATGGATGCATGGATTCATAAGACAGTTTATGTTATTACAGTGATGTAAAGGTTATGCAATGGTTATGAAACTTACTGTCTTTGATCGTAATTTACTTGATGTAATAATGAATAGTATATCTACGGTTAATGATGATTTGTGGAGTTGTGAATTGATTAATTACTTGTGGTAATTGCATAAAAACTTCTAACTCCCTACTTTTACCTGCGAGGTTACCGGGGTATGTGACAAGTGGTATCAGAGCTAAAGGTTGCAATACTGGCGCCTTTGGGAATTGGTAAGCGGAAAGGATATTGAGGTATGCCACCAACGAGCATTAACTCAGGTATGAGTTTAATCATTCACATATTGATTTACATAGTACACTACTTTTGGCATGATATGTGTGATTCATATCTATAACTTCTTTGGGTAGTAAGCAATAAAGTTGTTGCCTAACTACATTCATAACATTGGATTCCTGATGAGGAAAAAGACAATGAAACTTTTGTCCCACTTACAAACAAAATTGAACACTAATTACACTTAAGAACAATATTGAACACTCATTGAAGAAGTGACAACCAACTACCAACTTTTGATTTGCACATATGGCAATAACAACAATGCATATATTGAACTAGATTGAAAATTACAATGAACGAAACTTAATGAGCCAATGCATGAATATAAATCAGGGGGAACATCCTTGAATAGGATGAAAAATTGTTTTAAAAAGGACATTAGAAGAACCCCTTTAGATATTGAAAAACATGCTATGAGTCAAGCAGCGAGACTTGAGTGTCATAACTAACTTTTGATTTAGCCTTGTCTTGGATGCATGAAGATGATTGGTAGTTGAGATTGGTTAGTGTTGTATGACTAACCCATAGAACGTATATGCATTAATTGAATTGGACTAAGATTGCTACAATTCGTAAATAAGTGAAGTTGATTGATGTCACATGCATGGAATGTGTGTGTGAAGATTCTTACTCTCTCTGTGCTATAATTCTAGTTGTTTATGAGAAGAGTTCTTAACTTTATTCACCATGAGAATGCATGATGAATATTATATGCTTATGTCCTAATAGTTTTAATAATGATTACCTTCTAATTAACTGAAATCCATTAGCATGGTATGTGCTTATGTTAATCATTACTTGTTGGGAGATAAAAACCATTGGAGGCTCGATTTAAGGATGGTTGAATTTATCTCTACTATGGGAATGATGGATTTCTTATGCATGTTGCATTCCAGTGTGAAGTTAAGGGTAGAGGCATGTGCAGTGGGTAACATTTCTAGGACCCATTCATGGTATAATTACAGGTGATAATTATTCATTAATAGACTACCTGTGTTAATACAGTTGTCAGTAAACTCTAATTGCCTTCCCCAACCTTAGATGCTTCCAAAGGAAAAGGAGGCAAGGAGAAGGAAGAAGACCGTGCTGTAGGGACACACGGAGATGGGAAAAAGAGTTTGGGAATGACTAGATAGCGCTTGATGTGCATGTGAGTATTCCCTTGACCATGCTTAAGGAATTGGAAAATGATAACTACAGTGTGTTGCTGTTAATGATTTTCGTAATGTCTCCTTGAGGTTATTATTCTGAAATGGATACATAGTAGTGTTATGATATTTGTTGCATCTAGCATCAAGCGGTAACTCTGGTGCATGTGTGACACTTAGGAGATTATGCTTCTAAATGCATAAGTAGAGTAATTGCTCCTGGTAAGGGTGGGTTAACTTGTTAGTTATGCATGTTGATCCAGGATAAGATAAGTGTCTTGTTCACCTACTTGAAGAACACGTATGAATGTTTTATATGATTTCTTAGTAGAGAAAGTATTTGAATGCATGCAATAAAAGAATGGTTCTTTTATAGATTTTCTTGGTAAAGAAAATGGGTTAAGGCATGCAGTTAAAACTTGATTGTTTATATGTTTCTTGGTAGAGAAAATATGATAATACTCGCAGTAAAGAGAATAGGTAGTACCTCCTGGTAGGACTACATGTGAGTCTTGTGAGAGAAATTTTTGTCTCTTGTTGTTTTTCTTGGAATAAAACCCTTGCTAAATATAGCCAAAGTATCTTTTTGAGGAAAGAAGATGAGGCATATAAATGTCCGGAGGACATAGCATGGAAGGTGGCCAAGTTTGCTTGAATTAAAATATGTATCTTTATTTGATAAAGGCTTCTTGGAATATATCTATATATATATATATATATATATATATATATATATATATATATATATATATATATATATGCTAATTGCATTATGATTCTAGTTAGTTTCTAAGTCCTAGTGAAATGATTATGCATTACATGCATGATAAAAGATAACTAAGGATGTGCTTCTAGGCACATAGATATTCATCCCTAATTTCTTGAGGAAAGAATATGACACATATATACATAAATATAGTCTCATCTTAAGAGTATGCATACTTCATGTATGAAGATGCAGGATTTTATGAGAATTTTCTTGAAAATAACAATAGAGGTTCTTTCCTTAAAGACACATTAGGATAGTGTTCATACAAGAACCAAAATCGTTACTTGATTCATGAAAAGAACTATGTGCATTAAAGTAAAGTAATTGTGTTAGGAGAACACATGTTGCATATTGGTAGCTATTGTGACTTTGGAATTGTAATTCGGGGTGTACTTAGAGAAAGTGGTCATGTTAGCTTCTTTGAAATTAATAATCTCTTGGAGAGATTGTCTTGTTGGATGAGCTGTGTTGGTTGCTTGATTTTGATGCATAAAGGATAATTAATCCTTGTTTTTGTATCTTGATTTTTATGCCTAAAGATAGATATCTTTAATAATTTCCTGAAAGGGAATCTTGAGAAATCCTCACATCGGAAGATAGGGAAATTAGGATTAAAATGACTTCCTTTAAGAAAGAGGTATGTGGTTTGTCGTATGAAATGATGGTGGTCTTCTAGTGAAGGGAATAAGTGTTGCATACATTAAAGAAGGGCTTATATGATAAGCAATAGTATGCACAAGGATTAGTCATTGTGACATAAGAGTTATGTTCTTGTATGTTAGAGAGATTATGTTTAATTACATTAACAATGCATGACCCAAGCTAGCCATAGTAAACGTAGGATAATACTCCATTAATGATGATTTGAATTCGAACAACAGACTATGGCAAAATTGGGAATGCTGAGAGTATTAACTCAACTGTTGTTGACATTTATACATTAATGAGTATTTGCATATGCTTTTATACATGAAAATATTGTATGCATGAACATTCTTGGAAATGGAATAGGTGTTAACTGATGCATATTTATAACTAACGTTGCTGATGGGATTAAGTAGTGGTAGCTTAACGGCAACAAGAAAACTCATCACATAAATTGCTGCAATATGAAATGCAATTATAAATGAGAAAGAATGATGTTATATGATATGCATGAATTATGTTATTTGGAAAATTTGCATGCATACAACGTGTATGATGGATATGTTTCCCATCAATCTTGATGTTGTGGACCCATGATGAGGGGTTAAGTGTAAATGCATGGTATACATGCATGTCTGTTGTGCTAATGATAATGTTCATATGGTTCATTGTGTAAATTACTTTGAGAAAGAGATGGAAAAAGAGAAATATTCATGCTATGTCTGGTTGGGATCAGATGGCATAAGAGGAAAGAATTTCCTGTGTACGCTACGTCTGGTTAGGATCAGATAGCGTTTACTGGCGAGACCAGTGTAATTGCGGTCGAGTAGGACCTGCAAGTGCTTGGGTTGATGGCAATACCTGCCCGGAGGGGTTGATGGTACTTGTCTGCCCGGAGTTGGGTTGATGGCAGCTACCTGCCCGGAAGGGTTGATGGTACTTGTCTGCCCAGATCTCCTCTCCCTAGAATTCTTGAGCTGGTTGGCCAGTGGGATTCTATGTTAGACCTGGTAAGGTCTCTATAGAAGAAAACTGTCTAGATGTGAAAATGACTCGGTTTGGTTATGGAAACCAGTTTCCATGGGTTGGGAATTCTTTAGTCCATTGTGGTTTCATGGCTAAAGGAATTAACTAATCAGCTATATGTTATGTTAGAAATAAATTTTACATATAGTTGTGCGGAATGTGTTATGCACTTTTAACAGGAAAAGAGTTAATGTTCAATAAGGAGTAATTGGAAAAAAAAAACTTAACTCATTTATTGTATTATTAATTTTGTGAACATCTTAGTGAGAGCTAAGATAGTTTTTGCTTGATGCAGTGATTGACTGTTTTGATGATTAGAGAGCTATGTGCTCTTTTGGTACTTCTCGAAGTACTTGCGGATGTCTTTAGTAAGAATTCGTTCAGTATGCACGTGGAACAATAATTTATCATTTGATGATTAGTATTAGTGCTCTTTAAGTACTTGTAAAAGTATTGTGATTTAGAAGCATCTAACATTGCACAATTGATTGCCAGGAAAAAGTATCTCATTTGACTCAAAATATAGTGACTAATGTGATTGAATTTGTTAGTCATATGTTACAGGAATTACTTACCGTGGAGGGATGAAGAGTTTCCAAATGCTATTAAAATACTTACATGAAAGTATTCATGGTTTTCAAAATAGATGGTAAGTAATGGTAAGTTGACACAGAGAATTGATTATCATGAATGAATAAGGGCCAAGTGGTGGCGATTAGAAGTTGCATATTTTTTTGCAATTACGAATGCTTATGTTTATTGATGATGATATTTTTATGACTATATCATTAATATTGTGTTTGTCGTCTTTCCTTGGAATGAAATCGTTGATTTCAAAGAGAAAGGATTACATTTTGTGAGGGTTAGATGGTAATACCATGAGTAAAGTTTAAAGTTCCAATGAAAGATGAACACCGAGGACGGTGTTCCTGTTAAGGGGGGGAGTATGTAACAACCCTATGGTAATAACTTGGCGTAAGTTATTCAGTTATGGAATAGTAATTAAAAAATTCTGAATTAAAATCTTCAACCTCGGGCATCCTCTCTTTCGGATATAGCCACGTTTATTGACGTGGATATAGTTGATGACGGTAATAACCCTCGTAAAAGCGTGTAACAAAAAGTTGTATACACAGTGCAAACTCGCGGAACAAATTTTCTGACCGCCTCCAACCTGACCTCATTGCACACGTTTGTCACTTCTCCTCAACCCCATCGCAGAATGACAGGGAGGGCGCTAAGGGCGGCCTGGTTTATGCGGAGGTAGGTAAGGTTTCGCTTTTCTTGCGCTAACTGTTAAGTCCCATCACCCGAATTCTACGGGAACTGTTTCTTGAGGAGATGGAATATGGAAGGCTCCATGACGAAACAGGGGAACGGATTCTTGATGAGAGCGCATTGGGGGAATGCCAAATGTAGCCCACCGATCCAAGTGATTGTTGACATGCATTCTTGAAACTTGCGAGCGAGTTGAACTGGGGCAGTTAGTTCTGCTTCCCTCATCTGCGACTCTGCTACCTCCAGCGCTTATTTAATTAGGTTTACGCGTTCTGTTGATGACGATAATTAATTTTGCGGGTTTCGGTGGTCACGCTTGGTAATACAAAGCAAGCAACTTTCATTTTCACTGCCGAACAGTAATCGACTTCTACGGCAAGATTAATAGTCCATGTACTGGAAGCTCAATTTTGCAGCACTATAAGTTCACGCCGTTACTTGTCAATTTAAGGTCCGAGGTTCGAGCTCCAGGAGCATTGCCTAGCTGTAGTGACGGCGACGGCTAGTCTTTTCTGGAACCTTCAACGTCAAGGCCGGAGGAACCTGCCATGAATAAGATAAGTACTCGCTTCCCTGAAAGGAAAACTATGGAAGTAAGCCCACTCCATGTATTAAATAATATATTTCTCTATTATGTGGTGTGAACCCAACACACGAAGTTTGAAATCCTTCCAACGAGAGTCGGACAGTTCGCTCCTCATGGGAATCATAAAGATCTAGTTCAAACCCAGTTCAAGAGACATGCTTGGGTATTTCTCGGCAGTTGATGTGAGGAATCCCCACGAGGGTTGCTTGAGGGTCGTTTTCCTTAATACTTTTGTGCACCCGAAGTTTGAATAACTATTCAGGGCAATGAGAGGATTGATTCATAGCTGGCCATGGAGAATAGTATGATCTGTTATGTGAATGTGTATAAGGAGAACTCAAGCTGTTTCCTTTGTAAAGAAAATATACCTCTACATATAGATCAAGATTGTTATTATGATAGGCTTACTCATGCACATGAGTAGATAGTTCAAGATTTGTTATTATGACATGCTTGCTCATGCACAGGAGTAGATATTGAAAGATCTCTTAGAGGTTGATTATTGTTTGAATAATATTGTAACTAATCTTGTTGCCAAGATTGTTGATGACTGCATTGACAGGGGGAGACGGTGGCAGATGGTGCCAAAGGAAAGCGCTGTTTAACATTATGGCAGAAAAAGGATTACTGCTCCATGCAGATGAGTCCAAATTGCAGTATTTATGCCACAAGGATTATTGCATGTGGCGGTATGTAAATAAAAGATTACATGAAAGTTGTATTAGCTTTTAGCTAGTTATGTGATAGCTTAATGATAATTCATTGTAAAGATTTTAATACAATGGTTAAGGGATGGAATCCCTTATAAGCCATTGAGTGAGGGGTGAAAACCCTCACGAGCGTTTAATAATAAGATTAAACGTTTGCTGGTTTTCACCCTACGGGGTTTCCAGGGTATATCCGTGTTCAAATGGTGTGATTGATGTGATTGCCTTATGTGTCCATTGATAATGATGGGTTCTTAATGATGATGGTTCTTTATTTGATGTGACAACCATAATGTCTTAGTACATGATTATCTAACATGGTTAAGGATATCAAGAAATGGATGCATGGATTCATAAGACAGTTTATGTTATTACAGTGATGTAAAGGTTATGCAATGGTTATGAAACTTACTGTCTTTGATCGTAATTTACTTGATGTAATAATGAATAGTATATCTACGGTTAATGATGATTTGTGGAGTTGTGAATTGATTAATTACTTGTGGTAATTGCATAAAAACTTCTAACTCCCTACTTTTACCTGCGAGGTTACCGGGGTATGTGACAAGGGACTAGCGAAGAAGAATTCATAGATGATTGACAAAGAATGGAATATCCTGGACAGAAAATCCATTGCCAAAATTAGTCAATATTTGGGAAAGAACACATTTTCTAACATCTTTGGAGAGAAGACAACAAAAGGAATACATTATCAGCTACATGATCTATATTATGAGAGTGCAACAACGAATAAAGTATTCTAGATGAAAAAGTTGTACAATCTCAAGATGAAGTGTTGGAGCATATGAAATAATTTAATATAATCACAAGTCAAGTTGCCTCTTTCAAAATTATTTTGGGTGATGATATTAAAGCCATCTTATTATTGAGCTCTATGTAGGATAGTTGGGAGAATTTGATAGTAGCTATCAATGCTTCAACACATGCAGGGATCATGAAGTTTGATAATGTCAATAGTAATTTAAAGAACGAGCAGTATTGTGGAAAACCAAGGAGGAGAAACTCTAGTCTTTGCTAATCGTGGAAGGAAAATTGAATGTGATAGACAGGAGAGTTCAAAATCAAGAGTTAGATCGAAATAAAGAACACAAGAAATCACTTGTTTTCTCTGTGGAATAACAATATACAAGAAAAAAATTGTTGGTTTTGGAAGAAGGAGAAAAAGGAACAAAATTCAATCAACACAAATAAAAAATCAAGTAGCACAAATGAAGGTGACACCATTGTTGTAGCTTCTAAAAGTAATATTTTATTTAATATTTCAGTTATATTTCTAGCAATAACATTAATTAGATACTTGACTCTGGAGCATCTCACCATGTGACCCCATGTAAAAATAATTTTGTTAGATATGAATAAGTTGATCATGGTAGAGTAAATTTAGGAAATAATCATTTTCTTAATATTAATAGAGTGGGAGATGTCTCAATCAAGACAAATGATGGACAAGGTATCTTGCTGAAATAGGTTAGTCATGTCACATAGATGTGTCTAGTTTTGATCTATATGGAATGATTGAATGCTTAAGGCTACTCCACAAACTTTGGGAAAGGTGGCTAAAAAATTACTAAAGGGACATGGTGCTAGCTAAATGATCCAAAATAGGAACTTTGTATACAATGAGGGAAAAAAAGACATATCAAGTACATCTATTGCTGCAAAAGAAGTAAACTGAGTGGAGTTATGAAATAAGTGCTTCAGCCACGTGAGTGAAAAGGGCCTAAAATTTCTTGCTGGTAAATATTTACTTCCATGTTTAAAATCGTATGAACTTGATCCTTGTCAAAATTTTAGTTTTGGTAGGGAAAGAAGGGTTTCTTTATTACAGGTGGCCATGAAAGAAAATAAATGTTTTAGAATTAATACACTTTGATGTGTCTAGGTCTTTGAATGTTAAGTATTTAGGATGAGCCTCATATTTAGTTACATACATAGACAATGCATCCAAAAGTATCATGTTGTTGTTGAAAGGGAGATTAATACATTTCTCAAGGGTTTGAGGATAGATAATGGTGGGGAGTATTACTCCAATGCACTCAAGAGTTATTGTAATAAGTTTGGCATTAAACATTAAAACATTGTTCCTAGTACTCCCAAAAAAAATGGTACTGCAAAAAGGACAAATCACCCTATTATGAAGAATGTGTGGAGTATGTTGTCAAATTCTAGACTGGAAAAAAAAAATTAGCAGAAACACTAAGGGCAACTTGCTATCTCATTAATAGCTCACTAACTACTATCCTAGATGGTGGTATTCATGAAGAAGTTTGGACCCATAGAAAGGTAAATTATTCTCACCTAAAAATTTATGGATGTGAAGCATTTATGCATATTCCCAAAGAGCATAGAAGCAAATTAGATGATAAATCAAGGAAATGTGTTTTTCTAGATATGTGGATGGTGAGTTTTGTTATTGTTTATGGAATCCAATTAATCACAAAATTGTTAGAAGAAAGAATATAATATTTAATGAAATTTAGATGTATAAGAGGCCTATAAGTAAAACATAGGTCAAGAAAATTGTTGACGGGTTTATAGAACCATAAGAAAATATCCCACCATGGGAAGAATCAAAGTAGAAAACTCAAAAACGAGATGGACAACGAGAAGAAGAAAACTTGCCACAACCATTACAAGAGATTCTAATGGAAAGCACACAACCAAAATTGGTTCATAGGTATACTAGGTCTCAAAATCCCTCACAAAGGAATCCACCCTGAAATTTATTTTTCTAATTGCTGAAGGTGAACCTAATTTTTTTTAGGAAGCTTGCAAAGTGGAAAGTAGCAAAAAGTGGCATAAAGCAATGGCGGAAGAAATAGAATCATTTTTGAAAAATAAAACTTGGGACTTAGTGAAGATTCCAAAAGGAAGAAATTCCCTACAAAATAAATGGGTATAGAGTATTAAACATGAGGGTGAGGAGAAGGAACGATAGAAATCAAGGCCAATGGTGAAGGGATTTGCACGAAAATAAGATACTAGATTTATAAAAAAATTTCACCTATTGTTAAAATGTCATCCATAAGAGTTATCCTTGGCCTTGTTGCTACTTTGGACTTGGAATGTGAACAATTATAAGTGAAGACAATTTTTCTTCATGGAGAATTGGAGGAAGAAATTTATATGGAACAACCAGAAGGATTCAAGGTAAAAGGTGAAGAGAATCATGTCTGAAAGTTGAAGAAGATCCTTTATGGGCTAAAACATGCACCTCGGTAATGGTATAAGAAATTCGATTCACTTATGTTGCAGCATGGCTTCAAAAGGATAGAGGTTGATCACTATGTATACATTGAGAGGTATGACCAAGAAAATTATATTATTATACTATTTATGTATGTGGATGATATGCTAATTGTTGGACTTGATAATAACATGACTAAGAAGTTTAACAAGGATTTGAACAGTCAATTTGCAATGAAAGATTTAGGTATAGTACAAAAAGTATTGGGCATGAATAGTATACATGACAGAAAGAACATAAAGATTTGGTTGTCACAAGAAAAATATATTGAAAAGGTTCAATATGAAGGACGCCAAACCAGTTGGAACACCCCTAGCATCACACTTCAAACGTAGTGTTGGTTTGTGCCCTTATGATGAGAACAAGAATGAAGAAATCAGTAAAATCCTTATGCTTCAGCTATTGATATCTTGATGTATGCCATGGCATGTACTCATGTAGATATTGCACATCTAGTGGGAGTAGTGAGTTGATTTCTTATAAGTCAAAACAAACAACATTAGTAAGCAATAAAGTGGATTGTGAGGTATCTTAAGTGTACTAGTAATTATTTTTTATGTTTCAATAATAATAATGTTGTTCTTGAAGGCATGGGAGCTTCAATAGGGGATCAATACCATACCACATCAATTCATATTAGGGGATATATATTGAGAAAAAAAATGACATCACATATTCGGGAATATATATGGGGATAATTAGTTTTTATATTGGCAAGTATAAAAAATGGAGCTCAACGTTAATGAAAAAATATAAAGGGGTATAAAAAATGTTAATGAAAAAATGGATACCTACAATATCTAATGAAAGTAGGAGTTTTTTAAATTGGGAAGGTGTATTAGGTTCGTATTGGTAGCATTTTAAATAATGTGATTTTTAGAGTTATTTTCCACTATTTAGTCAAATTAGGGGTATTGTTTAGTATATCGCAAAAACACGTGATATGTCAAAGGTTCATTAAGTGTAGCCCCTATGATTGAAGGCTACATAGATACAAACATGACTTGAGATGTTGATACTACAAAGTACACCACTAGTTATTTATGTACTTTTGTAGGCGCGGCAGTATCTTGGATATCTAGATTGCAAAAAATAATGACCCTCTCCACAAAAAAAGGTAAAATACATTGATTTTTAGGAGAGCTGAAAATAAAACAAGATAAATATTTATTTCATTGTGATAGTTGAAGTGTTATTCATTTAGTAAAAACCTAATCATATCATTCTAATAAAAATCACATTGATGTTAGATATCATTGGATCCACGATGGTTTCCTACAATTGGAGAAAATGCACACTACAAAAAAAATATAGTTGATGTGTTAACAAAGACTTTACCACGGGATAAACAAGAACTTTGTAGAACCTTGACTAGAGTAATGCAAACATGAAAAAAATGTATCTTGGGAAACTGTTAGTAGCCATAAGAGAAACAATGTCATAAAAATTCTCTCAAACTTCTATTTGGTCTCAAGTGGGAGATTGTTAGGTGTAAGACCAAATCAAGTCAAAGTTGTTAGTGCCCATGGTGTTCTGCAGTCATGGTATTGGGCCCACGGTATTGTAATGAAATATTTTTATATATAGGGGTGTGAGTAAAAAGGAATATATTAAACCCTTTTCCTGTGGTTTTTCCCTAAATTGGATTTTCCAAGTAAATATGGTGTTTTGTGTGTGTCTGAGAATTTTTTAAGTTAAATCTTGTTTACACTGTCTTGAAATTTTAATTTCTTTTGTTGTGTTTTATTAACATTATTTTTATTTTAAAAGGAGCACATGTCAACTCCATTTTGAGCAACACCAATGGAATCCCACATCACCTTCATACTGGGTTGTATAATGAGCCTATATTGGCTTAGTGCCTTTTAATCCTATTCATTGGATGAGAATAAAATAATATTCAATGGACAAGTTGAAAACACCAATCATTGACTTAGTACATGATGCTTAATATTTACCATCTAAAATATTAAGAGAAAATGAAAATCAATAAAACAAAAACTGAAGAAATGTTCCAGAACAATAACATGTCTACTTTAAAAATTACAGTTTCTAAATATATTTGAAAATCTTTAATAAAATAACATTCTATGGACAAGATGAAAATGCCAATCATTGACTTAGTACATGATACCTTTTTTCCCCTAATTTTAATCTCTGTGGTTGACTTATCCAGTCCATCAGATTTGAGGGGGAAATATATTTTGAAAAGGCCACCCTGGTCCATAAGTTGTTTGTTGTAAGAAGATGCCATCCTAGTTTTGCCGCCAAAGCTAAGGAGAAGTCTTCTAATTTCTTAATGCCCCATCCGCCCCATTTCTTGGGAAAAGTTAGGGCCTCCCACTTTACCCATGCGAAGATTCTTCCTGTTTGTTTTCCTTTCCAAAGGAATCTGCAGCATAAAGCCTGAATTCTGGATAGAATACCCCTAGGGATCCAAGCCAGTGACATCCAGTAAACCGGGGTGGCCTCCAGGACAACTTTAATGAGCGTAAGTCTGCCTGCCCTAGAAAGGTATTTGTGGTACCAAATGTTTAGTCTTTTCTCCATTTTGGAGATTAGCCAGGTCCAATCTACAATCTTGTACCCCAGAGGTTTCAGCTTGTAGCCCAGATATTTAAGACCATCCTCCAGCCTGAGAAGAGTGTATTGGAATCTTTGCAGCGCATAATGGATTTCATGGGGGGAACATCCAGTCTCTATGAGGGTCAACTTGTTGCAATTGACAATCATACCCATGGTTGTTTGGAATAATGCAATTGTGTTCCTCATGTGTGTTAAGTCTCCAATGCTTCCATTGAGGAAAAGAAGAACATCGTCCACAAATAATAGATGTGTCAAGATGCAATCATCTGTGATTTTTATTCCCTTTAGTCTGCCTCTTTTGAATTCTTCTTTAACCAGCCTGCTGAGACCTTCCATTATCAGTAGGAACAGCAAAGGGGATAGGGGGAACCCCTATCAAAGACCTCTTTCAAAATAAAAAAGGGGAAGTTGCCTCATTGATCAACCCAATGAAATGCATGTTAGTGATGTAGCTCATGATCCATTTTATGAAATCAAAGGGGAATCCTAGGTTGGTTAAGAGAATTCTAATATACAACGAGTTTGTGTAGAAATTCTCACTCTAGATCACCTCATAATGCAATGTACTAAAGCAAAATACTTGATCTACTTCTACTATCAAACTTTATGGAAGCTTAATCAATTTGAGAAAGATCAATTGGAACAAATATAATAGAGAAGAATAAATCATACACATGAAACACAGAAGAATATTCTATGGAAAGCCTCAGCTAAAAACCCTGATCTCTATATTATCATACAAGTGGAAATATGTTCAGATTACACAAAGCATCAGCTCGCAAGCTATCCTTCTCTCAGTACAATCCAACAATGCTGCTCATAGACAGTCAAAGGCTTCTCACAAACCTTCTCCTCTGCCTTCCAAGCCTCCTATTTCCTTGCGCAGTTTCTCCTTGGTCCTCTAGCAGCAACCTGTGTGATTCTCACCTCACACGCAACGTTGACCTCTGAAATAACTACGCAATCTTGAAGGAGATAATTCCTTCTACATGGATGAGTTTCTTATATAGGAAAATTTCTCCAACTGATAGTACACTATCCCTTCCTTTAATCTCAACTGGGTCTCTGTCTGAACTGACATGCATGAGTTGTTTATGAGAGAATATTCAGTTAACTGAAGTACACTAGTTGCATGCATGCATGCATTAACTGACTGAACTCACAATTAGTTCCTCCAACTATTTGGAACTAATTTAACTAGACTTAAATCAATTAACTAGGCTAACTAATTACAAATCAAAGTACAACTCATCTTGATCTCCTTTAATCAAGGGATAACTTCCTTAATTAATGGAGAAACGGTTGCGTGTCTACACATAGACCTCATGTTTGATTTCCTACAACTAATTAACTCAAGATGAATTAATTAATTATTTTACAAATAGCTGCTGAGATCAAATTCGAATTTTACTTCTCAATTTTAGTTCAGGGACTAACTAAAATTGGAATCTATCCCAAAATGATATTTATAAAACCATTATTTTTAGCACTTCCATTTTTCATTCCTTGTTGCTATGTCCAACACTGGTACCTGAAATGCTATTTATATCAATTGTATTTATAGAATTTCTATTTTTAGCATTTCTTGTTGCCATTTCCAACACTCCCTCTCAACAAGAAAGGCATTCAACTCGAACTCGATCCTGAACCTTTGGAATGTTCTGCATGCAACACCTCCCCCAAGTGTTATTGCTCCAGCAACTCTAGAAGAAAAAAAACTCCCAACTGACCTCCCTGTTGGGCTAGAAACATCCTCTGATGCTGAAGCTTCCTCTGAAACTGCCAAGTGCTCCTTCTATAACCTTTGAGCTGTTGCAACACTCCATGCATCTCACATCGTTACACACCTCTCTATGCCATCCTACACTAGTGCAACAATCCTATGCCTCTCATATTGTTACAGCTTGCTAGCTCTGCACTATCTTGGGATTTCTACACTGTAGCTCTCTCTTCCGCTCCATCCGCATCTGCCTCTACCCACTCACCCAGTCCTGCTACTCCTCTTCGGGGCTCCTGTAGCAAGGTCTAATCAAAGAGGTTGGGTACCTCAATGATCCAGCCCCCATGCCAACCTTCTTGGGACTATCACTCCACATCACCCCATCTCCAAACTGGAGGTATAGATGCATGTGATCCCTTTACCCAATTGGCTCAAAATTTCCCCTAACTAGAGGTCTCTACATGAGTGAATTCCACCACTCGATCTCCTATCGGCTTCTCTAGTTGTGGCTACTCCACAACCTCCTGAAGATGCTTCACCAATTGTGGCTCCTCCACAATTATCTGAGACTTCATCTGGTGCTTCATGTTGAGAGGTAATATACTATCCCTCTCAACCACTAAGTCTCCAATAGTTGCCTTGCTCCTCAAGGCTTTGCATGCATATTGAACCTCAAGAGCATACAAGTTCTTGACTCGTGAACCGATCTACTTCACCTATCTTGTGGTGACATTTCTAAGGAAAACCTTTCCCTTACTGAAGACTACATCATAGCCTTTGTCTTCCAGCATTGCGATCAATACCAAGTTTTTCTTTAGTCCTGGCACATACTTCACGTCTTTGAAGGTAATGCAAGCTCCATGCTCCCTCTGAAAAACAATTGTGCCTACTCCTGAGTAGCCAGAGTAGGGTCTTCTTCTAACCAAAGAGGATTAGGGTTGGAATGATTGCTTAGAATAATAGCTTGGTTGCTTGAAGTTCGAGCATTAAAGTCACCTATTAAAAGGATATTACCTTCATTCCTTAGGCTAGAAATATCATTTTCTAAACCATTGTAAGGACTATTTTTCTCTAGATTCTTCTTCTTATATAAGTTAGAATTGATGGGGGGAAACAACATATTCCTATGTAGGTCTTTTTATTATTAATGTTAGTGATCTCTATCCAACTATATTGGTTGTAAGGGTCATTTTTATAAATCTAGCATAGGGGGAGATGTTCTTCTTAATGTAACAAGTTATTCCCCCAATGCCTCTATGGGAGGATCGCTTGTTCCATGTAGACCATAGCAAAAAGCCATCTATGTTAGGAACCTTAGATTCTTCATGCTCGCAAGTTTCAACAAGAAAAATAATATCAACATCATTTGAGATCCAACTTAGTTTGGGGCCTTTGTTCCATGGAAAACCCCGACAGTTCCAAGAAAGAGTCTGGAGCATGTTGAATTGCTATTTAGTACTATATTTTTGGTTTCTATGTCGAATAAAGGCTTTTCTATTTCTGATTATTGCCCATTTTCCTTTCTTCCTAGCTTCTTTTACCTTTTGAACCTCCTTTCTTAATTTTGCTTGATCTTCTGGAATGATATCTTCATTTATAAATATCCGCGTTCCTTTTAGACTTGAGGTTTTACTAAGTATGTCATACTTATGATCAATAGAGCTTTCCTTTATTCGGATCAGTCTTCCTTTATTCTCAGTTAATTTCCCCAACCTTGTTGCTTTTGTGAGACATGTTGTTTCAATTTGTAATAT
Source organism: Pinus tabuliformis (assembly GCA_031772625.1). Lineage (NCBI taxonomy): Eukaryota > Viridiplantae > Streptophyta > Pinopsida > Pinales > Pinaceae > Pinus > Pinus tabuliformis. Next base: position 1,426,588,964 of record CM062816.1, read on the forward strand.
ATTATGTAATTCTGTCTGGGCTATGACTAAAGTATCCTCATCTACCTCCTCTTTTAAACCGGACATTATAAGGTTCAAGGCCCTTTTGTTACGCTGACAGTATAATTCTATTAATTTTTTCATTTCATCTTTAATTGGTTTGATATCTAATTTATCTACCACATTATTTAGGGTGAGGAAGCTATTAACGTTTTCTTCTAGTTCTTTAATCATGTCCTTCATTTTAAGACTTTCTAAAGTATAGACATCTCCTTGCTGGGAAGTTTGGTTAGTATCTTTGTTTTTTTTCTCTATAACCTGCAACCTAGTCTCCATTGCCACCATTTTATTTTCCAATAGTTCTATTTTGTTTTCTATTTGCTTTTGGATCGTGTCTTCAAGAGATGCAAGTTTATTTTCCAACATGGCTTCTAACTATTTTTTTAGCTTGACTTCTCTTTCTTCTCTATGATTCTCTAAAGACTCTATATACTCATAAAGGCCTTATAGAGTAACTATGCTAAGTCTGCCTTTGGTAATGTTTGGTAGCTGTGGTGAAATATTCATACTTGAAAATATATGAGCAAATATGTATTAGAAAAGGATAAGGAATGTGTGCACCTGATATCAGCAAACCTAACTGTAGATTGCACTTGCCTCGGATTAGATTGACCATAGATCCAAAGGTAAAAACTGACGAGTTTCTTTTGTGTCCAGGGCTGTCTTGAAGGATGACTAGTCAGACAAGCATGCCAAGAGACATTCCACTATAGAAATCCACCAGATGTAAACCAAAAGAGAAAGGGCATGTTCCAAGAGTGGGCTTCAGGATTGATAACTCAGGCCTGTAATGTTCCAATCAAATGATATCAGACGAGACGATGTACTGTTGCTTCACAGGTCACAAGTGAATAGTGCACAAAGGTCGGCTCAATTAGATGTACAAACAATAGGTGTAAATGTGTATATATGGTCAAGGAGACTGCTACAACTATACCACTTCTTCGCTGGTCATGGAGGTAACTCAAGCCTTAGAGTTATCACCTGTTTATATATCCACATTGTTTATATATCCGCACTGTTTATATATGAACCATAGAAGCTTCACACAATTCATATATGAACCACAGAAGAGTAATGATGTGACCACTGAGTTCAGAAGAGGAAAGATCCGAACTATTTATATATCTGCACTATTTATATATGAACTGCAGAAGATTCACACTGTTTATATATGAACCGTAGAAGACTAATGATGCGACTACCAAGTTCAGAAGAGAAAAGATCCGAACTGTTTATATATCCGCATTGTTTATATATGAACTGCCAAGTTCAGAAGAGAAAAGATCTGAATTGTTTATATATCCACATTGTTTATATATGAATCATGGAAGAGTAATGATGCGACCGCCAAGTTCAAAAGGGAAAAGATCCAAACTGTTTATATATCTGCACTGTTTATATGTGAACCAAGCTAAGATCATGCCAGCACATCTTGCTTCCTCTAAATAACCTTCAAGGTTGTCGATGTAAATGCTAAATAGGGTAGGGGAGAGGGGGAAACCTTGTTTAACTCTAATATTACATTTAATATCTTTCAACCACCCCTCATTGCTTTTTAGCTTAGCAATTACATTCTCCTATAACCTTATAGCAGCAACTCTCAACTCGAAATGAATCTTTAGCTCTTCTAATCTATTCCAAAGATATATATATATATATATATATATATATATATATATATATATATATATATAATTTTATTTGCAAATTGATTTAACAATGGAGTAAAGACAACTATAAACAAGTACTTATTACAATGAAATAAAAATAAGAAAAGAAAAGTATATAATGATAAATAAGATAAATATTATATAAAAAAGGAAAAGGAAAATCACTTATTAATTTTATTTAAATTTATTTATAATAATTTTTTTAATGATTAATAATATTTATTTTTATAACTAATATTTTTCAATAAATATTCTTTTTTCAAGAAAAATATTAATTTATATTTATAATTGATAAAAATTGTTACATAGTATATATGTAGAACATTCAGTTGGTCCAATGCTCTCGAAATGTTTTATCTTACTATAACTTAGACGTCATAAAAATCCTCTTTCCAAATCTTACTAAGGTTAAGAAATTTAGAATCTACTATTTAATAGTTCAATATCAATATCATTTGAAAGGACAAGAAAGTCCAAAATCTACCCAAAAAAAAGGAAATTATATGAAAAATGTCCAAAACTAATAGAAGTTTGTGCATATAAGACGAGCATATGATCATAAATACAAAGAAATATAGCGATTGGCTATATTTAATCAGACCTAACAGTCAAAATGAATTTTTCTTGGTTTCATTTTTTAACTTCCAAGGCCAAGCATGTGCCTTGGTCCAAATCGAATCCAATTATTGAGAAGTGGTGAGCTTCCTAAATCATGTGCCTTAAAATATGATCAAAGGTAATAAGAGGGAAAAAAATTTAGTTTTTCATTGATCTTTTCAAAAATAGGAAGTAAGGAAAAGTTTGTGATGGTTGTTATTCTTTTCATATAGTTTATAAAATTTTGGGCTGCCATAGATGTGGAGAGAAATAAATCCACATTTCTATGTTAGGAGAAGCATGGGATGTAGGGTGAAGAGTTGTACATAATTGTTTGTAGCATGATCTATGTTGTAAGAAAATGAGAGAAAATTAGAGGAAGAGATATGTAGTATTCCCCCACTGCTCCTAGAGGGGGGATGATGCCCTCAGAAAATCCATTAAAAAATTCCCAAGAAAAGTTAGTTTGAATTTCAAATTAGTAAGGACACTTTGCATATCCATTTGAGGAAGATAGAGAAAAGGAAAACACAATAGGTAGATTGGTCATGAACACCTTTGTTGAATTTGGAGGCTAGTTTTCAAAACTCGAAGCTTTCTGCTCCAACTAAATACCCTAGAAAATGCATAAGGGGAGCGCTTTTAAGTTGTCTAAAAGGCTATGGCAAAACTAGGATTGAAGGCAACTTCTAATATTCTCTACTTTCAAGGTAGTAAATAGATTCCCAAATTTCCTAATGTTACCCCATACTTCTCAAGGAAAAGGATAAATGATGAGGAGGTGAGAGATCAATTCTGCATCCATCGAACAAAGGGAAGAGGTACTTGGTCTCTGAAATGACAACTTTTCAATAATGCCCCACGTGGAAACTTTATTCCAAAGCATTAACCACATGGGTAGCTTTTATTTTAGAGGGAAACATAGTTTCCATAATTTTTTCCCTACCATGGGGGATTTTCTGGCTTTGAAGCAAGGAGAGGTAACACACTCTTAGAGCATATGATCCAGTTAGAATAAGGGCCTAGATCAATCGGTCTTCTAAGTGTGAGAGAGCAACACTAGAGAATTTGAGATCTCACATTTATTGATCAAAGGTCACTACACCTTCCCCTTCTAAGTCGAGGTCATTTGAGGATGTCCAAGAGCAGGAATAGAGAGGAGATTGAGGATGGGAGACATGATTGAGAGTGGAGTATTCTACTTCTAATAGATGTTGTATGAGTGGCTCAGGAAAATAGAACCAATGTTGGGTACCAAGCTATAATTCCTTAACTATAAGGACAAATGTTCCCTACCTAATTTTCCAGCATAGATGAGTTCAAATGACTAAGAAAGTCTTCAATATTCCTTTCTAATCAACAGAGGAAATTTTGTCATATTTTTGAGGATTTTTTATCCATTCAAGAGTAGACAAGGGCCTTCTATAATTTGTTTACATCACATGGGACCAAATACCTTCTCCTTAAATAACTTTTTGCATGCCTTTAGCCACTAGAGCCTTCACAATCCTAGGCAAACATTGAATTCCTATCCATCATGATATTTTGGATAAGTAATTGAGTGTCAAACTTTTAGGGAAAGTTTTCTTTTTTTAATCCTTTCATAGCCAAAAAAAGTGAAAGGACAATTATTTTATCCTCTGAAACATACCCAAAGAAATCCATGCCATGGAGGCCTCATAAACAAGGATGTACTCAACTACCGACTTGTAGATAACTAGGCACCGTGCTCTAGATAACCATCTATTTTTCTAAATTATTATTCCTTTTTCAATTTTCTCCAATAACCAAGACGAGTGTGAGATTTTAGAGTTGCACGGCTTCAGAATAAATAAAAAATATCTAAACCATGATTAATTCCAAATACTTAGGAGGATAAATTTCCTTCTTATATTTATCTTTATTTATCTCCATAGATTCTCTAGCCTATAATAAATGAATTTTTATAGTTTACTTATAGTTATGTAGCTTGTCTCTATGTGTCCAAAATGTCTATGAGGGTTCAGAGATGAAGAAGAAACCATCAATGAAAATAAGGACATCATCGGGGAATAGAAATGAGTGAGGGAAAATTCTAACCCATTTAAGTCTTTCCCTTTAAACTACATCAGATATGAGACTGCTTAATTCATCCACAACTAAGAGAAAAAATAAGAGGAGAGAGGGGAAACCCTATGTTTCGCCTCTGTTTCCACGAAAAGAAGGCAAAAGTAAATCCATTGATCATAATAGAAATGGAGGTTGAGCTAACATAGTTCATAACCCAGGTCACAAAAGTATGACTTAAGCCCAAGTGAATAAGAAGAAGTTTGAGGTATAACCAACTCTCCCACTCAAAATCTTTTGAGAGATCTACCTTGTAGATAAAGGATTTTCTTCGATTTGTATTAATAGATTAGATTCCTTCCTCAACAAGCCCAAATGCTTCATGGATTTTCTTATTTGACAAAAACTGAAATTGTTCAAAGGAGATGTTTATAAAACGAATATCTTTTAATCTAATGGCTATGAGGTTGTAAATGATATTGTAAAAGGAGTTACAAAAGGATATATTTTTGAGCTAATCAAAGTATTGCACATGATCTCTTTTAGGAATTACTAAGATGAAGGTAGAGTTGAAGGGGGCCATGATCAAACTAGAGGTTCAAGAGTATTCAATGATAAAGAGAATATCTTCACCTAGGAAGTTCATACAACTCATGTAAAATTCAATTGGGAGACCATCCAACCTAGGAACATTGACTTTGTGGAAAATATGGAGAAGTATCTTAGGTTATTGTTTGAATACCTATTCCATTAACGTATCACTCCCCTATTGATCCACAAAACTAGGAAAAGGCCTTGTTGCTACTAAAATTTGTTGAATGGTATCTTAGTTGTCTTGGTAAAAAATGTTTTCGAAGTACAAGCAACCATCAATTGTGTTATGAGAGAAAGATACGGCTAAGTACCCATTAATGCTTTTGCTTCCCCAAGTTGTATTAATATATATTTTGTGATTTGCAATTCTATGGAAGTGTTTTGTCTTTTCATATGTAGCTTGTAGCCAAAATTCACGACTCTTCATCGCCCGTTCTTTCCCTCTACTGAAGATGATTTTCCTTCTAGTCCTTTCAAGATTTGTTATTCTCTATTTTAGGTTCTCTGGCACAACTTTGGAGGTTCCCCATTCTAATAGCGAAAGAAATTGGGATTCAATGCTTGAGAGGGATTTAGAAGCTACTTTTTTTATTTATTTATCACATTTGATGATGATACCCTTAAGATAAATATATGAAATGTGTCTTAAGATAAACAAGCCATTCTATATACATAATCATTCTCATCACACGCTAATTTAAAAAGCTAATTAGTTAGAAAAATCTCTCAAATCCAATTAGATCTAAACATTACCTAAAAACTAAAAACAAACTCTCTTAAAAGTGAACTAACTCTATATAATATTGTCTCCACATGCACATATAAATATTATTTATAAATTTTATTATAAAACTCACATTAAAACAAAATAAAATTGTGTAAATGAATATATATTTTTATCACTCAATTTTTAATAAATAAATATTATGTGAAATAAAATTATATAATATTATATCAAATATACAAAATTTTGTTGATTATATTTTTATGATATTTTAACATACATTTATATATAAATTTAATCATAAATAAATTTATTTTAAATTCCTTTGATGAAAAACAACGATCTTTTAATTGAATTTTTATTTTTTATTATGTTATATTGTATTTGGTTAATCTATATTAGAGTAAGAAAACATGCTGATGTTATTTATGTAAGGAATGAAATTGGTTAATCAAATCGTTACGTGAAATTCTATTATATATTTCTTATTATAAATATATAATATATATTTTAAAATTTTATATAAATAAAAAAACAATTTTATTATTATACGTATTATTATTATTTTTTAAATTTTTTTAAATGATTAGTGAGCTTAATTAGGATGGTCAGTCACTCCTACTTTTAATATGGCTATAAATTATATGTAAAATAATATAAATGGAGATGCAATTTTATTATTCAAACAACGATGCATAGTTTTATTTTTTTATTTTTTAATAATCAATAATAATAAATATAATCTTAGATATCATTTTTTGGGATTCAACTGCGTTAAGTAAGTCATTCAAACGAATGACCATTTCCATGAGAGGTAGTCGTAACTGACTAATTTCTCATGATTTTTTTGAATAGTTCACTTAGCACTCATTGCATCGGGTGATGCTCACAGGGGTGAAGAAGTGGGATTGAAACTAGTGAAATGTGGAGAACGAATCGCATAGCATCAATCATCACTTCCGGGGCTTGCACCCGGTAACCAGGACTTCCCAGGAGGTCACCCATCCCAGAACTCCTCTGGCTCAAGCGCGCTTAACTGTGGAGTTTTTCCCACAATCAAGCCCACTTAGCTTGCTACCCCATTTGCAAAACCTTAGCAAGTATTGTGCCTCATGAACCATTCAAGTAGAGATCCCTTGACTCTTTTTGAATTTAAGTATGGGGGATTTACGCAGTGCATTATATTAGATATCATTTTTTGGGATTCAACTGCGTTAAGTAAGTCATTCAAACGTATGACCATTTCCATGAGAGGTAGTCGTAACTGACTAATTTCTCATGATTTTTTTGAATAGTTCACTTAGCACTCATTGCATCGGGTGATGCTCACAGGGGATGCACTGCGTAAATCCCCCATACTTAAATATAATCTTGTTAAATATAAAATTATATTTTTTAAACTAATTTCGTGTTATTTTTTAATTTTAAAAAAGGTTTTGAGCTACTAAAAGAGAAATTTGTAACAGGTTGGAAGAGCAAAAATTTCCATTTCCTTTCAAAATTGTTAAGATAAAAGTATACACATTTTATCACCGAGTCTTGTTATGATAGGGTTATACAGATATGTTATTACCGAGTTTAAAAAGGAAAAATTAGAAAAAATCAATTATTAATATAAAAGTTAAATAAAGTTATTTTTATTCACCCACCACTTTTAAAATATGCATTAATAGGTAAAGAATGGTTTAGAAAAATCAAATTAGATTTAACATGACACTGGGTGATATAGTCGTCATTCTCCTTTATCTAGTTGGAACAAAATCATGGAGAAAAGATAACTTCATACAAACATCTCAAAATTTATCTTCCTCGGAGGCTTAATCAAAATTGCAACCTTATAATTTTATTCGTGTTCATTGGTAATCAATATAAAGCTTGAATATCTTAAAGTTATTGTTAGGCTACCTGACAGAGATGGCAAAGTAAGGAAGTGGAGGATGGGTCAACTCCATGTCGATATGTTAATTGATTGGTAATGAATATAAAATTAAGAACATATTAAATCATTGTTATCAGACCAGACAATGCAAACTATAGATGACAAGCAACTAGAGGTCACCTCTAGTCCCTGTAAACTGAATTTTAAAATCTGAGGAAGCATTTCTCTGAAGCGATAGTCACAATAATTTGGCACTATTATTCCGGCCAACGTTTCCAAAGTTTAACTTGCATTTCCAATACATAAATAGATTAAATGTTTAAATCGCATTTTGGTATGTATTAATAGATAAATAGATTAAATGTTTAAATATGTATTAATGGGTTTTACTTTGATGGTGTAAATTATAACTTAAAATTCCTAATAAAATAATAAAAAAATACATTGAAAAGAGTTGAAGTGTTGAATAAATCTCTATTCAAGTTTCTGTTATCCATAATGAATTAAGCAAAGTTTTTTGATAGAAATCACATAATAAAAAATTTTGGCCACGGCGAACCAACAATTGTGGTTCATCATCAAGATGACCATGGCATAGGCTTAAATATAGAGCAATGTCGAGACATAATTTCAAGTAAAGGCTATATTTGAACAATAATATTAAAATTATAATATTAATTTACTAATATATTAAAAACAAATATTATTAAGTAACGACTAGTTTTTGAAAATTAATATTTAAATAATGATGTTAGTTTATTAATTTATTAAAAGCAAATATTAATAGATAACCGCTATCTTAAACAGCTAGTTTTTGAGAAATAATATATATATATATATATATATATATGTATATATATATATATATATATATCAAAGTCAAAGTAAAATGGGGAGTGAAGACCCTAATCGAGAGAAGATCATTTGATAAATAAAATAATTAATGGAATATATATATATATATATCCAAAGAAAAATAATCAACAAATAAAACAGGGTCAAAAATAAATATGGGGCTTATGCTCATTAAACAAATAACAAAAATACTAAAAAGAATTAAGAACTAATAGGATAATAAAATACATAAAAGCATGAAGGATCAAGAAAATAAACTTTAATGAAGAATAAATTAACAACAAATATTATAAAAAGGATGCCAATACCTACATAGATAAAAATATTTTTTTCAATTGATTTATATAATATAAAGCCGGTTTTTTGGGCCAAACATTATAATATATGTATAATTGATAATTGGTTTATATAATATATAAGTATTTATTTTTGAGTTATTGATGTTAATATACTTTCATCATCATCATCATAGTCATCATCATTATCATTTCTATATAAAAAATTAATACTAAAATATATTAATTAAGATAGATATTTAAACAGTTTATTTAAATTCTATATTAAAATATTTTTTAACATATTATATAACTTATCTATACTCAAAAGTGAAAATTTCAATTTTTTTATTCAATTATTTTATTGGGCTTTCAATGTTATATGAAATTGTTACTTGATATACATATCTATTGAAAGTGAGAAATATATATTTACCACATTTTATTATTATTTTAAAAGAAACATATACTAACTCTATATTGAATATAAATAAAATTATACATCTATACTCAAAAGTAAAAATTTCAATTTTTTTTATTTAATTATTTTATTTCTCTTTCAATTTTATATAAAATTGTTACTTGATATACACATCTACATATTTTATTTATAGTTGAAAATAAAATAAAATAAATATATTTACCACAATTTATTTTTATTTAAAAAAACGTGTTATCTCTATATTAAATATAAATAAAATCATACATCTTTCAGATTGACACTGTAGAATATGATTTAAGCCCAAAAAGAAATTCAATAAAAGTTTGTGTCAAATTTTCAAAATATTATACCAAAATATAAACTGTCACCTGAGTTCCCGTAAAGGCCGTATAGAAACATTTAACTTTCAAAAACTGCTATAATCCAATTTAGTCCCTAAACTTCACCCTACAACAACAAAAGAAGGCCTTTCAATTTGAAATCGTGGTATTTCGTTGATATTCCTCGATAACTTATATTCCCTTGTTCGCCTCGAAGCGTATGTTTCGGATTACAGAGGAGAGAAACCCTATTGCACTGAAAAGATAGCTTGAACACTGAAAAACTGTTCCGTTGAAATGGCCGAAAGAAGAAATGGAAGGGAATCCGAAGCCGAGTTTATAAAGAAATATAGAATTTAACCTAACACGTTTCAAACATACTGAAAGCCAGTAAGGATAGAATTGTTTTCTAAGATTCGTCTCGGGTTTAACAGCTAAACCCTACCAAATTTTGTATCATGGGTCCACTGCCACAGATGAGATCCATTGCACCTGAAGCACGGGCTGTGCGTATGTACAAGTCGTATTTAATTATCTGTGGAATGTTTAAGGGCACACGCGTAGCTTCTTACTCACACGTTTAACTTTAAACATACTTGGAAGTGTTAAATCTAATTTTTTTAGGGACGCCCATATTTGGAAGTGTTGAGAATTTCTAAATTTTCATGGTCATCCTCCTGGAGTTGGGTTCAGTGGTCACCCTCTTGAAGTTAAGTTGAATCGGAGTTAAGATGGAATTAATTCAGTATACTGGCATTTTATAATGTATTTTATAATAGAATGGATTTTAAGAGTTGAATGTTTGTTTTCTGTACTCTTATATTCCATAATGGATTTCAAAAATTACATGCTTGCTTTATCTATGAGTCATAGTTGACAATTAAAGAATTTATTATAATTTATTATTGTGGATATTGTGGTTTTTGTCGGTACGATTTTGGATTGCCATAACTCTTGATTTTAACTGTGTCATAATAACATTATTTTTCATCAAAGTTTTCATTTATTTATTAATATAGATTCATCATAATCACAAATAGTTTTCATTTATTATTTATTAATATAGAAACATTAAATTTATTGATATGCAAACCATTTTTAGATCGCAATATGAAAATCTGTTTGTATCTACATACTTTTCTATTATTGCTTCTAGATGAATTCTCTCTTGTAAAACATTATGTAATATAATGCTATGCTTTGTCCACTCAGTCAAATGTTTAAAATAGAATAAAAATAACATTAAAATTAAAAAGTAATAGTTATTAAGATAAGTTAGTCATTCTATGGAACTATTGATGGTGGTTCTTATGTATTTGTCCATAGTGTTTGCTATGATGAAGCATAAAGGATTGAGGAAATCCATTATGGAATGCAAGATTACCACATTAGATGCATCTTGGTATTTTCTATGAAGAAGGAAATCCATTATGGAATGCAAGAGTACTAGGTTAGATCCATCTTAACTCTGGACTCATCCTCGGTTGGAAGATGCATATTCTTGGTTGGTTGATACATTTCTAAATGTATGTAATATTATTTGACCTTACATAGTGAATTATTTTATTTATGACCAACAATATTTTTATTACTAATAATACTTTTTGAATGCCACATATCAAATTTATATTTGAAATTAAACCACCATAGATCCATCTTAGTTCTTGATGTACCAAGTGTCAAGAGTTATCAAATCTCTCAAGATGCAAACCTCTTGTTTAGTGCAAAACTTTAGGAAAGGTTTCCCCTTCGAAAGATTTTATTCCTCATGGCTTTTGATAGATCTAGAGTGAAGATGGATCTATGTTAGTTTTCAACAATGCACTAATAAAATATTTTAACTATAATAAATTTAAGTTTTACTTATTTTATATAATATATAGAATTATTTTTGTCATTAGTACTTTTTTAAATGTTAAATGCCAACTCCATATTATGGAAGAATTGTTGGAGAGCACATTAGTCACTGTCACTCAAGTTAGCAATTATTCTCTAGGAAAAATTGCATACAATGCTAATTTAATAGTGGTCAATAGGAAAATATAATCGTACCGTCCTTCTTTGGGAGGAACTAATAAATAGTGCATAAATTAATTGCTTGCTTAGGCTCAAGGAATTGCATAAATTTGTATGGGTAGTAACCACTAGCAAGTCTACATATTTTGAATTTTACTCCTAAATAAGTGTTGAGAAAAACAAAAATAATGGTGGGAAATAACTACTGGTAAGTATATTTATTTACATTTTATTCTAGTATATTTTGTATGTGAAGACCTACTTAAATTATGATGGGAAGTAAGTGATGGTAGCTAGTCTCAAGGATTTTATTTTTGGATAGTTTTCCTGCAAAGTTTAACGATAAAAAATCTAGACAAATACTTAAAAATCATGCATGAATGTAGCAACCATGTCTATGCATTATGAAAGAAAATATGTGAGGGGGTTATATAGATAGCATTATATTATGTGAAGAATGCAATAAGTTATGTTCTAATCAAATGTTTGAAAAATAATGCTTTTAATAATATTGGAAAATAAGTATTTATTTTTCAAAGTTAAACATTTTAAGTTGTGTTGGTTAATGATAAACTAATATTGATCAATATGCAAATGGATTAGTAGAACCATGCCTCTACATGGACTAATAAGATTCTCTCTCTTACTTTTTTTTGTTTTTAATATATTTTTGTTTGAAATGTTACACCTCAGTTCAACATAAAATGAATTACTTTTGTTTCAAATGTTACATGTCTGTTCAACATAAAATGAATTACACATCATGTACTATCAACAACATTATTTATACATCTCATTTGTTAACTCCATATTAGTTACTCTAGGAATTACACATCTTTTTCATACTAAAAATTAAATTGTTTTTTAGTTTTCAATTACTTCATCTTTTTAAATAAATTTTAATGTCAAGTTAAGATTGAATTGAAGTATTTTATTGATGTTTGAAATAGTTTTTTTTATTTTATTAATATTTCTTTTATTTAATAATATAAATATTATTTTATTATTTTTAAATATAATGTTATATGACAACATCTTTCTTATACTAGATTGTAAAGTACATCTCAATAACATTATAAATATTTTTTCCCGAAGGTGGCAAAACCTATCAAACTCAGGTGTCAAACCAATAGTGAGGACAACCATTTCTGGCTGCTATCCACGAATATCGGTTTGACTCATCACCGTTATCAACATTATAAATATTTTATTAGTAAAAATATAATTTATTTTATTTAAAATAATAATATTTAGGTTAATATAGGTACCCAAACCTAAGTTCCTTATTTTGATTTTTCAATTTGAAAGCGCGTTATTTCGTTGATATTCCTCGATAATACTGTACGGTATTATATTCCCTTGTTAGCCTCAATGCTTCGGATTACAAAAGAGAGAAACCCTATTGCGCTGAAAAGACGGCTTGAAGACTGAAAACATGTTCTGTTGAAATGGCCAAAAGTAGAAATGGAAGGGAATCCGAAGCCGAGTTTATAAAGAAATATATAATTTAACCTAACATGTTTCAAGAAGTTGATGTGTTAAACACATTGAAAGCCAGTAAGGATAGAATTGTTTTGTAAGAATCTTCTCGGGTTTAACAGCTAAACCCTACCAAATTTTGTATTATGAGATACATTGCACCTAAAAACTGTGCGTATGTACAAGGGGTATTTAGTTATCTGGGGAATGTTTAAGGGCTGTCGCGGCTTCTTATTCATACCCTTAAATAGATTTGGAAGTGTTGAAAGAGTGTTAAATCTAATGGTTCATGGTTGCTTATATTTGAAATTTTTATATTTTTATAGTTTTTTTCCTCAAGTTGAGTCTAGAATTAAGATGAATAGTCTAGAATTAAGATCGATCTAATCTGGTACTCTTGCACTTTATAATGGAGCATTTTATAATGGATTTCAAAAATTCAATGTTTGTTTCTCCTATTCTTACATTCCATAATGGGTTTCAAAAATTCCATGTTTGTTCCCTCTTTGAGTCATAGTTGACAATTAAAGAGCTGGTAGTACTTCCTCTCAGTAATAGTTAAATTTAATAAAGTTTGGGTTTATCATAATCTATTAGTGTCTATATTGTGGTTTTTGTTGGTACAATTTTGGATTGCCATAATTCTTGATTTTAACTTTGTCATAATAATGTTATTTTTCATCAAAGTTTTCATTTATCGTAATCAGAATTTCTTTTCATTTATTAGTTATTAATGTAGATTCATCTTAATCGCAGGTCTAGGAAGTACCAAGAAGCATTAAATTTATTGATATGCAAACCATTTTTAGTTTGCTATACTTGAAAATAGGTTTATATCTATGTGCTTTTCTATTATTGCTACCAAAGGAGTTCTATGTTGTAAAACACTATGTAATGTAATGCTTTGTTGACTCAGTAAAATGTTCCAAATAGAATTAAAATAACATTAAAATTAAAAACTAATTGTTATTAAGATAAGTTAGTCATTCAATGGAACTATTGCTCATGGTTTACAAGCTCATGTATTTGTCTATGGTATTTGTTACAATGAAGCATATTTAAAGGTTTGAGGAAATCCATTACGGAATGCAAGAGTACTAGGCTACGATGAAACATATTTAAAGGTTTGAGGAAATCCATTATGGAATGCAAGAGTACTAGGGTACATCCATCTTAACTCTGGACTCGATCCTCTCAGCCCTTGAAAATGTAGATTCTTGGGTGGTTGATATATTTTTAAATGTATGTCAATATTATTAAACCTTACATAGTGAAATATTTTATTTTTAAATGTATTTCAATATTATTCAACCTTACATAGTGAAATGCTTTTTTTTATAACTCACACTGAGTATTTTTATTACTAACAATATTTTTTGAATGCCACATATCAAAATTTATATTTAAAATTAAACCATCATAGATCCATCACAGTTCTAGATCTACCAAGTTCCGAAAGGGATCAAATCTCTCAAGATGCGAACCTCTTTTTCAGTGCAAAACTTCTGGAAAGGTTTGTGCATCAAGAGATTTGATTCCCCATGGATCTTGGTAGATCTGGAGTGAAGATGGATCTATGTTAGTTTTGAACAATGCACTAATAGAATATTTTAATTATAAGAAATTTAAGCTTTACTTCTTTTAGATAATATATAGAAATAGTTTTGTTATTAATAATTTTTAAAATGTTGCATTTTCTGTGTATGTGTACAGATATACACATTGATATTTTTTTTCGTTATTAGTAGTTTTAAAAATGTTAAATGCCACTCCATATCATGGAAAAATTGTTGGAGGGAAGCTTAGTCCTTGTCCGTAAGTTAGGAATTATGCTCTAGAAAAAATGCATACAATGCTAAATTAATAGTGGTCAATAGAAAAATAGAATCCTACAATCATTTTTTAGGAGGAAATAATAAATAGAGATGCAAAGTGTATAGGCTAAAGGACTTGGAGACATTTCTTTATTTTGGAGGAACTAATACATAAATATGTGAAGTGCATAAAAGTGCTTGCCGAGGCTCAAGGACTTGCATAAATTTCGTTGGTAGTAACAACTAGAAGTCTACATATTTAGAATTTTACTCCTAATTAACTCTTTAAAAAACATAAATAATTGTGGGAAATAACTATTGGTAAGTATATATATATTTACATTTATTTCCTCTATATTTTTTATGCAAAAACTTAGTTAAATTGTGTTGGGAAGTAAGTGACATTAGATATTTTCATGCATGAATATCACAACCATATGCATGCATTATGACATCAAATATGTGAGAGAGTTATCTACATAATATTATATTGTGCAAATAATGCGATAAATTATGGTTAATCAAGTGTTTGAAAAATAGTGCTTTTAATAATATTGAAAAAAATTATTTATTTTTCAAGGTTAAACATTTTAAGTTGCATTGGTCAATGATAACCTAACACTGACCAATATATGAAAATTGATTACTAGAGGCATGCATCAACATGGACTAATAAGAACAATCTCTCTCTCTCTCTCTCTATATATATATATATAAGAACAATCTCTCTCTCTCTCTCTCTCTCTCTCTCTCTCTCTCTCTCTATATATATATATATATCTATATATATATATATATAGATATATAAAATCCACATTAAAATTTATTCTTGATATAAATTTGATATAAAATTATGTTATTTATAAGTGATAACAAAATACTTATTTTTTTGTTCTTAATATATTTTGTTTTCAAATATTACATGCCAGTTCAACATAAAATGAATTAAACATCACACTTAGAGTGCTTCCTAGGGCTTCTACACCATACTCAAATGGGTTCTTGTTGTGGGATGATAAACCACTTGTTCAATGATTGACATAGTTGATAAACCACATAGGGTGCTTATTGGGGGTTGATAAATCACTCCTAGAGGTCTTGGCCTAATTGATAAACCACCCATTACTGTGAATTTTGTTTTTTTTTACTAGCCAACAAACCACTAATTGTCAGATATATTTCCTATCCTTTGTATTGAAGATGGCTTCCTGTTAAGGCCGTTGAAAGGTAAATTCTCATTAGATTATGGATTTGGCTCGTGGGTGACAGTTGTTAGATATTATGGCTACAGTAGGTTTATGGTTGAGTTGAATTCGAAGTCCCACATTCAATTTAGCCTTCGTCTCTATTGTAATGGCATATATTAGCTTAGAGCAATGAAGCTAAAGAATTCCTTGTGAAATTTAGTACACGTGTTTGAATCATGTTGCATTGTTGAGTGATGTTGGAGCATGTGTGTTTTCGTTGAAATTATTGAATTTCCTATTGTTCTTGTGATCAATTTGTGACATACATCTATGATTTAAATTCCTAAATCTTTCTTTATAATGTTTACAAAGTGAATTAAGGGTTTAATTGCTTTGCATCACAATTTGAATTTCCCTCTTTCCTACGTGGAAATGAGAGGTTGATTTCTTGATATTTTTTTATAAAAGAACTGGTTATTCGTGTGCTACCTTTGAGCTTAAAATTTACATAAATGTTTCTAATAAAGAAATTAATATCCTAATATAAAAAAAATTCTTCATGAGTCCCTATTTTACAAAATCAAAAGCTTAGGAGGGACAACATTGTCCTCATATAAAAACATATATAATACATATATACATTTCGCAGGCTACAAGCTAGGACGCGTTGAGGTAGTGTGAAAGATCAAGAGGGATAGCCCTAGTTCCATACAATGAATGTATATATATATATATATATATATCCCACAACAATGGAGGTATTATGGTTTGAGGTTGTGAAAAAGCTCAGAAAGGATAGTGTAGGGCATATATAAATATATGTTCCTACACTCTTGCATAAGTCCTGCATACAAGACTGAAGGTTGGGATGTGTATGGCTATTGAGGTCTAGGTAAAGGCTCCATCATGCAAACACAAATGAAAAACATGTTTTTTATTTACAAGTGTGTGGGAGTCAATGTTATAAACCCTTGGCAATAATATTATAAATCCAAGAGATTAGTAAACCCAGGGGATTAATAAATTTTATGGATTATTAAAGTTATAAGCCCAAGGTAGTAATGATAATGATGATGATTATGAACATCTGTCATGACCAATGATGTCTATTGAACCTTAAGAAACAAAGAGAATAGTTGAAAATTTTAATATTTTATTTCTATGATCAAAGAGGAGGGAGAGAACTACTCCTAGATAACTATAGTTATGTTGATTGAGCAAATCAATAAGGTTGGTAGTGTTGTAGATGTTTTGGAAATGGGAATGGATGTGAGCAAGAGTAGAGAAATCCAAGAGAAAGTATGTTTCATCTTCATTTCTCTTAGTACCACACAATTGACATATTCTTTAATCCTATGGTGTTTTAGGGATAGACCAATGCCTGAATTCACTTCAAATATCATGAGAGTTTGTTCTTATCTTTTCAATGCTCATTTTCTTCTTAGCATTGATCAATATAGAGAAATAATTCTAGTTAGAAATAGTGGGGTTGATCACCTCCTTATAATACCTTAGCTTCATTTTCCCCTCTACCTCCTTAGCACCCCATAAATTGTCCTTAAATTGGGAAGTACTAGTTTTTTTAATGTTATCTTTACTCTCCAAGATGATCTCCTCCTTTTAGTCGAGCCATGATTGGGCATCCTTGTGCCAACTATATTTGAGCTGGAGGTGGGGGTTTTGGCTAGAGTTAGAAGCAATTTTTTTGGAACCTCTTAGTTTCCATGTTTTAAAACTTATTCTTATACATCAAAAAGGGAAACATAACCATTCTTTCAATGGGGGAGATGATAGCTTTAGTCGAAAGGATAGGATAGGGAATATTACCTTTATTATTGAGGTTGTCAGTTATAAATTTCTTTTGGATTAGCTCGATATTCCTCCACAATTCCTTATATATACTGCAACCCCAAACATCATATCCATATATAATACAAAGGGGCATCACTAAACAAAGCAATACCATACCATGTGCGTTCATATTTTGGCACAAGAAAGGAGGAAAAAATGAAATAACATATTAAACATATAATAGGGGGTAAAGGGTTTGTATATGTTGTATAGAAATATTAGTATTATAAGGTATTGTTTATACAATACATTGGCCACATGGGAGAAAAAACAGGCACATAGATCAATAAAGATTGATCAATTGATTTTTCATCATCATATACATCAATTTATATATCATTTTATATACATGCACATAATCAATCTTCCTAAAATATAGTTGATCTTTGTGTGCCTTACACCATTAAATTCTCCGAATCATAGTGAGATGTGGTTGAGTGTGGGTTGAGTAATTGGATTGTGGGAGAACTAATATGCATCTATAATGTATATCACAAGAATAAAGGTGCATTGTAGAATGCATGTTGGGTCATGACAGAGGCAACATGTTACTATACTAGGGATATACTTACAAAGAGGTATACAAAATGTTAATAAAAAAATGGATACCTACAATATCTAGTGAAAGTAGGGGTTTTTTAAATTGGGAAGGTGTATTGGGTTTGTATTGGTAGGAGGTTAAATAAAATGATTTTTAGAGGTATTTTTCAATATGTAGCCAAATTAATGGTATTGTTTAGTATGCCATGAATTCATGTGGTATGTCAAAGGTTCATTGAGTGGATCTGTCATGCTAGGATAACAGGGGGGACATGAGACTCAAAGCGAAACTTTTTTTTTACTCCAAACTCAGAGCTCATTCTTCTTCCAATTATTTTCAAGCACATAATATGTTTTCTAGTTGCCAATAATCGTCTTCTCAATGCTATAATCCTAGTTGATTTGATGGTGAATTTCAATACCTAAATATTTGTATGAAGAAACCTTCTCCAACTAATTTTTATCGTAGCTAGAATTTTCTTGGATGATCAGTTTGGATTTAATTATCATGAATTTATTCTTGTCAATAGTAATAGTGATACCCATCTTGGAGCAGAAATCATGGAGGATTAAAAGAAAATTCATGATCTTCATGGCTTCTCGTTAGTAAAAGAATATCGTCAGCATAAAACAGAAGAGTAAAGGCCATACCAGCAAGCTTGCGGCTAGTGCATCCTACAACTTCCATATATTATTCTAGCTTATCCATGTAAATACCAAAAATGGTGGGGAATAGGGAACACCCTTGATTAACACCAATATTGCATTTAATTTCTTTAGACCAACCCTTGGTGGTCTTAAGCTTGGTGACAACATTCGTGTATGGTCAAATCAAAACAACCATTAACTCATGACGAAAATGATCTCTTCAAGTATTTTCCATAACTTATCTCGAGGAATCATCTCAAAATTTTTTCTAAAGTAAAAAAAAAATAGAAGAAATGGTTTTACTATTGTAACATTCCTTAGAAATATTCCTCAAAGTGACAAGATGGTGAATAGTTGAGTGATGTCTTCTAAAACCAGCTTTTCTCTTAGCACTTTTACCATGGTTTTCAAGCCATACACTAATCTTCTTTTCCAAAATGAGTTCATAGAGTTTCGATAAGATGTGGCCGATCATAATTGTCCTATAATTAGATGGAATGACTACTTTTAAAGATAAGCATAATCTAGATTTGAGTCCAAGGCTTAGGGAAGCCTTTCTTTACTTTTAAATTGAGCATCTTATGAATATGAGGGATGAGGATAGACCTTCCCATTTTAAAATTTTAGCTTGGTAGCCTTCAATATCTATGCCTTTCCCATTAGTGAGTCTCTTAATCCCCAACTCCACGTCTTCAAGAGAGAAAATATCCTCCTCTACAGGAGTGTTTAAGATGCTTCCCATGGTGTCGATAGAGATATAAATATACTTAAGATAAACATCCCCTTTCTTCATAGGGATCATGTTATTTACTTTTTTTTTCGAACAATTCTATTCCTCCAAAATTTCCTAGGCTCCACTTTAGAAAGGTGTAGGAGATGCTCTTACCTCTTAATAATGTAGGACCTTTTCATATTTTTGATAAGAGTTTTGTACATACTTTTCTTTTCAATATTTTCCATTTAATCATGATCATACCTAATCATCCTTTTAGCAATTTTATGATCATTTTCTTACTAAGGGTTGGATATTTTATTATTCTTTCCATACAAGACCTCGGTAGAGAATTCGTTAATGGTATTGGAAAGGGTTGTAGTAAAAATGTGGCAGATGAGATCAATGTTATCATTATACGTTAGGAAATTGAGAGCCATATTTAAATCTTGTAAGAAGAGATCCATTTTACTTTTGTCAAAATGAATGTGCCTTTGACTATCACAATCATTCTACATGTAGTCTGTGTGCATGTCAGTATTTAGGGTTAGGGATAATGGTTTATGGCTAGAATCAGGCTCGTGGTGATTTAATATGTCAAACTTCAACATATAATTGAGAACATGGGTGTATGACATTGCATAATCCATGAAACTATTGCCCCGCCTGTGAATGCGGGTCATCTGGCAAGAGGTAAGCCACTTATTAATTGCATTACAAATAATAAGGTCTTTGCAACTACAAAGCTTGATAATATTAGTACCAAATAGGTTCTCAATTGTGTCTTTATAATCACTTTTGAAACTATTGGCTAAGTAGAAGTCCTCATCCAACTAGAGGGGGCTAGGGTTAGAATTATTACTTAGGACATTAACTTGTTTAGCTGCAGTTCTAGCATTGAAGTCCTAAAGAGAATGGATCTCCACTTCATTCCTTAGATTATGGATATCTTATTCTAATATATTGAAGGGGGGATTCTTGTCCAGGTTTTTTTCTTATAGGAGGTGGAGCTGACAGGGACAAAATATATTGTGACAAAAATTCTATTGGTGTTAGAATCATAAATTTCGATCCACATGCACTGATTGAGGGGGTCAATATTATGAAGCCATATTTGAGAAAAAAATGTTATCTTTCATATAACATGATATACCACCATGACCTCTCTGAGAGGATTTCTTATTCCAAAGTGACCAGAGAATGTAATTGTCCATGTGGGGTACCCTAGATCCATCATGCTCTCAGGTTTCAATTAAGAAAGTAAGAACAATATCACATAGCATCCAACTTAACATAGGTCCTTTACACCATGGAAAATCATGATAGTTCCAAAAGAGGATCGAGAGTAATCCTAATTTCTATTTGTTACTTTTATTTTGGACTCTCTCTTGAAAATTAACTTTTCTATTTCTAATAATCTCCCATTTCCCTTCCTTTTTTTCTTCTTTCAACTTTTGGATCTAATAAACCCAAGGGATTAATATTATAGACCCAAGGCATTAAAATTAAAATCCCAACTAATTAATATTATAATTCTTTCGAAGTAATATTAAAATACCAACAAATTATTATTATAAATCCAAAGTATTAATAAACCCAAAAGATTAAGTAAAAATTTATTATTTAATTATAATTTTAAATACTATTTAAACATGATTAAGTAGAAATTTATTTGTTTAGAAATCTTCGGCAAAATCACATAACCAATATTTTGTCGACGCATTTCGAACCAACCAGTGTGGTTCATCGTCAGGACAAGATGAAGAACTGATCTGGCGTAGCGAGAATAAATAGATTGTGCAGAGATTCCAACAGCTAAATCCTAACGGCTAATTTTGACCAGGTCAAACCCCTAAATTAGATATTTAATATTTCTCGAAGAAAGTAAAATAAGGTAAATTAAGGAAATTCAATTGTTAATTTAAGAAAAAGAATAATATTAATATTATCCCAAATATTAAGAAAAATTGATATTCTAATAATAATGGTCATATTATGTAATAATTAATCTATAATCCCTTAATATTCCAATATAACCTACAAGTAAAGAAAACCCATTACTAATAATATTAGAATT
This sequence comes from Pinus tabuliformis, assembly GCA_031772625.1. NCBI lineage: Eukaryota > Viridiplantae > Streptophyta > Pinopsida > Pinales > Pinaceae > Pinus > Pinus tabuliformis. The sequence goes on from CM062816.1 coordinate 1,426,610,732, forward strand.
TATTTATCCTAGGTAATTTATTAATAATAATCTAATGGTAAGATAGATCATGATCTTTACAATAAATCATAAATAATGTTTAAAATTCTTGGTCAATAATCAAAAACAATATATGTTAATTAAATCATCTATATCTACTAATAATTATTATTTCTAGAAATTAGTTATAATTAGAAATTTATTATTTAAATATAATCTTAAATATTATTTAAATATAATTTTATTAATTTGAATATGATTAAGGATAAAATTATTAATTAAATGTAATTTTAATAATTAGTTTTGAACAATTTTCTTTTTTTAATAATAAATCTTCTTTGTCATTTTTTCTCAACTAATATTAAAATCCTAGCTAATTATATTATAAATTTAAGATATTAATAAACCCAAAAGATTAAAGAAAATTTTATTATTTTATTATAATTTAAAATATTATTTAAATATAATTAGGTAGAAATTTATTATTTAAATATTATTTAAGTATAATTTTATTATTTAAATATAATTAAGGGTAACCTTATTAACTAAATGTAATTTTAATAATTAGTTCTGAAAAAAAAATTCTATTAATAATAATTTTCCCGATCATAATTTTTGCATTTGTGCTTATCATGGTTTATGGGTCAGAATTCTTATGGATCATAGTTTTTGAAGCACACCTTCTGTGGATCGTAACTTTTTTTATCAAATTTTTTATTAGTCATACCTCTTTATTCAATAGTTTTTTTATCATAGTGTTTTTCTAAAATTTCTTATCATTTAATAATTATTAAGGAGTTTAGACTTCTGTGATCCATACCATTGTATAGATAATCTTCAGCAAAATCACATGATCAATATTTTGTCAACGCTTTTCGAACCAACGAGTGTGGTTCATCGTCAGGACAAGTTGAAGAACAGATCCAGCTTAGCCTGTTTAAATAGCTAGAGCAGAGACACCAACGGTTACCTGGTCAAAGGTTGACTTAAGGAGCAAGGTCAAATTTAGTTAAAATATGTAAGAAATAATTAAATATATCAATGATAAAATTATAATATAATAATAAATAAATCAAAAATAAATATATAAGTATAGTTATATTAGGTGTGAGATATAGATAATTAAATAAAATAATACATTATTTATTTATTAACTAAATATATAAATCAAAAATCGAAAATAAATAAATATATATAAACTTAGTTAAATTAGGTGTGAGATAACTAAACAAATATATAAACATATAAATAAAGTAATAGTAAATTATTTATTTACTACATAACTATATAAATATATAAAGAATATAATAATTTCTATTTATTTATTTAAATAAATAAAAATGAAAATAATAATAATTTATATTTATTTATTAAATAAAATAAATCTAAAAATATAAAATAAAATAGCAAGGTAAAATATTTATTCAATTAATAAATATAAAATCATATATAAATATATAAGTCTAGTTATATTAGGGGTGAGATCACTCAATATATAGATATATAAATAAAATAATAACTTATTTATTTATTAAATAAATATATAATTATATAAATAATAAGAATATATTTGTTTACTTATTAAATAAATAGATAAATATAAAATCATAGCAAAAATAAGTTATTTACTTAATTTATAAATGGTATTATTAGTGAGGTAAATAAATATAAATTCATATATAACTATATAAATCTGGTTATATTAGGTGTAAGACAACTAAGCAAAAGATACTTATATTGAATAAGTAGTCAATATTTATTTAATATTCAATAAAATAATTAAAGATAATTATGTCATTCGGTAATTAAATTATTACTTATATAGTTTAAACAGAGTTATAGTAGAACTAAATATAAAGGCCTAAACCATTGACGTTATGGAAACAAAAAATCCAATACAAACTCAAACATTCCATAATGTTAGGACTAACCTGCCAAAAACACACTTAAGGAGGGGGAAGACAGAAACCCTAAGACCTAACACCGGGGAATGAGGAGACTAGGAAGCCAAGGCTGGGACCCAGCAACTGCTAATCCTCCAGCCATCATCCCTATTAAGATTGTTTGGCCTTTTCTCAATCTCCAGGGCCTCCCTAAATTTGCGATGGTGAAACTGCGCAACTTTGGCAATGACTTGAGCCTCCTCTATACATACATGGTGCATAGTCTTCTCTGCATGCTCAGCTAGGGCTGAGGACTTGGTCCTACCATGCCTTAAGTCAGCCGAATGCTCGCTAATTCGTTGGTTGATGGAGCGACCAGTCTCACCAATATAAGGGGTCCCACAAGAACAGGGAATGATATATACGCCCTTCATGTCCTTAGGGTCAATCGGGTCTTTCACCGACCTGAGGGAGCCCCGGATAGTGTTGAGAGGTCTAAAAGTTGCGGGCACATCATACTTCTTTAGAATCCTCGCAATCCTGTCCGTGGTCCCCTGGATGTAAGGAAGGTTCACACCCATGATATGGTCTTTAGGAACCCTATGGATTGAAGGCTCCTTCTTGGCCTTGAGGAAGGCTTTTTGACCGAGGTGCCTCTTGTAACCATTCTTTTCAAAAACATCTAGGAGATGAGCCTTCTCCGTTTCCAGGCTCTCCTCATCCGAAATTCTTACAGCACGGGTGGCAAGCGTGCTAAGAACCCCTAACTTCTGAGCGGGGAAATGATGCGAAGAAGCATGCAAGTATTGCTCAGTATGCGTCTTCTTTCTATACACCTGAATAGAAAAGGAACCATCCACCTTTTTAGAGATGAGAACATCCAAGAATGGAAGACAACCCTTATCTTCTTTCTCCATCGTGAATTTGATGGCGGCGGATTGGTTATTGAGGTGACTGAAGAAATGATCCAGCTCGTCAGGACCATGAGGCCAGACCACACCAGTGTCATCCACGAATCTCTTCCAAAGCTTTGGTAAGAGGCGAGAGGAGGCCAAAGCCTTAGACTCAAAATCCTCCATGAAGAGATTAGCGACGACAGGGGACAAGGGGGAGCCCATGGCAACTCCGCAAGTCTGCTCATAGAATTCTCCCTCAAAACTTAAAAAGGTAGAGGTAAGGCAAAGTTCAACTAACTTAGCCGTATCAGGGTCAGTTAGCCCCAGATTCAGGTAAGTTTTTTATTGATAAGGTTAATTTAAATAATGAAAAGAATGAGCATAATAAAAGCGTTTGGGATTATAATAATAATAATGTAATATTTAAAAATAACGAGGATAATTTAAATAACGAAAAGTATGAGCCTTATAAAAACGATTGGGATTATAATAATAAAAATGTAATAATTAAAAATAACGAGGATAATGAGGGTTTTATAAACAATTGTGATGATAATAATAAAAGCGTTTGGAATTATAATAATAATAATGTAATATTTAAAAATAACGAGGATAATTTAAATAACGAAAAGTATGAGCCTTATAAAAACGATTGGGATTATAATAATAAAAATGTAATAATTAAAAATAACGAGGATAATGAGGGTTTTATAAACAATTGTGATGATAATAATAAAGCTGTAATATTTAAAAGTAACTTTGATGAAGTCGAGTTTCCTGATTGCGATTTTACTAAAGTATGTAATAATAGGAGTCGTAGTAATAGAGTTGTGGATGGGACTGGTAGCCGTTATTGTAGATCTGATTTTAAGGGTATGTCGGTGGGTAATTCGAAGGGCAATAAGGTGGGTAATTCGAAGGACAATAAGGTGGTGAATCTGTCGAGTTTCTCCTTTCCGCCTGCGGTTTTTAATCTCTTAGGGAAGGGTCTTAATTTTGCCTTAGCACCCAGAAAAATCCCGGTTGAAGACATCATTTGCGATGTAGAATATGGTATTAAGAACCTTCCTGATAAGATTAAAGACACGATTAGGCAGGATTGTGCCGTTACCCTGAGGAGGGCTAAGCCTCCCCGTAGCAATATCAGCAAGGCTGAGTTTGAGGCTCTGAAGAGCTTGAACGGAAATCGTGACGTCGTGGTCTTAAAAGCTGATAAAGGTGGGGCTGCCGTTATCATGGATAGAAAGGATTACAGAAATAAGATGCTTGACCATCTTTATAATAGTGGGAGTTATAAGAAGCTTTCGAAGAATCCCCTCAGAAAGGTTTCCAAGGCAGTCGCTCTTGCGATCAAGTCGTGCAATTCCACGATTCCTCTAGCCCAGAAGCTTATTGAGGGTAACCCCATCACTCCGAGGATTTATGGTCTTCCTAAAATCCATAAGGATGGGGTCCCCCTGAGACCCATCGTCAATACCATCGGTGGTCCGACTTACCTCCTGGCCAAGTTCCTCGCTGCAAAGTTGAGACCCTTGGTCGGGCAGACTGAGTCCTTTGTCAAAGACTCAGCGTCTTTTATTGAGGATCTTAAGAAAATTAACCTTGAGCCCGAGGACATTTTGGTAAGTTTCGACGTGGTCTCTCTTTATACTTGCATTCCTATCAATGAGGCCATGATGGTAATTAATAAGCTAACTGACCCTGATACGGCTAAGTTAGTTGAACTTTGCCTTACCTCTACCTTTTTCAGTTTCGAGGGAGAATTCTATGAGCAGACTTGCGGAGTTGCCATGGGCTCCCCCTTGTCCCCTGTCGTCGCTAATCTCTTCATGGAGGATTTTGAGTCTAAGGCTTTGGCCTCCTCTCGCCTCTTACCAAAGCTTTGGAAGAGATTCGTGGATGACACTGGTGTGGTCTGGCCTCATGGTCCTGACGAGCTGGATCATTTCTTCAGTCACCTCAATAACCAATCCGCCGCCATCAAATTCACGATGGAGAAAGAAGATAAGGGTTGTCTTCCATTCTTGGATGTTCTCATCTCTAAAAAGGTGGATGGTTCCTTTTCTCATCAGGTGTATAGAAAGAAGACGCATACTGAGCAATACTTGCATGCTTCTTCGCATCATTTCCCCGCTCAGAAGTTAGGGGTTCTTAGCATGCTTGCCACCCGTGCTGTAAGAATTTCGGATGAGGAGAGCCTAGAAACGGAGAAGGCTCATCTCCTAGATGTTTTTGAAAAGAATGGTTACAAGAGGCACCTCGGTCAAAAAGCCTTCCTCAAGGCCAAGAAGGAGCCTTCAATCCATAGGGTTCCTAAAGACCATATCATGGGTGTGAACCTTCCTTACATCCAGGGGACCACGGACAAGATTGCGAGGATTCTAAAGAAGTATGATGTGCCCGCAACTTTTAGACCTCTCAACACTATCTGGGGCTCCCTCAGGTCGGTGAAAGACCCGATTGACCCTAAGGACATGAAGGGCATATATATCATTCCCTGTTCTTGTGGGACCCCTTATATTGGTGAGACTGGTCGCTCCATCAACCAACGAATTAGCGAGCATTCGGCTGACTTAAGGCATGGTAGGACCAAGTCCTCAGCCCTAGCTGAGCATGCAGAGAAGACTATGCACCATGTATGTATAGAGGAGGCTCAAGTCATTGCCAAAGTTGCGCAGTTTCACCATCGCAAATTTAGGGAGGCCCTGGAGATTGAGAAAAGGCCAAACAATCTTAATAGGGATGATGGCTGGAGGATTAGCAGTTGCTGGGTCCCAGCCTTGGCTTCCTAGTCTCCTCATTCCCCGGTGTTAGGTCTTAGGGTTTCTGTCTTCCCCCTCCTTAAGTGTGTTTTTGGCAGGTTAGTCCTAACATTATGGAATGTTTGAGTTTGTATTGGATTTTTTGTTTCCATAACGTCAATGGTTTAGGCCTTTATATTTAGTTCTACTATAACTCTGTTTAAACCATATAAGTAATAATTTAATTACCGAATGACATAATTATCTTTAATTATTTTATTGAATATTAAATAAATACTGACTACTTATTCAATATAACTATCTTTTGCTTAGTTGTCTTACACCTAATATAACCAGATTTATATAGTTATATATGAATTTATATTTATTTACCTCACTAATAATACCATTTATAAATTAAGTAAATAACTTATTTTTGCTATGATTTTATATTTATCTATTTATTTAATAAGTAAACAAATATATTCTTATTATTTATATAATTATATATTTATTTAATAAATAAATAAGTTATTATTTTATTTATATATCTATATATTGAGTGATCTCACCCCTAATATAACTAGACTTATATATTTATATATGATTTTATATTTATTAATTGAATAAATATTTTACCTTGCTATTTTATTTTATATTTTTAGATTTATTTTATTTAATAAATAAATATAAATTATTATTATTTTCATTTTTATTTATTTAAATAAATAAATAGAAATTATTATATTCTTTATATATTTATATAGTTATGTAGTAAATAAATAATTTATTATTACTTTATTTATATGTTTATATATTTATTTAGTTATCTCACACCTAATTTAACTAAGTTTATATATATTTATTTATTTTCGATTTTTGATTTATATATTTAGTTAATAAATAAATAATGTATTATTTTATTTAATTATCTATATCTCACACCTAATATAACTATACTTATATATTTATTTATGATTTTATATTTATAAAGTAAGTAAATAATTTACCTTTGTTATTATACTTATTAATTTATATTTTTAGATTTATTTTATTTAATAAATACATAAATATAAATGATTATATGTTATTTTTTGAATAAATAAATAAAAATTATTATATTTTATATTTATATATTTATTTAAATAATTCATTATTATTTTATTTATATATTTATATATTTATTTAGTTATCTCACACCTAATTTAACTAAATTGATATATATTTATTTATTTTTGATTTATTTATTATTATATTATAATTTTATCATTGATATATTTAATTATTTCTTACCTATTTTAACTAAATTTGACCTTGCTCCTTAAGTCAACCTTTGACCAGGTAACCGTTGGTGTCTCTGCTCTAGCTATTTAAACAGGCTAAGCTGGATCTGTTCTTCAACTTGTCCTGACGATGAACCACACTCGTTGGTTCGAAACGCGTTGACAAAATATTGATCATGTGATTTTGCTGAAGATTATCTATACATTTAATAATTATTATTAAAATTTTCATCAAGAATCAAAATTTCATTTTCAAAATTATTTCTATAATATTTTTCTTCCAATTTGCCGTCATTCATACTTCCTTGCATGAAAACTCCCCACATTCTTATAATTATTATTAGGACTCTCATCAATGGTCAACATTCCTTTTTCAAAACTAGTTTTAGCTAGTCACACTTATGGTTGGTCATAATTCTTTCTTCATAGTTCCATAGTTCCAGGCGTTGAGTTTTTATAGGTTGAAATTTTTTATTCATACTTCCTTATATATAGTTTCTATATCATATTTCTTTCATGAAAACTCCCAACATTCTTATAACTATTATTAGGACTCTCATCAATGGTCGACATTCTTTTTTCAAAATTAGTTCTACCTACTCACACTTACGGTTGGTCATAATTCTTTTTTTCATAGTTCCTCAAGTTGAGTTTTCCTATGTTGAAATATTTTTTAGAGTTCTCGTTAGTTATACTTCTCGTATGAAAAATCTTTAATCATACCAACATAAGAACTTTGACCCTGGAAACCAATTTTCTACTTTAAAATCCTTATAACAATGTTTTCTCCTCTCCACTCCGAGAGCAATCCTACCTAGCTATCTTTCCAAAGAACTCTCTGCTTCACTTGTAAGATATTCATAGGTCCTATGGCTAGTTGTTATTCTATCAACATCCAAAATGTACCTTAATATCCAAATTGCCTTCATTTTGGTTAGAAGACTTATAAAGGCCATCATTGCTATCTCATCATGTATCCTCTTTGTATAAACTATTAACCTCCTTATTTGAAATTATTATTATATAAACTAAATATATATAATATCTTCAATATACTTTGATACTCCCTAGTAAAATAATATATAGCTTCTCATTGTAGTAAACATAAACACTCCATTACTCCGCATAAAACGATGCCCTGTTACTCTTAATCATGTAAATATGAAATCCATGTGAAGGAGTAGCATAACTTTCAGTTATTTTAGAGATATGGCAAAGCAATGTCGGGCCGATACAGAAATACGTATACCGACATAGGTTTCCATCTCATCGAGGATATATTGAATTTGTTTATTTTGTTTTTTTAATGATTTATAAATCGAAATTGAATTAAGTAAAAGTTTTTGGTAAAAATTAAAAAAAATAGTTAACTTATTTTTCTTACCACATTAACCAATAAATATAGTACATTAACCAATAAATATAGTTCGTCATCATCAAAACCAAATAAAAAAACAAACCATAACAAAAACTTAAATAAAAAATCATATAAAAACTAATTCACTAATATAACTACATTTATAATATAATTTTCTTTTACGTAAATGCATCATTACTCTTCCCAATACTGTTATCGGGAAAAGTGTCTATTCAGAACGACCCTATCCCACTGGGTTGTGACAGAGACCTCAGAAACAAACAGGGAAAACTACTCTTGTATTCTCCTTTATGAACTATAAACGAAAAGGAATAGGATGAACCAACCTGTGTCTTGCACTAGTCCTTTGATCCAATCTCCCTTCTCTTTGACAGCTTCTAGCTACCTGCTCCCTTACTTGCCCAGCGTCACCAAGTTCCTGCAAGATCACAGAAGGAGGAAACTACACAAAGACATGGATTTATGTTCATAAAAAGCTTAGGATCAGTTTTAAGCTAAACATACGAATATAACAAACATCAGTGATATACAAGCATGTAGGAGAAACTCAAATAGTTTTATTGATAAAACAAGAAGATCCAGGAGGAGTTACAACCGATGATTCCTGATCCAGCATCAACCTCCCAGCATAGAATCCCTTCTTCACCTCCAACAAAGCATAAATCACCCAATACTCTGATATCTATCTCAAAACCAACAGCAATTCTCTGCAATGTACAAAATTCCAGCCTCTGGATCTCTTGGTGAGAGATCCATATATAGATGTATGCAAAGAGGATGAGTTAGCTCATGAATTGATTAGTGGCCTCTCTCTGTCAGTTCTTGCTTCCACTTGGAGACTGAGAGTCTCTTACTCATCACTGGTCGAATTCAGTGAGGCAAGTGTCATCGGAGAAGATTCTGGAAGCTTCCATTGTCTCTCCACCTCGTGGAATGACTCTGCCACTTGTCATTTCCCGCTCAACGCACCCTGGTAGTGCATTCAAGTGCGTTGCAACACACCTAGCCAGTGCATTTGGGTGCTTTGCAACGCAGCTAGCTAGTGGAGCAGCTGAAATGATCCTGATTTGACTAGTTCTGAGCAGTTTCTGGTGGAGAACTTCTGGGAGAAGCTGTAATTTGTTGACCTTGTTTCTTTAGGAGCTGGAACAACACCTTTAGGGACTTAGGATCCCTTGGTTTATAGACATTTCATGCTTATAGCTGTAAGGCACAAAAATGTCTATAACAGTTGCCCCCTAAAGTATGAGGCCGTTTATCGGGTGAAATGCTTTATTAGGAGGATCCGAAGTTCTTTCAATGCTGGGAGGAGACCTGTAATAAGATACAATACAATACGTTATCTTCATACTGTTTTCATGATCTAGCTGAGGCGGGCATTCCCATGCTCAGCTTTATAAATTCATTTTTATGCACATAGGACAGACAATCGTCTGATGGTAGACTGATGATTCTGATGAAATCATCATCCTTTTGGTAGGATGATTATCTGTGCTGTAATGCTGTACATTTCAATGTCTTTATTTTTCCTGAATATATATCGCAGCCCGGATGGATGAAACTAGATCTGGGGTCTTCAATCTCGTCCGATCTTCACTCGAAGTACAAGTCGATCCATGTGAGAAATGTTTTGAAGTCGAACACGGAAAGACATCGCTTGATTACCAGTCAATGATGTAAACTATTAACAAGCGCGAGAGGAATCATCGATAATGATAATGACCCTCAAGGTACTGCAGTACAATTCACGTGGTGTGAATAAAGGACTTGGCATCGAACACCACGCAAAATATTTCGGTCGAAGGTCATTAATGTATACCTTTCGCTGGAAGTGAGAAACTTGCCATTGAGGCATGCAAGCTTCAAAGTACTGAAGGGGTTGTTCCTAGATCAACTTCTTGGATAATGAGCTGATGTCGACAAGAAGCGATCCATCAAAGGAGGGCCTTAATGAATCCCACATCAATGACATGGAACGGAGCAAATGATTTTGATGGAGGTGAAAACGATCTAGTGATATATGATTCAGGGTGGCGGTCATGAAAGAATGAAGTATAATGTATGGTAGTGGATGGGACACGGGTGACTTCTCTGGATGACTTCTCTTGAACATGTCGGCGACAGTTATGTGATGGATCGGTAGCATTTACCCCAAATGTGGATGGTATGGCGTGACCATGGTGATGTGACCGGTGAATGAAACAACCCAACCCGACTCTGGCACGGAGTGGAAGTGTCATGTTCAAGAGCGACTTGCTACCAACAAAGTTTCTTTGAGTTTTCTTCCCAATTTTTCCCCAGTCATTGCTGACCAGTACCTCTTTATTTTTGTCAAGCTTGAGGAGGATAACATATGCTTGTTCTATAATTTGCCCTTCGGGCAAACCCATCGCTATGTTTTAACGAGCCTAGCGATAGTGAAACTCGTTCTCGCCTAAAGACAAGTTTGTCGCTATTAATATTTTTAACGAGTCTAATGACAAAGATAACTCGGTCCTTTTCATTTTTAGAGAGTCTGAAAAGGTACGTAAAGGTAACTCCAAAGTTCCTTTTTCATCATCTAATCCCTTAAGTCCGAAAAAGTATAAAACAATACAGAAGGGATGAGTTTTCGATAGTTTTAACGAGCTGAACAAAACAAGCGCTCTATCTTTTTGTGCAATAATCCCTCAGGTCCAAAAAGATTAAAATCTAGAGGAGGGATAGCACTTCCGGTCGCTTTAACGAGCTGGAAGGCCAAAACTCGGCAATCTTTTCATATTTTATGAGTCAGATGAAAAGAGCTTAAAGAAGACTCGTCTTTTGAGGAACGAGTGATAAAAACGGGTAGCAGCTGATTCCAGGTAAGGTTTGGAATTTTCCAATCACGGCAGTGTCGCAAGGATGGCTAGTGAAATCACTCTTCGCAGCTGTTCCTCAAAATGGGTAAACAATCAAATGGAGGTGAATGATCGGCCAATGGAAAAGTGGAGGTGATGGTGCAAACACGACCAAGGCTTTAATGGCTGAAGTACTACATTCATGGTGGTTATTTACCGGGGATAGTTCATTTTTTAACGAGCTTAAACGCGGGTGGAAACACTTGCTCAGTCTTATGTTTATTTTTTAACGAGCTTGAACTATGCGCTATAACTGCTCGATTAATCCAGTCATATGATAAGAATGTCTCATATAAAAACGACAACTTTTAGATTTTTGCCCCACATCCTTTCTTTATGCAAGTTAGGAAACGACTAATCCCAAAAACAAATAAATAATCGCTCTTTCGCTTGCATGCCAAAAGGTTTGCATGCCCCCAGGTATAAAATATGGTTTCAAGGTTACCCCTCAATTTGCAGACAAAACATTTGTTCTATTAGGAGAGGCCTACCTCTTACAGGTTACCCAAAGATTGTTCTATTCACACAGCAAATAAAACACTTCTTTGGCGATGTCTACCGAGATAAACAAAGGTGAGTGGCGAGATCAACCAACTCACATAACTTTGACAAAAGAATCTTATTCTAGAATAACCCCTCTTCCACCGACGGACGGGGTACAGACTAGTCATATTCTCCCGCGGAAACCTACTCTATACCCGAAGTTTTCCTGCCGAAGCAGACCAAGACGCATGCCCCATGGGTTTTAGTCATATCCCTCCGAATTACTCGCACTCATCGGGAGGACAGACCGGGGGTTGAGACATTTCTTGCGTGAAGAGACCATTTAGGGATGGTATATGACTATTTGCTATGCGTGATCTGGGAAATGAAAGCTGGTCCACGAGCTTGACCACTCTTCCTTCGTGTGGAAAACACATTACTCTAAAGAGTGAGGAGACGATGGCTCCCATGCAATAAATATAGTCTCATCCAAGGAGTAGGTTATAATCCAAGGGTCCTTGAACTACCATTACGTTCATTTGAACTGTCTTCCCTCTCAATGTTATGGGCACATTGGGAAGGATCCCTAAAGGTCGACTGGTTCCTTTATCAAAGCCTGTCAAATTTCTCATCTCAGGCAAAAGCTATGGCAAACCAAGCGCTTTCCAAGCAATAGAGGAAAGGATACTCACAGAAGCCCCCTCATCTATGATGGTACCAGCCATGACCATTCTATATATTTGAACGATAATCCGGAATGGTATGCTTGCTGGAAAATGGGGTCTGCATAGTTGATTCCAGTCGAAGGAGACAACTAGGTTGCTTGGAGGTGGGACCGAGTAGACGGCCGGGTATGGCTCTGACGAAATTCCTTCCTGCGGTAAAGGAATGGGTGGATTGCCCCCATGTTCGTCGGAGTCTGTGTTGATGAAGAGAATTTGGACGGTGTCATCCTTGTTCTCTTCAGTGACTGTATCATCTGAAGATAAAACCTCTGAAGGCAAAACCGGGTCAACTGCCGCCTCGACCTTTTGACTTTCGTCTGGTATGGATTCATTTGGTTTATCCTCGATGATAGACGCTTCAGCCGACCACTTGAGCGGGCCAGCTGGATTCTCAACTAGTGACAGACTTGGCAAGATTTTTTTATATCCAGGAGGAAGTCGTAACGGTGAAACCGGTCGATCATCCAAAACTCTTTTAGCCTCATCTAAGAAGGGACAATGGTGGAGGGCATGGTCGCCTTCACACAGTTTACAAGGAAATCTAGTTTTCCCTCTTTGTCCTGGGGCTTCACTTTCACTAGTTGACGGTGTGCTTTCAACATGATCTCCAGAGGTTGATGACACCGGATTGTGCAAACGAGGAGACCAGTCCCATAGTATCCGGGGTATGCAAGGACAATCTCTGTGAAAGTGGTCTCCTTTGCAAATGACGCATGGCGATTTAGGCCTGGTCGGTGCTGTGTGTGGATTTTCGTTAGACGACACTCGTTTTCCCACATTCGCCTTTGGCTCCTTCTTCTTCTTCTCTTTCTTCTTCTTTTCCTTCTTCTCCTTAGGAACTTGGTTTTTAACTTTACCAGTTCCATCAAGCAAAGAGGAAGGAGGAGAGGAAGAATTAGAGGAAGTAGAGGTAACTCTGGACTCGTCTAATTGGTGATTCGATTGTTTAGGAATAGTGGTGTTCTGAACGACATTGGTTGAGAAGAGCCATACTGGCAAGCCAATTGTCAGTCCTGGAAGCGACAATGTGGCCATATGGGGCGCATCAACATCTCTTCAAGAGGAGAAGAGACTAGGATTTCCACCAAGGGGAATTCCTTGGTTGGTAGGCTCCATTTTCTCAACCCAAAGATCAACGTAGGAAAAGGGTATGAATATTCCGTTTAAAATAAATTTTAACACACTTTTACACAACTTGTTTTTTCAGTTTTAAAGAGTTGAGAAAAAACAAAAGATGACTCTAGTCTCCTTCGATTTTTAATGAGCCTAAAGTGACAAGTGCTCAGATGGACCTTTTCCGTTAAGGAGTCTGAAAAGGAACGAAAGGGACTGCTCTGGAGGTCTAGGTAGAGGGAGTACCAAACCAATCACAAAACTGCAGAATACTTTTTTACGGTACGGCAGTCAATCTTCCCGAATGCTGTGTTCAGTGCATTACGATCAGTAGGGCGGCCGACACGGCTTCCTATGGATAAAAGGTTTTAAGCCTACAGGGGTCCCCCAATATATACTCGACGGTACATGGGAGCACAAGTTCGTACTGGCACTTATCGTCTCAAAGTGGAGGAATCACCTAACCATCAGTGAGGACAACAGTTACTAGGCTTTACGATGCCGGAATACGTCTCTAGCCTAGACCTCTAGATGTTGTGCGTTAAGTTACAAAGCGTTGTTAAGTTCATTGAATTTATTTTAGGTTGATCTTTCTTATGAAGTTTGCCTTTTGGGTTCACCACGAGATGTAGATGTAATTCCTAAAATGCAATCTAAAGATGATAAGCAAGTTTTAATCTCTTTTCAGCAATGAAAATCCTAGCTACAAGGGGAAAAGAAAGACACAATCTTTTCTCAAAGAGCAAAGAGCACACTGTAAATGCACTTTTCCTAAATCAAGCCAAACAGACTGTCAATATGCAAATGCACATGTGCATGTATTTTTTTTTCACTTTCTTAATATTGATGCCTAAAAAGAAAGTTGTTGTACAAATTTGAATTCGCTTTCAGGTGAAAAACACAAACAAGCTTCTTTTTGAAATCAAAAGGTAGAGACGATTACGACACTTTATGATTTTGATGTAAACACTTGTTTCGCCACTAGAAATTCACAAATTCAAGCCAAAGGCAAAAGTAAAAGCATAACCAACTGTCAATAGCAAATAAACTTTCTCCTAAGATCAAAATCGACACTCACGACAGATCTAAATCCAAGGACGACAGTATGACTAGTCTACTTTTGCAATGGGAAACTGTAAATGACGTAACAAACACACAAAAACAAATACAGTTTCTTTTATACAACTAAGGCGGAATTAAGGCAAAGAAAAGGGGCTTTTAAATAGACACACACACTGATCATAGGCTGCAAAAATCAGAGGCAAAACTGGAAAAAATGAACAAAGAACCTCAGCTACACAGGGCTAAGCTGATCAACGCACCTGCTACACAGAGAAACTGGATTGCAACGCAGGTAGCCCTCTCGGGAACTGCGCCGAAATGCAAGAACTCTTCACAGCACCTGCGCTGGGGCAGAAACGAGAATTCTATCCGGGTTCTGGGTCACGGTTTGCAGTTTAATCTATGGTTTTTGGCCGGGTAAAAGCAATCAGTAATGCACAATCAGAGGGTTGATTTAAAAGAGGTTTAAGAGCTATCACAAAGGGTAATCAGATCATTTGTGAATCAGCTGTTCAGATCATAAACAGATCCAGTGAATGGATTGAAGTAGCAGATGTCTACTTTGCATTTGTAAATGGCAAATGCAGTTCGATTCGCTACTTCTAAGTTTATGAAACAAACAATCAGAGAAACACAAAAAAACTAACTAGACACGATCCCCAGTGGAGTCGCCATTTTGTTATCGGGAAAAGTGTCCATTCAGAACGACCCTATCCACTGGTTTGTGACAGAGACCTCAGAAACAAACAGGGAAAACTGCTCTTGTATTCTCCTTTATGAACTATAAACGAAGAGGAATAGGATGAACCAACTTGTGTCTTGCGCTAGTCCTTTGATCCAATCTCCCTTCTCTTTGACAGCTTCCAGCTACCTGCTCCCTTACTTGCCCAGCGTCACCAAGTTCCTGCAAGATCACAGAAGGAGGAAACTACACAAAGACATGGATTTATGTTCATAAAAAGCTTAGGATCAGTTTTAAGCTAAACATACGAATATAACAAACATCAGTGATATACAAGCATGTAGGAGAAACTCAAATAGTTTTATTGATAAAACAAAAAGATCCAGGAGGAGTTACAGCTGAAGATTCCTGATCCAACATCAACCTCCCAGCATAGAATCCCTTCTTCACCTCCAACAAAGCATAAATCACCCAATACTCTGATATCTATCTCAAAACCAACAACAATTCTCTGCAATGTACAAAATTCCAGCCTCTGGATCTCTTGGTGAGGGATCCTTATATAGATGTATGCAAAGAGGATGAGTCAGCTCATGAATTGATTAGTGGCCTCTCTCTGTCAGTTCTTGCTTCCACTTGGAGACTGAGAGCCTCTTACTCATCACTGGTCAAATTCAGTGAGGCAAGTGTCATTGGAGAAGATTCTGGAAGCTTCCATTGTCTCTCCACCTCGTGGAATGACTCTGCCACTTGTCATTTCCCGCTCAACGCACCCTGGTAGTGCATTCAAGTGCATTGCAATGCACCTAGCCAGTGCATTTGGGTGCTTTGCAACACAGCTAGCTAGTGGAGCAGCTGAAATGATCCTGATTTGACTAGTTCTGAGCAGTTTCTGGTGGTGAACTTCTGGGAGAAGCTGTAATTTGTTGACCTTGTTTCTTTAGGAGCTGGAACAACACCTTTAGGGACTTAGGATCCCTTGGTTTATGGACATTTCATGCTTATAGCTGTAAGGCACAAAAATGTCTATAACAAATACCATATTCAATATCACCAACATCAACCATCTCGAAACTTAATTTTTATTGTGTTAATTTCTATAATCACTATAGAATTTAATTGTCTTAAATTATTGCTATCATAATGGATAGAGAAAGCAAACTATGGAGGCCGAGCATGGGATCTGTTAATTCATTGGTAATGAATATAAATGAAGAAGCTGCTAAATCATTGTTAATAATATTTATTTTAATTCGCTTCGTGCTCATCTATTTTGTGAATGGTTTAAATTGTGTTTTTGGATGTATAAATAAATTTAATATTATGAATATTTTTTTAACACTTGGATCGTGTAATTTATAAAAGTTAAGTTTTCAATTTTTATAAAATTTTATTTGATTTTAGACAAAATTAATTAAAAGTATATAAAGACTAAAATGTAAAATAATAATTATTAAGAAATAATTTTTTTTAACACTTTTGTAAATATTTTTTCCTAACTATAAAATATATATATTTTCTTATTAATATATTTTTAAATACAACCATATTCAAATATTTTATTTATAACATATGTTAAATTTTCTTATATGTCATATATTAATTTTAAAATAAAATTTTGAATTAATTATTTTAAATCATATATATATATATATATATATATATATATATATATATATATATAGATAGATAGATAGATATTTTATTATTTCTCTCTATAAATAATTGAATATTTTTACTTTCAATTGTTATATTAAACATATATATGAAAATGATAATAAAATAAATTAATTGATATTGATATTTAAATAGTTTATTTAACTTTTATAATGAAATATTTAAAAAATTAAAAAAATTATATATTTTTAATTAAAATAAAAAATATAAAACTAACACACACACATTTCCTAAATTCTATTTAGAATCATATTACTTATATAGAGATATGAGATGTCTTATTTATATTTATGTTTGAGAGTGAGCAAGAAAGGGTTTTAAATGAGTAAGCATGGAGAGATATAGAAAATTAATTAAACATGTATATTCATTATTGCTTTTTATTATAGGAAACTTGAATTTTTATTTAAAGAATATTGTATTTGTTAGGTGTGAGACCAAATCAAGTCAAATTTGTTAGTGCCCATGGTATTACCATGATATTGTAGTGAAATATTTTTATATATAGGGGTGTTAGTAGAAAGGAATTGTGAGTGAGAAAGAATGAAACTAGTGAAATGCAAAAAGATTTTCATTGTGATAATAAAAATCTACTAAACCCTTTCCCATAGTTTTCCACATAAATTTGGTCTTTCGTGTTCGGTTTAATTTGTTCTATTGTCTTTTATTAACAACTGATATGAGATCAACGTTGTTACTTTTAATTTTTTTTGTATGTCGGGTTATTGTTGGTGAGAGTTATGAGCATGGAGATAGCAACATTAAGTGATATAGGGAAATTAAATGGGGATAATTATTCCCTATGGAAGGTGCATGCAGAGGACATGTTGATTTTAAGGATCAAAATTTTTTGATTAAGGGAGTAGCAAAGAAGCACTCATCGATGACAAACAAAGAATGTAATAACTTGGAAATAAAACCCATTACCACAATTCATTAATATTTGGCAAGGAACGCATATTTTCACATCTTTGGAGAGAAGACAATGAAAGGACTATGCAAAAAGATATATGATCTATATGAGAAGAGCACAATATCAAACAAAGTCTTCCTGAAGAAGAAGTTGTACAATATCAAGATGAAGAAAGGTGCTTCAGTGGTGGAGCATTTGAACAAATTTAATATAATCACAAGTCATCTTGTCTCTTTCAAAATTATTTTGGATGATGATATTAAAGCCATCTTATTACTGTGCTCTATGTAGGATAGTTGGGAGAATTTGATAATATCTATCAATGCTTCCACACATATAGGGACCGTGACGTTTGATGACATCAATAGCAGTTTAACGAACGAGGTCACAAATAAATTGTGGAAAACCGAGGAGAAGCTCTATTCTTACCTTATTGTGGAAGGAAAATTGAACATGACAGAAAAGGGTGTTCAAAATCAAGAGGTAGATCAAAATAAAGAATGAAAAGACTCACTAGTTTTTACTGTGCAATAACAATACATAAGAAAAAATATTGTTGGTTTCGGAAGAAGGAACAAATGGAGAAAAATGAACAAAAATAAATCAACACAAATAAAAAATCAAGTAGCACATATGAAGGTGAGACCATTGTTGTAGCTTATGAAAGTAATATTTTATTTAATTTTTCATTATATTTCTAGCAATAACAATGATTGGGTACTTGACTCTCGAGCATCTCACCATGTGATCCAATGTAAAAATAATTTTGTTACATATGAAGAAGTTGATCATGGTAGAGTACACTTAGGAAATAATCATTTTTGTAATATTGCTAGAGTGGGAGATGTCTAAATCAGGAAAAATGATGGACAGGGGATCTTGCTTAAATAGGTTAGACATTTCCCAATGATGTGTATGATTTTGATCTCTATGGGATGAGTGAATGATGAAGGCTACTCCACCACCTTTGGGAAAGGTGGCTAGAAAATTACTAAAAGTTCATTGGTGTTGCCTAAATGATCGACAACAAGAACTTTGAATAGAATTATGGAAACAACAGACATATCAAGTAAAAATATTGTTGCAAAAGAAGACAACTCAGTGGATTTATGGCATAAGCGCTTGGGCCATGTTAGGGTCCTATAATTTATAGGATCAGTTGGTGATTATCTATTGATTTTTCTCCCATGAGAGGTTTTAAATAATTATTTCATTCTCCAAATTATTTTCAAAAGTTCAAAAAAGAAGAAGAAGAAAAATAGAAAAATAAATAAATAGGGGATATACATGTGTGTGTGTGAAAAACAAAAGAAAAGAGTGAATAAATTTAGAAATATAAAAAAAGCCCCCCTTAGCGAGCCAATCAAAATGCCGCTTTCAAATTTCAAAAATGTCAAATTTATAAAGTTTAAGACGTTGGTTTTTATATTTTATTTGATTATTATGTTTTGTGTTATGTAATAATACGACAAGAATGATTTGTCATATGTGACTAGCTAACATGCAGGAGTTAATGACCAGGATCATCCCCGCTGAGATCTATGGCAGAGGGATAATTTCGCCCCTGCCCCTCCACACTTCCGACATTTAGCATGAGCGGGGGCCTGAAAAAATGGTTTATGCCCAAACTACCTGGGCTAATGTGGTAGTGCCTGGAGTATTTCGAGGAGTTCCCTCTCAATTCTATTTACCACTAGCAAACCCCCCCACCCCCCCCAAAATACTGCCACTCTATTTCCCACCAACTGCCCATTCTCCTTCGCCACTCATCTCTCGCCAACTACCTGTTACCTCTACCAATCTAATATAGACATGTGTCCTACCATGTCACCTCCTCCACATCAAATATAGTCATTCAACATTCAAAATATACTGCCAAATCTGATATGGAACATTGTTCCAATAAATTTTCCTGTTGTTTATTTGTTTTATCAATAAAATGCTCCCACTCCATCAACTTTGAAATGCTATTACACAACCAATTTAAATGTTTATAAAAACCCTTGGAGGCTAGCATTCATTCCTTTCTGCATGACATTCATCCTGTAGCTTAAGATCAAGCTGCCACCCACTCAAATCCTTCAATAATGATTTTTCCTCCATGATTTCACCTATCTTTCACCCGGGTAACCATTTCTCCTTTAGAATCCTATTAGACAAGTATTTACTAATTTTGTTATTTCGCCAACCTTTTATTTCATTTTCCCAAGATGTCAAACTGTAAAGGAAAGGGCAATGTTTCAGAGCTAAATCCCATGATTCCCCATGTCCCTGATTTTGACAAATCACCCCTAATCAACACCAAGTATAAGATTGTCAAAACCCGGTCTAAATTTGACCTGTACAAGCTTGACAAATGGGGAAAGAAAAAATTCATGGACAAAAGTGATGATATTAATGTTTTGGAATCTGTTATCCCTTAGTTTATTTTCCCCCAAACTCACTTTTCCCTGAATTATCTGTCTTCTTCCATCTCCAATATTTTCCAAGCCAAAAGGCTATTATTTCCCATAATAATGAAGTTATTTTCCCCATTTTCCCTGAAAGTATCTTCCAGACCCTACAAATTGAATACCATGCCCCCCATCATGCTTTCTCAACTGATGCCCTAATGGAATTATATAAAAAACTAACTTTCCCTCATACATGACAAATTTTTGAATGTTTCCTTCCAGAAAATGTTGAATAACCCTAGAGAAATCCCCCATATCTAGTCTCAATTTTCCTAGAAATATCCAAACAGGTAATTTCTATGGTAACCCGACTGCTTAGGTATCATAATGATCAGTGGGTAGATGAGATAGTTCTAGGATTTTTATCAATTTTTGTTGTTGGAAAACAACCATCAATTCTTTTCAACTACAATTAGTTTCTACCCAATTCAATCCATTATTAGTTTGTAAATTTCAAAGCAGGTGTTTTTAAGTATCAGTCATTTTTGGTTTACCTTATGTTATTTTATGAGTCATACATGTTTAGATTTCCTCTACATAAGACAGATAATAAAGGCAATCATTTTTCATTAATTCATTGGACTTCTCTGGTTAGAAATAACTCAAAGGAATATTCTTATGCTAATTTTGTTGATAAATTTATACATACATCATTATGTTTTCTTAACAGTGATCTGATCTCAAGGATTTCACCAGAGATAAAGATGTTTTTGCACTTGTCAGAGCAATCTAAAGTTTGAGACTAGTATTTATACTAGAATTATACTGAAATTAGAGTATACAAATCAAATTTACCTCCTTACAGGTTGTCAATGTTTGTGCCATTTAGAATATTTTCATTGGAATAATATAGGAAAATTCTAAACATGGATGAGTTGCAATTTGTCTCCTATAAAAAAAATGTACAATTCAAGTTGAAAGCTCATATAGGTCCTTATATTGTCAACACCAGAGTTGTAGCAAAGGAGATGGAAGCTATTTTGAGTCAAATGAAATTCAAGCCTAGTTTCTCTTGGTCTTATGATCACCTTGCATCATTTCAAAGCTCAGATTGGAGCAGATGAGTACTTCTTATGCACATACACTAAGGCCTGAAATTGAACAATATGTTAACTAGGAGGAATGGATGGAGAGTACTTTACAAGAAGCTAAAGAACATCTAGTTAGTTAGTCATCCATGCAGACACATGGAAGGAGAAGTAGCTCAAAAGGGACAGAGAGGAAATTTTCCCTAATGATTATGAAAATCGAGGTGTAGAGTTTCTTATATTTAAAAGGAGAAAGAAGGACCCAATTAATACTCAAAAATCAGATCCTCAACTTAATCCTTAGTTTAATCCTCAAGTGATAACTATTCATGATGAGTCTCTGGAATAAAGAGATACACAGCAGCCAACCACATTAAATTTATCAGGAACTCCTACCACTCCTTTTCCTCAAATAGAAGAAATGGTTTTGGACCTACCGTAGAAATAATAGTCGAGTCTCCAGTATCATCTAGTTCTCAAATTTCCACTCAGCAGAGCACGTTTTCAAGATATAGGGAGATAAAGTTGAAGAATGATGCTTTGAAAGCTTCAACCTACTCAGAATTTTAGAAGGAGATAGCTAAAACCCAACACTGATTTCTCTCTACATTCGACTCAGAGAAAGGAAAATTCGAAATGCCCTTCATGGAGCCTTTAGTGTTAGCTCCTAGGAGTGTTGAAGACTACAAAGCCTCCATTTTCTCAATTGATACCAAGAAGATACATGGGATCAATCAAATCGATTTATGCAAGAAAACATGGGAGTTGATCTTTTCAACACTTACCAGTTCGGCCATGGCTACTTCCAAACTGCAATCATCTTTGAAGAACGTGCATTCCTAGTTGAAGATTGAGAAAATGGCCTCATTTTCCAAATAAAAATGCATCAAATTTCTAGAATATTTGATAATCAAACTTGGACATGACCCTATTGATACGCAGGCAACATAAGAGCTCATGAAGACCAAAGAGGTAGATATTCAAGCATTAAGCAAGAAACTAATGGTAGCATCCATAGAACATCCTCAAGCTAAGGATGTTACCAACATAGAAATGGAAAAGGAAAGTTTTTTTACCATAGGTGTTGACAAGAATGCACAGATACAAAAGGTGGAGCAGGGCATGGAAGAATTGTTAAAAGAAAAAGAACAATGGGAAGCAGTAGCAGGGACATCTACATCAAGAATAGGTATAGTAGCAAATACTTCAACAAAGGAAACATATTTAGATTCTACAAAAGAGTTTGTTAAAGCTTTGCAAGAATTATCATCAATTCAGGTAGAGAAAGAGAAGTTATCAACAACATTGACTCGTATGGAGGAAAATAAAATTAAAACTAATAATGCATATTTGAAAGAAATGTAGAGGAACTACAAGCTTATTCAGAAAATTCAGAAATATGGCGACCAGTATCTTATCATTCATATGTTGGCAGAGGCCAAAAACAACATTTGACAGAATATAAATGACAAAATAACAGATATGTGGCCTTCAATTCAAATTACTTTTGATAAGGAGGAACTCATGCAAAGAGATAAGACAAGAATACAAAAAAATTAAAGAAGATTTGGAACAAAAACTAGAAGAGGGACAAAAGATTATCAGGCTGTTAAACTCCAAGACCAAGGATGAACTAAAGGACCTGAATATTCCAGATAGGACAACAACATTAATGGAGGTTAAGAGGGTCTTCACAAAAAATAATTTTATGATACAACTGGAGAACAAATGTAAATACCTCGAGTTGCAGGTTAGGAGGTTCAACAAAAAATTCACACTATTGCAAGAAAAGGGTTTACCTCGTCTAAGGAATTCTAATGGAAAATTGATTCCATTAGAAAACTATGAGTATAAGTTGTGTAACATAGTTGTTGATGCTTCAAAGTTTGTAAAGGCCAAGGGAGTTATTAGTGGAGAAGAATTTATAGAAGGCCTATATTTTGACTTGAATATTCAACATGAGATTCACCACCTTTTTTTCAACAAGCCAACTTTTGACATTTACACCGAAGTGGATGAAAGGTTAAGAAACATGTTAAAATTTTTCATCCCACTTGAATAAAGGTGGGACTGGTTGCTAGAATAAATCGAGTAAAGAATAACTTAACCCCTGAAATTTTGGCAGCAGAGGAACAACATTTGCAACAAAATAACTACAGTCATCACCATATTACTTCAAAGCCTCAACAAAGTAGCAAATTTTTACCAAAATTTCCTTATTTTCTTCTTCTATATCTGAAATATCTCTGTCTTTAACAGATATTATTTTGTAAATATATGTTATTTTTTAAGTCCGATCTGAGATGTAAGAGTTTCTATAAATACTTTGAAATAAGACTTAGAGAGGGTTGGAACTTGTATGAAGAAAGCATGCAATTTCATGTAAGTTGTACATGTACTGCAGTGATCAATTTAAATAATATAGAGGGTTTGTTCTAGGATTCGCATTTCAAGCGATTGGTGATGTTCCTTCACATGTGAAATTGTTATTTTCTCATTTTTCCATATGTTTTTCTATCTCTATTGCTTCACGAAGGTAAAGCGCCGAATTTGTTTAAGTACAGTTTGGTATGGCTTGTAAACAATAGTAATGTTTTCAATTTGATGTTAAGTATAGAATTCATCTTAGCATTTTCTATATTTAATTGAATCTAAATCATATTCACCCTATTCACTCCACTAAATACTTTTAAAGATAGAAAATCTTGCCTACCTTGCCCTGCTAGAGTGCTCTTTAATTTTTGTATTTAATCAACCAAAGACTCATGACTCCATGCTCAATGGACTTTCCCTGCAGTTTTCAACCAAATATTTGAAAAACCAACCTCAGAACTCAATAACTAGCCTAATACCTTAAGGCAAAATTAAATCAGGTAGAGAGATCCCTCTTTGAAGTTGGAAGGGCTAGATCCCAACTTTGAAAGTGGTTTTGTGGTTACCTCTGGGCTTCTCTCCACAACCTAGGGAAATTATAGAGTGATAACAGGCCATGTGAGTGAAAAGGTCCTAAAAGTTCTTGCTGGTAAAAATATACTTCCAGGTTTAAAATCATATGAACTTGATCTTTGTGGGCATTGTATTTTTAGTAAGAAAAGAAGGGCTTGTTTTATGAGGTGTTGTCATGAAAGAAATAAATGTTTTAGAATTAATACACTTTGATGTGTTTATGTTATTGAATGTTAAGTCTTTAGGAGGAGCCTCATATTTTGTAACATTTGTAGATGATGCATCCAATTGGTTTCAGACTACCCTATGAAAAGTAAAGGTGAGGTGTTTGAGATATTTTATAAGTTTCATACTGTTGTTGAAAGGGAGACTAATAAAGTTCTCAAGTGTTTGAGAACATATAATGGTGGGGAGTATTGCTCCAATGCATTCAAGAATTATTGTAATAAGATTGGCATTAAACATAAGAACATTGTGCCTATTACTCCCCAACAAAATGGTATTGCAAAAAGGATGAATCACCTTATTATGAAGAAGGTGACGAGCATGTAGTCAAATTATGGATTGGAAAAACAATTTTGAGCAGAAGTAGTAAGGAAATTTTGTTAACTCATCAATTGCTTGCCAATTACAATCCTAGACGGTGGTATTTGTGAAGAATTTTGGACCCATAGAAAGTTTAATTATACTCACATAAAAAATTATGGATGTGAAGCATCAATGCTATTCCCAAAGAGCATAGAAGAAAAATAGATCATAAATCAAGGAAATGTATTTTTTTTGGGATATGTAAATGGTGAGGTTGGTTACTATTTATGGAATCCAGTTAATCATAAAATTGTTAGAAGTAGAAATGTAATATTTAATTACATTGAGATGTATAAAAGGCCTACATGTGAAACAAAGGTCAAGAAATTGGTTGAAAAGTTTATAGAAAAATAAGAAAATATCCCACCATTGGAGTAATCCAAGGAGAAAAATCAAAACCAAGATGGGCAATGAGAAGAAGAAAAATTTTCAGGACCAATATAATATATTCTAGTGGAAAACACACAGCCAGAGTTGGTTCATAAGTCTACTAGGCCTCACAATCCCTCACAAATTTATCCCCCTCAAAATTTATTTTTCTAATTGTTGAAGGTGAACCTAATTGCTTTTAGGAAGCTTGTGAAGTGCAAACTAGCAAGAAGTGGTAGAAAGAAATGCAGAAGAAATTGACTCTTTGGGGAAAAATAAAACTTGGGAGTTATTGAAGCTTCCAAATGGAATAAATTCCCTGCAAAACAAATGGGTATTGAAGATTAAACATCTGGGTGAGGAGAAGAAAGGATACAAAGCAAGGCTAGTGGTGAAGGGATTTGCCCAAAAGAAGGTATTGACTATATAAAAAAAGTTCACCTATTATTAAAATGTCATCCATAAGAGTTGTTATTAGCCTTGTTGGTAGTTTGTTCTTTGAATGTGAACAATTATATGTGAAGAAAACTTTTCTTCCTGGAGAATTGGAGGAAATTTATATGGAACAAGCAGAAGGATTCGAGGTAAAAGGTAAAGAGAATCTTGTCTATAAGTTAAAGAAGAGCCTTTATGGGCTAAAATAGACACCTCACCAATGGTATAAGAAATTTGATTCATTTATGTTGAAGAATGGCTTCAAAAGACTAAAGGTTTATCATTGTGTTTACATCAAGAGGTATGCCCAAGAAAAGTATATTATTATACTATTGTTGTATGTGGATGATATGCTAATTGATGGAAATGATAATAACATGATTAATAATTTGAAGAAGGATTTGAGAAGTCAATTTGCAATGAAAGATTTAGGTCTTGCACAATAAATATTGGGCATTAATATTATGAATGACAGAAAGAACATAAATTTATGGTTGTCACAAGAAAAATATATCGAAAAGGTGTTAGACATTTTCAATATGAAGGATGCCAAACCACTTGGTACACCCCTAGCGTCATAGTTCAAACATAGGGTTGATCTCTGCCCTTATGGTGAGAATAAGAATCATGAAATGAATAAAATCCCTTATGCTTAAGCCATTGATAGCTTGATGTATGCCATGGCACGTACTCATCTAGATATTTCACATTCAATAGGAGTAGCGAGCAGATTGTTCGTAAATCCAAACAAACAACATTAGCAAGTAGTAAAGTGGATTTTGAGGTATCTTAAATGTACTAGTAATTATTTTTTATGTTTTGGTAATAACAAATATGTTTATTGAAGGCATGGGGGCTTCACTAGGGGAACAATGCCATAACATGTGCACTTCTATTGGGGGATATATGTTGAGGAAAAATGACATAAGATATTGGGGGATAGATGGGGGATAAATGGTTTTTATATTGACAAGTATAAAAATTGGGGCTTAAAGTTAATGAAAAAATATAAAGGGTTATAAAAAATGTTAATGAAAAATGGATACCTACAATATCTAGTGAAAGTACGAGTTTTTAAAATTGGGAAGGTGTATTGGTTTCCTATTGGTAGCGGGTTAAATAATGTAATTCTTAGAGGTATTTTTAATATGTAGTCAAAATAGGTGTATTGTTTAGTATGCCATAAACACACATGATATGTCAGGGGTTCATTAAGTAAATCGCTTGTGCTTGAAGGTTACACAGATACAAACATGGCTTTAGATGTGGATACTATAAAGTCCATTATTGGTTATTTATGTACTTTTGTAGGTGGAACAATATATTGGATGTCCAAATTGCAAAAAATAATGCCACTCTCAACAACAAAGGTAGAATACATTGCTGCCACAAAAGCTTGCAAAGATATGTTGTGGAGGCAACAATTTTTAGGAGGGATGGGAATAAAACAAGATAAATATTTGTTGCATTGTGATAGTCACGGGGCTATCCATTTAGCAAAAAACTCATTACATCGTTCTAAGAAAAAACACATTGATGTCCGATATCATTGGATCCATGAAGTGTTAAATAATGGCCTACTATAATTGGAGAAAGTACACACTACAAAAAATCCACTTGATGTGTTAATAAAGCCTTTTCGAGGGATAAACAATAACAATTTTTAGAAGAGATAAAGAAGAACTTTCTAGAATGTTGACTAGAGTAATCCAAGCATGCTAAAAATGTATCTTGGGAGAATGTTAGTAGCCATAAGAGAAAACAATGTAAAAAAACTCATTCAAACTTATATTTGGTCTCAAGTGGGAGATTGTTAGGTGTAAGACCAAATCAAGTCAAAGTTGTTATTGCACATGGTGCAACATATGGTATTGGGTTGATGATATTGCAATGAAATATTTTTATATATAGGGATATGAGTAAAAAGGAATCTACTAAACTATTTCTTGTGGTTTTTCCCTAGATAAGGTTTTCCACAGAAATCTAGTATTCAGTGTCTAAGTAACATTTTCTTCATACTCAACTATATAACGAACATATATTGACTTGATTTCTTTGCATCTTGTTCATTAGATAAGAATAAAATAATATTCAATGAACAAAATGAAAACACCCATTATTAATGGGTAATATTTAATATTTTATATTAATGGGTAATATTTAATATTTTATAATATTTAAAATCGAAAATATTAAGAAATAATCACAAAAGAAGAAAACCAGAAATGTTGGAGAACAATAACATGTGTACTTTAAAAATTGCAGTTTCTAAATATATTTGAAAATCTTTACCGTTTTGGTTTAGACTTTGTTTTTATCTATTATATTGAAAATTATCACATTTTTATGATGACGTGGATAATCGTATATCTCATAGATTATGGAAGTTGGTGATCTTTAAATCTTTCTTAAAAGGGTTTCTAAATTTGGATTTTGTCCCACTTACTGAAACCAAGTTCTTTGTTTTACTGTCCCCATTTTACTCACTGGAAGGTCCTTATTTTAGTGTCTTGGGTCCTTTCAATTTAAAAAATCCATTTAAATGGAAGATGGTAGGGATCCAAAGGGAATCCGAAGCCGAGTTTATAAAGAATATCAAATTTAACCTAACGCGTTTCAGGAAGTTGATGTGTTAAAACATAGTGAAAGGCAGTGAGTCTGGAATTGTTTTGTAAGGGTCGTCTGGGGTTTAACAGTTTTGTAATATGGGTCCACTGTAATTTTCTATTGCCATATCTTCATTGAGTATAGTACTAGTTAGTTATAATTTTATCCTCCCAAATTTATGTGGGCAATATTTATTTTCATCAAAGTTTTTATTTAAATTGGTGAAATTTGTAGTTTTAGCCATAAAAATTTCTCCATTTATCAAATTGTAAATTTATAATGATATGATTATATTAATCATATCATTTAACAGTTAGGTATGGTTTAAATATAATTTTAATAATTATTTTTAAATAAGAATCTTTATCTATAATAAATTTTCTTAATTATTATCTTTTGATCATAATTATAATTTTTATAAGTTGCATTTTTTTATCATTATTTATGTCAATTATAATTTAGGTTAATCACGGTTCATAAGTCATAATTCTTATGAATTATAGTTTTTCTCTATCATAATTTTCAGCTCAGATTTTCTATCATTCATACTCCCTTTTCCATGGTTTGTCTATCATAGTTTTTTGACAAAATTTTCCAACATTCTAATAATTTTAAATAAAAATTATATTAATAATTTTAAATAAAAATTATATGAATAATCAAAAATTGATTTTCCAAAAATAGTTATATAATATTTTATTTGAATTTCTATCTTTCATACGTACAGTTGTATACTTTTTCTATCCTAACTCCTCCATGAAAATTCATGTTATTCTAATCATTTTAGTTAACTAATTAAAAATCGTATCATGATCAAAATTCTCCTTTTCAAATTAGTCTTTTCTAATTACACTTCTAGTTAATGATAATTCTTTTGTGTTAATCAATATATTTTTTTATAAGTTCTAATTAAGCAGCATAGTTGTTGCATCAAACTTCCTTTTCATCGCAACTCTAACTAGCTAAAGAACTTGAACGATGGAAATCCACTCTCTGTTTTAAAATCTTTACAATAATTCTTTCATTCTCTCGACCGGAAGATTTCTCAAATTTCTGAACTGAGATTTATGTGATTAGAATTAATTTCTTAGTATAATAAATTTATGAACTGATAATATTTATGTAATTAGAATTAATTTCTCAATATAATAGATTTTGAAGATGAAATTTATATTGCAAAATTTATTGAAAATTTTGCTATAATTATAATTTTACTAACTAAAATTTTAATAGTGAAATTTTGATGTCAGTGTGTTAGTTTTTTTTTAATCTAATTTTAAAATTATAAAATAATATAAAAATAATTTCAATTTTTTTATATTATAATAGTTTATTTAATTTTGATTAATTCAAAATATATGTGAGAATAGGAACACCGAGGATGAAAATCACTTCCTCTTAAAGTGCCCTGCGTATAACCACATTAGATCTCAGTTTCACAATCTTTGTTACAATACTGACCTTCCTAGCCTTTTACAATGTCAAAATTATAGTGAGCTCGAGAGGCTTCTCTCCAAGCTCTTTGAGCATAGGAATAAAATCTTAAATCAAAATAGATAATTTGTTTCTTTAGGTCTGATAGACCATTATTTGGTCTCAGTGGACGTTAACCACCACCATCATCATCATATATTAATATTATTTTATTAAATAAATTAGTTAATTTGAAATTTGAAAATTAAATTTAAATAATAATTTTCAATTTTTAAATTTGATAAATAATTATATTTAATCAAATTAATTTTTTTGGTTAAAAAATAATTTGCAAAAATTATAGATTAGTAAAATTGGATTGAAATAGTTTACATGGTCTTGGACAGACTGTGATCGCTGCTTCATGTGAAGTGGCCAGTTCAATTCTCTGCCCCTATCAAGATAATATATTGGACATGACAATGATATACTCCCACCAAACTTAAAAAAGAAAAATTAGATTAAAATAAAATATAATAAGATAATTTTAAACATATCCATGACATTTTAAATATAAGATAAACAAGATGTATTATTAATATACTATATCATATTAACCTAGTTAGTTGGAAACCCATATAACCCCCTCTCTTTATATATATTATTTTGAAACTGATTTATCAATGGAGTAAACAGAATGGTAAACAAATATCAAATATAATTTAATAAAAAAAGCCAAAAAAATAAAATAATAAATATCATAAATATCATATAAAAAGAAAAAACAAAAATCACTTATTAATTTTATGTATATTTGTTTATAATAATTATAATAATTTATAATATTTTAATTTGATAAATAATTTTTTTTGTTTTTTCTGTTTTTTCAAACAAAAATATTAACTTATATTTATAATTGATAAAGATAGTTAGAGTATATACTTATGACATTTGGTTAGCCCAAGGCTTTTGAAAAGTTTTATTTTACTATAGGTTACACATCTTAAAAACATTTCTCCAAATCTTACAAAGGTTAAGAAATTTAGAATATTTTCTTTAAGAGTCCCTATCAATACCGGTTTGAAAGGACGCGAAAGTACAAAATATGCCCAGAAAGAGAAGTCATATGAAAAAAGTCCAAAAATAACAAAGGTTTGTGCACATAAGATAGATCAGAAATATAGAAAGTGGCTTTATTTAATCAGACCCAAGACTCAAAAATAACTTTTTGTTTGTTTTTTTGGTTTGTTTTTTTTTCTAATTTCAAGGACCAAGCATCTGCCTCAGTCCAAATTGAATCCAATTATTGACAAGCCTTCATCCTCATAATTCATGTGTCTATACATATGATCAAACGTGAAATAAGAGAGAAAAAAAGTTAGTTTTTGATTAATCTTTTGAAAAATAGGAAGTAGGGTAAATTTCATGGTAATAGTTGTTCCTTTTATTTAGTTTATAACATTTTGAGCCACCGTAGATGTGAAGAGAAAGAACTCCACATTTCAATGTTAGGAGAAGCATGATATATAGGGTGAAGAGTTGTACATAATTGTTTGTATCTGTGATCGATGTTGGAAGAGAAAGAGAGAAAATGAGAGGAAGAGATATATATTACTCTCTCATCACTCCTAGAGAGGGGGACGATACCTTGAGAAACTTCATTAAAAAATGCCCAAGAAGAATCAATTTGAATTTATGATTATCAAGGAGCCTTTGCAAATCCATTTCAAGAAGATAGAGAAAAGGAAAACACAATAGGTATATTGGTCATGGACACTTTTATTGAATTTGGAGGTCATCTTTCAAAAATGGAAGCATTCTTCTCCAACCAAATCCCCTAGAAAATACATAAGGGAAGTGCTAGTTTTCTAAGACGCTACAGGAAAACTAGGATCGAAGAAAATTTCTAATATTCTTTGCTTCCTAGGTAGTAAATAGATTCCAAAGCTTTATAATGTTAGCCCATACTTCTCAAGTAAAATGGAAAATGTTGATGATGTGAGAGATCAATTTTGCATCCATCCAACAAAGGGAAGAGATACTTGGTATTTGAAATGACTTTTATTCAAGAATCTTAGGTGGGAACTTTATTCCAAAGCAGTAACCACATGAGCAACTTTTATTTTGGAGGGAAACATAGTTTCCATCATTTGTTTCCCTACCATGGGGTATTTTCAGGCTTTGAAGCAAGGAGATGTAACAAAATTTTGGAGCAAATGATCCAGTCAGACTAAGGGCCGAGAGCAATTGATCTTCTATGTTTGAGAGAGAAACATTAGAGAATTTGAGAGCTCTAATATATTAATCAAATGTCACTACATCTTCCCCTTCTAAGTGGAGGTAATTTGAGGATGTCCAAGACTAGGAATAGAGAGGAGCTTGAGGATGAGAGACATATTTGAGAGTGGAGTATACTACTTCTAATAGATGTTGTATGAGTGGATCCGTAAAATAGAACCACTGTTGGGTACCAAACTAGGGGTC
This sequence comes from Pinus tabuliformis, assembly GCA_031772625.1. Lineage (NCBI taxonomy): Eukaryota > Viridiplantae > Streptophyta > Pinopsida > Pinales > Pinaceae > Pinus > Pinus tabuliformis. The sequence goes on from CM062816.1 coordinate 1,426,642,749, forward strand.
CTTCATTAGAAGGATAAATGTTCCCTTCCCAATTTTCCAGGATAAATGATTTTCAATGACTAAGAAAGCCTTCATTATTCATTTTCAAAGAATAGAGGCATTTTTATAATATTTTTGAGGAGTTTTGATCCATTCGAGAGTAGACAAGGGCCTTTTATAATTTGTTTACATCACATGGGACCAAAGACCTTCTCCTTGAATAATTTTCCACATGCGTTTAGTCGCTAGAGCCTTTGTAAACCTACGCAAACATTTAATTCCTATCCACCATGATATTTTGGATGAGTAATTGAGTTCTTGACATTTAGGGAAAATGTTTTTTTTTTCTATCATTTCATATCCAAAAAAATTGAAAGGACAATTGTTTATCCTTTGAAGGATACCCAGAGAAATGCATGCCATGGAGGCCTAGTAAATGGGGATGGCCTCAACTATCGACCTGTAAATAACTAAGCACCCTGCTCTAGATAACCATCTATTTTTCCAAATTCTTATTATTTTCTTTAAATTTCCTCCAATAACCAACACTAGTATGAGATTTTATAGTTGAAGGGCTTGAGAATAAAGCCCAAATATTTAGATGATGATCAATTCTAGATACAGAAGAGGATAAATTTCCTTCTTATACTTATATTTCTTTATCTCTAGAGATTCTCTAGCCTATACTAAATGAATTTTGATAGTTTACTTTCATTTCTTAAGCTTGATTAAATGTGTCCAAAATTTCTTTTAGGTTTCAGAGATGAAGAAAAAGCCATCAATGAAAATAAGGATGTCATCAATGAATAGAATATGAGTGAGGGAAAAAATTGGGAAGAATATAACCCCTTTAATTCTCCTCCCTTAAAGTACATGAGATATGGACCTACTTAATCCATCTACCACTAATAGAAAAAAAGGGTTTAGAGGGGGAAACCATGTCTTCGACCTCTCTTTCCATGAAGAAAAGGAAAAAGTAAATCTATTGATCATAATAGAATTGAAGGATGAGCTAACACAATTCATAACCCACGTCATGGAAGTATGAATTAAGCCCGGGTGAATAAGAAGAAGTCTCAGGTATAACCAACTCACCCACTCAAATTATTTTGAGAGATCTGCCTTGTAGATAAAGGATTTTCTTCACTTTGTATGAATAAATTAGAGTCATTCCTCAAAATCCCAATGGCTTCATGAATCTTCCTATTTGACAAAAACTGAAATTGTTCAAAGGAGATGTTTACAGAACGAATATATTTTAATCTAAGGGCTATGGCTTTTTAAATGATATTGTAAATGGAGTTACACAGGGATATAGTTTTCAACTAATAAAAGGATTCCACATGATCGTTTTTATTTATTACTAAGATGAAGGTAGAGTTGAAGGGGGTCAGTGTCAAACTAGAGGTTTAAGAGTATTCAATGATAGGGAGAAGAGATTCACTTAGGAAGTTCATAAAACTCATGTAAGATTCAATTAGGAGACCATCCAACCTAGGAATATTTGCTTTTTGAAAAATATGGAGAAATATCTTAGATAATTTTTTGGTGACCTCGGTCATTAAGGCATCATTCCCCCCTTGATCCAAAAAACTAGGAAAAAGCCTCATTGCTACTAAAATTTGTTGAATGGTGGCTTAGTTGTCGTGGTGAAAAATGTCTTTGAAATATGAACAACCATCAACTGCATTATCAAAGAAAAAGGAGACTAAGGACCCATCAATGCCTTTGATTCCTTGGCTATATTAACAGATATACTATGATTTTCCATTTTATGGAAGTATGTTTTCTTTTCATATATAGCTTGTAGCCAAAATACGTGACCCTTCATCCTTCATTCCTTCTCTCTACCAAGGATTATTTTCCTTCTAGTCTTTTCAAGGTTTGTTATTTTCTATTTCAGGTTCTTTGGCACATCTTTGGAGGTTCCGAATTCAAATAGTGAAAGTAATTGAGATTCAATTCTTTAGAGGGATTTAGAAGCTACATATTTTTTTTTATTTATCCCATTTGATGACAATGTCCTTTGACTGTTTGATATTCCTTTCGAACTGAATGGATAGGGAATCATGGTCATCTGGGGAGTGACTAGTCTAGTTACTTTTTAGAAGTTTTAGAAATGAGGGTATTCTAACTAAGATGGGTTAAGCTTGAATGGACTATGGGTTTTCATAGGGAACTGATGCAGTTCCATAAGAATAGGAGAATGATATGAGCCACCACCCACTAAGGCCCATTGTCATATTTTGAAGATGGTGTTAAGCATAACATCAAAGATGAGGATGTTATCCCATCGTTTAGGAATTTTTGTCATTCCTGATCTATTATTTGACCATGTTGGGAGGATCTTGGGAGGGTGGATATCAATGAGTCCCAAATCACCCAAAAAGGATGTAAGGTTTTTTTTAAAGGGGATCCACCCTTGTAGAGAGCCCCTATAATTCAAAATTCCCTAAAGTGAACTTTAAGTCCCCTAAAATTATAACCAGAGGGTAAAATAGGAAGATAAGTGAAATTTTTCCATAAGTCCCTTCACTCCATATATGGTCCATAAAAATTAAAGCAATAGAAATACATGTCTAGGTCTAAAGAGTGTGTAGAAAACTAAACTCAATTTGGTGGACTAGGTGGAAATAAGGTAGATAAAATGAGTGTTACACCATGAGATGAGGCCTTGTAATTTTCTTGAAGCATCCATGGCCCAAAAATCCTAGTCCTGTGGTAGGGGTTTAAGAATGTTGATGGAATTTTCCCCTTCCATCATAAATTCTTGTATAAATATAACATGTTGGGGATGAGACTCAATGAGTGTTTTAATTACCGTTTTTCTAGTAAGGGTAGCAAGACCCTTGCAAATGGGAGAGAAGAGATTCATTTGAGTAAAATTTGAGGGTCTTTTTCTTTAAGTTACCTAATGATAAATGAATTATTCCTAGACTGTATTTCAAATAAGGCTTTAGCAGAAGCCTTAGAAAGAAGGTATTTATACATTCTAGAAAGAGAAGGATGGAAGGTATCCATGAGAGAGGCCAAATCGCTTCCATGGATCATGATAGGAAAATCATAATAAGAAAAGGAGGGGGAAAAGGAGGAAAACCCCAAGGATCAAAGCTTATAGAGTCAAGAAGCGGGGATGGATGATTCTGGATTTAGGGAAAGGGGGGAGCAGAGGGTGAGAGACGTGATATGTTGAGGATATGGAGTAGTTGGAGAAGAGGGAGCAAGAGAAAAAATAGGAAGGGAGATGGGGAAGGAGATTTTAGAAAGGGTCTTAATAGATCCAATAGAGGAACCACTATGAAGGGAGGAAGGAACAGGGCAAGAGGGAAAATCACTTATTATTGCAAAATTCAAACAACGAATAGGAGCAATCGTACAAAATAAGCTAGTCATAGCTAGGGAGCGAAGCCCTTTGAGAGAGTATCTGGTTCACCAAATGATGGAGGGGATTATCTAAGAGGGGGCTCCATGGCTAAGCTTATCAGAGGACCAACCAAGGAATTATGGGACTAGGGATCTAGACCTCTTCCTCCTTCCCAGGATTTGAAACTGACAAAAAATTCAATATTCTACTTACCTAGGTAAACTAGGGAGGAACTAGGGAACGACTAATGTGTAAGAGGCTAAGGAGAAGAAACCAAAAGCAAATATTTCTTTCGCACCCACTTTGACACAATTCTTTTTCCCATTTCATATCCTTACTGAGGTGTCCATAAGCATGGAAACAAGAAAACTTGAAGGGGATTCATTCATAGTCAAAATTCTGGTGAGGTGTTATGTCTCCAACATATATAGAGAGTGAATCTAGTAGCCTCAAATAAAGGTTTGTACTAACTCAAATACAAGTGATGGCCATATACTGTGTTTCCTAAAAGAGAAATATGCATCATAATAAAACCGAGAAGTATTTCCTACCTCCATGAAAAAGAAATTAAGAACAAAATGAGTGGTAATCTAGGAAGAGGGGCCTAAATAGGAACAATTTCGATTTTTTCCATCAGTGCATCAAATTTTATTGACCAATTCTTTAAGAACAGGTCTTGGGAGCACCATTACAACTTCTCATTTAGTATTTTATTAGTATTCTCCTCCGAAGTAGTGATACATCCCATCAAACCCTTCAGAAGGATAATGCACCTCGATGAATAATAGAGTAGCTACTAAAAATTTAGTTATGTCCTCCATTGGAGGAAAACCATATACCTTCGATTTCTAGCAAATCGCCCCACCAACAATGATATATACATCCTATGTATGTCATCCAACTAGACATCCTTTAAAATTACTACGGGTGGCTCTTCAGGCTTCCTTTCATGCCTTTTAGGTTTTTCTTCTAGGCCTGGTCAACAAAATGGATAATAGGGTTGGAAAAACTTAGGGGTGAGCCTCCACCGCTAAACATTTCTAGTGTTAGGATACTATTAAGGAAACATGAAGACGAGGTGGAATCATGGTCGATAGAAAAAACCAAGCGAGAGAGACAAGTCCACTTTGCTGGGGTTCTTGAGTAAGTAAGATCTTACGTAGATCACACTGAAAGAGAAAGGTTGGGTTAGGGAGATGGAAGATAGGTAGGTGAAGAAGGTAAACCTAGTAGAGGGATTCTTACAAATTCCTTGGGAAGGTTGACTACTATCATATCCAAAAGGGGGCTAGATTTTGAAATGAGAGCCTGTGGGGGAGCTTTCGATGTTATGTCCAGCCCTATTTCATGTCGTACCACCAAAAAAAACATTTTCCAAATCAACATTGAAAGAGTTAAAGGTTGCATTAGATCAGATGTAGTTTGTCTATTTGTTGACACCTTCCAAGGGGTATCGCGTATAATCAACCAAATTGGTATACATCTATATTGTAGAAGAACAATGACCTATCCGATCAAATTTTCTTGCAAGTTCATGACACCTCCATCATCACAATTTATTGAACAAGTTCTTATGTGATATCTCTCTAAGTTGTGATCATTTTTCATTTGACACCATGTTCGTGCCTTCAATCAAGAGGTGATTAAAGTTATAAATCCCCTTATTCTGTAGATAGATCTCTTAAATTATAAGGTACCACCTTCAGTTTGAGCGATAACGCCAATCTCGAAAATTGATCTATCAAAATAGTAGTAATTCAAAAAATAAACAAATTTAAACATTTATCATAATAAAAATGAGTTAAAAGATTTAATTAATTATTTTTTTTTAAATTTTATTATAATAATCATATTAAAATGAAAATAAAAATTTATTAAACTAATATATATTTTTGATTTTATATATATATATATCCCTTTACATAATATAAAAATAAATAAATAAATAATATATATATATATATATATACATACAACTTATTTAGGTATAATGTATTACAATCAAAAGAACCTGTTCATACTATTCACGTAAGTAATCAATTTCTTTTATCAAATCTTTACGGGAAAATCTATTATATATTTCTTATTATAAATATATAATACATTTTTCAAATTTCATTATTATATTCATTATTTTTTTTATGTGAGCAATAAGGAATTAGGATAGTCAGTCACTCCTGCTTTTAATACGGCTATAAATTACATGTAAAATAATGCAAATGTAAATACAATTTCATTATTCATATTTTTAAAATCTTTTATATATATATATATATATGTTTTAACTATCAATAATAAATGAATATAATATTGTTAAATACGAAATTATATTTTAATAAATGAATATAATATTGCTAAATACGAAATTATATTTTTATAAACTAATCTCTTGTGTTATTTTTTTTAATTTTAAAAATTATTTTCAACCACCAAAAATGAAGTTTGAAATAAGTTGGAGGAGCTAAAATTTCCTTTCAATTTAAAAATGGTAGGGTTATGATTTGAAATAGGTTGGAGGAGCTAAAATTTCCTTTTAATTTAAAAATGGTACGGTTATGATAAGATTATACAGATATCTTATTATGGAGACTAAGAAATTGAAAGACAAAATGGAAAAAATCAATTTTTAAAAAAGATTATGATAAGATTATACAGATATGTCATAACCGAGACTAAGAAAGATTAAGAAAATGAAGGATAAAATAAGAATAAAATGGAAAAAAGTAATTATTAATATAAGAGTTAAACAAAGTTGTTTTTAATTACCCACCAAATATGCATTAGGTAAAAAAAGTTAAAAAAAACAAATTAGATTAACCTGACACTAGGTGATATAGGTTGTAACAAAATCATAACTTATACAAATATCTCAAAATCTATCTCCCTTACCAGCTTAATTAAAATTAAAACATTCAAACATTATTTGTGTTCATTGCTAATCAATGTAGAATTTAATTATTAGGTTATGGCTATGCTACCGGACAAAGATCGCGAACTAAGGAGGTGGAGGATGTGTCAACTCCATGTGGATATGTTAATTTATTTGTAATGAATATTGAATTAAGAGTATGTATTTTCTCTTAAGATATCATTAGTTCAAAATTATAGGGGCGTAGAGTATGTATACCTTTATAGACTTAGCAGCCAAGTTGCAGTATAGAGGTGGGTCTCTTGTCTCACAAACAAAGAAATCACATACAACAATTTGATGTCTAATTTAATCGTGACACCTACACTTAAATATGATAAACAAATTTTGTCCAATTTTCAAAATATTATACCAAAATATAAACTTTCATCTGAGTTTCCGGTAAAGACTGTGTTTAAACATTAACCTAAAAAAAAACAGCTATAATCCAATTTAGTGTCTAAACTTCACCCTACATGCTATAACCCAATTTAGTGTCGAAACGTGACAATACAACAAAACATGCGGGAACTTTAAAAATTGCAGCTTCCTAGTATTTGAAAATCAGAACAGATTTTTGCTCTTGTATCTTTTCTTTAGAAAATTCTTACATTTTTCTCTTGACATGGATAATATATATGGTATTCCACATAGGTTATAAAGTTTGCTGATTCTCAGAAATTTCGACTTTGTCCCACTTCCTCAAACCAAGTTCCATATTTTACTCAAAAGAAGGGATTTCAATTTGAAAGCGCGTTATTTCATTGATATTCCTCGATAATACTATACGGTATTATATTCCCTTGTTAGCCTCAATGCATATATGGTTCGGATTAAAGAAGAGTAAAGCCCTATTGCACTGAAAAGACACCATGAAAACAGAAAACGTGTTCTGTTGAAATGGAAGGGAATCCGAAGCCGAGTTTATAAAGAAATATAGAATTTAACCTAACACTTTTCAAACATACTGAAAGCCAGTAAGGATAGAATTGTTTTCTAAGATTCGTCTCGGGTTTAACAGCCAAACCCTACCAAATTTTGTATCATGGATCCACTGCCACAGATGAGATCCATTGCGCCTGAGGCAGAGGCTGTGCGTATGTACAAGTCGTATTTAATTATCTGTGGAATGTTTAAGGGCACACGCGTAGCTTCTTACTCACACGTTTAACTTTAAACATACTTGGAAGTGTTAAATCTAATTTTTTAGCGACGCCCATATTTGGAAGTCTTGAAAATTTCTGAATTTTCATGGTCATCCTCCTGGAGTTGGGTTCAGTGGTCACTCTCTTGAAGTTAAGTTGAACCAGAGTTAAGATGGACTTAATTCAGTATTCTGGCATTTTATAATATATTTTATAATGGAATGGATTTCAAAAGTTGAATATTTGTTTTCTGTACTGCTTTATTCTATAATGGATTTCAAAAATTACATGCTTGTTTTATCTGAATTACATTCTTGTTTCATCTGTGGGTCATAGTTGACAATTAAAGATCTTATTATAATTTATTATTGTGGATATTGTAGTTTTTGTTGGTACAATTTTGGATTACCATAATTCTTGATTTTAACCTTGTCATGATAACATTATTTTTAATCAAAATTTTCATTTATTTATTAAAATAGATTCATCATAATCCCAAATAGTTTTCATTTATTAGTTATTAATATAGAAACATTAAATTTATTGATATGCAAACCATTTTGAGATCGCAACACTCAACATGTGTTTGTATCTGCATACTTTTCTATTATTGCTTTTAGATGAGTTCTATATTGTAAAACATTATGCAATGTAATGCTATGCTTTGTCTACTTAGTCAAATGTTTAAAATAGAATTAAAATAACATTAAAATTAAAAAATAATAGTTATTAAGATAAGTTAGTCATTCTCTGGAACTATTGTTGGTGGTTCTTATGTATTTCCATAGTATTTGCTACGATGAAGCATACTTAAAGGATTGAGGAAATCCATTATGGAATGCAAGATTACCACATTAGATGCATCTTGGTAGTTGCTACAATGAAGGAAATCCATTATGAAATGCAAGAGTACCAGGTTAGATCCATCTAGGTCAGAAGATGCATATTCTTGGTTGGTTGATATATTTTTAAATGTATGTAATATTATTTGACTTTACATAGTGAATTATTTTATTTATGATGGACAATATTTTTATTACTAATAATATTTTTTGAATGCCACATATCAAAATTTATATTTAAAATTAAACCACCATAGATCCATCTTAGTTCTTGATCTACCAAGTGTCTAGAATTATCAAATCTCTCAAGATGCAAACCTCTTGTTTAGTGCAAAACTTCAAGAAAAGTTTCCCCTTCTAAAGATTTGATTCCTCATGGCTCTTGGTAGATCTAGAGTGAAGATGGATCTATGTTAGTTTTGAACAATGCACTATTAAAATATTTTAACTATAATAAATTTAAGTTTTACTTATTTTATATAATATACAGAATTATTTTTTATATTATTACTTTTTAAAATTTTAAATGTCAACTCCATATTATGGAAGAATTGTTGGAGGGCACATTAGTCCCTATCACTCAAGTTAGAAATTATTCTCTAGGAAAAATTGTGTATAATGCTAATTTAATAGTGGTCAATAAGAAAATATAATCCTACAGTCTTTCTTTGGGAGGAACTAATAAATAGAGGCATAGTGCATAAATTAATTGCTTGCTTAGGCTCAAGGACTTGCATAAATTTCGATGGGTAGTAACCACTAGCAAGTCTACATATTTCAAAGTTTACTCCTAAATAAGTGTTGAGAAAAACAAAAATAATGGTGGGAAATGACTACTAGTAAGTATATTTATTTACATTTTATTCTAGTATATTTTGTATGCAAAGACCTACTTAAATTATGATGGGAAGTGATGCTAGCTATTTTCAAGGATTTTATTTTTGGATAGTTTTCCTGCAAAGTTTAACAATAAAAAATATGGACAAATACTTAAAAATCATGCATGAATGTAGCAACCATATCTATGCATTATGATAGAAAATATGTGAGGGGGTTATATAGATAGCATTATATTGTGTGAAGAATGCAATAAGTTTTGGTCTAATCAAATGTTTGAAAAATATTGCATTTAATAATATTGGAAAATAAGTATTTATTTGTCAAAGTTAAACATTTTAAGTTGCATTGGTCAATAATAAACTAATATTGATCAATATGCAAATCAATTAGTAGAGCCATGCCTCTACATGGACTAATAAAAACTCTCTCCTACCTATTTTTTTTTAATATATTTTTGTTTCAAATGTTACATGTCAGTTCAACATAAAATGAATTACTTGTGTTTCAAATGTTACATGTCAATTCAATATAAAATGAATTACACATCATGTACTATCAACAACATTATTTTTACATCTTATTTGTCAACTCCATATTAGTTACTCAAGGAATTACACATCTCTTTCATACTAAAAATAAAGTTATTTTTTATTTTTCAATTACTTCATTTCTTTAAATAAAGTTTGATATCAAGTTAAGATAAAATTGAAGTATTTTATTGATATTGACATAAATTTTTTATCTTATTAATATTTCTTTCATTTAATAATATAAATATTATTTTATTATTTTTAAATATAATATTATGTCACAACAGCTTTCTTATACTAAATTGTAGAGTGCATCTCAATGAAATTATAAATCTTTTATTAATAAAAATATATATATTTTTTTTTATTTCACATAATATTATTTAGGTTGACATAGGTCCTCAACCAAGTTCCTTATTTTGATTTTTCAATTTGAAAGCGTGTTATTTCGTTGATATTCCTCGATAATACTGTACGGTATTATATTCCCTTGTTCGCCTCAATGCGTATGCTTCAGATTACAAAAGAGAGAAACCCTATTGCACTGAAAAGACGTCTTGAAGACTGCAAACATGTTCTGTTGAAATGACCAAAACAAGAAATGGAAGGGAATCCGAAGCCGAGTTTATAAAGAAATATAGAATTTAACTTAACACGTTTGAAGAAGTTGATGTGTTAAAACATATTGAAAGCCAGTAAGGATAGAATTGTTCTGTAAGAATCGTCTCGGGTTTAACAGCTAAAGCCTACCAAATTTTGTACTATGAGATACATTGCACCTAAAGACTCTGCGTATGTAGAAGGGGTATTTAATTATCTGTGGAATATTTAAGGGCGCTTGCGGCTTCTCATTCATACCATTAAACATATTTGGAAGTGTTGAAAGAGTGTTAAATCTAATTGCTCATGGTCGCCTATATTTGAAATTTTTATATTTTTAATGGTTTCTTTCCCAAGTTGAGTCTAGAATTAAGATGCATTTAATCTGATAGTCCTCCACTTTATAATGGAGCATTCTATAATGGATTTCAAAAATTCAATGTTTGTTTCCCCTATTCTTACATTCTATAATGGGTTTCAAAAATTCCATGCTTGTTTCCTTTGTGAGTCATTCTATAATGGGTTTCAAAAATTCCATGCTTGTTTCTTTTGTGAGTCATAGTTGACCATTAAAGAGCTGGTAGTACTTCCTCTAAGTAATAGTTACTTTAATTAAAGTTTGGGTTTATCATAATTTATTACTGTGGATAGCGGGTTTTTGTTGGTACAATTTTGGATTGTCATAATTCTTGATTTGAACTTTGTCATAATAATATTATTTTTCATGAAAGTTTTCATTTATCATAATTACAATTTTTTTTCATTTATTAGTTATTAATGTAGATTCATCTTAATCACAGATCTAGGAAGTACCAAAAAGCATTAAATTTATTGATACGCAAATCATTTTTAGTTTGCAATACTTGAAAATAAGTTTATATCTATGTGCTTTGAAATTATTGCTGCCAGAGGAGTTCTATGTTGTAAAACATTACGTAACGTAATGCTTTGTTGACTCAGTAAAATGTTTACAATAGAATTAAAATAACATTAAAATTAAAAACTAATTGTTATTAAGATAGCTTAGTCATTTGATGGAACTATTGCTCGTGGTTTACAAGCTCATGTATTTGTCCATGGTATTTGTTACAATGAAGCATATTTAAACGTTTGAGGAAATCCATTATGGAATGCAAGAGTACTAGACTACGATGAAATATATTTAAAGGCTTGAGGAAATCCATTATGGAATGCAAGAGTACTAGGTTAGATCCATCTTAACTCTGGACTCAATCAGCCCCTCAAGATGTAGATTCTTTGCTGGTTGATATACTTTTAAATGAATGTCAATATTATTAAACCTTACATAGTGAAATATTTTATTTTTAAATGTATGTCAATATTATTCAACCTTACATAGTGAAATGTTTTTCTTATGACTCACACTGAGTATTTTTATTACTAACAATATTTTTTGAATGCCACATATCAAAATTTATATTTAAAATTAAACCATCATAGATCCATCATAGTTCTTGATCTACCAAGTTCCGAAAGGGATCAAATCTCTCAAGATGCAAAACCTCTTTTTCAATGCAAAACTTCAGGAAAGGTTTGCGCCTCGAGAGATTTAATTCCTCATGGATCTTGGTAGATCTGGAGTGAAGATGGATCTATGTTAGATTTGAACAATTCACTAATAGAATATTTTAATTATAAGAAATTTAAGCTTTACTTTTTTTGTATAATATATAGAAATATTTTTGTTATTAATAATATTTTAAATGTTACATCTCCTGTGTATGTGTATAGATATACACATTGATTTTTTTTTTATTAGTACTTTTAAAAATGTTAAATGCCACTCCATATCATGGAAAAATTGTTGGAGGGAAGCTTAGTCCTTGTCCCTCAAGTTAGGAATTATGCTCTAGAAAAAATACATACAATGGTAAATTAATAGTGGTGAATAGGAAAATAGAATCCTACAATCATTTTTTAGGAGGAAATAATAAATAGAGACACAAAGTGCATAGGCTCAATGACTCGGAAACATTTCTTTATTTGGGAGGAACTAATACATATATATGTGAAGTGCATAAATTAATTGCTTGCCTAGGCTCAAGGACTTGCATAAATTTTGTTGGTAGTAACTACTAGAATTTTACTCTCTCTCTCTCTCTCTCTCTCTCTCTCTCTCTCTATATATATATATATATATATATATATATATATATAATCCACATTAAAATTTATTCTTGATATAAAGTTGATATAAAATTATGTTATTTATAAGTGATAATAGAATACTTATTCTTTTGTTCTTAATATTTTTTGTTTTCAAATGTTACATGCCAGTTCAACATAAAATGAATTAAACATCACACTTAGAGTGCTTCCTAGGGCTTCTACACCACACTCAGATGGATTTTTGTTGTGGGTTGATAAACCACTTGTTTAGTGATTGACATAGTTGATAAACCACATAGCGTGCTTATTGGGGATTGATAAATCACTCCTAGAGGTCTTGACCTAATTGATAAACCACCCATTACTATGAATTTTGTTTTTCTTACTAGCCAACAAACCACCAATCGTCATTGGAGCGCTGAGGTTTTGCTGCGAGGGGAGCTGTGGCAAGGGAAGCTGCGGAAGGCTGGAGTGCTGAGGGTTTGCTGCAAGGGGAGCTGTGGCGAGGGGAGTAGGCGCTGAAGTTTTACTGCGAGGGGAGCTGCGGCGAGGGGAGCTGCGGTGAGGCTTATCCAGAGGCGAATGAGGGCTTCTCCACAGGCGGCGAGGGCTTCTCAAAAGTTGGGTTTTTCCAGAGGTGAGCGCAGAGGGTTTAAATGTGAGCGCTGAGGTTTTGCTGCGAGGGGAGCTGCGGCGAGGCTTCACCTGAGGCGAACGAGGGCTTCTCCACAGGCGGCGAGGGCTTCACAAAATTTGGGTTTCTCCAGAGGCGAGCGACGAGCGGCGTGAGGCTTCACCAGAGGCGAGCGAGGGCTTCACCACAGGCAGCGAGGGCTTCTCCAGAGGCAAGCGACGACTCTGCGGGGTTTCTCCGGAGGCAAGCGGCGAACAGCATGAGGTGCGGGCTCTTCTGAGTCGAGAGGCGAGAGGCAAGCAGAGAGGGTTTCGTCTCGCAAGCTCGTTTCATCTTCTGGTCTTTTAGTTTTTCTCTGAGTGAGGGTGAGGTGGCTACCCTTACCGTCTCTGCTCCGATGGGTCTTCTCCTTCTTGGTAGCAGTTTGGATTGTTCTAGCTGCGGCATATCCTTTGGAGCATTGAGGGAACAGCAGCGCTCTGCTCTATTTCGTGCCGCTTCTATGGATGATTTCGATGGTCTTTTTCTGCAGGCAGATGTGGATGTTTGAGGCAGTGTTTCTTCCTCTGTTTCTTGTCTGATTTGGGTGGAGAGTTTGAGGGGGCGGGGAAGGAATGGCTACTTTTGCTGCTCTCTTCCTCATTTCGTGCCTCTCCTATTGTATTGGGCGGATAGATCTAGTGTTGGTTGCTCTCTTTCCACAGAGGCTTGTCTGCTTGGTGCATTGGTGCCACCTCTGCACCTTATAGATGGGTTGCCTTGTTATCTAGGGAAAATATTGGCCTTTTGGGGCTCTATTTGGAATCTATTAAGCAGATTTTCTCGGGTTTATTCCTTTATCTGCTGCCCTGTCTGAGGGCTTTTCTGGATACTTCTTTTGGAGTATTTTTGTTAGTGGCTCAGTCCGTGCTCCTGCATATGCTTCTTGCATTTGCAATATATAATCTTCATTAATGAATATATCATGCTTTTTCTTCCTGAAGGAAAGGTCGCTGAAAGGAAAATTCTTGTTAGATTATGGATCTAGCTCGTGGGTGATAGTTGTAAGATATTATGGCTACAGTAGGTTTATGGTTGGGTTGAAATCAAAGTCCCAGATTCAATTTAGCCTTCGTCTCTATTGTAATGGCATATATTAGCTTAGAGCAATCAAGATAAATAATTCCTTGTGAAATTTAGTACATGTGTTTGAATCATGTTGCATTACTGAGTGATGCTGGAGCATGTGTGTTTTGGTTGAAATTATTGAATTTCCTATTGTTCTTGTTATCAATTTGTGACATGCATCTATGATTTAAATTCCTAAATCTTTCTTCATAATGTTCACGAAGTGAAGTAAGGGTTTAATTGCTTTGCATCACAATTTGAATTTCCCTCTTTCCTACGTGGAAATGAGAGGTTGATTTCTTGATGTTTTTTAATAAAAGAACTGGTTATTCATGTGCTACCTTTGAGCTTGAAATTTACATAAATGTTTGTGTATGAAAATAAAATATATCTCTAATAAAGAAATTAATATCCTAATACAAAAACAATTCTTCATCAGTCCTTATTTTACAAAATCAAAAGCTTAGGAGGGACAACATTGTCCTCATATAAAAACATATATAATAATACATATACTGTACGCTCTTATATTCCCTTGTTCGCCTCGATGCGTATGCTTCGGATTACAGAGGAGAGAAACCCTATTGCACTGAAAAGATAGCTTGAACACTGAAAAAGTGTTCCGTTGAAATGGCCAAAAGAAGAAATGGAAGGGAATCCGAAGCCGAGTTTATAAAGAAATATAGAATTTAACCTAACACTTTTCAAACATACTGAAAGCCAGTAAGGATAGAATTGTTTTCTAAGATTCGTCTCGGGTTTAACAGCTAAACCCTACCAAATTTTGTATCATGGGTCCACTGCCACAGATGAGATCCGTTGCGCCTAAGGCAGAGGCTATGCGTATGTACAAGTCATATTTAATTATCTGTGGAATGTTTAAGGTCACACGTGGCTTCTTATTCATACCCTTAAACATACTTGGAAGCGTTATACTCTTAAACCTATTTGGAAGTGTTAGATCTAATTTTTCATGGTCCGCCCAAGTGTTGAAAATTTCTAAATTTTCATGGTCACCTTCCTCAAATTGAGTCCAGAGTTAAGATTTCCTCAAATTGTGTTCAGAGTTAAGCGATACAATTGCATTCTATAATAGAGTATTATATAATGGATTTCAAAAATTCCATGTTTATTTCCTCTATTCTTACATTCCATAATGATTTCATTATTGTTTCCTATGTGAGTCATAGTTGACCATTAAAGAGCTGGTAGTACTTCCTATCTGAATAATAGTTCCTTTTATTAAAATTTGGCTTCATCGTAATTTATTACTGCCATAACTCTTGATTTAGACTTTGTCATAATAATATTCTTTTTCATCGAAGTTTTCATGTATAGTTATTAATATAAGTTTATTAACTAAAGATCTAGCAAATACCAAGAAGCATTAAATTTATTGATATGCAAACTATTTTTAGATTGCAATACTTGAAAATTTGTTTTATCTATGTACCTTTTTATTATTGGTGCCACGAGAGATTCTATGTTGTAAAACAATTATGTAATGTAATGTTTTGTTGATGCTTAAAATATAATTAAAATAACATTAAAATTAAAAAATAATAGTTATTAAGATAAGTTCGTCATTCTATGTAACTATTGATGGTGGTTTACAAGCTTATGTACTTATCCATGGTATTTGTTACATTGAAGCATATTTAAAGGCTTGAGGAAATCCATTATGGAATCCTCTCATCCTCTCATCCCTTGGAATATGCACAACATATATTTCTAAATGTATGTCAATATTATTCAACCTTACATAGCTATATAATTTATTTATGATTGACACTTAATTTTTTTATTACTAATAATATTTTTTGAATGCCACATATCAAATTTATATTTAAAATTAAATTAGCATTAATCCATCTTAGTTATGATCTAAATGTATGTCGATATTATTCAACCTTACGTAGTAATATAATTTATTTATGGTCTACACTTAATATTTTTATTACTACTAATATTGTTTGAATGCCACATATCAAATTTATATTTAAAATTAAACCAACATTGATCCATCTTAGTTATGATCTGGATTGAAAATGGATCTATGTTAATTTTGAAAATACACTAATAGAATATTTTAACTATAACAAATTTAAGTTTTAATTGTTTTATACAATATATAGAATTATTTTTGTTATTAATATTTTTTAAAATTTTACATCTCATGTGTATGTGTATGTGTATGTATATATATATATATATATATATATATATATATATATATATATATATATATATATATATATAATATATATATATATATATATATATATATATATATATATATATATACATATTGAATTATTTTTGTTGGAGGGCAGCTTAGTTCTGTCACTCAAGTTAGAAATTGTCAAGGAAAAATTGCATGCAATACTAAATTAATAGTGGTCCATAGGAAAATAGAATCCTACACTCCTTTGGAAGAAACTAATAAATATGGACAATGCATACATAAATTGCTTGCTTAGGCTCAAGGACTTCCATAGATTTCCTTCGTTGGGAGGAACTAATAAATAGATATGTGAAGTGCATAAATTAATTGTTTTCTTAGCCTCAAGGAGTTGCATAAATTTAGGTCAATACTCCTTAATAAGTGGAGAAAAACATAAATATATCTACTAGTAAGTATATTTATTCACATTTTATTCCTATATTTTTTTTTGCAAAGACTTAAATTATGGTGGGAAGTAAGTGATGATAGCTATTTTCAAAGATTTTATTTTTAGCATGCATGAATATCACAACCATATCCAAGCATTATGGCATAAAATATGTGAGGGAGTTATCTACATAGCATCATATTGTGCAAAGAATACAATAAGTTATGGTCTAATCAAATGTTTGCAAAATATTGTTTTAATAATATTGAAAAATAAGAATATATTTTTCATAAGTTAAACATTGTAAGTTGCATTGGTCAATGATAAACTAAGGTCAGTATGCAAATCTATAATCTATTACTAGAGTCATGCCACGACATGGAATAATAAACCATCTCTCTCTTGCTATATATATATATATATATATATATATATATATATATATATATATATATATATATATATATATATATAGATATATATATAATCTACATTAAAATTTATTCTTGATATAAAGTTGATATAAAATTATGTTATTTATAAGTGATAATAAATTGCATATCTCCTTCTTACTAAAAATTAAGTTGTTTTTTTTCTTCCTTCAATTACTTCATCTCTTTAGAAAGAGATTGATGTTAAGTTATGGTATAAAATGAAGTATTTTATTGATGTCTGAGAATGATTTTTTTTGGTACTGGAAATTTTTTTTATTTGATAATATGAGTATTATTTTATTAAAATTTAAATATAATGTTACATGACAATATCTTCCTTATACTAGATTGTAGAGTGCATCTTAGTGAAATTACAAATATCCCTCTTAATAGTGAAAATATAGGATTTTTTGTAATTTAAAGTACTATTTAAGTTGACATAAAACTGTGATATTTACTATGGACATTGAAATTGGTAGCATACTGGGGAGATTCATCAAAGTATATACATAATGAACCAAAGAAGCAATCTACACTTTTGCCATAATTTGTATAAGTATATACATAATGAACCAAAGAAGTAATCTACACTTTTGCCATAATTTGCATAGAGGTAGACCTCAATGAAGGACTATCTAATCATATTCTTCTAACAAATAACAATCATTGTTTGACCCATTTTTTAGATTTAGAGAATATGACTTTTAGTGGGTGCCTTTGCCTATATATTGGACATTTACGAAACTCTTGCCTATGGAAAAGAGAGATCCATGGAAGAAAAAGAAACCAACTAAAAATCCAAAGGGATGGAAATTTCCAGAGCAACAACTAGATGAAGAAGTGAAAGACGAGGACTTGGGAAATCCCATAAATTAGGAAAACCAGATGCCACAAGAAACTTCAGTAAATGGAAAGAAATCAAGATGGGACCATGGTAACAAGTTGGCATCCAAGTATAGAAAGAAATTTAGTCCAGACAATGCAGAGGAAGAACGAGATAGGAGGAGTCAAACAACCCCATTCATCAGAAATCTCAGACTCGGACAAGGAAAATATGAGGAAGATAAAAGAGAACCATCAAGTTATTGTAACAACCACTCCTGATCAAGGAGGATGGTCAAAAGTAGATAAGAATAAAGGGAGAAAAGGGTAACTCAGTATTTTCACTTAGTCCCAAGTCAATTTTCTATTCTTTTTATTGTTTTCTTGGGCACCAGATTTTTTTTGGTTTTGATAGATGCTTTTGGAGATCCTATAACATATAATGTTGTTTTCTTAAATAAAATTACGACATTTCCTTGGGGAAATTTTATGGATATCAAAATATTTTATTTATGAATGACACTCAAATATTTTTTTTGTTATTAATATATTTCAGTTTTAATTATTATATGTCAATTGGACATAAAATGAGTTACACATCCTGTAATATATATAATATTATTTTTAATGAAGTAATGAAGGAATTGCATATCTCCCTTATACTAGAAAGGCAATTAAAATAATTTTAATTTCAATCGTATTTTCTCTCTATATAAAGTTGATGTAAAATTAAGGTGGTAATTAAAGTAATTTATTTATGGATGACATTGATTTTTTTTGTTTTACCAAATTTTTTATGTAAGTTATTTTATTATTTTTAAGTGCAACATTACGTGACAACAAATTCCTCATCCTGGGCTCTTCCTCTTTCATCCTGGGCTATGGAGCACTTCTAGACACAATAAATCACACAAATCCTCTTCTTAGGGAAGTAACTAAATTATTTTAGTTAAAATAATTTCTTTTTAGGGGGATCGGAATATTTTATTGTAATGAAGACATACCTGCATACACATACATATCGTTGACCTCTTCCTCATACACATTCACCATTTTCTAGTGTACCATCTTTTGGTATTTCAAATTTTGCGATATAGTTGTTATACTAAGAAGGTATCTAGATCTCATTTTGTCTCATCCCAATTTATCTTCTTGTGAGCGACAAGGTGAGAGAAATTAAGGTGTTTTCATAATTGTATTATATATTTGTATCATTGGAATATGAATAAAAAATGTTATAATATGTGAATAGAGAACATGGCTTCCAGCCTTTCCCACAAATTTCTTATGTCATTTTCTTATCTTATTTTATGAATTGGTATTAGATCTTAGGCTAAGAGAATTGAGAAATTTAGTGTCTTGAATTATTGCATTAAATTATTAAAGCTGTGAAGTTTTATTGTTGTAGTCTGACATGAAATTATGTGTGTGATCTTCTATCATTAAGTTAATATGTAGGGGTTTGATAGGTGATGAATTTCGGATTGAGTGTGTGTGATTTGTTGTACGTGATCAATGCTGAATCGAGCAAGATAGAATCAATTTGGGCATTGCTCTTATACCTCGTCCATGTCATATTTCTAGGTTGAGGAAATCTGCACAAGCTCTTTTTCCTCTGTGGGCCTGAAGAGATCAGTCACTTTAAAGTTTAAAGGCACAATCTATGTCTAGTGGGTTGTGCCTGGTATTTAGATTGGGTAGTGAATTTAGGAATCTTTGTAGGAGATTGAATTGGTATATCTATAATCTTTAGATATATGTTAAGATATCTTTATATATTAACTTATATGTAATAAATCCTTTAATGGTTGCAATATTCCTCTAGGGATTTTGACATTTTATTGCATATTCTGAGTTTCTGAATCCATGGAGATTGTCAATTAAAGGGTTTTGGAATTGATATTAATACTTGTTAATAAAATTAAATTTGGTGACAACACAAGCTTAGATGTGAAAATAATGAGGGTCTTTTGGTTGATTTCCATAGAAAATGTCTTGAATTTTGTCTAGTCAGTGAGAACTCTGTTTGGACAAAGGTTTGTGACTTATCAAAGCTGTGTAGTAATTGAATATATTCGATAATAGGGATTATTTTCATTTTTTCTTATGTCCACACACTCGAATTGATATAGCCAAATTCCAAAGAAGTTCTAAGCCATGATAGAATTTATGTAAGAAGAATGAGCTAGAATTATACAAATTATAGAACGTTTGTCATTAAAAGAAATTCATAATCACAACCTCAGTTCCATCAATAGTCCTTAGAAATAGGGAATATATGTGAAAGGTTAATGGCTCTATGACACAGATCTAAGGTCTTGATATGGGTCTTTGTATCAAGAGAGGGGATTTGTTAAATATTACAGCACACATTCTGATAACACCTCAACTATTTTAGTAATAAATCAATAATAGTTGAGAAGCAAAATGTAATGATATTTTTTATGGTAATATTATATGAGTCATAGAAGATGATTGTTTTCATTAAATTATGAAGAGAATTGATGCATGGAAGATAATAGCACTAAGAAATTGAAGTAGAAACTTGAAGAATATAGTCAATAATTCCTATAAAGTATTGGTCTTAATTAAATCAGATCATTGGAAAATCAAATTCAGCTACAAATGTATTTTATTGTACGGTTGTAGTTATCTTATCATGTGTATATTTTTATTGATGAGACATAGATCATAACCTAATAATGTATGAACAACAATAACTACTCCCTTAGTATGTGGAACACATTTAGAATTTGAATATAGTCAACATAGCTTGTAGGAAGAGATCATTCTCAAGTGTTTCTAGAATAATAAATACTTATGTATATCTATTCCAGGTTGTGAAAGCTCCCAATTGAATACCTATGTTATGTTATTTTTTGTTCTTTTATAGTTCTAATGTATTTGATTTGTGATAAACATTGATTTCATATTCCAGTGGGAGTGAACTTCAATGATTATATTCCAATTATGGAAATGCAAATCCATTATGTGTTGAAAAAGTTAAGGTTTTATATAGGGATCATGGAATTCATGATGTTTTTCCAGAATATGAGCATACTAGTTCTTCAATTGAGGCTCAAGAAAATGAATGTTTTCAGCTTGTGCTGAAGTCCTTATTAGGGAAGATATACAAGAAATAGAAGTAACATTGTAGATATGCAAGATGTTTCACAAAGTGTTTTAAATGAGTAATCTCATAAATTCCTTTGATGATAGGAGTCACATATGGTTTATATGCCCTTCTCTAGCATAGTGACATGGTAATGCTACCTATTGCTTGAACATATATTTAGAAATTTCTATTGATATTTACTTCTCTTCAATCGAAATGGTCATCATGATTCCTTTAATAGTTAGTCCAACAATGTTGATGAAGTTCATACTTGGTTATAACAAAGTAATATCTGAAGTCATAATGTAGGAAAGTGTTTACAACATATGGCACTTCACTTGATTGAATGTAAGATGGGTAAAACAAGGGGAAATGGAGTTTAGTTGATAGCTTCATTTTCCACAAATTGTTTTTCCCTTTGTGAAATTTGCTCTTCAATGCTAAGGATAAAGTTGTAATGACCATAATAAAATTATTTTTTTGGGTGAATGTGACCTTAGACTGCCCTGAAAGTTGAATAGGGGGTCAAAGGAATTTTTTGTGCTTATGTGCCATTGGAAATGTGATGCATTTTCTTACCAAGCCATTATTACAAGAACAAATCATCTAAGGACCATTGAACCCTTACGATCATATAAAATTAATGAAACAAAGGCACACAATTAATATTATTTAAACAAAAACAATCAAAGAACTTGTAAATGGGTAGTTGTGAAGACAATAATCGAGTATTCAAGTTCACAATTAATCAAGCTATCCCTCATTTTTAATCATTCAAATTTTTATCCACATCAACATTCAATGGCACCAATATCAATCCAAATTCTTGCAATGTTTATCTAACTTGCAATAGTTGATTTTTAAGTGTCAAATTGAGTTGAATTGAAATTATTGGGTGCACTTTTGGTTGAACCAACACCCATTAATTGATTAAGTTCATATTGCAATATTGGAATCAAATTTGCCAAGTTTGAGTGGTTGAAACTCAAAAACCATTGTACAAATCACTATTTGGGTGAATTTTTGTTGGTATCCAACACACTGATCATGTTAAAGAAAAAATCAGTGAGTGAGTTCAAGAGCTCAAACAAGTGATTTCAAATGGAGAAAAGTATTGAATGGTTGGATTTACAGAATATTTTGATAAAAAAAAACTAAAGATAAATATTGATCATGCACATACATACTCTCTAGTCAGTGGCAACTTGTTTGCAAGCAAAGAAAGTTCAAGCTTATGTTCTTCAAAATGAAATTTAGGTTCTTCAAGATGAACTTCATCAAAATAATCTTCAGCATTCAAAACTAATAATGGCTCATAATAACCCTCTTTCTGATGATGTCGATGATTTAGTTTCGCAAACCACTCATGAGTCACTTAGTGAAACAAATTCAAGTGAACAATATGATGAAGTTGTACATGCTCAAGTTCAACCTTCCTTTTATAAGCCAATCATCAGACCATGGGAAGAAATCAAGTGCAACAAAAGTTGACATCGGTTAGGTTATAAAAAATATGACAACAAAATGAAAAATCCATATTATTCAAAACCAATCAAGTTTGTTAGTGGTGGTTATTTGGATAATGAAACATCAATAAATAATGAGGAGAAAGATAAATTCCAACATTTCAATTGCATTGGTCATTTGAATATCACTATTTTGATCTCCATTATTATCACCGTTGTGGCAATAAGAATCATTCGATAGAGAGATGTTCCAAAAGAAGAAAACCAATAAGATAGAATATTGATTATGATTGATTATTCCTTGGGAGTGATCATCAACATCCAAACTATTATATATGCCTTATTGAAGGATTCAATCTCGAGTGAGGAAAATTATTTTAGCTAATAGTGAAAAGAGGATGACACTCTCATGAGCCTAGAAGGGCGAGTACAATGGTGAAACCCTACTACAAATTAAGGGTGGGAGTTCAAAAATCAAATGCAAATTGTTAGTGGTCAAATAAAAACTACTTGTGGTCTCTCCTTTCAACTAAAAAGGGGGGAATTGATGATGAAATTGAAAAATGGTTGCCAAAATAAAATTTTTGAAAACAAAAGGAAATTTCTAAATGGGTAAGAAAAAATTGGATGGATTATGGTTCGATATTTTTTAGTTGAATCATATGTGAGATATAATATTGGGATGTTTATTGAGAGAACATTGTGGACATTTTTACTCACTTGGGTGGTCATTTGGCCTAGAAAAGGATACATGGATACTTTTGCATTGCATCTTAGCATTAAATTGAGTTGTCAAAAATTTTCAAGAATGTGTTAGACTTCAAACTGATTCACTTCTCTTAGATCATTCTCTTCATTTTAGATTTTTTAGCATCCTGTTTTGGATCTTTTTCTAGGAAATTCTTCATTGAGGCTCAAATCATGGGTTTCATCATGAAAACCTGGAGGTAGTGCCAATTTATGTTACATTGTTGTTATTATTGCTCCATCTTATAATTGGGGGGGGGGGGGGGGGGGGGGGGGGGGGTTTGGAGGGGAATGTTTGCCTCTTTCTCATATGTAATCATAAATTCCTAGTATACCACCTTTATGTATTTCACATCTTGGGACATAGTTGTTATCCTAAGTATATTTCTGGATCGTGTTTTGTCTCATCCTATTTCTCTTTGTAAGGTTTCAGGGTGAGAGAAATTCAGGTGGTTATATAATTTCATTATATATTTATATTGTTAAAAGATGAATATACAATGTGAGAATAGAGATTATGGCCTGAATTCTTTTTTGCCAATTTCTTGTCTCTTTTTCTTATATATATATATATATATATATATATATATATATATATATATATATATATATATATATATATATATATATATATATATATCGCACATTTTTGAATTTCACATCTCAGGACATAGTTTTTGTCCTAAGTATGTTTCTAGACCCTAATTTGTCTCATCCTATTTCTCTTTGTGAGGTTTTAGGGTAAGAGAAATTTAGGTGGTTTCATAATTGCATTATATATTTGTATCATTAAAAGATGAATATACAATGTGAGAATATAGATTATAGCTTGAGTTCTTTTTTGCCAATTTATTGTCTCTTTTTCTTATATATATATATATCTATATATATATATATATATATCTATATATATATATATATATATATATATATATATATATATATATATATATTTCTTATATATGAATTTTATATTGAAATATATTAGTTAACATGAATATTCAAACAATTTATTTAATTCCTACATTAAAATATTTTTAAGGTAAATTAAGATGTTTTTTTTTTCTATCTCTCTAGAGTTGATATAAAACATAAACATTGAAATATTTATTTATGGTTCTAAGATTGAAAGTGAAATATCTTTACCACCTCCTTCATAAAAGGTTTTAATATTAACAATAAATCGAGAAAGTATAGTAAGCGTGGGATTATCGATGTCTTATAATGTTTTTAGTCAAATATAACCAAATATGTATATTCACTTATGTTTTTAATGTTTTTATTATAGCCAACATTGTTTATTTATTTCTTTATTTTATTTCAGTCCTATATTGAAATATTTATAAGGTGAATATAAGATCTATTTTTTCTTTTAATTTTAATTACTTTATATCACTATATTTTAATTACTTATTTGAGAGTCAAAGTGAATTATTTTTACCACATTTCCTTCATAATGGCTTGTAATATTAACAATGGAGTGAACACAGTGAGAGTGGGATTATTAATGTTTACTAATACCTTTAGTTAAATCTAACCAAATACGTATATCAACTTTTGTTTTTACTATAGCTAATATTGTTTTTTTTATTTAGTTTTTTTTTAAGGAACGTGTGACACTCAAGGATGAGCATGGATAAAATCACATCACCCTCACACTATGCTATAGAATGAGCATCTAGGTGTGATAATTAGTAAAACTATACAATTTTGATAATAAAAGTTGTAATTGTATCAATTATAACTTATAAATTTACCAATATATTATTTTTGTTAAAAATTAGCATGAGTATTATAAAACAAGTGAACTAGTAGAAAATGATTAAAGCCCTTCTATTGTATTGTATTGATATCAAAATTTTAGTTTATAGTACATCAATGACCATTCTATATCTTTTAGATCTAGATCTAGACCACACTGACAAACTCATTAGTGGATCATCACAACACCTCATCAAGATAATAATGACAAGTCATAAAATTGCATTCTTGTACTTTGGGATTATCTAGGGACTCACAGTCTAACATCAGCCCCAATCACTAGTATGAATAATTGTACCAATAATTTTTGTTATCTTCAATTTGAAACTATTGAACTCAGTTTCAATAAATATATGCTTGAAAAACTGCCAATATTTGAATATCAAGAAGTGAACAACTCCAATGTTTGATCATTTCCATTGAATAAATGAAATGATTTTCTATTGAGAAGACTAGCTGTTATGCTAACTAAATATTGATTGATTTGATTGGTAAGACTTTGGTATTTGAAGCATGATATCTGATACTCCCCCTTATTAGGTGCAAGGTGAGAATTTTTTTGATAGTTAATTCTTGGAAGGATCTAAGTTGGGGCCTTTGGATAAGGTGTGAATAATTTAGCAATAAGTAGCTCAAAAGAATTTCTTTGAAGCCTTAGCCTTAGTCATTTTGTACTGTTCTCATGGACTATAATCCAGGCTAGCATCTTGAGAGCGATAAAGTCTCATGTCTTGTTGGATGGAGTTCTTTATTTTGTTAAGAAATTATGGAAGTTTGTTTATTTACAATATTTTGAATTTGTCTTCTATTGATGATCATTGGATTATCTATGTGTGTGTGTGTGTGTGTGTGTATAACACCATCATCTTGGAGTGTATATTTTAAAATATTTTAGTAAATTATAAAAATAGATAGCTTTCCTTATACCTATTATGCTTTTCAATAATTCACACTTAACATAACTTAGGTTATATTAGTATAGATCCATTGTATCCATGTATCTATGGAGCTATAAGAGGAACCAAATTTCTTATGATACAAACCTCTTTTAATTTGAAAATTTATTTGGTTCACCAAATGATAGAGAAGATTTTCTAAGAGGAAGCTCCCTAGCTTAGCTTATCGAAGGACCACCTTAGGGAGCAAGGGTCTAGCGTTTTGACCCTCTACCTTCTTCAAAGGATTTCAAACCTGGAACAAATTCAACATTCTGCCTAGGTCAATTAGAGTAGAACTAGGGTGGGACCAAAGAGTAGGATTCGGAGGTGAAGAATATGAAAATAAAGATTCCTTGCACACCCACTCTTTCCCTTTCATTTTCCATATTTCACGATCCTTACATTGGTGTCCATGCGCATGAAAGAAAGCACACTTTAAGGGGATCCCTTCATATTATAATTTATGGTGATGTGTGATGTCTTTAGCACATATAGAGAGGGATTCTAGGAGACCCAAAGAAATGTTTAGACCAACTAGAATACGAGAAATGGCCAGATAGCATGTTTTCTTGAAAGAGAAATCTACATCATTATAAAATGCCAAAGTATTTCCTACCTCCTTGAAAAAAATTTATCACTAGAAAATTAGTGGTAACCCAAGAAGATAGGCCCAAATAGGAACAATGTTGACCTTCTCAATTTGTGCATCAAAGTTTATTAACTAATTTTTCAAAAACGTTGCTTGGGAGCACCATGCCACTTCTCATTTAATATTTTTTTAACATCTTGTTCCAAAGTAGTGATCCATCCCATCCAACCCTTCATGAGGAACATGCACCTCAGCTAATAATTGAGTAGTTATTGAAAATTTATCTTTGTCCATCAATGGAGGACCACCATAGACATTCGTTTTGTAGCAGATCACCCCACCACCATTGATTTCTCCATTTTATGTATGTCATTTCAAAAGACATCCTTCCTAAGTACCAAGTGTGTCTCTTCAGGTTTCCGTTTGGTGCACTTTAGGTTTTGTCTTTAGGTTTCCATGACAGGAGGGACAATAAGGTTTAACAAACTCGAGGGTGAGCTTCCATTACTAAAAAAATTTGGTGTGAGGATACTTTAAAGGAAACCAGATGGAAAGAAGGAATCATGATCGATAAAGAAATCCAAGGGGGAGAAGCTAGTCCACCTTGGTAAGGGTCTTGAGTACGTTATACATAGCATAGATAATGGTGAAGGAGAAAGGTCATAGGAGGTAGATGGCATACATGTAGGTAAAGAAGTTAAAATCGAGAGAGGGCTTCCTATAAATGTCTTCGGAAGGTCAACCACCATCATATCACAAGAGGAAATATATTTTGAAATGAGAGCTTGTGGGGGAGCCTTCCATGTCAATCCCAACCATGTTCCATCTCATACAGTTGGAAAAGAGACTTATCCAAATCAACACCGAAAGAAGAGAAAGTTGCAGTAGAGTATACAAAGTTTTTTTATATTGACACCTTCCGAAGGGTCCGATGTATAATCAATCAAATCCTTGTATATGTGTCCTATAGAAGAACCATGACCCATTAGATCAAATTTTCTTACAAGGTCATGACACCTTGATACTTGCACCTTATTGAACAAGTGCCAATATGATATCCCTGTAAGTTGTGATCATTTTTCATTTGATGCCATGTTTATGCCTCCTAATCAAGAGGTGTTTATGACTAGAGATCCCCCTTATTCTACAAATAGATCTCTTAAATGATAAGGTAACATGTTTGATCCAAGCAAGAGGGCCAATCTCGAAAACTTTTATATCCGAAAAGTAGTAATTCGGAAAGTGAAGCGAACTTAGACATATATTATATTATATTCAAAATGGGTTGAAATTAATAATTAATTAGTTATATATAATTATACAAATATAAAGATGTGAAATTTATCTTAACATAAACAAATCATTTTATAGACATAATCATTCTTTTGAGAAAATATATTCATGACACCCTAATCTAGAAAGTTAATTAGTTAGGGAGAATCTACCCAATCCAATTAGAACTAATCATGTATGAGAGATTAGCAACAAACTCTCTTTGAAGTGAACTAACTCTATATATATATATATATATATATATATGTAAATTAATTACTGTGAAATTATAAAAATGAAAAAAAAATTGTAAATAAATATTTATTTCCATTAATATATCAATGATACATAAATATAAATAAAAAATAATGTAAAATTATATTATATTATAAAATAAAATAATTTATGTATTTATACTTTACACTTTATTTATATATAATATATATAAATTTATTTAGTATTAATATACATTAATTGGTTTATTATGATCACTTGATGTTGGTTTCTGGTTTAGAGGGAAAAAAAGATGGAGCTAGGGTTTACACTGCGCAAGAATGCATCTCTGGGTATGGCCGCCTTGCTCTATCCCTTAGTCGGCTTGAAGGGCAGTCATGACGGCCAGGATACATGGCGGCAATGGAGGAGTTTTCACCATACGTCTTTATCGTCCATGCTTGGCCACTCTGGTTTATATTTATCACATGGGCTCTCGGTGGTATGGCTTCACAGGCCAACTGAACGGCTATGGACGCCTTGTGGCTTGTTGAATCAGACGGATTTGGGGGACCGACGGCTGCAGCGGGCTCCCCTCCACAGTCTGTTTTGCGCACAGGAAGCGGGTCAAGCAGGGTATGCGCCCAGTGGAGACTCAGGGTCTGAGAAGGGGCTTTTGTCTGCCCATCGTATGCAGCAGGGGGTAGCGATGGGATTTCCCGGCGGTTTATCGGGTCCAGGGGTGGACACGGGGCGGACACTCTTCCTGATCTGGTCACCTGCCGTCTCGGGCATCGACTATTTCTTCCTGCTGGTAGTTTTGGACCTTGGAAATACTGAGGAGGTGATGCTCTGCCTCTTCTTGGAACTGTTTTTATACAGGGTTACCATGAAACAACAGACCTGCTCATTGATATTGGCAATGGAGGCGTGGTCTCAAAATCTCTTGTATGTCATCAACTACTCAGGGCGGCCCTCGGTGGCATTTGCTCTTTCCATGGACACGCGCCCTGGGGGTTACATGCGAGAGGTAGGCACCAGGCTCCAGGCTGCTCATAGCACCGAAATAGAGCGGAGCTCTGCATTGACATCCTGGCTATCATTTGGACAGAGAAAATCCAGTAAAATAGTAAGGGGGCAGGCCACAGAGGCTTCCTTAGAGCGGGGAGCCGAGACAGGGAATGCCACAAATGAGTTGAATAAAAACAGGGGAGCATTGGATATTACACAGAACATATCCAATCCACAGAAGCTCCCCCACCAAGCGGCTGATCCACACTTCCAGGATGAAAACAGGATTCAAATCTTTATAAAATCAACTGGGGGCGGCCACCGTTGCATGAGACTCCGTATGGGATCAAACATACAAGAGCTTAAAAAAGAAATACAACATCAACTTGGAATACCATCAAATAACCAGAACCTGATTTGTGCAGGTCGTAGTTTACAGGACCACCTTACGCTACAGGAATATGGGATCTGTCAAGATACAACCATATTTCTTAACCTAAGGCTGCGTGGTGGATGCAAAGGATCCGGTTCAAAGACGCCAGCTTCATTCCGTGACGCAGTCAAGGGCAAAGAAAAAATGCAGAACAAACCAGTGATACTAACAGAGCTACCAGGTCCATATATA
Source organism: Pinus tabuliformis (assembly GCA_031772625.1). Lineage (NCBI taxonomy): Eukaryota > Viridiplantae > Streptophyta > Pinopsida > Pinales > Pinaceae > Pinus > Pinus tabuliformis. The sequence goes on from CM062816.1 coordinate 1,426,672,433, forward strand.
GTAGATCAAAAGCTGGAATCCCCAATACTCCAAGTCACAATGCCAGAGGTAACAGATCTTCACTCTGTCCTCACCAAAACTGCTTTAATATGTAGATTCAATGGATACTGGCCTAAATCCGATGCTTTACATCAGTGGATATACTCCAATTGGACTTCAGACTGCGATATACACCTATGTTCAAAAGGCTTCTTCATAGTTAGCTTCCATACAGAAGAAGAAAGGGATAGTATCATTACTGAGGGGCCTTGGTTTTGGGGTAATGCTGGTCTTTTTGTTACCCCTTGGTTCGCTGATTTTGATGCAAACACTATGAAAATCACAACAATGCCTGTTTGGGTGAGGCTTCATAATCTCCCATTACATTTCTGGCATCATTTAGTTTTAGCTGCCATTGGGAATACCTTAGGGAAATTCATAAAAATGGATGAGGACAGAGTTTGCAGAGGAATCTTCTCCTTCGCCAGAATTTGCATTGAAGTGGACATGAGTCAGGGGCTGCCTGAACATATCTCACTAAACTTCAACAACACACAGTGGCTTCAGACCCTTGACTATGAAAACACCGCTTTCAGATGTCGCAGCTGCAGGCAAACAGGACACCTCCAATACTCTTGCCCCCTGGTCAAAAAGAATCCTAAAGGAAACAAGAACAGGAAAAAAAAGCCCAATGGATGGCAGCACACGAATCCGTTGGAAGAAGAGGACACACTGTCAGAGCAGGCAGTTAATCAAGAGGAATCCGACACAAATATGGAACAGCAGGGTACACAAAATGATATCTCCCCAGACCCTCATCTGGAAGCTCCCCAAAATCTAATACAGCAAAATCCTCAGCTGGATGTAGGTGGTATCAAAAGATCTCATGGTTCGGAAGGATCTGAATCCGACAAGGAAACACCAGTGATCACTCTGGAGTCCATGCAGGCTATCATTGTTCCCTCTCCTGACACACAGGGTTGGCGTAGAGTGGAAAAGAAAAAGGGTCGAAAAGTTTAGGCTTGCGACTTATTTTGTAAATTATTTGTTTTTTATTTTGTTCCGTCCTTCTCATGGACAGCTATCTGCATATGCTTTCTAGCATCTACAACATGTAATTTTTTTCATTTTATGAATATAAATTACGCGCTCGTTTTCCCCGGAAAAAATTAATTGGTTTATTATAATTTATAGTATTTTAATTTAAAATTATATATCAATTTATTTTAAATTTCAAGCAATCACACATTTTTATTTTTATTTTTAATAAAATAATTTTCCTATATATTCATATTCGAAATACCCAGTACAAAAGATTAATATATTTAATTATTATATTAGAATAAAACTAATTTGATAATGTTATTTAGTTAAGTAATGAAATTCCCTTATCATATCTTTACATTAAAATTTATTATATATTTATTATTATATATGTATAATATATTTTTCAAAATTTTATGAATTTTTTAATATTAATATTGTGATGATTTTTTGTTTTAATGATGAGTGGGTAATCACTAATTAGGATAGTGATTTATTTATTCTTGTTTTTAATATAGCTGCAACTAAGTTATGTTTTGAACTGACAACTTTATAATATTCGCCTAAACAAATAATCTCCGCCTAAAACAAATAATCTCCACCTAAAACAAATAATAAACATTGTAATAAATTGCCAACAAATTACATATTCAAGTATTTAAAATAACATTTAGTATAAATATAAATACATTTTCATTATTCAAACAACAATTAAAAAACAAATAATCTCCACCTAAAACAAATAATAAACATTGTAATAAATTGCCAACAAATTACATATTCAAGTATTTAAAATAATATTTAGTATAAATATAAATACATTTTCATTATTCGAACAACAATTAAAAAGATTCAAAAAATTCAGATCATTAATAATAAATTTGAAATTATATTTTAGAAAAGCTTTGGAACTAATGCTTATAGTAAAGTTTGAAATGGGTTTGAAAAGCTAAAAGTTCCTGTCAATTGAAGAGCTAGATAAAATAAATCGATAAGTGACTCACCACTGAAACACTTTCAAAATATGTATTAACAAGATAAAGAAGGGTTAACAAAAAACAAATTAGATTGAGAAGACACTAAATAGTATAATCATCATCATCCCTTTTTATAGTTGGAAGATTAGTGACTCACCACTGAAACACTTTCAAAATATGTATTAACAAGATAAAGAAGGGTTAAGAAAAAACGAATTAGATTGAGAAGACACTAAATAGTATAATCATCATCATCCCTTTTTATAGTTGGAAGAAAATCATATAAAAGATAACTTATATAAATATCTCAAAATTTATCTTCGTCACAGGCTTAACTAAAATTACACATTATAATTATAATTTTATTCGTGTTCATTGGTAATCAATATAGAACTTCAAAATCTTAAAGTTATTGCTATGCTACGCGACAGAGATTCCAAACTAAGGAGGTGGAGGATGGGTTAACTCCATGTCGATATGTTAATTTATTGGTAACGAATATAAAATCAAGAACCTATTAAATCATTTTTATCATACATAATAAGTCCCGTCGCGTAGCCATTGTGTTAGAGGTGGTGTGAAGCATGCAGCAATGAAGCGTTACTCTCACTAATTTTGCACTGTTATCAACGACTATAAACCTCTCCTGCTTCTCTGTTCTGTTCGGAAATTCTGGAAGTCTGTTTATTTACGGTGTGTTCTCATTTTATTGTATATATATATAGATAGATATATTCAACAAAGTGCAGATTTTAAAATATTTTAGTAAATTGAAAATTGATAACTCTGCCTATACCAATTAAGTTTCTTCATATTTCACACTTACCATAGTTAAATTCATTATTTTTTTCATATTACACACTTACTATAGTTTAATTCATAAGTTAAATTACAGATTACTGAGAGGGTCGTAATACAAATTTCTTTCAAAGCTAAAAAATATTTTTAATTTTATATATACATATATATAGTATTTTTGGATATATAATGAATTCACTGTTTAAAATTTTTTTGGGCGTTTTTATTGTGCATTTTCAATAAAATTTGATACATTTCTGATAAAATGTAGAATAAAAAAATCGGTTGAAATATATTAATTGAATAGATATTCAAATAGCTTATTTCAGTTTTATATTAAAATATTTTTAAAAATATTTAGAGTTAAAGTGATAATAATTTTTTTTTTCATTATTTTTTTTTTCTTTTAAATTTATATAAAATTATGTTAATACTTTACATTGAAATATTTTATTTGAAGTTGAGAGTGTGAGAAAGATTTTTGCCACATCTTATAACATAGATTTTTTTATTATAACTGATATTTCTTTTTTATTTAAAGAATATTATTATTATTATTATTATTATAAGGTTAAGGCCAAGCCATATACCAAATTGGTGTACAAGATCTCTTTGTTTGAGGGATAAGGGACCCCTCAGCGTAACTATTTGACTACTAAGTCTACCAAGGGATACATACTCTACCTTGCTCTGGTTTTGAACCTTTAACTTCTTACAAGGAAACAAATGCTCTTAACAATTCCACTCCCCTGCACGCTGTATAAACTCTGTATAAACTGACAAGTGTCAAATCTATATTAAACATACACAGAATCATACATTGCCCTAAAATACTCCTGTCAATACAAAAATTCAATAAAAGAGATATTCTCAAATTTTCAAAACCTTCTTACCAAAATAACTTAATACGTATCAAATGTATAAACATAAAAGCTGTATTTAAACATTAACTTTCAAAAACTGAAATAACAGCTACATTTCAATTTAGTGATGAAACTTCACCCTACAACAAAACATGCGGGAACTTAGTGTCGAGACCCAAGCCAGATAAAATGTTAAATTGCAAGCAGCGATTGAAGAAATTGGCAAACATGGAATTGAGAGACGAAAGTGCTCAAATGTTTCAGAACGGAAAAGCATATCTACTTTTAAAATTGCAGATTCCTTGTGTTTGAAAATTAGAACAGATTTTTGCATAGAAAATTCCTACATTTTTCTCTTGACATGGATAATATGGTATACAGCATAGGTTATAAAGTTGCCTGATTCTTAGAAATTTCGACTTTGTCCCACTTCATCAAACCAATTTCCATATTTTACTCCAAGGCAGGCCCTTATTTCACTGTCTTGGGGTCCTCTCAATTTGGAAGCGTGTTATGTCATTGATGTTCCTCGATAATACTGTACCGTATTATATTCCGTTGTTCGCCTCAATGCTTCGGATTACAGAAGAGTGAAACCCTATTGCACTGAAAAGACACCATGAAAACAGAAAACATGCGCAGTTATGGGTCCACTGCCACAGATGATATACATTGGCTGTGCGTACGTACAAGGTCATATTTAAACATCTTTGGATGTTTAAGGGCACGCGCTGCTTCTTATGGATACCCTTGAACACATTCCGAAGTGTTAAACCTAATTTTTTTACCCTGCTCAACTTGAGTCCAACATAAATACCATTCAAAAATTTCATGCTCATTTCATTAATCAGAGGATTTGTGAGCACGCTGCTGACCTTAAACATAGGAGAGCTAAATCTTCAGTTTTGGCTGAGCATGTTGAAAAAACCAATCATCATGTTTGCATTGAGTAAGCTAGTGTTATCGCTAATGTCTCGCATTTCCATCATCGGAAATTTAGGGAAGCTATTGAGATTGAAAAGAGACCCAACAATCTCAATAGAGATATGGCTGGAAAATCAGCAGGTGCTGGGTTCCAGGGCTTTCTTCTTAGTTGTTTTCTGTCTCTTTTTATTATTTTTATTTTTATTTTATTAGTACTTTTATTTACTAGACAATTTCTATTAAATTTTCAAATAAGAAACTATTAAACAATTACTTTATTATACAGTTACTATTATTAATAATAATAATAAACTAATATTCATTTTTCGTGTCTTTATTTATTTTATTATTTATTTTTAATAACTTATTTCTATTATTATTATTAGGAATATTATTATTAACTTAATTATTATTTATTTATTATTTTATAAACCATTATCTAGTAATCGTTTTTCTTGTTATTATTATCAATTTATTTATTATCATTGATTTTCTTTTATAATTATTATTATTATTCTATCTTTTCCAACATCATTTGTTTAGTATATGGAAAGGTCCATTATTACTTTTAATAGTTTTAACTAATTTTAATTTTATGTATTTTATTTACCCCCTTTCCTTTTAGTTTTTAATACCTATAACTAACTATAATTTAAGTTATTTTATTTCCTCTTCCTTTTTATTTATTGGATTATTTAATTTATTTAATTCTAACTAATTTAACCCGGTGCGTAACTTCTTCCCCTTCAATTTTACCTCACTAATGATTCCATTTCTATTTTTTCATTTATAAAAATTAAATGAATAATTTATTTACTATTAAATTTATGAATTTATATTTTTTCATAAATAAATAAATAATTTATTATTATTATTCATTTATATTTTTATTTATTTAATAAATGAATAATTTATTATTATTATTATTTTTATAATTCTTCAATTGTTTATTTGTATTACACCTTATATAACTAAATTTGTATATTTATATATGAATTTTTATATGTGTATTTACCTTAATAATGGTACCATTTATTTTTATCTTATTTTTACTATTATATTTATTTATTTATTCATATATTTATTTATGTAATAAATAAATTAAATTAATTTATTATTATTTCGTTTTTATTTATTATTAATAATTTATAATTCTTCATATTTATATTTATATATTTATTTATTCATCTTACACCTAATAACTAAATTTATATTTTTATATATAAATTTATTTATCTTTATTTATTTATTATTATATTATAATTTATCATTTACCTAATATAACTAATTTTGACCTTGCTCCTTAAGTCAACCTTTTGCCCAGGTAACCGTTGGTGTCTCTGCTCTGGCTATTTAAACAGGCTAAGCTGGATCTGCTCTTCAACTTGTCCTGACGATGAACCACACTGGTTGGTTTGAAACGCGTCGACAAATGATTTCTCATGTGATTTTCGCCGAAAAATCTATCATAAAGGTGTAGTTTATTTTAGAGTATGACTTCTAGAATTTTCATAATACAAATTTATGGATTTCTAATAATCTAGGAATATTTTTCATTGCCTTTTAACATAAAATAGAGATAGAGGTGTGACATTGATAATTGTTTATTTCTAGAAATTTCTTAGAAAAGATATCTAAAATCTTATCCCATAAAACCACAAAATATAAAAGTTACCAACATGAAATGAACTCATGGGAACAAGAGAAAAGGTATAATCTTATACCAAAGTAGCTCTTTTGAGCAAGAGAATGGATTAAGGTTTGTCAATGGCTACAAAGACAATGGAAGAAGCAGCCAATGTTTCAGCAGTGTGCTGCAATTTCTGTCCCGTGAGTGGATGTATCTATTTTCAACTTTGAGCAAGACAATGGAATAAGGTTTGTCAATGGCTACAAAGATGATGGAGGAAGTAGCCAATGTTGCAGCAGTGTGCTGCAATTTTTGTCTCGTGAGTGGATGTATATATTTTGTACAAAGTCCTTAGAGTGTCCATCCTCTCTGGATTCTCCCAACAGTTGTGGTTTGCAATTGGATCTCCCAGCTAAAAAGAAAACCAGTCAAAATTACACTACATATATTTTTTTGGACTAATTTCATAATTAATTTTACCCATTTCTATTTGTTGTGATCCTTTAGTAAATTTAGTTGGCATGGTAATTTATTCACCTAAGCCCACCGCTGGTTTTCGGTGGCGCTTGCTTTGATGAAATAATCAGTTCCCCACTTAATGGCATCCCTAACGTTCTCCAACTCTCCTGCTGCTGAAAGTTCATCTCTGTACTGAGGGGCTCCCCATGCCAACATGGTAACAGTGAATGCCATGGGAAGCCCATGCTTCACATTATCCCCAGCGTCGTAGTAACCACCCACTAAATCCGCCTGCTCAAATACACAATAAAACCCATGTTAAGGATGTCTATTTTTAAGGCGTCCATAGAGTTTGTGTTAGATTCAAAATTAAAAGTTAATTTAATGAATTTTCCTCTTCAAATTTTTTTGATACTCATGTAATTGAATATGTCATTTAGTACAGCTCTTTGTTTTTCTCACCAGTACCACAGAAAAATCATATGAAAATTTACAGAAATTTGGAATTTCAATGTTATACTCTTTCAGTAAACCATTGAATGTCAGCCAGCATGATTTCTCTCCATAAGTAAACCATTGAACCATTGAATGTCAGCCAGCATGATTTCTCTCCATAAGTAAACCATTGAACCATTGAATGTCATTCAGCATCATTTATCTCCTTGGCTTTTTATATTTTCTATTATTATATGTAAATGTCCATCTTAAATAGTAACGATCTTCAAAATTGTTTCAAGATTGATTACAATCTGCAGGTCCATTTAGAGTGCATGACAAAAAAAAATTGCAGAATAGAGTAATTCAAGGTTGATCTCATGATGCAATAAAAATAAGACTTCTGTTTGGACAAATGACTATCAAACTAACATACTACCAACTCAAAGTTCCAAGAAATTTGTTCAAAACATAGACAGTAAGGCTAATTTTCTTTCTCAAAACATGAAAGCCATATTAACAAAATCTAACTGAAATTTTCCAAAGGTTTAGAGGTTCAAAGTTACTGTATGTTTATCAGTAAGCCATATAAAATTCCATCTGAAATAATCATTACTCTTGAGACTATAACAAGATTGATTACATTCCCAATGTTCAAGTGAAAATTACTGCTTGTGCTCCTGGGCAATACAGTCGTTGGAAAAAAACAAATTCCAACACTCTGAAATCAATCTAGTTGGTGCATATTGATGAGTAATACCAAGGAAAAATATTAAGAAATTCTAGGCAGGACCAACCTTGCATCCACTAGGACCTTATTTCACTGACCATCGTTAAGGTGATCAGAATATTCATCATCTTGTTTGATGGTAGTGTAGATTATTATTAAGGCTAACGCATGGAAAATAGTTATGAGATCACTAGTGTGGTCTATTCGATGTCTTGGAGGCTGAATTTATTGGGAATTTGTGTTGCAAGGGTCCTGATGAATATGAGATGCCAGTTGTTCTTTATAAATATGAGAAAAGATTGAAGATTGAGAAAAACAAGTTTAGGATCTGAGGGAACTTAGGTGATCAATGGAGTGATTTGTCTGGATATTCTTTTGGAGACAGGACCTTCAAGCTGCCCAACCCCATGTATTTCATTGTCTGATCTTAATGATTTCATTCAGTTATGTAAAAGGTTACACTTACTATGTAAATTTACAGTTGACAATTTAAAGGCTATCATCATATTTTGGTCTTGAAGATCTCAATGTTGTGAAACTTTCTATTGTCCCTTTCTTTGCACTTGACAAAGAAATCATTTAATCTATCTTGACTCCTATTTTCAGAGAGCCCTATTCTTTATGTCTGATCGATGTCATTCCTGTTGCTTGGTGGTGGCACTTACAAACACACAGTGCAGAGTTTGTGTGACCTATGTACACTATACATCCCAGGACTCCAACATGACAAATTGTCTTTACCACCTGGCAATTGTCTGGAAACAATTATTTAGTTTTTAATTTGCAACATTGTTCTTTTAATAGAGTCTGCTCTTTAAGTTTTTTTTTGTAAGTAGATGCATTGACATTTTAGTGACTGAAATTATTTTTAAGTAGAATTGAAATTCCACCTCTTGTATATATTACTTTTGATATATGTTTTTGTTTCTGTTTGGCATAAAGTAAATGATGTAACCTTCTTTTAATAAGGATGGGTAGGTTTAATTAACTTACAATTAGAAGTAGAAATTCCTGATCCTATGAACTTCACATTGATCAACTTTTTTTTGCAAGTTGTATGAATTTGCAACTAGAAATAGGAGAGTCAAAGAGAAGATGAGAGTGAAGATGAGAGTGTTTTCTAGTAGTGATTCTGATTCATTAGCCATACTTGCCACATTTTTCTTTAACACTCTTCCAAATATTGTAGTCTTTTTTCAGCATGTTCTATTAAAAATGATTTCTAGCCGTGATTCTGATTCATTTCCCATACTTTCTTGTCACAGTCTCCTTTCACACTCTTCCAAATGTTGTATTCTCTTTTCAGCGTGTTCTATTAAAAAAAATTATATCCTTCATTTGCTGTGAAATCTTCCTATTAATTCCCAGCTTCATCTGCCATAAAATAAAATCTTTTCACTTGTCCTATTTTAGAATGTTATTTATTTCCCTCAATGCTTTATCTTTTATCTACCTGGACTAATCTGTTTTCAGTGTGCCCTATTTTAAAATGTTTTATTCTATTTATTCTATACCTTCCCTGACTTCATCTTCAGTTACCACAAAGTTTATTTTGCATGCTTCATGTTCAGTTTCCACAAGGGTCAAAACCATTGAATGTCAGCCAGCATGATTTCTCTCCATCAGTAAACCATTAAACCATTGAATGTCATTCAGCGTCCTTTATCTCCTTGGCTTTTTATATTTTATATTATTATATGTAAACGATCTTAAATAATAACGATCTTCAAAATTGTCTCAAGATTGATTACAATCTATAGGTCCATTTAGAGTGCATGGCAAAAAAATAGCAGAACAGAGTAATTCAAGGCTGATCTCATGATGCAATGAAAATAAGACTTCCGTTTGGACAAACGACCATCAAACTAACATACTACCAACTCAAAGTTTCAAGAAATTTGTTCAAGACATAGATAGTAAGGCTAATTTTCTTTCACAAAACATGAAAGCCATGTTAACTAAATCTAACTAAAATTTTCCAAAAGTTTAGAGGTTCGAAGTTACCGTATGCTTATCAGTAAGCCATATAAAATTCCATCTAAAATAATCATTACTCTTGAGACTGTAACAAGATTGATTACAGTCCCAATGTTCAAGTGAAAAATACTGCTTGTGCTCCTGGGCAATACAGTCGTTGGAAAAAAACAAATTCGAGCACTCTGAAATCAATCAAATTATGGGAAATCTCTATGTTCAACAGGACGCAAGTTAAGATGTTTTAATTATAATCTCGATAATGTAAAGGACAACAGTTTTGGCATAGTCCTTCAGGTGTTAAGCCTGCTTGGCAGCTGCCCCAGCGAGAAAGATTAAAATATAAAACAAATTTAAGTGCACGAGTATAGATTCATTTAACCCTCCCTTTTTCTTTTTCTTTCTTTTCTTCTTTCTGAATTTGAGACTAGAGTGTTTTAACAGTACACTCTATTACCAACTATTATATGCCTAAGGAGTGACTTAACACTACAGTTTATCACCAACTGATCCCCATTTTAACCTTAAATATATAAACTATCAGATTAAAATCTACCGAGTAAAAATTGTTTTGGCATATTTTTTTTTCTCTATATTTAAAAATTCAAGATTAAAATGAATAAAAAAACAAATAAGACAGCTCAACCCTGCAACTATCCTTACACTGCCAAGAAAAACCTTGTCAGCATTTGAGTTTTAAGTGTAACTTAAAATGCACATACATATTTTGTCCTGTAATCCAACCAGAATGTAAGCATAGAAGCAAACACATAAAATAAAACACACAAGGTTAAGATCTCTTCCCTTGATTGTGGGGAAGGCTAAATATCAATAATAATGTTGTCAAAAGCATCATTTTAAGCTTTTCGAAGACCTCCGATGCCTGTTATGGTTGTAACCATAAATGTGTCTGTAAAAGTGTTGCATAAGTTATGTACTAGTAGAAACACTTTGTTGGTGAGGTTGTTATTTTGTTCTATCATGTGAAATCTTAGTAAATTCAATTGAAAGACTCAACTGATATCCTTTAAAATCAAATCATAAAATCACAATCCACACCATTGATCGTTCAGAGACAATCTTGGAGGAAAAATTATGATGTCCATATACCAAAGTTGCAGCTTGAACACAATATACAAATATGATATAAGCATCATAAATATTGGTATGTAACAACTATACATAGGGGAGAGATTTAGCAAACTCAAAAATGTAATATGGACACTGTTACAGATGGTTTAGAATTTCAATCAAGTTGCCAGCCCTTTTGGGCTCTTGTCTATTTTTCTACATAATCTTTTAACATTCTTCATTTTCTTTACTAATTCATCCTTATTTGCATTCTCGTTTTCACTAAGCCATTCACCTGACTCCTTGAGAACAGCTTGGATGTTTTCAGCATCTTTCTTCTCCGTCACTCCCCTTAGTTTTTCCTTACTCAATCTTTTGCTAATGTTGTAGATGTATTGATCCATTGCATTCCTCAATTCCACTGTTTCCTTCCAGACCTCTTGAAGATCTGCACCAAATAATCAATTCCTAATTTATATGGACAGAGAATGTTGATAGAATTCAAGCTGTTGCAAACTCACAATATTGGAGGAAGAATTCACATTGTGGGTTGGTTGTGGGGAATCCCTATGTTAATTATATATTTCCAAAATATCCTGAAATCTGATAATTATATATTTCCAAAATATCCTGAAATCTGATAATTATATATTTCCAAAATATCCTGAAATCTGATTAGTACAACTCTTTTTTTTTGCTCACCAGTACCGCGGCAAAATCATATGAAAATTTACAGAAATTTGGAGTTTCAATGTTATACTCTTTCAGTAAACCATTGAATGTCAGCCAGCATGATTTCTATCCATCAGTAAACCATTAAATGTCATTCAGCATCCTTTATCTCCTTGGCTTTTTATATTTTCCATTATTATATGTAAATGTCCATCTTAAATAATAACGATCTTCAAAATTGTCTCAAGATTGATTACAATTTGCAGGTCCATTTAGAATGCATGGCAAAAAAATAGCAGAACAGAGTAATTCAAGGTTGATCTCATGATGCAATGGAAATAAGGCTTCTGTTTGGACAAACTACTATCAAACTAACATACTACCAACTCAAAGTTCCAAGAAATGTGTTCAAGACATAGGCAGTAAGGCTAATTTTCTTTCTCAAAACATGAAAGCCATATTAACAAAATATAACTGAAAATTTCCAAAAGTTTAGAGGTTCGAAGTTACCGTATGTTTATCAGTAAGCCATATAAAATTCCGTCTGAAATAATAATTACTATTGAGATTGTAACAAGATTGATTACACTCCCAATGTTCAAGTGAAAAATACTGCTTGTGCTCCTGGGCAATACAGTCGTTGGAAAAAAACAAATTCCAACACTCTGAAATCAATCTAGTTGGTGCATTTTGATGAGTAGTACCAAGGAAAAATCTTAAGAAATTCCAGGCAGGACCAACCTTGCATCCACTAGGACCTTACTTCACTGACCATCGTTGAGGTGATCGGAATATTCATCGTCTTGTTTGATGGTAGTGTAGATTATTATTAAGGCTAATGCATGGAATAAAGTTATGAGATCACTAGTGTGGCCTATTCGATGTCTTGGAGGTTGAATTTATTGGGAATTTGTGTTGCAGGGGTCCTGATGAATATGAGATGCCAGCTATTCTTTATAAATCTGAGAGAAGATTAAAGATTGAGAAAAACGGATTTAGGATCCGAGGGAACTCAGGTGATCAGTGGAGCAATTTGTCTGGATATTCTTTTGGAGACATGACCTTCAAGCTGCCCAACCTCATGTATTTCATTTCCTGATCTTAATGATTTCATTCAGTTATGTAAAAGGCTACACCTACTCTGTAAATTTATAGGACCTTATTTCACTGACCATCGTTGAGGTGATCGAAATATTCATCGTCTTGTTTGATGGTAGTGTAGATTATTATTAAGGCTAATGCATGGAAAAAAGCTATGAGATCACTAGTGTGGTCTATTCAATGTCTTGGAGGTTGAATTTATTGGGAATTTGTGTTGCAAGGGTCCTGATGAATATGAGATTCCAACTATTCTCTATAAATATGAGAGAAGATTGAAGATTGAGAAAAATAGGTTTAGGATCCGAGGGAACTCAGGTGATCAGTAGAATGATTTGTCTAGATATTCTTTTGGAGACAGGACCTTCAAGCTGCCCAACCCCATGTATTTCATTGCATAATCTTAATGATTTCATTCGGTTACGTGTAAGGTTACAGCTGCTCTGTAAATTTACAGGACCTTATTTCACTGACCATCGTTTAGGTGATCGGAATATTCATCGTCTTGTTTGACGGTAGTGTAGATTATTATTAAGGCTAATGCATGGAAAAAAGTTATGAGATCACTAGTGTGGTATATTCGATGTATTGGAGGTTGAATTTATTGGGACTTTATGTTGTAGGGGTCCTTACGAATATGAGATGCCAGCTATTCTTTATAAATCTGAGAGAAGATTCAAGATTGAGAAAAACGCGTTTAGGATCCAAGGGAACTCAGGGGATTAGTGGAGTGATTTGTCTGGATATTCTTTTGGAGATAGGACCTTCAGGCTGCCCAACACCATGTATTTCATTGACTCATCTTAATGATTTCATTCGGCTATGTAAAAGGTTACACCTACTCTGTAAATTTACAGTTGACAATTTAAAGGCTGTCATCATATTTTGGTCTTGAAGATCTCAATGTTGTGAAACTTACTATTGTCCCTTGCTTTGCAGTTGAAAAATAAATCATGTAAGCTATCTTGTCTCCTATTTTCAGAGAGCACTATTATTTATGTCTGATCGATGTCATACCTACTGCTTGGTGGTGGCACTTACAAACACACAATGCAGAGTCTGTGTGACCTATGTACACTATACATAGCAGGACTCCAACATGACAAATTGTTTTTACCACCTGGAAATTGTCTGGAAACAGAATAGATTTATGCAAAGCATCTTTGTAGTCAAACTCACCCAACACAAACTAATGATCAACAGACAACACAGTAGCAAGAATTATACACACAAACCTTTCAACAGTAAGCCTGTAACCCATTTCTGCTGCAATTAATCAATAAATGGCTATAAAAATAAAAATCTGCAAAAGTTGAGGCGTATATATATTTGTGTCTCACGCAACCATACCCAATAAAGTGACATGGCTGTTTGTTATGGGACTACCTCCATTTACATCAATTCGGCCCCCTTGAATCATAAACAATCTGATCATACTCTGTTGGGAATGATGCCCCTTTGAGGGTTTTAAGGGTTGCCTAACCTGTGGGTATAATGCTATTGGTTTAATGATGAATCATGGTGAAAATTATGTTAGAATCCTTCTGAGGAAAAACACACAGTGTACAGTGTGTGAGACCTATGTACACTATACATTACATGACTCCAACATGACAAATTGTCTTTACCACCTGGAAATTGTCTGGAAACCAAATAGATTTATGCAGAGCATCTTTGTAGTCAAACTCACCCAACACAAACTAATGATCAACAGACAGCACAGTAGCAAGAATTATACACACAAACCTTTCAACAGTAAGCCTGTAACCCATTTCTGCTTCAATTAATCAATAAATGGCTACAAAAATAAAATTCTGCAAAAGTTGAGGCGTATATATATTTGTGTCTCACACAACCATACCCAACAAAGTGACAGGGCTGTTTGTTATGTGAATACCTCCATTTACTTCAATTCGCCCCCCTTGAATCATAAACAAGTTGATCATACTCTGTTGGGAATGACGCCCTTTGAGGGTTTTAAGGGCTGCCTAACCCCTATGGTAGGTATAATGTTGCCGGTTTAATGATGAATCACGGTGAAAATTATGTTAGCATCTTTATGAGGAAAATAACTCAAGCAAATGCTGATTATGGAGTTAGATCTGCTCAAAGGGAAGGAGTATGCTTCCAATGCTGCCTTAGTCTGCTACCAAGATTCAGTCCTCTTGCATGGATGAGATAATTCGCTACCAGGAGATAGAACAAATAACCTCTGCTAACTTCAATTTGTAGGTGACAGGATTCCATATGTCCTTCAAAATCCACCATCAAGGAGTGCCATTCTGTTGTCACAAATGTGACAAGGAAATCTTTGCAGGTTTGATGTGGGTTTCAGGTCGTAATGAAATCTGCAAAAGTTGACGCATATATATATTTGTGTCTCACGCAACCATACCCAACAAAGTGACAAGGCTATTTGTTATGGGAATACCTCCATTTACATCAATTCTGCCCCCTTGAATCATAAACAAACTGATCATACTCTGTTGGGAATGACGCCCTTTGCGGGTTTTAAGGGCTGCCTAACCTGTGGGTATAATACTGTTGGTTTAATGATGAATCATGGTGAAAATTATGTTAGCATGCTTCTAAGGAAAGTAACTCAAGCTAATGCTGATTATGGAATTAGATCTGCTCAAAGGGAAGGAGTATGCTTCCAATGTTTCCTTAGTCGGCTGCCAAGATTCAGTACTCTTGCATGGATGCGATAATTCTCTAACAAATAACCTCTACTAACTTCAATTTGTAGGTGACAGGATTCCATATTTCCTTCAAAATCCACCATTAAGGAGTGCCATTCTGCTGTCACAAATGTGACAAGGAAATCTTTGCAGGTTTGATGTGGGTTTCAGGCCGTAATGAATTCCCAGATTCTTAAGACTACCTTTTTGAATGAACAATTAATCCCATATCAATTTTTCAAAGTGTTCTCGAAGATGAAATCACACATAGAAAACAAATAAAAATAAAAACTTGCCTTTGACCACTTGAGAGTAGAAAATCCTTCAGTCTACGCTGAAAATGTCTACTACCGGCCTTTGCCTATCACAGGTCCACCCACAATTTTATCAAAACCACCAAACTGCCAGAATCTTAGTGATCCAACAAAAATTGAATGCCACAAACCTTCTAATAACCGACTACAAATCCCTGCCAGAAATCTCTAATCTGCCTGTCAGTAACCAGGCCAGAGATCTAAGGATCTTGCCACAAAATAGAAACTCATTACAACGGAACCAAATATGGAACTGACTATTTTGTTTTCTATGCTAAAAGGGAAAATGGGGAATCGACATGAGATGAGGGCAGGAAAATGCCAACTAAGCTAACGGAATACCATGGTGGAGGACCTTAATGAGACATTTCCTGAACATGAAACCTTCTCGTGTAGAGACGAGCAGGAAACTTGCTAGACAATGACAAGTAGGAAACTTGCCAGGCAAGAATGCAAATGAGAGTAGGTTTTATGCCATGGTCATCAACCTTCATTCTGCAACGCAAGCCGGTTGCAAGCCATGGCCATCTACCTTCATTCTGCAATGCAAAAACGGTCTACCTTCATTCTGCAATGCAAAAACGGTCTACCTTCATTCTGCAATGCAAGCCAGGGCCGTTTACCTTTCAGGTTCGCCGGTCGAAGAAAAAGAACTCTGCAACGCAAGCCATGGTCGTTTACCTTTCAGGTTCGCTGGTCGAGAAAAAGAACTCTGCAACACGAGCCAGGGCGGTTTACCTTTCAGGTTCACTGGTCGAAGAAAAAGAACTCTGCAACGTGAGCCTACCTTTCAGGTTCTCTGGTAGAGGAAAAAGATGAAGTTTAAACGGTTATTGTTTCAAATCAACGGTGGTAAACATTTTAATCGTCTAACATCAAATCAAACGGTTGGTAATAAGCCAGGTAAGATAAGAGGAGAGTTGATTTCAGAGGGAACGCCTTACGGCGTAATTACTCTTGTGCTTATGCTCATTCTAACTACTATTTTGCGAATTTTACACGTTTTAGTTTACACAATATCTTATATCAGCGAAATTACCAATTAAATTATATATGAATATTATAAAAAACTATGTATTATATTATATATGTATATTACAAAAAAATATGTATTATATTATATATTAATAGAAAATAGATATTAATATGATATAATATCTAAAATACAAGAAGAAAATATGAATGTTTTCACCATCAATAACTTGATCTAATTGTAAACTTTTGATATATTGTGTATTGAGAATAGAGTTCGAATATAATTATTGGGGCGATGTAATATCCCCAGAAAACTGTAAACGTTTTTATTTTACCACAGTAAGACACAAACTAGATAATTATTGTTATTATTTGTTTGAGTTGAATAATATCGTTAATTATTGAAGACAGGAAATGATTTCAGTATTAACAGATCTTGTAACTTCTCATAGAAAGAAGTTGGAAAAGACAGTTGCCCAAAAACCCTAACTACCTCCCCTAGCTGTGAATGCTCCAAAGAAAAGGGAGTGAGGGGAGGAAAAAACCGTGTTGAAATGTCAGACGGTAAGGGATTGCTAAGTCTGGTGATGACCAGATAGCATAATCACTGAGTTCGAAAACTTGCAGAAGACAAAGGTCTTGCGAGCAAGCTTGGGGAGAGATTTGGTCCTGAAGACAAATCTCACAGATGAGTGGTTGAAAAGCAACAGATAACAACAACAGATAACAAAGGTGACCCCTACCATTGAAGTTCTTTCCTTCTTGAAACAACTCAAGTAAGTGGTACCCTCCTAGAACTAATCTGTTGCACAAACTATATTATGTGTCTTTAATTGTACTTGGGAAAGATGGAGCTGGAGCTCTTAACTCCGAAATGTTATTTGGAAAATATTAACAGTAGGGTTATTATCTATACAGAACTGGTTAATCTATATTCTGGAAAACACTAACTGTAGGATTATTATCTGAACAGAACTGGCTATTTTATTCACTGTAAAATTATTTATAGTAGGGTTACTGTTTGTACTAAACTAGTTATTATTCTTAAGAACTGAGAACAAAAATTTGACTAGAGAAGGCATGCCCAAGTTCTTTAGTTAAGAAGAGAAAGAATATTGAAGATGCTAGTACCAAGAATGAAGAAAAAGATTAATTTCATAGGTTAGGTAGCACAGTGCTAAACCCCAGAGAGCTAATGTAAGTTCGAATAAAAAAACGAGGCCTTTGCAGCAGAGAAATATAAGTGTATTTACACAAAAGATGAACTAGGCTAACACATTAAAGGAGAAGACTGTTAAAATAAGGTCAAGAAAACTCTGTAAGATCCTTCCTGTAACCCTATACAGAGATGAAACCCCATAGTGATAAAACAACGACAGATTTAGGAAAATCTGAACCTAGCCGGACAAAGAACCAGTTTAAGATAAATTCTTTCAGAATTCTCAAATAACTAATTATATTATGAAGATAAATAATCGAAAATGGAGAGACACAAATACCCTGATCCGCAGAAGTAAATTCCATCCTTTTTCTAACTCAGAGCCGCATAATTGGAAGAAGCAATAAACGTTTAAAATAAGTTGAACCCCATCCTGTTGTTCACACAACAATTCTAGTCCACATAAAACTGTGTAGAACTTTCTGAACAAAAGGTAGCATTGATATTAAAAAAAAAAAACGAGCATAATCATTCACATAACAATCAAAGAATCTGTAATTACATTCCAAGAGAAACCATCATTGATTTAGTATAAAAAGAAGACTTAAGTGGCTTTGGTCCTAAGAAGTCTGTCAATACAAGATTATCAGGCTAAGACCAAAGAGTTGAGAATCTCTTGTAGAACCTAAACATGAAGAAATTATGCTAGTGAGGCCTTAGTCATAGGCCCCACAACTGGCTAGAAATGATCGGCTAGATGAGAGAAAAACATGCATTCTCAACTCTTGAACAACAGGAGGCAACCGCCTAGAAAAGGATTAACATGTAACTTGACAATAGAATCTCGTTTAGCTTCAGAACTAGACAAAAGAACTAGCAAAACTCTTGTAAGCCGATGCATTTAGCCACACGTCAAAATTGAGTGTTCCTTTACGAACGAACAAGCACTAGGGCCACTGATAAAGCTTACCTGAAAACCCTCGAGCGTCGGAGACAGAAAGGGGAACCATGAGCTCCACTTGACAATAGCTTGAAGCCCTTGGACCCGCATCCATTACACCTGCAGATAGAGTGCATGGAAAACTACATTAGCAATAGGGCTAGATATCAGGAAGTAGCTATACAACTGCGGAAATCATAACAGAAAAATATTCATATGAACAACTTACTGGGGGATAAACACTCAATGGAGGGAAAACCCACAACTCTGCTCTTGAATTCTTTCAACTGAATCGAAACCCTAGGTCTGCAGGCCAAACAAGCCAGTGAGAGGAGAAGGAGAGTAGGAACAAGTGTGAAGGAGTGAAGGAGCGAAATGAGGCATATCTCTAGCAAATGAGGTTGAATAACCTTTCGGGAAGAGCCCATCCATTGGATCGAAAACCCAAATCTTCCATCGTCAATGCGATGAGAGACCCAAGGTGTATAGCTACGGAAGGACAAGCCTACCCGTGCCACCTTACCATGACAGAGCAGGAATTAAATGCCAAAACCAAGTGTAAAATTTAGCTGGAGTGTGAAGTTGAGTGTGGACTTGATAGAATTAACGCAAAGTAAATGAGACTGTTAGCGATTAGTGGGATAGGATCCCCTATTGCACGGATTAATAATGAATCCCAATTATTGGTGACTTTTAACATGAAAACAGATTAATCCGGAATTTAATCAAGGTTTAATGATTCATATGTTGTACTCATGCCTTATGAAATATTACTATGATGAATTTTTTTTTAATTTTTTAATTTTTTTTGTTTATTGTTTACAATATGTATGATGTGGAGGTATGACAAGTGGTATTGGAGCCAAGGTTACCAAACTATGGCCGCTGGTAGATATACTAAGCGAGAACAATCAGTTATCATATTTCCTTTTGTTTCCTACCTATTGTTAACCCACTAACTTGTTAAGAATAGGAAAACAGGACAACAACAGATTATGAGGAGAATTGACAGTGTTCCACATAGGAATGTGGCTGGCCTAGGACAAGCAATATTTCCTGAAAATAATCTTGAAGTATGGGTGCAGTTAGGAGAGGAGGCTCGCAACACCAATCTTACAATATTTGAAACAGTTTAACAATTAAAGAATGAGATGGCCTGCCTACGAGAGCACAATACAAGATTAATGATGGAACAGGAAAAAATTATGAAAAGCTTGTCTGATAAGCAGAATTAGTGCCAAACGATTCCCTGTCCTGAATAGGAACAAATGTCAGAAGAACAGGGTTACCACACAGAATATGAAGGAACAGAAGGAGGGGAAGAAAATCAAGAGGAGAAGTCGGATAATGCCTCTGAGTACCCAACATAAAAAAGGCAGCATACAACATCACAAGGGGAGTTTTGAAAAGTAAAATCACCACTCTTCGATGGAGAGCTGAAGGAGGCAGTCAAAGTCTAGCTTATTAACATGAATAAATATTTCCAATTATATGAATATGATCACTACCTAAAATCTCAGCTAGCCATCTTCCAACTGTAAGGGAAGGCCACTTTGTGGTGGGAGGAGGTCAAGATTGTACGAGGGGTAAGTGAACAAAATATAACTTGGGAAAAGTTCCAAGAATATTTCAAGGAAAGATATTTGACTGAAGTATTTTATGATGAGAAAATAAGAATTTCACGACCTACGGCTTTGACAACAAACAATGGATGAGTTTATCACCCGATTTACCTCTTTACTCTAATATGTACCTTACATACGAGAGGAAAAGGCTAAGGTACAGTGGTTCGTCAGCAATTTACCCTTGGTGATGAGAGAAAGAATTGAATTTGATAACCCAAAAATGATGGATGAGGTTATACGAAAGGCCAAGATATGCTATCAGCAAAGCAAGCAGAAGGGAGAAATTTTGGGAAGGAAATGGGCTGACAAGAAAGGTAATAAGGTTCCTGTGGGAAATAAGGGAAATGATGGCAGTGTTAGCAAAGGATTTCCCAAAGGGCAAAACAACATAAATCTGCATAAAAACTAGCTCAGATTTAGGCCACCCCCTGAACCTAGATCTAGTGAGCAATTTGGTAAAATTGATAACGAAGGGACAGCGAGACCTCCAGTACAATGCTGGGGATGTGGAGGGCCACATTACGTTAAAAATTGTCCTCATTGAAAGGGCACTGAATAGATTTCACAGATCCATGAAGCATCTACAGTAGGCGACGTGGCCTGGAGTATTTCGAAAATTAATGCTACTCTCGAAGATCATCAGGCAGAATAGTAGTCGACTATGGTGGAGTTTGAAGGTAAGATCTTTGATCATACTGTATCAGTTTTAATTGATCGTGGAGCTACGTTAAGTTATGTTAGTCCGAAGATTGTGGAACAATGTAAATTACAGACTGACAAGTTTAAAAACCCTTAGCTAGTACAGCTGGCAATAGGAGCAAAGGGACGTGCGTTGGCCAGGGTCAATAACTATCCTTTGAAAATATCAGGTTAGATTTTGATGGCAGATCTAGACATACTTTGCCTTGAATCGTATGACGTGTTGATAGGCATGGACTGGTTGGAAAAACGCTGGTCCATTATAAACTGTAAAACAAAAACTATTTGCTACAAGAATGAACTAGGAGGAAAGTAGGAGATGCAAGGCATCCTGAGGCCAGTACAGATTCAGCCAATAACGACCTCTCGACTGGCAAAGTATATCAAGAAAAGATGTCAGGTTTATGCTATTCAGGTTGGTTATGCCAACTCAAAAGACAATACTGCCACCTTGGAAAGTATTCCAGTGGTTCAAGAACATGCAGACATGTTCCTTGAGGAGATACCAGGATTGCCACCCAAGAGAGACATAGACTTCACTATTGAATTGGTGCTAGAAGCAGCCGCGGTGTCTTGAGAAAATTATCGTATGAGCACACTAGAACTAACAGAATTGAAAATGCAATTACAGGAGTTTTTGGATAAAAGTTACATCCGCCCCAGTGTGTCGCCCTGGGGAGCCCCCGTGTTGTTCGTCAAAAATAAGGATGGAACCCTTCGTATGTGCATGGACTACTGTCAGCTGAATAAGTTGACAATTAAAAATAAGTACCCTTTACCCCATATTGATGAACTTTTTGACCAAGTAAAAGGGGCAACCATATTTTCAAAAATTGATTTATGATCAGGATACCACAAGATTAGGATCATGGAGGAAGACATAGCCAAAATTGCCTTTAGGGCTCGCTATGGACACTACGAGTTCATTGTATTACCCTTTGGGTTAACCAACGACCCCGCGACATTTATGTGTTTAATGAACAACATATTTCATCAGTATTTAGACAAATTTGTGTTAATTTTTATTGACGATATACTGATATATTCCCGGAATATTGAGGAACACAAGGAACACCTCAGACTGGTATTGCAAACTCTCCAGGAACATAAATTGTACGCCAAATATAGCAAGTGTGATTTCTTTAAGGAACAAATTCAGTACTTAGGACATATTATTACTAAAGATGGAATTGCGGTGGATCCCGAGAAGATAAGGACCATAATGGAGTGGCCAGTACCAAAGGACATAGCGGATATAAGATCTTTCATGGGATTAGCAGGTTACTATAGATGGTTTGTGGAAGGATTCTCTAGAGTAGCCTATCCTATCACCTCCCTGTAGAAAAAGGGAAAAACTTTTAAATGGACCGCAGAATGTCAAAAAAGTTTTAAGTAGCTCAAGCATCTACTCACCACTGTGCCTATATTAAGCATAGCATATCCAAGTAAGGACTATGTGGTGTGCACAGATGCGAGTAAGGAAGGGGTAGGAGGAGTACTAATGGAGGAAGGAAACATAATCTCCTATGGGTCTAGGAAATGAAAGGAACAGGAGCAGAAATATTCTGCTTACGATTTGGACTTGGCAGCCATCATTCACGCCTTAAAGATGTGGCATCACTATCTGATGGGTAAAAGGTTTCTGTTGATGATGGACCATCACAACTTGACTAGTTACTTCAATCAGCCTTCTTTAAATGCTAGGCAGGCTCGGTGGGTAGATTTCCTAAGTGGATTCGATTTCAAGATTAAGCCTCTGAAGGGGAAAGAGAATCGGGTAGCTGATGCTTTAATTCAAAAGGTAAATTGCCTCTACGAAATTTCTTTCAGTGAAGGGCGGACTACTTTCGATGAGATGATTAAAAAACAGCAGAGCAAGATCAGAAATATCAGCAAATAGGACAGCAAGTTCAAAATCCAACCAGTTATGAATATCAGCAAGGATATGTGATGGATGTTGCTGGCATGCTGAGTTATAAAAAAAGACTATATGTACCCAACCAAAATAACATTAAAAGTTTGATTTTAGATGAATTCCATAAAATTCCCTATGCAGGACACCCGAGATACCAAAAGCCAATTACCGCACTTCGGAAGGAGTACTATTGGCTTGGCATGAAAAAAGATGTAGCAGAATATTTGACATGTTGCTTGGAATGCCAACAAGTCAAAATAGAACATTAGCACCCTGTTGGGTTATTGCATCCACTACCAATTTCGGAGTGGAAGTGGGAGACCATCTCTATGGATTTTATAACAGGATTACCCAAATCCAAAAGAAACAATGACTCCATCATGGTGGTGGTAGACAAATTAAGCAAATCAGCCCATTTTATACTAGTAAATTCCACTTTCAGAGCGGTACAGATTGCCAATATTTTTGTGAAAAACATTTTTAAGCTGATGGGTTACCAAAAACTATAATTTCTGACCATGATGTAAAATTTACATCAGTCTTCTAGAGAACTTTGTTTGAGGCGTTAGGGACTCAATTAAATTTTAATACCACCTATCACCCTCAAATAGATAGACAAACAGAATGGGTGAATCAGGTAGTAGAATATATGCTAAGATCATATGTAATGCATCAACTATCTAAATGGGAAGACTATCTACACTTGGTCGAATTTGTGTACAACAATGACTATCATACCTCTTTGTAGATGAGCCCGTTTGAAGTACTATATGGATGAAAATGCCAGACACCATCCAGTTAAGGGGGACCAGAGGACAAGCTGATGCTGGGACCCTAAATGTTAAAAGAGATGGAAGAAATGGTCAAGAAGGTACGATCCAACTTAAAGGAATCCCAAGATAGGCAAAATAATTTCGCCAATCGGAAGAGGAATTTTAGAGAATACCAAGTAGGAGATCATGTGTATGTTAGGATTCAATCTAAAAGGAGTATGTTACAATGGAGTGGGTGCACCAAGTTGGCACCTCGGTTTTGTGGACCACTTCAAATCTTAGCGAGAGTTGGGATGGTGGCATACCAGCTCGCCCTACCAAGCCATATTTGGGTCCACAATGTATTCCATGTGTCGGTATTAAAAAGATATGTTTATGATCCTAAGCATATAGTAAGTTGGCAAGACATATAGGTAGGGAAGTATCTTAGGTAGGCCAATTAGTTTCTATGTTAAAGGAAAAATTGACTTAAGTAATGTTTGTTTCATGTTGAGCCAGAAGGAGAATTCTTGGTCGAGCCACTCAATATACTCAATCAGAGAGAAGTAATGTCGTGGAAATGAGCCATCACCTAGGTTAAAGTGCAATGGCAGCACATTGGGCCAGATGAGGCCACCTGGGAGATGAAAAGCTGATGAAAGAAGCATATCTAAGGTTGTTTGTGGCCGAAAAACATCGGGATGATGTTTGATTTTAGGGGGGAATGTAGTGTCCCCAGAAAACTATAAATATTTTTATTTTACTACAGTAAGAAACAAACTGGATAATTATTGTTATTGTTTGTTTGAGTTGAATAATATTGTTAATTATTGAAGACAGGAAATGATTTGAGTATTAGAAGATCTTGCTTTCATAGAAAGATGTTGGAAAAGGAAATTTCCAGAAAACCCTAACTACCTCCCCTAGTTGTGAATGCTCCAAAGAAAAGGGAGTGAGGGGAAGAAAAAACCATGCCGAAATGTAAGATGGTAAGGGATTTCTAAGTCTGATGATGACCAGATAGCATAAGCACTAAGTGCAAAAACTTGCAGAAGACATAGGTCTTGCGAGCAAGCTTGGGGGGAGATTTGGTCCTGAAGAAAAATCTCACGGACGGGTGGTTGAAAAGCAGCAGATAACAAAGATGACCCCTACCATTGAAGTTCTTTCCTTCCTGAAACAACTCAGGTAAGTGGTACCCTCCTAGAACTAATCTATTGCACAAACTATATTATGTGTCTTTAATTATACTCGGGAAAGACGGAGCATGAGCTCTTAACTCCGAAATGCTATTTGGAAAATATTAACAGTAGGGTTATTATTTGTATAGAACTGGTTACCTCATTTATTGGAAATCATTAACAGTAGGTTTATTATCTGTACAGAATTGGTTAATCTATATTCTAGAAATCATTAACTATAGGATTATTATCTGAACAGGACTAGCTGTTTTATTCATTGGAAAATTATTTATAGTAGGGTTATTGTTTCTACTGAACTGGTTATTATTCTTAATAACTGAGAACAAAAATTTGACTAGAGAAGGCATCCCCAAGTTCTTTAGGAAATAAGAGAAAGAATACTAAAGATGCTAGGACCAAGAATGAAGAAAAAGATTAAATTCATAGGTTAGGTAGCACAGTGCTAAACCCCAGAGAGTTGATGTAAGTTTGAATAAAAAAAGGAGGCCTTTGCAGCAGAGAAATATAAGTGTATTTACACAAAAGATGAACTAGGCTAGCACATTAAAGGAGAAGACTGTTAAAATAAGGTCCAGAAAACTCTGTAAGATCCTTCCTGTAACCCTATAGAGAGATGAAACCCCATAGTGATAAAACACAGACAGAGTTAGGAAAATATGAACCTAGCCGGACACAGAACTAGTTTAAGATAAATTCTTTCAGAATTCTCGAATAGCTAATTAAAGTATCAAGATATATAATTGAAAACGGAGAGACATGGATACCCTGTTCCGCAAAAGTAAATTCCATCTTTATTCTAACTCAGAGCCACATAATTGGAAGAAGCAATAAACATTTAAAATAAGTGGAACCTCGTCCTGTTGTTCACAGCAATTCTAGCCCACATAAAACTGTGCAGAACTATCTGAGAAAAAGGTAGCATTGATATTTATAAAAAAATGAGCATAATCATTCACATAGCAATAAAAGAATCTGTAATTACATTCCAAGAGAAACCATCATCAATTTAGCATAAAAATAAGACTTAAGTGGCTTCGGTCCCGAAAAGTCTATCAATACAAGATTATCAGGCCAAGACCAGAGAGTTGAGAATCTCTTGCAGAACCTAAACATGAAGAAATTACGCCGGTGTGGCCTTAGTCACAAGCCCCACAGCTGGCTAGAAACCCTCAGCTAGACAAGAGAAAAACGTGAATTCCAACTCTTGAACAATAGGAGGCAACCGCCTGGAAAAGGATTAACATGTAACTTGATAATAGAATCTCGTTTAGCTTTAGCACTGGACAAAAGAACTAGAAAAACTTTTGTAAGCTGATGCATTTAGCCACAAGTCAAACCCGAGTGTTCCTTTACTGTCGAACAAACACCAGGGCCACTGATAAAGCTTACCCGAAAACCCTCGAGCGTCGGAGATAGAAAGGGGAACCATGAGCTCCACTTGACAATAAATTGAAGCCCTCAGACCCACATCCATTACACCTGCAGATAGAGTGCATGGCAAACTACATTAGCAATAGGGCTAGATATCAAGAAGCAACTAAACAACTATGGAAATCATAATAGAAAATTATTCATATGAAAAACTTACTCGGGGATAAACACTCAACGGAGGGAAAACCCACAGCTTAGCTCCTGAATTATTTCAACTAAATTGAAACCCTAGGTACGTAGGTAAAACAAGCCAGCGAGAGGAGAATGAGAGTAGGAATAGGCGCCAAGGAATGAAGTAGCGAAATAAGGCATATCTCCAGCAAATGAGGTTGAATAACCTTCTGGAAAGATCCCAACCATTGGATCGAGAACCCAAACCTGCCACTATCGATGCGATGAGACACCCAAGGTGTACAACTGTGGAAGGACAAGCCTGTCGTGCCACATTACCATGATAGAGCAGGAATTAAATGCCAAAACCAAGTGTAAAATTTAGCTAGAGTGTGAACTTGAGTGTGACTTGATAGAATTAACACAAAGTGAATGAGACTGTCAACGATCAATGGGATAGGATCCCCTATCACACAGATTAATAATGAAGCCCAATTATCAGTGAATTTTAACATGAAAATAGATTAATCCAAAATTTAATCAAGGTTCTTAATGATTCATATGTTGTACTCATACCTTATGAAATATTACTATGGTGAATGAAATATTACTATGATGAATTTTTTTATTTTTTTTGGTTATTGTTTACCATATGTATGAACTGGAGGTATGATAGGCAGATAAGAAAGTTGATACCATAATGAAATAAAAATATTAAATATTAAAATAATTAGAATTGAAATCAGATTAAACATATCAATATGAAAATGCCATTTGGATAAATTATTATTAATTAGGCAAAATTCAAATAAATTAAAATAAATTTGATTATATATATATATAATTATATATAATTATATATATATATATATATATATATATATATATATATATATATATATATATATATATATATATATACATAGAATTTATTGAAATAATTATTAAGAGACTTTTATTAGTTTAAAGATGAATTAATGATAACTAATAATTAAATTAAATTAATTTAGTTGGAAAAAGGTAAAATCAAATCAAAATTATAAATTAATTAAGAATCAAAGAGATTGAGTAAAAACCATAGTTAATTAAGAATTGATGAAAACAAAATTAATGTGGTATGAATGATATAAGTTAAGATTCGATGAGGTATTAGTGAATACATTAAATTAAGATTTAAATTTTCTATTAAGGATTAGGAATTACATAATTAATATTTAGATTAAAGAGAATCAAAATTAACTAATATTCACCAAGAATTGATGTCAAAAATTAGATATGACTAAAAGAAATTTAATTAGTTAATAAAGATATAAGAAGAAATACTAAATGAAAGGGAGGGATTAGAAGAAAATAAAAGAATTGGAGGGTTAAGAAGAAATAACGAAAGGGAAAAAAGAGGACGAAATAAAGTAAGAAGCGGGGGAGTTATAGTTTAAGATGGGTTAGAATTAATATAAGAGGGACCATATTTATGAGGACAAAAAACGGATAATGGGTTTCCAAGAATGACTTAACTAGTATTGATCTTTCTAATGAGATAGTTGGAGTGGAAGAGGTTGGCTAGGATTTTGGGTTTATAAAAACAAATAAGGTGCTTGGTATTATGGGAGTATTTAGAGATGGTGAATTTAGTGATACGGTTATAGTAAGTTTCATCCATATTTTCTTTGAGTCGAGCTTTGAGGAACCTACCACTTTTCCCTATGTAAGGCTCTCCATAGGAGAAAGGGATTCCATAGACTTCAGGACATAGCATAGAGTCATTCTTGTCCTTGGCCGATCTAAAGAGATGGGAAAGGTTTTTTTGGGGTTTGATGAAGACCTTAATGTTCTTTTTGGATAGAATTTGGATAGATGATAAATCATCCCTTGAATATAGGGCAGGGTTACTTTGGCTCAGGGAGGTTTATTGGAAAGGCTTTTAGGATGCAAGTGGAGAAAAAAATAAAAGGCCCAGTTGATCTACAAAGAGTAGTAACTATTACATCTGAGGGCTTTGGTGAGATGACCCTTTTCATTCGAATCTCCTATTCTCACTCCTTTCTCAACAAAAAGTCTCATCTCACCAAAGCCCTCAAAACTAATGTTTACTCCTCTTCCTACATCAATAAGGCCTTTTATTCCATTCTCCAACCCCATCCTAAAGTCATTTCCAATAACCCTTTGTTAGTCAAAGTAACCTTACCCTATATTCAAGGGGTTATTGATCATCTATCCACAATCCTATCCCAAAAGAAAATTAAGATCTTTTTCAAACCCCAAAAAACCCTTAGTCAACTCTTAATTTTGGCTAAACACAAGAATGACCCTTGCTCTTGTGGAAAATATTACATAGGGAAAACTAGTATGTCCTTCAAAGCTCGACTCAAAGAACATATGGCTGACACCTACCATAAATTGTATTGCTAAATCCGTCATCACTAAACACTCTCATAATACTAAGCATTTTTTTTATTTTTTATAAAAATCAAATCCTATCCACTACCCCCTTCCACTCTAAGAGTGTTATTATGGAATCCCTAGAGATTTAAAAGCATCCTAACAACTTTAATCAGGAAGATGGATACCACTTAAGCCATTCTTGAAAACTCACAATCTATTTCCTGTCCTTTATATCTTGTCCCTTTGATATTATTTCTAACCCATCTTAAACCTTGACTACCCCGTCCCCCCGACCCCTCTTCTTTCATCTCTTTCTTCTGTTTCTTTCCCTTTTCTTCTTTTTCTTAACTATCTAATTCATTTAATTTCTGCTAAACACTCCGTTTCATTTAATATTTATTCTTGTATCCTTATTATCTAATTAAATTTCTTTTAATCCTATCTAATTTTACACATTAATTCTTAGTGGATATTAATTAATTTTGATTTTCTTTATTCTAAACATTTATTTTATAATTTTGAATCTTTAAATGAAACTTTATATCTTAATTTATTTCATTCAGTAATACCCCATCAAATCTTAACTTATATCATTCATACCACTTTAAATTTACTTTGACCCATTCTTAACTATCTATTATTTTTACTCAATCGCATTGATTCTACGGTAATTTATAATTTTATTTGAATTTTGACATATTATTAATAATAATTGATCCAAATTCCATTTTAAAACTTAATCCCAATTCAAACTATTTTAATATTTCTTATTTTTCTTTCATTAGAGTCTTACTTATCCTAACTATTATATTCGAACTCCATCCTATATTTAATTCAGTTTGGCACTCTTTACATCATGAAAACAACTTAAGGTTCCAGAAACTGAGTGAAGTGTTCATTTGAAACTTTGGGAACATCAATAAACACATTACATAATTTACCATAAATTTACGATTTCAAAAAGTAATTTATATTTACTATTCTCTATAATGATGATGATGATGATGATTAACTTCCACCAAGACCGATGTGGTCTATCAGACCTCAAGAAAAGAGATTCTAATTGTCATTCTTCAAAATCTTGTTTATGTGATCAAAGAGCAGGGAAAAAAGCATTCCAAGATCGTTATAGTTGGGTTGGCTTAATAATATGAGAAGATTGGAGGTGTGGTTGATGATACAGAATTGAGAGCGAATGTTGGCAAGAGCCGAGCACTCTAAAAGGAAGTGCTTTTCATCTGCCACCTTCCTAGTATCACAAACCTGAGAAGATTGGAGGTGCGGCTAATGATAGTGAATTGAGAGTAGTTGTTAGCAAGAGACGAACTCTCTAAAAAGAAGCGCTTTTCATCTTCTACCTTCTTAGTATCACAAACCTGACAAATTTTATCGTCCTAGGGAGCCTTGGGAGTAGACCACCTCGGTCTCACTCCGAAACTCATGAGAATTAGTTCTAAGCCTAGGGATGCTCTCTCTCTCTCTCTCTCTCTCTATATATATATATATATATATTAAATTCCAAAAGTTAAATAAAAAAAATATATACATCTGTCCACATGGGGTAGCTCAAGCGGCAAGGTGATGGCGGGGATGCAGGCGTTAGAGTCAATTTCCCCAATCTGTCAGCAAGTTCTTCTATGCCTTGGTTAATTTTCTTTTCTTCTGGACTGAGCGCATCTGTCATTAAAATGATGGTTCATTTCCGAAGTCCCAATATCCTGCTTTACTAATTAACCATGGCTCTCGGTGACGCTTAAAAGCGATATCCTTTTTTTGTGGACTTCTATTTATATACACCTCCACGTTATAATTGTCCACGCAACATATATATATATATATATATGTCTTCGTTATATATATCCACGGAATTCCTATGGAATTCCTTTACCTCCTCTTGCAACGGCGATGGTTATGCGCTAGCTTTTGCCATGGACAAAGGCTCTTATATTATGACCGACGGTTACATATATCTCTTCTCTTATACGATTTTAGGGTCGATATATATATATATATATATATATATATATATATATATATATATATATATATATATATATATATATATATATATATATATATATATATATATATATATATATATATATATCAGTCGGCTATATATACCTCCGCCCTACAATTGGGTTTGGCCGATGTATAACCAAATCGGCGATCGCTCAACAATGGTCTTCTCCCTCCGGACCTCATACACCTATAAGCAATGGTTTATACTTCGCCAGTTCTGCTTTTCGGCAGTCGTTGCAAATCGCAACTTTGTTGTCCTCGGGAAGGTGGACTCTGCGATATATATCGATTCCAATTTATATCATTTCGGTTACAAATTTATTATTCAACTAGACTCAACGATATATATTTACAGTTTATAAGGGTTCGTTCTCAAATCCGGAACTCGCTCTTGACCACACTAATTCTCTGCCGGACGGAAGGCTTATTGAACCGCATACAACCAACGAACAGTGAAATAAAACCCCTTTCGATGCTGATATGGTCTTGCCTGATATGGGTCTATGCCTTCGGCTATGAATTCTCAACAGCGCCTCCGCTACTTAACGAAAATTACAAGCGTTCTTGCTATACCAAGAAGATATATACGCCACAGTGAAATAAGAATCAAAGCAGTATAGCTATGAGTGAAAGGAAAGGAACCTTCATTGATTAATAGACAGTATTATAGCGTGAGGAATCAGAATCATTCAACAATATTAAGGCGCCATAAAAATAAACTATGCAAGCAATTTACAGAGTCATTAAATAAGAGACATCGAGAGAAAAATAATTCCTAAAGTAAAACTAAGGCACTCGCCCCTCTCCTCTGTCTGATGAGAGCTTCCCTGCCACTTTATTTATAACTAAGGATAGGCCCTCTCGTCCTTATCCGATACAAAGAAAAGCATGCTTTACAGGTGATTTAAAGCTTGAAAAGCTCTGTTACAAATAGCATGATTTATTGCTAGAATTTATTCTATTTTTAACTAAGGAAGCATAGAAATTGCAGGCTAAAGGACCCCACTCCCTTGCCTGTAAATTTTTTTGGATTTTTTGGAATAATTTGGAAGATGTTTCCCCTCTGAGTCACATGCTCCCGCATCAGACTCCTGAGGACAAAATTCTTCATGGGCTCCTGTCCATGAGCTCATCTACAGATTTGTCCAATTTCTATAGAATGTCTTCTGTAACCCAAGTAGCTTCAGCGATTGGCTGTCCCTTCCATTTCACCAGATACTGGAAATACTCTCGTGCCCTTGTCTTCTTGTATACTTTCTTGTCTAGAATTCTTTCTGGCTGCAAATTCTTGGCTGTAGGTAACTGTTTTACCCAGTCAATCTCTCGAGTCTCTTGATCTTGTGCTTTATCATTTGCAGCTTCATTCTCATACTTGTACAGGTCTGCAACATTAAAAATTGGTGATATTCCCACACCAGGTGGTAATTCAATCTCATAAGCATTTGCAGAGAATTTCCTCAGTACCCTGCATGGTCCAATTTTCTTGGATTTTAACTTATTATACTCTCCCTTTGGAAATCTCTCCTTTCTGAGGTGTGCTAAAACCAAGTCTCCAACTTCAAATTTCATTTCTCTTCTCCTCATGTCTGCTTTGGTTTTATATTGAATGTTGTTGTCCTGTAATTGTTGTTTCACCTGTTCATGTATCGCCTGCATTCTTGAAGCAAAGTCTTCACCTTCTGCACTTCTTATTTCTTATTTTCCCAGATTCCTTAATTCAGATATTCCCCTTGGTTGCATTCCATAAACAATATGGAATGGGCTCTGTCCTGTGCTCCTGTTCGATGAATCATTATATGCATATTCAACTTGTGGTAACACTTGATCCCATTGCTTTGGATGCTCTGCAGTAAAGCTCCTCAAAAGATTACCTAAACTTCTATTCACAACTTCAGTTTGTCCATCGGTTTGTGGATGATAGGCAGAACTGAAATTTAATTTAGTTCCCAGCTTCTTCCATAGTGTTCTCCATAAATGTCCAACGAACTTTGAATCCCTGTTTGAAACAATGCTTTTGGGCAATCCATGTAATCTTACAATTTCTTTAAAAAACAAGTTAGCAATATGAGAAGCATCACTAGTTTTATAACATGGAATAAAGTGTGCCATTTTTGAAAATCTGTCCACTACCACAAAAATTGAATCATAGCCTCTTTGAGTCTTTGGCAATCCTAGCACAAAATCCATACTTACCATATCCCAACGCCTATCTGGACTTGGCAATGGAATATACAACCCTGTGTTCTGGCTCCTTCCTTTTGCATACTGACAGACTTTACAATTCCTTACATACTTCTCTACTTCAGATTTCATTTTTGGCCAGAAGTAAAATCTGTTGAGCTATTCAAAGGTCTTTTCTCTACCAAAATGTCCTGCAAGTCCTCCACTATGCTTCTCTTTGATTAAATTTTCTCTCATTGAACAGTTGGGTATGCACAACTGATTTTTTTTAAATAACAGTCCATCTTGTATAAAATAATCCAGCCACTTGCTCTTGTCTGCCAAAACAGGATTCTTACAAGCCTCATATGCCTCCTTAAAATCTGAATCGGTCTCATATAATTCCTTAAGAAGATCAAAACCCAACACTTGGATTTGACTTTCTTGCAGCAATATACTCCTCCTACTTAAGGCATCTGCAACTTTGTTTGACTGTCCAGTTATATGTTTCAACACAAAATGAAATCCTTGAAGATATTCTACCCATTTAGCATGTCTCTGGCTGAGTTTTGGTTGCTGCATTATAAATTGCAATGCATGATTATCTGAGTAAAGAATAAATTCCTTCGACATTAAATAATGCCTCCACTTCTTTAGTGCCTGTACAACTGCATAAAACTCTTTATCATAAGAAGAATACTTTCTTTTTGCCTCATTTAGCTTTTCACTGAAGTAAGCTATTGGTCTATCTTCTTGACTCAAAACTCCTTCAATTGCTTCTGCGCTGGCATCACACTTAACTTGAAAAGTTTTGTTAAAATCAGGAAGAACCAAAACAGGCTTTTAAGTTATTTTCCTCTTTAACAGCTGAAAATTTCTCTCTGCTTCAGCAGTCCACTTAAATGGCTTTTTATCTTTCTTTATGGTCTCGATAATAGGTGCATTAATCTTACTGAAATTCTTAATGAATTTTCTGTAAAAACTAGCAAGACCATGAAAACTCCTTACCTCAAAAATACTCTTGGGTGAAGGCCACTCCACAATTGCTTTGATCTTTTCTGGATCCATTTTCAATCCTTCAGCTGAGATAACAAATCCCAAGTACACCAGCTCCTCTTTCATAAATAAACATTTCTTCAGATTCAACAATAATTTTTCTTGCTGCAGCTTCTGTAGAACATAATTTAAATGCCTCAAGTGTTCCTCCTTGGATCTGCTATAGACTAATATATCATCCAGATATACTATTACAAATTTACCAATAAATTCTTTAAGGACTTCATTCATAAGCCTCATGAATGTACTTGGTGCATTGGACAGCCCAAAAGGCATCACTCTCCATTCATATAATCCCTCATTGGTCTTAAAAGTGGTTTCCATTCATCCCCTTCTCTTATCCTTATCCGATGATAGCCACTTTTAAGATCTAACTTTGAAAAATATTTTGCGCCAGACAAGCAATCCTTTAAATCTTCAATTCTGGGTAATGGAAATCTGTACCTGATTGTAATCTTATTGATGGCTCTTGAATCTCTACACATTCTCCAGCCTCCATCTTTCTTCGGGCTCAGCACTGTTGGAACTTCACAAGGACTCAGGCTTTCTTTAATCAACCCCTTGTCAAGCAATTCTTGCACCTGTTTCTTAACTTCCTCATTTTCTGCAGGAGTCATTCTATATGCTGCTTTGTTAGGTAGGCTCGCTCCAGGAATCAAGTCTACATGATGACTGATTTTTCGAATTGGCGGTAACTCATTAGGCAAATCATCAACAATAATATCATAATAATTCTCCAGCATTTCTTGAATTTCAATGGGTAATTCAAAAAATTTAGTAGAATTCAATATTACCTTGGGCTTGCAAATTACAGAAAAATTTACCTCATTTTCTTCAATCTGCTTCAAGTATTCCTTCCCTCCAAGCAACAGACTTTTTGGATCAGTCTTATGTCCCGGTACATCTTCTTCTTGCAAAGGCAACAATGTATGATTAACACCATCTTTCCCAAACTTGTAGGTGTTTCACTTCCCGTCATGTATGGCTCCTCTGTCATATTGGCAAGGCCTCCCAAGCAATATGTGACACACGTCCATAGGCATCACATCACAAACAATTTTATCCTTGTACTTGCCCACTTGAAATTCCACTTCACACTGTTCACTTACTAACAGTTGATGTCCCTTTTGTAACCATGACACCTTATAAGGTGTTGGATGCTTCATTGTCTTCAGCTTCAATTTCTCCACTACCTCTGTAGAGACCAAATTATCAGTGCTGCCACTATCAACGATCATCTGGCAACATTTCCCTTGGACTTTGCACACTGTCCTGAATACAGTTTTCCTTTGTGGCAGTTCAGCAGCCACCTCTTTCACTGGCTTAAGTAAAACTTTATTAACCACCAGAGATTCTCCTCTTTCTGGTGTGTTTTCTTCTTCTACTACCGCTGCCGCTGATGCTTCTTCTTCAGCTGGAGCAACAATTGCATTCCTCTGCTTTGTGTCTACATTCTCTGGGCACTTAAAAGCTCTGTGTCCCAGTTTGTTACACCTGTAACATCTTATTTCTCTGCCTCTTCCTCTGCCTCCTCTTCCTCTGGAAAAACTCCCTCTGCCTCTTGCATCACCTTCTTTGGGTGCATGTTGGGTTGAGCTACTGCTAGCTCCATCTCTAGGTGCTGTAGATCTACCTCTACCACCTTGACTTACTTTTCCTCTGAAAGTCCCTCTCCCTTTGGCAGACTGCTTCCTTATGAGCTTTTCCTCCACTTTCAGCGCTATCTGATAAGCTTCCTCTACTGTTTTAGGAGACAACAGGCTTATTTCATCCTGAATGTCCATTCTGAGGCCATTCATATATCTAGCCACCTTCTCATCTGTGTCTTGAGCTTCTCCGGCTCTTATACTCACTTTATAAAACTCTTCTGTATATTCTTTTACTGTTAAAGCTCTCTGTCTAAGATTTTGCATTTGTCTAAACAATGTTTGCTGATAATTACTTGGCAAGAACTTACCTCTTAACTTTGCTACCATTCGGCTCCAGTTCTTGATTGGCTGCTTACCAAGTCTCTTCCTTTCCGCCTGCACACCATCCCACCAGATTGCTGCATGGCCTTTTAACTTGGTGACAACAAACTTTACTTTCTTTTCATCCTCTGTTTCCTCGTAATCAAAGAATTTCTCCATGCTGTTAATCCAGTCGATCGATTCTTCTGGATTTAATCCTCCTTGATATACTGGTACTAATTGGTTCCATGGCCTAGCGGTGGATTTTAACACTGACTAAAAGAATCTCATCTCAGGAGTAACCTGTACAGCTTCCTCCTCTTCAGCAGCTTCAATTTCGGGCTCACTGACATCTCCATCATCTATATTTCTATCTGAAGTTAATGCATCCACTCTAGCTCGCATCTCTTCCACTGTTTCCATTAATTCAGCATTTGCGGCAGGTCGTCCTCTTCCACCACGTCCTCATCCTCTTCCAACTCTGAAAGCCATCCTTCTTCTGATCCTGAGATTCAATTCAATGTCAGTTGTGGGCTCTGATACCACTAATGATGGCGGGGATGCAGGCATTAGAGTCAATTTCCCCAATCTGTCAGCAAGTTCTTCTATGCCTTGGTTAATTTTCTTCTCTTCTGGACTAAGTGCATCTGTCATTAAAATGATGGTTCATTTCCAAAGTCCCAATATCCTGCTTTACTAATTAACCATGGCTCTCGGTGACGCTTAAAAGCGATATCCTTTCTTTGTGGACTTCTATTTATATACAACTCCACGTTATAATTGTCCACGCAACATATATATATGTCTTCGTTATATATACCCACGGAATTCCTTTACCTCCTCTTGCAACGGCGATGGTTATGCGCTAGCTTTTGCCATGGACAAAGGCTCTTATATTATGACCGACGGTTACATATATCTCTTCTCTTATACGATTTTAGGGTCGATATATATATATATATATATATATATATATATATATATATATCAGTCGGCTATATATACCTCCGCCCTGCAATTGGGTTTGGCCGATGTATAACCAAATCGGCGATCGCTCAACAATGGTCTTCTCCCTCCGGACCCGATACACCTATAAGCAATGGTTTATACTTCGCCGGTTCCGCTTTTCGGCAGTCGTTGCAAATCACAACTTTGTTGTCTCCGCGATGGTGGACTCCGCGATATATATCGATTCCAATTTATATCATTTCGGTTCCAAATTTATTATTCAACTGGACTCAACGATATATATTTACAGTTTATAAGGGTTCGTTCTCAAATCCGGAACTCGCTCTTGACCACACTAATTCTCTGCTCGGACGGAAGGCTTATTGAACCGCATACAACCAATGAACAGTGAAATAAAACCCCTTTCGATGCTGATATGGTCTTGCCCGATATGGATCTGCACCTTTGGCTATGAATTTTCAACAGTGCCTCCACTACTTAACGAAAACTACAAGCGTTCTTGCTATACCAAGAAGATATATACGCCACAGTGAAATAAGAATCAAAGCAGTATAGCTATGAGTGAAAGGAAAGGAACCTTCATTGATTAATAGACAGTATTATAGCGTGAGGAATCAGAATCGTTCAACAATATTAAGGCGCCATAAAAATAAACTATGCAAGCAATTTACAGAGTCATTAAATAAGAGACATCGAGAGAACAAAAATTCCCAAAGTAAAACTAAGGCACTCGCCCCTCTCCTCTGTCTGATGAGAGCTTCGCTGCCACTTTATTTATAACTAAGGATAGGCCCTCTCGTCCTTATCCGATACAAAGAAAAGCATGCTTTACAGGTGATTTAAAGCTTGAAAAGCTCTGTTACAAATAGCATGATTTATTGCTAGAAGTTATTCTATTTTTAACTAAGGAAGCATAGAAATTGCAAGCTAAAGGACCCCACTCCCTTGCCTGTAAATTTTTTTGGATTTTTTGGAATAATTTGGAAGATTTTTCCACTCTGAGTCACATGCTCCCGCATCACAAGGGCTGTGAAAATGAAGTCTCACCGAACCGGAAGTCTTGGGTTCAAATCTTGGGCTACCCTTCCCCCGTAGAGGGGTACATATTGGACATGTAAATCGGAGAGTCCCGCCCCAGCTTACAAAAAATATATATATACATATACATCTTTAAATGTAAATAAAAAAACATATATCTTTCAATTAAATTTTATTTTCAAATTTTCAATATTTTATCAATAAATTTTATTTTTCTATACATTTAAATTCTAAATATCTAATATTTCTAAATATATTTATAAATTAATTAATTTTAAGTTTGGATAGATGTCTCTAGCACATATAGAGAGGGATTCTATGAGAACCAAAGAAAAGTTTAGAAAAACTTGAATATGAGCAATGGACTTATACCGTGTTTTTTCAAAAGATAAATTGGCATCATAATAAAACCCCAAAGTATTTCCTACCTCCTTGAAAAAAAATTATCACGAGAAAATGAGTGGTAATCCAGGAAGATGAGCCCAAATAGGAACAATCTTGAACTTAAATTAGTGCATCAAAGTTTATTGACTAGTTCTTCAAGAACATTGCTTGGGAGAACCACAACCACTTCTCATTTAAGATTTGTTTAGTATCATGTTCCAAAGTAGTGATCCATCCCATCTAACCCTTCATCAGGTTCATGCACCTAACAAATAATCGAGTAGCTATTGAAAATTTGGCTTTGTCCATTACCAAAGGACCGCCATACACATTCATTTTATAGAAATCACTAGACCACCACTGATTTCTCCATTTTATGTTTTTCATTTCACCAGACATCCTTCCCAAGTACGAGGCGTGGCTCTTCAAGTTTCCTTTTGATGCACTTTAGGTTTTGTTTCTAGGCTTTGCTGATAGGAGGGGTCGGAAGGTTTAAAAAACTCGAGGGTGAGCTTCCATTACTAAACATTTTTTGTTTAAGGATATACTAAGGAAACTAGATGGAAGGGAGGAATCATGGTCGATAAAGAAATACAAGTGGGAGAAACAAGTCCACCTTGGTGAGGATCCTGAGTAGGTTAGATCTATCATAGATCACAATGAAGGATAAAGGTCATGGGAAGTAGATGGCATACATGTAGGTTAAGAAGTTAAAATCGCGATAGGGCTTCTTATAAATTCCTTGGGAAGGTCAACCACAATCATATCGGAATGGGGACTAGATTTTGATATGAGAGTTTGTGGGGGAGCCTATCATGTCAAGTCGAGCCATGTTCCATCTCATACAGTTGGAAAAAAATCCTATCCAAATCAACACCAAAAGAAGAGAAGGTTCCAAGAGAGCATACAAAGTTTGTCTATATTAATTCCTTCCAATGGGTGTGGTGTATAATCAATCAAATCCTCATATAAATGTCTTGTAGAAGACCCATAACCCATCAGATCAAATCTTCTTGAAATGTCACGACATCTCCATCATTTCACTTTAGTGAGCAAGTGCCAATTCAATATCCCTCTAAGGTGTGATCATTTTGCATTTGAGGCCATTTTTATGCCTTCTGATCAAGAGGTGATTAAAACTAGAGATCACCCCTATTCTGCAGATAGATCTCTTAAATGAGAAGTAACATGTTCAATCCAAGTGAGAGGGCTAATCTCCAAAATTTCTCTATGCAAACAGTAGTAATTCGAAAAGTGAAACAAAATTGGACTTATATTAGACTCAAAATGCATTGAAATTTCCAACTAACTAATTATATGTAATGATTCAAATATAAATATATGAAAGTTATCTTAAGATAAACAAACCATTTTATATTTATAACCATTTTTTTAGCAAATATATTCATGACATTGGAATCTAGAAAGCTAATTAGTTAGAGAGAAGCTCTCAAATCCAACTAGAGCTAATAATCTATAAAAAATTAGCAACAAACTCTCTTTGAAATGAGCTAAATTTACCTCATTATAATTATATATATATAAATAAATTTATTATCAAATTATAAAAGTAAAAAAATTAATAAATAAATTTTTAATTTTATCATAAATAAATATAGATATAAAATAATATTATATTATATTATATCCAAAAATTTATATATATATGCACTTGTTAGTTTATATATATATATAAGTTTTAAAAATATATTAATTTATTTATAATAAAATTTATTTTAAATTCCAAAGAATTTTTAATTTCAAAGAATCAAAAATATATATATGACAAGAAATTAGAGGCAACTCTAGGCCCTGGAAACTAAATAAAAAAATCTGAGGAATCAATGTCCACTGTTGGAGAGGGTGCGAAGAACGCAGCAATACTGCTCAAAAGCATTTCTGTGAAGCGTTAGTCTGAGTAATTAAGGACTATAATCCAGGCCAACGTCTTCATAGCCGTAACGAATTCCGTTCATTTTCTCTGTTCTGCTCGGAAATCATGGAAGTCTGTTTATTTAGTATTTACTATGTGTTTATATATATATAGATAACCATCATTTTAAAATGCCGATTTTAAAAATAGATAACTTTACTTATACTAGTTAAGTTTCTTTATATTTCGTTTACTGAATCTTAATTCATTATTTAAACCATAAATTATTGGGAGGATTGTGATACAAACTTTTTTTAAAGTGAAAACAATATTTTTCTTTCATATATATATAATATGTTGAAATTCAGTTTTGAATGAATAAATAAGTTTAATGTTTAAATTACATTTTTGGATACATAAATGTATTTAATATTTTGAATTTTTTTTTAGCCATTTTGATTGTGTAGTTTCAACAAATCTTTTTTACATACATCTGAGAATATAATGGAAAAATAGCCTTAAAAAAGATCAAAATGTAGAATAGTAAAATTGGTTGAAATATATTAATTAAATATATATTCAAATATTTTATTTCAATTTTGTATTAAAATATTTTTAAAGATATATAAATTATGTATCTTCTTTGGAGTTAAAGTGAAAATATCATTTTTTTTAATTATTTTATTTGTTTTTAAAATTTATAACTTTTTTAGAATGAAAAGGAATTTGATATATATATATATATATATATATATATATATATATATATATATATATATATATATATATATATGAAATATTTTATTTATAATCCATTTCCTCCACAATAAAATGTTAAATTGAAATATTTTATTTATAATCTATTTTCTTCACAATAAAATGTTAAAACATGTGCCTCATATATTATGCATAAATTTAATTACTTTTTTTATTAATATTTTTTTGAAATATTACCTATCAAATCCATATTAAGCATTGAAAGAATTACAAATATCTGTCATAAATTGAATTAGAAAGGAATTATTAATGAAATAAGAATTATCTCAATCTCTCTATATATGTATATGTTTCATATTGAAATCTTTTAATAAACATATGTCTTGGAATATTATATTGAACTTTTCATTGTTAGTGATATTTTAAAAATCTTATATATCAACTCTACATTATAGATAAAATAAATTACACATACCCTAACTATCAAAATTAAAAATATAAAATAATTTTTAATTTAAATTACTTTATATAAAATAGATACAAAATTATATTATTTAATATAGAGTAAAATATTTTTAATATATTTAGTGTAAATATCACATATACACTGAACCTAAAATGAATTACTAATATTAATAGTAGTAAAAAGTAATTTTTTAAACCATATTCATACTAAGTAGGGAAGAAATCACATTTCTTTGTCATACTAAAAGGTATTTTTTAAATTTTTTTAATCTCTATAAAATTAATGATGACTGACTTTATTTTATTTTGTTATTACTATTTTAAATTTGTTAATTTAAATTATTATTTTACTATGACAACATCTCTCTCATAGTGAACTGTAGAGTTCCTCTATACTCAATACAACTACTTTAACATATTTAAACACTTTACATTGAAATATTTTATTTAAAATTGAAATTGGGAAAAATATTTTTACCCGATCTTATATCAAATTCTTTTTATTATATTAGATATTATATTTTTATTTAAAAATATTTTATTTTTCGTTTAAAAAAACACTTCGTCAACCCCATATTAAAAACATTACCCTAAAATACTCTTTTCGAAACCAAAACTCCCCATAAACAATCATATGAATTCCCCATAAAAGCTGTATTTAAACATTAACTTCTAAAAACAGAAACAACAGCTACATTCCAATTTATTGATGAAACTTCACCATACAACAAAACATGCAGGAGCTTAGTGTCGAGACCCAATCTAGATAAAGTGTTATATTAGAAACATTGGCTATCGATTATGATGAAAAGCATGGAATTGAGAGACGAAACTGCAGAAATGTTTCAGAACGGAATAACATGCCTACTTTGAATATTGCAGCTTCCTAGTCTTTTGAAAATTAGAACAGATAATATGGTATACAACATGTCGCACTTCATCAAACCAAGTTCCTTATTTTACTCCAAGGAAGGCCTTTATCTTACTGTCTTCGTGTCCTTTCAATTTGGAAGCGTTTTATGTCATTGATGTTCCTCCATAATACTGTACGCTATTATATTCCCTTGTTCGCCTCAATGCTTCGGATTACAGAAGAGTGAAACCCTAGTTAAAAAAATCCATTTAAATGGAACAAAAGTAGGGATCTAGAGTGTAACTATGTTGATCTGTTCAACATACTGAAAGCCAGTAAGAATAGAATTGTTTTTCTAAGATTCGTCTCGGGTTTAACAGCTAAACCCTACCAAATTCTGGATCATGGGTCCACTGCCACAGATGAGATACTTTGCACCTGAAGCAGAGGCTGTGCGTATTTACAAGGCGCATATCTGTGGAATGTTTAACCTAACGCGTTTCGGACATACTGAAAGCCAGTAAGAATAGAATTTAAATATAGAATTTAACCTAACGCGTTTCAGACATACTGAAAGCCAGTAAGAATAGAATTGTTTTGTAAGAGTCCTCTTGGGTTTAACAGCTAAAACCTACCAAATTTTGTATCATGGGTCCACTGCCATAGATGAGATACATTGCACCTGAAGCAGATGTGTGCATATGTACAAAGGCGTATTTAATTTTCTGAAGCTCAGTGTAAAAAACCGTATGGGTCCACTGCCACAGATGAGATACATTGCACCTGAAGCAGGTGTGTGAGTATGTACCAAGGGTATCTAATTTTCCTAGGCTAGTGTAAAAAGCACAAAGATTAGTTTGGAAAATAATGGAAATTTTGGTAGCATTATGATAAAATGTTATAATTTTTTTAAATCTGAGTTATAATTATCAAATTTCAAGATTTTGAATGCTCTAAGGGTTCGAAATCGTGCTCCTAACACTCTAATTTTCTAATTTTTTTTTTAAAATTTACTCAATTGTAATACGAAAACTCAGGTTTAATAAAATTTATGGTATATATAAACAACACCATTTTATCAATTTATAATTTTATTAATAATATAATTTATGAAAAATTTATTAACTTAATATAATTTTAACCATTTTTTTTTAGTTTTTCTTATTTATTAATTTTTAGCTATAATTTTTAGAAATCAAAGCTCTTCCATCATTCTTACAAGTCAAAGCTCTTCCCTCATTGTTCATACCCATTATAATTGGTGTTAATCATAATTTATGGGTCATATTTCTCATGAATCATAGTTCCATAAGCATGGTTTCTGTCCATCATAGTTTTTGGTTTAAATTTCTTCTCATTCTTATTTTTATTTATAATTTCTCTATCATAATTCTTTTATGAATTGTTTTATTATTTAAATAATTTTGATTAAAATATAAATTATTTTATTATTTAATTAATTTTGATTAAAAATTTTATTAAAAATTAATATTTCATTTTTCAAAATAAATTTTATAATTTTTCTTCAAATTATATATATATATAAATAAATAATTTTTCTTCAAATTATATATATATATATATATATATATATATATATATATAAATAAATAATAATTTTTTCAAAAAAAATCTTATCATTTTAATAGTTTTTATTAAAAGTCTTATCCACAATCAAAATTCTCTTCTTTAAAATTTGATCTAACTAGTCACACTTCTGGTTTGTCAAATCCTTTATTTTAAAATCCTTGATATCATTCCAAATTCTTTGTTTTAAAATCCTTGATATCCTTCCAAAGAACCCTCCACTCGTAGTTCCTCTTGCAACTTAATACCCAAAGTGACCTCATTTCGATATCCCCATCATTGCTATCTCACCCTTTGTGCTTCTTGTATAGGCCATTGGGCTCCTCTCTCGTAACATTCTTTTTTGAAATTTTTATTTTCTTTTCAATTTTTATTTTTTTTTCAAAGTCATTGAGTGAGGGGGTGGGATAATTTAGGTTTTTCAATTTTTTTCCAGAATACTTAATTTGAATGGGAAAATAACACTTATTCTACATAATCACTTAAGCTAAATTTAATTCACAATATTTATTTGTTTTATTACTATTTTTCTTTCAAGTATTTTGTTAATTTTATGATTTCCCTTATCTAAAAGAACTAGTACAACCACATTGTCCCAAGTTTTATTGTTATTATTTATTAACTTTGATTTTATTTAATCTTTAAGAATCTCACTTATTCATTAAAAAAGTAGTGCTGAAGAGTTTTCATCCTTTACAACCAAGATATAAAGCATTTTTTCTAGGTATGTTTTGAAAATCCCTTGAAAATTGGTGGGCATTACCATATCAAAATTTTGAAATTTATTAAAAGTCAATGCAAAGTAAGAAACTCAATTTATTAAAAGTCAATGCAGCCTCACTAACACACTACAACCATTGATAAGCATTGAGATATGCTTAATATATTTTCTTAAAAATCTAAATCGTCAAATAAAAAAATTTAAAAAGTCAACACATCCTTGTCCACATTAATTTAAAA
Source organism: Pinus tabuliformis (assembly GCA_031772625.1). Taxonomy (NCBI): domain Eukaryota; kingdom Viridiplantae; phylum Streptophyta; class Pinopsida; order Pinales; family Pinaceae; genus Pinus; species Pinus tabuliformis. Next base: position 1,426,717,306 of record CM062816.1, read on the forward strand.
TAAAAATCATTTGGATAAAAATTAATATAATTTAAAGTATATAAAAAATTATAATAATATATTTAACATATAAAAACATGTCTTTAATATAAAAACATGACATCTAATAACAAAACGCTAATCTTATTGAAATTAAATGGAAAAAAAAGAAAAAAAAAAATTAAATATTTATACTAAAATAAAAATTTTATACTATCCAAAAATAATTAAAATAACTTAAAACATTAAAATAATTATTTTAAAACATTAAAATAATTATTTTATAAATTATTAAGTAATTAATTTAAATTTATAAATTGAAAAAATAGAATTCATCTAATAAAATTATCCTATAAAACCAGCCATTAAAATAAATAAGAGATAAATAAATTATTAAATAAAAATCAAAATTCCACATTTATTTATGAATATATGTAAAATTAAGTTAAGAAAATGACTTTCTTAATTTTATTTTTATATAATTTAAAAATTATGAGATAGTATAAGAATGATTTTAAAATTTATTTGACTTGAAATTAGTTAATATATTTTTATTTAAATAATTAAGATTTTTATCTATATTATTTTGTTAAATAAATTAGTTAAATTTAAAATATAAGTTATAAATTTTAAATATTTAGTAAAAGTATTATTTTAAAAAACAATGGTAAATTGATATAAATGGATTTAAATAAAATATAATAATATTTTTTTTAAGAAGGTTGTGATGGGTGTATTCTTAAGTTATTTTGTGATGTGAAGATTATTTGTTTGAAATGTTTTGGGCAAAAATCTAATCATGTTAAGAATTAGTGTGATCCAGACCATTTTAACAGGTTAAATGTCCCTAGATCATAGTTTCTCAAGCCACAATTTAAACCTAGCATAATCTCTCATCAACTTAAAATATATATAATTTTAAAATTTATTCGAAAACCACAATCAAATATATTTTTAAAATTTTATATCATATTAAAATCATTTGTGTGAAACTCACACTCTCTCGGTCTTATATATATAGATATATATAATTTTCAAATTAATTTGAGAATCAAAACTGTAACCAATTCCTTTTATAACGTAATAAAAAATAAACAAATAACAATATATAAAATAATACTAAATATGAAAGAAAATCGCTTATTAATTTTTTTATAATAAATTTTTTATATTTTAACTTATAATATTTCAATTTAATAATAATATTTTTAAATAAAAATTAATTACTTAATTTTTATTAGGATGATATTCATATATATATATATAAATGTGGTTGGTTTCATATTGGTTATGAGGATTCATATATATGATTAAAGTAATCGACAATGTTATTGGTTTTATATTGGTTATGATGATTTTGGTTGTTCTTATTAAGTTTATTTTATTCCAAGTAATTCTAGCATAAAATGTTTTAGTTTACAGAATACTTTATATCACAGCAATAGATAACTAAATTACACTTGGAAATTATGAAAATTATTTATTATATTATATACTAGCACAATTACATTAATAAATGTAATTGATAAATGCCAATAAACCCATATAAAACACATATATCAATTATCTATACTATAAATAATTAATGTTATTATCAACAATATTAATATAAATATAAAAATCATATTAATAATAATTAATATTATATTATTACTATTATATTATATAATAGCAATAAATAAGTAAAGATAATAAAAACAATTATATTAATAATCGTTCAATAAATTATATTAATAATCATTTAATAAATAATAATGAAGTAATTATGAAATGAACATTTAATAAAAATCAAACAACAATTTAAATGTAGTTGATAGGAAATTCAACTTCAAACACCACTAGAACACAATTATTAATGCTAGTGTCTTTTAAAACACACCGAGACTGATGACAAAAGTTTCACCAATTCAAATCAATAAGGTAATGATCATGACCATTCATGCTTTCCAAACATTCCCTTCTCGCACTGTCTTGAATTTTTACATAATGTTGAAAAGAAAAAGGTAGTTAAATTTGCAAACCATATATTAATTTCACTCTTCATATAACTGTGAATGTCAGAGCAATAATAATAAACCCAAGAGATAAATATTATAAACCCAAGGTATAAAACCTTAAGATAAATAATATAAACCCTAAAATCAACATGCTTGATCATGATTTACCATCATTTTTTTCATACTGAGACGATGTGTCACAATGTAATGTTGGACCATGATTGACCATGGTTGATTTTCATATTTAGACAATCTTTGGCACATTCTGGCATTGGACCATCATTGAACATGGATTACCATGATTTTAAACCCATAAAATTTATATTAGACCCTAGGATTGATATTATAAACCCTATGAATAATATTATGTCCTAGGAATATAAACCAAATAAACCCAAGGGATTGATATTATAAACCGGAGGGAATAATAAAGCCAAGGGATTATTTCTAAAATCCAAAGGTATTATAAACCCAAGGGAATAACAAGACCACTGGATTATAAACCCAAGGGAATAATATTAAACCAAAGGGATAAATATTATAAACCCAAGGAATATAAACCCTAAGATAAATTTTATAAACCCTAAGGTAAATATTTGTCACAATGCGACATTGGAATATGGCTGACCATGATTGATTTTCATATTGAGCGAAATTTGTCACAATGCGATGTTGGACAATGACTTACCATTGTTTACCATGATTGATCTCCATATTGAGAAAATATTTGTCATAATGTGATGTTGCACCATGGTTGACCATGGATGACCATTTTTGTGGGAATGTGATGTTGGACCAAGAGATAGTCTTTGTCACTGTGTGACAATGGTTGACCATGATTGAACCTAAAGGTACTATAAACCCAAGGGAATAATATCAAACCCAAGGGATTCATATTATAAATGAAAGGTATATAAACCCTAAAGGGATCTCTATTATAAACCGAAGGGAATAATACTAAAACTCAAAGGATTAAAAACCCAATAGATTGATACTATAAACACAAGGGAATAATATTAAACCCAAAGGGATTAATATTATAAAAACAAGGTATATAAACCCTAAGATAAATATTATAAACCCAAGACAATAATATTATACCTAACGGATAAATATTATATACCCAAGGAATATAAACCCTAAGATAAATATTGTAAACTCTAACATAAATATTTGTCATAATGCGACATTGGAATATGGTTGACCATGACTGATTTTCATATTGAGACAAATAAACCCTAAAATAAACATGGTTGACCATGATTTCCATCATTGGTTTTCATAGTGAGATGATGTTTGTCACAATCTGACATTGGACCATGGTTGATCATGGTTGATTTTCATATTAAGACAATCTTTGGCACATTGTGACATTGGACCATCGTTGACCATGGATGACTATGATTGTAAACCCAAGAGATTTATATTAAACCCTAGGATTAATATTATAAGGGCTATGAATAATATTATATCCTAGGAATATGATTAATATTATAAGCCCTATGAATAATATTATACCCTGGGAATATGAACCAAATAAACTGAAGGGAATAATAAACCCTAGGGATTAATTCTAAAACACAAAACTATTATAAACCAAACAGATTAATATTAAACCAAAGGGATTAATATTATAGATTCAAGGTATATAAACGCTAAAGGGAATGATATTATAAACCCAAGGGCTATAAACCTCATGATAAATATTATAATCCCAAGCTAATAATACACCCAAGGGAATAATATTAAACCCAATGGATAAATTTCATAAACCCAAGAAATATAAACCCTAAGATAAATATCTATCACGACGCGACGTTGGAATATGGTTGACCATGATTCATTTTCATATTGAAACAATGCTTGTCAAAATGTGGCATTTGATAATTGTTGACCATCGTTGACCATGGTTAATTTCCATATTGAGACAATGCTTGACACAATGCGACGTTTGACAATGGTTGACCATCATTGACCATGGTTGATCTCCGTATTGAGACAATATTTCTCACAATGCGATGTTGGACCATGGTTGTAACAATGTGATGTTGGACCAAGATATTGTATTTGTAACAATGTGACCATGGTTATTGACCATGGTTGACCATGATTGGTCCCAAACGTATTATAAACCCAAGACAATAATATTAAACCTATGGGATTAATGTTATAAATGCAAGGTAGATAAACCTTAAAGGGATTGATATTATAAACGCAAGGGAATAATAAACCTAAGGGATCAATACTAAAACCTAATGGTTTAATAATATAAACCCAAGGGAATAATATTAAACCCAAGGGATTAATTTTATAAACCTAAGGTATATAAGCCCAAAGATAAATATTATTAACCCAAGGGATTATAAACCCAAGGGAATAATATTAAACCCAAGGGATAGATATTATAAACCCAAAGAATATAAACCATAAGATAAATAATATAATCCCTAAGATAAATATTTGTCATAATGGGAAATTGGAATATGGATGATCATGATTTATTTTCATATCGAGACAACATTTGTCACAATGTGATGTTGGACAATGGATGACCATCATTGACCATGGTTAATCTCCATATTGAGACAATATGTGTCACATTACAATATTGGACCATGGTTGACCATGGATGACCATGGTTGTGACAATGTGACATTGGACCAACTAAAATTGGAATAATTTCAAATACTTATGAAATTGGTGGGTGAGGAGACACGTGACATGAATCTATTTTTTTTAATTTTTTGAAATTTAGAGAGATGCGCAGGTTCTTATCTTTCATCTTACCACCCTAGTGATTGTGGACTAGGAACACTCTATCATCAAACAAACAACTTGGCTAACTATATCGTCAACTGCCATCCCCGACAACCACACCAAAATGTAGTTTTGTTTTAATCAATCCTAATTGACCGAGACTGCAACATTTCATTACCAACCCAGGGTAGGTCTTATTGTTTCAATGGAGTTCGCACTGCTTGTGCCAATACACTACAACCAAGAATGAAAAATAGAAAGAACAGTAAAAGATGTCCTTGAATCAATTGCAAAAATCAATTCATTCATGTAGAATTTAAAACACTCCACAAAATTGTAATCGCACTTCACAATTACCAGAGTTAGGGCGTGCCACACAGTAAACTAATGACTACACCAGCTGGTCACTATCATTTTGTTTAATCAAACCAGTGTAGCAGCATAACATAATCTAGAGCATAAATGGATTTATTTCACAATTTGTACAACAACAACAGAACATCATATGACAATAAAAGAAAAAGTAATGTACACTACTTCTACCACTGCAGTCCCTGCTAAAGAGAAGGGCCCTTCCTCCCTAGCAGGGGCACAGGAATAACACGAGATTAGTTAATGAATTATAAAAAGAGAAGTAACAACATCACCATAGTTATTTTAATATTAAAAATAATTCAAAGTTACAAGAGAAAAGTAACATTGCTTTTCTATATGATGTCTTTGTACATAGCAAATCAAGTTTCTTTTATAATTATTACATGCCTGAAATTAGGAATAGATGAGTCATGAGAATCTCACGATTCTCATGCTGATAAAAAATAAAATTAGTTACAACCTATTTCTACATATAAATACTCCTCAGATACATTGGTTAAGATTACAACCACTTGGGTTTGTTTCTTCTAAAATAAAAAATTCCTAACACCTGCCAGCTGTTATGTGGAATAGTACCCACGACTTGCCAGCTTCGGTGCAACAACATACTGCAAGTGAATAGCAGTTCGGGATGTAACAGAAATCACTAGTGACAACACCCTTGGTGTAACAGAAATTACTAGTGACAACACCCTTGGTGTAACAACATTCCTCTGTATCAACACGTAGTGTAACAACAGCTTGTAACAGCATTCAGAGTGTAACAGCAACCTATAATAACATACAGGGTGTGATAGTGAACTGCTCTACCCTACTTTTAAATCGATCAATGCTACTTGTTTACTCCATAACCTTGTTCCTGCGAGCAACACCTGAAAAAGAGAAGAGCCTAAAAAATACTCTAATTCTCACCCCAGTTAGCCACAAAAAGGAATATCGAATCATATTATTCAGCAAAACATGGCAAAATAACATGATAGTGGAACATGTTGCATAATTGAGAAAAAGGGTGATTAATCATGTAAAGTTTCATGGGCTTGGACGATAAGAGGATCAAAACTATGGAAAGAAGGTGCAGAAAATAGGTAAAAAGTCACACCCAACATCAAGTCTCCTCAATCCATTATCATTAACCAAATCTGTCATAGTCCCCTCATGTTGCCCCATCGTAGAAGGTTTTCCCCTTCAACTCAACTACATGCTCTTACTATAACATATATCATGTCAATCCATCATGTATCATTATAAAGTGAACTTTTCCATGATACTCCATCATAACACAACATATCTTGGTAAAACCTTGATACATCTCAGACCTAGCTCAATTGTAGCCCAGAGATATCTCTTGATAGAACTTTGCACACTGCATGCCCCCATGACTCTAACTAGTTGGTTAGCTAATCAAACTGTCAAGCTCAACTCATGAGAATGTACATCCTCATCCCACCATTGGTAATTTCTCTAGCATCCTTTCACAATATCAACTCGATCAAGAATCCATCCCATCTCTACACAAATGTAAATTAAGCCATATCTAGGACCATGAAGTAGTATCCATCAAATCTACAATATCTTGTACATTAATGCTAATGTCTCTGTGTTTTCCATGGTGATGTATCGATCAACCACATCCCTCCAAGCATAATCTATGTATGTGTGAGGGTCCTTTCCCCAAAGGCCACTTTTTCATGGTGGTTCATTCCTCCTCATCATCAAGGCACTACACACACTCATCTCTAAAACTCTAGTGTGGACAAGGGCCAGAAAGTTTCCTACCTAACTCTCATCCACCCAAGTGTAAGATTGATGTTGCATCCTCAAGTACTCATGCACAACAACAACCTCCTCATGTGTACATCCAAGCTTCTGAAGCTTATCCTTCATCAACTGAAAGTCATAAATGCCCACAGCATACTTGAAATAGTCCATAATGCTAGCTGGATCTCTACTTGCATACTCCCCTCCATCCTTTGCCTTACAAGAAGTACTCAAAATTCCTCTCTCATCAAAAACCTCATGGAGAAGTCTCCGAGTAGAATATGCACCTGTCATTTTCTCCATGATGGGTGGAACTTCGTTTCCACCTCCATCCATCTTTTACTTCATATCTCTTGCAAAAAATTTGATCATCCTCTTCTCCTTCATCACTTGAGTCACACATCCAAGTTCCCTTTGCTCCACATAGTCATGCTTCACATTCAGGTCCTTTGGATATAAAGTCATCGAAGAAATCCCTGGTCTATGTCCAATGAGAATATTCCTTGTCATCAACACAATCATGGCCTCTCCTCCAGTTGTAATCAAGATTATGTCACGGTCCACCATCGATATTGCTTGTGTAGTTACTGAGAAATCCTGCGCCAAGATCATAACATGATCATTCATCTCAATCACCCTCAAATCCAACTTTCCAAACCACGAACCCACTCTCACTTGTGTATTACTCAAGAAAACCTACCACAACTTTCATGGCTGAGTTAATAGCTTTGAAAGCACTCAACTCCCTTTCCATTTCAGATTTCTTTCCAAAATATGTTGTTGCCTTCCTACTAAGGAAACTATGTGTAGCCCTTGTATCAACCAATGCTGCAAACTTATTTCCATCTACAATTACTTGCACAAAAATCAGCCTCAAGAAATCTTCGTCCTCCATAGTCTTTGTCTTTCTTCTAATCTCATCAACCTTCTTCAAAAATACCACCTCAGAGTTATCTTTTGACTTATGCTTCAACTTGACTATCCTCTTAAGGTATACAATCTCCTTTCAGTTCATTCGAGTAATTTGATCTTGGTCTAGCTTGAGTTCCATCAATCTTCTCCTTCTTCACATGTTTCTCAAGTGGACCTACTTGGCACACATTGACCTTCTCCATTCGAAGTGACCCAACCATTCGCAAGTCATCCTGCATGGTACGGTAGTAATCTCCAAGTTTTTCAATGTACTCAATCTCAGCTTCTTCTAAAATAAGGAGTTTACGACCAAGAAAGTACATCTTGATCTCTTCCTGAAGATCCTTGACTTTATCCTACAACATGGCAATTATCTCCCTTAAGTGAACTCGTTCATCCATGAGTTTTTGGAGTCTTTGGTCACCCTATTGTATCTTATCATCAAGTTCCTCAAGTTCAACAGACCTTCCATGAAGATTGTTCAAGGCCTTCCGCAAATCCACTATCCTGTCTCCAATGTGTCCCAAGAGTACCCACCCTCACACAAGAGATGCATAGTGTTGTTGCCTCTTGTCCTTCCAATAATCTGTCATGTCTTCAAGCTTTTCAAAATCCCTTAAATATCCCATCTTTCTTTGTTCAAATTGGCCCAAGCTCATTGCTTTTCCCATGATCAACTCTGTCACACTACGACCAAATCCTAAGTGTCCAAGGTTCAATACCGACTGCCACCACTGTTTTCATATCCTTTCTTCTTCCTCAACCAAAACCCACTTTTGGTAAAATGGGCTCCAATACCAACTGTCACGCCCATACACTAGTGGTAGTCTTTCAACCACACATAGACAGGTGTGGCACTGCCACACATTTTCTTTTCACGAATACTAAAATACAAGGACTACGCCTACTTCAACACTTAACCAATATTCTCTAAGTGTTCACAATCAATCAGAAATGACATTCATCTTATTTATCTTTTTTAATTATATATGCACCGGAATAATCATCAAATACACAAGTTATGCACATTTTTATGGGAGGGGCAACTCTGAGTTAAGTCTACCCAACTATAATATAAAAATGAAATTTACTTCAATTAAATTATTTTACAAATCTACATAAGTCCATGTAGTCACCCAAGGACGACCTGCACACTTTGCCGATTTTGCCCGACAGTCATGCCTGAGTTGTGCAGCGTTTCCCGTTGTGCTACCGCTACCATCCGTTCGAACTGCCTATGTGGAAACCCCAAAATGGACACTGCCAAACTTCTCCGTAGTGATCTGTCAATTATGCCTTAATTGTTCTATAGTGCCCCACCCGTCGCGCAACTTTTCCGTACTACAACCTTACTACACGGTGGACACCCAAACCTTCCTTCACACATTTTTCCAACCATAATTCTATCATACTTCCTATGTTTGACACTTATCTCGTCCAACCGTCCACCTAGTTTTTCCTAGTTCAATACATTGTGCAGTGGTACTTGGTCTACCCGTCAGGCGGGCACATCACCCAGCCCAGTGTTGGTGGCACCTATCTACCTGTGACCTACCTACCATTTATCTAACGAAAAACTCTACGTGCCTTGCGACCCAACTTGTTCTCCTGAATGTCCTTCGCCCTCTGGCCTTGTCACTTCTCCCACGATCCCTTCGCACTTGTTTCGTATTGAACAATGCTTAGGTTGTTGTTCCAAATTCCGGTAATTCATCGACTATACATGTGACTTCATTGAAACATATTTCCACCAAGAAACACATTTTTTAGGTTTCCTGTGTGTTGATATTCCCATTTTCATGCCCAACTGACTTGCCTGTCCACCAATACGCATCCATGTTGGCATTATGATACAAGTGTTGTCCTTGATGGCAACTCACTCAGAGGTTGATACAGGTGATGGCAACTTAATTAGAGGACAGATCTTAGTACAACAGGTCAAGAAAGAGATATACACAGGTTCATTGCGACAAATCAGCGTATACATGTGGGTTGGACGTGCCGAAGACGCGTATACGTATACACGCACTTTCACGCAAGGAAAAGCGCGTACAGGTGGGAAAACTTATGTCTTGGTCCATGGTAGTTAGTCCTCGGTATTTGAACCTATGGTTTTGGACCATGGTATCTCGACAACTGTGTTGATCCCAAGTATTGGGCTCTTGGTATTGATTTATTATGGTTTTGGACCATGGTATTGAAAGAAGCCTAACATATATATGGAGAAGATCATTAGGCAAAGTAGATAGGCAAGGTATGGATGTCTGACAAAGTGGGAAGATCTAGTATTGTTGGTTATCTGTGTGTGACGCTTGGCTAAGGTTGGATCTGACAGCGAAGGTATAAGTAATTATCTTTAGATCTGTACGCGGGTTGTCTCTGGTGAAAGCGCGTACACACGCAGTTTTGATGTAGTCAAGTAGCGTATGCATTATGAGAGTTGGTGTTTCAGGTTTCTAGTGGTTGTTGCAGAGTTCTGGGCTCTAGTTTGTGTTCCGTGTTTTTGATGACAGGGTTTCAGTGATTCAGTATTGGGTGATTTAGAGATTTATGATGCAAATATAAGTTGATGATTGTATTGTAGCAGTGATTGTTTTGTACTCATGGATCTAGTCTGAAAATTAAGGAAACGTGGTCCCTGAAGAAAAGAAGGTTGTAGCCTTCTGTAGGTCAGCACCTACGTACTAGTATATTAGCTAGTAAAAGAGCTAAGGGGGTTGTAGATCCCTTCCAGAAGTAGTTGGAAAAACGAGAGAGGGTTGTAGCCCTCTGCAGGTTGAAGCCTGTGTGCTGGTAAAGGACTACACCAGTACATTGTAAAAGAAGTTTCTTATTAAAGAAGAAAGAGACGAATTGCAGCAGGTGGTTTTCACCCACATTGGGTTTCCACCTTATATCTTGTGTTCATGTGTGCTTCTTATGTGTGATAATATGTTCTGTTTTACTGCACCTGATTACTGTTATTATGGTTAATAATGTTCTGATGAATTTACTGAAGATAAGCTAACTGATTCATAAGATTGCTACATGTACGCTAGTTGCATTTAACACAGTCGCGTATATACGCTGATATACTGAACTGAAGCTGCGTATATGAATCTAAGTATGAAATTGAAAAGTATCTTAGTTGATAATACTAATTCACCCCCCCCCCCCCCCCCCCCCTCTTAGTATTATTTCCAACAATTGGTATCAGAGTAGGTCCTTCAGAGGTAGCTTGATCGCTTGAAGGAAAAGATCCATCAGAATGACTAATCCAGAAAGAGAGGCACACATCAGGCCACAAATCTTTGACGGGAACAATTTTACCCACTGGAAGATAAGAACCACTGCATATCTACAATCACTTGGAGCAGAAGTTTGGGGAATCGTAGAAGGAGGATACAAATTCCCATCAGCAACTCCTACAGATGCAGCAGAGAGAGAGCAATATGAGCTCAATGCCAAAGCTGTTACTGTCTTATTGGGAAGTTTGACACAAGCAGAATTTATGAAGGTTATGCATTTCAAATCAGCTAAGGAAATATGGGACAAAATAATTCTGAGCTACGAAGGATATGATCAGGTAAAAAGAGCAAAGCTTCAAACTCTCAGAATCCGGTATGAAAATCTTAAGATGCATAGTAATGAAAGCATAGCTAATTATTTCCTGCGTATGGATGAAATTGTAAATTGTATGAGGGATCTGGGTGAAGAATTTAAGGAAGTTGTCTTAGTTGAAAAGGTTTTGAGATCTCTGTCTGCTAAATTTGATTCCAAAGTGTCTGCCATAGAAGAAAAGGAGAATCTGCAGAAAATCACCATGTCACAGCTTCACGGAACCTTAACTGCTTTTGAAATGAGAAAAGAGGGACCATCAGAAGCCACATTCGAAGCATCAGGATACATGTCAGAGGAAGAAGATGAAGTAAATTTTGTCAAGAATCTTGAACTGGGAATTGGATGGTTCAAAGGTAAGCTACCTTTCAAATGTTTTTCATGTGGTAGAGTTGGTCACTATGCTACTAGATGCCCTCATAACAAAGGAAAGATGTCTGAAGAAGGTAATAGAAGCTATTATACCCATGTTAAAAGTAATGACTCATTCAATGGTAGTGAAGACATTAGAAGTCTCATGGCATATGAAAAGAAGAATGCAGTTACTGAGGAAGTTACCAAATTAAACGAACAATTGGAGACAGTAACCAGGGTAAGGGAGAAATTGCAGGATACAGTAAATGATCAGAGCATAACAATTCAGAGACTTGAATCAGAGATCCTCTCTCTAAAAGAAGATCTTGGAAAATCAAGAGAGCAGAACAGAGAAGCTCTTGAAGATCAAGAACATGAAGTGATCAAATTAAAGCAACAAGTGGAAGAAGGAAGAAAAGCTGAAGAAGACCTAAGGAATCAGTATCTGGAAAAGGAAGAACAACATCACGTTGAGGTAAATATCTTAAAAGGTAAATTAGAAGAAAAGGATAAATTGTTGCGATTTCAAGATAGTACTAAGATTTTGGATGACATTCTTGGTAGTCAAAGATCCCCTATTATCAAAACTGGTCTTGGTTTTTATGAATCCGTTGAAGGTGAATCTAGCTCACAAGGTGAGGCAAGAAACTCTAATGAGAAATCTAAAATGCTCAACAAGGAACAACCAAGGAAAGAAATTCCTAAAGGAAAATCCTTTACCCCTAACTATGGAAGTGATAGACGATTATTTCCTCCACTGAATAATGTTGAATGTTATGTATGTCATAATCTTGGACATGTTGCAGCTAGATGTAGAAGTAGAATGGTTCAAGACCATAACGAAATATCATCACATCCCAGGTATTTCGGAGGATATTGCTTTTCCTGCAATGCATATGGACACAAAGCAATTGATTGCAATAGAAGGAACATGAAATATGTAAGATGTTATACATGCAACAAACATGGACATAAAGCAAGGGAATGCAGGAGCAAATTTCAAAATTCAAATCAAGAGGACCATACATCATCACAGTTCCAGGAATTGAAGAAGACAGAATTAGAGACAGAAAGGTGTGACATAACTCAGTTAGCTGACATAACAGACACAGGGGAATCTGAAAGTGAAGAAATTCAGTATTCCATCTCGCATACGCTGATATAATGAAGATAAGTCGTGTATATATGCGAGTTACAGGCTGCAGAGTCGCGTATATAGAGATCAGAAGAAAGGGCAGCAGAACAGACCCAGGAAATGGTTCGGTCATGGTTGGCTCAGGCTCAGGGGGAGCATATACTTCAAATAATGCATTGTTGGCATTATGGTTAGAATTTGTTGATAAAGTCTATGAAGCTAAATGATACATCTTGTTGTTTGATCAAAGGAATGGTATTGCAGGTTTGGATGCTAATGCTTATGGTGCAGATCAGATGATGAATGATAGTCATGGTCTTGAATGAATTTCTGGTCTTAGAACTTGCATCTGCTCAGGGGGAGCATCGATGGATTGATACAACTTGGCATATACAAAGGGGAGCTCAATCAGAAACTTCAGCATGTACTCAGGGGGAGTATGGATAGCAAAAGGTATACCAAGGAAGAGAATATCTTGGTCCGCACTTTTCCCTTGATGTCAAAGGGGGAGAGTGACTTGGTGTGGTGGTTGCCATCAAGTCCAAAGGGGGAGATTGTTGGCATTATGATACAAGTGTTGTCCTTGATGGCAACTCACTGAGAGGTTGATATAGGTGATGGCAGCTTAATCAGAGGACAGATCTTGGCACAACAGGTCAAGAAAGAGATATACGCAGGTTCATTGTGACAAATCAGCGTATACACGTGGGTTGGACATGCCGAAGACGTGTATGCGTATACACGCACTTTCACGCAAGGAAAAGCGCGTACAGGTGGGAAAACTTATGTCTTGCTCTGTGGTAGTTAGTCCTCGGTATTTGAACCTATGGTTTTGGACCATGGTATCTCGACAAGTGTGTTGATCCCAAGTATTGGGCTCTTGGTATTGATTTATTATGGTTTTGGACCATGGTATTGAAAGAAGCCTAACATATATAAGGTGAAGATCATTAGGCAAAGTAGATAGGCAAGGTATGGATGTCTGACAAAGTGGGAAGATCTAGTATTGCTGGTTATCTGTGTGTGATGCTTGACTAAGGTTGGATCTGACAGCGAAGGTATAAGTAATTATCTTTAGATCTGTACGCAGGTTGTCTCTGGTGAAAGCGCGTACACACGCGGTTTTGATGTAGTCAAGTAGCGTATGCATTATGAGAGTTGGTGTTTCAGGTTTCTAGTGGTTGTTGCAGAGTTCTGGGCTCTGGTTTGTGTTTTGTGTTTTTGATGACAGGGTTTCAGTGATTCAGTATTGGGTGATTTAGAGATTTATGATGCAAATATAAGTTGATGATTGTATTGCAGCAGTGATTGTTTTGTACTCATGGATCCAGTCTGAAAATTAATGAAACGTGGTCCCTGAAGAAAAGAAGGTTGTAGCCTTTTGTAGGTCAGCACCTACGTACTAGTATATTAGCTAGTACAAGAGCTAAGGGGGTTGTAGCTCCCTTCCAGAAGTAACTGGAAAAACGAGAGAGGGTTGTAGCCCTCTGCAGGTTGAAGCCTACGTGCTGGTAAAGGACTGCACCAGTACATTGTAAAAGAAGTTTCTTATTAAAGAAGAAAGAGATGAATTGCAGCAGGTGGCTTTCACCCACATTGGGTTTCCACCTGATATCTTGTGTTCATGTGTGCTTCTTATGTGTGATAATCTGTTTTGTTTTACTGTACCTGATTACTGTTATTATGGTTAATAATGTTCTGATGAATTTACTGAAGATAAGCTAACTGATTCATAAGATTACTGCATGTACGCTAGTTGCATTTAACACAGTCGCGTATATACGATGATATACTGAACTGAAGCCGCGTATATGAATCTGAGTATGAAATTGAAAAGTATCTGAGTTGATTATACTGATTCACCCCCCCCCCTCTCAGTATTATTTCCAACAATCCATTCTCAACTCATCCACCCGAGATGACCTTCCATCCACAACATAACTCGCTTGTTAGTGACCCTCATGTCGTACCGTTTGGTGCCTCAGCCATCACATTGCCTGGTGACTTGCCCGTGCAACCCAACTCAACTATGTTACCTCCACCCGGTTGCCCATCTCGTCGGGTGGGCGCCTACCCATCGACGTGCCCACTACACGTGCTCGCTCACCAGTCACACATAACTGACTGAGTTTCCTATAACCAATTGTGGGGTCGCACAAACAAAACATCTCGCCTTCAGGTCGCATTTAACTAAATGCTCTACCTGAGTCACCTTTAACCGAAGGCATGCACCCGTCACACATCTTGGCATGCATGTACTACGAGTTCAATTTTTTGACTCCCTTGAGCACTCTCAACTTGAAGCCCTGACACCATAAAACCCTTTTTTTGTCATGGATGATGACTCAAAGTATCACCCTTGTCTAGTAACATCCCCCTCCCCCTCAACTTTGTCCCCCTCCCCCTCAAATTCCTCCTTGTCCTTTTCATCCTCCCCAATTTCTTCATTTTTCCTCTCCAACCTCCCTCATTTTCTCAATCTTTCTCCACCCACTCTTAATAATAACTGCACTTTATGTTCCTTTAATTTTAATAATAGTACTAATAATAATAAAAAAAATATTGTAATATTAATCTGAATAATAGTAATATTAGTTTTACTAGCAATTGTAATGTTAATAATAATAATAATTGGAATAAAATCAATTTTAATAATAATAATAATGATTTTAATCAAAAGATATTTAATATTAAAGTTAATTCTTTTAATAATTACATGTATGATTTTAACCATCCTACTAATAATAATTGTAATTTTAATCATATTAATGACAATATTATTAATAATAATTTTCTAATGTCTCCCTCCTCCAATAATAAGAGGGTAATTAATATTTCTATGTTCTCGTTTGATGCCTCAGTTTTTTCTCTTTTATAGAAAGGGCTACAATTCTCCCTTTCTCCCAAAAGAATCCTAGTTGAGGATATGATTTGTAGCGTAGAATGGAATTAAGAATGTTATCGAGAATTTGAATGATGTCATTCGAAAGGACGGTGTGGTTGTTTTGAGAAGGGGAAACCCCCCTAAAATTAATATTAGTAAATATGAATTTGAAACCTTTAAGTCCCTTAATAATAACCCCAACATTGTTATTCTCAAAGAAGATAAAGGTGGTGTGGTGGTTATAATGCATAGGGATGACTATAGAAGAAATATGCTAGATTATTTATGTAATAATGGTAGTTACAGAAAGCTTCAAAAAAAACCATAAAGACAGTGTCTAAGGTTGTGGCTTACGCTATTAAATCTAATAGCATTGTGGGCTCCATAAGGCATAAGCTTATTGAGAGGAATCTTATCACACCTAAGATTTATGGGCTTCCCAAAATTCATAGGGAAACCCCCCCCCCCCCCCACCTTAGACCCATTGTTAATACTATTGGTGGGCTTACTTATCTCCTAGTGAAGTACTTAGTGCATAAGCTTAAGCCTCTTGTTGGCCTTTCTGATTCTTTTGTGAAGGATTCCTCCTCTTTTGTCAAAGAGTTGAAGGGTTTGAAATTTGAACCCAGTGATACTCTTATCAGCTTTGATGGTGTCTCCCTTTATGCCAATATCCCTATTAATGAGGTTTTTTAAGTAATCAATCACATCATTTATCTAGATACAGCCAAAGTGGTAGATATTTTCCTTACACCTACCTTTATTAGGTTTGAAAGTGAGTTCTATGAGAAAACCTCTGAGGTTTCCATGGTTTACCCACTCTCCCTTTTTGTTGCCAACCTTTTTATGGAGGATTTTGAATCCAAAACCTTGGCTTCTGCTCCTTTCAAGCCTAAGCTTTGGAAGAGGTTTTTAGATTATACCTTCATCAACTAACCTCATGGTCGTGAAAAGTAAGATATTTTCCTCCAGCAACTTAACGATCTGTCTATCTCCATTAAGTTCATAATGGAGACTGATGTTAATGGTAGCCTTCCTTTTCTTAACGTCCTTATCTCCAATAAATAAGATGGCTCTTTCTCTCACCAATTTTTCGGAAGAAAACCCACACAAAGGAATATCTTCATGCTAGCTCCAATCATTCTTTGGCTCAAAATATCGGTGTTCTCATAACACTAGCCACTCAGGATCTCATGGTTTCTAATGATGAATACTTGGATAATGAAAAAGCATATCTCCTTAAATTCTTTGAGAATAATGGTTATAATAGGCTACAAGGTCTCAAAGATTTCTTAAATGCAAGTAAAGGTCTGACATTTGGGAAAGACCCTCGCGATTGGGTTAACAATATGCAAATTCCCTTTTTTCTAGGGTACCACTAACAAGATTGCTCGTATTTTGAAGAAACATAATATATACTCAACCTTTAAACATGTGAACACCATTCATAGTTCCCTAAGATCCATTAAAGACCCGTTGGACCCAAAGAGTGTGAAAGTTGTCTATTTGATCCCCTGCTCTTGTGGGACCCCTTACATTGGAGAAACAGGTCACTCTATTAATCAAAGGATTCAAGAGCATGCAACTAACATTAGGTACTATAGGGAAAGACCTTCAGCTCTTTCTGAGCATGGTAGGAAGACTAAACACCACATTTGTTTGGAAGAATATTGAGTCATTGCTAGGGTCAACCATTTTCATCACCACAAGTTTAGGGAGGACATTGAAATCGAGAAAAGGTCTCATACATTGAATTAGGATGATGAATGGAAAATTAATAGTTTTTGGGTCCCGTCCTTTTTTCCTAATTTTTATTTATTTATTATTTATCCCTTTATTTATTTATTTATTTTTCATTAATCATATTCCCTCTTTATTAGTATTATCTAGTATTTTTATTTGTTTTACAATTTAATTCCCTTAATTAATCTCATTTTTAATTTTATATTGTATCAATTTATTTAGTTATAAAAAATATTAATCATATTCTCTTGTTATTAATTATAGTTAGTTATTAAGATTATCATGAGTAGATTTTTAATTTTTGATTACTTTAATTAGTTTCTTTTTATTTATTTTTTCTTCGCATTTTATTTATTTATTTAATATTATTTATTTATATATATATATATATATATATATATAGTTTTTGTAGCTAGCTTTTGGATAAATCACATCAGCAATGTTTGATGGTCGACATTTCGAACCTACTAATGACGTTAATCTTCAAGACCAAGATACACCATTTAGTTATATTTAGTAGGTTAAAAATGTTCGACCATCAAACATTGCCAATATTATTTATCCGAAAGCTAGCTACAAAAATAAATATGGATCACAAAAGCCTGAGATCAAATAAAATAATTAGTATTAAATAAACTTCATAAAATGGTATAGAAAATAGTTTTTGACTTGTAATTAATTCAATTAAGGGAACTTTTGTGTTTTAACAATATTAACAATATTTTAATATTTATTATATCAGTAAATTTTGTAAAACATTTATCTGGATTATTTTATTATTTCTTCTTCAATGTTCATTTTTTGATCGTTTGCATCTTTACAGTATATATCAGTTTCTTTGGATCATAACATTCACATAAGTCCTCATGATAAACCACCCTCAGTGATTCAAAACGCGTTGACTATAGATTTAGAGATGTGATTTACCGGAAGATTTCACTCTTAATCATTATGGATCACAGAAACTTTGATTGTCGAATAGGATGAAATTTCTTTATCAAATATTTAATTGAAAAATTATTATATATATTTCATGATGTTTTTTTGTGGTGATTAGTAAGTAGTGATTAGTTAGGGTAGTTAGTCGTTCATGGTTAAATATGACCATCAACGAGTTAAGTTTTGAACCAAGGATTTGATGATCTTTACATAACATCTTTTTCCAAATGATCTCCATTTAGAATACTAATAAATTATAATGAATTATAAACAAATTGCATGTTCAATTACTTTAAATAAACACACACACAATTTTAGTATTCAAACAACTACCAACAACGCATTTATTTTAAATATTTTTAGCTTATGACATGGATCAAAATATGATATAACATATTTAAATGAATATAAACTTCTTAAATATGGAATCATATTTCTATAATCTAATTTTTTTTTGTAACTTTAGAAAACCTTTTGGCATAGTACATAGAAGTAAAGTTTCGAATATTGCTAGAGGAGCTAAAAGTTACTTTCAATTTAATAATTATTGTGAAAACATTATACATAAATGTTATTACCTAGTCTCAGAACATGAAGTGCAAGATGGAATAAATTAATTGTTAATGTAGGAGTCAAGTAAGGTTGTCGCTAGTCACCCACCATTTTTGGAATATGCATTAATAAGTTATAGGGTTTTTTAGAAGAATAAAGTTGTTTTGGCATGCCACTAGATGATGTAGTCATCATCTTCCTTCTTTTATACTTGTGGAAAAATTTTGGAGGAGATTTCATGCAAACATATCAAAAATTATTTTCCTCGCAAGCTTAATTGCAAATACAACATTGACCAAATGGTAAATAGAAGGTGGAAATTTTATTATGGAGTTCAAAATAGTCATAAATCAATGTACCCTTGGCTATGGCATAAGAATAAAATCCCTTATGAGACTCTCATGATGCTTGTTATATTATATGATTGTTAATTTTGGAGATGCAACAACTTTAGAGCATAATGGAGAAAGATACAATAAATCAAAAAATGTTTTACAAGTTTTAATTTCAAATTAGAGGAAATACACCTATGCCATCCTCATAAAAACATGTTTCCCTCCAATTAATAGCATGACTATGGTTAGGTAAATATTGTACAAAAACAAGATAAACAACATGGAAGATAAGAGGTTTCCTAAGATTGTTTCATACTCTAGACAAAACGACTTGTAGCTAAAGTGAGGTTTCCATAAAGATACTAAGTCTTAGATAAATCATATGGTATAATGGAATATTTCAATATGTAGAATAATATATTAAACATATCGTTACATCTAAATTTGAGGAGAAGTTATGGTTCCATAAAAAGTTATATGATAAAAGCAAGTCAACATACTATAATGCGGTGATTTACCCCAACCTATAATATCAAAAGTATATTTGTTTTATAGTTAGAGTAAGGAAGAAAGTAAAAATTCATAAACTAAATAAAAACACCTAAGAGCTCCATGGTGAGGTAGAGAATTTGAAAAATCCTAAAATATTAAGAGTTCAAAGCATTTGTTATCTTTGTGACACCAAAATGATTGAAAATAAAAAGAACTTTCACTTCCAATCACCACCTACATTAAGTCATAATTTCACACACGAGGTGAAAAGCATGATAATGTGGAAGAAATTGAAGTTGATTATGTATATACATATGTCAACGATTGTTGGAATTCACAATTATACTGATGGGGGCTGAATCATTCTAACAACAATTTTTCATTATTTGAAGGTAGTCAAATATCATAAAGCATGAATCTAATAAACTAAGCAAGGCAAGATATACATAGAAACACTTACGGGAGAAAACCACATAAATCCTTTATATGAAAGATCATGTAGGTTCCAAACCACTATTACATCAAGTTGTAGGCACCAACCTGCAAGACACATCAATCCTCTCTACTTTTTTATAGGCAACAACCTGTAGGGGAAACCAATCCCCTATTCTTCTTTGTAGGCACTAAAAAAAAGAGGACATCAATCTTCTCTACTTCCCTGTAGGTACCAACCTACACGAGTCATCAATCCTCTTTGTTTCCTTGTAGAAACCAACCTACGTGAGACACCAATCTCCTGTAATTCCTTGTTGGAAAAACCTACAGGAGACACCAATCGCCTCTAATTTTTTGTAGGCACTAACCTATATTATACCCTAAACCCCTTTCTTGTTTTGTAGGCATGAACCTACAAGGGAAACCAATCCCCTCTAGTGCAAATATTTTTAGGAACCAACCTACTTCATTAAGTTAGCTTGCTTCTTGTCAATGTATGTTAGCTTCTTCTCCTTTCACCAAGTTTTATTTCTTCTTATACCTTCACCAGGTATATTAATTAAGTATTCCTACAGTTGGCCTACATTTCGCCTCTTCCTTCACCAAATCTACTTCTCCCAAAAATTATTGCTTTTGGATTCTTCCCAAGAATAAAATTGTACAACATGCCACGTATCCAATTCTGTAAATCTAGTGTTGAAAATTCTACCATAGTTACCTAGAGATATCTTCTTTGTCTCATCCATACTTCACATTCTAAAACATCTCAAAAATAATGTTATCTACAAATTTCTATTATGACCTATTTGAAGCATGCTTAGAGAGAATTAAGGAATATTATATACCTCATATCGTATCTCCAAAATTATATTGAAACAATATTTCAAATTTTTACTAAAGGTTCTAAAGTTTTCTTCTTTATCCCCTTGAAATTTGATAGTTTGAAACATCTCATAAATAAATTTGTAAAAAAATATCTAAGATAACTTTTTGGGATCATGTTCTAGGAACATTCAAGACACCAACCTCCTCATATCATATATTTGAAAATATAGTGAAACAAGGTACAAAATTTATACTAGAGTTACATTGACATGTCTTCTTTGTCTCGACTAGATTTCATATTTTATGACATCATAGAAATAAAATATAGTGAAAATATGAAGATTCCCTATTTGAGTTATATTTCATGAACATTCAAGAAGCCTAATTTTGTGAGATCATATATTTAAAATTATAGTGAAACAATATATGAAAGTTCTAGTATAGATACTTCTTTTTCTCCTCTAGATTTTAGATTCTAAAATATCATAGCAATAAAGTTCAAGTTAAAATACAAAGGTAACCTACTTGAAGTAGATTTTATGAGAATTTATGAAACCTAAATTTCTTTGAACATATATTTGAAATTATATCAAATTGAGGTATTAAATTTTAACCATAGGAACTTGAATAAATTTTATCACCATCCTCCAAGCTTCACTTTCTGAAACATCCAAAAAGAAAATTTATAAAAAAAAAAATAACAACATGAATTGTTCAAGGAAGATTTCAAGAGCATTCACAATGCCTAAATTCCTCAAAGCATATTTGTGAAATTATAGCAAACCAATGTATGAAATTTTAAACATATTTACATGAATATCTTTGCTCTATCACCTCCAAGTTTCACTATCTTAAATAATCCATAAGAAAATTTCTAGTGAAAAATATAGGATGGCTCATTCACCTCATAAATCACATTTTTTCTCGCACCTTTAGACTCCGTGAATCGCCCCATAAATTATTCCTTATCTCATCATCCAAGCTTAGATATCTTGTTTATTGGATTGTTATTAAACTAAACTTATATTCTCTTTATTTATAGTGTTTTCTATGTTCAATTATTGGGATGACTTGCAGAACTAGTAGGATTCACCTACTTGCACTTTGGTTGGGTCATTTTGATGAAATATGTCATATCTCCTAAATACTATGGAATTAGTGGTAGTTTCATATATTGTTAGAAAGGTATAGCAATAATATTTCCAACCACATATATTGTGCTCCCATTTGTAAATATCTATTCAAAGATATGGTTCCAAATTGGGAATTAAAAGTCCAAAAGAAATATTTCCAACAATCTTTATTTTACAATATTTATCTGGACATATGCAGTCTCCCTCTAGCTTTGATGTAATTGACAACAATATTTCCAACAATCTCCCACTTTGTTATTGATGACAACCCATAGTGAGTTCTATAACAATACGAAATAACTCCTCATGTCTACAATTCTCCTTATTATTACAACTTCTCCCCCTTTGGCATCAATGTAAAATGGATGCTCCCCATGAACTTATTCCTAATTTGTAACTCTTATATTTTATAAGAATTTTTTTCTTATTTTTAACAACTCTTTCTATATTTGCAGCTTCTCTTAGTGACCACAACTATATCATTTTGCTGCTACCTCTATTTAGGTCTACGTATGCTCCCCCTTTGGTATCCAATCCAAATGGAAAGTGTTATCCACTTATGGTATGGTATCCACCCATGGTATTTACCTATGGTATTGAATGATATTGGTCAACAAGACACTGAAAATACTATAAATAACAGACCTCACCTTTCAAGAATAAAAATTCTTCTTTATGATGTAGTTGTAGAAGGTCCTTTTTCCAATTAATATGGATTGAGTTTTTATCATATTTCCTAGCTATTTAGTGCTTTTTGGGGAATGTATTTATTTCACACAATCCTTTATCATTTTTCTCGTGCTTAGTTTCATGGAATTCATCTCAATATTCAAGCCTCACATATCTCAACACCCAAGATTTATATCAATCATGTCATAGTGATTTACGACTCCATGGAAATCATGGTTTGGATGAAATGGACTTGGGAGCTTCACTGGGGGAGAAATACAATACAACATGCATTCATATTGGGGGATATATGTTGAGGAAAAAGATGACATAATATATTAACCATATAATAGGGGGTAAGGGGTTTTTACATGCTTTGTATAAAAATGGAACTCAAATTTAGTGGAAAAATATGAAGGGGTATAAAAAATGTTAATGAAAAAATAATTACCTTCACTATCTAATGAAAATAAGTGTTTTTTACAATGGGAAATTGCATTTTTTAATTGGGAAAGGATCTAGTTCTAGAAGAACAAGAGAATGATCTGATTTTTCCCCCACTGAGATCTATTTTCATATTTTGAGGCTGTTATCGAGCAAATCATCTAAGATGAGGTAGTGATCCCATCGTTTAGAAATTTTAGTTGTTCCCGATTCGTTATTTGACCTTGTTGAAAGGAGTTTGGAAAAAAGGATAACACTAAGTCTAATCACCTAGAAGGGTTATAAGAAACTCTTAGAGGGGATCTACCCTTGTAGAGGGCCCTATTTATTTATTTTCCTTATAAATAAATATAAATAAAAGATAATGTAATATTATATTATATCTAAAAATTTAAAAAGAAAATTATCTATTTTCATGATAAATAAATATAAATAAAAAAAATGTAATATTATATTATATCCAAAAATTTAAAAGGAAAATTATGTATTTATACTTTTCACTTTGTTTGTTTATTTATATAAAATGTGCAAAAATAAATATATATATTTATATATATATTTATTTATTTATTTATTGATTGATAAATTTTTTTATTTAATATTAATATACATTATTTTGTTTATTATAGTTTATAGTATTAAGTTATTTATAACTAAATTTATTTTAAATTCCAAAGAATCAAACCTAAAGAAAAATATATATTTTTAATTAAAATCTTATTTTTAATATTTTATAAATAAAATTATTTTTCTTGGCATTCAGATTCTAGATACCTTGGCTATTTGGCGTGTTATTAGACGGTCGTGGATACTTAGTTACATTTAAAATTTAATATATTTAATTATTATATTAGAATAAAACTAGCATGTTAATGTTATTTAGTTAAGTAATGAAATTAACTTATCATATTTTACATGAAAATTTATCATATATGTATATTACATTTTTCAAAATTTTATGAACTTTTAATTTTAATATTGTCATGTTTTTTTGTTTTAATGATTAGTAGGTAATAACTAATTAGGACGGTCACTTATTCACTCCTGTTTTTAATATCGCGCCAGGTAAGTTAACTTTTGAACGGATTACTTTATAGTATTTACATAAAATGCTTTGCTTAATAATCTCCACCTAAAAAACTAAATAAATATTATAGTAAATTATATATTCAAATATTTAGAATAATGTTTCGTATAAATATAAATACAATTTCATTATTCAAAACAACAAAGGAATTTTTTTCAAATCATTAATAATAAACAAAAAAAAAATACTTTTGTTAAATATGAAATTAAATTTTTATAAACTAATTTATTTAACTTCAGAAAAGCTTCTTTGGAATAGGTTTGAAAAGCTAAATTTTCCTCTCAAATTTTAGATGACAAGCAACTAGAGGCCACCTCTACGCCAAGAGTAATTAAGGACTGCAATCCAGGCCAACGTCTCCAGAGCCGTAACGAATTCGGTCATGCTGGGCTGGAGTTCATTTTCTCTTTTCTGCTCGGAAATTATGGAAGTATGTTTATTTACTATGTGTTTTCTCATAGATATATATAACCTTCATTTTAAATGGAGGATTTTGAAACATTAGATTTCTCTCATATATATATATATTTGTAATAAATATATATTTATATTTATATTTATTGAAATTAAGTTTTGAGTGTATAAATAGAATTAATGTTGAAATTATATTTTTAGATGTAAAAATGTATTTAATTTTTTGAAAAAAATTGGGCATTTTGATTATGTAGTTTTAGCAAATTTTTGATATATTTTCAACAAAATAATGGAAAAATAGCCTAAAATAATCAAAATGTAGAATAATAAGATTGATTGAAATATATTAGTTAAATATATATTTAAATGTTTTATTTCAATTTTGTATTAAAATATTTTTAAAGATATATGAATTATGTCTTTTCTTAGATTTTGAAAATATCATTTTTTTTTAATTATTTTATTGTCCTTGAGATTTATGACATTTTTAGAATAAAAAGAGATTTGATCTCTTTAGAGAGAAATTTGAGTTTGTAATATATATAGAGAGAGAGAGTTGAATTTGAAATATTTTATTTATAATTCACTTTCTCCATATTAAAATGTTAAAACATGTCCCTCATATATTTTTCACTTATCAATAAATTTAATTATTTTTATTATTAATATTTTTTTAAATATTTCATATCAAATCCATATTAAGCATGGAAAGAACTACAAATATCCCTAATAAATTGAAATAGAAAGCATCTATTAATAGAATAAGTATTCTCCCAATCTTTCTATATCTATATATGTTTCATGTATAACTTTTTAATCTTTTAATATTTTTAAAATCTTATATATCAACTCCACATTAGAAATAAAATAAATTACACTTACCCTAAGATTTTTTAGCATACGAATAAAATCTTAAATCAAAATAAATGGTTTGTTTCTTTAGGTCCAATAGACCAATGTTTGGTCTCAGCCGACCTTAACCACCACCATCATCATCATTATAAGATAATTTTTAGTTTAAATTACTTTTTTTTATTTAAAGTAAATATAAAATTATATTATTTAATATAGGGTAAAATATTTTTTTGTTATTAATGTATTTTTAGTTTAAATATGACATATAAATATAAACTAAAAGTAGAATAAGTTACTAATATTAATAGTAGTAAAAGGTATTTTATTTATTTTTAATTATATTCATATTAAGTAGGGAAGAATCACATTTCTTCTTCATACTAAAAGGTATTTTTATTTTTATTTTTTAATGACATTAATTTATTTTTTTATTACTATTTTAAATTTGTTAATTTGAATTATTATTTTATTATTTTTAAATGTAACCTTAGTGACAACATCTTTCTCATATCTCTACCATATTGAATTGTAAAGTGTCTCTCTACGCCCAATTAAATGTTACTTTATATGACAACATTTCTATCATAGTAAATTATAGAGTAATATTTTACATTGAAATATTTTATTTAAAATAGAGAATAGAAAAATATTTTTACCATATTTTATATCAAAAATTTTTATTATATTAAATATTATATTTTTATTTTAAAAATATTTTATTTTTCTTTAAAAAATAACACATGGAATTCGTCGACTCCATGTCCAATGCATTACCCTAAATGCTCCTTTTTGAACCAAAAAAAAATGCCCAATAAACGGTCATATGAATTCCCCATAAAAGCTGTATTTAAACATTAAATTTTAAAAACTGAAACAACAGCTACATTCCAATCTATTGATGAAACTTCACCATACAACAAAACATGCAGGAGCTTAGTGTCGAGACCCAATCTAGATAAAATGTTATATTTGAAAAATTGGCGATCGATAATGATGAAAAACATGGAATTGAGAGACGAAAGTGCAGAAATGTTTCAGAACGGAATAACATGCCTACTTTGAAATTTGCAGCTTCCTCGTCTTTTGAAAATTAGAACAGATAATATGATATACAACCTAAAGTTGGTTGATTCTTAGAAATTTCGAACTTGTCGCACTTCATCAAACCAAGTTCCTTATTTTACTCCAAGGCCGGCCCTTATTTTACTCCAAGTGTCATTTTAATTTGGAAGCGTTTTATGTCTTTCATGTTCCTCGATAATACTGTACGCTATTATATCGGATTGCAGAAGAGTGAAACCCTATTGTACTGAAAAGACACCATGAAAACAGAAAACATGGGCAGTTAAAAAAAACCATTTAAATGGAACAACGGTAGGAATCTAAAGTGTAACTAGGTTGATCCGTTCAACATACTGAAAGCCAGTAAGAATAGAATTGTTTTCTAAGATTCGTCTCGGGTCTAACAGCTAAACCCTACCAAATTCTGTATCATGGGTCCACTGCCACAGACGAGATACATTGCGCCTGAAACAGTGTGTGCGTATGTACAAAGGCGTATTTAATTTCTCAAGTTCAGTGTAAAAAACCGTATGGGTTCACTGCCACAGATGAGATACACTGCACCTGAAGCAGATGTGTGCGTTATGTACAAAGGGCAAAGGGTATTTAATTTTCTGAAGCTGGTGTAAAAAACAGAAAGACTAGTCTCGAAAATGGAAATTTTATCAGGATTATGATAAAATTTAATATAAATTTTTTAAATTTTGGGTTATAGTTGTTAAATTTTAGGATTTTGGATGCTCCTGCATTATAGATGATGTTGAATCTATTTCCATCATAAAAAAAACTATTAATATTCCAATTTTCTGATTTTTTGCAAAAAAAAAAAAAAATTATAAAATTACAACATGAAAATTAAGATGCAATGGAATTTGTTACCTCCATAGACAACAGAATTTTATCAATTTGTACAGAATTTTATCAATTTGTAAATTTATTAATAATATAATTTACTAAGAATTTATTAACTTAATATAATTTTAACCGTGTTTTTTTTTTATAGTTTTTCTTATTTATTACTTCTCAGCTATAACTTTTACAAGTCAAAGCTCTTCTATGATTGTTCATAGCCATTATAATTTGTGTTAACGAATCATAGTTCCATAAGCATGGTTTCTGTCCATTATAGTTCTTTGTTTAAATTTCTTGTCATTCATATTTTTTTATTTATAATTTCTCTATCATAGTTTTTTTATGATTTTTTTTATTATTTTAATAATTTTATTAAAAAACTTTTAATGATTAATATCTCATTTTTCAAAATCATTTTTATATTTTTTTTGTTAAATTTTTTTTCTTTATATTTTTTTATAGTTTTTTCTATCAATTTCTTCTATGAAAAATCTTATTATTTTAATGATTCTTATTAGAAATTTCATCAATAGTAGTTTTTCTATCAAGTTTTTCCATAAAAAATCTTATCATTCTAATGATTCTTATTAAAAATTTCATCAATAGTAATTTTTTCTATCAAACTCTTCCATGAAAAATCTTATCATTCTAATAATTCTTATTAAAAAAATTTCATCAATAGTCAAAATTTTCTTCTTTTAGAATTAAATCTAACTAATTACACTTGTTTATCACAATTATTTATGTTTTAAAACTTCCAAAAAAAAAAAAAAAAAAAAAACCCTCTACTCGTAGCTCCTCTTGAAACTTAATACCCAAAGTGACTTCATTTTGATATCCCCATCATTGCTATCTCACCCTTTGCCCTTATCGTATAAGTCATTTGCCTCCTCTCTCATAGCCACTTTATTTGAAAATCTTATTTTCTCTTGATTTTATTCTTTTTAGTTATTGAGTAAGCGGTTGGGGCAATTTAGGTCTCTTCATCTTTTTCAAGATGTAGTAAGCAACTTTCTTATTCATATGAGATTTGAACTAAAATACTTGAATCTCAATGGGGAGGATAATAACTATTCTACCCAATCACTTAAGCTAAATTTAATTGATAAGATTTCATTTGTTTTATTACTATCTTTTCTCCAATTATTTTGCTAATTTTATGATTTATCTTATTTAAAACAACTAGTACAACCACATTGTCCCTATTTTTATTATTATTATTATTATTAACTTTGATTTTATTTAACCCTAAAGAATCCCAAGGGGTTATAACATCACACTTTTTAAATATAATAAAAGTCTTTGTAACCTAACAAACTCAATTTATTAAAAGTCAATGCAACCTAACAAACTAGATGACACACTACAACTATTGATAAACATTGAGATGAGGCATATGGTAAGCATATTTCTTTAAAAATCAATCTAGACCATTAATTAAAAAAAAATAAAAAATTCAAATGATTCTAATCCACATTAAGTTCAAATAAAAAGCTTTTTGCTAAAAAATAATATACTTTGAAATATAAAAAAAAAATTATAATAATATATTTAACATATAAAAGCATGTCTTTATTGTAAAAACATCACACCTAATAACAAAACACTAAGGTTATTGAAATTAAATGAATAAAAAAAAAACATTTTTTTATTTTTTTAAATAGTTATAATAAAATAAATTTTATAGGATCTAAAAATAATTAAAATAACTTAACACATTAAAATAATTAATTTATATATTATTAAGTAATTTGATATAAAAAATAATTAATTTAAAACACATTAAAATAATTAATTTATAAATTATTAAGTAATTTGATATAAAAAATAATTAATTTAAATTTATAATTGGAAGAAAATAGAATTCATGTAATAAAATTATGCTATAAAACCAACCATTAAAATAAATAAAAATAAAAAAAAATTATTAAATAACACTCAAAATTCCACATTTATTTATGAATGTAGTTAAGAAAATGACTTTTTCTTTAATTTTATTTTTATATAATTTAAAAATTATAAGATAATATAAGAATAGTTTTAAAAATGATTTGACTTCAAATTCTTAATATATTTTTATTTAAATTTTTAATATTTTTATTTATATTATTTTGTTAAATAAATTAATTAAATTTAAAATAAAAGTTACAAATTTTAAATTTTAAATTTTATAAATATGTATATTTACTAAAATTATTATTTCAAAAAACAATGGTAAATTGATATAAATGGATTTAAATAAAACATAATAATATTTTGTTTAGGAAGGTTGTGATGGGTGTATTGTTAAGTTATTTTGTGACATGAAGGTTATTTGCTTGAAATTTTGTAAGCGAAAATCCACTTATGTTACTATTTTTAACGGCCTAAATGCTGGTAGATCATGGTTTCTCAAGCCATAGTTCAAACTTCTCAAACCACAATTCAAACTTAATGTGATCTATGATAAACTCATACAACTTGAAGATATATATATAGTTTTTAAAAATTTTCATATATAATTTAAAATTTATTCATAAACCATAATAAAATGTAGTTTTAAAATTTTATAATATATTAAAAGAATTTATCTGAAACTCCTCTCTATGTTATATATATATATATATATATATATATATATATATATAATTTTGAAATTGAATTGAGAATCAAGTGATGAGAACTGTTACAGATACCTTTTATAACGTAATAAAATATAAACAAAGAAAAACCTATAAAAGAAGGGAAACTACGTAGCGGCTGTCCCTGCCTATAAGAGACTATGCATGCATTCCACGTAGTTGTGGTTCCATTTTGCATGTGAGCTTCCGGTCAACTTCCATCATGCATGTGTGCCACTTGTATCCGGTATCCATAAGGAATCAGAGATTTGTAAGGTGTTGATCTACGAAGAATCCAAAGTCCTCCGTGGAAAAGTGATCAATATATCAGAATCAAATGTCTCAGTTTTCCAGAAGACTTTGAAGAAAATTTAGACAGTGCTTCGAAAACTCCTAAAGAACCTAGCAAGAATTATGTGCCAACTGTTTGTAGCGGTAGTCCATTATGTTTCTGCATTGTCTCTGCTATAAGGCATATCTTAAGTTACCTTAAAATAAATTTTTAACACTACCATAAATCAACCAAAAGTATGAAATATAGGTACATAATTTTAAAAAATTCCAATCTCACTCACGAAATGCCTCATGTGATAACACCAGTCAAACAGAAACTCGTTCAATTCCATTCACCATTATTTTAAACAAGCATTAATCTACATCAAGACTCGATTAATATTGACTTATAAATTTAGTTCATTGAAACCTACGAAGCATCCGATAATCATAATTTGTCCATATTTCAACAACATGGCCCTACTTTTAATAAAAAAATCCTTGATTGCAGAATGTCAATTGAAACTGGAGATGAAACTTCCAATAATCATATTTTTCTGCATATTTCAACAACATGACCCTGCTTTTAATAAAAAAATCTTGATTGCAGAATGGCAATTGGAACTGGAGACGCCTACGGGAAAGGTTGTCTACTTGCAGCAAACGAAATGAATTCACTTGATTGGGAAGGATGAATCTTCATTGGATACAGAAAGATGTTAAACACGTCATAAACCTAATACAAACTATACAGTGAAAATTATAATTCCAAAAGACATGAAAAATATCACATAAGCCCTACACTAAATCTTGGTCACAACCTTTCAGTGACCCGAAATAAATAAAGCAAAGAGGGTATTAAACACAAGAACATGGTATCTAGAGTGAATTCAAAGATGCAGTAACCATGCAAGTACCCAGGAAAAGATGGGATTTGGACCTAAAAATTCCAAATAGGAAGCTGGTTAGCCCAGCCTATGGCCGAAACAAGCAACTTTAAATGAAAAAAGAAAGAGTTTGGGTTGCAAGAAAACTAACCCGTGAATACATTTTTGAAGTCGACCATAATTTTTGTACCTTGCATATAGAGTAAACTCAGATAAATTAATATAAATTTACATCTTTTAATATATTTAATTATTTATTTAAATAAAATATTAAATCTTAATAATTGAAATAAAATAAAATATTAAATGTTAATAATTGAAATAAAATATTAAAAAGGTAAAAGAGTAAAAAACTTTTGGGTAGCATGCCTGGCATGCATGCACCATGTGTGCACTCTACCTGGCGTTTTTTCAATACAACAACTACTGTGTTGATCCCACAGCTTCTCTAATCATAAATTCTCCCCATGATTCCTGAGTTTTATGTTCGGGGACTTTCCTGAGTTTGATATGTTTCTCATGGTCACTTTATATGATTTCTTCCTACTGTTATATGCAGAGATTGACCTAATATGATATAATTTGTTTTTCACTTGTACATCCTTTCATAATCTCAGAGAAATGGATGTTGGGAATAGTTCAAGTCAGATAATTTACTTTTCCGGGTATGAAATGCAAGACCAGGAGGCTGGAATCAGAGAAATGGATGCCGATAACGATTCAAGTTAGCTAATGAACAGTTCCCGCCATGAAATGGAAGACCAGGAGGCTAAAAACATGAAAGAAGGTTCCCTGTTACATAGAAAAGTTAAACACTACCACAAAGGCTACATGGATCTTGTTCATCCTACTCTCCTTCGAAAGGTATGGCTTACAAAATCAATCACCTGTTTTGCTACAACAACATTTTGCAGAACACTCAGAATCTAGTCACAAGATTTACCCATGAGGAAAAACACTTCTTTGATAACAGAGTAAGTAGTTTATCCCATAGTGGAAGCAGTAGCTAAGGCAAAGAATCATACGATGCTCAGTGGTAATTTCTGTAAGCTCTCGCATTTATTGGCTAGGTACTGCAAATCGAACCCCATTTATAATTACGATTTCCTCAATTTTCGTTACTTTGTGTTTGTCTTTGTGTCAATTTTTCACATGTCTATGCTTGTTCTGTTCCTGGTAAAGGTTGCTTGGTGGGCTTGCTTATCCAAATCCTTTGTGTCATGGTTTCAATCTCAATTTTTTGCATGTCTATGCTTGTTCTACTCATGGTAAGGTTGCTTGGTGTGCTTTCTCATCCAAATCCTTTGCATCATAGTTTCAAGATGCTTAGTTCTATATTATTAGGGGGTAGTTTCTTGCACATGAAAACTATAACTGGAAACCTGCAATAGGTTGCTTCATATTTGGTAGAAATTCAACGCTGAGAGAAGGAAATAAATAAACACAGAATTACATTGCATCTACAACTCTAACCAGGGGTTTAAACTAGTAAAACCATGAAAAACTCAGAGGGATACAGAAGAAGTTAATCCTTGAACAGGAGTATGCACAGAACTATGCTTTACAGAATTTGGTCACAGAGAAAAACCCGGCTCCACGGGGACCTTTAGGAACTTAATTAGGGTTTGTCACCCGGATTAATACTTCTGAATTGGGGTTTGTCACCTGGCTCCAGGGGGCCTTAAGGAACTTATAAATGAAATATTGAGGTGGAACAAAATCAATGGGTATTTGAGGTAGGTTCAATGAGCATTCTGCCAAGTTAATTAGATCCAGGCACTTCAAAGAATGTTTTACAGTGAAAATAATTTTGTTGCGGCAAATATCAAACTTAAATATAAAGTTAGTTTCAAAATTGTAAATGGCATAAAGAACTACATGAAAAAACATAAATTGGTGTTTGAATGAACAAAAACATCTGATTTAACATAGACTTTTTTATTGCAATTATATATTATTTAGGATTATCTTGACAACTCAATACTGTGGTGTACCAATTTTCACTACAGGAATGGTTTTAGTGTATTTTCATTTCCTGTAGAATGATTATGTATTTTCTTTGCTGCAGGTAGGGCTATTTTCTTTTATCAAGAGGATTGGTGCAGGTTGAAACAGCTAGAAAAAGGAAATCTAGCTAGATATTTCATTCATATACAAGAATGGGTTAGTATATTGCTGGACTTTCATTAAGCGTACTTGCTTTCCCATCGTTACAACCATTGTAAGAATTCACCACTTATCTTGAGATCCCTCAGCAGGTTGTTCTCAAACAAAATCGATGTGAACCAGGACATGTATGCATTCATTTAAATCTGGGGATTCTGTAGGCTTTGGTAGCAGAGAAGCCATGGCTACATCGGTTCTCTGCTTCACCAGCTATAAGTTGTACCCCC
Organism: Pinus tabuliformis; assembly: GCA_031772625.1. Classification (NCBI taxonomy): domain Eukaryota; kingdom Viridiplantae; phylum Streptophyta; class Pinopsida; order Pinales; family Pinaceae; genus Pinus; species Pinus tabuliformis. The sequence continues at coordinate 1,426,751,044 of CM062816.1, forward strand.
ATTTCTAAATGGTATTGCCATTTTCCTTGGCTTTGAAGTTGGTTTGTCGAGACTTATCTACGCTAAAAGAGTGCCTTCAAAGGTCGAGAGATCGAACCCATGACGATTCTCTGTGCTATGGAGCTACAAGTTCAAATAACAATAGCATTAACTGTAAGATCAACTATTGCAGGGAACAGATATTGCATGTATTTCTTATTGCGTGTATTGCATGGAACAAAGACGAGACAGGAGATAGAGGAGGTGACAAGTGGCCTGAAGGACATGTAGGTGGCCTGCAGCTGCCACTGAAAGTGGAGGCCTAAAAACTTTGCATAAAATAGTTCAAACGCTTTGATATAAAATCATAGAACTTTGGATAAAATGGTATTTCCGCAATTTTCTTGCATCGGACCACGTGAAGCCTCTAATAAGAGGAAGAATGCTTTCAAACTTAAAACTTTGGCTAAAATTTAAGTGAATAAAATTGTTACGATTAAACTTTTGTTAAAATACAACAAACCCAAAAAAAAAAAACGGGTCAACTTATGAATTAATAGGTGGCCAAACGTTTGATCGAATGATATAGTTCCTGCTATGCTAGAGGCAGGGACTAATAATAATAAATATAAAGGAAAATCACTTATTAATTTTGTTTGAAATAAATTATTTTATTTTTTAACTTATAATATTTCAATTTTAATAAATAAAATTTTTAATTAGTAATAAATTATTTTATTTTTTAATTTATAATATTTCAATTTAATAAATAATATTTTTAAAAATTAATTACTTAGTTTTTATTATCATGATATTTATATATAATTAAAGGAATAGAATATATATATATATATATATATGTTGGTATAGATCTATATATATATATATCTATATCTATATATATATATATATATATATATATATATATATATATATATATATATATAGACAATGTAGATAGTTTCATATTAGTTATGACAAATGTAACTGGTTTTATATTGGTTATGACAATTATGGTTGTTATTACTACATTTGTTTTACTCTAAGCGATTCGAATCTAACAACTAAATTACACTCGAAAATTATTAAAAAAATGTATTATATTATGTACTAGTACAACCACATTAATAAATGTGGATAAGCCCATATCAAACATATATATCAATTATCAATACTATTAAGAATTAATTTTATTATCAATAATACTAATATTAATATAAAAACGATATTAATAATAATTAATATTATATTATTACTATTATATTAAATAATAATAATTAAAACTAAATAAATAAATATAATTAAAACAATTATATTAATAATCATTTAACAAATAATAATGAAGAAATTATGAAATAAACATTTAATAAAAATCAAGCAACAATTTAAATGTGGTTGATAGGAAATTCAACTTTAAACACTCTACCAGAACACAATTATTAAATGCTAGCCTCTTCTAAAATAGACTGAGACCGATGACAAAAGATGTACCAATTCAAATCAACAAGGAAATGATCATGAGCATTCATGCTTTCCAAACATTCCCTTCTCCCATTGTCTTGCATTTTTACATAATGTAGAAAAGAAAAATGTAGTGAAATCTGCAAACCATCTATTGATTTCACTCTTCATATAACTGTAAATGTGAGAGGAATAATATTAAACCCAAGGTATAAAAACACTAAGATAAATAATATAAACACTAAAATAAACATACTTGACCATGATTTACCGTCATTGATTTTCATACTGAGATGATGTTTTCCACAATGTGATGTTGGACCATGGTTGACCATGATTGATTTTCATATTTAGACAATCTTTGGCACATTGTGACATTGGACCATTTTTGACAATGGATTACCATGATTGTGAACCCAATAAATTTATATTAATACCTAGGATTAATATTATAAACCCTATGAATAATATTATACCCTGGAATATGAACCAAATAAACATAAGGGATTGATATTATCAATCAGAGGGAATAATAAACCAAAGGGATTAATTCTAAAACCCAAAGGTATTATAAACTCAAAGGAATATTATTAAACCAAGGGATTAATATTATAAAGGCAAGGTATATAAACCCTAAACGGATTGATATTATAAACCCAAGGGATTAATGCTTAAAAACACAAGGGATTAAAAACCTAACATATTGATAATATAAACACAAGGGAATAATATTAAACCCAAGGGATTAATATTATAAGCCGAAGGTATGTAAACCCTAGGATAAATATTAAAAACCCAAGGGAATAATAAGCTCAAGTGATTATAAACCCAACGTAATAATATTAAACCCAAGGGAAAAATATTATAAACCCAAGGAATATAAACCCTAAGATAAATATTTGTCACAATGCGACGTTGGAATATGGTTGACCATGATTGATTTTCATATTGAGGCAATATTTTTCACAATGTGATGTTGGACAATGGCACAATGTGATGTTCAACAATGGCTTACCATTGTTGACCATGGTTGATCTCCATATTGAGACAATCTTTGTTACAATGTGATGTTGGACCATCATTGACCATGCATGACCATTTTTGTGGCAATGTGATGTTGGACCAAGAGATAGTCTTTGTCACAGTGTGACCATGGTTTACCATGATTTAACCAAAAGGTATTATAAACCCAAGGAAATAATATCAAACCCAAGGGATTAATATTATAAATGTGAGGTATATAAACCCTAAAGGGATTTCTATTATAAACCTAAGGGAATAGTACTAAAACCCCAAGGGATTAAAAACCCAATAGATTGATAGTATAAACACAAGGGAATAATATTAAACCCAAAGGGATCAATGTTATAAGAACAAGGTATATAAAACCTAAGATAAATATATAAACCCAAGGGAATAATATTAAACCCAAGGGATAAATATTATAAACCCAAGGAATCTAAACCCTAAGATAAATATTGTAAACTCTAACATAAATATTTGTCACAGTGAGACATTGGAATATGGTTGACCATGATTGATTTTCATATTGAGACAAATAAAACCTAAAATAAACATGGTTGACCATGATTTACCATCATTGATTTTCATACTTAGACCTTGTTTGTCACAATCTGACATTGGACCATGGTTGATCATTGTTGATTTTCATATTGAGACAATCTTTGCCACATTGTGACATTGGACCATCATTTACCGTGGATGACCATGATTTTAAACCCAAGGGATTTATATTAAACCCAAGGATTAATATTATAAACTCTATGGATAATATTATACCCTAGGAATATGAACCAAATAAACAAAAGGGAATAATAAACCCTACGGATTAATTCTAAAACCCAAAAGTATTATAAACCCAAGGAAATAATATTGAATGAAAGGGATTAATATTATAAATGCAAGGTATATCAACCCTAAAGGGAATTATGTTATAAACTCAAGGGAATAATAAAACCAAGGGATTAATACTAAAAACCTAAGGGATTAATAACCAAATGGATTGATAATATAAGCAGAACAAAATAATATTAAACCAAAAGGATTAATATTATAAACCCAAGTTATATAAAGCCTAAGATAAATAGTAATAATATACCCATGGGAATAATATTAAACCCAAGGGATAAATTTTATAAACCCAAGGAATATAAACCCTAAGATAAATATCTATCACAATATGACATTGGAATATGGTTGACAATGATTCATTTTCATATTGAGACAATGCTTGTCACAATGTTACGTTCTAGAATGGTTGACCATGGTTGATCTCCATATTGAGACAATATTTGTCATAATGCGATGTTGGACCATGTTTGACCATGGATTACCATGGTTGTGACAATGTGACGTTGGACCAAGAGATAGTATTTGTAACAATGTGACCCTGGCTATTAACCATGGTTGACCAAGATTGATCCCAAATGTACTATAGACCCAAGAAAATAATATTAAACGTAAGGGATTAATGTTATAAATTCAATGTATATAAACCTTAAAGGGATTGATATTATAAACCCAAGGGATTAATTTTATAAACCTAAGGTATATGAACCCAAAGATAAATATTATAAACCTAAGCGAATAATATTAAAACCAAGGGATGAATATTATAAACCCAAGGAATATTAACCCTAAGATAAATATTATAAACCCTAACATATATATTTGTCACAATGCGAAATTAGAACATGGTTGACCCTAATTTATTTTCATATTGAGACAACATTTGTTGCAATGCGATGTTGGACAATGGTTGACCATCATTGACCACAGTTGTTTCCATATTAAGGCAATCTGTGTCACAATGTGATGTTGGACCATGGTTGACCATCGTTGTCACAATGTGACATTGGACCAAGAGACAGTCTTTGTCATAATGTGGTCATGGTTGATCATGGTTATTGACCATGGTTGAGACAACCCTTGTCATGATGCAACGTTGGAACATGGTTGACCATGGTTGATTTTCATATTGAGACAATTCTTGTCACAATGCAGCATTGGTTGATTTTCATATTGAGAAAATCTTTATCACAATGTAATGTTGGACCATGGTTGACCATGATTATAAACCCATTGGATATAAATTAAACCTAAAGATTAATATTATAAATCATATAAATAATATTATACCATAGGAATAGGAATCCTTAGATTAATAAACCCTATAAATTATTATTCTATAGACATTTTTCATGAAAAAAATCAAAATATAGTGCAAAATCTTAAAACAAATGAATAATAGATAATGAATTTTTCAAAAATAAATTCATGCAAAATAAAATGAAATGAAATAAGCATTTTTAAATTCATAAATTCATTTACTATAATTTCATTTGAATATATTAAATTTTTAAAAAATATATCATGTAAAACATTATTGATGGAATTTTAAATCTATAAATTTACAATTTTTTAATGTATGGTATATTTCAAAAATTGATAATTAAATTAAAAAAAAAAAACTATTTTTATATTTTTACTTCATTTACTTTACTTATAATCAATTTACAATATAATGCATTTCAAAATTTAAAAATAAAAATACATTTCAAAATGTCAACCATAATTTCTAAATTTTATAATTTATTAATCATAGAGGAACTTATCATGGAACTTATTAATATAAATAATGCACTTCATAAGTAAAATATTTTAATGCATATTAAGTAAACAATTTGAATGTCAACTAATATGTACAATGAAAAGAAATAAATTTTCATGGTTAAATTTTTTTTAAGCATTTCAAGTAATGTTATTATTTTATATTTGGGCTATATTTTTTTGTCAATTTTATCTTTGAGATGCAAACATTTTTTGTTTCAATTTTGCATTTAAAAAAAAAACTACACAAGAAGAAATTATATCACTCTAAACACTTCTTAGATTTGTAAAGAAAAAAAATAATAAGATCAGCTTGCAATTTGAAAATTTGTTATTGAATGATTGTTAATAATTCATGCATCCTACTTTACCTATTTCTACACTAATCCTACACTGAAAACCTACAACAAACCAAATTCATATCTAAGCTATTTTATGCATTTGTATTTGAAAAGTAAAGAAATATTCCATAGAACACTCCTTCAAATCATTAACATCTAAACCACACTCAGATACTAAATTTATAGTGGACACTTAATTGATCTCATGGAGATTCGTGGCATAAGCTGGTCAAACCTTGTACTCCTCATTTGTGTGGCAACACATATTCCTCCCAAGAGTCAAGGTGTAAGTTGGCCTCATGATCCAATATCAAATGCCCAAACTTCTCATAGAGGTTTTCCACGTTAAATTTTCGACTATCAGACACATGTGGCTATGTACAAATATATGTATGTTTAGATACTAGTAAAGAAGACATGGAAGTAAGTTGGTGCCACGATTATAGGAAAATACCTTGTTATATATGGTATGGAAAAAAAAATATTAATATAAGAAGATTTATCACTCACAAATTGTAGCCCACATTCTTCTAGCATGAGCAGAAGATACGATCTTCAAACACATTGAGGGACATCTTAACACCAGAATGGATGGAATTTATTTGCACCATAGTGAAGACATAGGAAAATACCTTGTTATATATTTTCTTATATATAAATGAATGTTATAAATAATAATGAGGAACTTATCATGGAGGAACTTATTAGAATTGGAATAATCTCAAATCCCTAGGAAATTGGTGGGTGGGGAGACACGTGACACAAATCTATTTTTTTTAATTTATTAAAAGTAATGGACCATTTTTATAAATAAATTTTTCATATATATAAATGAATGTTATAAACAATAATGAGGAACTTATTATAATTGGAATATTCTTAACATGGAGGAACTTATTAGAATTGGAATAATACCTCAAATCCCTAGGAAATTGGTGGGGGGGGGCATGTGACAAGAATCTAATTTTTTAAATTTATTAAAAATAATGGACCATTTTGCTTAATAAGCTTTTCTTATATATAAATGAATGTTATAAATAATATTGACGAATTTATTAGAATTGGAATAATATCAACATGGATGAGCTTATTAGAATCAGAATAATCTCAAATCCATAGGAAATTGGTGGGTGGGGATCCACGTGGCACGAATATAATTTTTTAGATCTATTAAAAGTAATGAACCATTTTTCTAAATAAAATTTTCTTATATATAAATAAATGATATAAATAATAATGAGGAACTTATTAAAATTGAAATAAACTCAAATCCCTAGGAAATTGGCAGGTGGGGAGTCACTTAGCATAAATATAAATTTTTAAATTTATTAAAACTAATGGACCATTTTTCTAAATAAAATTTTCTTATATATAAATGAATGTTATAAATAACCAACCTAGATCCATCTTAACCTTGGATCTATCAATCACTGAAAGGGATCGACAGAAATCTCTCGATGTGCAAATCTCTTTTTTGAGTGAAAAAATTGAGGAGAGGTTTGCACCTCAATAGATTTGTGAAATAAGTCATTCGGTATTGATAAGCCATGATATTGGCCCATGGTATTGTAACAAAGCATATTTACAAATTAATAATATCCATGGTAAAGTGGAGGTGAATATCCATGGTTAAAAATCTTGTCATATTTTTATACAACTTGAATGGGCCTAATGGTTAAGAGCATGTGTTTCCTCCTAAGAGGTCATAGGTTGAAAACTAGAGGGGGGTAGAGTATGTATGCCTTCGTAGACTTAGCAGTCAAATCGTTGCGCGAAGGTGGGTCCCTTGTCCCACAAACAAGGGGGTCTCATACACCAATTTGGTTTTTGGCTTGGCTGTGACCTTAAAATAATAGATTAACAAGGGGGTATCATACACCAATTTGGTGTCTGGCTTGGCTGTGACCTCAAAAAAATAGATAAAATGTTTTGATTGTGAAATAAGTTATGATTTTTTGGCATGTGGTAGTGATAAGTCATGGTATTATCCCATGGTATTGTAACAAAGCCTATTCACAAGTCATAATATCAATGACAAAGTGCGGGTGCATATCCATGGTTACGAATCTTGTCATATTGTTATAAAATATTTTGATTATGAAATAGGTTATGCTTTTTGGGCATGTGGTATTGATAAGCCATGGTATTGGCCCATGGTATTGTGACAAAGCCTATACATATGGTTAATATTGTAACAAAGCCTAGTTTTTACAAGTTAATAATATCCACCGAGTGGGGGTGAATATCCATGGTTAAAAATCTTGTCATATTGTTATAAAATATTTTGGTGGGGATGAATATCCATGGTTAAGAATCTTGTCATATTGTTATAAAATAATTTGGTTCCGAAATAAGATATACTTTTTAGGCATATGGTATTGATAAGCCATGGTATTGGCCCATGGTATTTTAACAAAGCCTATTCACAAGTTAATAACTAAATCAAAATATAACAAATTGAATTTTATTATTTTTTTTGCTTTAACTTTTTATTATTAATTGATCCAAAATTTAAATGTTTGCACTCATTTCTGATATCACTTTTAACTTCTTTTTTTCAATTAATCCTACATTTAAAAAAATTTACACACTTACATTACACCTAGACATCTACCATATATGAGGAAATTATTAGAATTGGAATAATCTCAAATCCCTAAGAAATTGGTGCGTGGGGAGCCTAATTTTTTAAATTATTAAAAGTAATGGGCCATTTATAAATGAATGTTATAAATAATAATGAGGAACTTATTAGAATTGGAATAATCTCAAATCCTTAGGAAATTGGTGGGTGAAGAGCCAGGTTGCACGAATATAATTTTTTAAATTTACTAAAAGCCAATGCAACCTAACAAACTCTGTAATACCTATTGATAAACATTAAGAAGAATAATACGCTTGGGGACTACAACCATTGATAAACATTAAGAATAATCATATGCTGAGAATATTCCCTTGAGAATCAATCTAGACCATCAATTAGGAAAGAAAAAAAAAGGTCAACAAGCCTCCTTCCATTTAAAGCCTATTGGCAAATTAATAAAAAAAAATATTAATATAATATAATATCTAAAAATAAAAATTAAAGTTATGTATTTATACTATTCACTTATATTAATACATATTTTTTTATTTATTATAATTATAATATTTTAATTTATACACATATATATAATATGTAATATTCTCTCTTCTTGATATAGTCAAAATGGGAAAATCTACCTAGGGTATTTGCCTTTATTTTTCGAGGGAAACAATAAAATAAGGTTTCCTTAGAATCCATCAATCGTATAAAAGGGGATAAGAGCTAGGCATTTGGATCATCTTGAGTTGTATATCTATTTTGTCTTTGTTTAGAACTTGGCGAACCCAGTTCTACTTTGATCCCAGAGATGAGAAGTTGGCTCTACTTTGATCCCGAGGTGAAAAACTCGTTGTTGTAATTTTTTTGGTGGATCCATCCAGAGTCCATGATTGTGCTTCAATGTCTTTGATTTCTCAATTGATGAGCAACCTTGCATGCCTTGGCAAGGGTTTTCTATGTTAATCATTATGGTGTGTATTATGATTAATTAAATAAAGTGGTTGTGTTTCCCGATCTTTTGGTGTTCTTGTTCTTGTTGAAATCTTACTTTAATTAGAAAACTAAAGCGTGCTAGATCCATTAAAATTTTAGATGTTTGTATCATAGGTGGTTTTCCTCCTATCCTAAAATTTTAGATATTTGTATCATAAGTGGTTTTCCTCCTATCCTAAGATTTTATTATAGAATAGCTCCATAAAGAAATTAAGGGCTTTAGAAGAAACTAGCCTTGAGTGATCATCCAAAATCACTTTACCTGGAATCTAGTAATTATGGTTTTCTATACACCGTAATTAACTTAATATTGAAATTTTTTTTTTTCAAAAAGTGATCTTTGGAGAAGCCCACACCCATTGTTTTATAGAAGAAATTGTTTTCCATAAAAGTGGGGGTGATTTAAGGGTTTATTACGAAGAGGGCTAAATATTCCTTACCCAAATTCATAGGGTTTTAAAAGGCCTAGGTGTTAATTTTTTTTAAGCTAAATATTATTTTAAGCCAAGTTTATTTGAAAAGGCCTAATTTTTTTCATTAAAAAGGGTCAGTGAGCATTAAGGCTTTGAAGGACTGAGAATTATACAAGCCAAGTTTATTTGAAAAGGCCTAATTTTTTTCATTAAAAAGGGTCAGTGAGCATTAAGGCTTTAAAGGACTGAGAATTATACAGTTAGCATGGCGGCATTAATTCTTTTAAAGGAGTAGAGTATTATTATTTCAAGGGGGTGATGAAAATATTTAGGGCCAAGGTTTAATTCAAGTTCCCAAATCCAAACACGTCCAGGGCTTTTGGTAGACCGAAGCCATGTTGCTGCAGATTGTGGGGAATTCGATTCGGTGCCGTGGAGTAATATTATTAAAGGTAAAAGTGCAAGTGCGTTTTCCTTGACATTTTGGAGCTAAGTTCCAAACTTTTCTCAGCCGAGATTGTCTCCCAAAGTAGGTCAAATTTGCAATGAGTTCCAGGAGGCCGATTATTTCAGTTTGGTGCCAGGAGGACGTTTTCAGAGAGGTCAATTTTGTTCTCGGATCTGAAGGCTGAAAGTAATATCTAATATGGGGTTCAATCCTTCTAGTTTGAGGCTAAAGAGGCCAGAACGATACTTGGGCGGGCACAGGAGCCAGGTACGGGCGTAAAGGTCGAGAGGGGCGTGGGCACATCGGATCTTGAAGGTTGAGGTTCGGGTAAGCGTGGATCATAGGGGTTACGGTACACGAGAGTAGTCGAGTATTTGTTCCTACGACTAGGTAAAGGATTCATTAAAGAAGTGCTCCCTACACGTATCTATGACCGTGTCATTTACCTTGAAGATAGCAAAAGGTGGTACGTTATAAAAAGAGATAATAATTTATTATGGCTAGGTGGACTGATATATTCCAGCATGCAGCAAGTATTTATACAACAAGATTGCTTTCTTTAAGTGTTAATGTAACTTTTTTGTTTTTCCATTGAAATATTAAAAAAAAAAACGAGGGGGAAAAGCAAGGAGAGTTTAATTTGTGTTTGGAAAATGGGGTTTGATTCTATATTAAAAAAATTTGGAAGGCATGATTAACAGAATATTGATGTAATCTTCTTATGAAGAATTAGTATATTCCTGCATATTTTTTTTGCTTTGGTGTGTAAGAAGATAGGTCGTTTGTAAGATACTTTAGATAACAACCAGAAACTTCTCGACAAACTAGTGAAAATATATGGTCCTTTACGCACCAATACCTCTTTAGACCAAAATAATGGTCAAAGCAACAGACTATTTTCGAAAAGAATCCATGTTAGTCTACAACAGAAGCACCGATGGAAAGTGAAGGAAGGACATAGAAGAGGGGCTAAGCTCTTTATACCTAGATTTGAATTGAAATGAACGAAGACAGTCATAGACCTTCATAAGTTGGAGGAATTAGACATTTTTTTATCCAAAGTGGGTTAGCCAGAATGGAAGAAACTTAGTTGGGCTCTCAAGCCATCCATGCTTGCGTTGATACAACCCAAAGTCTAGGAGCATCTTTGTGAAGAATTCAGGGTCCCATTTATCTCTTGTCTTAGTATGATCATAGCTTTAACATCACCTCTACCACCTTATAGTAATGATCTCATGAGGGAGATATTGCAGTTGATAGTGGAAACCCTTTAAGGATTGAAGAACATGATGCTTCTTATCTTTTAGAAGTGGCACAAAATTCTAGAACTCGTGGCAAAGTTCAGCTTTGGCACCTTTATGTTCAATTTGGAATGTGACAAATTGATCTTTCATTTGCTCCACACCGTTTACATTGGCAGTACATCAACTCATCTCGATCATGTCAAAACAAGCATGCAAAATATTGTGTCCTTGTTCTTAGAAGAAGATTCTAACATATGCAAGATACTAATATCCAAATCGTTGACCATTTGGAGAAATGAACTAGTAGTATCACCATCCGCCTATGATCTAGTCAAAAATTTGGTCATACAAAACATAAAATTTCTCAGAAGGGTGTTAAATAAGAAGGATCTGAAGAGGATTGATGGAGGAAGCAAGAACAAAGGAGGTAAAACATGTAGTAAGAATGAACTAAGAAGGAGAGGATATTTGCAAGGGACCTTGGGCACCTAACCATTCATGCTCATGTGATAGAAAGGGGGCAACAAGGGCATAACAGTTGGAGAATCCTTCAGATCATGAGGATCTATGTATGATTGGATTCATTCGTTTTCAAGAGAACATTCATAAAGGATCTAAGCGGTCAAGTACAAATAGTGAGAAGTAACATAATGTTATTCAAAGACTTGCAGAACAAGTCAGTGATAATTAGGGTTGAACCTCAGAATTACCCTATCCTTGACATTTTTTCTCAGGTTTTTCCCTCACTTTCTCATAAGATTACAGACTCAACCAATAATAAATGTTAGGTTTTGTCTTAAGGAGCATTAAATTGATCACCATATTATATTTTCATGTTCTTGCTATTTGAATAGATTTTTGCAAATTAGCTACAGAACATAGCCTATTCTGCAGTGAATTGTGGATTTCGTAGCTACTCTCATGGTTTGGCAGGTTCCAGGCGTCAAATGAAGAATTGGACCATATGGGAATTTCTAGAATCATCTCCACATGGACTCTATCTTATTCACTCAGTCCAGATCGACGGAAAAGCAAGCCTAAGGTCATGGTTAAAGATGGAGTCAAGGTATGTTATCCGAAAGCAGTAGAACTCTTGATTTGCTATTTCGTAGCTAATCAAGAGTCTAACAGTTTTCTTGCAAATCTAATTCAAATTAGCCACCTGTAACTAATCAAAAGTTTAAACAAATCTTTTGCAATTCGAATTAGCTACCTGTAGCAAGTTTATCTCATAAACAGTCATGTTAAATTTAATTCGAATTAGCCACCTGTAGCATGTTTATCTCATAAACAGTTATGTTATTTTCCTTTAAATATCGGTTACATGGAACTGAGAGAAGTTAGATGGAATTACGTGTTACGTTCAGGCTTTTTGTTGATACTATGTATTCAGACTTCGTTTTTTTATAATACAAATTTTATGTTGCCAACAGGGAAAATTTTAGCGGCTAATATTTTCCCATGGGCTAATTTTCTATACTTTTTCCAAAAAAAAGATTCGCTAATTTCCATTTTTTTGTAAAAATGATTCGCCCAAATTTTATAGAATGAAATTATTTTACCCCAAAAATCACCAAAAAATTATATATATACTATATAAAAATATTATAAATTTGAATATTTTTACAAAAATATCTCCAAACATTTTATAGATTTCATATTATGGACTACTGGGATTTGCCAAGGTTTCTAAAATTTAATATAAATTTCCATCCTTAAAATATTCCCTTGTTGCCAATGATTGTTTAAAGTGAATCCTTAACTAGCTATCATCCAGCCACGTCAGTTGCAGAGGGCCCCTGCACTAAAGGAGGTTTTTCATTTGTTCTTTTTAGTTCAATTTCCATTATTCTGTTTTCAGCAAATCTGTTTTCTAAATTAGGATGATATTTCTTTTCAGTTTTTAATCAATAGCATAATGATAAATGACAACTGTGTAGCCTTGTTCTTCTAAGACATTTCATGGAGAAAAACGACTCTGTTTCCAAACTAAACTAATATTGAAGTAATAAGAATACGCAGTTTCTTAGTTTTCTTACTATTTTGTCATTCATTTTGTTAGAACATAATTGTCAATTAACTGTGTTAACGTATGTTTTCAAAAGCCATTTCAAGATGATGATGATCCTAAACTAAATGGTTAAATGTCTAATTCAGACAGTGATTGAATTTACTCGGTACATTCTTATTTTCCTAGGAACTTAGGAACTAAGGTACAATTGATTTCTTGCACAACACTTCAAGAGGGTAGTGCTTCACATTTGAATGTTGGAGAAAGTAAAAAATACATTAGTTGTTTACAATTAGTTTTACATACTTTTACCTTTTTGCTTTCAGATCCTCACTTAGTTGTAGCACTGATATTCCCAATAATCATTTCAAGGAGATTGATTTAATCATATTCCAAATTGAATGGTTGAATGTTTAATGAATGCAATTACTGAGTTACCTTCTGCATTAGTTTCATTCTTGGTTTTAAGAATTAGATCCATGGATTAAGACTAATGATAAGATAAAATGGATGCTCTATTTTTTTTATTAGGTTCTAACTAGCCAACAGTTATTGGTCCATTTTTAGGAAATTAGATTAACTTAGAAACATTTCCTTTACTTTAAAATTCATTAGATTCACCTAAATTTTCTCATAGTTTCAAGTTTTACATTCTTAGACATCAAAGAACAGAAACCCCCCAAAGACAACATAAAATACAAAACAACAAAGTAAAAAAAAATGTTAACTAAGAACATATAGTGTAGCACACTTCATCAGCTTACAAACCACGGTTGATAATTTATAAAAGCAATTTAGGACACTAAATTGACTAAACATTTTGGTTCCGTTACCAGGGAAGTGTAATTAGGTAACCTCATCTCTTACATCTATAAAATAATATGCATAGAGAAAGAGACTCTAGGGGTAGATTCATAGCTAGAGGCTGGAGTTTAATTCCTACAACACCACTTACTCCACCAAGACTAGGAAGAGATACACCTCCATCTCAAACTCATATTCCAAATTTCACTAGCCATAGACTTCCTGAAGTTCTAAGGTCGGAAATCCAATTAAGAGGATCTCCTACTTCATCTACTGAGGCAGTCCTAGAGGAAGAAAATCTTGGATATCCAATAGAAGGTGTAGCCTTTTTCACCTCTACAAGGGAACATATTTTAACTAAAGAATTAGAAATTCCTAGTGGAGAGGGAGAGGTAGAAACTTTCTTCCACATATCTTTGATAGAGGAACCAGAGGAAGAGCAATTAACATTGCAGGTTGAATCTTATATTAACTCTAAAGAATCTATAATGGTAGGAAGAGAAGAAGAAGGAGAGGGAGTTATGAATGGAGAATTCGCACTATTTGGAGGAGGAAGAGGTAGAGGAAGATTTAGAGGAAATGATGGAGAAGGTAGAGGAAATAGGGAAGTTGATAATTCTTTTGGATTCCCTATAGTTGATGAAGAAACATATGCCACAATGAAAAATATTTCACCTTTTGTCCTCCCAAATTTTCATGGATTAAAAAGTGAAGATCCTGAAACCTTTTTATTTGAATCTGAAGTCTTGTGCAGAACTTGTGATTATTTACAAGACTCTCAAAAACTAAAATTGTTTCCTTCAACATTGAAAGGAGTTGCTTTAAAATGCTTCATGGGATTGGTCACTCAGTCTATTAGAACATGGAATGACATGAAGAGAGCATTTTTGGACATGTATTTGGATTATTTCATGCCTATCACTCACAAATATGAAGTGTTTAAAATGATGCAAAGAGAGGATGAAAGTTTGGAGGATTTAATTGAAAGATTCAACTATAACTTAAAAAGAGAAAAAATGGATAATATAGATCAAGATACTTTAAAAGATATTCTATTAAAAGCCATTAAATATGAGTGGATATACATCCTTAACATGATGGGGAATGGATATATCTCTCAACTCCCATTAAATGACATTGGAGAATTATGTGTTCATCTATCAAGAGGAAAATTCAAAACTGGGAAAGGTCCAAGAGTCTCTTGCTAGAATGAATAAATTTGCAACTGGATCAGTGAGTAGGGCAGAAATTGGAAACATGCTTGATGAATTTAAAACAGATATTCTACGGAGCCTTAGTGAACAGATAGACACCCTTATGTTACAAAACAAGCAGAAAGCCGACACTGATGCTTTAGCTATTTTCTGTCCCAAATGCAGAAAGAAGCATGCTTTAAGAGAATGTCCTTTGGATGCAAAAATCATAGAGACTTGTGTGATTTGTTCAGAAAACCATGAGACCAAGATTTGTCCTTCAATTCCTGGCTTTAAGGTTGTTTTTCAAGAGGAAAAAATTTCAAATCCAACAAAATCTCTTTGTTTTGTCTCTAGAAGACCTTGGCAGGGGCCACAAAACCAGGGTTTTAACAACCAAATGTATATTAGCCCCCACCAAATTGGAATTCTTGGCAGCAACCTTAGCCTCAATCTCAATCTCAATCTCAACCTTGGGCTCAAGGAATCCAAAATCCCTATGGAAGATTCTCTCAATACTATCAATATCCTCCATCATATCCAAACTATACTCCCCAACAAATTCCTCAACAAAATCAACAGCCCCAACTATTGGCATTATGATGCATGTGTTGTACTTGATGGAAACCCACTTGTAGCAAAACAAATCACTAATATATAACTAGATGAATCTATAGAAGAGATATCAGATGTGACAGAATACATCTGATGTAGGGCAGCTCAAAGGAATCTCAAGTCCAAAGGGGGAGATTGTTGGCATTATGACGCATGTGTTGTCCTTGATGGCAACTTACTAAGATGACAGATCACAGTTCAGGCTCACAAAATGAAGAAAAAGAGATATACACAGGTTCCCCTTGATAAAGCCACGTATACATGCTAGTTATCCGACCAAAAGGTGCGTATATGTATACACGCACTTTCATGCAAGGGAAGGCGCATACATTAGGTTTTTGTCCATGGTATTTGGACCATGGTATTGTGATCCATGGTATTGGTCCAAGGTATCTTGTTCGACATGTTGACCCCAGGTATTTGGTCCAAGGTATTGGTTCTAAGTGGTTTTGGACCATGGCATTGGGTAAGGCCTAAGACTATAAAAGGAGGAGAAGATCATTAGGCAAGGAAACAGAGAAAGTCTTGAATATCTGATGAAGTATGAGATCCAGTATGCAGGTTATGGGTTCATGATGCTTTGCTTGATCTGAGCTAAGAAGGAATCTTATCGGTTGATGGAGAACAAGATCTAAGGATAGATCGAGATCTAATGGCTTGGAATGAATCATCTCTATATGGTTTGATCATGGTTATTCTAGATCTATATACTGATGCATGTAATGTTCTGTAAATGTTATGATCTAGGTATGATTGATGTCTAGAACAGCTGCAAAGTTATGAGTAAATATTTTCAGAGTTGTACGCAGGTTGGCTTTGGTAAAAGTGCGTATATACGCTGGTTTGGTTCATCATAGTAGTGTATACATTATGAGATATGATATTTGAAGTTGTTGATGGATTTGGTTATTATTGTAGAGTTCTGTGTTCTGCTCTGTGTTCTGGTGACTATGTTTTGTTGGCAAGGTTTCAGTGATTCAGTGTTGGGTGATCCATAAATGAATGATGCAAGTGTAGTTGATGGTTGCATTAGAGTGGTGACTAATTTTGTGCTTCAATGTTGTTGATGGGTCCAGTATGAAAATTGGATGAAATGTGGCCTTCAGATTATGATGTTGTGTTCCATGAGTATCCAGTCTAAAAATTTATGAAATGTGGTACCTGGAGGAAGAAAGAGAAGGTTGTAGTCTTCTGTAGGCCAGCACCTTCATACTAGTACATCGGCTAGTACAAGAGCTAAGGGGGTTGTAACTCCCTTCTGGGAGAAGCTAGAGAACGAAAGAAGGTTGTAGCCTTCTGCAGGTATAAGCCTGTGTACTAGTACAAGAGCTAAAGGAGGTGGTAGCTCCCTTCCAGGAGAAGCTGGAGAACGAGAGAAGGTTGTAGCCTTCTATAGGTAGAAGCCTACATACTGATATAAGACTGAACCAATACAGAAATATTGTAAAAAGAAGTTTCTTATTAAAAGAAGATAGAGATGAATTGCAGTAGGTGGTTTTCATCCACATTGGGTTTCCACCTTACATCATGGTGTTCATGTGTGTGATGATTTGTCCTATTTTACTGGACCTGTTTACTATTCATATGGTTAATGAAGTTCTGATGCACTAACTAAAGATCAGCATTTAATGGATTAACTGAATCATAAGTTTACTAGTTATACACTAGTTGCATTAAACATAGTTGCGTATACACGCAGGTTCCCTTAACTGAAGTAGCGTATATGAATCTAAGTATGGAAATGAAAAAGTTATTGATTTGATAATACTGATTCAACCCCCCCCCCCCCCATCTCATTATTATTTCCAACAATTGGAATCAGAGCAGGTCCTTTGGTAGAAGCTTCATCACTTGAAGGAGATCTGTAGAACAATGGGAAGGAAGCTGAAGAATAAAGCACCTCAGAAGAAGAAGACATCTCAAAGGAACTATGACAGTGGGGGAATCGAATGGGGAATATGTGGAAGAAACACTTCATATTCAGAATCACTTCAGATTGAAGATGAACAAGCAAAAGAACTATCAGGTATGAATTTTTTATCCTCTGGTGATACATTTCTCCGTCCACTTGAAGATGATGAAATTGATAGTGAAACAACTGAATTTTCTCTTATGGGTGAGAAAGAAAGATATCAAATAGAGGCGGAATTTAAAAGGCTTATAGACAAAATTAGAGATCAACAAGATCTATTGCACAAAGGGGAATGTGCCTCCAAAGAAGAAGCTACCAAACTAAAAGCTCAACTAGAGGAAGGAAACAAGGTAAGGAAGCTATTCAAGGAAAAGGAAGAACGATGTCAAAAGTTGCAGGATGAAGTAACATAATTAAGAAATGAAGTAAATGAAAGGAGCACAACAATCAAGAAACTCAGAGAAAGATCAAGTTACTATGAAAGTCTTGAAGCTAAGATCCTCTCGCTAAAAGAAGATCTTGAAGAATCAAATAAGCAAAATAAAGAACTACTCCAAGCTCTTGAAAAACAAGAAAACGAAGTTCTTGAATTAAGACATCAGTTGGAAGAAGGAAGAAAAGCAGAAGGAATCATGAAGAAGTAGTATCTTGAAAAGGAAGAGCAACATCAGGTTGAGGTAAATATTCTAAATGATAAATTAGAAGAAAAGGATAAGCTCTTACAATTTCAAGATAGTACTAAGATCTTGGATGATATTCTTAGTAGTCAAAGGTCTCCTTCTATCAGAATGGGTCTTGCTTTTTATGAATCCATTGCATCTATCTCACAAAGTGAGGTAAGGAACTCTAATGAGAAATCTAAAATGTTCAAAAAAGAGATGAGAGGACAACCCCATCAATAGCCAAGGAAAGAAATTCTTCAAAAACAAACTTTTGCTCCTAACTGTGGAAGTGATAGATGATTATTTCCTCCAATGAATAATGTTGAATGTCATGTATGTCATAATCTTGGACATATTGCAGCTAGATGCAGAAGTAGAATGGTTCAAGACCGTCACACAGAAAGATCATCACATTCCAGGTACTTTAAGGGATATTGTTTTACTTGCAATATATTTGGTCACAAAGCCATTGACTGTTATAAAAGGAATATGAAACATGTAAGATGTTATGTATGTAACAAGCTTGGACATATAGCAAAGGAATGTAGGAACAAAGTATGGGCATCATACCAAAAGGAGAAAACATCATCACACTTGAAGATATGGAAGAAGAAGGAAGTACAATCAGAAAGATGTGGCACAGCACAATGCACAGATATAACAGACTCAAAAGGAGCTGAAAGTGTAAAACTTCAGTGTTCTAAATCTCATACACAAGTTACATGAATAGAAGTCGTGTATATACGTGAGTTAGACACTTCACAGTCACATATATGTTAGATTGAGGAAAAGCAGCGGGGCAGGCTCAGGAAAAAGGGTCTGATATGATTGAGTCCATTATTTACTCTGTTTGATAATGGTTACAATCTGTTGATGATGTGTGGAAATTCCTTGATACTCATAAGATGTTTAGAAGTATTTTTTATCCTAACTTGACGATGATGATGCCTTGATAATTCTTGCTGATATATGCATGATCATATCTAACAGTAAACAGATGGCACAGGTTTAGGGGGAGTTTATGCTTTGAATAATGCATTGTTGGCATTATGGTTAGTAGTCCTTGGTGATGATGCTTATATGGCTAAATGATACATCTTACTATGATATGGTTATGAGTTGTCCATGAGAAAATCTCATATGATTCTTGGGGTTACATAGTTGGTGTTCATATCAGATTTACGGTTGATTCTCTAATGATGCATATATGGTGCTTACATGTTGATCTTCATAAGGATAAGGAGAAGTACAAAGCTTGAATACACAAATTCATTACTTGATGATGAGTCACTCATATGCTGCTATCAGCATATAATACAGTTATGATGCAAGATTCCTATAGTTCTTGGCACTCACATGGATGAAGATTGTTGTTGTTGATGATATCAAGAAGTCTTGACAAAAGATCTTGAGCTCAAGATACATAGTGCTACATACATTGTGCTCGATATATGGATGATTACTCAAAGTTGCATTGTTGGAGACATGATGATAATGAGTTCTAACATATATGATGATAGGTTGATGCTTACATATGATTGATTGATGCAGAATTCATTCATGGAAGGCTATGATGATGTTCAAAAGGATGAGTTGATATCTATATGCAGACATACCTTATTAAAGGTTGATGACTTCTACACTAATGGACATATACAGGTTGTTCATCTGGAAGCAGTTGATAGATGCTTATGGAGTAGATCATACAGTGTTGATGATACTTGCTAATGGCTATCATAGTCTTGTCTTAGATATTTAGTCTCTATGTCATGTATTTCTTTTATTATCAAGGTCATGTAACGACCTATCTTGTTTCCCCACTATGCCTGGGATGGATGATGTAATGTTCTTGCTTTATCATGTATAAGCTTTTGGTGTATCCCCACTTGGTTGGGTGGATAAGTCAATATTGCTATATCCCCACTTGATTGGGAGTTGGATGTATGTATGAGATTTTGGTGATAGGGAGGTCATTTATGATGTATAGAGTCATGTTCTTCTTGTAGAACATCCTTTTGTAGACCTTGCTTACATTCATGGGGAGCATGAACAACACTCTTCAGCAGAGCAGAGATTTCAGCGTGGACTTAGAGGGAGGATGGATGGATTGCTACATCTTGGCATATACAAAGGGGGAGCTCAATCAAAAATTTCAGCAGGTACTCAGGGGGAGTATGGACAGCGGAATGTCTATCAAGGAAGAGAATATCTTGGTTCACCCTTTGCCCTTGATGTCAAAGGGGGAGAGCGACTTGGTTTGATTGTTGCCATCAAGTCCAAAGGGGGAGATTGTTGGTATTATGATGCATGTGTTGTACTTGATGGCAACCCACTTGTAGCAGAACAACTCACTAATATATAACTAGATGAATCTATAGAAGAGATATCAAATGTGACAGAATACATCTGATGTAGGGCAGCTCAAAGGAATCTCAAGTCCAAAGGGGGAGATTGTTGGCATTATGATGCATGTGTTGTCCTTGATGGTAACTTACTAAGATGACAGATCACAGTTCAGGCTCACAGAATGAAGAAAAAGAGATATATGCAGGTTCCACTTGATAAAGCCACGTATACACGTGGGTTAGTCGACCAAAAGGTGCATATATGTATACACGCACTTTCATGCAAGGGAAGGTGTGTACATTGGGTTTTGGTTTGTGGCATTTGGACCATGGTATTGTGATCCATGGTACTGGTCCAAGGTATCTTGTCCGACATGTTGACCCCAGGTATTTGGTCCAAGGTATTGGTTCTAAGTGGTTTTGGACCATGGTATTGAGTAAGGCCTAAGACTATAAAAGGAGGAGAAGATCACTAGGCAAGGAAATAGAGAAAGTCTTGAATATCTGATGAAGTATGAGATCTAGTATGCAGGTTATGGGTTCATGATGCTTTGCTTGATCTGAGCTAAGGAGGAATCTCAGCAGTTGATGGAGAACAAGATCTAAGGATAGATCGGGATCTAATGGCTTGGAATGAATCATCTCTATATGGCTTAATCATGCTTATTCTAGATCTATATACTGATGCATGTAATGTTCTGTAAATGTTATGATCTAGGTATGACTGATGTCTGGAACAGCTGTAAAGTTATGAGTAAATATGTGCAGAGTTGTACACGTGTTGGCTTTGGTAAAAGTGCGCATATACACTGGTTTGGTTCATCATAGTAGCGTATACATTATGAGATATGATATTTGAAGTTGCAGTTGGATTTGGTTAATGTTGTAGAGTTCTGTGTTCTGTTCTGTGTTCTGGTGATTGTGTTTTGTTGACAAGGTTTCAGTGATTCAATGTTGGGTGATTCATAAATGAATGATGAAAGTGTAGTTGATGGTTGTATTACAGTGGTGACTGATTTTGTGCTTCAATGTTGTTGATGGGTCCAGTATGAAAATTGGATGAAATGTGGCCTTCAGATCATGATGTTGTGTTCCATGAGTATCCAGTCTAAAAATTTATGAAACGTGGTACCTGGAGGAAGAAAGAGAAGGTTGTAGTCTTCTGTAGGCCAGCACCTTCGTACTAGTACATCAGCTAGTACAAGAGCTAAGGGGGTTGTAGCTCCCTTCGAGGAGAAGCTGGAGAAGGAGAGAAGGTTGTAGCCTTCTACAGGTAGAAGCCTGCGTACTAGAACATCAGCTAGTACAAGAGCTAAAGGGGGTGGTAGCTCCCTTCCAGGAGAAGCTGGAGAACGAGAGAAGGTTGTAACCTTCTACAGGTAGAAGCATGAGTACTAGTATAAGACTGCACGAGTATAAAAATATTGTAAAAGGAAGTTTCTTATTAAAAGAAGATAGAGACGAATTGCAGCAGGTGGTTTTCACCCACATTGGGTTTCCACCTTACATCATGGTGTTCATGTGTGCTTCTTGTGTGTGATGATTTGTCCTGTTTTACTGCACATGTTTATTGTTCATATTGTTAATGAAGTTTTGATGCACTAACTAAAGATCAACATTTAATGGATTAACTAAATCATAAGTTTACTAGTTATACACTAGTTTCATTAGACAGAGTTGCGTGTACACATAGGTTCCCTTAACTGAAGTAGCGTATATGAATCTGAGTATGGAAATGAAAAAGTTATTGATTTGTTAATACTGATTCACCCCCCCCGACTCTCAATATTATTTCCAACACCAACTTCAAAACCAAAATCCTCAACTTTCACTGCCATTCCCACAGAGACCAAATCAGTTACTTACCCAACCATTACCAAACCCCAACAATAAAAATCCTCAGAATACCTATATGGTGGAAAGGCTTGTGGAAGATTACAAGATCAAACACAGAAAGTCTACTCCTTATCATCCACAAGAAAATGGTCAAGTTGAATCTACCAATAAGGTGATTGAAGGAATTCTCACTAAGACTATACATCTACATAGAAGAGATTGGGCAGAAAGGCTTCTTGAAGCCTTATGGGCCTACAGAACTACATGGAGGAACACAACAGGACATAATCCCTATGAGCTTGTTTATGGGAAGCAAGTCATGTTCCCTGTAGAGTTTCAAATCAAAACCTTCAAGATGACAATCCAATTGGGATTGGATTTATCCAAAGCACAGAAACATAGATTGGAGCAACTCAATGAGCTTGATGAAATCAGGCAAGATGCAGTTCAAAGAACCAGTATAGTCTAGCAGCAAAGGGCTAAATGGCATGATAAGTATATCAAGGAGAAGAAGTTTCAAGCAGGGGATTAGGCACTTTTGTTCGATTCAAAATATGAACATTTTCAAGGAAAGTTTCAGACTCATTAGCTTGGGCCATATGATATTGAAGAAGTCTTTAATAATGGAGCAGTGAAAATAAGGACAATAGATGAAAAAAAGGTACCTCTTCTTGTGAATGGTCATTGATTGAAGATATATCATAAGCCAATTTCAAGAGAGGATTTTATCAAGATTTTCCAAGATAACACTGAAGTGAAGTTGGAGAAGAAGAATTCTTCTTCTCCAATAAATTAGCTTTTATTTTTCTTGTATATATATATATAATAAAATAAATCATTAAAAAAATAATAATAAAATGTATAAGTATGAAAACCAATCATTAATTGGCATACTTATATAGAAAATACAGGGTGAAAATAAGAGATTTCTGACATCCTATATTTTCCATTTCCTTTCTATAATAAGTAGTGACATAAAGCTACATTCGTTTGCAGTTCATAATCTACAAATTCATTTCATTTTACAGTCTCATTCCATCTCACCCCATTTTCATTTTATTTTACAGTTTCATTCCATCTCACTCCACTTTCATTCCATTTCACTGTCATATTCCATTTCTATTTCATTTCACATTCATGTTCCATAGCCATACTTCTTTTCTTATCATGTTCCGCAACTGATTCCATTCTGTAGCTAATTTGATTCTGCAGCCATATCTCATTCAATAGCGCTGGCATAATTATACAGCTTACAAACAAATGATGACTGCAAGAAATTGAAGAATATTTTTTTTAAGACCAATATGCTAAAATGGTACCTACGGATCAACACCAAAGAAAACAACAAACGAAAAAGGTTAAGTTCTAAAAGGTAAAGTGAAAAAAATTATTTTAAATAGCAAGGTTAAAACATAAAGCATATATAATATGGATATCCATATGTTTCTTTAACGAATCATTGTTTGATTTGATTGCAATCTCCATCATACTACATATCTGCCACATCCTCCATATTTTGTCACATAACGGTCCATAATTAACTCCCTCATTGATTATTAACGGTCATGACTACGACATGACATACTTGTCTACATTTCTCCAGAACCCATACCATCTATTTATTTCATACAAACCCACAATTCCTTTCACCATATTCACAGCCAATTCATTTCATAAAATTGGGAAGGGTAATTCTGAAGGTTGAGAACTCTGCGTAGTAGAAGGCATGGGGCTAATTGTCAGATCAGAACTGGTATAAGAAAAGTACATGGAAGGATACCTACAACTCAATGAAATGTTGCAGAAAGTTGGATGGTTTAAATTCATTGAAAAATTTGATTGTTTTCATAAGGAGAGTACAAAATCCTTTGCTCGTTATTTTGATGGCATAGAGGTACAAATTGGAGATATCAAGTTTGTAGTGATTGAGTCATTCATGACCGAGGCTAAAGAACTTCCAAGGCATGGTGAAACATGGTTCAAGAACAAGGAATTCCACAATAAATCATATAAAGTAATACTCAAAAACCCAGGTATGGATGTCTCTATTTTTAGAAAAGTATTCCCATTTCAGCTCTTAAAAGTAAGTGGAGGAACGTGCTCTTGGTTTTATAGAAATTTATCACTTGTGAGGGGACGTTTGGTTGCATGTATGTCTACCATATCCGTTTACTGATGAATTTATTAGAAAATGGAGAAATCGATCTTCCTTTCTTCCTCCTAAATGGTTTAAGAAGGATGGCCTCAAATGTGCAAAAGAGAATACAGTTTGTAGATACAACCATGTATCATCATGGGATGATAAATATATTGATTAAGTTTCATTTAAAAAGCATAGGATATACTTGGGAGAATTTCCTTATTATAAACCATTTCCAAGAAGCACCAGAGTCACCCAAAGAAGATAATGCCAGAAGAAGTAGAAGAAAGAAGACTGGTATAACTATTGAAAACAGACCTGAGTCTTCATTGCAAAAAGGTGATGAAAAGATAATCTCTGAAGAACTGATAGAAATCAGGAAGAAAATCTAGGCAAGAGGGAAGATAAGAAAGAAGAAAACGGTCACAAATGCAAGAGGGAAGATAAGAAAGGAGAAAAAGGTCACAAATGCAAGAGGGAAGATAAGAAAGGAGAAAAAGGTCACAAATGAGAAGAATGTAAGACCTCCACAAATTATAAGGAGCTCTAGACTCTGAGGTTTGGTAAAGAAAAAATCATCAAAAGGGACAAAGTTTATAAATTTAGATGAGGAAACCCCAGAACCATCTCCTATTAACATCTCTTCTACACACCGTCCTCAAAATTCTCTTGTTCATCATTTGAAGGTAGCCCAAGCAAGATATCTCCAGGCATAGACCCAGTGCAATAACAAATATATGACTGTACTGGAGAAGAGAAGTGCCTCAATGAACCCAAAACCTTCTGTCAATCAACAAGAACCTCTAATTGATGCTCTCAAACAGGAAATTTATGAATTAGAGACATATCAAACAGGAGAATGAGACCTCGAAGGAACAAAATAAATTAGACAAGGAAATTCATGATAATAACATTATGCATCTAGGACTGTGGTATAAGAAAAACAGGAAATTGAAAAGAAAGAATAAAATATTGAACAGAGTAGTCATTAACCTTAAGTACAAGCTTCTTATGAGAAAGCCCATAATAACAGTCACTTCAAAGAAGAACAAAAAAAGGAAATTGGATGTACTAGCGGAGGTGTCTGAGCAAATGTAGTAGGGAGGAAGAATTCACATTTTTGGAAAATTGCATGAGGACATGCAATGATTTTGCAGTGGGGGTATGTTGAACTTCAGGATTACCCTCTCCTTGACATTTTTTCTTACCTTTTTCCCTCACTTTCTCATAATATTATAGACCCAATCAATGATAAATTCTAGGTTTTGTCTTAAGGAAAGCATTAAAAAGATCGCCATATTATATTTTCATGTTCTTGCCATTTGAATATATTTTTGCAAACTAGCTATAGAACGCAGCCTATTCTATAGCTAACTGTGCATTCCATAGCTACTCTCATGGTTTGGAAGTTTCCAGGTGTCAAATGAAGAATTGGGCCACATGGGAATTTCTAGAATCATCTCCACATGGATTCTATCATATTCACTCGGTCTAGATCAACTGAAAAGCAAGCGTAAGGTCATGGTCAAAGATGGAGTCAAAGTATGTTATCTAAAAGTTGTAAGACTCTTGATTTTCTCTTTCGTAGCTAATCAAGAGTCTAACAATTATGTTTCAAATCTAATTCAAATTAGCCACCTGTAACTAATGAAAAGTTTAAACAGTCCTATTGCAATTTGAATTAGCCCCCTGTAGCAAGTTTATCTCATAAACAGACATGTTAAATTTAATTTGAATTAGCCTCCTATAGCAAGTTTATCTCATAAACAGTTATGTTATTTTCATTTAAATATCGATTGCATGGAACCGAGAGAAGTTAGAAGGAATTACGTGTTAAGTTTAGGCTTTTTGTTGATACTCTGTATTCAGACTTCATTTTCTTATAATACAAATTCTGTTTTGCCAATGATCGTTTAAAGTGCATCCTTAACTAGCTAGCATTCCAGCCACATCAGTTGTAGAGGGCCCCTGCAGTGAAGGAAGTTTTCATTTGTTCTTTTTAGTTCAATTTCCATTACTCTGTTTTCAGTAAATCTATTTTCTAAATTAGGATGATATTTCATTTCAGTTTTTAATCAATAGCATAATCATAAATCACAACTCTGTATCCTTGTTCTTCTAAGACATTTCGTGGAGAAAAAGGACTCTGTTTCCAAACTAAATTAAGATTGAAGTAATAAGAATACACAGTTGCTTAGTTTTCTTACTGTTTTGTCATTCATTTTCTTAGAATAGAAATGTCAATTAACTATGTTAATGGATGTTTTCAAAAGCCATTTCAAGATGATGATGATCCTAAACTAAATGGTTAAATGTCTAATTCACACAGTAATTGAATTTACTCAGTACATTTTTTTTTTCCTAGGAACTTAGGAACTAAGGTATAATTGATTTCTTGCACAACACTTCAAGAGGGTAATGCTTCACATTTGAATGTTGGAGACAATCAAAAATACATTAGCTGTTTACAGTTAGTTTTACATGCTTTTACCTTTTTGTTTTCAGATCCTCACTTAGTTGCATCAGTGATATTCCCAACAATCATTTCAAGGAGATTGATTTAATCATATTCCAAAATTGAATGGTTGAATGTTTAATGAATTAAATTACTGATTTACCTTCTACATCAATTTCATTCTTGTTTTTAAGAGTTAGATCCATGGATTAGGACTAATCATAAGATAAGATAGATGCTCTATTTTTTTTATTAGGTTCTAACTAGCTAACAATTCTTGGTCCATTTTTAGGAAATTAGATTAACTTAGGAACATTTCTGTTCCTTTAAAATTCATTAGATTCACTTAAATTTTCTCATAGTTTCAGGTTGTACATTCTTAGACATCAAAGAATAGAAACCCCCCAAAAACAACATAAAATACAAAACAATGAAGTAAGAAAAAGTTTAACGAAGCACGTATAGTGCACCACACTTCATCAACTTACAAACCTTGGTTGATAATTAATGAAAGAAATTTAGGACACTAAATCGACTAAACAATTAGTCAGCTTGACAAGAACTTATAAGAACATGGGGAAAGGAATGAGGAAATTATTCCTAATGATGTGGTAGACTCTTGTACAACGAAGTCCATAGATCTCTAGGAAATCCATGAAGAATATGAGTAATCAAGTGTATATAGAATTTCTCCAATGCATCCATGTTTGACAACCAAAGAGGATGAACAATAAATTGTCCCCACGGGTGGAGAAGGCTAGGTAGAAGACATTCAAGGAAACTGAGGTGAGGATCCAGTAGTAATGAACCAGCATTATGAGCATGATCATGAGGGGCAACATAACAAACATAATATGTAGGATGCACCATTTCCAAAGAGTTGGTAAAAGGCTCAAGTTGAAGTTGTGATAGTTGGACATCTGGTGTAGAAAGATGCAAAGACATTCAATAAGGCATCAAAATTTCTAGGAAGGACTGCTACAAAAGGATTAAGCATTTCAAGATAGATATTATGATGTTGAAGCATAAGATTCAAGTAGTATGAGGCATTGTCTTACAAGAGAACAAAAAACTTGAGGAGCCCATAAGAGAATGTGCCAAGTGACCATTCAAGTTGTATAATGTTGAGGAACGACTAAAGTCCCTCACAAGGTAGCAACAGGAGTATAATTGGGGGTTCCATAGCAACCCTCTATAGTAGTACATAGATAGGGCTTGCAATACTCCCAGCCTACCTTTATACATTAGGGAGAGTAGGGCAGTGTTTTCCAAATGGATCATTTTGAGTGACCTGGTGGAGCAACATGAGTTTGGCATCAAATAACATCAACAAAGTATATTTGTTCCATTTACAGGTATTCATACTTCCCACAGGATGGATTGGCGAGAGATTATGAGTTGGTACTCAATTGATGGGATGATTCTCATCTCTAAGAAGGTGGATGGTTCCTTTTCTCATCAGGTGTTTAGAAAGAAGACGCATACTGAGCAATACTTGCATGCCTCTTCGCATCATTTCCCCGCTCAGAAGTTAGGGGTTCTTAGCACTCTTGCCACCCGTGCTGTGAGAATTTCGGATGAGGAGAGCCTGGAAAAGGAGAAGGCTCACCTCCTAGAAGTCTTTGAGAAGAATGGTTACAATAGGCACCTTGGTCAAAAGGCCTTCCTCAAGGCCAAGAAGGAGCCTTCAATCCGAAGGGTTCCCAAAGATCATTTCTTGGGTGTGAACCTTCCTTACATCCAAGGGACCACGGACAGGATTGCGAGGATTCTAAGGAAGTATGATGTACCCGCAACTTTTAGACCCCTCAATACTATCCGTGGCTCCCTCAGGTCTGTAAAAGACCCAATTGACCCTAAGAACATGAAGGGCGTCTATGTCATTCCATGTTCCTGTGGGACCCCTTATATTGGTGAGACTGGTCGTTCTATCAATCAGCGGATTAGCGAGCATTCGGCTGACTTAAGACATGGTAGGACCAAGTCCTCGGCCCTGGCTGAGCATGCGGGGAAGACTATGCATCATATATGTATAGAGGAGGCTCAAGTCATTGCCAAAATTGCACAGTTTCACCATCGCAAATTTAGAGAGGCCCTGGAGATTGAGAAAAGGCCGACCAATCTTAATAGGGATGATGGCTGGAAGATTAGCCGTTGCTGGGTCCCAGCCTTGTCTTCCTAGCCTCCTCATTCCCCTCTGTGTTAGGTCTTAGGGTTTCTGTCTTCCCCCTCCTTGTATTTTTCTTTTGGCAGATTTGTCCTATTATTATGGAGTGTTTTTTGTGTATTAACCTTAACTGTTTATGATTCTATTGGGCATTTTATTAGTTTTGATTTTTCCATAATTTCATCCTTAGAATTGAGTTTCCCTTCAACTATTAAAACCTTTTTAAACCTTATGGATAATAATATATTTACCTATTGACATAGTTATCCTTAATAATTTGATTGGAATAAATAAATTTTGCATAAATATGGATTATTATTAAATATAAAATATTTGACCATTATGGATAAATTATGATATACCGTTTTTAAAACATGGACTTTATCAACCCTAAATTATACCTTATAAGTTAATATTTACCTATTGACTTAGTTAGACCTTAAAATTTTTTTGAATTAATATTGATTATTTGACCATTAGGTTTAAAGGATTTATTATGATAATCATGGACTTTAACAACCCTAAATTATTATGATATTTACCTAGTGTAACTAGATTCTAGGGGTTATTATGTTTGTTTATTTATTTATTTAATTGATTTTATTATTATTATTAGTACGGTTATTCTTATTATTTTTTTATTTAATAACTTAATTATTAATTATTTTATTGGTTTATAAACTATTACTAAATACTATTGTTTAGTAATTTAATAAACAATTTCGAAATTTTATTATCTGATAATCGTTTTTTACTTTATTATTTTTATTTTCTATAACTTAATTCTATTATTATTATTATTATTATTATTATTACTATTATTATTATTAACAACTTAATTCTATTATTACTTTTATTACTTTTATTCTCTTCCTTCTTATTTGTTTATTATAAGGAATGGTCCCTTATTACCTTAAAAATATTTTTAATTCTTCATTTATATATTTATATTTTTATAAGTAAATAATTTATTATTAATCTATAATTCTTTATTTAGATATTTATATATTTATTTATTTATCTTACACCTAATATAACTAAATTTATATATAATTTTTTTTTTTTTTTTTACCTACTAATGATACCATTTATTTTTATTTTTCATTAAATAAATAATTTACACTATTATATTTATTAATTTATATTTTTTCATTTATTTTTATTTATTTAATTATTTATTTATTATTATTTTATATTTCTTCATTTATATATATATTTATTTAATAAATAAATATTTATTATATTTCTTCATTATATATTTATCTTACACCTATATTATTTAATAAATAAATAATTCTATATTATTGATATTTATTATATATTATATTTATTTTATTTTATAAATAATATAACTATATTTTTATAGATTTTATATATAAATCTATATATATTGATTTTATTTATTATTATATTATATTATTTATTTATTTATTTATTTTTTATACCTAAATTAACTGAATTTGACCTTGCTCCCTTAGTCAGGTAACTGTTGGTGTCTCTGCTCTAGCTATTTAAACAGGCTAAGATGGATTTGTTTTTCAACTTGTCCTGACGATGAACCACACTAGTTGGTTCGAAACGCATCGACAAAAGATTGATTATGTGATTTTGCCGAAGATTTTCTAAAAAATGATGGGATGATTCTTAGAAGGATATTCTTAAACAAGGGCATATCACACCATTGGCCCTTAGAAACAAATGGTGATGGAGGGATGAGGTGGTATCATAACCCACAATTCCCAATGCTTAGGTGGCATTGGGAACCCTATGGATCTATTGATGGAAATAGTGGTTGGAGGTTTGTTTGAGATCTAGGTATCAAAGGATCCATTCATGTTCATTTAGCAGGGAAGCATATGTTAACACAATGGTTTGCATGAGATCATTGTATCTATATAAAGATGTGTCTGTGATGGACAAATGCGGATTGCTTGAGGGCAATTAATCCTGGGGTAGGAGGATTTGTAATATTCCCTTTTCTTGATATTGTCGAAATGGACAAAATCTTCCCATGGTACTTGCTTTCGATTTTCAAGGGAAAACATTAAAATAACGTTTCTAGAGAACCCATCAAGCCTATATAAGGGGATAGGGTCTATGTATTTGGCTCATCCTAAGTTCTCTATCTATTTGTCTTTGTTGAGAACTTGGCGAGGCCAATTCTAGTTTGATCGCAGGGACAAAAACCCCGTGGGTCTAATTTGTCTAATGGATCTATCTAGGGTCCACGATTATGCTTTAGTGTCTTTGATTTCTCATTTGATGAGAATCCTTGCATTTTGATCCAAACTTAAATAGTAATGCAACAACTTACACATATTGAACTATGCTTACAAACAAAATGGAAATAAGATAGGTTGGGCGATGGTAGCTTATATCTGAGAAGAGATGTGGCAGCTACATGCCTCTAAACTATGTTATAATGAGCCTCAAGGGCCTATTTATTATGGGAAAACATGAGAAAACCCTAAACAACCAAAACCGTAACCCCAAGATATGTAACATCAAGCATTTGTGAGCCCCGTTGGGATTAGCTAGGCAGCCAAATTCCCGAAGTCGTAACTTGGTCATATTATCTCCATTTGGCGCATACGATCCCTTCATGGAAATGTCTCTTTGAGTATGACAGGTTTCTATGCAGGCCCCTACCTATGGCTATGGGCTTGCTGTGGACCCCAAAAACATGTCATTTAGGGGGTCAAACTGCTCTAGAAGTTCAGGACCCAAAAAACTGCTAAAAATAGTAAATGCTGAAATGAACAAGGAAACAGATGAAAATAACTAGGGGGTCTAGGTGGAATAGGCGTATGGCCACCAATATCCACCTAGATCATTCCTCCTCCCTTAGGATGCAATGGTCCCCATTTCCTACAAAGCCTCCATGAGGTGAAGAAATTTCTGTTGAACCTGGTCCCTGGTGAACCACTTGCCTTGGTGAAGGAGTTGGCCTACTTTGACAACTTGGTATAGTTGTATCCTATGTTGGTGGGTTTTCTTTATATTTGTTTCCATGATCTGATGATTTTTGGCATGTTCCATGTAGTCTAGGATGAGCTCTGTTGGTGTGATTTTTTTTACAATGTTAAATGTGTCCAACAATGGTGGAAGGTATGGTCGAAGGCAATCTACATTGAACACTAGGTGAAGACAAAGGAACAACGGGATGTTGATCTTGAAGGCATTATCACCGATGGCCTTGGTGATGGTGTATGGACCATATCAGAGTGAGTGAATCTTGCGGTGGGGTCCAGCAAGGCGTTCCTTCTGCAAATGTAGCCAAATTTTGTCGCCCACCTCGAACTTGTGCAACACTCGATTTTGATCATGGAATTGCTTTTACTTTGCATTGGCTTTATCCAATATATCATGGAGCTACTGGCAAATGTGTTGAATGATCTCAATGAAGTTGTTATCCCTTTTAGCTTTGGACTGAATGTGATCCGAATCTACCTGAGTGCCTGCAAATCGTATGTTCACATCAATGAGGCATAATGGCTGAAATCTCAGCCCTACCTGAAAGGGGTTGTGGAATGTTGAGTTGTGGAGAGCTCTATTGTAACTGTGTTGGACATAGGGGAGACTTTCATCCCACGTGCGTGGATGCTTTGAGTTGTACATGCACAAAATGTGTATGATCATCCTATTAACAACCTCTATTTGGTCATTAGTTTGGGGATGGAAAATCATGGACTTAATAATTTTTGTATCCAACATCGACCAGAGACTTGACCAAAATACACAGAGCAATTTGTTGTCCCAATCTGAGACAAGGGGCTTTGGGATCCAAAGTGTACCCATACTCACTCAAAGAATAGCTTAGCAGTGGCCTCTACTCTGATACTCTTCTTGTAGGCTGCCATGATGGCCATCTTATAGAATCAGTCGATGACCACCAAAATGTAATCATTTCCATGCTTAGTAGAAGGAAGGCCTGACATGTAATCCATGGAGACATATTCCCAAGGTCGATTAAGATTATGTAGAGGAGTATACAGGCCTTGCTTCTTGATGGTTGGTTTGGCAATGGCATAGGCAGTCCAGGATTTAATGTACTTCCCAACATCCTGACAAAGTTTCGGCCAATAAAAATACTTCGGCAATACCATCATTGTTTTCTCTACTCCTAAATGTCCAACAATCCTACTGTAGTGTGCCTGTCAAATCATCTTGGCATGCTCACTTGAAGGAACACAGATGTGTCCCAGGTGGCATAATAGTGCATCCTGAAGGTGAAAACATGGAACTTTCTTCCCTTCCAGGAGTGTCTGGTATACAATGCCAAATTATGGATCTCTCTTGTAAAGATGTAGCCACCCCGATGTCTCGTGCCCATAGGAGTCGAGCATAGTGATCAACGGCATGACCGGTGGTCGATTGAGGCAATCAACAACATTATTTTTGTTTCCCTTCTTATACTTAATGTTTAAATGGAACTGTTGCAAATTGGTAGACCATTTCTTATGGTAATCATTTTGCAACTTCCCTTGTTTCTATATGAACTATAGAGGTCAGTGGTCTGTGTGGATGACCGTTTCCTTCCACAGAATGTAATGCTTCAATTGACGACATGCCTGCACAATGGAATACATTTCTTTATTTTAAGTGGGGTACTTTCGTACTAAATCTGAAAGTGTCTCACTGTGTTAAGACATTGGATGCCCATGTTGTATAGAACTGCACCAATACGATATTCAGAGGCATCTATCTCAATCTAAAATGGTTGTTGTAGGTCTGGTAATGTGAGCACTCGTGTAGAATAGAGGTGATTCTTCAACTCGCTCAACGCTTTTTGTTGGGTTTCCAACGAAAAAATATTTTCTTTCGCTCCGCCCTTGGTGACTTTCCTTAAAGGCCAAGTGATATGAGACAACCCCAACACGAACCTAGGTAGAAATTGGAAAGACCCAAAAAGCTGCAGAGCTCTATTAGAGTGGTTGGGGCTGGCCAATCCTAAATGACTTGTATCTTGGATGGGTCAACATGTACACCCTGCTCATCAATGATGTACCCCACATATTGAACCTGGGTCAGGCTAAAGGTGCATTTCTCCAAGTTAGCACACAACTTGTGTGAGCGCAATGTTTGAAGGACATGTCGAATATGGTGGAGGTGTTCTACCCAACTATGGCTATAGATCAATATGTCATCTTAATGCACCATCACGAATTCATTGGTGAAGGGTTGCAAGATGTCTTACATTAGTCTCATGAAGGTTGGATGGGCGTTCATCAATCTGAACGGCATGACCAACCATTTGAAAAGGCCCTCCTTGGATTTCAAGGTAGTCTTCCACACATAAGAGGGTTCAATAGGCACCTGGTGATAACCTGACTTCAAGTCAATATTGCTTAAATATTTGGCCCCCTTGAGCTAGTACAAAAGGTCATCAATCCATTGGATTGGGCATATATTCCAGAAAGTGATCTTGTTCAGTGCCTGATAGTCAATAGAGAGCCTCTAGGTCCCATCCTTCTTCTGTACCAATACAATCGGGCTCCCACAAGGTGATGAGCTTGGCCTGATTTGCCATTTCGAGCAATAGTTCTTAAATTTTCCTCTTGATCTCATCGTTCTCCATAATAAAGCATCAATAGATTAGTCCATTAGGCAGTGGCACACCTGAGGTTAGATTGATGGTGTACTTGACCTGATAGTGCAGAGGTATGCCTGTGTGTGAGGTGAAAATCTCCCTGTACTCCTCCATGACCTTGTCCATTTGCTGTTGCTGTGCAGAGGAGCCCTGCCTGGAAGCCATAGCCACAACCTTCTTCTTACCCTAGGGGAAAATCAATAAGAAAGAAAATTTCCTAGTCTGAGAAATTATTGTAATACATTTCTTTGCAGTGATCAAAGAGATGGCGATATGCGGGGCTACCTCCAGTATCTTGTACAACTTATTAGCCAAAGTAATAATCACAGAGCAAGGTGTAGACTCATATATAGCATGTCGCTTCCACAAGTATGGTTTTCATAACAATACATCACAAAATTCAAGAGGAGAAATGTCACACAATACCTCATCCATGAAGGGCGTGATGTTGTAGGGAAGGCGGCACTTACTGGATGACATGAAGATCTCGTCCTTGGTGAAGCCACTCAATGGTTTACAATAGTGGATGTGATATAGTCTTTAGGCCGAGCCACTTCATGACCTCTACTAAAATGTGGTTCATTTGGCTCTCGTTGTCAACAATGAACTATAGCAGAGAACCCTTCACCCACATCTATGAGTGGAAGAGGCATTCCCCCTCCTCTAGATCTGCAGGCTTAATGTTTTGGATCTTGGTGGTGGCCACGGTGGCACTAGGCTCTACATCAATGATCTTCTTCCCTTTGTTAGTTCCGTTATCAGGTTCTTATTCAAAGTTGGAACCTACGTCTGATTCGAAATCTTTCATCTTAGCCATGAGTGACTACTTGGCCTGACACTCACTTGTATTGTGAGTGGAGCTCTTATGGAACTCATACAATTTTCTCATGTCCTTCTTCATCTTCAGGGTGTTGTTGTTTTCTTGTGGCTTCGGCGGGTTGTCTTGGGTAGCGCCTCCTTGTCTTGGTCCTTTGTTCTATGGTTTGGGGGCACACTTTCCTTTCTTTTGATTCTTAGATCCAAAGTCTTGCTTCTTCTATTTAAAATTTTGCTCAATCTTGACAACGTACCGATATGTTGTTTCGAGCGAGGAAATGTCCAAGAACTCCATCTCGTCATGGATGTACTTGTGTAAATAGTTGCAGTACTTGAGCACTAAATATCTCTCAATATCCTTGATACCCAACTTCGTGCAAAGGGTATGGAAAGTATTTGTCAATTCTGGCAGATCTTGGTCCCTTCCCTGCCATAGTGTGATCAACTTTATGTATTTGACTTCATAGCTCCCAACAGGGTAATATTGTTCCTTGATGGTGTCTAGGAAATAATTTCAAGTGGGTGCGCCTGAAAACAACGAGGGTTCACTTTTGTCCTTTTGGTCACAGTAGGTTTCCCACCAATCCTTGACATGTGGGGTGGCTTTAAGAAGTGAAAAAGTAATCTTTTCCCAATTGGAAAAGTCATGAACTAAAAAATATCCTTCCAACAGATTTAACCATTTATATATGGTGTATGCATCTATCAAGCCTTCAAATATGGGAATATCGAATTTAACTTGTACCTTAAAAGCAGTGGCACCTCCAGAGTGGTTGCTAGATGAAGATGCATTGCCTGTGGGTAGTCGTCGAAGGATCTGGGCAAAGTTATCCATGATCGTGTCCCTCTATCACTCGAGGGCTTCCTTGAGAAACATTTTGAAAGGATCTCCTGCCCCTTTGTCTTTATTTTCTTCCACCATGGGATTTCATCGAGTTTTGCGAGGTTGATCTTGCAATGGTTCAACTAGATCAAGCCCTAAATACTTATACCCTAACCTCGTTGGCGACATGCAAAGAAATACAAAGAAAGAGAAGATCGCTTTGATACCATTGATCCAAACTTAAACAGGAATGTAAAAACTTATATATATAATCATAAACATAGAGATGCAGCAAAAAAAACATCATTTCATTAATAAAGAAATACTTAGTTATGCTTATAAACAGAATGGAAATAAGATAGCTCGGGCGATGCTAGCTTATCGCTGAGAATAGATGTGGTGGCCACATGCCTTTGAACTATGTTATAATGAGACTCAAGGGCCTATTTATTATTCAAAACCATGAAGAAACCCTAAACAACCAAAACCCTAACCCCAGGAGATGTAACACCAAGAGTTTGTGGGCCCCGTTGGGATTAGTTGGGAAGCCAACTTCCCGGGGTCATAACTTGGTCATATTATCTTTGTTTGGCACATACAATACCTTGTTGGAAAGGTCTCCCTTACTACCACAGGTTTCGTCACAGGCACTGGCCCATGGCTACGAGACTACCGCGGACCCCAAAAAAACGTCGTTTAGGGGGGTCAAAACTGCTCCAGAAGTTCAGGACCCGAAAAACTGCTAAAAATAGTAAATGTTGAAATGAAAAAGGAAACAAATGAAACTAGCTGTGGGCTATAGGTGGAATAGATGAGTGGCCACCAAGATCCACATCGATCACATGCCATTGACAAAAGTTTTAATCATTATGACATGTATTATATGCATTGATTAATTAAATAAAGTGGTTATGTTTCTAGACCTCTTCTGTGTTCTTGTTCTTTTTGATAACTTACCTTACTTACAACACTAAATTATGCTACATCCATTAAATTTTTTTTATATTTGAGATCTTATATATAAATAGAATTATTTTAAATTTCAAATGTTAATAAATAAATAAAACATGTATCTTTAAATTGAAATTTTATTTTCAAATTTTCAATATTTTATAAATAAATTTATCTTTAAATTCTTGATACCTAATATTTTTAATATATTTATAAATAAAAAATAAATAAATAAATTCCAAAAATTTAACTAAAAAGACATATATCTTAAATTGAAATTTTATTTTGGATTTTCAATAATTTACAATAAAGTCTAGATACCTAATATTTTAAAGTTTAATGTATTTACTTATATTGTATTAAAATAAAATAACATGTTAATACTATTAGGGAAATTAAGATGAAACATTCATGTAATTAGGAGGAAATTTTCTTATCAAATGTTTATGTGAAAATTTATTATATATATTTTCTGGTGTGTTTTTAGTGATTAGTAAGTAGTGATTAATTAGGGGGTCACTGGTTCGTGGTCGAATATGGCCATCAACAAGTTAAGTTTCCAAGACATGATTTTTACATAACATGTTTTTCTAAATGATCATCTAAAGACTAATAGATATTATAATAAATTACAAACAAATTACATGTTCATTTACTTGAAATAACCACACACACAATTCCATTATTCAAACAACCATGCATATTTTTAAAATCCTTTTAGCTCATGACCTATATTAAAATATGATATAACATATTTAAATTAATATAATCTTGTTAAATATCAAATCATATTTTTATAATCTATTTTCTTGTGTTATTTTTCTAAATTTAGAAAAGCTTTTGAGACAATTCTAGAGTAAAATTTAGAATATGTTATAAGAGCTCAAAGTTCAATTTAATAGTTATTATGGAAAAATTATATGAAAATGTTATTACCTAGTCTCAGAACATGAAGTGCTAGATGGAATAAATCAATTGTTAATGTAGGAGTCAAGCATGGTTGTCCCTAGTAACCCATCACTTTTGGAATATGCATTAACAAGTTATAGCATTGTTTAGAAGAAGCTAGTTGTGTTGACATGAGAGTAGATGGTATAATCATCATCTTCTTTCTTTTATGCTTGTGGAAAAATATTGGAGGAGATGACATCATACAAACATCTCAACTACAACATTGACAAAATTATAAATGGAGGGTGGAAATGTTATTATGGGGTCCAAAACAATCATAAATCAATATACCTTTGGCTATGGGATGAGAATAAAATCCCATATGAGGCTCTCATCATGCTTGTTATATTATATGATTGTGAATTTTGGAGATGCAACGAATTTAGAGCATAATCGATAAATATGCAATAAATCCAAAAATGTTTTACATGTTTTAATTTCAAATTAGAGAAATTACACCTATCCCATCCTCCTCATAATAACATGTTTCCCTCCAATTAAAAACACGACCATGGTTTGGTAAATACTATACAAAAACAACATAAAAACATGGAAGATAAGAAGTTTCCTAAGCTGTTTTGATACTCTAGCCAAAACCATTTGTAGCTAAATCGAGGTTTCCATAAAGGTGCCAAGTCTTGGCTAAATCATTAGGGTATAATGGAAGATGTCACTATGTAGAGTAATATTATTAAACATATCATTACATCTAAATTTAAGGAGAAGTTATGGTTCTGTAAAAAAAATTATGATAAAAACAAACCAATATATTATAATGAGGTGATGTACCCCAACCTATAATATCAAAGGTATCTTTGTGTTCAAACTAGAGTAAGGAAGAAAATCAACACCATTAAAATAAAGACAAACACCCAAGAGCTCCATAGTGAGGTAGGGAATTTGAAAATTCCTAGAATCTTGTCAGTTGAAAGAATGTGTTATCTTTATGATACCAAAATGGTTAAATATAAAAAGAACTTTCACTTCCAATGACAATTAAGTCATAATTTCACACATTAAATTTTGATTTCACACATGAGACGCAGAGCATGAGCATGTGGAAGAAAGTGAAGCCCACTATTTATATACATATGTCAATGATTGGTGGAATTCAAAATTATATTGATTGGGAGGTGGATCATTATAATGACAATTTTCAATTATTTGAAGGCAGATAAACATCATAAAGCATCAATCTAATAAACTGAACAATAAAAGATATACATGGAAACCCTTATGGGGGAAAATCATAAAAATTATTTACATGAAATATCATATATGTTCCAAACCACTATTACATCAATTTGTGTGCACCAACCTACAAGGGACATCAATCCCCTTTAGTTTTTATAGGCACCAACCTACAAGAGAAACCAATCCCCTCTACTTCTTTGTAGGCACTAAAATATAGAATACATCAATATTCTCTATTTCCTTATGGGCACAAACCTACAAGAGACATCAATGTCCTTTGCTTCCTTGTAGATACCAATCTACGTGAGACACCAATCTCCTATGTTTCTTTGTAGGCACAAATCTATAGGAGACACCAATCCCCTCTAGTTTTTTGTAGACACTAACCTATTGGATACACTAATCCCCTATGCTTCTTTGTAGACACCAACCTATAGGAGACACCAATCCCCTCTACTACAAATATTGTAGGAATCAACCTACTTCATAAAGTTAGCTTGGTTATTCGCAATGTATGTTAGCTTGTTATTCGTTCACCAAGTTTTCTTGCTTCTTCTACCTTCACTAGGTATGTTAATTAATTATGCCTTTAGTAGGTCTACTTGTCACCTCTTCCTTCACCAAGTATACTTCTCCCAAAGAAAAAACTTTTGTATTCTTCCCTAAAATTAAATCAAACAACATGCCACATATCCAATTATGTAAATATGTTGCTAAAAGTACTACCATAGTTACCCAGAGATATCTACCCCTCCATATTTCACATTCTAAAACATCTCAAAAAGAATGTTATGGGAAAATTTCAAAGGTGACCTATTTGAAACATGTTTCAATAGAATAAAGGAAGACTAAATCCCTCATATCATATCTCAAAAATTATAATGAAATAATTTTTGAAATTTTTAGCAAAGCTACCAGCATTTTCTTCTCTGTCCCCTCCAGATTTTATAGTTTGAAACCTCTAAGAAATAAAGAGATAGGAAAACCTCCAAGCTGACATGTTTATATGATGTTTTAGGAGCATTCAAAACACTAAATTCCTCATATAACATCTTTGATGTTATAGTGAAACAATGTATAAAATTTATACTATAGTTACTTTGAGATTTCTTCTTTGTCTCATCTGGATTTCATAGTTTGAAACATCATAAAAATAAATATATAAAAAAAAACCAAGATGGCCTATTTGAAGTATATTTTATGAGAATTTATGAAACCTAAATTCCTCTAAAAATATCTCTAAAATTGTATCAAATGGACGTATTAACTTTTAACCGTAGGAACATAAATATCTTCTATCATTATCCTCCAAGATTCACTTTCTAAAACATACCAAAAGAAAAGTTATAGCAAAAATAGCAAGATGACTTGTTAAAAGAGTATTTTAGGGGCATTCATAATGCCTAAATTCCTCAAAGCATATCTGTGAAATTATAGAAAACTATTGTATGAAATTTTAACCATACCTACATGAAAATATTCGCTCTAGCACCTCCTAGTTTCATATCTTAAACATTCCATTAGAAAATTTAAAATGAAAATTCTATGATGGCTCATTGACCTCATAAATCACATTTTTTCTTCCACCTTTAGAATCCAAGAATCACCCCATAAATTATTCCTTATATCCTCTTCCAACCTCGGATCTCTTATTTATTGCATTGTTAGTGAAGTGAACTTGTATTCTATTTATTTATAGTATTTTATGCGTTTACTTATGGAGATGAATTGTAAAACTTATAGGATTGACCTGCTTGCACTTTGGTTGGATCATCCTAAAGAAATATTTCATATCTCTTA
This sequence comes from Pinus tabuliformis, assembly GCA_031772625.1. Taxonomy (NCBI): domain Eukaryota; kingdom Viridiplantae; phylum Streptophyta; class Pinopsida; order Pinales; family Pinaceae; genus Pinus; species Pinus tabuliformis. Next base: position 1,426,792,402 of record CM062816.1, read on the forward strand.
ATTACTATGGAAATAGAGGAAGTGTCAATATTGTTGGAAATGTCTACCAATAATATTTCCAACCACATATCTTCTGCTCCCATTTGTAAATATGCATTCAAAGATATGGTTCTAAATTGGGCATTAAAATTCCAAAATTAATATTTCCAATAATCTTCATTTCCCAATATTTATTTGGACATATGTAGTATCCCTCTATCTTTGATGTAATTAACAAAAATATTACCAACAATATTACACTTTTTTATTGATGGAAACCCATAGTTAATTCTATAATAATACTAAAGAACTCTTCATGTCTACAATTTTCCTTGTTCCTACAACTTCTCCCCCCTAGGAATTAATGGAAAAGGGATACTCCGCATGAACTTGTGCTTATCCTAATTTGTAACTCTACTTTTAGTGTCAATAAATCTTCCTCTATTTGCAGCTTCTCTAAGTGACTCCAATGATATCATGTTTTTGCTACCTCTACATATGTCTACATATTTTCCCCCTTTGGTATCTAATCCAAATGGAAACTGGTATCTTCCCATGCTATTTACCTATGGTATTGAATGATATAAATCAGCAAGGCATTGAAAATACTATAAATAATGGTATTCACCTTTTAAAAAGACAAATTCTTCTTTGTGATGTAGCTATAAAAGGTTCTTTTTTTCCAATTAATAAGAATTGAGTTTTTATCCTATTGTCTTGTTATTCAGTGTTTTGTTTGGGATGTATTTAGTTCACGCAATATTTCATCATTGTTCCCATGCTTAGTTTCATGGAAGGAATCTCAATATTTAAGCCTCCCATATCTCATCCCCAAATATTCATATTAGTCGTGTCATAGTGAGTTACAACTCCATGGAAATCATGGTTTTGATGAAATGGACACAGGGGCTTCACTAGGGGATAAATTGTTATGCAACCAAATCACAAAATAAAATAATAGATAGATCAACAACTTAAAATTTAGCCTCTTCAAGGAGGAAACATCATTTACATTATAGAAATGAATAATTCTTGGATGATTCAAATGACAAAACCTCATTTCTACATATAGGAGTCTAAGGGGTCACAATATAATCAGAGCCTACATAAAAATAATAATGTAAGGGAACAACAATAATAACAGTGGGCTTCTATGGGGCACAAGAGTAACAATAAGGGGTCTACACTGAAAATAATAATAAGGGGCTACACTAGTAGTATATGGACCTAACATGTCCCTTTCCCTCAAAAAGTTTTTTTCCTCGATGCTTGAATAGATCTGAATGTTTCTGTATAAAATTTCCATCCTCGCATGTTGAATCTTCAATTGGGAAATTGTTCCACTTGATGAGATACTTTGAAATTGACCGATTTTGTAGCTATTAGGTTCTTCTTTCTGTGATTGCTTCAGGTTCCAATATGATTTTTCCTCCCTCGTCAAGTTCTGGAAATATTGTTTGAACTAGGAACTTGTCACCTATAGCCTTCTTTAAGCATGAATCATGGAAAAGTTGGTGCACTTGGAAAGATGCAAGAAGCTCAAATTTGTATGCCACAATACCAATATTTTGCAACACCTTGTGAGGACCAAAGTACTTTGGTGATAATTTATTATCCTTTTTAACTTACTTGAGGGACATCTTTTTGTATGGTTGTAGCTGTAAAACTACCCAGTCACCTACATGAAAAATTATTTCATTATGATGGTGATATGCCTATTGTTTCATTCGATTCTATGCCAAAGTGAGGTTATCATTTAAGAGTTAGAGAATTTGTTTTTACGCTCGATTTGATCTTCCACTGCTTGAAACTTAGAATTTTCTCTTAATGATGATGTGATGGGCAGTGGATGATATCCATAGAGTGCCATAAATGGGATCATTTTTGCTTTAGTGTAGAAGGAAGTGTTATACCACCACTCAGTGAGAGGTAACCACTTGCCCCATTATGTTTGTTTATAAGAGACAAATAAACAAAGATATCCTTCCAAACATTTTTTTCACTATCTTAGTTAGCCCATCAAATTGAGGATGATAAGATGAGCTATGAGCTAATTGAGTACCCAGACAAGAAAATAATTCCACACAAAAAGTTCGAGTGAAAATGGGATCCTTTTTTGCTTCCAATAATCTTTGGGTATCCACATAGCTTTTGAATTGTTTCCATAAATGCAGTAGAAATCGTACTAGATTTAAATCAATGAGATAATGCACAGAAATGTTCATACTTGGTAAGTATATCAACTACCACCATGCTGAAACTCTTTCCTTCAGACTTGGGTAAACCTATCATAAAATCCATTGAAACCTCCTACCAACGTTGACTTGGAATGGATAAAGGTTGTAACAAACACGAGGTCTTCATTGTCTCAACTTTATTATTTTAGCAAATCAAACATTCTACCACAAAATTTTGAATATCATATTTAAGGCCCTCCCAAAAAAATTCCTCCTTGACCCTATGGTAAGTTTTTAAAAATCTAGAGTACCCTCCAAAGGGAGAGGTGTGCAATTTCAAAAGTATTTTTTTTGAGTTGTTACAAAGAGATAAGCGATCTTTGTACCATAATGTATCATTTTTCCAACTAAATGTATCAGATGTACTGGGATCTTGTTGCAAATTTTGAATGAGCATCCACACTTCTTCGTCATTCTTCCATTCATCCCTTACTTCAGTTATCTAATCTGGTTGGACAATAGAAATGGTACAAAGCAATCCTTCCACATCCTCATCCTTTCTCTAGAGTGCATCCACAACAAAAATTTTCTTCCCTTTTTTGTAGATGATTTCAAAGTCATAACCCAACATCTTTGTGACCCATTTTTTCTACTCTTCTGAAGATAGTCTTTGTTCCAAAAAGTATTTAAGACTATCATGATATATTTTTACCTTGAAGTGTCTTCCCATTAGATAAGGACACCATTGGTTTGGTGCATGTACTATTTCCAACATTTCCTTCTCATAAATAGGTTTATGTAAATATTGTTTTTTTTATTGGACGACTTTCAAAAGCAAGGAGTCTTCCTTATTGCATTAAGACAACACCAATTCCATTTCAGAGGAATCACATTCCACAATAAATGTTTTTGTGATATCTGGTCTAACTAAGACTAGTGCTTGGCACATTACGTAATTAATATTTTAAAAGGCCTTATTTGCTTCTAGAGTCCAAGAAAATGCATTTTTCAGTAATGTTGTTAGAGGTGCTACTATTCTCTCATAGTTCTTAACAAACTTGCGATAATACCCTATCAACCCAAGAAATCCTCAAAGATTTTTTATGGTTGTGGGGATTTTTCATTCCTTAATGGCTTTATTTTGTTAGGGCCTACCTTAACACCCTCATGAGATACAATATGACCTAGATATTCCACTTCCTATACTCCAAAGAAACATTTGGAGGTTTTTTCATATAATTGTTTCTCCTCCAATAGTTTGAGCACCCTATCAATATGTTGAACATGATCCTTTCAAGGCTTGTTATATATTAGTATATCATCAAAAAATACTAACACAATTTTTTTAAGAGTTTGAAAATGTAATTCATCAAACCTTGAAATGTAGAAGGTGCATTGTTAAGGCCAAAAGGCATGACCAAAAATTCATAATGACCCTAATGAGTTCTAAATGTTGTTTTCAGAATCTATTCAATCTTCATTCTAATTTGATGATATCCTGAACAAAGATCCAACTTGGTGAAGTAAATTTCTCCATGTAATTCATCCAACAATTCATCAATGATAGGAATGGGAAATTTATCCTTAATAGTGAGCTTGTTGAGCTCCCTATAATCCAGACACATGCACCATGATCCATACTTATTATTCACCAATACTGTTGGAGCAATGAAATAACTTTGACTAGGTTGAATTATACTGACCTCTAGCATTTCCACAACCATATGTTCAATTTCACTCTTTTGGGCATAGGGATATCTGTAAGGCCTGATGTTTGGAGGACCACTTCCTAGAATCAAATGAATATCATGATCATTATCACAAAGAGGTACAAGGCCTTTGGGTGTGTCAAATACCTTAAACGGTTGTCCAAGACTTTTTGGAGATCTAGAGAGATCGATGATTTCGATGTTTGAATCTCTATTGAGCATAATTGTGCAATTACACCCCATTTTTCTTTCTTTAGAAGATTTTTCAAGCCATTAGAGTTTATTATCTTTCCTACTTTCCCTATGATACCCCTTAATTCAACTTCCTTTTCTTCCCAAAATAAATTCAAGAAAAGTTCTTGAAAATTAAAAGGTACCATACCCAAAGATTGTAACCATTGGACTCCTAGTACAACATTAGCACCACCCATTGGAATCGGAAGAATTCGACTATTCAATAAATATTCCCACATGGTTAGCTTTATATTATGGAACTTTCTATAGAGATTTATGGTTCCTCCATTTGCAACCATCACTTGACACTTGTTGAAAATGGCAGCAAGAAATGTTAAAAATAGAATCCAAAAATTCCAATTTAATTTGTCCTTGAATTGAATTGTAAATTAAAATTGTAATTATTTTCTCATAGAAACTTGTAATAGTTAACTAAGTTAAGTTGAATTAGTTAACTTAGGAATTCAAAGTTGGAATTATTTTGGAAGTCATGTATATGTTATCCCTAACTGTTAGGGGTACATGATGAGTTTAATTATGAGCTATAATTAGATAACTTAATTTACTAAGTTATGTTCAGCTACATTAGTTCCAAACTGTTTGTGGAACTAATAGAGAGTTAACAGTCAATTGATGCACTAGTACATCCACAAGTGTCACTCTATTTAACTCAAGATTCGCTCATCAGAAACTCATGCATGTCGATTCTAAGAAAGACCCAGTTGAGACTAGAGTGTAGGGACAGTGTACTATCAGTTGCATGATTTATTGAGTTATAAATATCTTGCATCCAATCAGAGAAGGACCTAAATTTGGGTTGCACAGTTATGGTTGAGGAATTTCCCTTTAAATATGGGCTAATTCTCTCAAGAATTGTGCAAACAATTAGAATCTTGGAGGCTTGGAAATTTGGCTAGGTATTGGCCAAAGGAAGTCATCAAGTGGAGGATACGAAATAATTGTGCAAGCTAAGCTCAAGGTTGAGTAGAGCATATTTTATTCATCCAAATTCTTTGACCAAGGGCACAAGGAATCAGGGGCTCAGAGAGCAGCAAAAGAGGCTATAGATTTGCTCAAGCTTTCTTGTGAGCAAGGAGATTGATCATACTAAGTGCTAGGATTGTTCTTGTGAGAACAAGAATTCTATTATCATCTTGGATTTCTGATTTAATGGAATACAAGATTTTATACAACACCCTATTGTTGGATATAAGAAGCAATTCAATTCCTTGGTTATATTACAATGAATAAAATTATGGGTGCTCCTTGAATCAATCAGCATTATTACCCTTTTCTTCTTGATATGTCCTTCTATCTTGAGAGTTTGAGAAGTGGTAATTCCTGCCAATGCATTACAAGGTATGGTTTTTTTAATTTATTCTTTCTCTAGGGTTGGTTACTAGTGTATATCCTCTTCTTTTGAAGTTTCTTCTTCCTCTTCTTCCTCTTCTTCACACTCTACATAAAATAATTTCTTCTTAGCACACTTACGACCTTTAGTGTATTTTCTATCACAATTCTAACAAAGCCCTTTTTTTAATTTCTCTTCCAATTATTATGGTGTCAACCTTGTAGGTTGTGGAAGGCTAGGAGTATCAACACTTCCATCTTTATAGTTGTGAGTGGTAGACTTCCTTGTTGCTATAATTTTTCTTTCAACTTTTCTTGCCACCCAAGATGCCTTCTCCAATGAATCAGGTTACCAAAGGAGAACATCATGTTAGATGTTATCCTTTAAATTCCCTATGAAGACATCAATCCTATGTTCCTATGAAATATCTTTTACCCTTATATTCAATTTTTGGAAGTCCTCAATGTGCTCAGCCATTGAACCCTTTTGTTTGAGATTTATCAATTGGCTAAAGAAGGTGTTGTTGTTTATATCCTCATAATGTGTTATGATTTCTTCCATAAAATTTGACCAAGTGACAAGTGGTTTACAAGAACCAAGCCATCGACAGAATACAAACTGATTGGGTTCTAAATATGAAGTTGCAATGCATACCTTTTGTGTGTGTTGCACATTATGGATATCAAAATATTGCTCCATCTGTAGTATCCATCTTACCGGATCCTTTCAATTAAAATTCCTCATATAGATATTTGGAATATGGTGGGTATTCAATCCAAAATTAGAGTCTATGAAATCATGATTCAAATTTCTTTTGTTCTCATCATGAGTTTCATATAATATGTTTTCGCCATTAGGAATCATTTATTATAGCAACCTTGTCAAACCTTCTTTCAAACCTTCCATGTCTTCTTTTAAACCATCCTTAAAACCTTCCATGCATGCTCTTAATCCATCCTTCAAACCTTCTATGTCTAATTTTAAACCATTCTTCAAACCATCTATCTTACCTTCCATTTCATTTTTGGCTACTCTTTACGAGAGCTAAATTTGTTGCACTTGCTCTTCGTAATTTTGATATATCATGTTGCATTTCCTCCTCTTCTTCATGTGTCATAGTAGAGCTTTATGGTTTCTTACAAGGTGTTTCCATTTTCTTTCTTCGAGTCATTGTGGAATCAAACAATGATATTTATGCTTCACTATGCCCCTCGAATCACTTCAACTGGTTTTTCAAAAAAACTTATGCAAATTTTAAAAAAATACACACCTTTTTCTTGCTTTGTAGGATCTCAATATTGAATTTGTTATATTTCTATAAATTTGAATCTCCAAGGTCTAAAATTTGGTCGTGTGATATCCCTCTAAGCCTTCTTTCCAATATGACAAGTCAAACCAAATTTTGATTCTTCAAGATAAAGTAATGTCCAATATCCCACGATGACTTGATTATGGATTGGTTCAATAGAGCGAACTTGTATGGAGTGACATGTGTCAATGCTTATATATTTGGCACTAAAAACAATACACAATATACTATGGTCCGTGCAATTTCAGCCACTTCTTATGAAATTCAAATCCGATGCTCATAGACGAAGATATGACGATTTTACCAAAGTCACTATTTGAGATGAAATTATGGAGCATGCAAAAACCCTAACTTATTTTGACCATATCTCGAAAATTGTAGCGAACCAAGATCTAAATTTTTTACATGATATTCATCAAGATTTCAGTTGCTTGTGGTAAAAAATTCAATTTGTAAAACTTCATAGAAAAAACATTATAGTGAAAATTCCATAATGTCTTGTCTGTAGCAGTGAAACCCTAGAATCCAACGCTCTAATACCAAATGTTATGAAACAAACTCACAAAATAGAAGAAAATATAGATCAACGACTTAAAAATTAGTCTCTTCAAGGGGGGAACATCCTTTAAATTAAAAAAATGGACAATGCTTGGATGATCAAATGACAAAGCCTATTTTCTGTATATAGGAGTCTAAGGGGTCACAATAGAATCAGAGCCTACATAACAATAATAATTTAATGGCACAACAGTAACTATAGTTGGCTTCAATGGGCCACAATAATAACAATATGGGGACTACATGGGAACAACAATAAAAATAATGGGGCTACACTAACAATAATAGTAAGGGGCTACACTAGTAGTATAGGGACCTAGCAGAAATACCTTACAACATGCATTCATATTGAGGGATATATATTGAGGAAAAATATGGCATTATATATTGAGCATATAATAAGGGGTAAAGGGTTTTTATATGTTGTGTATAAAAAATGGAGCTCAACATTACTAAAAATAAATAAACTGGTATAAAAAATATTAATGAAAAATGGATACCTACAAAATCTAGTGGAATTAGGGGTTTTTAAAATTGGGAAGGTGTGTTGGGTTCCTATTGGTAGGGTTTTAAATAACATTATTTTTAGAGGTATTTTCCAATATGTAGTCAAATTAAGGATATTTTTTAGTATTCCATAAATTTGCATGCTATGTCAGAAGTTCATTGAGTGAAGCCCCTATGAAAATGGAGTCCCTAGAAGACATCATCATGAGACTTCAAATCATGATCATCATATTTTATTTCTAATTCTAGTTATTCCCCAAAGGTTAATTGTGTAGCAAAACATTTGTATTGAGTTTTGAATTATCTAGGCCATTGAAGGTTCACAAGATTTTGATTTCCATTGATTATTTTAGAGGCATGGGAGTTGTTAACAATTTTTCCTCAAGAATAATTTGCATCTCCTCCTTCTGAGCTTCTTATGTTGTGAGAATGTGTTCAACATCACTAATATCCTAGAAAAATATCTAGAGAATAGCCCATTTAATCACTATCTAACATCGATGAATCCAATAGAATAAGAAGTAGTCGCTTGGTTAGAATTTTCAATGTTCCCAAAATAATAATACTACCACCATGGCTCACTTTATCAAATAACTTGAGTTTTGGAGCACTGACTCTAGAATAGAGATAAGGATATATTTGAGTAGGGTTCCTCCATGTTATCTACACTATTGGATTTAATAACTCCCTATGTGTTGGAATTTTCTCCACTTAATCACTAATTGTCCACTCTGTCCACTCTATAAGCATTGTACTTTGGCCTCCTAAGAGTTGAGTGCGAGATGTGCAAATATAAATCACATCACAACATATCCTTGGTATTTGGATTATATGTTTCAATGTATATTTAATCTCTATTGGTAATACAAGTCGATAGATAGTGTTATCCCCTCCTAGTGTTGGGCCACTATTGCTTGTAAATGGTGGAAGCAACCAACTTTTATGACCATGACGTATTTCCAACAAGGACAAGTATAGTAGGTTCACAATAAGTTTTTGGTTTATGATTACTAAAAAGACATTACCATATTCTGTTATCAAATTCCACCAGAAGAGCCCATAGTTATTAGGGAATAAAAGGATTATTTTATCGCTCTAGAAGTTCTTAATAGAGATATAAATTTTTTTCAGTGATAAGATTCATTATATATCAACATCTAGCATGTATGTCTATAGAAAATAAAATAAAACACATCCAATCAATCTTTTGAGAGGCTTTGGCTCCTCTTAGTAGCATGGATCTAGCATCCGTCAAGCATACCCTAAGCCTTCATATGGTGCTCAACTACTTTAACACCAAGAAGCTCAACTAGATAATTGATGGCACCTCGGTCAATGCCACCCTCTACTTGACCACTAGTATGGCCCTAGGTAACGTTGGCTTCATCAACATCACCAATATCAAGGGTGGAAAGTCTACGTTCGATCTACTGACACATTGGTCCAAGTTGGATATTATGTCTGTGAAGTAGAAGGGATGCAACCTGTCAGTTGTGGAGGTGAGCCAACCTATCATGGCCGGTGCAGCAAAGGCACATTCTCCATCACCTACTAATGTGAACATCACAACTATTCTAATGAAGGGTGGGTGAAAGATCTTCGTTGGCATGATCTCCACCATAGTGGTAGTCAATATGTTTGAGGATGACATGTAGGGTGGGATGACTATATTCTCTCCAACATAAGTCATCTTTAGAGGTGTCACTAGCAATATGATGAGTAAGGTGTCTAGTGAAGACAAGGTATCTCTAATAGAGTTCCATGCACTTGTCGAATATAGCCCACTTGGCAGACTTAAGATAACCAATGGCCCCATCATCACGATGGTGACCACCAGTGCTAGAAAGTACGTAGTGACAACATCATCCTCTAATGACACAATTATGCTTAACACCTGCATTAGTAAGGTAATGATTAGATGTGATACCCTACTTGATTACTATCCACTTGCGATCTTTATGGTTGGTAAGTTTCTCAATACCAAAGATCCTTTTGCAGTACATAGTGATAATATTCCTCAGGCCCCATTAGTTAGATATGGTATTGAACTTACTATATATCTAAGTTGGATTTTTTAGGATATGGGGATGGATGGGATTATATTACTCAGTATCCTCTTTAAGCTCAAGATCCATATGTGAATCTACAATGTAACACCCTCCTCTGACATCTACCCATGTAACCATCCAATCGGGGTAAACATGTGACGAGAAGTTACTATGATATGATTCAGCCTCCTAAGTCACATTAAGGAAGTGGAACCGATGAAAACACATCCTACAGACCTTCTACATGACCTACAGGACCCCTGAGAAGCATCCATTGGGGGAATTTTGAAGTCTAAAATGGGCCTCCTAAGAAAAACGTAAAACTAAAATAACCTTTATAAGAACCAATAGAATTCAAGATTATGATGTCAACCATGGGGGATGATTCACCATTTTTGGAATAAAAAAGTAAAAAGATTAAAAAATAATAAAATAATAAAACTACTTTTTCAACTCGTATTTTCAACTTATCTCCATAATGTTTTACTCAAATTTCGAGAGGGGGTTCTCATTGGATGCAAAATTTAATTCTTGATCTAAGGAGTACCCACGTTGCATACTTTCGATGGACCTCGCTACACGATAAATGAGAAATACATGAAAAAACATGATTTCAATTATTTTTTTCATGTATTTCTCATTTTTCGTGTAGTAGGGTCCATAAAACGTATGCAACATGGCTACTCCTTGGATTAGGAATAAAATTGTGCATCCAAAAAGTGTTTCCGCTTGAAATTTGAGTAAACCCATAGAGGGAGAAGTAGAAAATACGAATTGAAAAAATAGGTTTTTCTTTTCTATCTTGAAAATTGTTGATGTAATGTAATCTTGTTTTATTATTTCCATTATTATTTTATAGTTTCCTTAGGAGGCCCATTTTAGACCTCAAAATTCCCCTAATGCCAACACTCCTAGTAACCAACCCCTGGGTCCCACTAATTTTTTATACCTCTTGACCTCTAGATGCTCCCATGCTATGGCCCTCACAGCGTCTAGAAGGCTCTGCATGCTCTCATAACAAGGCATGCTAGCGTCCAGTGACTAGTTTCCCTGGGATTTGAACCACTTTTTCAGGCCAAGAGCCAAGGTCAATACTTAGAATTTATTGACACCTTCGAAACAGGAAGATAACAATGAAACAATGATGTGAATGAAAATGCTTGAACAAGCCCTTGATTAGACCCCTACTAGACATGAGAGGAATTTTGTGAAACATTTCACAAATATGTAATCTATAGGTTTAAACAACAGTTCTAAGCATAGGGCTCTCATACTCATCTGAGAATCACTAATAGACATTGATGCCTCGACACATTAGCTACAGTTTCATCCATTAGGGCATAGATATATTGTTAATTCATTTAAAAGTAAAACCATGATGAGATCCATACATATCTACTGTTATAAACATATACATAAGCATCATATTAGCAATAGAAATACCAAGGAAACCACAGCCATATGATCCACATATAAATCAATATAATACTCATAGAAATATAAAGATAAATAATCTCATATTGATGATGTAAAATCCAACCCCAGGATGGGCCTACCACTTTCCCCTTGACCATAGAATGGTTACGCCAATATCTCTTCATCCATTCACCCCCATGACATATTCCAAGCATAAATGTGAGATTTCATAGAACACATCAATCCAGAACCATCCATGGCTTCTAGAGATCATCCACCTCAACCCATCAAACAATGATTCCACCTCATGGTCGTCCATCACAAAACCATCATTAGATTTATCTCTACTCGGGGCTCCAGAGTGTTTGTTACAATGAAGGCTTCTAGGACTAGTAACTCAGCCCACAACTTATTTCATATTTCCAGAGTTTTTATCCAACCAAGGCTTCCAGGAATAGTAACTCCCACCTAGGGCTTCTAGAGTGCTTTTGCAACCAAGGCTTCCAGGACTAGTAACTCAACCCAAGTTGTTACAGGGATTCCAAAGAATTTTTCCAATCAATGCTTCTGGGAAATAGTAACTCAACCCAAGCTAATGGAAACATGAGAACCAAGAAAAATAAAACAATGAAATAAATCCACAATCGCCATGGTTATCTAGGAAATGGGAAGGCTAGAAAAATCCATTGTCAATCTAGGAAATCCTCCATGCCAGTGACAGATCATGACCAATAAACCACATGCATATTCCATGCATGCCAAAACTAGTGAGGAAAACAAATATGCAACTCAAGACCTTTAAGAAAAACTCGTTGTAGCTACAGATCCTAATGTCCTCTTGTGCTTTCCTGCTCTTCCTTTACCTTCTTTCTCCCAACTCCAAGTATGCCACACCCTCCAAGAGTGCTCCAAGAAAACTCTAAGTGTCCACAAGTGAGAGAGAGAGAGAATAATGAGAGAGCTCCAAAACTAAACTGATCAAGATTACCCACTAATCCTCATAAGCCTTTTTATTAATGAGGCCTCTATTTTCTTCATTTTCCATTACTTTCCTTTAGTTTCATCCGAACATGAAACATGTGACCATTCACCTTCCTTTTCGACTAATTTTCATTATTTCATAAATAAAATTCCAATTAAAACCTCTTTGCCTTTCCAAATCCTTTTCCATTTCCTTTGCCAATTTCCTTTGGGCATAATAAATTGAATGAACACCCACTAGGATGTTTTCCCCACCATTCAGCTTTGAATATGTGTCCCATGATAGTGTTCTTATATATTTTTACATGAATTTTTAACCAAGGTTGTTATAGAACCATCCCCCTTGGGGGAACACTATCCTCGGTATTCAATTACACGTATAACCAACAGGATGCTTGAAAACAAAATATATTGTTCACGGATCTCTATAACACAGCTCACTGCAGTATTTATAATGACCACTACTGAAAGATAACAATCATACTATTTACTAGAGCTTTATAACACAAATCATTACGATATTTACAATAATAACCATATATACACACATACGCATTTGCTTCACCCACCAAAAATCATATTGTCTATGGAGATTCATAAATCGAGCTCGATAAAATATTTACAATAATACAAACATATAAACGTGCACATTTTCTAACCAGCAAATAAAAGGAGATGATGCTTGCATCTACAACAAGGGAATCCAGAGGCTCACACCTCCACCCTTAAAGTAATACCAGGATTCACCTCCTTCCCAATAAGTCTAGAATCCACTATCAAATTCAAATTTGAATCCAATGTTCAATGATATAATCCTGCGCCACTTTTCCTCTCATTGAATAGTTATCGGCTCATTGTTCTAGGGTGCGCCCCAAATGTGCATCTGATTCCATATGGGAATGCTAATGGCCAAATAAAACATATCCCAGGTCTTCCCTTCCCTGCTACATAGTCCCTTGGGCAATCCGGTTAGCCCCTTCCATGTAGTCACACACCTTCCAAGTTCCACTGGAAACCCCATCCTGAGCAGTCCATCCCTCAAGAAGGTTTCCTGGCATTGGAAGGTCCAAAAGCCAAGGCATGTCTCTACCTTAAAACCATCATATCGGTCATATCATGCACATGGAAATAAATGGAAACAATTTGGTACTAGTTTCCCACAATGGCCCTATTGTTGAATACTTTACCAGCATACTATTGCATTTTCCAATTCCTTTTGTTGTTGCAAATTCTTGCAGTCAATTTCAACCACCCAAACTGACATGTTCATTCATTTCTATACCAAGAACATAATTTCCATTAGATTTAAAATAAATTGAAATGAATTCACATAATACCTCATTGGTAGGTCGTCAATAAGGTACACTTGCAATCCTGTTTACTTCCTGTCACAGCAAGTCAAACTAACATCTTTGACCAAATCAACATGTATAAAAATGTCCCATTAGGTAGGTCAAAGCACAACTATTATCGATAAAAATCATAAATCACATGTAACCATCATAAACCAGAATCATAGATCACATGTAATCATCATAGACCATAATCATAAATCACATGCATAATAAAACTAAAATAAAATATTGATACTTATCATTTAATCAATCCTTAGCTTCTACCTTTGTCTTTATTCCGTATGCACACCGGATCGATTGCCACACTCGACAACATCCAATTCCTTCTCCTCAACTAGATGCACATACACATAGTGTGCATCACACACATACAACCACACACAACATACAACACCATGCAATACATGCGCCTACACTTGACATACAACACATACATCTACACCTAATGTACAACACAACACAATACATAAACCTACATCTGATGTACCACACAATACATATACGTACACAAAGTACAACACAACGAATACACATGTCACAATACCATGACTACATCATGCACATATATAATATCGTATGCACACAACATGACATGTACGACATGCACATAATACTACTTGTACACTAGTACCACATGTACAACATGTACATAGTACCACCTATACATAGCATCACCTACATAACTTGTACACAACATCACATGTACATGGCACCACCTGTACAATGTGTACACAATGCCACATGTACATTGTACCACCTATACAATGTGTACACAATGCTAGACGTACACAACACCACATGCATGACATGCACATGTCACCACATGTACACAATACCATATGCATGACATGTACACAACACTACCTGCACACAACACCATTTGTACATAGCACCACATGTACAACATGCATGCAACACCACATTTACATAGCACTGCATATCCAACATGTACATAGCACCCTATGAACATAGCACTACATATCCAACATATGAACAACATCATATCCAACATATGAACAACATCATATCCACATAACACCTTATATTCATCATGCACACATTACAATATGTACACAACATCGCATATCCAACATGTACATAGCACCGTCTATACGCAACACTACATATGCAATATTCACACAAAACTATCTATACCACCTATACATAACATTGCATAAACAACATGTCCACACACTATATATACACAACACCACATGTGCGCAACATCACATATGCAAGATGTAAAACGTATACAACATATGCACAATAGTAGTACCACGCGTCCGAAACCACACTATCTCTACAAAGCAATCTTTCTTCCAGTATCTTATCCATGCTTGTCCCCACATGTCGCAAACCACATTTCTTTCATTTTTTTTTGTATCCCTCAAGTTACCTATCATAACATAAACATAGGCATAATACAAGCATATAATATTAATTCATATCCACCTGATATTGACCTCATATATTTGTCATGACTACTCTCCCCACTTGATTCCTCATAAACCAGGAATATCTTCATGTCATACATCTGTAGAAGTAATCATTCCTCCACATGAATGATTCCTAATGACCCTATCAGAAAACAACATACATGCATATATATACATATAAATATTAGCTTTAAATAATCATGATCCTATCATACAATGACATACATACATATATATCTATCTATCTATATATATATATAAACATTAGCATAAAAGACCCTATTAGATAACAACATACACACATACATATATGCATATAAACATTACCATAAAGCAATCATGATCACAACATAATTACTAGATATCAAGGTCAAGGTTGACAAAACTTCATTTTTTCATGCAACACTTTCACAACATCGAGAACAACAGTTCCCAACATAGCCAAGGCATATGACACCTCAAATCCATTCACCTTACCTTTCTTGATTACCTTTCCCATGACTGTCCTGTCATTTTCCATTTACACCAATGGACCCAACTAGTCCAACTAGATGTCATACTATTTCCTTCAACTACCCTTATACATGCAATGAGTTTCATCTAGGCCTTACATCACCTATTGGGTTTCATTTAGCTCTTCTAGGGCTCCATTAACTTTCCTCTTTCCCAACCAATTCCCAAGACTCAAAACATAAAAGGAAAGACAAGAAACAAACAAAAAGGAAAACCATGGAAATCAATAATATTATGACACCGAAAACAAAGTGGCATGATGCATGGTGTATGGAAGATGAAGGAACCCTCAATGGTCTTCCCGGGACCCTTGGTAAATTGTAAGATTATCTGCAGCTATCACAAAGATACATGCATGTCCATATTCAATAACTAACTATCAAAGTAAGACCGATTCATTACCTCAAGCCTTCATGTAGAGTTGATGGAGAGTGCAATGCAGCTAGGCGGAAGTCCCCTGAGTTGGTTCCATATCAAGTCCTGAACATAGAAAATACAAGCATAATCACATCATAAAACCTTGATAATCAATGCATGAATATACAAAAGAAATCTAGTTACACATAACTAAGCTACTCAAGCTAAAATACATTGAATAAACATATAAATGAATTATAGTACCAACATCACGGAGTGGATAGTACAACTGTAGTTCTATATTAATGTCGAAAGAGTGATTACAACCATCGGTTGCATCAACCTTCCCTTACCCCTCCAGCTCCTCTCTCTCTCTCCCTTCTTACCAACTACTTATGCTTAAGTCTGAGACTCTACTCAAAAATCAAGGAAGCTATCCTTTCAAATGATCTGACCACTTTCACAATATCACTAGATCTACTTATGTAGCATGTGAGGTTAGGGTTGCCAAGTTTCTCCATGAGTTTCCTTAGGTAAAAGCAATGGTGTTTCCATTCTTTTGAGCTCTTTTCCATTTTCATACTCCATTAGGATTAGAGATCCCCCAAATAGGTCGAACTTTGATGTTTCCTTACCTTTTTGAGTTGATTCAACAGAGAATATAGGGATATTTCTTAGTAAATCCACTCCTTTGACCCTTAGATCCTCATTAGCATTTACTAACATTGTCCTCGAGGTAAAAAGTAGAGTTACTTAGGTCACTAACGCTCCCTTAGGCTTGCTGAGAAGCTTTATAAAGCAAGTTATTAGTGTATAGGCAGCATTAGCTTGGAAATAAGGCTTGTGAACTTGGTCATTGATTCAATCATCATGTCTTTCCCCTCTGAGCTGATGAGGAGGTCATTTTATTGTATAACATATGCCCCCTAAAATGTGATATTAGAGGTTGCAACAATGGCCAAAATACTTTACTTAACTATTCTATTCCTTCTTGAAAAAGGAGAGAAAGGATTAGAGCTTCGGGAGGTACAAGAAACCTGATACAACACATATATAAAACAACTGAAATCATGTCCTGAGTCGGGCATTCCCACGCTCAGTATCTATGTCAGAGTGATTTTCTCAATGAGGAGATATGACAATTTTGGCTGTCGATAAGCACAATGTAGATCTGGTGTCATAATAGGATCATTTTGATGAGCTGTCTCTGAAAAACAATATACGCAACTTGGGAGAGGAAACAAGGCTGAGTGATGCAAGCCTCTACCCAAGGTCTTGATTTCTGCTTCACCGAACAACATAGATTGATACATGTGAATATATACGTTCATGAGGACATGCGTGAAATCGTTTGATTACCAGTCAATAATGTAGACCATTAACATACGCGAGGAAGGCCACCAATAATGGTGATGGTCTCTAAGATGCATAGTACAATCTACCGAGTGTGAAAAAAAATTTGTCGTCGAACACTCGTAGAATCATTTAACCAAGAGCCAATAATGAGAACCCCTGATCAAACACAAGGTGACCTGCCACTAATGTTTGCAAGTACCAAGGCACTGAAGTGTTTCTGGGTCGTCTTCCTAGATAGAGTGTTTAAGACGATAGAAAGAGACATATCGAAGGGTAGGAAATAATGTGTCCTACATCAATCGGCACGACAATGGTTTTAACCATGTAGTATTAGACTCATGAACAGCAAAAAGTGTTAGGATACAGAGATGCAAGAACATTGGGGTATTTAGGTTAAACTCATAGGATGGTAAGCTTCATATGAGACGTCGTCACAAGGAAGGTTTATCTGATGGAGTGCCATGTTCAAGGGAACGACTACTGCCAAACCATGCTTTCAAATGTTAAACACAGTTGCATTGTCCACTTTCACCATCCGATTAGTTTAGTGAGTCCAGACGGGTAAACTAATCGATATTTTCATATTTTGAGAGTCTAGAAAGGACTGCAAAAAGAGCGACTCTATGTCATATCTGATTAGTTTAATGAGTCCAGATAGGCAAACTCATCGATCTTTTCATGTTTTAAGAGTCTAAAAAGGATCGTAAAAAGAGTGACTATACTTCACATCTGTGTAATTTAATGAGTCCAAATGAGATAACTCGGTGATCTTTTCATATTTAGAGAGTTTGAAAAGATTGTAAAGAACAACTCCAGGTTGGTCCCTTTGTCATTGTTTTTAACCGGGTGTGACAAAAGTTTAATAGTATACCTGGATCAGTTACTTTTCTATGAGTTAATCCACTGATTCTGGATAAAGAGAAACCTATGCTCAATAGATGTTGACTTATTTTTGTTATGAGTATGAGGAGATGGACTAAACTCGATATTCATTGTGAATTTTTCGAGTCACGTAACGACAAACTCAATACCTTCATCAAATTTTAACGAATCAAATGAAGAAAACTCAAATTATGTTTTTCAGTTTAGTGAGCAAGGAAAAATAAGTAAAAGAAGTACTCATTCCTTCTTCATAGATTTAACGAGCCCAAAGAAGGAAAAACTTGGGGATTTTTCAATTTAAGAGCGAGAAATGGTCCCAAAAAAACAAGTGCTCATTTTATTGTCGTAGATTTTTAACAAGCACAATGACGAAAACTTGAGATTTTTCAGTTTAATGAGCGAGAAAAGTACCTAAAAGAATGCTTGAAGCTCCTTCATAAGTGTTTAATGAGTCTAAAAAAGGAGCTTGAGATTTTTTCAGTTTTATGAGTGAGAAAAGAGTGCCTAAAAAGAATGCTCGAGTGATCTTTTTCAGTTTAATGAGCTAGAAAAAGAGCGAAAAAGAGTTGCTCAGACCGTCCTTGTAGGTGTTTAAATAGCCCAATGATGAAAAAATTGGGGACTTTTTTATTTAAGAGTGAGAAAATATCCCACAAAAATAAAGCGCTCATTGAGAATTGCATGCGACATTGTTGCCATACATTCCTGAAAGTGCTTCCATCAAAAAAGCAAAACTAAAAGCAGCAATTGCTGTCAGTATGGGGTCATGCACGATAAAAGACATGGGGAATGGACTTATTCCTCTTTAATGACTTCAATTAAGATAATTCATGTCTCCAAAATAAATACAAGAGAGTTCTTGAGCTTTCAAATTCACCATTTTCACTATTTGAGAGCTATGAGAGCGTTTTGGAGCCAAAGACGAGAAGATTTTCCACGGACTATTGTGGGAGATCTGGGCAACCATTCAATGTGTCGTCAGTCCTAGGTAGATGCCAAATCCTTAATATTTTCTTTACTTAACCCCTTTTATCAGTTTCTGGGGTGGATTTTTGCAGATCTAGGGAACCCCAATTCAGTATTTCCACATTAATGCCCTCTGGCAGGCCTGCAGGGAGTGTTAAACTCCCTTTATGACCTGCTGGAGGGTGTTAATCACCCCTATGTACCACTGGGGGAGTGTTAAAGCATTAGAGTGCATTTTAAAACCCTAGGCAATGATTCCAAAAGCTTTTTTGTCCCATTTTGACTGATTTTTGGGTTGTTTTGCACAAGTTTCAAGCCATTATGACTAGCTTATAGAGAGAATGGGCCCATGACAGCCAGGAATTGTTGATGCAAAATGATCTAGCATGCATACTTGCATTGCACTGCTTTTGTTTGATGAAGTATGTGAAGTTGTACTTAATGAAAGTTCAGGAGGACTTGTTGAGATGGATTATCCAGCACCAGGATAAACATGAGTAGGTGTTCAGGATTGTAGATCATGAGTTGGCCATTGACCGTGATTATATTTAATTTTTGACTAGTGTGTCGTGCCGAGGAGCACAAGAAAACTTGACCAGGGGTAGGCCTGATCCTCGATCCACCCTAGAGTTGGTTCAATCTTACTGTATCCTTGAGAGTGTACTCGTCAGCAACAGAGCCCCCGTAGAAAGAATTAGGTCCATATCTATGAGGGCCATTTTATGGTTGATTATGCATTGGGCAGGGTGAAAGAGTCCCCATGTTGCAACAAAAGCCCGACTATTGTTTTCAGTTGACTGTGTCCAACCTCATATGTTCAACTGGTGTGAAGCAGTGCTTTACCAGTTGAAGGCAACATTGACTGCATGCAAGACACGAACCCAACAGAGTTTTGGGTATGGCACTGTTATAGACATTTTTGTGCCTTACAGCTCTAAGCATGAAATGTCCATAAACCAAGGGATCCTAAGTCCCTAAAAGTGTTGTTCTGGCCCCTAAAGGAACAAGGTCAACAAATTACAGCTTCTCCCAGAAGTTCTCCACTAGAAACTGCTCAGAATCAGTCAAATCACGATCATTTCAGCTGCTCCACTAGCTAGCTGCGTTGCATAGCACCCAAGTACACTAGCTAGGTGCGTTGCAACGCACCTAAATGCACTACCAGGGTGCGTTGAGCGGGAAATGACAAATGGCAGTGTCATTCCGCGAGGTGGACAGAAAATGGAAGCTTCTAGAATCTTCCCCAATGACACTTGCCTCACTGAGTTCGACCAAGGATGAGTAAGAGGCTCTCAGTCTCCAAGTGGAAGCAAGAACTGACAGAGAGAAGACACTAGTCAAATCATAAGCTGAATCATCCTCTTTTCATACATCTATATATGGATCCCTCATCCCAGAGATCCAGAGGCTGGAATTTTGTACATTGCAGAGAATTGTTGTTGGTTTTGAGATAGATATCAGAGTATTGGGTGATTCATGCTTTGTTGGAGGTGAAGAGGGGACTTCTATGCTGGGAGGTTGATGCTGGATCAGGAATCATCGGTTGTAACTCCTCCTGGATCTTCTTGTTATATCAATAAAACTATTTGAGTTTCTCCTACATGCTTGTGTATCATTGATGTTTGTTACATTTGTATGTTTAGCTTAAATCTGATCCTAAGCTATTTATGAATATAAATCCATGTCTTTGTGTAGTTTTCTTCTTTTGTGATCTTACAGGAACTTGGTGAAGCTGGGAAAGTAAGGGAGCAAGTAGCTGGAAGCTGTCAAAGAGAAGAGAGATTGGATCAAAGGACTAGCGCAAGACACAGGTTGGTTCATCCTAATCCTCTTCGTTTATAGTTCATAAAGAAGAATACGAAAGTAGTTTTCCCTGTTTGTTTCTAAGGTCACTGTCACACCTTAGTGGGATAGGGTCGTTCTGAGTAGACACTTTTCCCGTTAACAAAACGGCGACTCCACTGGGGACCGTGTCTAGTTAGTTTGTTTGTGTTTCTCTTGTTGTTTGTTTCATAAACTTAGAAGTAGCAATCGAACTGCATTTGCCATTAACAAATGCAAAGTAGACATCTGCTACTTCAATCCATTCACTGGATCTGTTTATGATCTGAACAGCTGATTCACAAATGATCTGATTGCCCTTTGTGATAGCTCTTAGACCTCTTTTAAATCTACCCTCTGATTGTGCATGACTGATTTCTTTTACTCGGCCAAAAACCATAGATTAAACTGCAAACCGTGACCCAGAACCCGGATAGAATTCTCATTTTTGCCCCAGCGCAGGCTCTGTGAAGAGATTCTACATTTCAACGCAGTTCCTGAGAGGGCTACCTGCGCTACAATCCAGTTTCTCTGTGTAACAAGTGCGCTGATCAGCCTAGCCTTGTGCAGCTGAGGTTCTTTGCTTCATTTTTTCAGTTTTGTCTCTGATTTTTGCAGCCTGTGATCAGTGTATGTGTCTGTTTAAAAACCCCTTTTCTTTGTCTTAATTCTGCCTCCTTTGTACAAAAAGACTGTAGATGTTTTTGTGTGTTTGTTACATCATTTACAGTTTTCCATTGAAAAAGTAGAATAGTCATACTATCGTCCTTTGATTTAGATCTGTCGTAAGTGTCGATTTTGATCTTAGGAGAAAGTTTATTTGCTGTTGACAGTCGATTATGCTTTTACTTTTGCCTTTGGTTTGAATTTGTGAATTTCTAGTGTCGAAACGAGTATTTATTTCAAAATCATAAAGTGTCGTAATCATCTCTACCTTTTGATTTCGAAAAGAAGCTTTTTTGTGTTTGTCACTTGAAAGCAAATTCAGATTTGTACATCAACTTTCTTTTTAGGCATCAATATTAAGAAAGTGAAAAACAAATACATGCACATGTGCATTTGCATATTGACAGTCTGTTTGGCTTGATTTAGGAAAAGTGCATTTACAGTGTGCTCTTTGCTCTTTGAGAAAAGATTGTGTCTTTCTTTTCCCCTTGTAGCTAGGATTTTCATTGCTGAAAAGAGATAAAAGTTTGTTTATCATCTTTAGATTGCATTTTAGGAATTACATCTACATCTCGTGGTGATCCCAAAAGGCAAACTTCTAAGAAAGATCAACTTAAAATAAATTGAATGAATCTAACAACGCTTTGGAACTTAACACACAACATTTAGAGGTCTAGGCTAGAGACGTATTCCGGCGTCGTAAAGCCTGGTAACTGTTGTCCTCACTGATGGTTGGGTGATTCCTCCACTTTGAGACGATAAGTGCCAGTATGGACTTGTGCTCCCACGTACCGTCGAGTATATATTGGGAGACCCCTATAGGCTTAAAACCTTTTATCCATAGGAAGCCGTTTCGGCCGCCCTACTGATTGCAATGCACCGAACATAGCATTCGGGAAGATTGACTGCCGTACCGTAAAAAGTATTCTGCAGTTTTGCGATTGGTTTGGTACTCCCTCTACCTAGATCTCCAGAGCACTCCCTTTCGTTCCTTTTCAGACTCCTTAACAGAAAAGGTCCATCTGAGAACTTGTCACTTCAGGCTCATTAAAAATCGAAGGAGACTAGAGTCATCTTTTGTTTTTTCTCGACTCTTAAAAACTGAAAAAACAAGTTGTGTCAAAGCGTCTAAAAATTTATTTTAAACGGAATATTCATACCCTTTTCCTACGTTGATCTTAGGTTGAGAAAA
The DNA here is from genome assembly GCA_031772625.1 of Pinus tabuliformis. NCBI lineage: Eukaryota > Viridiplantae > Streptophyta > Pinopsida > Pinales > Pinaceae > Pinus > Pinus tabuliformis. The sequence goes on from CM062816.1 coordinate 1,426,815,215, forward strand.
TGGAGTCTACCAACCAAGGAATTCCCCTTGGTAGAAATCCTAGTCCCTTCTCCTCTTGGGGAGATGTTGGTGCACCCCATATGGCCACATTGTCGCTTCCAGGACTGACAATTGGCTTGCCAGTATGGCTCTTCTCAACCAATGTCGTTCAGAACACCACCATTCCTGAACAATCGAATCAGCAATTAGACGAGTCCAGAGTTGCCCACCAACCTTCTACTTCCTCTAATTCTTCCTCTCCTCCTTCCTCTTCGCTTGATGGGGCTGGCAAAGCCAAAAGTCAAGTTCCTAAGGAGAAGAAGGAGAAGAAGAAGAAAGAGAAGAAGAAGAAGGAGCCAAAGGCGAATGGGGGAAAATGAGTGTCGTCTAACGAAAATCCACATATTGCACCGACCAGGCCTAAATCGCCATGTGTCATTTGCAAAGGAGACCACTTTCACAGAGATTGTCCTTGCATCCCTCGGATAGTAAGGGACTGGTCTCCTCATTTACACAATCCGGTGTCATCAACCTCTGATGATCATGTTGAAAGCACACCGTCAACTAGTGAAAGTGAAGCCCCAGGATAAAATGGGAAAGCTAGATTTCCTTGTAAACTGTGCGAAGGCAATCATGCCGTCCACGTTGTCCCTTCTTAGACGAAGCGAAAAGAGTTTTGGATGATCGTCCAGTTTCACCGTTACGACTTCCTCCTGGATATAAAAAACTCTTGCCGAGTCCGTTGCTAGTTGAGAATCCAGCCGGCCCGCTCAAGTGGTCGGCTGAAGCACCTATCATTGAAGATATACCATCTGAATCCATACCAGATGAAAGTCAAAAGGTTGAGGCGGCAGTTGACCCGGTCTTGCCTTCAGAGGTTTTATCTTCGGATGATACAATCACTTAAGGGAACAAGGATGACACCGTCCAAATTCTCTTCATCAACATAGACTCCGACGAACATGGGGGCAATCTACCCATTCCCTTACCGCAGGAGGGAAGTTCGTCAGAGCCATACCCGGTCGTCTACTCGGTCCCACCTCCAAGCAACCTAGTTGTCTCCTTCGACTGGAATCAACTAGGCAAACCCCGTTTACCAGCAAGCATACCATTCTGAATTATCGTTCAAATATATAGAATGGTCATGGCTGGTACCATCATAGATGAGGGGGCTTCTGTGAGTATCCTTTCCTCTATTGCTTGGAAAGTGCTTGGCTCGCCATCGCTGTTGCCTGAGATGAGAAATTTGACAGGCTTTGATAAAGGAACCTGTCGACCTTTAGGGATCCTTCTCGATGTGCCCATAACATTGAGAAGGAAGACAGTTCAAATGAACGTAATGGTAGTTCAAGGACCCTTGGATTATAATCTACTCCTTGGACAAGACTATATTTATTGCATGGGAGCCATCGTCTCCTCACTCTTTAGAGTAATGTGTTTTCTGCACGAAGGAAGAGTGGTCAAGCTCATGGACAAGCTTTCATTTCCCGGATCACGCATAGCAAATAGTCATATACCATCCCTAAATGGTCTCTTCACGCAAGAAATGTCTCAATCCCCAGTCCGTCCTCCTGATGAGCGTGAGTAATTCGGAGGGATATGACTGAAACCCAGGGGCATGCGTCCTGGTCTGCTTCGGCAGGAAAACTTTGGGTATAGGTTAGGTTTTCGCGGGAGAATATGACTAGTCTGTACCCCGAACGTTGGTGGAAGAGGGGTTATTCTAGAATAAGATTCTCTTGTCAAAGTTATGTGAGTGGCGGACGTCGTCACTCACCTTTGTTTATCTCGGTAGACATTGTCGAAGAAGTGTTTTGTTTGCACCGCGAATAGAACAATCTTTGGGTAACCTGTAAGAGGTAGGCCTCTCTCGGTAAAACAAATGTTTTGCCGGACTAAAGCAGAGGTAACCTTAAAACCATATTTTATACCTGGGGGCATGCAAACCTTTTGGAGTGCAAGCGAGGGGCGACTATTTATTTTTTAAATTTTTAGGACCTCTAACCCTTTAAACCCGTAGGATTAGTCGTCACCTAACTTGCATAAAGAAAGGATGTGGGGCAAAAATCTAAAAATTGCCATTTTCATATGAGACATTCTTATCATATGATTGGATTAATCGAGCAGTTTTAGCACATAGTTCAAGCTCGTTAAAAAATAAACATAAGACATGAGCAAATGTTTCCACTCGTGTTTAAGCTCGTTAAAAAATGAACCATTCCCTGGTAAATAACCACTGTGAATGAAACATTTCAGCCATTAAAGCCTTGGTCGTGTTTGCACCGTCACCTCCACTTTTTCATTGGCCGATCATTCACCTCCATTTGATTGTTTACCCATTCTGAGGAACAGTTGCGAAGAGTGATTTCACTAGCCATCCTTGTGACACTGCCGTGATTGGAAAATTCCAAACCTTACCTGGAATCAGCTGCTACCCATTTTATCACTTGTTCCTCAAAAGATGAGTCTTCTTTAAGCTCTTTTCAACTAACTCGTAAAATATGAAAATATTGCCGAGTTTTGGCCTTCCAGCTCGTTAAAGCGACCGGAAGCGCTATCCCTCCTCTAGATTTTAATCTTTTTGGACCTGAGGGATTATTGCACAAAAATATCGAGTGCTTGTTTTGTTCGGCTCGTTAAAACTATCGAAAACTCATCCCTTCTGTATTGTTTTATACTTTTTCAGACTTAAGGGATTAGATGACGAAAAAGGAATTTTGGAGTTACCTTTACGTACCTTTTCAGACTCTCTAAAAATGAAAAGGACCGAGTTATCTTTGTCGTTAAACTCGTTAAAAAGATTAATAGCGACAAACTTGTCTTTAGACGAGAACGAGTTTCACTATCACTAGGCTCGTTAAAACATAGTGATAGGTTTGCCCGAAGGGAAAATTATAGAACAAGCATATGTTATCCTCCTCAAGCTTGACAAAAATAAAGAGGTACTAGTCAGCAATCACTGGGGAAAAATTGGGAAGAAAACTCAAAGAATCTTTATTGGTAGCAAGTCGCTCTTGAACATGACACTTCCACTCCGTGCCTGAGTCGGGTTGGGTTGTTTCATTCATTGATCACATCACCATGGTCACGCCATACCATCCACATTTGGGGTAAATGCTACCAATCCATCACATAAGTGTCGCCGACATGTTCAAGAGAACTCATCCAGAGAAGTCACCTGTGTCCCATCCACTACCATACATTATACTTCATTCTTTCATGACCGCCATCCTGAACCATATATCATCAGATCATTTTCACCTCCATCAAAATCATTTGCTTTGTTCCGTGTCATTGATGTGGGATTCATTAAGGCCCTCCTTTGATGGATCGCTTCTTGTCGACACCAGCTCATTATCCAAGAAGTTGATCTAGGAACACCCCATTCAGTACTTTGAAGCTTGCATGCCTCAATGGCAAGTTTCTCACTTCCGGCGACAGGTATACGTCAATGACCTTCGACCGAAAGATTTTGCGTGGTGTTCGACGCCAAGTCCTTTATTCACACCACGTGAATTGTACTGCAGTACCTTGAGGGTCATCATCATTATCGGTGATTCCTCTCGCGCTTGTTAACAGTTTACATCATTGACTGGTAATCAAGCGATGTCTTTCCATGTTCGACTTCAAAACATTTCTCACATGGATCGACTTGTACTTCGAGTGAAGATCGGACGAGATTGAAGACCCCGGATGTAGTTTCATCCATCCAGGCTGCGATATATATTCAGGAAAATAAAGACATTGAAATGTACAACACTGCAGCACAGATAATCATCCTACCAAAAGGATGATGGCTCTACCAGAATCATCAGTCTACCATCAGACGATTGTCTGTCCTATGTACATGAAAATGAATTTATAAAGCTGAGCATGGGAATGCCCGCCTCAGCTAGATCATGAAAACAGTATGAAGATAATGTATTGTATTGTATCCTATTACAGGTCTCCTCCCAGCATTGAAAGAACTTCGGATCCTCCTAATAAATCATTTCACCCGATAAACGGCCTCACACTTTAGGGCGCAACTGTTATAGAAATTTTTGTGCCTTACAGCTCTAAGCATGAAATGTCCATAAACCAAGGGATCCTAAGTCCCTAAAAGTTTTGTTCCGGCCCCTAAAGGAACAAGGTCAACAAATTACAGCTTCTCCCAGAAGTTCTCCACCAGAAACTGCTCAGAATCAGTCAAATCAGGATCATTTCAGCTGCTCCACTAGCTAGCTGCGTTGCATAGCACCCAAGTACACTAGCTAGGTGCGTTGAAATGCACCTAAATGCACTACCAGGGTGTGTTGAGGGGGAAATGACAAATGGCAGTGTCATTCCGCGAGGTGGACAGACAATGGAAGCTTCCAGAATCTTCCCCAATGACACTTGCCTCACTGAGTTCAACCAAGGATGAGTAAGAGGCTCTCAGTCTCCAAGTGGAAGCAAGAACTGACAGAGAGAAGCCACTAGACAAATCATAAGCTGACTCATCCTCTTTGCATACATCTATATATGGATCCCTCATCCCAGAGATCCAGAGGCTGGAATTTTGTACATTGCAGAGAATTGTTGTTGGTTTTGAGATAGATATCAGAGTATTGGGTGATTTATGCTTTGTTGGAGGTGAAGAGGGGACTTCTATGCTGGGAGGTTGATGTTGGATCAGGAATCATTGGTTGTAACTCCTCCTGGATCTTCTTGTTATATCAATAAAACTATTTGAGTTTCTCCTACATGCTTTTGTATCATTGATGTTTGTTACATTTGTATGTTTAGCTTAAATCTGATCCTAAGCTATTTATGAATATAAATCCATGTCTTTGTGTAGTTTTCTTCTTCTGTGATCTTACAAGAACTTGGTGAAGCTGGGCAAGTAAGGGAGCAGGTAGCTGGAAGCTGTCAAAGAGAAGAGAGATTGGATCAAAGGACTAGCGCAAGACACAGGTTGGTTCATCCTAATCCTCTTCGTTTATAGTTCATAAAGAAGAATACGAAAGTAGTTTTCCCTGTTTTTTTCTAAGGTCACTATCACACCTTAGTGGGATAGGGTCGTTCTGAGTAGACACTTTTCCCGTTAACAGGCACTCTCATTGTCACATTCATACTTGAGAGGGCACATGTTATGTGCCTAAGGATGAGCTTAGGTCCCTTTAATCCGAGGGAGCCGAGACAGGGGTGATGGGTATGACTTGATCCTCGCACAGGAGGAGGACCTATCCGACACTTCTTCGAGGAAGAGTTCTTCGAGTGGCTTTGTGGCTAGATTATGATGATTGATGACTATGCCTATGTGGGCATGGAGTTGACTGGCGACGTTGACTTGATGCTGCTTCCTAGGACCAGCTGGGGTCCTCAAGGTAAGAATGATTTTTGAGAGTAATTAAAGTATTTTTAAGCTTTTGATTATTTATGTTATGTTTTTGTTGATTTTATGCGTGAACAAGTATTGACATGAAGCTTTTTGCTTGACAGAGATGTGGCACCATTACGAGTTGTAGGCGAACCTTGCCACATGAGGTGAGGAGGACAACCACCTGCTGGGGGGGTGATGCTGTCAGTCTTCACGGGTTTTTGAGGAACCTGGAGGGTTTGAGCATGGGTGTGCCCCCCCTTCCTATGAGGGAGATCCCCGCTCATATGCAGCGGCACACAATCGGTGTGCCTGAGCAGTTTCTCATTCCTCTTCGGAGGATAGCTAGAGTAGTTTTATCATTTCAGGAGCAGTAGGATCTATTAGCAGGCGCTTTGGCATAGCCAGCGGGTGTTTATAGCAAGGCTTAGTAGCCATTTTGTACTTAAAACACCCAAGTTTTGGAATATTTTGATGTAAAAATTGGATTACGAATGTGATAATGATTTGTCAATTGCATAACAATAAGATGAGAGTCTAACCTGACCACTAGATTGGAGATGTCCCTTGATGACGTTTTAGTGAGAAGTGAAATTACAGACATGTACTCAGCAATATTGTTGGTGGCAGTACCAAGAAAGAGTCCCGTGGAATGAAACAGTTCCAGCTTAGGTGTGTAAATGACCCAAGTAGCTGATGCAATCAATTGTCTGTGATGACTGGCACCATCCGCATATCCTACGTATGCTAAGGGTAATGAAGCCATCTGCATTACGAGAAAGATGCATGAGACAAATACTTCAATAAATACCAAAACAATCTAATCACATCAAAAGAGAAGAAAAACTTATAAATATAGAAAATTATAAAGCACATGCCTAGTGCAGTACTAGGTGTTGTAGCTTCCATTGTTATTTAAGTCTTATTTTCAATTTTATCACAAAATGAAAGAAAAATAATAAAACAATGAAAAATCAAACCATTGTCTAAAGGTCATGCAGGTTCAAGAGGCGTGATCAAGTGATAGCTTGATGAGTACAATGAGGTGTGTTGCAGGGAAGCAATGAACACGAAGATTAATTAAAGATCAACCCTCGCAGTTGACCGTGATGTTAGCATGGTTGACCACAATGTGTGGCCTAAAATTACTGCAAGGGTTCAACCTCAATGAAGTTCCTGTGCATTCTTTACCCCCACAAAGTTTAAAAGAAATAACTTAAATAACTTATTTTATTTGATTGATGGATTTTGAATGTGAGAAACCCGCAAGAAGATCTGGGCCATCCAATCAACAAGCCACAAATCCAATGACAATTGGGTGGGTAACTAGAATGAAGTTTATTTTAGAATTTGGACGCGATGGCGTATGAAATACAGTTTAATTCACTGAAGTCTGGGGCAACTTCATCCGTCCATCGAAAGAGACGGGATCCAATGGATATCAGGTGGAGAAGTAATATGGTTTTATCCTTAAAATCGAACCTGATAGATCATTAACTGGCAGTTTTTATTTCCTATCGGGTTCGTATGGGAGTCAAAGGAACATTGAAAAAGTGGACTCAATAAGGTTTAGTTCAAACATGTTTAAATTCTCTTGATTTCCAAAGGATCAGACCGTCCCTTGAAGGGGTGATCGGACGATGATCACATATAGCTCAGACGGACCCAAAAGGTTTATGAACCAGACTATTAATTCTTTTGAGTTCTGTAGTAACCGAAGGTTTGTCATATTCCATGTAAATTAGTCAATTTCGTTGTTTTAGCAAAATAACAAAAGTTAGAGGTGGATGATTAAAACTCCAAAGAAAGGTGATTGGTCGGGTTTCTTAGTGTTTCCACCAATCAAAACACTCCTGATACAAACCTGGGCCCAAGTCCACGCATGGGGTTCTTTCATATACAGTTTGTTGTGTTAAAATAGTTTAACCATTATCAAATCATCTATAGATAAACTTCATCAGCAGCGAAGCAACAGAACTAAAAAGCTGACAATCATCATCATTTTTCTAAATTCTGTTACTTCTTGCTACTTTATTTACGAGGTGTCTTTTATCCTCTATGTAATATTTTGTAATAACTTTCACTTTAGAGAGTTAGGAGAATAGTTAAGTAGTTTGATAGTTTTGGTGACTACCAACTGTCTCATAATGTATAAAAAGAGGAAAATTTAGGGAGAAGGGGTTCGAACTTGGGAGGACCTAAAGACTAGGCCACTGTATTCTTGATACAATTGTTGATTAATGAAAGAATCAGAAGTTTTCCACACATTGTTGGGTATGATTTTGTGACTTCTCTGTTATTTGTCATAATATGTTTTCTTCCTTTAATTATGGTAATGAAGTTGCAAGTCTTTATTTTCTTATGTAAATGAATTTAAAATCCCTTAAAAGAGCGCTTCTATACTTGAAGTTCTCACCTTTGAAATTCTTCTAAGTTACAGATAATAGTTTATGTGTAAGACATCATATTATCTTTAACTTCTCCAAGTGTCACAGATAGTAGATTCTGTGTAAAACAGCATATTGTCTCTGACTTCTTCAAGATTTCTCCATTCATCATTTATATTCAGCAATCAAATGGAATTTTGATATTTTCATGTCACCCAAGTATTAAGGGTTAAAAACCAAGTCTCCAAGGTCCTTCATTTGAGAACACATCATACAATTAAGTGACAAACAAGTGATAATAATTATAATAATCAATGTCTTAAGCACAACTTCTACACAGCCAGGAAATTGGTTTCTTAAGATACAACACTAGGCATAATACTTTTTCAGATAGAGCCCATTTTGGGGCTCAGCGAGTGCGACTCCTTCCCAGTCCTGAAGTTCATATGCCCCTTTCGAGAGGGAATTTTTGATGACATATGGACCGAGCCATAAGAGTTGAAGCATTCCTGCCCCCAAGAGGTCATGATTTTATCATAGAGTAAAACAAGATCTCCCTCTTGGTAAGAATGAGGCTTGACTTTTTTTTCGTAATGGGCTTTCACCCGGTGCTTGTGGGCCACAAGTGCCAATTCGACATCTCGATGGGTTTCATCCAGTTGATTTAGGTATAGAAGGCACTCTTCTTCGGCAGTAGTGCTGGGAAAGAGTTCAATGGAAATTTGTAAGGAAGGAATTTGACACTCAATTGGTAAAACTGCTTCCACGCCGTAAGCCAATTGAAAAGGTGTGAAGCCTATAGCAGTCTTAACTAAAGTTCAGTATGCCCATAGTGTAGGATATAACATTTGATGCCAGTGGGTTTTATGATTCCCTACTAACCTACGGATCATGGTTTTTAAGATGCCATTGACGGCCTCTACTTAACCATTAGCTTAAGGGTAGTAGGAGGATGATTGATCTTGGTGGAAACCTAGCAACAATGTTAAGTCAAACATCATGTGATTTTGAAAATGAGACTCATGGTCTGTAACGATCATGCTGGGTACAGCGAAGTGACAGATGACCTGATTAAACAAGAATAGCACTGCGATTTCTCCATCGGCCTAGAAAGTGGGAAGGGCTTTGGTCCATTTCGTGAAATAGTCAACAACTATAACAATATAGTTGTGTCCAACAAAGGAAATGGGGTTGCAAGTTATGAAGTATATCCCCCATTTGGCAAAGGGGCCAACAGAGATAACCGGGTGCATTACGGCTGGAGGAGTGCACATTTTCTTTGTGAACACTTAGCAAGGATGGCATTGCCAGATAGCCTTGATACAATCTTTGAACAAGGTCGACCAGTAGTATCCTACGTGAAAAATTTTCTATGTAGTAGATATGCCAAAAGGATGACCACCACATGCCCAGCATGGTAGTCATTTAAAAGGTGTTTCGCCTCTTCATGATTGAGGCAACGTCGAAGGACTGTATCCGCACCATGGCGATATAATGTATCGTTAAAAACTAAATAGTACCACACTTGGTTGTGACAGTCATCGGACGATAGCTCGGGATGGAACCGTTGCACTTGGAGGTAGAAAAGAATGTCACCATACCAGGGTTCAATTGTGTTGATAAGATAGATAGCTTCATCTGGAAGAAGATCATGGGCTATCTCATTAAGATCGACAATGGGAAGATCTGACAAAAGTTTGGCAAAGACTAAGGAATTTTTCGCTTTGGTAGCAGTGAAAACCAAATCAAATTGTTGGAGGATCACGATCCATTTTGAATATTTCCCTCCAATTACTTGACAAGACAAAATGTGTCTCATGGGATTCTCCAAGGTGATGACAATAGTCTATCGCATCAGTATGTAATGTCAGAAGCAGTTAACAACAAAGACAGCTGACAATGACAGCTTTTCCACATGTGAATATTTGAGTTCGGACCCAGCTAGGCGTTTCGACAGATAATATATCACATATTCACTCCGGTAATCATGAGTTTCAACCAAGACCATTCCTAGAGAGGATGGCAGGGCTGCTAGGTATAGAAGAAAGTTGCGTCCATAATTGGGAGCGCTAAGGAGTGGGGCTGATATAAGTGCCTTTTTCAAGGCATCAAATGATCATTGAGCTTGATCATCCCATAGATACAACACTCCCTTCTTAAGTAGGCGCATAAAGCCTTTCGTCAACTCAGCATAGTTTACGATGAACCGTCGTAAAAAGTTTGCTTTCCCTTGCAAACATTGGAGCTGCAGAATGGATTGTGGTTCGGGAAATTGAGTAATTTCCTTTACCTTATTGGGATCAACCCTAATCTCATACTTGGAGACAATGAATCCAAGTAAGCGTCCAGACTTGACAAAGAAAATGCATTTATGTAGATTTAGACGTATGTTATAAAACCGACACCTAAGAAAGATAGCTCTTAAATGATCTAGGTGTTGTGTTCACTGCTTGGAATGGGATAGAAGGTCATCCAAGTAAGCTTGAACGATATGCCTGATATCGTGAAATGCATAGTCCATGGCCCTTTGAAATGTTGCTCCAACATTCTTTAAACCAAATGGGAGTTTTCAATAGGCAAAGATTCCCCATGGGCAAACGAAGGCGGTTTTGTGCTGGTCTTTGGGTTTTATAGCAATCAAGTTGTAACTTGAGAATCCATCCATGAACAAAAATGATTCACAACCTGCACAGTCGTCGATGATTTGGTTGATGAACGATGTTTGATAATTATCCTTTGGAAATGTTTTGTTCAAGTCTCGATAGTCGACACACACGTGGATGGTTCCTTGTTTCTTATCGACAGGAACCAGATTGGAAACAGATTCTGTTAACGGAACAGGATCGATGAAACCAGCACGTAATAACTTTTCCACCTCAATTTTAATGGGTGCCATTTTGCGGTGGTGGACTGGTTGAAGCCTTTGGAGGACAAGTTTAGCATTGTCATATATCTTGATCTCATGCTCGACAATAGACAGATCTATGTTAGGCATTTCCTCATAAGACCAAGTCAATACGTCACATAATTCCTTAAAAAGGCAGGTGAAGCTTGTAATTTCCTCAGGATTGCAATCTGCTCCAATCCAGATGTTCTCTATGATGCCTGTCATGACAGAAATATTGATGAGCAATGTCTTTGAAATATTGCCCATGTTTCCTTCCGAGTCCAAAGTTTGGATAGTCGTATATGCTGAGGAAATGATTTCAGGTGCATCAGGTGACAGGATTTGAAGAGGCATCATGTCCGAATCAGATATTAAAACACGATGGTGTGAATCCTCCAAAGGTCATTCTTCTAAACTCATGATCTCTCTAATGGCTTCGTTCGTAGGTAGGACTTGATTGAGGGGATTGAAAGGAGGAGTAGTTATGGGAGGGACAATGGTACCATTGGTCATGAAAAAAGTGACTAAAGATTCAGATGCAGATTGAATGGCCTGGTAGGCTAATTCAGCTGGTGACAGCACCGTTTGTTCTCCATAAGTGTCAATGACTGAAGGGGCCAGTAGGATCTAAGGATCATTCGGTTTGTGAGGAATGGATGAAACCATATTGACCATCTATGGAACTGTTGGTGGCAGAAGAAGGAAACAACTCATCAGGGAAGAGCCCCTCAATAGACCGGTACCGATACTAAGGTAAGAGTAAGGTACACCACCCACTAAGGGTACAGAGCTGCTTGGTAATGGGGAATAATCACCAGTGAAAAAGGACAACTGGTCCACTGTGAGTACCTTTCCATCCAATGGAAACAGGATGATGCAAAATACAATAGGCACAATGGCAGCCATGGCATAAGTCCAACTGCGACCCAACAAGAGATTATAGTCAAGCTTTCTATCTATGAATTCGATGTCCACCGTTACTATTTTCCCATACAAGGTGATGGGGTAGATAGCTAGGTAACCTTTTCGGATGAAAATGTGGCCGTCGAAAGCTTTAAGGGAATTTGACGGTGGGGATAGTGTTGGAAAAACCAAAGTGAGCCAACATGAAGCAAACATTACATAGGTAGAAGCACCTTCATCAATGACAGTTCTATGTATACCTTTACCTTTCAAAAATATTTGCACATGAAATGCAAGCTGGTGAGAAAGGGAGGTTTACACTTTTCCATGTTGAAAATTGCAAGCATGGAATCCTGTGGGTCATTACCACCAATGGCCAAAAGTAGAGCTTTCCTTTGTGTTGGACATGTTTGTAATACTTCGAGTGCCGATATAGCTGACGGTGCTTGCGCCAAGTCTTCTATAATGTTGTATTTTGGGCGGCACGTGCAAATGTATTGTGCGTTGTGCGTCGAAGTGCCCATTTAGGGGGGAAAATCACAAGGTCAGCAACCGGCCTTACGATATGAAGATCGTTAGGCGGTGGTGGGCTTTAACTTGAGGAAGGTTCCTCTGCATGAGCGACAGGAGCTCCATAAGATTTGGCTCTGGTTTGTATATCTACCATTTCAAAGGTGTAAACAGTAGAGGATACTTCACCAGCTGAAGGATGTTGCGAACCACCAGTACCCCCTTGTAGGGGTTGGGGTTGGTTTGCAATAAGGTGTTTTTGTTGCTGAGTGGGGAAAGGATTATTCAAAATAGCAGGGGTCCTACCAGTATCCTTTTTAGAAATGAAATCTATGCACCCTTGAAGATGCGGGTAGTGATAGGTCATGTGGTATTTGGCATAGATTTTGCAAGGGAATCTGGCAGGTTTATCCTTTCCATCATCAAGGAGCGCAACATCCTTCTGCTTTGGGTTTTGCTACTTTTTTGACTACTCTTTAGAAGGAGTGGTCTTTTTCTTATTCTTCTTGTTCTTACCACCGGATTTTTGCATAGACTGCACAGAGTTGATCACGATGATAGGAAGAGTAGTTGATTTGGTAGAGTGGTCCACTAACATCTACACAATGTGACCACTGAGTTGTTTTACATCAACCCCGGAGGTTGTGATGATAATCCCATCGGTGTGCGCTCTAGGTTGCTAAGTAACGGGAACATTAGAATTGCGAGCGGAATTTTGGATTACGTTGTATAGAGTGCCAAACTACGAATATATCAGATCTAAGTGCTGCACATGATGAATGGATTGGTATTTTGTGGCCACACCACCTAAGGCAACATCCTTAGCGATTTGGGGGAGTAGATACTTACAGAACCAATCTGCTAAGAGATAGTCTAGAAAGGGAGTTTTGAATAAGCTCCGCTTACATCTCCATTCATGTATATGATCAGAGATGTGGGTGGTGATATCCTGACATAATGGAGTGAGAAGTTCCGTCCCAGTATCGTAGTGGATGGGTAGCTAGAAGTGCTTTAAGAATTCCATTGCTAAAGTGCCAAAGGTATTACTGATGCACATGGTAACTCTATGTACCACTTGGCTACATTGTTAGTAAGGGTTCGGGAAAAAATACGTAACCGGATACTATCATCCACGATGGAGTTAGAAACACACCCTAGATGATAGGTGGTGATGTGTGTACCCAGGTCCTCCCCTTGTTTCCCTTCGAACTTAGGGATGTTTGTCGGTATTTTATGCAGGATTTTAAGCCAAAGTAAGATATGATAGATGGGGTCATTTGTAAGTTTGTGCAAGTCAAGGATAACGTGTTGTCAAGAAAGGTAAAGTGTTTGATGCCCCCAAATCTGACCAAGGTGATGACATATGACTTGAGGATCCTTGTGGTCTTCCCAATGTGTTCTTCCAAATATTATACACAGGTTGCATGGTACAGCAGGTGCCTTGGGGTATGGTATTGTAATGTGGATTTCCATAGGGATTTTTAGGCTGGGGATAGAATTTCCCCCAGGATAAGCAGTGCCCCCTTGACTCATTTGAGGTTGTGAGTAGGGTTCCCCTATCGATTGGTTGGGACCCCTTTGAGGATTCCCGCTCAGCATAGAACTAACCATAAGATCTTGACTAGCATAAGTAGTGTTCATGTCAATCAGTGACTAACCATGCATGCCTGAAAATGGAGGGGGAACTATTACGTTCCCGACCACTATATGCATATTGGGAGTGCCCCCAGATACTTGAATTTGGGGGTTAGAACTATACAATGGATGCCAACCATAATGTTGGTTGAAGGGACCCGGCTAACTGTGCTATATTGAGCGTTATAAGGAGCGCTATATGTAGCACTTGTTGAAGGTACATGGTTTGACACTAAAGGGGCGGAACCCAGAATAAACTAGGTTCCACTCATGGAGGGTATCATGACAGGGGTTGAACCTGGGAGAAATGGGATAGCAAGGTTCACCATCAAATGTGTGGTATTGACTGTCAACTGGGGAAGTGCTGGGGGACCAAAAGTGTCCAAAAAGTCCCACGATCCATTAGTCGTCGATGGGATGGGTGGAAGTGTTCCAACTGAAGACAAAGGAGGTACAAATGCACAACGGGTTCATGATTGGAGGATTGTATGGAGGAAGAAATCCTTCAGCAAAGAAATCCTTCGGTAAACTTGAATCGTTGGATGTCCAAATTGATTCTGTGTGAGATCTCAGAGACTGATTTCCCAAAGACGGGGAATCTGGTTCACTGGAGCTTGGCAGATCCTCCACGGTGAATGGGGGAAGTCCTAACAAATGTCTATATTAATGCCGAGGGCGAGATATAGCCACGGTGGCCGATAATTGTTATCAGTAAATTTTTTAGTGATGTTTATTAAAGTCTCAATGATAACACCGTGGCACCTAAAAAATAAAAAATACACTAAGTGAAACAATCAACAAGCAAATGGAAATGACCCTATCTGATAAGCACTAATCACTGGAGATGAAACCCAGTATCACAATGAATAACAAAGAGAGTTGGCCAAATGTATAGTTACAGTTACTCTAGAGCTTTGCCCTAACCTCAGATTCAGGGGCCAAGTACTCTCGTGAAGAAAAGCGCCCTCCCAAAAATTGAAGACAGAGTAGGTATGTCTGTGTTAGGTACTAGAGCAGCCCGCCCCAGTCACCTTGTGTTAGTCTCTAAAAGTATGGCCACTAAGGATACCTCAGATCACATACACTACCGGGGGGGACATAGTCATAGACAGTATGCTGTGTGGGCAGGATCCCTGAGTCCCTGACTCAGCTTCGATATCCCCAAAGGGATCCCCGATACACAGAATACCCAAAGGAGATGTAAGAAAAGGTGGGCTACCTTCACTTACAGTCTGATCTTGTCTCGTATTTAGTTCCACTTTTACTTGAGTGGTCCCGATAGTATGAGTGCAAGAGGAATTCTCTCTTTAATGCCACTAGTTTTGGTGTATGTTCTTGGGCATTTTACTCACCTCACACTGCCTAACCCAAGATCCTGTCCTAAACTAATGTGTGTTTACTCTAGAAAGAGTTGTTGATTGGTTTTATTAGGTAGATTTTAAGTCTACCGTGTTGGAGTCTTCAGTAGGGGTGTTGATGTATGAGATTTTATGGGACTCTGACTCAAATCATGTAAAAACAATGCTTGTAAATTTTCAATTTTGATGAAGAAGCTGCTTCTACAAAGGGAGAGTCATTTCCTACATCAATATTCATTCCATGCATTCTATTTAGTACAAAACTAGCATAATCGACAAAACTTTTCAATGCTCACTAAGAACTACTGAAACCAAATAATGCAAAACTTAACCAGCTAAGTAGAAAACAATAAAAAACTTTGATTTTTTTTCTTTTATGAAAATAAACACTTTAAGAAGGAAAGCTATTTTCTTAAAAAAAAATTCGTTCAGGACACAGATCAGTAGAAAAAACATAGCTACAGATCCCTTATCAGTCCAGAAGCAAGTTTCCCAACCCTTTGAGGTCATGAACATTGTTGTTTATCAAAAAATGGGTGACTAATGCTCTGTACTAGAGGCCACGGAGAGTTACTGGTCCCACTAACGATCAGGTTGTGAAGCCACAAAGATTTATAAAGCTCTGTTTGCACTGGTAACCTGCATTAGTGAGGAAAAATACTTCAAAAAAGGGTTGTGGGGATTAGATCTAGGGCTGAGGAATGAAAGAAGAGTGCTCCAAGGTCCTGAGTGGTCAAAAAAGGAATGAAGAAGTACACGAAGGTATGGAAGGAGGAGAAATCTAGGAACTTTCTGGGAAAACCAAGAACTAAAGTGTAGTCCCCAGCAAAGTTACCAGTTCTGCTATAGGGATTAATGCACTGAGTATGGAAGATGAAGGAACCCTCAAGGGTCTTCCTGAGACCCTTGGAAAACTGTAATATTATCTGCAGTTCTCACAAAGATACATGCATGTCCATATTCAATAACTAACTATCAAAGCAAGACTGATTCATTACCTCGAACGTTCATGTAGAGTTGCTAGAGAGTGTAATGCATCTAGGCGGAAGTCCCTTGAGCTGGATCCAGTTCAAGTCCTACACATAGAAAAGATAAGCGTAATAATAGCATAAAACCTTGATAATTAATGCATGAATATACAAAAGACATCTAGTTACACATAACTAAGCCACTCATGCTAAAAGACAATGAATAAACATATAAATGAATTATAGTACCAACATCAAAGAGTGGACAATACAACTGTAGTTCTATATTAATGTCAAAAGAGTGATTAGAACCATCGGTTACATCAGCCTTCCCTTACCCCTCCAACTCCTCTCTCTCTCCCTTCTTACCAACTTCTTATGCTTAAGTCTGAGACTCTGCTCAACAATCAAGTAAGCTATCCTTTCAAATTATCTAACCTCTTTCACAATAGCCCTAGCTCTACTTATGTAGCATGTGAGGTTAGGTTGTGAAGTTTCTCCATGAGTTTCCTTAGGTAAAAGCAACAATGTTTCCATTCTTTTGAGCTCTTTCCCATTTGTATACTCCATTAGGATTAGAAATCCCCCAAATAGGTTGAAATTTGATGTTTCCTTGCTCTTCTGAGTTGATTTAGGACAAAATATAGGGATTTTTCCTAGTCAATCTGCTCCTTTGGCCCTTAGATCCTCATTAGGGTTTACTAACGTTGTCCCCGAGGTAAAAAGTAGAGTTACTTAGGTCACTAACTCTCCCTTAAGCTTGCTAAGAAGATTTATAAAGAAGGCTGTTAGTGTATAGGCAACGTTATCTTGGAAACAAGGCTTGTGAACTTGGTCATTGCTTCAGTCATCATGTATTCCCTAATGGAGTTGCCAATTCTACTATAGGGATTAATGCATGGTGTATGGAAGATGAAGGAACCCTCAAGCGTCTTCCCAGGACCCCTAGCAGATTGTAATATTATCTACAGCTGTCAGAAAGATACATGCATGTCCATATTCAATAACTAACCATCAAAGCAAGAATAATTCATTACCTCGAGCCTTTGTGTAGAGTTATTGGAGAGCGTAATGCATCTAGGTGGAAGTCCCCTAAGCTAGCTCTAGATCAAGTCCTGCACATAGAAATGACAAGTGTAATCACAACATAAAACCTTGATAATCAATGAATGAATATACAAAAGACATCTAGTTACACATAACTAAGCCACTCATGCTAAAAGACATTGAATAAACATATAAATGAATTATAGTACCAACATCACGAAGTGGAAAATACAATTGCAGTTCTATATTAATGTAGAAAGAGTGATTACAACCATCGGTTGCATCAGCCATCCCTTGCCCCTCCAACTCCTCTCTCTCTCTCTCCCTTCTTACCAACTTCTTATGCTTAAGTCTAAGACTCTTCTCGACAATCAAGTAAGCTATCCTTTCAAATGATCTGACCTCTTTCACAGTATCCCTAACTCTGCTTATCTAGCATGTGAGGTTAGGGTTGCCAAGTTTCTCCATGAGTTTCCTTAGGTAAAAGCAATGATGTTGCCATTATTTTGAGCTCTTTCCCATTTTCATACTCCATTAGGATTAGAAATCCCCCAAATAGGTCGAACTTTAATGTTTCCTTGCTTTTCTGAGTTGATTTAGGAGAGAATATAGGGATATTTCTTAGTCAATCCACTCCTTTGACCCTTAGATCCTCATTAGGGTTTACTAACATTGTCCCCGAGGTAACAAGTAGAGTTACTTAGGTCACTAACGCTCCCTTAGGCTTGCTGAGAAGCTTTATAAAGTAGGTTGTTAGTGTATAGGAAGCATTAGCTTTAAAAAAAGGCCCGTGAACTTGGTCATTGCTTCAGTCATCATGTCTTTCCCCTCTGAGCTGATGAGGAGGTCATTTTACTGTATAACACATGATCATACACTAGACACAAACAGAACCATAATCAAGCACAACAAGTCACCAAAGGACCAAAAGCACAAGACTAAAAATAGACACATGACTCAATCCCCATGGTTCTCAGTGCTTCCAAGGGAAAGCTCAACCTAAGACTTCTTTGAGATTTCATGGCAGCCTCTTTTCAATGCAATCCATTACATCATACTATCATCAACACATAACTGTCAATGCATAAATAAACATAAAAATACACCATTTACCTTATCTTGTTGTGCCAAGCACACTAGCTTGTAACCGAACACAAATGTGCCATGTCTAAAGGGACTCCAATTCCCTGGAGAGATGTAGCTATAACTAGACACCAACTGTTATACCTGTCAAATACATTTCCATGAATATAACACATACAGAGATAATGTGAGACGAAATCAACGTTAAGAAGACTTCCAGTGTGCTAAGCACTCATTTGTTTGGAGTTAGGGTTTCTAAACATAGCCAAAGGAATTCTTGCCCAATTCCTTTCTTCTACCATTTACCTTGTGACAATTGAGTCTTATTATGTGCTATCACATCATCCAATTATTGGTTATATAAAAAAATCAATTATTACCTTGTCACGCTAATACCAAGCATGTTACCCTACAATTGCTCACACATGTCAACCACATGTTCCAAATATCAAGATAATCATATCTATCAATTTGAAATCAGCCTTTACCAAGACTAACAATCATGTCATAATCCAAAGTCAACTCATAGTCATTAGACATAATGCTACAACTATCACCTACATACACTCAAGTACATATCAGTTGTCTCAACACATATGTATTAGTACAACCATCTTAAAACAAGATCGTTTCGGTAAGAAATCTTATAGACACATACTCCTATCATTCAAGTAATCAAACATTTAGACAACAAATTATAACACTCTCTCCTCCCAGGTCTACCCAAGCACCCGACCATCCAGGGTAAACATGAAACGAGAGAGGTCACTATAAGGGATTCAACCTCCTTGGTGACCTTAAGGAAATGGAATCGATGGAACATATCAAACAAGCCCATCCACATTAGCAACAATACCATCAGGAGACATATCAACCACTCAAAAATATTCTCCCTGAGTCCCACTAATGTTTTAAGCTTTTTAACCATTGGTTGCTCTGATTATATAGGCATGAAAATGTCCAAAATCCAAAGTTTCTCTCACAGGCCTATGTACCAGCATCCCTGGACTCTTTTCAGCAGACCCATGCCAGCATTCCTGAGATTTGAGTCACTTTTCTAGCCTTGAATCTCGGCCTCTACCTAGAACTTGTTACAACCTTTAGAATCCATCAAAGACATTATGAGAATATAAACAAATAAAAAATCAACCTCAAGACTAGGTGTGAGCATCTCGAACTAGGACTAACATTCTATCAAACACTTGGCATCAATGTAACCTATAGGTCTAGGATACAAGACAGAGCATGAATGACTGAGAGAACTTATTAAACATAACCAAAAGGATCACCATCTTCTCCGTTGAACTATTATAACATCAATTAGGTATTACATCCATCCATTTAACAATTACAAGTAAATACATGAAATAACCATGAGTCATATAACCATTCTTATAACCAGCATAAACAGTATAAATATCAGAGATATCAAAACAATTAAATCCACATATAAACAGGTGCAAAAGTAAGAGAACTTAGCTTTTATTAATCATAGGCTAATTCGACAAGGTTCACGACTCCCATGTACCACCCGACCATAGACATGGCTGAACCAAATCTCTCTTTCAAAAAGTCACCCTTGTGCCATTTTCTAAGCATGAATGTGAGATGTGATAGAAAAACTAGTCCAAGAATAATCAATAGAATCCAGAGGTTAAACCACCTCGACCCTCATCAAATCGTGATCACACCAAAACCAGTGCTCCGATCACAACTGAACCGAACTAAGAATTCCATTTGGAATCCATCACTATCCTTGAGGAATTTTCCGTCTTCTTGTCTCTCAAGCTTTATTGCAATCAAATCCTAGATCATTAGGCCCTAAACCGATATGAGTCTCTCAAGCTTTACCATAATCCAAACCCAGATCATTAGGCCCTAAATCAAGACTTCTCCCTTAGGATTTACCATGTATCCCGCAAAAAATGGTCAAGGGATTCCTAGGCCTTTGGGAATGAAGCTTGAGACCACCTCCACCCTAGATTCTGAAATCCATTCGGAAAACCAAAGCTCAAAACCAACATAGCCATCCCAACATGCCATGGCATCCGGAAAAAGGCAAGGCTAGGTTGAAAACCACTATCATAACCTAGTAAAACCATGCCACTAACAACAACAGAACCATACACCAACATGCAAATCCATGCATGTCCAAACTAGTTAGGAAATCATATATGTAAAAGGTTACCTGCAAGTATTCCCACTGAAGCTGCTTGATCCTATGTTTCTTCCTTGATCCTTTCTTTCCTTTCCTTTCCTTTCCTTTCTTTTCCTTCCTTGATCCAAAGCTTGAGTGCTCCAAGAAACTCTAAGTGACCAAGAGTGAGAGAGGGAATAATGAGAGAGCTCCAAACATGAACTGACCAAAGGTTACCAACTAATCCTTAGAAAAGTTTTTATTAATGAGGCCTCCATTTTCTTCACTTTCCATTATTTTCCTTCAATTTCATCCTCAAATGCCACCTGTGACCTTTCACCTTACTTTTCTCCTAATTTCCTTTATTTTCATAAATAAATGTGCTAAAAATGCCTTTTTGCCTTTAAATGCCTTTTCCTTAGCCTTTGCCAATTTTCCTTAGCCAAAACACATCTAGTGATTCCCACTAAGATATCTTTCCCTAGCATTCACCTTGGAATATGTTTCCTTAATCGTGGTCTTATTTTCCCTTTACTAACTTTTCTTACATGAACTTTTCACCAGGGCTATTACAGAACCCTCCCCATTGGAGAACACTGTCCTTGGTGTTAAACTACACCAAGACCTCAGCAAAACCAATGAAAAACAAGTATACTTCCCATGGAGCTTTATAAATTAACTCGTTGCAGTATTTACAATTAAAGACCTACTCAAAAGTAAAACATCATGACAACATGACAAGATAAAAACCATAGTAACATGACACCCATACCAATTATTGGAGATTTATAACTTATATCATGGTGGTATTTACATCCATATAGATATACATATACCAAAACAACAAAAAAACATATGCCAAACATATATTAACATCAAACCAAAACTTATTTGCCTCAGCCGAAAAACAATTTGCCTCAACCGAAAAGCAATGAAGGATACAGGGCCCACATCTGATCGCCATCTCCCATGTAGTTTCTTCTAGCCAAAAGTGCTTCCATTGCACTTTAACTTGCTCTATGGCTTTTTTTCCTGAGCATGAGATGTTTATGCTACAATATGCACTGAGGCTCTAATTGGAACTCTCCTTCTTGCTCCACCTGCAATACATACCAATCGATAATATGATCAACATCCTTTACATACTTCTTAAGCAATGAAATATGGAAAAAAATCATGGAATTTCATTGTTGGAGTCAGTGCTAGTTGATATACCACTCATCCAATCCTCTCAAGGATGTCAAAAGGCCCACAATACTATGGTTCCAACTTGGCACATGAACCAATCCTCAAAGAGATCTTCTTGGGATTGATGCACAAATACACATGCTCCCCAACCTCAAACTCCTTGGATACCCTATGTCAATTTTCATAACTCTTCTGTCTATCCTATGTTTCCTATAGATTCTTCTTTATAACATGAATTTCCTACTCCATGTCCGCCAACATATCTGGTCCAATAAGTACCTTGTTCACTGGATCACTCCAACTGATGAGAGTGTTGCAACTTGGTCCACATAATGCCTCAAAAGGGACTTATCCTCAATTATTATTGATAAACATTGTTTTATACGAACTCAACTAATGGAATATACTCCTCCCATATCCACTGCTGGTGCATCATGTACATCCTCAACATATCCTCCAATATCTTGTTGACCCTCTCCGAATGATAAGGTGTACCCAAGGCCAAATGTTTAATCAAACCTGCAAATAGCTCCTTCAAAAAATTGGAAGTGAACTTTTCATCCTTGTCCGACACAATCTTATTTGGAACACCATGTAATCTCACTATCTCTCTAATGAACACCTATGCTACCTCACTAGCCGAATATGTAGTCTTTACTAGAATGAAGTGAGCTACCTTGCTCAACTTGTCAACCACAACCATAATATATTCATGTTGCCTCACTGTCCTCGGAAGACCTATAATGAAATCCATGGAAATGACCTCCCATTTCCATTCTGGAATTGTTATAGGTTGTAGTAAACCGCCTAGATGCTTACATTCATCCTTTATCTATTGACAATCTAAGCATCTAGCCACAAACTTTGACAGTGCATTCTTCAAATTTGACCAATAGTAGAACTTATTCACCACCATCAATGTCTTTTGATTCCCTGAATGAACTAAGTATGGCTTGGCATCAAACTCACTCAAGATAAGATTCTTTAGATCACTACAATTCGACACATAGATCATGTCCCTAAACCTCAACAAACCATCTACCGTGAGATGATAATCTACATCCTGATCACTTGTACCTATACCTAAAACCTCTACATGTACTTGTACATGTATCTGAACCTGTGCATTTACATGTACATGTATTGGTACTTGTACTCTATTCAACCTGTGCATGATCTCCATGTATTTTTCACCCTATTGTCTTGCTTGCAAGACTCTATCTTGTAACTCTGTCCCATAAGATCTCATAATCACTATATGATTTACCTGTACCTTCCTACTAAGAGCATCTGCAACACATTTCTCCTTCCCTTTGATGTATTTGATCTTGAAGTCGAATCACTAAGGGTAGACAACCATCTAGCTTGCGTAGTATTTAGATTCATCTGGTCAAACAAATACCTCAACCCACTTTGATTCCTCATCAATGTAAACCTCCTGACCAGAAGATAGTGCATCCACATCATCAATGCATGTATGATCATTGCTAGCTCAATATCATGTCTTGGATAATTCTACTCGTTCTCATTCAGTTTCTGTGACTCATAACATACCACCTGTCCATCCAACATAAGGACTCCACCAAGTACTCTCTTGAAAGCATCTATACATACTACAAACTCTTTGTTTGGATCTACAATCTTTAGCACTGATGCATGTATCAACAACTACTTGAGTTGTTGAAAACTAGCCTCATACTCATCTGTCCATTTGAACTTCTTACCTTTCCTTTGCAATGGTATAATATGATATGCAATGCATGAGAAGTTCTTGATGAAACTCCTATTGTAAACTGCCAATCCCATAAATGATCTCACCTCATCCACATTATTAGGAGCTTCCCACTCCATGATATCCCTTATATTTTCTAGATCTATTTCTATGTCGTCCTTGGAGACAACATGCCCCAAGTAATGTACCCCATTCTGAAAGAAGCTTCACTTGCTAATTTTAGCATACAAATGATGCTCTCTTAGCAATCTCAACAGTGCTACTAAATGATCAGCGTGTTCTTCCTTATTCTTAAAATATACCAATATGCCATCAATGAATATAATAACGAACTTGTCGAGATAAGGACACAACACTATTCATCAAACACATGAATGTAGTTGAAGCATTAGTCAAACCCAATGGAACAACAACAAACTCATAATTCCCATATCTGGTCCTCAACATGGTCTTCAATATATCCTCTCACTTGATGCGTACCTGATGGTATCCCAATCTCAAGTTGATCTTACAGAACACTACTACTCCCTTCAACTATTAAAACAAATAATCAATCCTCAGTAATGGGTACATGTTCTTGATCGTTACTTTGTTTAGATGCCCGTAATCATTGCACAATCTGAGAGTACCATCTTTCTTCCTTATGAACAACACTAGTGCACCCAAAGGAGATACACCTGGCCTAATGTATCCCTTGTCAAGTAACTCCTTTAACTACAACTTCAACTCTACCAACTCAGGTGTGCTCATCCTGTAAGGTGCTTTCGATGTTGGATCTTTCCCTGGCACCAACTCAATAGAAAGTCTATCTCCCTATGAGGTGGAAACTTTGTAATGTCCTCAAGGAATACATCCTCAAAATTCTGCAAAACTCGGTACTTTATTAACACATCTACATTTTGAACCTCCTTACCTGTGTCACTAGAAATGTGTACTGCAAACATCACACAACCTTTTTTGCAACTATGCATAGCCCGCATAGTGATAACCATCCTCACTAATGTAGGCTTCTCCTTTCCCTCCAAAGTCCTCTTTTCCCCACTGTCATCCATATACTCAATGGCCTTGTCAAAGCAATCCTCTTTGGTTCTATGAAGGTATAGCCAATCCATACCCAAAAGCATACTATACGATCCCAATGGAAATACATTCAAATGTGCTGCTGTAGGTATACCATTTAAATAAAATGTACAATCTCTTACCCAATGGTGAACTTGCTTCTTTGTACCTATAGCCAACTGTACCAACCAAGATTCTTCACACACTTCTTTTCTCAAACCACACTTATCCACTAGGTCATGATTAATATATCAGTATTTAGATCCAAAATCAATCAAAATAGAAACAACTTGATCACAGAGCTTACCGGCCATCTCAATCATCGATGTCTAATGGTTTGCCTACTTGCTTTCCACAGCTACATAGATCCAAGGAATGATATAACCAACATCACCAATTGTATGCACCACCTCATCACTATATATTTGGGGTCTATGACCATTATGATACTACAGACAATCCCTCTTACAACGATCCTTACCACATATCCAACACTTCAATGGTTCCCTACCATTGCCTCTAGCCTACTGCTCTCCATGTCCCTTCTCGGTGGTATTAAATCTCTTGTAAGGAACTGCATTTTATTTCTCATTTGGATCTTGAGGTCTTCCTCTCTTTGGTGGCCATTTTCCTTTAGCTTTCTCATTTATTTTGAAGTCATTCTTAGGCTCAACTTTGCGCTTTGACTACTTATAACAATGTTTGAACTTTTAGATGGCCTCCTCAAATGATCTAGGCTCATCGAACTCAATCCAGGCTTTGTATTCTACTAGTAGTTGACTGATGAATCTCTGAGCCTTGGCCTTCTCCTCCTTGAGGTAAGGCACTTATCTCAACATCTTCAAGAACCTGCTAGTATATGAATCATCTGTCATAGAACCCATCTGCAACTCATAAAACTCCTTAGCTCTGTCATCATAGTACCTCTCCAACAATTACTTCTTCTTGAAGAGCCTTTCACAGGCATGCCAAGTCAAATCATCCTCATGTATACCTTTTACATTCTTCTCGTCTTCCCACCAAATATTCATTTTACCTTTGACACTGAAAGTGGTTATCTTTGTTTTCATGTTTTCTGAATAATCATGTAATCGGAAGAATTTCTTCATACCAAGAAACCATGCCTTCAAATACTTCCATTTCTTCATCTCTCCATTAAAGGTAGGTGGCTTTGCTTTATTAAACTCATCTAGCAAGTATCCCCTGAAACTCCTCATGGAAGGATGATAATGATGACAATCATGATGCCTGTCAAAGACAGAACTGGAATAGTACCTTTGTCTATCACTTCATCTATCTATAGTGTCCAACAACCTGCCATCTCTGATCGTGTCATATATATCTGACCTATGTCTACCAGGAGACCTACTGCCATATACCCCATTAGTTTTGTACTCTTTTCCATGGTTGATCCAAAGTGGCCCTTGTCGCTACAATTCTGACAAAATTTGAAGAAGTATCGCACTCATCTTTTCTCGTTTCTCTTGTGCCTACGTGATTTTGTCACTATCTACTTTGCAACTCCTTATTTCTTCCTTCGGGCTTCTCAATGTTCTGCCAAATCAGAAGAGTTCCCCACACCACACTGTCCATCTAATTCATAGGGAGATTCTATGTAGTATACCACCTTGTTAACCATTCGATCTCTTTCTTGCAAGGCATACTATTTCAGCTAAACCAAATCATGATAAACCAACGTACCTTAGCATAATTCGAGGAGGATACCTTCTCTGCCATATCATCAAATCAACATGATATAGGTATAACATAATCGTAACAATATATATACATATATCGACTAAGTGTATCAATGCATAAACATCATTATAGTTAGGGTCCAATCATAAATGCAAGGCCATATCAACAATGCATGCTATGACCTCATGCATGACAACAACCATTACTCTATTGTACACATTTCCACATGAAACCACTAACATGCATAAGCAATTCCTAATCAACTACACATACGCATGAATGCATGTAATCGAGCACAAGCAATTATTCTTGTAACCGACCTACAAGACTAATACATGTAATCAAACAAATAAGAATGCAACCTAACATACAATGATGTTATCAAGTTGAATATAATCATATAACCAATGATATACTTTTGATGATGCATTCTAGAAAATCAACATCAAGTTCCTCATGACAACCTTACTACAATAATGATTAGCATGATGCAACACAATAAGCACATGGAATGAAAGTGTAAGAGACACACATGAAACTGACATGCATGCATAACCAACACATTCACCCAAGGAGAGTGCAACCATGCCCTAATACCAATCTGTAACACCCCCTCCTCCTAGGTCTACCTAAGCAACCAACCAACCGAGGTAAACATGCAACGTGAGTGGTCACTATAAGGGATTCAAACTCATTGGTAACCTTATGGAAATGGAAGCGACGAAACATATCAAACAAATCCATCCACATCAGCAACAACACCCTCAAGATACATGTCAGCCACTCAGACATCCTGTCCCTACGTCCCGCTAATGTTTTAAGCCTTTTAACCTGTGGTCTCTTTCATGCTCTAGGCATGACAATGTCCAAAATCCAATGTCACTCTCACAGGCCTATGTGCCAGTGTATCTGGACTCTTCTCAGTATACCTATGCTAGTTTCCCCGAGATTTGAGCCACTTTTCTAGCTCAGAATATTGGCCTCTACCCAGAACTTGTTACAACCTCCAAAATCCATCAAAGACATGATGAAAATATAAAAAAATAAAAAATAAACCTCTTGACTAGGCCTAATCATCCCCAATCCGGATTTAGATTTTGTCAAACACTTGGCATCAATGCAACCTATAGGTCTAGTATATAAGACAGAGCATGAATGGTTGAGAGAACTTATTAAACATAACCATAAGGATCACCACCTTCTCCATTGAAGTGTTATAACATCAATTAGGTCTTGCATCCATCCATTTAATAATTACAAGTAAATACATGAAATAACCATGACATGAACCAGTCATATAACCATGATTATAACCAGCATAAACCATATAAATATAATAGATATGAAAAACATTAAATCCACATATAAACAGGTGTAAAGTTAAGAAAACTTAGTTTCTATTAATCATACAAAATTTGACCAACTTTGCGACTTTCACGTACCACCCGACCATAGACATGGTTGAACCAAATCTCTCTTTCATCCAGTCACCCTCATGCCATATTCCAAGCATGAATGTGGGATCTCATAGAACAACCACTCCAAAAACAATCAAGGGAATCCATAAGTTAAACCACCTCTACCCTCATCAAACTGAGATCACACAAAAACTTGTGCTTCGATTAGAACTGAACCAAACTTGGAATGCCATTTGGAATCCATCACTATCCTTGAGGAATTTTCCATCTCCTTGTCTCTCAGGCTTTACTGCAATCCAATCCCGAATCACTAGGCCCTAAACTAAGACCAGTCTCTCAGGCTTTACCACAATCCAAACCCAGATCACTAGGCCCTAAACTGATACTTCTCCCTCGGGATTTACTATGTATCCCGCCAAAACCAGTCAAGGGATTCCTTGGCTTTTGGGGATGGAACTTAAGACCACATCCGCCCTGGATTCCAAAATCCATCCAGCAAACCAAAGCTCAAAACCGAGATAACCATCCCAACATACCATGGCATCTGAGAAAAGGCAAGGCTAGGCTGAAAGACACTGTGATAACCTAGCAAAACCATGCCACCGACAACAAAAGAACCATACACCAACATGCAAAGCCATGCATGTCCAAACCAACTAGGAAATCACACATGCAAAAGGTTACCTACAAGTTTTCCCATTGAAGTTGCTTGATCCTATCTTTATTCCTTCATCCTTACTTTCCTTTCCTTTCCTTTCCTTGATTTTCCTTCCTTGATCCAAAGCTAGAGTAATCCAAGAAACTCTAACTAACCAAGAATGAGAGAGAGAGAGGGAATAATGAGAGAGATCCAAAATTAAACTAACAAAATGTTACCAATTGATCCTCAGAAGCCTTTTTATTAATGAGGTCTCTATTTTCTTCATTTTCCATTATTTTCCTTCAATTTCCTCCTCACATGCAACTTGTGACGTTTCACCTTACATTTCTCCTAATTTTCTTTATTTTCATAAATAAATGTTCTAAAAATGCATTTTTTCCTTTTAATGCCTTAGCCTTAGCCTTTGCCAATTTTCCTTATCCAAAACACATCCAGTGATGCCCACTAGGATATATTTGCTCAAAATTCAGCTTGGAATAAGTGTCCCTTAACTGTGCTCTTATTTTTCCTTTATTAACTTTTCTTACATGAAATTTCAACTATGGTTGTTACTCAGATAGACGGCATAATAGACATCAAACACTCAAACACCAAATAAATGACATAATCAAACATTCAGGCACCAGGTAGAGGACATAAGCAAACTCATACCTTAATGTATCTCAGGGGAGGCTATCTTGTATGCACAATAATCTAGCTAGCATGATATAGCTTTACAACACATCATCTCAAGAAAAAATAAGATCATGATATGCATAACAATTTCTAACTAACACGTTCACATTATAAGCTCATAAACATTTTTCATTCGTACATAATAATCACATCTTCACAATCATTCTAGATTAGTATGACATAATATCACATCATATTAACTCATGCGTTAATGTCATGACCCTAACCATTTTTATAGAGCAATCCAACTTAGTATGATACATATGACATCAAGATCTTAATGCAATAACCCTAATCATCAAGTTACTAGCATATAACAACAACAAGTTATACATCATGCTCATCAACAACATATAGCCTAATCATCAACCTAACTATCAAATAAAAAAAGCAAGTTAACTTATAACATACTCGTCAATAACATACATCATCATCATTAAGTTATCTAACATAAAACAACAATAGAAATGAATGCAACCACATGTTACTATCATTCATGACTATTTGACACATGTGCATATGACTACACTAATCAACTAGCATTTATCATACATGTAACCATAACAACAATAAACATATACATAAACCTAATGTATATACCCTAATTCATATAAAAATCCATTGACTAACATACCTTCACACCCAACATACAACCTGTAGGATGACATGCTCTTTCCTTGAGGTCCAATGTTGTAGATTCACTTTAATGATTTGCATCTCCAGCTCTATCTCAACCAACACATCAGCATCATAACAACCAACAACATCATGATGACCTTATTTCATACAATGACCTCACAATGCATGTCCGGCCTACCATACATGCATAAAAAATGCATATACAACCATACACTCATGATGACACATCCCACAACAACGCCCTCAACCGTCACATGGAGACATCACTACAACCATGATCAACACCATGTAAATGAAACATGGACATGGACTACAAGCATAAGAAACACATATGAAAATGACATGAATCCATGACCCACACACAGCCCATCTAATCCGAGGGGTAAACCATGCTCTAATACAACTTTGTAACACCCTCCTCCCACATCTACCCAGGTAACCGACCAACTAGGGTAAACATGTGATGATAAGTTACTATGATATGATTCGACCTACTAATTCATGTTAAAGAAGTAGAACCGACGGAAACACATCCTACAAACCTTCCACATCATCTACAGGTCCCCTGAGAACCATCCCAACACTTATGGTAACCAACCCCTACATCCCACTGATGTTTTAGACCTTTTCACCTCTGAATGCTCCCATGTTATGGGCCTAACATTGTCCAGGTGGCTCTGCATTCTCTCATGACAAGGGTGTCTAAGGACTATTTTTCTCAATATTTTGCCAGCTTCCCCAGGATTTGAGCTACTTTTTCAAGCCCAGAGCCTAGGTCACTGCCAAAAATTTATTGACACCTTCATAATAGAAAGATCAATGAAACAATGATGCAAATGCAAATACTTGAACACTCCCTTGATTGGACCATTACTAGCCATGATAGACATTTCGTTAAAAATGTCACAAATATGTAATCTACAAGTGTAAACAACTGTTCTAAGCACAAGAGTCTCATACTCATCTCAGAATCACTAAGAGACATTTATGCCTCAACACATTAGTTGTAGTTTCATCCATTAGGTCGTATATATATATATATATATATATATATATATATATATTGTTCATTCATTTACAAGTAAAAACATGATGAGAGCCGTACATAGCTACTATCATAAAAAATATACATAAAGATCATAATAGCAACAAAAATACCAAGAAAACTACAACCAAATGATCCACATATAAAATAGTATAATAACCATAGAAATAAAATCGGAAATAACCTCATATTTATGATTAAAAATCCAAACCCGAGATGAGACTACCACATTCCACCCGACTGTAGAATGGCTGAGCAAAACCTCTCTTCATCATTCACCCACATGTCATATTTCAAGCATGAATGTGGGATCTTATAGAAAACATCAATACAAAACCAACTAGGGATTCCAGGTGCCATCCACCTTAACCCATCAAATAGTGATTCCACCTCACGATCTGACATCACAAAACCATCATTAGATTGGTCTCTACCCAAACTTTCTTGAGCTCCAGAGTGTTTGTTCCAACCAAGGATTCCAAGACTAATAACTCAACCCACAGCTTATTTCAAGCTTCCAAAGCATTTGTCCAACCAGGGCTTCTAGGACTAGTAACTCCACCCACCTATGGCTTCCAAAGCATTTTTCCGACCAAGGCTTCCAACACTAGTAACTCAACCCAAGTTGTTACAGGGCTTCCAGAGCATTTGTCCAACTAGGGCTTCTAGAAACTAGTAACTCGGCCAAAGCTAAAGGAAACATGAGAATCTGTTGGAAATAATACTGAGAGGGGGGGTGAATTAGTATTATCAAATCAAACACTTTTTCATTTCCATACTCAGATTCATATACGCTACTTCAGTAAATGGAACATGCGTGTACACGCAACTGTGTCTAATGCAACTAGCATATATCCAGTAAACTTATGATTCAGTTAATCCATTGAATGTTGATCTTTAGTTAGTGCATCAGAACTTTTATTAACCATATGAACAGAAAGCAGGTACAGTAAAATAGAACAGATCATCACACACAAGAAGAACACATGAACACCATGATGTAAGGTGGAAACCCAATGTGGGTGAAAACCACCTGCTGCAAGTCATCTCTATCTTCTTTTAATAAGAAACTTCTTTTTACAATATTTTTGTACTGGTGCAGTGTTATACCAGTACACAGGCTTCTACCTGCAGAAGGCTACAACCCTCTCTTGTTCTCCAGCTTCTCCTGGAAGGGAGCTACAACCCCCTTAGCTCTTGTACTAACTAATGTACTAGTACGTAGGTGCCAGACTACTGAATGCTCCAACCTTCACTCGTTTTCTAGCTACTACTGGAAGGGAGCTACCACCCCCTTAGCTCTTGTACTAGTTGATGTACTAGTACGTAGGTGCCAACCTACAGAAGGCTACAACCTTCTCTTTCATCCTCCAGGCACCACGTTTCATAAATTTTCAGACTAGATACTCCTGAAGCACAACACCATAATCTGAAAGGCCACGTTTCATCCAATTTTCATACTGGACCCATCAATATCATTGAAGCACAAAATTAATCAACATTAGCATCATCAATCTCTGAATCACCCAATACTGAATCATTGAAACCAAGTCAACAAACTGCAATCACCAGAACACAGAGTAGAACACAGAACTTTGCAGCAATATTCAAAACCAACTGTATCATCAGAAATCATGCATACACTACTTGGAAGAGCCAAACCAATGTGTATACGCAACTTCACCAAAGTGAACCAACGTATATTTCAACAATTACTTACTGATAACTTCGTTGCACTTCCTGACTTCAGACATACCCAGATCATTACGTATACAAGGATAATACATATGTTAGCAAACAGATCTAGTCCATCAGATCACATAAAGATAAGTCATTATGATCCCGATCCATTATAAATATCACAATCAACCAAACTGAATATGCAGAATACTGACACTAGTAAACAGTCACTAGAACTCAGACTTTGGATCGACAACCAGAACCACCTGTAACTTCAAACATCATAGTTCATATTGTATACGCTACTTAGATGTATCTAACCTGCGTATGTACGCGCTTTTATCAAAGTCAACCAGCGTATACATTTGTAAATAGTCATTCATGTTTTGCAGCTATTTCAATCCTAAGTTATACCCAGATCAGAACATTACATGCGTCAGTATACAGATCTAGAACAAACATGATCAAACCATATAGAGATGATTCATTCCAAACCATTTGATCCTGATGTATCCTTAGATCTTGTTCTCCATCAACTGCTAAGATTCCTCCCTAGCTTAGATCAAGAAAAGCATCATGAACCCATAACCTGCATACTAGATCTCATACATCATCAGATATTCAAGACTTTCTGAATTTGCCTTTGCCTAATGATCTTCTTCTCCTTTTATAGTCTTAGGCCTTACTCAATACCATGGTCCAAAACCATTTAGAACCAATACTAGGGACCCAATACCTGGGTTCAACACTTTGGATGCAATACCAAAGTCCAAAACCATAGTTCTAAATACCACGAACCCAAACATAAGCTTTCCCACATGTACACGCTTTTCCATGCATGAAAGTGCGTGCATACGCATACGCTACTTTTGATCAGCAATCCCGCGTGTATATGCGTCTTTGTATATAGTGAACCTACATGTATACACTACTTGGTATATAGTGAACCTGTGTATATACGCGACTTGGTATATAGTGGACCTGCGTGTGTACACGACTTGGTATATAGTGAACCTATGTATATACTTTTCTTTCTTCATTCTTTGTAGTCTGATCATCAATTCTTTGCTACTGACCTACTACACTATGATTTGTCATCTGTGTGAGTTGCCATCAAGGACAACACTTGTATCATAATTCCAACAGAATCAACCAAAACAAAACAAGGAAATACATCCACAATCATCATGGCTATCTAGGAAATCCAAAGGATAGGAAAATCCACTACCAATACAGGCATTCTTGCATGCCAATGACATATCATGACCAATAAACCGCATGCATATTCCATGCATGCCAAAACTAGTGAGGAAAACATACATGCAATTTGGTACCTGCAAGAAAACCTAGTTGTAGTTGTTGATCCCAATGTCCTCTTGCATCATCCTTCTCTTCCTTTACCTTCTTGCTCCCAACTCCAAGCATGACACACCCTCCAAGAGTCATCCAAGAAAACTCTAAGTGTCCAGGAGTGAGAGAGAGAGAATAATGAGAGAGCTCCAAAACTGAACTAACCAAGCTCACCTGGCACTTACCTTCAGAAGCCTTTTTATTAATGAGGCCTCTATTTTCTTCATTTTCCATTATTTTCCTTCAATTTCCTCCTCACATGCAACCTGTGACCTTTCACCTTTCTTTTCTCCTAATTTCCACTATTTCATAAATAAAATGCCAATTAATGTCTCTTTACCTTTCCAAAGCCTTTACCATTACCTTTGCCAATTTCCTTTAGCCATAATAAACTGAATGAACACCCAATAGGATGTTTTCCCTACAATTTAGCTTGGAATACGTGTCCCATGACTGTGGTCTTATATATTTTTACATGAATTTTTAATGAGGGTTGTTACATACAATCTCAAGATCTATATGTGAGAATTCATGCTTAAGATCCATATCCTAGTGTTACAAAGATGAGAATGCTTGAAATTGAAAATAAAGACATCTTAGGAAGAAAAGGGGGACTATTTTGTTTTGAGGAGGAGAAGAAAGCAGGGACTCAAAAGCCACTTGCTCTCAAACATATTAATTTCATCCATCTCTAAAGACTGCATGCTTCACAAGATCATGCTCTACTAAATTTCCTATTTCTTATCATTTCTCTATTGGCCTTAGAAAGAGAATGGGAAGCCCAAGGTCCATCTCTTGATTGACAACCCAATGTTTCCATCTAAGACCTCGAAATCACCCTCTTGTACCTTGATATCATGACACCCCTTCTAACAAAGGCAACATCATTTTTTTCCTAGTTTTTGGGCTCTTCATTTGCCTCAACAACCTTTGCAAGTTGTGTGTGCAGTTCATTGTCTAGGATTCGAGAGTGGAGACATTTGTCACTTACCAACAATTTTCAAATTGAAATTTCTATGGAAGAAATGTGGATACTGTTCGGGATTCTTGCTGGAATTTTCTCCATACTCATGCAACCAAGGAGCTCCTACACCTTTTTCCTAAGCTTGAACTTTTTCATATAATACAACATTAGTTGCTTCACACTACATAATGTCACAACTTACAAGCCATATTGAAGGCTTTGCTGCTCATCATAATCAATTTAGAGATGAATTCAAGAAACATTTTAGCAAGAGATATAATGGCTGCTCCAACTCCCTATGGGCATCATAGCATTATCTGCCCATGTCACATTGGCATACCCTTAATCAAACTATCTTGAAGTCCATTTTCTAGGCCATACACTATCAGTATCATAGTTGTCCCAAAGGCATTACACGATAATTCTATTCTTGGACCTTTTTTCTTCATGGTTATCGTCACCCACAAACCCACTGTTATGGGTCAACCACATAAAGCCCTTCTCCAAGCTTTACATCACCAACTCTATTTTGGGTCATCCAAAAACCCCATGTTATGGGTCAGCCATGGAAAACCATTATCTTCAATGGGATTCATCACATTTGGTTATGGGTCATCCACGAACCCATGTTTATGGGTTAACCATTAAAAATCATTTGCTTCATTGGCTCATATTCAACAGAAGCTTCTAGTGAAGGAATTTAACATATTGGGGACCATTGATTACTAAGGAGGAAGGAATGATATGAATGGAATGTGGTATCCACCCATGGTATTGAATGATGTAACCGAAGGAGGCACCAAAAATACTATAAATAACGAGCCGCACCTTTCAAAAGGAAATATTTTTGTTCACAATGTAGCTATAAATGGTTCCTTTTTTTCTTAGTAAAGAATTGAGTTTTTATAGTATTTTCTTATCATTTAATTTTTTGTTGGGGATGTATTTAGTTCACACAATCATTTATCATTTTTTTCATGATTATTTTCATGGAAGGTATCTCATCTTTCAAGCCTCATGGATCTCAGCCACCAAGATCTACATCACAATGGGAAATATTTGTTTTTTCTTTAGGCTACAATTTATCCCCGTGATGTGTAAACACAAAATGAATGCTTTCTATGACTTATTACTTCTCATTGCTCTAAAAATAGGCTCCCCATCTCAAGGTTATGTCTATCTATCACTGCATGCAAAATTTCCTCTTATGTATTTTTTCTCTTAAGACTACACCTATGATTGAAAAACCTTTTACTTCCTTTTTGGGACTACTCCCCATGGACTTATGCTTCCTTTTCTCTTATATGATCCCCGAATCTTTGAGATATTATATGATACCCTACTCGTATTCCTCATACAACTATTTGTTGCATGTGCTCCATAATCTATTACCGTATGACCATTTTTTTCTATGTGATTCATGTACACTAGAGATTAGTTCCTGCTACATCCATGGCATATTTGTACCAGACAAATCCACGTAAAGTGACACTTCCTTCCAAATAAAACACATAGATTTACCTCGAGGGTTTCGAGAGGATTGAACATGTAACCTCTCAATAGAAAATGTTTTGGACAATTGGCATTGTCTAAATGGATAGTGGCGACAAGTGCATTGGCATTGATGTCAACAATATTAGCATTGAGGTTGGTGGAATTATATCTTAGCATTAATGTCCACTAGCTTATCTTTGATGGAAATTGGGGTTAGCATTGATGTGAATTGTTGGGAACGGGTTCCCCCAAGAGCAGTGTTGGGGCTAAAATCCCATGTTTCGGGACAATTTTGTAATAAAATTGTAAAGTCTCCGCATTTTGTGGTCATAGAGTGCGAAGGTGTCAAGAGTCATAAAGGGTTGTCTGCCCTTATTTTGTAAAGTGTCAAGTCGGCTATAAATATCTACCCATGTTCTGCGGACCATGGGATTGTATAAAAAGGAGCTAATTAAGTAAGCTCTAGAAGGAAGAAAAATTAAGCTTTGGAAGTTTGGTAGAGAAGTCTAAGTGTTTCAGGGCTTAGCGTAGGTAAAGGCTCTACAGCTGAGTGCGCAGGGGGCTAGGGTGGAAGTCCACAGTTGAGTGCACAGACCCCTACAGCTGTGTGCACAGGGTGGATAGAGTCTCTATTAAACTGGAAGGTATCAATAAAGAGAAGTATTTTGAAATTACTGTGTATTTAGTCTCTATTCATGCATCTGTTTATATTGCGATCTGGGCTTATTTTACAATGTTTATTTGATGCATGAATGCATGTGATTATATTTGTTAATTGAACGCAAGAAAGAATATCAGTTTATGCAATGCTAATTGTAATTTATTGATAAGATAAGTAAAACACTTGAGATAACTTGGGAACCTATACAATACATTGTCATAGCAGTGTGAAAATACCTGGACCATTGGTTAGGCTATGCAAAGGCCAATTGTACACCTTCACAGAGGTATTGAAGGGAGGGATAAAGGGTAGATTGATCAATCCCTAAGGCTTAGTGACCTATGCGAAGGCAGGAGTAGGGGGTATAAACCAACATCACCACCATCTCAGGGTGTGTAAACTTGGTTCTAGCATCCCCCCATATTGCTTCAAGTGAGACTTTGGTCCACGCTCCACAGACATATGCCGAAAGGGCCAGTAGTGTAGGATTTTCTTAGGTGACTAACACTAAACCTACGTCAGGGCCCATAAAGCCAACAAATGGTTTGGTTACCGGGACCCGAAATATACATGAGAGATGTGTGATGTCCTATCACTGGAATCCAACTAAGAAAGAGATCGGAGGCTAGTTAGGTAGGAAGATCCACAAATTCGCAGTTCAGGAGAATAGAAATTTGAGGCTAACAAAGGAAAAGTGGCTAGACAGATACATGTATACAGAAATCCATGAGATCTTTTTCTGTTCCTTTCCAATTGAGTTATACGAGTGGATTACGAAGCTAGCAGATAGCCAAGGAAGGTGGAGGCTTGACAGTCCTATTGTCTAGACCCCAGAGTTAGTACAGAGACTGGAAGCCTCTGAGAATAATATTTCCCACGCTGTCAATCATTGGCTCGATTCTATCATAGGAGGGTTTGTGACAAAATTCATGGTCAATACATCAGTCAGTTACAGCGAGGCGGAGCAACACTTTTTCAAAGGTCCATGAGGTAAGTACTTGAAGTCTTTAAATACTTGGATTAAGATGTTGTTGTGTGAAAAATGGGTTATGCAGCTACCTTGATGTTCGAAACTAGGTGAAGTGGAAAGACTTATAGGAATAAAGGAAAAGAGGGTCTTGAATATAGCCCACTGATTTCACCTCCTTTGAGTGACAAAAGGAGAGTAGCGCAGGCTTCTCCGCAAAGTGCAGTTTAGTTTATAAAACAAGGGGTCCCATGACTACCACCTCTACCCACACTCCCTCCACCTTCACCACCATCACCTACAACTTTTCCCACACCACCACCTCCACCCCAGTTCAACATGGCAAATTCAGTGAAGCTGCCATTATTTAAGGGCTTGGGAAATGAGGACCCAGACCAATTCTGGTTCATTGTAAAAGTTGTATGGGAAGCTCAGGGTGTCATAGATGATCACATGAGGAAGGCAATGTTGGTTAGTGCTTTGCAGGATCGTGCGCTAACTTGGTACACTCTAATGATAACCAAAACGTGGGGTTGGCATAGATCTAGACCACACTGAATAAAGAGTTTAGTAGGCCTAAATCAGAGGCACAATCGATTGTGGGGTTCAAGGAAATCATGATGAAACTAGGTGAGACACCTTGGGAGTTGGATTATAGATTGAAGTGTAAAATCCATGAAGCTACTATGAACTTAATAGATGGACAACACAACAAGTGGTTTGTGGCTTCGCTCCTGCCTCACCTAAGGGTTGCACTGTCACAACAGAAGATTACGACTCAGGTAGAGGCCTTGGAGATTGCAATAAGACTGCATGAAACATTGATGCAAGATCCAAATCTAGGGGTTCACCAGATCCATGCACAGTTGCAAAATCTTTGCCTCAAAATGAAAAGTTTGAGGTAGGATAGAACAGTTTGACTAGAGGTGTGCGAAGAAATATGGTGCCTAAATTGTAAAAGTCAGGGGCATGAAAAAGACCACCACCCAATCTTTGTGAACTATATTGCAGGAGGAGGACCGATGATTTCGAGGCGGAAGCCCAAGCAGGACTGAGTGTAGGGCCTGTGTTGTGGTGCGCTATATGTCAAGTAGTAGGGAAACATATGACTGATAATTGTCATTTTCTACAGAAGTTTGTAAAAACACCGTAATAATTGTTCTGCAACTTCTGGAGGTCAGTAGGGAATGATTAGCACAACTGCTAAAGTTATGAATTGATGATGGACAAAACACCGGCCTATAAAGTTTAGGCAGAAATGCGGCATCCTCAATAGAGCACTAGGATGGCAGAAATAGGCTTTCAAGGGTGCGGATGAGGCCAAGGTGGAGGAGGACCTGGCAGAGGTCAGGGACAGTTCATATGTTACAATTTTGGATGACATGGACACTATGGCCGTGAATGCACTAACCCAACATGTCTGTCATGCAAATATTGCACTCAATTTGATCATGAGACTGAGGACTGTCCTACACTGATAGCAAGGATACGTTATAAAGGGGTGCTACCATTGTAGCTAACTCAGAACCTGCAGATAATGAGGGCTAAGCCTCGTGAAGAGGATCCAAATGTGAATATAGTGCTCCAAAGTGGAATTGTAATGGGAGATGATAAGGTGAAACAACCTGAAGACAACGCATGGGCTCGCAAAGCTCCAGAGAAGGAGGCTGAATTTGATTTGGAGCACACACACGAAACGTTTATGGAAGAAAATAAGAGCTTCACTGAGGCCTCTACCTCAGGGAGCCAAGATAAACCTATTAAGGAAATGGACCCTTCTATACTTATGACCTTTATAGAGACCTGCATGAAGTTGCTGTGCAATAGCAAGGCTATGAAGGGGTTACATTAACTTATAAATAGATGTGTTGGAAACACTCCAAGTGAACCATGCTTGGTATGGAATATTGGTAAGCATAAAGCAAGGACAAGACGTGACATGAGACTCACCACGCAAAAAGGAGAATATGAAATGGATCAAGTTATTCTGGATCTGGGGTCAGACACGAATGTTTTTCCAAAGCAGACTTGGGAGCAGATGGGGAATCCCATGCTGCAGTGCTTTTCGATTCAGATGAGGATGGAAAATCAACAGAAGATCATCCCCATTGGAAGGTTGAAAGGAGTAACTATAGATATTGAAGGCGCAAGTGCATTAGCTAATTTTGGAGTAACAGAAATTGTGGATGACAACAACCCTAGCCCTGTACTCCTTGGCATTGATTGGGCTACTAACATGAATGGGATAATCAACCTAATGAAGCGAAAGATGATATTTGAAAAGAAATGGCTTCGTGTAATATTACCCCTAGATCCTGCTGAGGGATCATGCTATACTAAATCAGTTCGCAATTACGAAAGCATTGAAGATTTAGACTGCATATATAAGATGACATCACAAGACCAAGATTGGGTGAATCCGACAGTGGATGGATGAATTACACGAGATTGTGAGAGTTCCTGCAACTCAGACTCAGATGAAGAATTAGAGCACTAGCAGAATCGACTACATGAAGTAACCACGTTGAGCTGTAACATGATGACCCGATCGTTGTGTTGTGTCGTTAGAGGTAATGAATCTACCCACTTATGATGGCTTGAATAATGTGGATGTTTTTTTGGATGCATTTGAGAGGGAAGTACCAGAGAAGAAGCACTTCAAGGCTTTGGACTGGGCACTACACACTACACCCACGAGATGGTGAGGTATGCACAAGGGTAGTTTTGATGATTGGTGTGAGTGTAGGAGGATGATGAGAACATGCTTTGGGAATTGTTTCTGGGAAAAATAGTGTCTTTTCGAATGATTAACCCTCTATGTTTGGCAGCTACCCTGGAGACAATAGTTTAAAGCAATTCAAATATTTCTTCTATGTGTAATGGATAAGAGAAAGATAGTGGGACCAATCTGGAATTTCCGCGTAATCCTTTGCTTGATCTCTCTCCCCTTTGACAGAGCTTGCAACTCCTCCCCGTACTTATCCCACTTGGAGAGTACCTATAGAAACACAGTAACAAAGAACCGTCAAAGCATCTTGATCTATTACAGCATACAAATTATAGAATCAGATATATAATGAACATATAATAGCATTCACAAAAGATGACATTCACAATTGCACGATCATATGGAAGAAAACTTGAAGAACTTTATTAAATAAAAGGGAGAATTAGAACCCAGTTGTCTAATCCAGCATCATTCTCCTAGCATCAATCCCTCTTCACCTCATGAATTAGCAAGATCACCCCAAAAATACAATGCTCTTTCCTCAATTACAAACTCTCAGCACTTACTTGCAATTCGAAACATTCCAGCCTCTGGATCTCTTAGATGAGGGATCCATTTATAGATTTGTGCAAGGGTGTGAGTCATCTATCGGGTTTGATTAGTTTCATTCCACTTGTTACATTGGGTTCCCCAAGAGAAGAGAT
This sequence comes from Pinus tabuliformis, assembly GCA_031772625.1. NCBI lineage: Eukaryota > Viridiplantae > Streptophyta > Pinopsida > Pinales > Pinaceae > Pinus > Pinus tabuliformis. The sequence continues at coordinate 1,426,856,113 of CM062816.1, forward strand.
AGCTGATGTTTAGATCCCTTACTTTTCCTTGGGCGAATTCAGAGAGGCAAGTGTCAGAGGGGAAGTTTCTAGAAGATTCTATGAGCATCCACTTAGCAAACTGTCCCAGAAATTTGTCCATCCTCACTCATCGCACCCTATAGAAGGCCTAATCAGTATGCATCGCACCTAGCCAGTGTAGCAGTCAGTATGGTTCAGTTTAGGCCATTTCTGGATGGTTTTTCAGGTGGAACTTTTTGGGGAATGATGTAATCAGATGACCATGTTCTTTTAGGGTATGAAACAACTCATTTAGGGGTTTATTAGCCTTAGTTTATCGACATATAACTTTTGGGGTTGAAGTGCCCAAATATGTCTATAACAGTTTCCCCCTAAAGCATGAATTCATAAATCTTGATGTCGGGTGAAATGCTTTATCATGAGGATCCAAGGTTTTGAAAATAGAAGGTGACCTGCATAAGTTACAATACAATGTATTATCATATAATTTTCATGATCTAGCTGAGGCGGGCATTCCCATGCTCAGCTTTATAAATTCATTTCATGTACATAGATTAGATAGTCGTTGGTAGATGCAGACTGGTGACTCTTCAGATGTAGAGTCCTCATCTTTGGTTAGGATGACCATTTGTGTAGCATCTTTGTACATTTGATTTTTTTATATCCCTAAATATATCGTAGCCTGGATGGATGAAACTAGATCCCAGGTCTTCAAAACTAATTCAATCTTCGCCCGATGCACAAGTCAATCCATGTGAAGAGATGTTCTAAAGTCGAACATCGAAAGACATCGCCTAATTACCATCCAATAATGTGAGCTTTTAACATATGCATGAGGAATCACCAATAATGATGATGACCCTCAAGGTACTATAGTACAATTCACGTGGTGTGAATATATGATCCAATGTCGAACACGATGCAAAATCTTTCAGTCGAAGGCCATTGATGTCAATTTGTCGCCGGAAGTGAGAAACTTGCCATTGAGGTATGTCAGCCTCAAAGCATTGAAAGGGTTGTTTCTAAGTCAACTTCTTGGATAATAATCTGTTGTCAACAAGAAGTGACTCATCGTAGGAGGGCCTTGATTTATCCCACATCTATGACACGAAACGAAGCAAATGATTTTCTGGAGGTGAAAACGATCTGATGACACAAGGTTCAGGAATGGCGGTCATGAAAAATGAAGGTTGAAGGTATTGCAATGTATGAGACATTAACTGGATTGTGGTTTCTCGACTGAATGACTTCTCTTGAACATGTCGGCCACACTGAGATGGATTTGTAGCATTAACCTCAAAATATGGATGGTGTAAAAGACCAATGGTGATATGACCGATGAATGGAATGATCCAACCCGACTCAATGATGGTGATGGAGTGAAAGTGTCATGTTCAAGAGCGACCTGCTACCATAAAGTTTTCAAGTTTTCTTCCCTTTTTCCCCAATCATTGTTGACTAGTACCTCTTTATTTTTGTCAAGCTTGAGGAGGATAACATATGCTTGTTCTATAATTTTCCCTTCGGGCAAACCTGTCGCTATGTTTTAACGAGTCTAACGACAGTGAAACTTGTTCTTGTCTAGAATAGACAAGTTTGTCGCTATTGTCTTAGCAAGTTTAATGACAAGGATAACTCAGTCCTTTTCATGTTTAAAGAGTTTGAAAAGGGACGAAAAGAAAACTACAGAAGTTCTTTTTCGTAGAATAATCCCTTAGGTATGAAAAAGGATAAAATAATACGAAAGGGATGACTTTTCCGATAACTTTAACAAGCCAAAAAAACACAAGCGCTCAAACTTTTTCATGAGATAATCCCTCAGGTCCGAAAAAGGATTAAAATATACAGAAGGGATGACATTTCCAATCACTTTAATGAGATGGAAAGGCCAGTGATTGACAATCTTTTCATATTTAACGAGTCTGAAAAGGGTTTAAAGGAGACTCGATTTGAGGAACGAGTGGTGTCTAGGGTAGCAACTGGTTCCGGTGAATTTAGAACTTCTCAAAACATGTTGAATTCTATGAAGAGGCTAGCTAATAAGACCACTCGTCACAATTGTTCCTCAAAAAGGGTAAACAACCAAGTGGAAGTGTATGATTGGCCAAAAGAATGGAGGTGATGAGAGGTACACAACCAAGGCTCAAAAGGCTGATAGCATGGAAATTACAAAGGTTAATTACCCGAAGGTGGGTTCATTTTTTAACGAGCTTGAACCATGGGGGAATTATGCTCGGAGGTGGGTTCATTTTTTAATGAGCTTGAACCATGGGGGAACTATGCTTGGTTTCAGTTTCATTTTTTTACAAGCTTAAAACGGAAAGATATGCTTGAACTAGTTTCTATTTCTATGCAAGCTCGAAATGACAAAACTAAAAAGCTAGAAATGACAAAGCTAAAAAGCTAGAAAATGAAAATTGAAAAAGGAAATAAAAAGTTTGCATTCCCCCAACATGATGAAAAGGAGAGTCTCCAGTAGCCATATGGGAACTTACTGAGGTTAGGTAGGACGGTTTCGTCCGGAAGACAAAACACTTCCTTGGCTTCGTCCGCAAAATAGACAAAAGTGAATGGTGCGTCAGACCAATCACATAACCTACATGGAAACTTATCTTTTCAGCTGGGTTCATGCACAAAATAGACAAAGGGTGCATGCCCCCTAAGCTTCGTTACATTCACTAGACTACTCATGGAAGTCAGGTGGATGGAATGAAGGTTCAAAAGATACTTTTGATGCAAAAGGACTATTTAGGGATGATGATTGACTTGGAGCTATGCTTGAACCAGGAAATGAAAGCTGGTCAACGGTGACAATTTTTCCTTCATGCGGGAAACACATCACTCGGAAGAGTGTTGAAACAATAGCCTCCATGTTATAAACATAGTCACGTCCAAGGAGTAGATTGTAATCTAACGGTCCTGGGACTACCATCACGTTCAGATGAATGGTTTTCCCTCCCAAAGTGATCGGTAACTTAGGAAGGATCCCTAACGGTCGACTGGTTCCTTTGTTAAAGCCTGACAAATTATGTGTAACACGCATAAGCGATGGCAAACCAAGAGCATTCCAAGTAGTTGAGGAAAGGATACTCACTGATGCCCCTTCGTCTAGAATAGTGCCAAACACGATCATTTTACGAATTTGTACTATGATCCAGAAAGGTACATGATAAGGAAGGCAGGATCTTTCTAGTCGATTCCAACCAAAGGAAGTGACTAAACTACTTGGAGGGGGTACTGAATAAATGGGTGAATTAACCTCTTGACTTACGACAACTGGAGGATTTTCCTCTTGTTGTGAAGGAATGGGTGGATTTCCCCCAAGTTCATCAGACTCCGAAGTAACAAAAAGAATTTGAACGGTATCATTCTCACTCTCTTTGGGAAGGGTACGATTTTCTGAAGGTAAAACTGGGTCGAGTGTCACCTCAACCTGTTGACTTTGGTCACGTGTAGACTCATAAGATTCACTTTCAGAGAGAGTGGTTTTGACTGACGGTTGATTTAAGTCAGTGGGTTTTTCAACTAGTAAAGGACTTGGGGAGAGTTTCTAGTAACCAAATGGAAGTCGATGTGATGAAGCAGGATGGTTATCCAACACTCTTTTGGCTTCATCGAAAAAGGGACAATGGTGAAGGGAACGATTACCTTCACATAACCTACATGGAACTTTGACCTTTCCCTTCTATCCATGAGCTTCTCTATCACTAGTTGAAGGAGAGATACCAACATGATCACCAGAGGTTGATGACACTGAAAGGTGTGAACGGGGAGACCATTCTCTCAAGATCCAAGGAAAGCAGGGACAATATCGATGAGAATGGTCTCCTCTACAAATTATGCAATGAAATTGGGTTTAGGAGCTTTAATGTGCAGATTTTCACTAGCTAATGCATCCAAAGCAATGGTTGCTTGGTTGCCCCCTTGCTGAATTGACTTCTTCATCTTCTCCTTTCCTTTCCTCTTCTCCTCGGCCACCTGGTTACTAGCATCACTACTTTCACCAAGCGAAGAGGAGGAAGGGGAGGGAGAAACAAATGAAGAAGGCGGCGAAGGGCCAACTTCAGTATTAGCTGGAGGTTGATTCGATTGCAGAGGAATCACGACATTTTGAACCACAGAGGTTGAGAATAGCCATAATGGTAGGCCAATGGTAAGTCCCGGAAGAGACAATGTGGCCATATGAGGAGCACCAATATTTCCCCAAGAAGTAAAGGGACTAGGATTCCCCTCAAAAGGGATTCCTTAATTGGTGGACTCCATATATCTCAACCTAAGATCAACTAAGGAACATGGATGTTATTTTGAATTCAATTAATTTTAATGATGCTTTGACACAATTTTGCTTTTTCAGTTTTTAAGAGTCAAGAAAAATCTAAAGATGGCTATAGCCCCTTCGATTTTTAATGAGGCTGAAGTGACAAGTGCTCAGATGGACCTTTTCTTTTAAATAGTTGAAAAGGAATGAAAGTGACTACTCTGGAAATCTAAATAGAGGGATTACCAAACCAATCGCAAAACTGCAATATACACCTTGGTGATAAATTAAAGAGAAATTACCAAGAACTTATGTACGGCAGTCAATCTTCCCGAATGCTTTGTTCAGTGCATTGCGATCAATAAGGAGACAAACTCATCTTCCTATGGATAAATGATATAAGCCTATTGTGGTCTCCCAATATATACGTGACGGTACAGGGAGCACAAGTCCATGCTAGCACTTGTCGTATCAAGGAGGAGGAATCACCCAACCTTCAATGAAAACGATAGTTACTAGCTTTTACGACTCCAGAACAAGTCTCTAGTCTAGACCTCTAGATGTGTTGCATTAAGTTCCAAAGCATTGTTAAGTTCATTGAAATTTATTTTAAAGTTGATCTTATTTAAATTTTGCTTTTCAATGATTCATCGCGTGATGATGATTTGAAATTCCTAAAATGCAATCTACAATGATAATCAATCTTTGTTTATTTCGATCAATGAAAATCCTAGCTACTAGGGAAAGAAGATTACAATTATTTCAAACAAAGAGTAAAGAGCACACACTAGTGCATTTTCATAAATCATTTTTTGCACACAAACTAAATGCAAATGAAAATGCATGTATTTGCTTTTCGTTCTCCTTAATGTGAAAAAATGCCAAAAAGGAAAACTAAATGCAGCAGAGATCTGAAATATTTCTTTCAAAGTGACATTTTCGATAATTCTTCTTCAAAAGAGAAAGGAAGACTAAATGACACATTTCAATTTTGAATAAAAAAAAATGCTTTTGACACTTCGAATATCAACAAATCAAACCAAATACATGAAAAAAGGTTCAATCGACTATTCAGAGAAGGAAGAATCCACGACACTTCTCTTTTCGACACAAAACGACAGTTACGACACTTTTTGCATCAAAGCAACAAATCGATTTAAACAACTTTTCAACAAAGGATTGTAAATGATGAACAAATACAAAAAAAATTCACTAATCCTAATCAATGGAGGCTGATCTATGTGATTCAAGCAGGCTTCATTAAGGAGGCACTATTCATAAGCAACAAAACAACCAAACAGAAATGAAAACAAGGACAAAAACCCCAAATTTCTAGAATGGAAATAGGTTCAGTCAGTCATTGCACTTGGGCTTCACAGAAACAAGGATGCATCACACTTTACACACTCGAGAGCTGTGATTCATACTAGTTTACAGTGACAGATAGTGAGATGGGCTAGGGAGCACAACTGAAGTGGGTTTTGGCTTAGATGTGTAGCTGTTTTCAGTGAGTTAAGTTGAGCTACGATGGACAGTAAAGAGAAAAGTATAGAGGAATGTCTTGAGAGGTTACTGAGCTACCAAAATGACATCTAGAATTCTTGTAAGTCAAATGTTTAATTCATAAATTAAACTAGAGATTGACTAAAGCAACATTCATCTACTATGAAATTGCAGAGCAAGAGCAATTCGAAGGCTACCTGGCTAACTGCAGGCTCTGTCTATAGTTTATAAAACAAAAAATAACAACAAACAAACATCTATTTGATCCCCAGCAGAGTCGCCAATTTGTTTCAGGGAAAACTAGTGTCTTTTCGAACAACTAGCCCTCTAGGTTTGGCAGCTAACCTAGAAACAATAGTTTAAAGCAATTCAATGATTTCTTTTATGCGTAATGGATAAGAGAAATATAATGGGACCAACCTGGAACTTCTTCTTAATCCTTTGCTTGATCTCTCTCTCCTTTGATAGAGCTTGCAACTCTTCCCCATACTTATCCCACTTGGAGAGTACATGTAGAAACACAATAACAAAGAACTGTCAAAGCATCTTGATCTATTACAACATACACATTACAGAATCAGATATATAATGAACATATAATAGCATTCACAAATGATGACATTCACAATTGCATGATCATATGGAAGAAAACTTGAATAACTTTATTAAATAGAAGGGAGAATTAGAACCCAGTTGTCTGATCTAACATCATCCTCCCAGCATCAAGCCCTCTTCACCTCATGAATTAGCAAGATCACCTGAACAATACAATGCTCTTTCCTCAATTACAAACTATCAACACTTGAAATTCACAACATTCCAGCCTCTGTATCTCTTAGATGAGGGATCCATTTATAGATGTGTGCAAGGGTGTGAGTCATCTATGGAATTTAGCAAGATCAACCCAACAATACAATGCTCTTTCCTCAATTACAAACTATCAGCACTTGCAATTCACAACATTCCAGCCTCTGGATCTCTTAGATGATGGATCCATTTATAGATGTGTGAAAGGGTGTGAGTCATCTATGGGGTGTCATTCCACTTGTTACATTTGGTTCCACAAGAGAAGAGATAACTGAAGTTTAGATCCCTTACTCATCCTTGGGTGAATTCAGAGAGGCAAGTGTCAGAGGGGAATTTTCTAGAATATTCTATGAGCATCCACTTAGCAAATTGTCCCGGACATTTGTCCATCCTCGCTCATCACACCCTATAGAAGGCCTAATTAGTATGCATTGCACCTGAGCAGTGTATCACTCAGTATGCATCACACCTGGCCAGTGTAGCAATCATTATGGTTCAGTTTAGGCCATTTTTGGATGGTTTTTCAGGTGGAACTTTTTGGGGAATGATGTAATCAGATGACCATGTTCTTTTAGGGTATGAAACAACTCTTTTAGGGTTTGATGAGCCCCAGTTTATCGACATATAAGTTTTGGGGTTGAAGTGCCCAAATATGTCTATAACAAGAAGCCGAAGGTACGAGTGATAGACAAGTATGACGGGAAGGATGATCCACATGCACACTTAGCCAAATGGGCTAAGGCCTATGGAGCAAAGCCCAACCTGAGTGGGTTCACTTGTTCTGTCACACCCTGGATTTCATCTCGGTGAACTGGTACTTGGAGATAAAGCTTTGCAATGGCACAGGAAAATGGGATATTCTATGCGAAGGGTTCATATTGACATTTAGCTTCAAAGACGAGTTTGACTGTATTGACGAAACGCTACAAGAGGTTAAAGCAGTGATCTTTACGATATCATAGTATCCTTTGGATATGATTCAACCCGATTGGACTACTCAATTGAGCCATGCGCTAGAATGATATAATGTGACTGCTGAAGAAGAAGATGAGGACCCATGAATGATTAATATTCCTGAAACTGAGGGTCACCGTGAGGTTGAGGAACCACCGATCAAGAATCTTGACAGAAGACTAAACAGATAAATATTGGTACGGAGGCGGAGCCCAAATTCGTGAAGGTTGGAGATTACTGTGATGACGCGACGGTAGATAAGGTTGTCAAATTGCTCCGCGAATACCAGGATTTGTTCCCTACCAAGTTTACGGAGTTAAAGGGGATAATAGGAGACCTGGTCATTATGAAGATCATATTAAAACCCAACGTGAAGCCGGTTAAGAAAAGACCTTACCATCTTAATCCGAAGTATAAGGAGAAGGTCTGCTTAGAGTTAGATAAGATTCTCATGGCAGGCATCATTGAGCCCGTAGAAGAATCTGATTGGGTAAGCCCAATGGTGGTACAATAAAAGAATCAGAAGGATGAAATAAGGATATGCATAGATCTCAGGAAGTTGGATGATGCTTGTGTGCATGATCCTTTCCCGACTCTGTTCACTGATGAGGTATTGGATAATTTAGGTGGCCAGGAAGCATACTCCTTCATTGATGGGTTTTTTGGGTACCATCATATCAAAATAGTGCCTAAAGATAGAAGCAAGATTCTGTTCGTGATTGAATGGGGATGTTTTCAGTACACCATGATGCCTTTCGGATTAAAGAATGCGCCTGTGATTTTTTCACGTGTAGTCATTGTTGCATTCAAAGACTTTATTCATATGTTTTTGGAGGTGTACCTTGATGACTGGACTGTGTTTGGGTTGGTAAAATTCCATGTGGCCAGTTTGCGCTTAATGCTAGATACTTTTCGAAGGTACCAAATTGCGCTCAATCTAAATAAATGTATGTTTTGTGTCCCTTTTGGGAATCTATTGGGTCATGTGGTTTGTAAAAATGGACTAATGGTAGATCCCGCAAAGATCGCAGTGATACTTAACCTAGAGGCACCGACGAGTGTGAAACAGCTGCATCCAACCTTGGGACATACTGGGTACTATAGGAAGTTTATCAAGGGCTATGCCCAGATCATCGCACCTATGGAGAAGTTGTTGAAAAAGGATGTCACATTTGGTTGGAACAAGGATTGTCAGAAAATCTTGGATGTGTTGAAGGGAAAAATGGTCACCACGCTCATTTTAGTCTTCCCGGATTGGAAGAAGGAGTTTCATGTACATGTAGATGTGTCATGTATAGCACTAGGAGCGGTGCTGACACAGGCCAATGGAGGAGAATTGGACCATCCTATAGCATTCACAAGCAAGAGTTTATCCAAGGCTAAGAAGAACTATTTCACCACCGAGCGTGAAGGATTAGCCATGGTATACGTGCTCCAAAAGTTTAGACACTATTTGCTGGGTAGACATTTTAAGATGTATACGGATCATTCTATGTTGAAATACCTGGTCAATAAGCCTATGTTGGGGGGAAGAATCTGTAGGTGGTTGTTATTATTCCAGGAGTATGATTTTGAAGTTATTGTGAAGCCTAGATAATTGAACGTGCAACCAACCATCTATCATGCATCGAAAAGGGGGAAGAGCCCACTAATTTGAAGGAGGGATTGCCTGATGCGTAGCTTTTTGCAATACACATCATGGATGGTCACTTTGAAGACATCATACACTTCCTAACGACAATAACTGCCCTGGAAAGTTGCACCATCGAGCAGAAAAAGGAGTTAGTGGTGCGTGCAAGAGACTTTTCTATCATTGCCAAACATTTGTACAAAATGGGTTTTGATGAAGTATTGCACTGATATGTACTGGAGTTTAAATGAAGAAGTATCCTCGCGGATGCACATGGGGGTGTTGTGGGAGGCCATTATGCAGGAAGGGTGACATCACAGAAGATTCTTCATGCGAGGTTGTGGTGGCCAACCATCCATCAAGATTCAAAAGCCTACTGCAAGGCGTGCGATGTGTGTCAAAGGACTGGAAGGCCATCATGGAGAGATGAACTACCTCTGAACCCACAGATGACATTACAACCTTTCGAGAAATGGGTAATAGATTTTGTGGGACCCATTCAACCTCAAGGAAAAAAGATGGGTGCACGGTACATTATCACTGCAACTGAGTATTTGACTCAATGGGCAGAGGTACAGCCTGTGAAGGACTGCACAGGCGTGACCATTGCAAAGTTTCTCTTTGAGTATGTACTAACACGATTTGTGTCCAAAAGATTTTGATGAATGATCGTGGTACACACTCTTTGAACAAAACGATCAGCTTGCTAACAGAGGAATTTTAGGTATATCACTAGAAAAGTAAGCCTTATCACCCACAGGCTAATGGGATGGTGGAAGCATTCAATAAGGTATTGGATAATGCACTGGCCAAGGTTTGCAACATTCAACGAAGTGATTGGGACCTGCGCATACCCATAGTACTATGGGCCTATCGAATGACATGCAAAAAGTTGACTAGGTAGACATCCTTTAGGCTTGCATATGGTGTTGAAGTAGTTATTCCCATGGAATACATTGTGCCTAGTCTACACATGGCAGCACTCATGGGTCTGATGGATCACGAAGCCCTGGAAGAGAGGCTCGCGCAACTTGCTGAGCTTGAGGAAGAAAGGGTTTTGGCTGGATTTCACCAACAGGTCCAAAAGCAGTGCAAAAAAACATGGCATGATCAACACATTAAAATGTGCACCTTTAAGGTAAATGGTCCAGTTTTGTTATATGACAGCAAGTTTGATTAATTTCTGGGGAAATTTAGGATGCACTGGCTAGAGCCCTATGTCATTAAGGAAATTACTGATGGTGGAGCAATTCAGTTGGTTAAATTGAATGGAGATCCCTTCCCAGGAAAGGTGAATGGTGGCCGATTGAAACCATACACTGGTGATACGGCCAGGTGACTATATGAAGGTAGCATAGCCTTAGCACTCTAGGTAGCTGAAATGAGGTGCGGGACTATAAACCACATTGCCCAGGTTGGGGAACTACGCAATTGGAGGATTTTTCAGAATGAGGAGATGTCACAGTGTTTGCGACAGTGTGGAGAGAGCTACACTACCTATGGAGAAATCGCGCAGGTAAGCTGGAAAGTGACTATTAAAGTCACTGTTCATGATTTGACGATGAGAATGTGGCCAAATGGAGCAGGCAACTACAATTTAAGGTGAAATTTATGGGTAAGATCCTTGAAAATATACCATCAATCTGACATTAATGAACCGAATTTGGGGGTAACGGTTGGATTTGAATTCAAAATGACCTATAAATTACATGTGGAGGCCCAACAAAAAAAACTTGGCATTTTGAACATTGAGTTGGTGAGCTCTCAAACGTGCATGATCCATGCATTCTTCGAAGAATGGCTTGACTATCCAGTGTTTGATCGATTTCTAGAGTCCGACCGCAATTTCATCTGTGATTTTATCCCAGGATCCGAAGCTATGGATGTCGAAGCAGTGACAACGAAGGGGGTTGTGCCAGAGATCTTTATGGAGGCAAAGGGCGCTACTTCAGAGGTTGCAGAGGTACTAACTAAAGTCCCGAAATCAACACGGATGCCTAGATCGAAGTCTACCCCAACCAAGGAGAGTGCAAAGGTTAAGAAGGGAAACCAAGCTTTGATACCTTTGTGCGCATCGCCTAGAAGAAACCCATAGAAGGACAAGCCCACTGCACAGGAAAAGGGAAAAACTATTAACTTGGAGCTGGAGGATGACGAGATTGAGGACATCCCAATGGATGATGAGGATTTGGGGGTGGAAGTGGAGGATGTTGAAGTCGAGGGTTCTGACCCTACCACTAAGTTTCCCAAATACGTCCGTCCACGCAAGGGAAAAACCATGGTACCAAAGAAAATTGATCAAAGCATGGTCACCTTGCACATACCTCTGCTTCTAGATGAGATTTTCTTTAAAGGATTGCGCTTGGGGCGGGTTCTGTTGTTGAAACTGGAAGATTGGGACTTAGCTAACATTGAGAAGTTCCATCACTTAGCGATAGAACATCTAATGTACTGTGTTGTTCACACAACCACTGGGATGACTACATTGGAACCACAGAAGTAGCTCTGGGGTGTAGACAAGGCACGTTTGCTCAACCTACTACGGGTTTCACACTACAATCGCACACCCATTACAGTGTTGGTCATCAAGCATCTGCTATGCTTCGTGCACGATGGGTGTCTGTGGCTGGAGGAGATGATACCCATCACCGACAAGTTGATCCATAGGATCAAACAGCTTCCCTATATAAGGGAAAATCCGGCCATGATGTTTGGCGGAAAAGGTGGCGAGTAGGCCCTCATGGAAGACATGAAGGAGAAATTCAAGCTCATGAAGAATCCACAAGGCTATGCTATCTTGAGTACCTGCGATCCTGCGGTCAAGGCGGTCACATAGATTTTGGTAGGAAACATTATGAGGAAGTGTCACGCAGATGAAGTGTTGGCACCTATCATCACCCTAGCAGCCCAATGCGCCAAAGGAGTTTATTTTAATTGGGTGCGCTATCTTTGTAGTGAGTTCCTTGCGAACTGCCGCGAGGCATAGGAGCTCAGCAAGACCTTCCACTATGCATGGCTCTTGTTTTCTGTTGTGCTAGTAGCCTGGGAGTTGCCTGAAGACAGCTAATTCCACTCGGTCACAACAGACCTGCCAGAAATGGTGAAGTACGCTTCGCTGTGGGCGTCTAAGGATGCTTAGCGCATCAAGGATAACAAGATCTTCTGGATCTTTATGGAAATGAATATACACATGGATATCAATTTCAAGCCACGATTGTCACCTACTGTGTTTGCCAAACTGTATGAGTACGTGGAGTTGAAGGCAGACTTTTAGCATGTATCGAATAGGGCACAGAAGGACCCTAAGCAGAAGTGGTATGACTTTCCTTTCTTGGAAATTGATGACGCGATTAATGTAGTTCCTGATTGTTGGCCCACATAGTGGTGCACTACCAGAAACTCGACAGTGGGGTCGATCAAGTCCTCCACGCAGTGCAAAAACGAGGACACCAAGCTCAAGATGGCACAATTAGCCGAGAAGAGGAAGAAGGAGGCCGCTGATAAGGTTGAGGTAGAGTGCGATGCCACACACAGGTAGAAAAACAGACAAGCGGAATAGAGCACAACTCTAACAAAGGTGCAAGGTCATCCTCACTTGAAGAGGACGAAATGGACGAATAGATAGTGCAGCATGGAGCGGTCTCACATATGATGTCGTACCATATCAAGTGTCCAAGGGGACATGAAAAAGTTGGGCTACGACAGAAAATGAAGGCTAGTAAGATGTCACTGGACCCAATCACCCTAACAAAGGGATATTTGAATGACGTTGGAGACAAGGTGTGGGATGTCACCACAGTGGTATTGCAGCAGTTCGAGCAGTAGCAACAGCAAGTATTGGGGGCCATCTGGACGGGTCTGCATGAGGTACAGATCCATGCATCATAGGCTAGTGCAGAGTCCACCAACCTCACCATTCATACTTCAGAAGCTGCCACGATGCTTCATGAGAAGGACCCTTGAGCGATAGTGCTACCGGATGGAGCATTGACCACAGAAAATGAAGTTGACAGGCCCGTTGTTAGCGCCCTCAAGGGAGTAGGGCTAAAATTGGCAGCGCCTCCTGGCAAGGCGTTCCAACTACTCCAAGATGGAGTGATCGTAGAGCTGGGGGCCCGCAAATAGCATGCTTTGAAGGTGATCAGTGAGCTGAAGATCAATAATGTGTAGATGGCCCTGCAGCAAGAAATCGTCCTCACTTCCATGGTGGAACTTAATAACAAAAATCACCACATGATTAAGGCCATGAAGGAAGCCTGCCGAATGGTCTCCAAATTGGCCATTCATGAGGATGTGGAGGCAGATGAATAGGTCTACAAACTTGCTACAGGCGTGCGTGGCGCTCGCACAGAGTTGGCTAAGGTTCAGGTTCAGTTGGAGCTAAACCTATAGATTCAGATTTGCAGTTGAAGGCCCATCCTTCAACTCCACTGGAAGTAAAGGAGCAGCGTGCAACTGCTGTCACAGAGGTGATAGCAGCAATAGAAAGTGCAGTAGAAAACTACACATGGTTGTTTGAATAGTCGTTTGAGGTCCTGAATAGCCTACAAGAGGATCCTAATGTACAACGGCTAGAGACAGAGGCGCGGGAACTGTAGCAGGGCTATGACGAGGTAAAAGGAATAGTGCGCACCGTCGCTCTCACACAGATACTGGCAAAGCTGCAAGAGGCCAAAACATTGAAGGAACATGTAGATGCAGCGAAGCACAAAGAGGCAATATTGAAGGCTCGCTTGTAGCCTTGGTTAGATGAAGCTTATTTAGTCACAACCTCCATTGAAGGTGTTAGAGTCCTATAGTGATAGGATTCATAATTTTGAATTGGCTAAGGTTAAGCCTTGTAATATTGTACATACCTTTGCTTTCTGCAAATTTTTTCCATATTCAAAATTAAAAAATGTAAAGAGGGTGTGTCCTAAAAGAAATATCAAAGGACAAAAAGAATAAGAAAAGATCAAAAAATGAAAATATATGAACCGCAAAAACAAAAACAAATCATGAAAGTGTGCAAGTCTAAATGCCACTACTATTTTACTACTTTACTGTCTTAAATAATGGTTGTGTGCAGCTTGTCATACATGCCACAACCCATGGTAGTCAAACTGTTTTATCTTGGCTATTTCATGCTTTCAATTTTATGTTTATAGTTAGAGAATAAAATCTAACCAAATAGCGTAATCTTGACAGATCATTAGATAGGTAGAGAACATAAAAGAAGCTCATCAAGTTTAATCTGAGCCCTTGGATGATATAAGGTTAGAATTAGATAATTTACTTTTTAAAAGAAAAATGAATGATAAGGCTCTGCTAGCCTAAATTCACCCAAATAAAATGAAGAAAAAATGTTAGGGTAAGTAATGGGTAAGTAAAAGAAAGGTTGCTGAAGTATAAAGTTGATTGGATAAAAGCACATTTGTCATGCTTAGTCATATCTTTCAAATGTGCATGAGCAGTTAAGAAAGAAAAAACAATGGTTTACAAGTTGATTTAATTAACTCCCCCTCATTCATCTCATCCCTTTACTTACTAATTTCCCCATCCACAAGTAAATTCTAGTTCTAAAAATCCTTCAAGACATAAAGGCTCAGAGCATTTCTCTGAGTTTTGGTGGGACCGGACCCTCGGATTAATGACTTATGGACATCAAGTGTTAGAATTCCCATCATAAAATTCATTTCCCCTCATTACCCTAATAAAACCCCTTTTCCTAAGGTTAAACTCCAATTACCTATGAAAAGTAAACAACCCCATGTTAAGTTCCATTTCATTCAAAAAACCCACAAAAAGATTTTATCCTAAGTATGAAGTGTATGTGAATAAAATGCACAAATATTACATTTATGCTTAGGGGTATGTTCACTCCTATCATTTCATTTCATATTAATTCTTAACATAATATTATAGCTCCCAATATAGCTTTTCTCATATATAATTAAATCCCCTATATAATACCCCGACCATTTGTTTAGCTATAAACTATACTTTATCCCATATTCCCAATTTAATTTACTAATTCTCGATAAAGCTGAACTAATCCCATCATTAAACCCTGCCCGATCATTTAATCCCATGATTAAATCATAATTAATCCAAAGCCTCCAAGGATTAAAACCATGGGCCCCCCGAAACCTATGCTCATATCATCTGCACACATCCCTCACCCGACCGTTGTCCAATCATCAACGCCTTCATCCGACAGTCCACAACCATATCGGGTGCACCTGATGGCTAACCTTTACCGGCCCAGTAAAGTCTTTTTCCCTGCCCCCCATGTGCTACATGTCAAGCACTAGCATAGATCGGGTGACCCCTCCTAAATACCGCCTCCTCCATGAAAGCGGTAAGATGGCTTGGGAAACCGCCTCCCCGCTCAACCCGAAAAACCGCTCGCTATTCATTTGTAAAATTACCCACCAAAAAGTGACCATTTCTCAATAAAAAGGCCAAGAAGCCCTATTTCACCTTTTTCACTCATTTTCTTTGTAAAACCTCTGCAAACCATTGTGACACCTGCACATGCTGAAATCGCCAATTGACCTCAAATTCCACTCCTGAAGAAGCTGCAGAGACCCCAATCAACCTCTCAATCTATACCAGAGCCATTCAAACTTCTGTAGTTGCTGAGAACACCGAATTTGAAGCTAATTCACCAAATTCCAGGTATTTGAAGACAAATTACCAGACAACCCTTTCAATTTGAAAACGTTCAGTCTTTAAAGAGTTTTAATTAAGTAAAATTAATTGAAATTACTTTAAGTTTAAAACTCATACCCAAACCCTTTTGAAAGCTTCCAGTTTCCTTCAAAACCTCTGAATAAACTAGTATTTCCAAATTCAAATCCACAAGAACTAAATTATGGCTACCCCTATCGCCATGGATGTCATACCTATTAAAAATCTCCATTTGGACCTTGACCACCTCCCCCCGGCGGACAAGGATTTTCAAATCAAAGATACAAGTGCCTATGAGGTCCTACTCAAAATTCATTGTTTGAGTAAGGATAGGTATCTAAACCATTCTGATGACATTGGCTAGAGAGCTATAATGTCCCTTGACCAAAAAGTCTTGTTTAATATCACAGCTGAATCAATCAATGAGATGTTGCAATTCCAACCAGGTCCAAACTTGACCCCACTCTCCATTGGGGATTTTTTAGACTAGTACACCAAATTGAGTCTATCTAGACTAGCCGAAATATTTCAAACTTTCATTGTAGAAGAGTAGCACATTCCTAAAGATGCCCCTCCATATGTTTTTGTCATTTTCTCTAAAAGGGGAAAGTAAATTATAACCATGATATCATGTATTTTGGGCTGTACCACTTATGAATTTGTTGATGAGCTTATCCTGGCCTTCATGTCCATTTTCACCCCAGGAAAGTCCTACTACTTTGTACAATTATGCTGAGTTCATAGCTAAAAGGATGCATGAACAGTTTACTATAATTCATAATGAAGGACTATTCAAGTACTCATCTGTACTATACCACATGTTTTTATATTATCAGTCGAATATATTTCCCTTCACCATCTAGAAGTTGGATACTAAAGGCCAACCCTAGTCTGTCATATTTTGGACACCATTATTCGACAAGTATTCATCACCTTACACTTACATAGATTTCATTAACTCTTTTTTCCATCCAATCATGACCATGCTGACATGAATCCCTCCACCTAGAATAAGCCAAGAAATCAAAAGAGTCCTCCAATTGTCCAAGAAAAGTAAGGTGGGAGATTGGTACCTTTACCAAAACCACACTGAAATAAGAATCTATGGTTGCCAGCTTGCCCTATGCAAACTCCCCAAATACCTCCCCATGAGGTTATTTTCTCTAGAGTATTATAGGTAGATAATGAACTCTGATGAAGTAAACTTTGTCTCAGCCAAGAAAAGAACTCAGTTGAAGGTCAAAAATTAGTTAGGCCCTTTCATTTGCAATTCTAGAGAAGCAAGGCAGGAAGCAGATCAGATGCTACAACAAATGAAGTTCCATAACAATTTCATGTTGAGATATGGCCTCAAGGGTTTATTACCAAACTAAGACAAAAGGTCAAATTGGGACCTTACATTAATTACCCCATACCAGAGATAGAGATATATGCCAATCGATCTGAGTGGTTAGAAAACACTCTCATAGACAGGGATACGACAAAGGTATATGTTGAAAATACCTTGTTTGATCTAGAGAGACAACTTGATGAAAGCTCATTCTTGCAGGTACCAGAGCAAGAAGGAACCACGAGTACACCTGTTGTTTTGCAAACTCCTCAAAATAAGGAAAAGAATCCCAAAAGGAATAGAGAGGGAGCCTCTAGTTCATGTATGGACACTTCAAATGTGCAGTATGAAGCCAGGCAGAGTAAGAGGCCAAGGCTCAATCCTGTTTTAGAATAGGAAGACACAAAAGTCTCAATAGAAATAAATAATACTGAGTTAGACATGAGCAAGGGCACAACTCCATCTTGGGAAACACAGGAGCCATCTACATCATAGACTCAAATGTTAGAAAGGCAGCTCAGTGTAGAAGTCTCCTCATTTAGTACGCTTGTTGATCAAGATAGAGATATTAAGGACATGTTCAAATAAATCAAAATGAGAAATGAGAAACTGAAGGAACAGTCTTGTGCACAGTATCTCAAGCTTACACCTACCAATCAAACCAGGTTGATGTAAGCTTTTGACGTCAAGGAAGGAAAGATGCAAATGTCTTTCATAAAGCCAACTATACAATAACCAAGGACATCAGAAGATTTCAAGAAGATCGATTTTGAGGTATTGGCAAGGATATTCATCCCATTGACCGAATTGAATTTCACAAATAGGCTGGAGAAATGTTTTACTCCACCCTTACAAGAAAATCCATAGTTGCCCATCAATTAAAGAATTCATTGAAGAACATTTCAACCCAGTACTAGTTGGGAAAGGCCTCCTCATAGGACAAAGACACTAGAAGCAAGTCTTTGGAAGACTTGGTGATTGAATTGGGACATGATCCCAAAGACATCAAAGCTACTAAGAAACTGATCAAGAAAAAAAATGATGACATTACATCACTTAAGAAGCAACTGAAGATACCCCAAAAGCAGCATTGTTATAGACATTTTTGGGCACTGCAACCCCAATCATAAATGTCCATAAACCAAGGGCTCTTAAGTCCCTAAAAGTGTTGTTCCAACCCCTAAAAGAACAAGGTCAGCTGATTACATCATCTCCCAGAAGTTCTCCATGAACAACTACTCAGAATTGGTCAAAATTGGACCATCTTACCTGCTACATGGTCAAAGTGCGCTGCATCCCACTTAAATGCACATGGGAGGTGCGATGCATACTAAAAAGCCCTTCTATGGGGTGTGATGGGAGAGAGTGGACAAATGGCAGGGTCAATCTGTGAGGTGGAAGATCATGGAATATTTTAGAAACTTCTCCTGTGACACTTTCCTCTCTGCATTCGCCCAGGGATGAGTAAGAGATCATCAATCTCCAAGTGGAATCAAGGACTATCAGAGAGAGGACACTAATCAAATCTCAAAAGCTGACTCACCCCCCTTGAAAACATATATATATGGATCCCTCATCCCAGAGATCCAGAGGCTGGAATTTTGTATCTTGTAAGGAGGTGTTGCTGGTTTCTTGGTATAACATCATAGTGTTGGGTGATCTAAGCTTTTCATGAGGTGAAGAAGGGCTTTCTTGCTAAGAGGATGATGCTGGGTCAGAACAATTGGTTGTAATCCTCTTTGCTATTCTTGATTATTAATAAAGCTATTCAAGTTTTCCTCCACATTCTTGTATGATTGATGATATATGCATTTGTGTGGTCAATATATAACTGGTCCTATATTTTTTATGATAGTAGATCTATGTTCTTGGATAGTGTTATGCTGCTTTGATTCTACAGGTGCTCTTTGAAGCTGGGTAGATGAGGAAGCGAGTGGCAAAGATCTATCAGAAGGGAGAGGAATCAGGCAAGGAACCAAGCGCAAGACAGAGGTTGGTCTCCTTCTTTCCCCTCTTATCTACTTCTCATAAAGGAAAACGAAAGTGGTTTTAGTTTTTTTGTTTATAAGGTAGCTACCAGCCTTAGTGGGACTAGCAGCTCTGCATAGACACTAGATTTCCCGATAACAAAATGGCGACTCCGCTAGGGAGCGAATAGATTGTTTGTTTGTCTATATTTGTTTGCTTTATAAACTTACAGACGGAGCCTGAAGTCAAGCCAGCTAGCCTTCGAACTGCATTTGCTATGCAAGTGCAAAGTAGATCAATTTTGCTTCAGTCAATCTCCGGGTTTTGTTTATAAACTGAACAATCGATTTACAAGCTCTCTAATTGCCCTTGTGGTGGCTCTAGTAACCTCTTTAGATATACCCTAGTGATTTATTTACATATTACCACTTGCTCGGCCTAAATCCCTGAACTGAGCTGCAAACTGTGACCCGGAACCCAGTTGAAGTCTCGTCCCTAAACCATCGCACTGTCTCTTCTTTGGAAACTAGATGCATTGCACTTCCCATGTGTAGTAGGTGCACTGCATCTCACTTTCCCTGTGTTACAGGTGTGCTGATCAGACAAGACCTCTTCTGCTCTTAGATTTTGGTTTCTGTGTTCACTCTTTTCAGCTCTATTCAGGAGTTTTGCTGCCTGTAGTCAGTATACCTCTGTTGAAACCCCCTTCCTCTCCATTATTCGACCTCCATTGTGCAAAGAACTGTAAATGTTTTTATGTATTTTGAGCCATTTTCAGTTCTCTTTTACAAAGAAGTAGTGTAATTGAACTGTTGTTTCTTGATTTGAAAGTGTCACAAGAGTCATTTTCAATCATAGAAGAGAATCCGATTGTTCTTGATAGTCGATTATACTGTTACTCTTGTATTTGATTTGAATTAATAGTTTTTCAAGTGTCGAAAGCAATTTTTCTATTCCAAATCGCAAAGTGTCATCATTGTCTTCATTTTGTCTTGAAAAGAAACTTGTTAGTAATGTCACTTTGAAAAATAATTCAGATTTGCGCCTAGATTTCTTTTTATCATTCACACATTAAGAAGGCTGAAAAAAAATACATGCATGTGCATTTTCATTTAGACTGTTTGTTGGTTTGATTTAGGACAGTGCATATAGTGTGTGCTCTCTGCTCTATGTTGAAAGAATATCATCTCTCTTTCCTTAGTAGCTAGGATTTTCATTGCAAAAAGAAGATTAAACGATTGTTTATCATCTTAGATTGCATGTTAGGAAATTGTATATCTACATCACTTGGTGAACCTGAAAGGCAAATTTCTTAAGCAAGATCAACTGTAAAATAAATTCAATTAATCTAAAAACGCTTTGGAACCTAACACACAACATTTAGAAGTCTAGGCTAGAGACATATTCCGGCGTCGTAAAGCCTGGTAACTGTTGTTTTCATTGCTGGTTGGGTGACTCCTCCACTTTGAGACAATAAGTGCCAATACGTACATGTGCTCCCATGTACCATTGAGTATATATTGGGAGACCACAATAGGCTTTATCCTTTATCCATAGGAATCCATGTCTGTCGCCCTATCGATTGCAATGCACTGAACACAACATTCGAGAAGATTGACTGTCGTACCGTAAAAAGTATTCTACAGTTTTGCGATTTGTTTGGTAATCCCTCTGTCTAGATTTCCAGAGTAGTCTCTTTCATTCCTTTTCAGACTCCTTAAAGGAAAAGGTCCCTCTGAGCACTTGTCACTTCAAGCTCATTAAAAATCGAAGGCGACTAGAGTCATCTTCTGTTTTTTCTCGACTCTTAAAAATTGAAAAAACAAGTTGTGTCAAAGCGTCTAAAATTTATTTTAATCGGAATAAATATCACCTTTCCTACGTTGGTCTTAGGTTGAGAAAAATGGAGTCCACCAACCAAGGAGTTCCCCTTGGGGGAAATCCTAGTCCTTTCTCCTCTTGGGGAGATGTTGGTGCACCCCATATGGCCACATTGTCGCTTCTAGGATTGACGATCGGCTTGCCCGTATGGCTCTTCTCGACCTCTGTCGTTCAGAACACTGTGATTCATGAACAATCAAGTTAGCAACTAAACGATACCAAAGTTACCCCCCAACCTTCTACTTCATCTAGTTCTCCCTCTCCTCCTTCCTCTTCGCTTGATCAAGTTGTTAAAGCCAAATATCAAGTAACTGAGAAGAAGAAGGAGAATAAGAAGAAAGAGAAGAAGAAGAAGGAGCCAAAGGCGAAAAGGGGCGACCAGGCATCGTCTAGCGGAAATCCACACACTGCACTGTCCAGGCCTAAATCGCCATGTGTCATTTGTAAAGGAGACCACTATCATCGAGATTGTCCTTGCATCCCTCGGATCTTAAGGGACTGGTCTCCTCGTTTGCACAATCCGGTGTCATCAACCTCTGATGATCATGTTGAAAATACACCGTCGACTAGTGAAAGTGAAGCCCCTGGATAAAAAGGAAAATTTAAATTTCCTTGTAAACTATGTGAAGGCGATCATGCCGTCCACCGTTGTCCCTTCTTATACAAGGCTAAAAGAGTTTTGGATAACCATTCGGTTTCACCGTTACGGCTTCCTCCTGGATATAAGAAGCTCTTGCCGAGTCCGTCAGTAGTTGAAAATCCGGCTGACATGCCATTGTGGTTGGCCGAAGCATCTATCATTGAAGATAAACCATCTGAATCCACACTAGACGAAATTCAAAAGGTTGAGGCGGTAGTTGACCCGGTCTTGCTTTCAGAGGATCCATCTTCAGATGATACAGTCACCGAAGAGAACAAGAACGACACGTCCAAATTCTCTTCGTAAGCACAGACTCAGATGAACATGGGGGCAATATACCCATTCCTTTACCGTAGGAAGGAAGTTCGTCAGAGTCGTATCCGGCCATCTATTTGGTCCCACCTCCAAGCAACCTAGTTGTTTCCTTTGATTTGAATCTACTAGGCAGACCCCGCTTACCAGCTAGTGTGCCATTTCGAATCATTGCTCAAATATATAGAATGGTCATGGCCGGTACCATCATAGATGAAGGGGCTTCTGTGAGTATCCTTTCCTCAACTGCTTGGAAAGCGCTTGGTTCACCATCGCTTTTGCCTGAAATGAGAAATCTAACAGGCTTTGACAAAGGGACCAGTCAACCGTTAGGGATCCTTCCCAGTGTGCCGATAACATTGAGAAAGAAAATCGTTCACATGAACGTAATGGTAGTCCAAGGACCCCAGGATTATAATCTACTCCTTGGATGTGACTATATTTATTGCATGGGAGCCATTGTCTTCTCACTCTTTAGAGTAATGTGTTTTCCACATGAAGGAAGAGTGGTCAAGCTCGTAGACCAGCTTTCATTCCCTGGTTCACACATCGCAAATAGTCAAATACCATCCCTAAATGGTCTTTTCATGCAAGGAATGTCTCATCAATCCCCAGTCCGTCCACCTGATGAGCGCGAGTGATTCATGAGGACATGACTGAAACCCAGGGGGCATGCACCCTGGTCTGTTTCGGTAGGAAAGCCTTGGGCATAGAGTAGGTTTCCGTGAAGGATATATGACTGGTTGACACACCCGTCCATTTAGGAAAAAGGGGCTAGAACAGAATAAGATACCTCTATTAAAAGGTAGGCCTTTCCCGATAAAACAAATGTTTTATCTGCAGATTGATGGGTAACCTGGAAACTCTACTTCACTATGCCTGGGGGCATGCAAACCTTTTGGCATGCAAGCAAAGAGTGACCATCTATTTTTTAAATTTGTAGGTCCTCTAACCCTTTAAACTCGTAGGATTGGTCGTTTCCTAACTTGCATAAAGAAAGGATGCGGGGCAAATCTTTGAAAAAATGCCATTTTTAAATGACACATCCTTATTATACGACTGGATCGAGCAGTTTTAACATGGAATTCAAGCTCGTTAAAAAATAAACATAAGCAATGAGTATTTTTAACGCGGAATTCAAGCTCGTTAAAAAAAATAAACATAATCAATGACCAAATGTTTCCCCAGAGTTTAAGCTCATTAAAAAATGAACCAATTTCTGGTAAATAACCATCATGAATGTATTATCATCAGCCTTTGAAGCCTTGGTCGTGTTCTCATCATCACCTCCACTCTATTTTGGCCGATCATTCACCTCCATTTGATTGTTTACCCTTTTTGAGGAACAGTTGTGAAGTGTGATCCTATTAGCCATCCTTGTGACACTGCCGTGATTGGAAAATTCCAAACCTTACCTGGAATCATCTGCTACCCGAATTTATCACTCATTCCTCAAAAGGCGAGTCTCCTTTAATCTCTTTTCAACTGACTCGTAATGAAAAGGTTGCCGAGCGATTGGCCTCTCCAGCTCGTTAAAGTGACCAAAAGTGCTATCCCTCCTTTAGATTTTAATCTTTTTGGACCTGAGGGATTATTACACAAAAGGATCGAGCACTTGTTTTGTTCGGCTCGTTAAAAGTACCGAAAACTCATCCCTTTTGTATTGTTTTATACTTTTTCGGACTCAAGGGATTATATGACGAAAAAGGATTATTGGAGTTTTCTTTACGTCCCTTTTTCAGACTCTCTAAAATTGAAAAGGACCGAGTTATCCTTGTCGTTAAACTCGTTAAAACCGAATAGTGACAAACTTGTCCATACAGACAAGAATGAGTTTCACTATCGCTAGGCTCGTTAAAACATAGCGATGGGTTTACCCAAAGGGAAAATTATAGAACAAGCATATGTTATCCTCCTCAAGCTTGACAAAAATAAAGAGGTACTGGTAAGTAATGACTGGGGAAAAATTGGGAAGAAAACTTGAATAAACTTTATAGGTAGCAAGTCGCTCTTGAACATGACACTTTCACTTTGCATTCGAGTCGGGTTGGGTTGTTCCGTTCACTGGTCATATCACCATGGGTCCATCACACCATCCATATTTGGGGTTAATGCTACCAATCCATCATGTCAGTGTCGCTAATATGTTCAAGAGAAGTCACTCAAAGAATTCACCTGTGTCTCATCCACTGCAATACATTTACGCTCCATTCTTTCATGACTGCCACCCTGAACCTTATATCATCAGATCTTTTTCACCTCCATTAAAATCATTTGATCCGTTCCGTGTCATTGATGTGGGATTCACTAAGGCCCTCCTATGATGGATCGCTTCTTGTCGACATCAGCTCATTATCTAGGAAGTCGATCTAGGAACAACCCTTTCAGTACTTTGAAGCTTGCATGCCTCAATGGCAATTTTCTCACTTCCGGCAACAAGTTTACATCAATGGCCTTCGACCGAAAGATTTTTCATGGTGTTCGACGCCAAGTCCCTTTATTCACACCACGTGAATTGTACTGTAGTACCTTGAGGGTCATCATCATTATCGGTGATTCCTCTCGTGCTTGTTAACAGCTTACATCATTGGCTGGTAATCAGGCGATGTCTTTCCATGTTCGACTCCAAAACATCTCTCACATGGATCAACTTGTACTTTGAGTGAAGATCAAACGAGATTGAAGACCTCGGATCTAGTTTCATCCATTTGGGCTGTGATATATGTTCAGGAAAATAAAGACATCAAATGTACATCATTACTGCACAGATAATCATCCAATCCAAGGGATGATGGCTCTACCAGAATCATCAGTCTGCACACAGACGATTGTCTGTCTTATGTACATGAAAATGAATTTATAAAGCTGAGCATGGGAATTCCCACCTCAGCTAGATCATGAAAATGTTATGAAGATAATGTGTTTTATTGTATCTTATTACAGGTCGCCTTCCAGCTTGGAAAAACTTCGGATCCTCATGATAAAGCATTTCACCCGACATCAAAAAAGATTAACGACCTCATGCTTTAGGGGGAAACTGTTATAGAAATTTTTGGACACTGCAACCCCAATCATAAATGTCCATAAACCAAGGGCTCTAAAGTCCCTAAAAGTGTTGTTCCAACCCCTAAAAGAACAAGGTCATCTGATTACATCATCTCCCAGAAGTTCTCCATGAAAAACTACTCAGAACTGGTCAAAATTAGACCATCTCACCTGCTCCACGGTCAAAGTGCACTGCATCCCACCTAAATGCACACAGGAGGTGCAATGCATACTGAAAAGCCCTTCTATGGGGTGCGATGGGCGAGAGTGGACAAATGGCAGGGTCAATCTGTGAGGTGGAAGATTATGGAATCTTCCAGAAACTTCTCCTGTGACACTTGCCTCTCTGCATTTGCCTAGGGATGAGTAAGAGATCATCAATCTCCAAGTGAAATCAAGGACTATCAGAGAGAGGACACTAATCAAATCTCAAAAGCTGACTCACCCCCCTTGCAAACATCTATATATGGATCCCTCATCCCAGAGATCCAGAGGCTGGAATTTTGTATCTTGTAAGGAAGTGCTGCTGGTTTCTTTGTATAACATCATAGTGTTGGGTGATCTAATCTTTTCATGAGGTGAAGAAGGGCTTTCTTGCTGAGAGGATGATGCTGGGTCAGAACAATTGGTTGTAATCCTCTTTGCTATTCTTGATTATTAATAAAGCTATTCAAGTTTTCCTCCACATTCTTGTATGATTGATGATATATGCATTTGTGTGGTCAATATATATCTGGTCCTATATTGTTTATGATAGTATATCTATGTTCTTGGATAGTGTTATGTTGCTTTGATTCTATAGGTGCTCTTTGAAGTTGGGTAGACGAGGAAGCGAGTGGCAAAGATCTGTCAGAAGGGAGAGGAATTAGGCAAGGAACCAAGCGCAAGACAGAGGTTGGTCTCCTTATTTCCCCTCTTATCTACTTCTCATAAAGGAAAACAAAAGTGGTTTTAGTTTTTTTGTTTCTAAGGTAGCTTCCAGCCTTAGTGGGACTAGTAGCTCTGCATAGACACTAGATTTCCCGATAACAAGCATCCCCAGACACAAGAAGTATTGGAAAATCAAACAAGGCATGATGAGTTGATGGACTTAGTCCTTAAACTGAATGATTAGTTGAGGGAGACAGAAAAGGAATTAGACAGTTTAATCCAATTAAAGCAAACTGATGTTGCCACTACCTCATTGAATGTCATCCCAGTAGTCACCATGGTTGTTCCTTCCACATTGGAAGCCTCATTGGCTCCCACAACTCTAATGGCCACAGCTCAACCAGTTTCTACAAAATCTACATCAGCAGTAGGTAGATTAGGTGAAGAAGCAGAAAGATTGGTTAAAGCTATGGAAGATGTTGGGCATGGAATCCCCACAAGGCATGTTTTGGGGCTTAAAGCCCAAGTTTTGACTAAACATTATTGTAAAAGCTTCGCATGTTTTGGGTGCGAAAGTATGATAGAGTCATAGGGTTGTTTGCCCTAGTTTTGTAATGTAACGTCGGCTGGATAGACCTACCCATGGTCCGCAGACAATGGGATTGTATAAATAGAGTGAGGCTCTGAGTGTAAAAAGGGAGAGAGAGATAGATGAGCATGAGAATTCTAAGTGGTTGTGTCAATGTTTAGAGTGTGTCAGTGGGTCATAGAGTAGGAGAAGGCTCTGCAGCTGTGTTCACAGAGGCCTAGTAGTCTGCAGCTAAGTGTGCAAACCCCTGTAGCTGAGTGCGCAGGGCGAGTCGAGTCTGTAACCATGGAAAGAATCAATAAAGAGAAGTTTTTCTATAATTCTTTGTATCTGTTCTTGGGTTAATACATGATTGATATAATTTGCAAATATATTATTTATTTACTGTGCACACCTATATGAAGGTTATATGTTATCAAGTATAACTTAAAGCACTCAAGTAAGCAAATATAATTAACTAATATTGGAATATAAGCAAGGTTTTGGGTAATAATTCAAAGTGCGGTGCACATCCCCTGGGTAGGGTTGCGCGAAGGTAGTATATCAGGCCACGAGGAATGGGAAACCGAGGACCAGTCAAACTCATTAGACATCTCCAGGGTGCGGAAACCTGGTTCTAGCACCCTCCCATACTACATCAGGTGAGAGCTTGGTCCGCGCTCTGTGGACTGTTGCTGAAAGGGCCAGTAGTACCAGAATTTTTTTGGCTAATTAACTTCAAACCCGGGTCAGGCCCCAACAAGTCAACAAATGGTTCCATTGCTAGGACTGAGATATGCATTGAGATGTTTGATGTCGTATCATTGGAATCTGACCAAGAAAGGAATTGAAAAGTGGTTGGACAGAAAGATTCATGAGTTCGCGATACAGGAAAACAGGAATCCACGACTATCAAAGGAAGAGTGGTTAGGTTGCTACCTGTGTATGGAGATCCATGAAATTTTCTTTGCATCCTTCCCTACTGAGTTATACGAGTGGATAGCGAAGCTAGCAGATAATCAAGGAAGGTGTAAACTCAATAAACCTATTATGTGGACTCCAAAATTGGTGCGCAGACTGGAAGCATCTAAAGATAAGATCATGCATGCTATTGATCACTAGCTAGATTGTATCATAGGAGGGTTCATCACCAAATTCGCGGTAGATACTTCGGTCTACTATGCCGAGGCAGAATGATGCTTCCTCAAGGGACCGCGAGGTAAGTACGTTAAATCTTTGAACACTTGGATTAAAATGCTATTGTGTGAAAAGTGGGTTATGTGAATAAATTGATGTTTGGGGCTATGTGGAGTGGGAGGATCTATAGAAACAAAGGTGGCACAAAACTATAAACTAACCCCTTGATTTCACCTTCGCGAGGAGGCAAAGAGGAGCTCATGAAGGTTTCACCAAGAAGTGCAATCAATCTAATAAAGCAGAGAATTCCGCGCATACCACCCCCACCCACACCACCACTAGTTCAACCATCTTCACCCCTGACTTCGCCGATACCACCTCTGCCACCACCATGAAGTAGTATGGCCAGCGCGATAAAGCTACCAGTGTTCAAGGGAGTACGAAATGAAGATCCTGACCAATTTTGGTTCATCATAAAAGTTGTATGGGAAGCATAGGGTATCATGGATGACAATATAAAGGCGATGATGGTCAGCACTCTGCAAGATCGCGCACTGACATGGTACATTAAGCATTCCAATGACAATTCGAATGTAGGGATAACAAATATTCAAAGTGCACTAAACAAAGAATTTAGTAGGCCAAAATTAGAGGCACGGTCGATCACTTAGATTCAGGGAAATCACAATGCTACCAGGAAAAACCTCGTGGGAGTTGGACCAAAGACTGAAGTGCACAATTCCCGAAGCGAACATGACCTTAATAGATGGGAAACATCGTGAATGGTTTATAGCCTCGTTAACACCGCATATGCGAAACGTGTTGTCGCAACAAAGGATAACCACTCAGGCTGAGGCTTTGGAGGTTCTGACGATATTGCACGAGACGCAGATACAATATCCTAACCTGGGAGTCCAACAGATTCATGCGCAGTTGAAAAACTTGTGCCTAGAGATTCAGAGTTTGAAACAAGACAGGATGACTCGTCTAGAAGTTCGCGATGAGGTATGGTGCATAAAGTGTAAGGGCCAGGGGCACGAGAAGGACCACTGCCCGGTGTTCACGAATTACCTCACGGGAGGAGGACCAATGCCATTGAGACCAGAGGCACAAATAGGACCAAGTGTGGTACCCACATTATGGTGCGTGATTTGTCAGATAGGAGGAAAACATGCTACATATAACTGCCATCTACTACAGAAGTATACATAGAATTCTGAGCAGTTGTTCTGTAATTTCTGCAGGTCAATAGGACATGATGAGTGCACCTGTAGAAGTTATGAATTGATGATGGATCAGACTCCTACCTACAAAGCTCAGGCTGAAACACGGCCCCTCCATCAAAATGCAGGAATGGCACATACTGGATTTCAGGGGCACGGATGAGGCCTACGTTGAATGGGACTAGGAATAGGTCACGGACA
This sequence comes from Pinus tabuliformis, assembly GCA_031772625.1. NCBI lineage: Eukaryota > Viridiplantae > Streptophyta > Pinopsida > Pinales > Pinaceae > Pinus > Pinus tabuliformis. Next base: position 1,426,885,112 of record CM062816.1, read on the forward strand.
GTTGATATGTTATAATTGTGGAGGGTCAGGACATTATGCCCGCGATTGTACTAACCCAATGAGACCATCATAGTTATATTATACGCAATTTGATCATGAGACGGAGAACTGTCCCACAATGATAGCGAGGTTGCACGATAAAGGAGCACTCCATCATCCCCTGACTCAGAACTTGCAAATGATGAGGTCTGAGCTGTGCGAGGAAGACCCCAATGTAAATATCGTATTCTGAAATGGTATTATGATAGGGGATGACAAAGGGAAGTAGCTTGAAGAAAGTACCAGGGTTTTCAAAGCCCCAACAAAGGAACCAGACTTTGATTTAGAACGCGCTAAGGAGATCTTCATGGAAGCTAAGAGGAGCTTCGCCAAAGCCTTCACTTCAGGAAGTAAAGACAGACTGGAGCTAGAAATGGACCCATCAATGCTCACTATGTTATTAGAGACATGCATGAAGCTGTTGCGTGACAACAAGGCTGGGAAGGGGCTACAAGCACTCATAACTAGATGTTCTAGGGCCACACCAAGAGAACCACGCATAGTCCGGAAGCTCGGGAAGCACACGACACGAACAGGAAGGGTTATGAGATTGACCACGTAGATCAGGGAAAATGAGATGGACAAAGTGATTATGGACCTAGGGTTGGATGCAACGCCCTGCCAAAGTAGACATGGAAATGCATGGGCAGGCCTGCGTTGCAATGGTCTCCTGTCCAATTGCAAATGGCGAACCAGCAAAAGATCCTACCTATGGGGAGATTGCAGGGAATCATAGTAGATATCAAAGGAGCAAGCATGCTAGCAGATTTCAAAGTGATAGAGATCATTGATGACAATAATCCCTATCCTATGCTACTGGTAATAGATTAGGCCACTCACATGAATGGAGTGATAAATCTAAAGAATTGCAAGAAGATTTTTGAGAAAAAGTCATTGCGCTTAGTGGTACCTTTAGACCCTGCAGAAGGATTGTTCTACACATAGCCAGTGAGCGACTATGACAGAGACGATGATTTAGACTATATCTACAAGATAACTACGCATGAGTAAGACAGGGTAAATCTGACCGCAGATGGCCGAATCTCGTGGGATCGCTAAAGCTCCTGTACATTAGATTCTGACGAAGAGTTAGAACGATGGTAGAACTAGTTACACAAGGTAACCACGCTCAACTGTAACATGATGACAAGGTCACTGCACTGCATAGCAACAGAGGTAAGAGATCTGCCTACATATGATGGGTTGGGTAAGGTGGATGATTTCCTAAACAAATTTGAAAAAGAAGTGCTGGAACATCAGCATTTTGACACTCTGAAATGGGTACCGAGAGCTACACCCACAAGATGGTGGGGTACACACCAAAGAAGTTTCAAGGACTGGCTCAAATGCAGAAGGATGATGCTCATGTGGTTTGGGAAGCCTCAGGTGCAATTGAAAGATAATAATGATAGATGAACCGGCCTGCACACTCACCTTTCCAGGTCGATACAAGCATATGGTGTGAAGCCTGCAGGAATGTACATAGTACTCCGGTAGGATACATGAGCGGTAAGCAGGTGTGGGTAAGGCAATATCGTGAACGATCTCTATGATTGGGACCACAAAGTATGGAAAGACCAAGTGCATAGAAGAATATCCACGCAGAAGCATTTAACAAAGTATGCAAAACACTGAACAAGGTCCACAAGGTGAAGCAGACTGACTGGGACCTGCACGTACCAGTGGTTCTATGGGCCTTATAGGACCACGTGCAAAAAATTAACCGCGCAAGCACCACCAAGGCTGGAGTATGAAGCAACGCAGTAAGCCCTATAGTACTTCGGGAATTTAGACCGTGCCCGATAGCCACGATAGATACGACAGTTCGAGGAACCTTGCAAGCAAAAATCCAATAGGGAAATCTTAGACTCCAAGAACTTGAAGAAGAAAGGCTACGGTTAAGGAAGAAAAGTGCTCTAGTGGACGCATAATTCAGAAAGATGGAGGATGAGATAAAAGAATATTTTCTCAGCAAAAAGATGAGGGTCTAAAGGCCAGATGCATATGATCATGATGATAGGTTTAAGGCCTATTGCCGTGAATTGATCAGTCTGATGCCTTGGCTTGGACCGCACATTGCTAAGCATAGTAACCAAGGTAGCATGTTGAAGATGGTAAAATGCGCGAGGGCGACCGTAGTAATAAAATGTGGGTATTCTTCAGGCAACATGATGGATGATAGGATGAAACTTTTCATGGGTGGTGCGACCACTTGACTAGCTGTAGGAAGGATAGTCTTAGCAATCCAAGTAGTTGAAAGGGAGCACGGGACTATAAACTATTCTGCTCGGGAGCTGTGCGATGTTGAAGCTACGGGCAAAAGCAAAGAGTCAGAAGGTCTACGACCGTGCATGGGGGATTGTGCTGCTACGTGGGTTGACCAGAAAGTGACCATTGAAGTCACTATTCACGATGGGATGCTCGACTTGAGGCCAAATGGAGCGGGCGACAGGCATTTAAGATGCAATTTATGGGAAAGATTTGGAAAAATCGGCCGCCAAGGGAGCATTAATGAACCAGATTTGGGGGGAACGGTCAAATTCAAATTCAGAAAGCACTATAAAATACAAAGGGTTGCCCAGCAAACAACACTTGCTCATTTTCAAATTCAGCGATTAAGCAGAGCCCTGATTTTTGTACACTAAGTGTTGATTAAACTCTTGAGTTCGTGAGTGCTAGATTTCTGGAGTGATATGATGGCAACAACTAAGGATGTTATGGAGATAACCGAAATGATCACCGGAGAGGCTGTGCAGGCTCTAGCTATGGGAGATGCTCTAGACGGTGTCGGGATTGTGGCAGAAATCTCGAAATCACTGCGCATGCTAAGACCCAAGAAGGACAAACAAGGAATGGTTCCCATACATGTGTTCCCGCGGAACCTCTTGCGCATCAAGCTATCAATGGAGGAGGAGGGTAAAGCCGTCACCATAGAGACAGATGAAGAAGAAGAAGATCTAGAGGACCTTATCATCGCAGAGTATGAGCATGAAGGCATGGAGGAGGACACTCAGCCTATGCACCCTGCGACAAAATTGCTCGCCTATGTCCCCGCGCGAAAAGGGAGGCAAAAGTTCCCAAGGACCTGGATGAGACTAAGAGCTCACTCCAGACCTCGCTCCTCCCAAACAACATTATTTTTTAGGGTACGCACCTGGGGAAGGTGCTGAGCCTAAAATTTGAAGATTGGGACCTTGCTGACCATGAGAAGTTCCCTCACCTTGAGACAAGGAACCTCATGAAGCCCAAGAAGAAAACTGCGATGGGGGTGACAGAATTAGAGCCATGGAAGTGGTTGCATGGAGTGGAAAAGGTTGGGCTATTGAGCCTGCTCTAGGTGCCACACTTCCATTATGCCCCAATAACCATTTTCATCATCAGGTAGCTGCTATGCCTAGTGCATGATGGGTTTTTGTGGCTGGAGGAGCCCATCCCATCACGGAAGACTTGATTCACCACACCTACCGGCTTCCACGTAAAGGAGAAGACCCCGCAGACATATCGGAAGGGAAACACAGTGACCTGGCCATCGCGGAGGACCATGAAGAAAATGTACAAGCTGGAAAATAAGAAGAGAGTCTACGCCATCTCCAGCATCAAGGAGAAAGCAGTACACATGGCGACCCAAATCCTCGCAGGAAATGTCATGCACAAGTGCTACGTGGACAAAGTACCCGTGCCGGTGGTAGCACTGGTTGAGCAGTGCATGGAGGTGGTCCAGTTGAATTGGTATGAGTTCCTCTGTAAGGAGTTTTTAGAAAATTGTCACGAATCTCATGAATAGGGCAAAATGTTCCACTATGCATGGCTTCTGTTGTCCATAGTGCTCATGGCTGGGGAATTGTCGGAGGATAGTCAATTCCCCATAATTGATAGGGATTTACCAGAGGTCGCGAAGTATGCTTAGCTCTGGGTAAAAAAGGATGCTAAGAGGATCTGTGACAGTAAAATCTTTTGGGTGTTCATGGAGATGAACCTTAGAATGGGGATCAACCATAAGCCATGGTTGTCACCCACTATTTACAACAGTCTGCAGAGTTTTGCAGAATTCAAAGTGGACATGCATAACATTTATATAAGAGCGTGCAAGGACCTGACTAAATAGTGGACAAAGCTACCTTTTATAGCCACAGACGACGTCATTTTCAATGTACTGGAGGCATGTCCGCCGGAGTGGTGCGCCCCAAACATTGCAGAGATCAAGAAGTTAGCAGCGCAAATAAAGAAAAACGAGGCAAAGCTACGCATTGCATAGTTGGACGAAAAGTGAAGGAAGGAAGCAGCAGTAGCAGAAGTGCGGGTGGCATGGGATGTGACAGAGAAAGCAACTGAGAAGGAAAAGGCTGCAGCAGTAGCAGTAGCACAGGAGATAGCCGCAAAGGCAGGCAAGGGCCAAATGACACCTTCGCAGGGGTAGAAAGTAGAGGAAGTAGAGACAGAAGAGGGAGGTGCAAACCCATGAACCATGTCGATACAGCTAAAGCGCCAACACCCAACAGAGTGGGCAGGGACGCATAGGAAGGTCAAGGCATCAAAATTGTCTATTGACCCAATCACCCTAACCGAGGGTGATCTGCACGACATCGGCGAGACAGTGTGCGATGTCACCAATGAGGCTCTCCAAGATTTCATGAAGGAGAAGCAGATTGTGTTGGGGGCACTTAGAGCACAAATGCAGGAATTACAGGCCACTGTCCTTAGGTTGGTACCATTTCCACTAGCCTCGCAGTTGGCTCAACAACAGTAGAGTAGATGTTGCGTGCGTGGATGTCAAATACCATAGTGCTGTCAAAAGGAGCACTAGTGACATCAAATGAGGTCAACAGGCCTACGGTTAGCAAATTGAAAGGTCTCGCTCTCAATATGGATGCACTTCTGCGAGAGACCTTATATGCTTTGTAGGGTGGAATAACTATAGAGCTACATGCTAGGGGGAGTCGTGCCTTGCAAGTCCTTAGTGAGAAAAAAATCAATATGGAACAACTGAGCTTGCAGCACAACAAAGTGGTGTCAGAGAATCAATAGCTGGTACAGGTAATGGATGACGCTTGCCAAAGCATCTTAGAGCTGGCCATCCCAGCAGAAACACTAGTAGAAGCGTGGATCCACAGGGTAGCAACAGGGGTCCATGAGGTAAGGGAATAAACTACAAAGGTTCAGCTAGAGTTGAACCTTCAAATTGTCTAGTTGTGGTTGAAGGCACAACTATCCACCCCTCCAGAATTTAGAGAGCAGTGCACTAGTACTATCACAGTAGGACTGGATGAGATTGGAGGTGTAGTGCGAGACTGCACCAGTATGTTGGAAGAATCACTTGAGGTCCTCTCAAACATGCAGGAGGACCCCAACATCCAGCGCTTAGAGACAGAGACACAAGAACTCCAACAACAATATGAAAGTGTCCGAGGAACTACACAGACAGTGGTCCTCACTCAGAGGCTTGTGTGGATGCAACAGGCTAAAGTACTAAAGGAGCAGGTGGATGTGACACGACATAAGGAAGCAGTCATGAAGGCATGCGTTTAGCCTTGGATCAACGAGGCCTTCACCATCACGACAAAAATCGAAGGCAAGCTTGCACACATGAAGGGAATGCACGTAGTGATGCAGAGAAGCACTCCTGACACAGAGGTCTTAGAACAATGTAGGCAACAGATCCAACAAACAGCATCTCAGTGTGTTGCTGACCTCTGCGGAGTTCAAGAATAGTTGGAGGGACTCTGCACAAAGATCACTACGCTAACAGAGTGACTCGAGGGTGAGTCACGATGTTTGTGTTGGGGGCCTGTTGGGAATGGAATCCCCCTAGGGCATGTTTTGGGGCTTAAAGCCCAAGATTTGACCAAATCTTGTTGTAAAAGCTCTGCGAATTGCGGGTGTGGGGCACGAAAGTATGATAGAGTCACAAGGTTTTCCGCTCTAGTTTTGTAATGTAATGTCGGCTGGATAGACCTACCCATGGTCTGCGGACCATGGGATTGTATAAATAGCGCGAGGCTCTAAGTGTAAAAAGGGAGAGAGAGATATATGAGCATGAGAAGTATAATTGGTTGAGTCAAAGTGTAGAGTGTGTTTGTGGGTCGTAGATTAGGAGAAGGCCCCGCAGCTGTGTCGGTAGAGGCCTAGTAAACCACAGTGGAGTTCGCAGGGCGAGTCAATTCTATAACTATTAAAAGAATCAATAAAGTGAAGTTTTTCTATAATTTTGTGTATCTATTCTGGGGTTAATACATGATTGATATAATTTGCAAATATACTGTTTAATTACTGCGTGCACCTGTATGAAGTTTCTATGTTATTAAGTATAACTTAAAGCACTCAAGTAGGCAAAGCTAATTAACTAATATTGGAATATAAGCAAGGCTTTAGGTAATAATGCAGAGTGCAGTGCACATCCCTTGGGTAGGGTTGCACGAAGGTAGTATATCAAGCTGCGAAGAACAGGAAAGTGTGCAGAGCAACCTACGTGCGGGGACAAATTTTAGACCAGTCGAACTCATCAAACATCTCTAGGGTGCTCAAACGTAGTTCTAGCACCCTCCCATACTACTTCCAGTGAGTTGTCAGTTCGCGCTCTATGGACTGTTGCTGAAAGGGCTAGTAGTACCGGGATTTGTTTGGCTAATTAACTCCGAACCTAGGTCAGGACCCAACAAGCCAACAGAAGAGATGTCCATACAGACTATAGTGATGAATAATCTTAAGGAAAATGTGACAAGCTTGGAAACTGATTACAAGCTTGCCAAAATCATGCACAAATAAGAAGTGAAAAAGGCTACCAGGTGGAGTGAGAGATTGAAAGCCATGGAAAATGACTTGACACTAAAAGAACCCCTTAGGGAAGCTAAGGAATTACTATGGGCCAATATTATTGACTCTGTCAATGATATTTGGCCATCTATTCAAGTGATTTTTGAACAGATAGATTTAATAAAAATAGCTATAGAGGCCATCCAAAGATTAAAATAAGAATGAGGAAAAATGCCATAAGAATCTACCAAAATTATCCAGTTCCTTAACAGTAAGAATAAGTATGAGCTTTAGGAATGGGAAATAGAGCATAGAACAGAAACAATTTTGGAGGTGAGAAAGGTCCTCTCCAAGAGAAACTTAATGCAAAACTTGGAGGACAAGTGTCAGAATATGCATGTAGCAGTAGACAGATTTATGGCTAAGTTTCAAATTTTCAGAGAAAAAGGGTTACCCAGTCCCTTAGTGATAAATGACAAGCTCATGACACATGAGGACTACAACAACAAAATTAGAGAACTAGCAAAAGAACAGGTCAGTACATCATCAATCAAGGCATTGCCAACAGGAAAAGTACTTTACCAGACATTTGAAAACTTGTTTTACCTCCAGCATGAGGCAAAACACTTGTTTATCAATAAGCCTACTTTTTCCAAATATACTGAAGCAAATGAAATATATAGGAGGATGCTAAAAATCCAACTACCTGATGCTGAAACATGGGAAAAATTGACTGATTTACTGTAGAAATATGTAGTAAAAAGGTTAATATACAGTAAAAGTGAAAAGCATGGTAAAAGAATGAAGATGGATCAGCAGGGTCAAAGTGTATTAGTGTTAAAGTGTATCATATGAAAGCCTAAGGTAAATAAAGCATTCAGCGTGAAAGGTCAAACAACAAAGCAACATAAAGAGATAAAAATCAAACCATAACATCCAACAGTACCAAAATAAAAGGAACAACATGAAACAGTTCAATAGTTGTCTCTATCTTCTTACAAGAAGATATTTTTATTTCCTAGATTAAATCTCAAATTAGTTTGAGATATTTTTGTAATAAACTTTTGTATAAATAGTTCGCAATTCGAAGTATGTAGTTTGGATTCTATTAGACATTTCTATAGACTTTTTGATCAAAAAGAACTAGAAGGTTATTGCATTAGTTGATGAGCCAGCAAGCTGGATTGATTAATAAAGATTAGACTGTTCCAAGGATTCATGTGTTGAGCGAATTTCAGACAAGTATTTTCATGTGTTTTTGTCACTTTTCTCAAAGTTATTCAGAATCTTATATGTGTTTCAATCTAAATGCTATAAGTGGAATAATATTTTAGAACTTGTTTAAATCAAACTCTGTTTTAACATTTAAGCATTTGAATGTTTTCTTCTGATATTTAAATTAAAGAACTCTTAATTTCTCTTTGGTTTATATTGATTTCATAAATAATCCAGGTTAAAGGATTCTTAACTGCCCTTTGATTTTGATTACCCTTTACTTCATCATTCATTATCCGGGTCTAAGAACCCTTAACTACTCTCTCACCCTGAGTGAAACCCTTTCACCCCTCTGTCTCAAACATTCTAAAATACACTCTTCTATCATTCCCTTGGAACATCCCCTTTAGTGAGTTTATCCATCCTTGCTTCCTTATCAGTTGAATCCATAGCCCAATGGTCGAAAAGACATCAATTTATCCATCTGTTTAATAGATCCTACCACCTAATTTCAAACAAAATCAAAACCCCTTGAACAATCATAGCTAGCCTAAAACTTCTTAAGTAAAACAAAGTTAAAAATTAAAGAGAGAGCCCTCTCTGAGAATCAGGAAGGCTAGGTCCTGATCTCCAAAAGTGGATAGTGGTTACCTTTGGTTATTCCTTCTTATTACTTCAAAGGAATTATCAGAGTGATAACATTTATGGCGACCATACTCAGGACATCGATCCTCATTCTCATAAAAACCTTAAGGAAACCTTCAATCAAATTTTGATCCCCTTAAGATAATTACCCAAAGTAAGTTTTAAGAAAATTTCATAAAAACAATTTTAAAAGTTAAAATCCTAGCTCCTAAAATGATTCTCTACACTATGGCCAACCTAGATCGAATCGCTGCAACTATAGTGGATGACCCAGACAAAATTCTAAGGAAGCTAAAAAGAGAAGAAACTCAAGCTAGTAGTAGTTAGCTAGACAAAGCCAATTCACTCCCTAAGGAGTTTTCAACTTTAGAAGAAGTCCCTTTGGATTTGTCATTTGACCTTTCACTATTTAGAACCAAATCTGAGAATGATATCCATGAAACAATTTTAGACCCTCAGTTTACTCAACTCATCGAATCAAAAAGGGTTATTCATCCAGATTTAGATAAGTTTGTCTTAGATGCTTTCGACAAGTTAGAAGCCTTGACCTCTACGTTAATTAGTAATATAGACAGTGCTTATCTTCAGCAGTTTGTAGAGCTAGTTGCCCTTACTGCTGCTGCATCTCAAATTTATTTACAATCATCACTCATTGTAAGTCCACCTTCCTTTACCACAACTTCATCAATTGTATCTACCACAATTTAATCACCTAAATCACTTATTAATCAGTCATATTCATCATCATCTAGTTCACCTCCATTAGTTTCAAGCCCTTCTTCAACCACCACAACTTTACCCCCAAGTCAAACCAGAATCACAACAATGGCAAACAGATATGCTCCTCTTGTTTTACCTGGGAAACTTCATGCTATGTCTACATATTATCAGAGTAAGATATTCTTGTTTGATGCTACTGGTCATTACACTTCCCAACAACATGTAAACAAGATTTCTGACTTTTTTGAATTACATCAAATAGATGAGGCAGATGTCCAAATGAGACTGTTTTCCCAAACTTTAACTGGTGATTTCAAGAAGTGGTTCAAAGCCTTTCCTGCCAGCCATATTGCAGACTTAGAAATTTTTTATTCGTTGATATGTGGGAAATAAAAAAGAACCCATTGCAAATACTTTCTGAATATGACAATATTAGCATAGCTCCCAACGAGTCAGTTTAGGAATATTGCACTAGGTTTAATAATATCTATAATGCCATTCCAGCCAACATAAAGCCTCCACCTGACCTAGAATTAATTAAGTTCCCTGATGTTTTCAATGGTGATATGTCATACCAGCTAAGGGAGAGAAATCCTAAAACACTTGAACAAATGCAGAGTAATGTTGTCAGTGTAGAAGCCAACCTGTTAGCTAAGAAAGAAAGAATGAGGAATGAAAAGAAAGTTGTATTTAAGGAAGAACCTTCAACTTCAGAAGGAAAAGTAGATGTTTTATCTAAAAGTTTAGAAAGAATCATGGATAGGTTAGATATCATGGATAGGAAAAACCAATGGGAAAATCAACAACAACAACCCCCAATAAGAAACAAAAATTTTAGGAAGAACCCTAATACTGCAAAAAATGCTACACCAGACCAACAAGTTAGGCCCCACTTCCAAGAAAACTATGTTGAGGAATCATAAAACCAAGAACCAAAGGATGATACCCAGGTTAACTTACTAGAAACCACAGAGGAAGACATTGTTTTTCTTACTCAAGAAGAACAAGAGTTATATATGCTTCAACAGTTACAGTTAGAATCTGGTGAATCTTTTGATTTTAAACAAGGGTACGAATCAGCTATATATGAGGTACATAAACTATATAGATTGAGAAGTAAGAAGAATAATGAGACTCCCATTAAAAGATCCATCCAAACCCAGACTAAGATAATAAAAGAAGCTCCAGTTAAAAAAATATTGCAAATTCTCCCTAGGGGAACACCTGAAACTTCAACCCGTAGGATTGTAGATATAACCTCCAATGAAACCCAAACAGAGCCAATTACTGAAAACAATTAGAATAAAGGAAATCAAGGCAAAACAATAGAAACACAAAATGAAATGCCTACCACTGAGCAACAAGATAAAGACACTCAAACTACACATATTAAGGAAGATCTGAATCAAACAAACAAACCTCGGCTCCCTTTCAATATTAAAATTAAAATAGCTAAATTAAAGTTATCAGTTCCTTTGACTGAATTGGTAAAAAATGAAACTTATAGGTCACAGATAACTGAGACTTGTAACATAGGAGAGGGAGAGGATTCTATTAATTTGAATGATGACCAGCCTAAATTGTTGTTTGGCCTCGAGGCCAATGGAATTCATCAGCAAGTGGGAGTTCCTCCGTTTTAAATCAACCTAAACATTCATGATAAAATTTTGCATAATGCTATGCTGGACTGAGGAGCATCCCACAATCTCATGTCAAAAGAAATAATGGAAACATTGAACCTAGATATTACCAAGCCTTATAAGGATTTATTTTCTTTTGACTAAAGCCATGTTAAATGCCTTGGTTTAATCAAAGACTTATGTGTGACTCTTGTCCAGTGCCCTACAAAGAGCATTCTGATGGACATTGTAGTTGCAGATATCCCACCAAAATATGGAATGCTACTATCTCTTTCATGGGGAAAAAAACTGCAGGGATATTTGCAGTTAGATATGTCTTAAGCCACTATATCTGTTTTTGGCCAACCAAGAAAATTATATAGGGAGACCTTGATGAAGTACATGGTTAGTAGTGAGGAAAAGCCACAAAAATTTCCCATATACTCCATGCACTCAGATATGGACTCCTTCATCTTATACAATGCAGAAACTGATAAAAAAGAGATTACAGCCAAAGACCTTAAGTACAGAACAACTGATAGTGAGAACATATTCCATGAGTCACTTTGGCATTTAGACTTTGATGGGTGTAAAAATAAGTTAGGGGTTGGTGCAGGAGTGTGGATCCATTATATGTAAAATAACCATGCCAAGGGACATGCTTTCAGATTGAATTTCAAATGTACCCATAACATGGCTGAATATGAAGCCCTGATTCTAGGGTTACAACTGGTTAGGAAATTGGGAGCCAAAAGAGTTTTTGTCATGGGAGACTCAGAGTTTATTATGAAACAGATCAGTGGTGAATATTTTGTAAACAACCCTAGGCTTGGTAGATATAGGGATAGTGTTTTAGACTTGGTCAAGGATCTCCTGGAATCAAACTTTGCTATCATTCCTAGAAAGCAAAACATGCAGGCCCACAGTCTGGCTAGCTTTGTTAGTACTTGAATATTTTTATTTCAACCAAACCACCAGTACATTGAAGAGGTCAAAAACAGGCCTATTATACTACATAACCTTAAGTATTGGCAGATTTTCTCCCAGCACTCCCAGAACTATGATTTCATGAACAATGAAGCAGAATTTCAGAATTGCAAGATAGATATTGACTGTACAATAGATGATAATATAGAAAGTAGCTTAGATGTAAATATTTTTGATGTACATGAACCAACTAAATTTACTAAAGAAGTAATATATAGTTTAGATAATGTAGAAATAGATGAAATAATGGATGATGATCTAGAGATTCTTAATTTGAAAAATATTTTTTTGCCTAAAGGATTAGTACCTTTAGAGGATTTATTTGACTTTAATGATGTAGCTAGGAAACCTAAGATGGAACCTCTAAGAGCTGACATAGAAGAAGTTAATATAAGAATTGAAGATGATCCAAAACTCATCAAGATATCTAAAGCCTTACCCCCAGAGGAAAAGGTCAAATATATCAAACTGTTTAAAGAGTTCGAGGATGTATTTGCCTGGAATTATGAAAACTTAAAATCTTATGACACCAACATAATCCAACACAAAATACCTCTAAAAAAGGTCATAAACCTTTCACACATAAACTAAGAAGGATAAACCCAGTTCTTATGCCATCCATAGAGAAAGAGGTTAAAATAATGTTTGATGCTCAAATAATAGCACCCATCAGATACTCAGACTAGATTTCTAACTTAGTTACAACTAGGAAAAAGTTTGGTGAAATTAGACTTTGTGTAGATTTTAGAAACTTAAACAAGGTCTCTTTAAAAGACAACTACCCCTTACCAAAAATGGATCATATATTGAAAAGGGTAGTGGGCTCATCTAGGATTTCACTGTTAGATGGATTCTCTGGCTATAATCAGATATTAGTCCAACCTGAGGACCAAAGCCAAAACTGTGTTTACTACTCCTTGGGGTACCTTCATGTATTTGAAGATGCCCTTTGGATTAATGAATGCAGGTGCCACATTTCAAAGAGCTATTGATATAGATTTTTCCAAATAAATCCATGATTTCTTAGTAGTATACTAGGATGACATTACAGTCTTCTCTAAATCAGACAATGAACACTTAGACCACCTCAAAAGAGTATCTATGAAATGCAGGAAATTTGGGATTTATTTAAAGCCTAAAAAGACACTTTTTGGTCTAGAAGAGGGAAAGTTATTAGGAAACATCATATCTATATATGGGATTAGGATAGACCCTACTAGAATAGAAGCTATTTTGACCATTTCCCATCCCCAAAACATAAAATAGTTGCAATCCTTTATAGGTAAAATTAATTTTCTTAGGAGATTTATTTCAAATCTAGTAGAATTAATTAGGAAATTAAATAACATCCTAAAAAAGGACTCATCAATCAAATGGAAATTGGGTGCCAAACAATCCTTTGAATCTATTAAGGAAGCATTGACCAAGACTCAAGTCCTGGTTAGTCTCGACTTTAGCAAATATTTTATTATTTTTTCTTTTACTTCAGAAGACACCATTGTAGCTGTCTTGCTACAAAAGAACAATCAAGGATATGAACATCCAATAGCATTCTTTAGTAAATCCTTAAGATATGCCACAATAAAATACAATATCATGGAAAAATAGGCATTAGCTTTGGTTAAGTCTATCAAATATTTCAGAGTATACATTCTATACTCTCACATTATTGCTTATTTTCCAAACTCTGTAGTTAGCGACCTTTTGACTCAAAATGGACCTGAAGGAAAAAGAGACAAATGGATTTCCACAATATTGGAATATGACATAGATATAAAACCCACCAAGCTCATCAAAGGCCAAGGTTTAGCCAAAATCATGGCTGAATTGAATTGTCAGGCCCTTGATATCAACTTCATTAGTGCTTTGGATGATCAGGAGGAGATGGAAACTCCACAAATTAGTGAACCTTTTACTGATTCACCATGGTATGCAGATATTACATTTGTATTACTAAATTTACAAGCTCCTCCTGGATTGACAAAAACTAAAGCTAGATTCTTAAAAATGAAGTCATTAAGATATTTTGTTATAGATAATGCATTATTTGGAAGGACAGTAGTGGTATTCTCTTAACATGTTTATTAAAATATGAAGCTGACAAGATTTTACAAGAGTTTCATGTAGGGGACTGTGGAGGACACTTGTATTGGAAGGGTACTTCTAACAAGATTCTGAGTGTTGGTTTCTACTGGCCTACTTTGTTTGCATATGTCAAAAAAAAATGTGACCTCCTGCCATAAATGCCAGATTTTTTAGGGAAAGAGGAAACTCTTACCCTTGCCTCTTAAACCAATTTCCACTGAGATGCCATTTCAACAATGGGGGTTAGACTTCATTGAAGAAATACATCCCCCATCCTCAGCTCAACATAAATGGATTCTAACAGCCACAAACTATTTTACCAAATGGATAGAGGAAATACCTTCTAGGAAAGCCACATACGTTGTCATAATCACCTTCCTAGAGAGTAATATCCTTTCAGGATTTGGATGTCCCCAGAAGCTCATTACTGATTATGCAGCAGTCTTTAAGTCCAAAAGAATGATAGATTTCTGTAATAGATACCATATCACCCTTGGCCATTCCACAGCCTATTACCCTCAAGGTAATGGACTGGCAGAGTCATCCAATAAAAGCCTGGTCAATATTATCAAAAAGTTAATGGAGGATAATAAAATGACATGGAATAAGAAGTTAGTCAATGCCTTATGGGCAGAGAGACTGACTACTAAAAAGTCCATTGGAACATCACCCTATCAGTTGGTTTATGGGATGGATGTAGTTTTCCCATCATCCCTAGGAGTGCCAATCATGAAAATCCTCAAGGAATTATAGGTGGAACTGAATGACATTCAGAGAAGAATAAACCAAACTATACACCTACAACAGACCAGAGAAGAAGTGTATGTAAAATCATAGATAATCCAAGAAAAAATCAAGAAAGTCTTTGATAAAAAGACTAAAGTAGATAATTTTCATCTAGGAGACAAAGTCTTTAATTTGGATTAAAGGAGAGAAGATAAAGGCAAGCATGGAAAATTTGATTTCCTATGGCAGAGGACTTATGTCATTTTTGGCTACAGAGGTAACAATGCCTTTTTCTTGAAAAACATAGATGGATCAGATATACCAGGAGGACCTGTTAATGGTAGGATGTTGAAGCACTAATTTTCCACTAATTTACAGAAGTTCATTTTATTTTCCATCATTGTACATAACATTGCGGACTGTAGATTGGATTGGATGGTAATCCTTTGAAATTGAAGCCTAGAGAGAAGGCCCTAAGCTTTAAAATATTTACAGTCATAAGTATCAATAATGCAGATTCATAGAAGGACACTTTGCAAGGTAACTTCAGCCACAGTTCAAAAGCTACTGATCTTAAATTTCTTATCATTTCGCCAGGAAATTCCATCCCCATGTGGAGCCACTGTTAGAGTCCTATAGTGATAGGATTCGTAATTTTGAATTGGCTAAGGTTAAGCCTTGTAATATTGTACATACCTTTGATTTCTGCAAATGTTTTCCATATTAAAAATTTAAAAAAAAATGTAAAGAGGGTGTGTCCTAAAAGAAATATCAAAGGACAAAAAGAATAAGAAAAAAATGAAAATATATGAACCCAAAAAACAAAAACTAATCATGAAAGTGTGCAAGTCTAAATGCCACTACTATTTTACTACTTTGTTGTCTTAAATAATGGTTGTGTGTAGCTTGTCATACATGCCACAACCCATGGTATTCAAACTATTTAATCTTGGCTATTTCATGTTTTCAATTTTATGTTTACAGTTAGAGAATAAAATCTGACCAAACAGCTTAATCTTGGCAGATCATTAGATAGGTAGAGAAAATAAAAGGAGCTCATCAAGTTTAATCTAAGCCCTTGGATGATATAAGGTTAGAATTAGATAGTTTACTTTTCAAAAGAAAAATGAATCATAAGGGTTTGTTAGCCTAAATTCACCCAAATAAAATGAAGAAAAAATTTAGGTTAAGTAAAGGGTAAGTAGAAGAAAGGTTGCTGAAGTATAAATTTGTTTGGATAAAATCACATTTATCATGCTTGGTCATATCTTTCAAATGTGCATGAGCAGTCAAGAAAGCAAAAACAATGGTTTTCAAGTTGATTTAATTAACTCCCCCCCATTCATCTCATACCTTTACTTACTAATTTCCCCATCCACAAGTAAATTCTAGTACTAAAAATCCTTCAAGTCATAAAGGCTTAGAGCATTTCTCTTACTTTTGGTGGGACCAGACCCTCTGCTTAATGACTTATGGACATCAAGTGTTAGAATTCCCATCATAAAATTTATTTCCCCTCATTACCCTAATAAAACCCCTTTTCCTAAGGTTAAACTCCATTTACCTATGAAAAGTAAACAACCCCATGTTAAATTCGATTTCATTCAAAAACCCAACAAAAAGATTTTATCCTAAGTATGAAGTGTATGTGAATAAAATGCACAAATATTACATTTATGCTTAGGGGTATGTTCACTCTCCTCATTTCCTTTCATATTAATTCTTAACATAATATTATAGTTCCTAATATACATTTTCCCGTATATAGTTAAATCCCCTATATAATACCCCAACCCTTAGTTTGGATATAAACTATACTTTATCCCATATTCCCGATTTAATTTACCACTTCTCGGTAAAGCTGAACTAATCCTGTCAGGTAACCCTGCTTGATCATTTAATCCCATGATTAAATCATAATTAATCCCAAACCGTAAAGGATTAAAGCCCTAGGGCCCCCAAAACCTATGCTCATATCGTCCATGCACATCCCTCGCCCAATTGTCGTCCGATCATTAGCGCCTTCATCTGACGGTCCATAGCCATATCAGGTGCACTCGATGGTCGACCTTTACCCACCTGATAAAGTGGTTTTCCCCAGCCCCCCATTTGCTATGTGTCAAGAACTAGCATAGATCGGGTGACCCCTCCTAAATACCACCTCCTCCATGAAAGCGGTGCAATGGCTTGGGAAACTGCCTCCCCAATCAACCTGAAAAACCGCCCACTGTTCATTTGTAAAATTACCCGCCAAAAACTGACCATTGCTCAATAAAAAGGCTGAGAAGCCATATTTCTCCTTTTTCACTCATTTTATTTGTAAAACCTCTGCAAACCATTGCGACACCTGCACACGCTGAAATCTCCAATTGACCTCAAATTCCACTCCTAAAGAAGCTGCAAAGAACTCAATCAACCTCTCAGTCTGTACCAAAGCCATTCAAACTTCTGTAGTTGTCGAGAACACTAAATTTGAAGCTATTTCACCTAATTCCAGGTATTTTGAAGACAAATTACTAGATAACCCTTTCAATTTAAAAACGTTCAATTTTTAAAGAGTTTTAATTAAATAAAATTAATTGAAATTACTTTAAGTTTAAAACGCATACCCAAACTCTTTTGAAAGCTTCTAGTTTCCTTCAAAACCTCTAAATAAACCAGTATTGGCAAATTCAAATCGACAAGAACTAAATTATGGCTGCCCATATCACCATGGATGTCAGACCTATCACAACTCCCCATTTGGACCTCGACCACCTCCCCTTGGTGGACAGGGATTTTCAAATCAGAGATACAAGTGCCTATGAGGTCTTGCTCAAAATTCATTGTTTTAGTAAGGATATATATCTATACCATTCTGATGGCATTGGCCTTTGGGATTCCAATTTGCCCAAATACCAGTTTCCACAAGTTCATATCTTTTCTGATATTGTCCATATGTGTCATTCCTATTACATTCCCAGCCAGAGAGCTATAATGTCCCCTGACCAAAAAGTTTTTTTTACTATCACAATTGAATCAATCAATGAGGTGTTGCAAGTCCAACCAAGTCCAAACCTGACCCCACTCTCTATTGGGGATTTTCTAGACGAGTACACCAAATTGAGTCTATCTAAACTGGCCCAAATATTTCAAACTTTCATTGTAGAAGAGCAGAACATTCCTAAAGATGCCCCTCCATATGTTTCTGCCATTTTCTCTGAAAGGGGAGAGAAAATTATAACCATGATATCATGTATTCTGGGCTATACCACTAATGAATTTGTTGATGAGCTTATCCTTGCCTTAATGTCCCTTTTCACCCTAGGAAAGCCTCCTGCTACTTTGTACAATTATGCCTAGTTCATAGCTAAAAGGATGCATGAACAATTTACCAGAATGCACAATGAAATAGTATTCAAGTACTCATCTATACTATACCACATGTTTTTGTATTATCAGTCAGATAGATTTCCCTTCACTATCGAGAAGTTAGATACTAAAGGCCAACCTAGGTCTGTCATATTTTGGACACCATTATTCCACAAGTATTCATCACCTTACACCTACATAGATTTCATTGACTTTTTTTCCATCTAGTCATGACCATGCTGACAGGAAGCCCTCCACCTAGAATAAGCCAAGAAATCAAAAGAGTGCTCCAATTGTCCAAGCAAAGTAAGGTGGGAGATTGGTACCTTTATCAAAGCCACACTGAAATAAGAATCTGTGGTTGCCAACTTGCCCCATACAAACTGCCCAAATACCTCCCCATGAGGTTATTTTCTCTAGAGTATTACAGGCAGATAATTAACTCTGATGAAGTCAACTTTGTCTCAGCAAAGAAAAGAACTCAGTTCAAGGTCAAAATTTAGTTAGGCCCTTTCATCTACAATTCTAGAGAAGTAGGGTAGGAAGCAGATCAAATTCTGCAACAAATGAAGTTCCATAATAGTTTCATGTGGAGGTATGACCCCCAAGGGTTTATTATAAAACTAAGACAAAAGGTCAAATTGGGACCTTACATTCATCACCCCATACCAGAGATAGAAAGATATGCCAATCAATCTGAGTGGTTATAAAACACTCTCATAGACAGGGATAGTACAAAGGTAGATGTTGAAAATACCTTGTTTGATCTAGAGAGACAACTTGATGAAAGCTCATTCCTGCAGGTACCAGAGCAAGAAGGAACCATGAGTCACCTGTTGTTTTGTAGACTCCTCAAAATGAGGAAAAGAATCCCAAAAGGAACATAGAGGGAGCCTCTAGTTTAGGTATGGACACTTCAAATGTGTAGTATGAAGCCAACCAGAGTAAGAGGCCAAGGCTCAATCCTGTTTCAGAACAGGAAGACACAGAAGGCTCAGTAGAAATAACTAATACTGAGTTAGACATGAGCAAGGGCACAGATCCATGTTGGGAAACATAGGAGCCATGTACATCATAGACTCAAATGTAAGACAGGAAGCTCAGTGTAGAAGTCTCCTCATTTAGTAGGTCTACTGAAAGATAGAGATATTAAGAACAGGTTCAAAGAGATCAAAATGAGAAATGAGAAACTAAAGGAACGGTCTTGTGCACAGTATCTCAAGCTTACACCTACCAATCATACCAGGTTGATGTTAGCTTTTGACATCAAGGAAGGAAAGATGCAAATGTCTTTCATAAAGCCAATTGTACAACAACCAAGGACATTAGCAGATTTCAAGAAGATCGATTTTAAGGTATTGCCAAGGGATATTCATCCCATTGACCAAATTGAATTTCACAAATAGGCTGGAGAAATGATTTACTCCAACCTTATAGGAAAATCCATATCTCCCATCAGTTGCAGAATTCATTGGACAACATTTCAACCAAGTATCAGTTGGAAAATGCCTCCTCATAGCAAAAATAAACCAGAATCAAGTCTTTGGAAGACTTGGAGATTGAATTGGGACATGATCCCAAAGACATCAAAGCTATTGAACAACTCATCAAGAAAAAGAATGATGACATTACAACACTCAAGAAGAAATTTAAGATACCCCAACTGCAACATCCCCAGACACAGGAAATATTGGAAAATCAAACAAGGCATGAAGAGTTGATGGACATAGTCCTTAAACTAAATGATCAGTTGAGGGAGACAGAAAAGGAATTAGACAGTTTAATCCAATTAAAGCAAACTCATATCGCCATTACCTCAGTGAATGTCATCCCAACAGTCACCACGGCTGTTCCTTCCACATTGGTAGACTCTTTGGCTCCCACAGCTCCAATGGCCATAGCACAAACAGTTTCTATAGAATCTATGTCAGCAGTAGGTACATCAGGTGAAGAAGCAGCAATATTGGTTAAAGCTATGGAAGAGATGTCCATACAAACTACAGAGATGAATAAGCTCAAGGAAAAGGTGACAAGCTTGGAAACTGATTCCAAGCTTGCCAAAATAATGCACAAAGAAGAAGTGCAAAAGGCTACCAGGTTGAGTGAGAGATTGAAAGCCATGAAAAAATACTTGACACTGGAAGAACCCAGTGGGCAAGCTAAGGAACTACTATGGGCCAATATCATTGACTCTGCCAATGATATTTGGCCATCTGTTCAGGTGATTTTTGAATAGATAGATTTAATGGCTACATGGGCCATCCAAAGAGTAAAAGAAGAATTAGGAGAAATGCGAGAAGAAGCTACCAGAATTATCTAGTTCCTTAACCATAAGAATAAGTATGAGGTTCAGGAATTGGAAATAGAGGATAGAATAGAGACAATTTTGGAGGTGAGAAAGGTCCTCTCCAAGAGAAGCTTAATGAAAAACTTGGAGGACAAGTGTCAGAATATGTAGGTAGTAGTAGACAAATTTATGGCTAAGTTTCAAATTTTGAGAGAAAAAGGATTACCTAATCCCTTAGTGATAAATGACAAGCTCATGACACAGGAAGATTACAACAAAAAAATCAGAGAGCTAGAAAAAGAATAGGTCAGTACATCATCAATCAAGGCATTGCCAATAGGCAATGTACTTTACTAGACATTTGAAAACTTGTTTTACCTCCAGCATGAGGTAAAACACTTGTTTATCAATAAGCCTACTTTTTCCAAATATACCAAAGAAGATGAAACATATAGAAGGATGCCAAAAATCCAATTACCTGATGCTGAAACATGGGAAAAAATAACTGATTTACTGTAGAAATATGCAATAAAAAGGTTAATATTAGTAAAAGTGAAAAAGCATGGTAAAAGGATGAAGACAGATCAGCAGGGTCAAAGTGTATTAGTGTCGAAGTGTATCAGAAGAAAGCCTAAAATAAATGAAGCATCCAGCATGAAAGATCAAACAACAAAGCAGCATAAAGGGCTAAAAATCAAACCATAACAGCCAGCAGTACCAAAATAAAACGGACAGCATGAAACAGTTCAACAGCTGTCTCTATCTTCTTGCAAGAAGATATTTTTATTTCCTAGATTAAATCTCAAATTAGTTTGAGATATTTTGCAATAAACTTTTGTATAAATAATTCACAATTTGAAGTACGTAGTATGGATTCTATTAGACATTTCTATAGACTTTTTGATCAAGAAGAACCAAAAGGTTATTGTATTAGTTGATGAGCCAGCGATCTAGATTTATTAATAAAGATCAGACTGTTCCAAGGATTCATGTGTTGAGTGAATTTCAGACAAGTATTTTCATGTGTTTTTGTCATTTTTCTCAAAGTTATTCATAATCTTATATTTGTTTCAATCTAAATGCTATAACTGGAATAATATTTCAGAACTTGTTTAAATCACACTCTGTTTCAACAGTTAAGCATTTCAATGTTTTCTTCTGATATTTAAATTAAAGAACTTTTAATTGCTCTTTGGTTTAGATTGATTTCATAAATAATCTAGGTTAAAGGATTCTTAATTGCCCTTTGATTTCGATTATCCTTTCCTTCCTCATTCATTATCCGGGTCTAATAACCCTTAACTGCTCTCTCACCCCGAGTGAAACCCTTTCACCCCTCTGTGTCAAACATTCTAAAATAAACTCTGTTATCTTGCCCTTGGAACATCCCCTTTAGTGAGCTTATCTAGCCTTGCTTCCTTATCAGTTGACTCCATAGCCCAGTGGTCCAAAAGACATTAATTTATCCATCTGTTTAACAAATCCCACCACCCAATTTCAAACAAAATAAAACTTAAAGAGAGAGCCCTCTCTGAGCATCAGGAAGGCGAGGTCTTGATCTCCAAAAGCGGATAGTGGTTAACGTCGGTTATTCCTTCTTATTACTTCAAAGGAATTATCAGAGTGATAACAGAAGGCAAGCTTGCTAGTCTGCAAGCGACTCAGCGAAAGCTTCAAGCTGACAGTTAAGGACCAACGATAGAGCAGTTGGTTGAAGAAGTGAAGCAGGTGGTCGCACAGTGCACCACCGAGGTTTTTGTCATATAGGTCAAGCTAGGAGGTCTTCGCGCCAAGATCTCCCTGCCCATAGAGTGACTCGAGGGCAAGTCACCATGTTTGTGTTGAGGGCCTGTAGGGAACGTGTTACCCCAAGAGTAGTTTTGGTCATCAAGCAGTTGTTGTGCTTGGTGCATGATGGGTGTTTGCAGCTGGAGGAGTTGATATCCATCATAGACAGGTTGATCCATAGGATCACACAGCTGCCCTATACAGGGGAAAATC
The DNA here is from genome assembly GCA_031772625.1 of Pinus tabuliformis. NCBI lineage: Eukaryota > Viridiplantae > Streptophyta > Pinopsida > Pinales > Pinaceae > Pinus > Pinus tabuliformis. The sequence goes on from CM062816.1 coordinate 1,426,907,537, forward strand.
TAGCAATGATGTTTGGCAGAAAAGGTGGTGAGCAAGCCCTCACGAAGGCGATGAAGGATAAATTCATGCTCGTGAAGAAGTCGCGAGGATATGCCATCTCGAGTATCTGCGATCCTGCGGTCAAGGTGGCCATGCATATTTTGGCAGGAAAGGTTATGAGGAAGTGTCATGCATACGAAGTGCCGGCACCTTTCGTCACTCTAGCAGCCCAACATGCCGAAGGAGTTTAGTTTAATTAGGCACGCTATCTTTGCAGTGAGTTGCTTGCGAACTGTTGCAAGGCACAGGAGCTTAGCAAGACCTTCCTCTATGCGTGGCTCTTGCTGTCCATTGTGCTGGTAGCTTGGGAGCTGCCTGAAGACAGTCAATTCCCCACGGTCATGCCAGACCTGCCAGAAGTGGCGAAGTACGCTTCACTATGGGTGACCAAGGATGCTAAGTGCATCAAGGATAGCAAGATCTTCTAGATCTTGATGGAAATGAATATACGTATGGCTATCAATCGCAAGACACAATTGTCGCCTGCTGTGTTTGCCAAACTACAGAGTACGTGGAGTTCAAGGCAGACTTTCATCATGTATCGATCAGGGCATGGAAGGACCCTGAGCAGAATTGGCATAACTTGCCTTACTTGGCAACTAACGATGTGATTGATACAGTTCTTGATCGTTGGCTAGCAAAGTGACGCATTGCCTTAAACTCGGTGGTGGTCTCAAGCAAGTCCACCGCGTAGGGAAAAAATGAGGAGGCCAACCTCAAGATGGTGGAGTTGGCCGAGAAGAGGAAGAAGGAGGTTGTTGGTAGGGCCCAAGCAGAGTGCAATGCCACACAGGAAGCAGAAAACTAGACAGTCAGAACAGAGTAAGGCTCTGACAAAGGTGTAAGGTCACCCTCACTCGAAATAGAGGATGAAATAGAGGAGTAGGCAGAGCAGCATGGAGCGGACCTGCAAACAGCATCGTACCGTATCAAGTGTCCAAGGGAATAGGAAAAAGTTGGGCCATGAAAGAAATCTAAGGCCAGTAAGACATCGTTGGACCCAATCACCCTAACAGAGGGATATTTGAATGACATTAGAGACATGATATGGGATGTCACCACAGAGGTACTACAATAGTTCGAGTAGCAGCACTAGCAAGTCTTGTGGGCCATCTAGATGGGTCTGCATGAGTTTCATATCCATGCATCATAGGTTGGCTTGATGTCCACCAGCCTCGCCGTCGGTACTTCAAAATTTGTCATGATGATGCATGCAAAGGACTCCCAAGTAATAGTGCTACCAGATGGAGCGCTGACCATAGGAAAAGAAGCTGATAGGCTCACTGTCAGCGCCCTTAAGGGAGTAGGGCTAAACTTGGTAGCGCTTCCTCGTGAGGCGCTCCACCTACTCTAGGATGGAGTGATCACAGAGATGAGGACCCGCGAACACCGCAAAGTGCAGGTGATCAGTCAATAGCAGATCAATAATGTGTAGCTAGCCCTACAGCGAGACTCTGGCACCACCACCATGACTGATGTAACTGACTGAAACAAGCGCAAAGTTCAGTTCATGGATGAAGCATGCTGAATGGTCCCAGAGTTGGCTATTACTGAGGGAGAATCGGTAGAGGTGTGCGTTGCAAGATTACTACAGAGGTGTGTGACGCTCACACAGAGTTGGCTAAGGTTCATCTAGAGCTGAACCTACAGATTTCATATTTGCAGTTGAAGGCCTAGCCTTCAACTCCACCATAAGTAAAGGATAAGCACGCAACCACTGTCACAAAGGTGATAGCGGTAATAGAAAGTGCAGTAGCAGATTGAACATGGTTGTTTGAATAGTCATTTGAGGTCCTGACTAGCCTGCATGAGGATCCTAATGTAAAACATGTTAGAGTCGGTCTGGTCAGTCCTCCGTCAGAGATCAAAACTCTTTATGCATTTCATTTTTAGGTGTCTCGCTCCATTCACTCAACTTCATTCCGTTAGGGGCATGCCATGATATGACGAAGAAAGTCATGCTAGTCATTTCCCCTCATGTCTAGCTCTTGCTGGCTTATGTCTTTGTGTCAAAAAATCAAAAAGTCCATGACAGTCAAGTTCTGGTCCTTCAACGGACAAAGGTCATTTTTGGTCATTTGGTCTAGGAATTAAAACAATTTGGTCTTTAATATGCCCAGTAAAGCTATGCAGGCTAGAGGGATACTCTTGCAAAGTAATGATCCGCAAAGTTTCACCATCATATTGATAGACTTCGACTATTCTTCAAAACTCTATTTTGAAGAAAAGTCAAATAGTGTCATTTGCGACAAAATTTTCAAAAAGAGTCGACAGTTGATTTCTTTAGGTGTAGTCATGGTTCCCGTGACTAGATGCTCTGTCATGCAATCCCTGTAAAAAAGTGTCAAAAATTTCATCATTTGAGCCAAAATTTCAGAGGAAAATTGAAAATCAGGGTTATATTAAAATCAGTGAAAAAGTGTTGAACAGGACATTAGAAAAGTGGGTTTTTAAAAAAGTAAATTTAAAACATGACCTCAAAGGCTATATATACAAGTTTTCATCAAAATCAAAGGCATTGTGCTAAGCCAAGCCTTGGAGAAACGTTACAAAAGGTGTGAGTGTGCATCGTGAGTGTTTGAGGGAGCTGGAGGCAGTTTGAAAGAGCGCGACGCATATACTTAGGGGCGCGGCGCACACAGAGGGCGTGGTGCACATAGAGCCTGCCCGCAATTCAAATTTTCCACAGGCGCGGCGCATACCCAGGGCGCGACGCACTGGGTTTTTCGCGCGACGTACATAGACAAAGCGCCGAAAATAGGCCAAATCACCTCCAAATTTTTGTGAAGCCCATCAAATTAAGAGGTAGGCTCTTTGACATCATTGGTTCATCAAGTTTTATAAATGATATGGTGGATTATAGCAATGTTTGAATGCAACCAAATTCAATAAAATCAACCATAAGAAATCACCAAAAAACCATGATGGCTAGGGTTGCTAAAGTGGGTTGTTAGTGCCAAGGTTCCATTCCACCCATAATTTTCCCCTCACCTACCATTTTTCCTATCCTCCCTTTCTCATTTTCCCTAATATCCCTGCCCTAAATTACTACCAAACCCTCTCACCTATCCCTCCACTATTTTGTCAACATAACATCCCAAACCCTACCTTGTTAAAACCCCAAACCCTACCTTATCAAAATACCCCAAAGCCCCCTACCTATCCCTAAACAAAATTCTCCTATAACCCCTATTCCCATTATATTATCCCCCTCCTAATACTCCCTTCTTTCATTCTCCCCTTGGTGGCAGATTATCAAAACAACCTAGCTTTCATCATCATCAAAGGGGTAGCCTAAATTCAGTTTATAAAACAAAAGTCATGGCATCCGAGGTTTCATCAGAGTATGAGGAGGAAATCCACAGAGATGCAGCTTCAGGAGAACAGGCCCCCAGGAGACATCATCGGAGTGGCAAACATGTTAGAGATGAGCCAAACACCCTCACCGAGTTGTAGGCATGCCCTCTTGCTATGTCCTATTTCCAGCATTTAGCATGTCTTGAATTTTGTCAAAGGGTGGCAACTGTCAAATTTCATCATGAGTTGGCCCATCTTTTTGCACTTCACCTACAAGGAGGTCAGTCTATCTTGGCTGGGGTCACTTTCTCATTGACACCCGAAGCCATATCAGTGGCAACAGGCATACCAAATGTTGGAGAATAGTGGCATAAGAAGATGAAGGTGGAGAGGCATCATTATGAGCCTTACATTAAGGTCAGTTGTTTGAGTCAGCTTACAAGAGTCTTCCCAATCAAATTTTTGAGAGATGAGTATGCTCCGCTCACGAAATTGATCATGAAGTACTTCAGTTGTGAGGGGAGTTTTTCTCGCCTTTATGCCTATCACATCAAGTTGCTCATGCACTTTACCATGGTGCGGATGATGAACCTCCCATTTTTCATTTGCAGGAACATAGAGAGGATGAAAAATTTCATGCAGCACAAGACCCCTCGACAACAGCTCAACAGTGTTTATCATTTTGCTCTTATCCGGATTTTGGTGGACCATTAGTTGGGATTGCAGGGTATTGCTTGGGAGGACTTCATCTCCCATGACTTCTTCAGTGCTCCGCAGGTAGTATCGGAGGTAGAGCATCAGATAGGTGGCCCATCTGATCAGTACGAGCGACATGAGACTACTACTATGCCAATATACATCACCTATCAGAAAGGTAGTAGACCTTTGTTTGCAGCAGCAAAGCGAATGTTATCTCCACCCGGGGTGGAAGGGGCCTCGCTTCCGACATCAGCATCACATGAGTAGGGCAGAGGTAAGGAGCCAGTGTAGGAGGAAGGGCCATTAGGTGAACGAGAGACCAAGTTTTTTCTCCTCCATGATGATGAGACAGATACAGAACCAACAAATGGAGAGCTTACAGAGGTCATCCAGGAGAAAAAATCAGTGATTGAGGCCTTATCCCTTGACTTGGAGAGGGCCAAGTGGAACATGAAGTACCTTGAGTAGAGAAACAAGCATCTTGACGATCAGCAGTCGATTATGGAGCTGCAAAACATTCTTGAGCATCGCCAAGCTGCTCAAAGGAGAAGAGTTGAGCTCACATCATTGGAGCAAGAAATCAATGAGGATCGGGAGGCCCATCTTGAGAGCATGAACATGCACTTGGAGAGGCTGATGGACAAGGCCGATCAGGACCATTCCTTGCTGAGACACATGGCTTATCGTTATAGGACACGAAATATGAGTGCAAGGGCTCGGATAAGGAGCTTGAAGGCGAAATTGAGGAAAGCAACAAGAAAGGAAAAAGAGGCAAAAGAGCAAGATCGGCTTCGAATCTTGGCTGAGGCTTCCTTGGCCCATCATAACACACCATAGAGAGCCTCCACCCCAAATTTCAAGAAATTTTGGGAATTTTTTGTCACATGGCAAATTTTTGGGCAAAAAACAGGGTTTTTCTCCTAGTGGCGCGGCGCTAAAAATATAGAGCTCCAAATTAGGAATGGATTTCATTTTTGGATTTAGCATGGAAAATCACGACTACTGCTCCCCGGACAAGAAATTTTGGCAATATATGAGTCTCCAAAACGTCAAAAAACACCTAAAAATGGCCTCTCTGCCCCTTTTTTGACACACAGGAAGCAGTCTTGGGAGAATGGAGATTTTGAGGGGCAAATGAGCACCAAATTCAGAAATTCTAGTGGGGTTAGAAAGCAGACAGGACAAGGTTTCCAACAAGCCCACTTGGGCACATTTTGGACACCTAAAAGTGCCCCAAAATAGGCCCCAAAGTAGCACAGCACACAGAGAAAATGGCGCGACGCACAAAGGAAAAATTGCCAAATTTGCTTCCGTTTCGCGAAATTTCGGTTCAGGACTTTTCCAAGTGGGCCTACTCATCTACACTTCGATTTTTTGGCACCAAAGGAAGAATTTAAAGTATTTATTCTCCAGATTGGCTTCTATTGAAGTGTCGAAGGAAGGCAAACAGTCACCCAAGCCAAATGTCATGTTTGTAGCGTTGCACCTGTAGCCGATGGTTGGCTCTTCATCTCCATTTTGTAATGATTCGACTAACTCCCCAACCCTTGGGTGTTCTATCTCTTCATGGCACATTCTATATATTGTATGTAAACCATTTGCAAAGGGTTGGTTGGCTTGTAACTCATGGGAGACTGTGGGAAAGAAACTTTGTTTCTTCACTGTGTATTTTTGACAGAGAATTAATGAAAGGCAGCAGCTTTGTTTCATGAGATTCTTATGTTTGTGAGTGTAGCAAATGTGTCTCTTATGTTTTCACATGTATTTCGTTATGTTTCATAATTCAATTCATGTTCATTTCCAGTGAAATTTTCTGAGTGAGATTAGGTAGAATTCAATTTTATTGCTCTGCCTGTGGGAAAATTTCATGTTCAGTGTTTTTCTTCTGTTGAAAAGGATTCATGTAACCATGCCCTTTTCACTTTCTTCAACAATCTATTCATTCGGCATTACCTCAAACTAAATTGCTACATTTTCCGCCTGCCTTGCCTCACGGAATAATCTATGCCTTTGTATTAAATTCTCTGTTCTTTGCTGACTGTTGGTCCCATACAATCCCAGAAGCTCAGTCATTCATTGAAAATTGTTTCTTGTATCCCTATTCACTTACTAGCCTAAGATCAATATTTCACTATAAGTCATCTCAAATCGTTTTTGCTTATATATTCACTGAGCGTGACTCGGAGAGAGCCCTCTCCTGTTCTGGTAGGGCTAGCTACCAAACTGAGCGTGGTTTGTGGTTACCCCAATTTTTGCCTTCCTTCAGCCTAAGGCAGATTTAGGTGCTAACATACTGGTGACTCCACTGGGGACAAAATTGAAATCAAATCCCCTTGTTTCATAATAATTCTAAGCTTCTGGATGATGAGCTTAGGGTTGGAAAGGTTGAGTAAGTTGGTTGTGTCCTGTGATTTTTCTCAATAGCACGCTGGCTTCGAGACGATATACCAGAGCCAATCCAGACCTGGATCCTCCTCATATCTACGAAAATCCCAATTTGATTCCGAGACTCCTTCATCAAGAAAGCACCATAACTCCCATGTTCAAGTCTCATTCATGTCTTAATATTTTTGAGTATCTTAAAGAGCTTGAGTTTGACGAACGGTTTGAAATATCATTGTTTGAGTTCAAGTCCGAAAGGGCTATTGACTATACTGTCCCCAATCCTCAATTTCTTGTAGACCTCGAAACAAAAAGAGCTAAGCAGTTAATTGATAATTATATTACAACACAGCCCCAAACTCCAATTGCTAGCCCCTTACAAACTGTGCACACTCCTCCAACACCTCCAAGGCCAAATCCACCGAGAATGATGGTTGCCTGTTTCGCACCCCTTGTTCTGCCCCAAGTCCTAGATGATATGCCAACGGATTATCAAAGTAAAATCCCATTTTTTGATGGTACTCCTAACATCATTACTGCTCAGCAACATGTGGAAAAAATGGCAGACTTCTATGAACTCCATGAGATCGATGCGGAGAACGTGGAAATGAGACTCTTTGTATAGACATTTGTAGGTGATGTGAGGAAATGATTCAGAGGTTTGCCAGCAGCAAGTATCACTACCTTGGACGAACTACAAAGACAATTTTTAAATCGATGGGAAGTGAAAAAGAATCCCCTTCAAATTCTGGCTGAATATGAACAAATCAAACGAAACGCTGGTGAGTCGGTCCAAGATTATTGTGTTAGATTCAATATAGTTTATAACGAGATTCCAAATCATCTAAAGCCACCTGTGGGACTGGCTATGATGAAATTTCCAGATGGTTTTGATGCTGACATGGCCTACCAATTAAGAGAGAGAGAACCGGCCACAATGGAAGACATGCATAAAATTGCGGTCAACATTGAAGCGAATCTGTTGTCCAAGAGAGCTAGAGCGAAAGCAGAAAAGAAATTCACGGTTAAAGAAGAGTCTTCTTCAATGGATCAACTACTCAAAAAGGTAGAGCAGATGGTTAAAAGGGTGAAGCTTGACAAGCCTGAGCCACAAGTTATAAATCCTAACTTCCGTGGCCAGCAGTAGCCACAATATAGAATAAGACAGAGAGATCAGCGAACCCAAGAGCAGACAGCACAACAGCCGGTACAAACACCTTTGCAGCAGAATTTTGTGCATGGACCGGAGTCAGATGAGGACGGGAATGTAATAGGTGAAGAAAACCACCTCTTTACTCCAGATGAGCTACCTACTTACATTACCGAAGAAGAAGAGTGTGCGGTGAGTTCAGCTGCACACAAAGACACGGATTTCATTCTAGCTAGTGACACTGTTTTAGAAGAAGAATCAGAGGAGTATCAAAGGGGGTATATGAATGCTCTGTCTGCACAGCAGCAATGATATTCACTTAGAAACAGAGATGTGTCAGCCAAACCAATGCAGAAAAAGAAGGAGGTTGAAACAGCAAAGAATGATTCATCAGCTACACAAAGAAAAGGAAAAGAGGCGGTTGGTCCGGAGAGCAGCAAATCAAAATCAGCAGAACAATCACAGTAGCAAGCTGCATCAAAGGAAAAAGAAAAGAAAGAAATCCCAGTCAAAGAGGTAGAAAAGACTCCCACCTTTAGCTTAGAGAATGAGATTTCTAAGTTAAAGGTATCCATCCCCTTGACTGAAATAATGAAGAACAACAGTTATAGAGGACAAATATCTAAGATGTTGAATTTGGACCCAATGTCCGACATGGTAAATGTAGAAGATGATTAGCCTGAAATGATTTTTGGGCCAGCATCGAATGGTGAGTCTCCTGACAGCGATGTGCCACCCTTCTATATCAGTTTACAATTGCATGATTTTGTGTTACATAATGCCATGTTCAATTCCGGAGCTTCTCACAATCTCATGCCCAAGGCTATCATGGATAAGCTTGGTCTGGACATCACCCGACAGTACCACGATCTCTATTCATTTGATTCCAGCAGAGTAAGATGTATAGGACTCATCAAAGACTTTGTTGTGAGTTTGGATCAGCTTCCCATGAAAAATATTTTGATGGATGTGGTGGTAGCAGATATTCCTCCAATGTTTGGGATGCTTCTTTCCAGGTCTTGGGTAGAGAAATTGAAAGGGACACTACAGCTAGATTTCTCCTATGCAACGATCTCGGTGTTTGGACAAATGAGGAAATTATATCGGGAACAAAAAATGAAATATAAGTTCACAAGCAAGGAGAAACCTATAAATCATCCAATTAACTATGTACATACAGATTTAGAGTCTTTTGTTTTGTTTTCGGATAGTTTAAATGATATAGATAGTTAGTTAGTAGAAGTAGATGATATTCCGGAAATAACATAAAATTTCAGAGAAATTTTGAAGAAAGATGGACAAGAAAAGCAGAAAAATGTTAGGCAATCAGTTGAAAGCAATGGACAGCAAGCAGGCAAGGCCCAGCAAACAGATTTTCAACACTTACAAGAGGAGGAAGAAGGTTTGTGGACCATGGATTTTGATGGAGCAGTAGGAAATGATGGCGCTGGAATTGGAATTTGGGTACGCAGTCCTTTCTCCGCCCCAAACAAAGTGCCTAGCAGCGTGAGGGTTTGCTCTTACAAGCTGGCCTTTGATTGTTCAAACAATGAAGATGAATATGAAGCTCTGATTGATGGCCTGAAGATTCTTAGAAAGTTGAATGCTAAAAGGATTTCGGTATACGGCGACTCTAAATTGGTAATAAAGCAGGTCAGAGGTGAGTATCAAGCAAAGCATCCTAGGATGCGGGCCTACCGTAATGCAGCTTTAGACATCTTAAAATTATTTTCAGAATACACCTGGACATGTGTGCCTCGTATACAAAATAGTATTGCTGATGCTCTTGCCAAGGCAACAAGTAGTTTGAAGATCCCCATGAACTCTAGCAATAAATTTGAAATCCATGTTAAGCATCATCCAACCATTCTAGACAATCAGAGATATTGGCAAGTGTTTCAAGATGATGAGGAGATTAAGGATTTTCTGCAAAACAAAGGCAAGTTCAAAGAAACCTCAATTGATGTAGAAAATGACGATGGTAAAGGGAATGGTACAGATGACGTGAAGATCAATGAAATGGACGTGTTGTAGCTGAAGAATAACATTATTCCTAAAGGCTTGATACCTCTAGAAGAAATTTTTGATCAGGATGATGGCCCGCAAGCCAACATTGCAGCCAACAGAGAAGGGTGTAGAAGAGGTCAACATCGGAACAACTGCCAATCCTAAGTTGGTAAAATTGTCTAAAGCATTGCTGCCAAAGACCAAGGACAAATACATCAGTTTGATGGCTTCATTTGCAGATTTGTTTGCTTGGGACTATTCTGATTTAAAGACCTATGATACCAATACTATTCAGCACACGATACCCATCAAGCCCAATAAAAAACCATTTAGACAGAAGCTGAGAAGGATAAATCCAAAGTTGCTGCCATCTATTGAAAAGGAGGTAAACAGATTGTACAAGTCAGGTATCATTGTGCCCATTAGATTTTCAGATTGGATCTCTAACTTAGTGCCCGTTGAAAGAAGACAGGTGAGATCCGCTTGTGCATTGATTTCAAAAATCTCAATAAAGTCTCATTGAAGTACAACTATCCATTGCCCGAAATGGACCATATACTTTAGCGAGTAGTGGGGGCATCTCGTATGTCACTACTTGATGGTTGTTCCAGATATAACCAAATTTCCGTCCATGAGGATGACCGAGACAAGGCAGCATTCACCACTCCATGGGGAACCTTTCATTATGCCAAAATGCCTTTCGGTTTAAAGAATGCAGGTGCCACATTTCAACGTGCAATGGACTTGGCTTTTGCGAATGAGAAGGATGTGTTTTTGGTGGTGTACCTGGATGATTTGACGGTGTTTTCCAAATCTAATGAAGAGCACATGCATCATCTAAAAATTGTCTTTCAAAAGTGCAGAAAATATGGTTTATTGCTGAATCCTAAGAAGAGCTTGTTTGCCATGGAGGAAGGCAAATTACTTGGGCACATTATTTCAAAGGATGGCATTCGTATTGACCCAGCACGTGTGCAAGCAATTCAGCAAATCGATCTGCCCTGGAATAAAAAAGAGATACAATCGTTCAACGGTAAGATGAATTTTCTGTGTCGCTTTGTACCTAATCTTGTTGAACACTTAAGAGAGATGACCAACATGCTAAAGAAGGATAGCCAAGTGAAATGGACAGAGGAGGCTGTAAAATCTTTCAATTTGGTCAAATTGGCCCTTTCTTCAACTCCTGTTCTAGTCATCCTAGACTACACTCAGGATTTCATACTGTTTTCATTTGCTTCGGAGCACACTATGGCAGCAGTATTATTTCAAAAAAGAGATGATCATGAAAGACCCATTGCATTATTCAGAAGGGCTATAAGATATGCAGCTTTAAAGTACAACATCATTGAGAAGCAAGCCCTGGCACTGGTGAAGGCATTGAAGGATTTCAGGGTATATATTCTACATTCTCACATTTTGGCCTATGTTCCTAACGCTACTGTAAAATATGTTTTAGTGCAAACTGATCCATAAGGAAGAAGAGGCAAATGGATTGCAGCCTTGCTGGAATATGATGTGGAAATAAAGCCCACAAAGCTGGTCAAAGGACAGGGATTGGCGAAGTTAATGGCCAAATCAAACTGGCATGCCTTGGACATAAATCTGATCGCTGTTATGTCTGATGAGAACGAGGAAATATCATCCATTCAGGTATCTGAAATGTTTTCTCTATCCCCACGGTATTCAAATATAATATATGTGCTAAAAAATCTATCACCACCACCCGGCATGACTAGAAATAAAGCGAGAACACTCAAGTTGAAGGCTGCCAAGTTTTGCATTCTAAATTTTGCGCTGTATTGGAAAGATCCCGGTGGTGTTTTGTTGAATTGTTTGGTGTAAAAGGAGGCAAAGAAAGTCATGGAGGATTTCCACAGAGGAGAGTGTGGAGGTCACCTTTTTTGGAAGTCAACAGCAAATAAAATTTTGAGAGCGGGGTACTATTGGCCTACATTGTCTGCTGATGTGTACAAGATGGTCAAGCGCTATCATAAATGTCAAATTTTCAAAGGAAAACAGAAACTACAGCCTTTGCCACTTAAGCCTATTGAGGTGAGCGCTCCTTTCCAGCAGTGGGGGTTGGATTTCATTGGTGAAATTCATCCCGCTTCTTCCAGACAGCATATATGGATCCTTACAGCGATAGATTATTTCACAAAATGGATTGAGGCAACTCCCACCAGACAAGCTAAAGATACAATAATCATTTCATTTCTTGAAAACAACATCTTGTCTCGCTTTGGTTTTCCAAATAAGTTAATCACCGATAATGCATCAACTTTCAAATCAAAAAGGATGGTAGAATTTTGTCATAAATATCACATCATTTTGGGTCACTCAACTACCTATCATCCGCAAGGTAATGGATTGGCAGAGTCTTCGAATAAATCATTGGTCAACATCATCAAGAAGCTGCTAGAAATGAATAAAAAGAGCTGGAATAAGAGGTTGGTCCATGCGCTTTGGGCAGATCGGATCAGTCAGAAAAAATCCATTGGTATGTCACCGTTTGAGCTTTTTTATGGAGTTGACACAGTATTTCCCACCTCTCTCGCTGCCTTAGTAGTCAAACTTCTTCAGGAGGCCGGCAGTGAAGAAGATCCCATGCAGAGAAGGTTGAATCAAATGGTCCACTTGCAGCAGACAAGAGAAGAAGTTTTCAAGAACACATCCAAATTGCAGGATAAAATAAAGAAAATCTATGACAGAAAAACAAAGGTAGATAAATTTTAGTTGGATGATGTGGTGCTGAAGTGGGATGCAAGGAATGAAGAGAAAGGTAAGCACGGAAAGTTAGAGAATCTTTGGAAAGGTCCTTTCAAGATTGCAGCATATAGGGGTCAGAATACCTTTCTTCTGAAGGAAATGAATAGGGAAGATTGTCCAGGAGGACCGATCAATGGTCAGCTACTCAAGTGGTACCACTGCTGAGCTATTAACGCTGCTTCCACTGTCATTGTAAATACCATTTTTATTTCAGTTTTGGTTTCAGTCTATCAAGTTAGTTTTTGAGTCATTTCAATGTCAAGTTTAAGTCAATTTCTTGGTCATTTCAGTTTCATAAATAAGTCAGAGTCCTGTATTGTGGTCAAAATGATGACTCCATAGCCCAATGGACAAAAGGCACTGTCTAGCTCCTCCAGAGATCTGCTGTTCTTGACACCTCCAAGGAGCTACCATCCCCCATTGGAGCCAATGTTAGAGTCGGCCTGGTCAGTCCTCCGTCAGAGATAAAAACTCTTTATGTATTTCATTTTTAGGTGTCCCGCTCCATTCACTCAGCTGCATTCCGCTAGGGGCATGCCATGATCTGACGGAGAAAGTCATGCTAGTCATTTCCCCTCATATCTGGCTCCTGCTGGCTTATGTCTTTGTGTCAAATAATCAAAAAGTCCATGACAGTCAAGTTCTGGTCCTTCAACGGACAAAGTTCATTTTTGGTCATTTGGTCTAGGAATTAAAACAATTTGGTCTTTAATATGCCCAGTAAAGCCATGCAGGCTAGAGGGATACTCTTGCAAAGTAATGATCCGCAGAGTTTCACCATCATATTGATAGACTTCGACTATTCTTCAAAACTATGTTTTGAAGAAAAGTCAAATAGTGTCATTTGTGACAAAATTTTCAGAAAGAGTCAATAGTTGATTTCTTCAGGTGCAGTCATGGTTCCCATGACCAGATGCTCTGTCATGCAATCCCTGCAAAAAAGTGTCAAAAATTTCATCGTTTGAGCCAAAATTTCAAATGAAAAGTGAAAATCAGGGTTATACTAAAATCAGTGAAAAAGTGTTGAACAAGACATTAGAAAAGTGGGTTTTTTAAAAAGTAAATTTAAAACATGACCTCAAAGGCTATATATACAAGTTTTCATCAAAATCAAAGGCATTTTGCTAATCCAAGCCTTGGAGAAACGTTGCAAAAGGTGTGAGTGTGCATCGTGAGTGTTTGAGGGAGCTGGAGGTAGTTTGAAAGAGTGTGGCACATATACTTAGGGGCCCAGTGCACACAGAGGGCGCGGCACACATAGAGCCTGCCCGTAGTTCAAAATTTTCCACAGGCACGGTGCACTAGGTTTTGCGCACGATGCATAGAGACCAAGGGCCGAAACAAGGCCAAATCACCTCCACATTTTTGTGAATCCCATAAAATTAAGAGGTAGGCTCTTTGACATCATTGGTTCATCAGTTTTATAAATGATATGGTGGTTTATAGCGATGTTTGAATGCAACCAAATTCAATAAAATCAACCATAAGAAATCACCAAAAAACCATGATGGATAGGGTTGCTAAAGTGGGTTGTTAGTGCCAAGGTTCCATTCCACCCATCATTTTCCCCTCACCTACCATTTTTCCTATCCTCCCTTTCTCATTTTCCCTAATATCCCTGCCCTAAATTACTACCAAACACTCTCACCTATCCCTCCACTATTTGGTCAACATAACATCCCAAACCCTACCCTATCAAAATACCCTAAAGCCCCCTACCTATGCCTAAACAAAATTCTCCTATAACCCCTATTCCCATTATATTATCCCCCTCCCAATACTCCCTTGTTTCATTGTCGCCTTGGTGACAGATTATCAAAACAACCTAGCTTTCATCATCATCAAAGGGGTAGCCTAAATTCAGTTTATAAAACAATAGTCATGGCATCCGAGGTTTCATCAAAGTATGACGAGGAAACCCACAGTGATACAGATTCAGGAGAACAGGCCCCCAGGAGACATCACCGGAGTGGCAAACATGTTAGAGATGAGCCAAACACCCTCACTGAGTTGCAGGAATGCCCTCTTGCTATGTCATGTTTCCAACATTTAGCATGTCTTGAATTTTTTAAAAGGGTGGCAACTGTCAGAATTCATCATGAGTTGGCCCGTCTTTTTGCACTTCACCTACATGGAGATCAGTGTATCTTGGCTGGGGTCACTTTTTCATTGACACTCGAAGCCATATCAATGTCAACAGCCATACCAAATGTTGGAGAACAGTGGCATAAGAAGAAGAAGGTGGAGTGGCATTGTTATGAGCCTTACATTGAGGCCAGTTGTTTGAGTCAGCTTACAAGAGTCTTCCCATTCAGATTTTTGAGAGATGAGTATGCTCTGCTCATGAAATTGATCATGAGGTACTTCAGTTGTGAGGGGAGGTTTTCTCGCCTTTATGCCTATCACATCAGGTTGCTCATGCACTTTACCAAGGTGCGGATGATGAACCTCCCATTTTTCATTTGCGGGAACATAGAGAGGATGAAAAATTTCATGCAGCACAAGACCCCTCGATAGCAACTCAACAGTGTTTATCACTTCGCTCTTATCTGGATTTTGGTGGACCATCAGTGTGGAATCGACGGGTTTGCTTGGGAGGACTTCATCTCTCGTGACTTCTTCAGCGCTCCACAGGTAGTATCATAGGTAGAGCATGAGATAGGTGGCCCATCTCATCAGTACGAGCGACATGAGACTGCTACTATGCCAATATACATCACCTATCAGAAAGGCAGTAGACCTTTGTTTGCAGTAGCAAAGCGAGTGTTATCTCCACCCGGGGTGGAAGGGGCCTCGCTTCCGACATCAGTATCACATGAGCAGGGAAGAGGTAAGGAGCCAATGCAGGAGGAAGGGCCATCCGGTGAACGAGAGACCGAGTTCGTTCTCCTCCATGATGATGAGACAGATACAAAACCAACAAATGCAGAGCTTACAGAGTTCATCCAGGAGAAACAATCAGTGATTGAGGCCTTATCCCTTGACTTGGAGAGGGCCAAGTGGAACATGAAGTACCTGGAGCAGAGAAACAAGTAGCTTGAGGATCAGTAGGTGATTATGGAGCTGCAAAACATTTGTGAGCATCGCCAAGCTGCTCAAAGGAGAAGAGTTGAGCTCACATCATTGGAGCAAGAAATCAATGAGTATCGGGAGGCCCACCTTGAGAGCATGAACATGCACTTGGAGAAGCTACTGGACAAGGCCGATCAGGACCTTGCCTTGCTAAGACACATGGCTTATCATTACAAGACACGAAATATGAGTGCAAGGGCCCGGATAAGGAGCTTCAAGGCGAAATTGAGGAAAGCAACAAGAAAGGAAAAAGAGGTAAAAGAGAAAGATCAGCTTTGAATCTTGGCTAAGGCTTCCTTGGCCCATCATAACACCCCATAGAGAGCCTCCACCCCAAATTTCAAGAAATTTGGGGAATTTTTGGTCACATGACAAATTTTTGGGCAAAACACAGGGTTTTTCCCCCTGTGCCGCGGCGCTAAAAATCTAGAGCTCCAAATGAGGAATGGTTTGCATTTTTGGATTCAGCATGGAAAATCATGACTACTAGTACCCGGACAAGAAATTTTGGCAATATATGAGTCTCCAAAAGGTCAAAAAACACCTAAAAATTGCCTCTCTGCCCCTTTTTTGACACACAGGAAGCAGTCTTGGGAGAATGGAGATTTGGAGGGGCAAATGAGCACCACATTCAAAAATTCCAGTGGGGTTAGAATGTAGATAGGACAGGCTTTCCAACAAGCCAACTTAGGTACATTTTTGACACCTACAAGTTCCCCAAAACAATCCCCAAAGTAGCGCGGCACACAGAGAAAATGGCGCGACGCACAGAGGAAAAATTGCCAAATTTGCTTCCGTTTCGTGAAATTTCGGTTCGTGACTTCTCCAAGTGGGCCCGCTCATCTACACTTCAGTTTTTTGGCACCAAAGGTGGCATTTAAATTATTTTTTCTCCATATTAGCTTCTATCCAAGTGGCGAAGGAATGAAAACGGTCACTCAAGCCAAATGTCATGTTTGTAGCACTGCACCTGTAGCTGATGGTTCGCCTTTCATCTCGATTTTGTAATGATTCGAGTAATTCCCCAACCCTTGGGCATTCTATCTCTTCATGGCACATTCTATATATTGTATGTAAACCATTTGCATAGGGTTGGTTGGCTTGTAACTTTTGGGAGACTGTGGGAAAGAAACTCTGTTTCTTCACTGTGTATTTTTGACAGAGAATTAATGAAAGGCAGCGGCTCTGTTTCATGAGATTCTTGTGGTTGTGAGTGTAGAAAATGTGTCTCTTATGTTTTCATATGTAATTCGTTATGTTTCATAATTCAATTCATGTTCATTTCCAGTGAGATTTTCTGAGTGAGATTAGGTAGAATTCAATTTTATTGCTCTGCCTGTGGGAAAATTTCATGTTTAGTGTTTTTCTTCTGTTGAAAAGGATTCATGTAACTATTCCCTTTTCACTTTCTTCAGCAATCTATTCATTCCGCATTACCTCAAACTAAATTGCTACATTTTCCACCTGCCTTGCCTCACGGAATAATCTGTGCCTTTGTATTAAATTCTCTGTTCTTTGCTGACTGTTGGTCCCATACCATCCAAGAAGCTCAGTCATTCATTGAAAATGGTTTCTTGTATCCCTATTCACTTACTAGCCTAAGATCAATATTTCACTGTAAGTCATCTCAGACCGGTTTTGCTTATATATTCACTGAGCGTGACTCGGAGAGAGCCCTCTCCTGTTCTGGTAGGGCTAGCTACCAGACTGAGTGTGGTTTGTGGTTACCCTAATTTTTGCCTTCCTTCAGCCTAAGGCAGATTTAGGTGCTAACACAACAGCTGAAGACAGAGGCTCGAGAACTGCAACAGCACTATGACGAGGTAAAAGGAACAATGTGCACTGTCAACAATGTAAACTTTGAAACAGGAACTGATACTGTTACCCGTTTCGTAGAGATAGCAAAAAAGTGACCTGATTTTGAAAAGGGGTGATGCAGAACACACATGTTTTTTTTAGAGCATAGTTTTCGGAACTTTAACTTTTTTTATGTACATTACGTTTTAGAATGGTAGTGATTTTCATGCTGATTTAAAAAAGTGGGTATTCTGCATCAGATCCTTTTTTTAAAAGACCTATTTTTTGACTTTAAATTTTCTAATGTATGAAATGTAAATAATTATTTTGTAAATTTAAAATTTTTTGAAGTGGTCGTTTTCTTCATATTTTCTTATTTTTTTTTTATTTTAATTTTTTTGTAGTGAGGTTTTTATTGTTTTGCATTTTTAAATTAGAAGGTCGATATTTTGAATTTTCGATATTCTACATATTTATACATCCTTAATTAATTTTTCAATCTACATGAAATAATTGTTTCTAAAAAACAATATTTTTTAACAATGGACATAAAAATAACCATTTTTAACATAAATATAACTAAAAAACTACACGTTTTGATAATTTTTTGCTAGAATTGACATGTCAAAATCACAATTTTTATACGAAAATTTTAACTAAAAATGGTTAAATAATAGTTTTTTTTTATGAATTTCATGTAAAAAAATAATAATAATCACTTTTTTTTACAAAAAATAATGATTAAATAATTCTTCAGGTTCTGTCGCATTGTTCTAAGTGGAAATCACCAAAAAATGAACAAATTAAATTAATTCCATTGAAATTCAAGAGCCCAAAGATTTTCAGGTTCTGTAAACATCCTACCTCTGGTCGAGTCTTGGTGCTATGAACATCACAAATTCGTATTGACCCTTTTAACTGGCAAACAGTTTCAAGCCATGGCCTTGATCCTTTAAAAACATAATATTATTTCCTTTAATGTAATAGGTTGGGCATTTAAATATAAGGTTCTCTTTTGTTTCAAATGTTAGATAGAAAAACCATAATTGTTTTTATCTTTATAGATGTCTGCTTTGCCTTGACTTGTAGTTGATGTGATGTATTGAATTAAAAAAATATCGACTCCACTAATTTTGTCTCTTGATGAAGTTTACATGATATTGATCATAGTGTTTTTACCATTGCATATAAGATCCAAATTCTTCTTTTTGTGGTTCTAGAGAAACATGTAGACAAATATTGGAGAATATGAGATTATTGCCTTATTTTAATAGATTCATTAAAAATCATTTTTATTCATTTTGTAGTGTATTTACATGTAAAAAGTCTCATTATTATTTTATCCAACAGGAGGAAGTTTGAATATGGTGGATTCATCAGCGAATAGCCCAAGGCAAATGCTTTTTTTATCTAGGGAAAGAGCATTTGTATCCATATTGGACGATGAAAAAGAAGGTAGATTTGCTTTATCAAACAAACAAGGTGCAAAGCTTTTGGAGGTTTTATGGATTTTTGGGCTCTATCTCGACCATTGTGGCTGCAGGTGAACCAACTTGCTTAGAAATACTTCTTAAGAGGATTTATGAGTCACTCATTTAGTCACAATTCATAGTTCATTAGTTGAACATTTTAAAATAGAAATAACACCCATTACAAATGAATTGTTTTTAGAATAAAAACTCTTACGTAGATACCTTATTATTTAATTTCGTATGCGTATAGGATAGAAGAGTAAGCTAGCCCTATCGAATGCTTGTTATTGTTGGAAAATGTAACTAGATTCGGTCTTCATAATTGTACTTGAAGTCAAAATGTAATATATTTGCCAAAAGAAAAGCAAAAATAATTTTTATTATTTTTGAATTGGCTTATTAAAGCATGGGTTTCATGCTTGGGTCAAATGTATAGGTCAATCCTCCATTGTAGGCTTTAGGATATTTGTCAAAGTCAATTTGTTTATTGATTAAAAGACTCCTTCATCATCAAGTTAGCCTCCTCAACGACTCCTTCAAGTTGGCCTCAAAGAAACAGTCATAAAATGATTCATGTCAGCCTACCATAAAGATAGATCTTTTCATGGTTCATGTTGGCGGCTCATTTAGTATGGTCATACCACTATATATACAAGCCTATGATTTTTGCATAACACAATCTCAAGTTTGGATTTCAGAGTGCCTACTTTTGATGATTACATAGAAGTTCAAACATAACTTTAGAGACATAATTCGGGTGATAAGTTCGGATATCACAATATGATGACTTCAATTTGGTGCTTCTTCAGAAGGAGAGGCTTCTTACATATATAAACTCGTAGTACTATGACTTCAATTCGGTGCTATTATAGTGATGCTCTCACAGTTTCTTGGTGCTATTATAATGATGCTATTACAGTAGATAAAGGAGCTTAGATTGTTTTTAGAGGTGTTCTCTTCGAAGACAAGTGTGAAGAAGAATGACAGGTATAAGAAGCCATTATGAGGAAATTCATTTAACTGCCATCTCTATCGATTTTCCAACATGGTATTGGAGCTATGGTCAAAGTCAAAGGTAGTTTGAAGAACACATATATAACCTTGAAGCATTCTCAGTGTTGTCAAGATCCTTGAAGGTGACAAGTGATATTTCAGTGCTGCCACAGGGAGAAACAATTCGGTCTTTTCAGAATAGGTTCAAAATTATTTCGGTGGTGACACAGTTTCTTCATTTCATGGCACAGTCTCTACATCTTGGTAAAGGCTATACATTGCTCCATAGTTCAGAGAAAATCTCACATAAATCTCAGAAGGACAGGTTTGAATACATCTGAAATGGAGTTTGGATGTCACAAATTAAGCTCTCGATGATGAAACAAAAGTTTGGATTTAAGAGAACAAGTCGTCGGTGCTATAACAGAGATTAGAAGTTCAGAGAGGGCAGAGGGTTTGATATCATTACTTGGATAGGATATCTATGCTTCCACAGTTCGATATTATGTATACACAGTTCAGTATTATGCCTCCCATAGTTTGGTACTGTTATAGGCTCGGTGATACTATAGTTTTACGACTCTTGGATGGTAATTCACCAAAGTATCCAAGTGAAAGAAAGGCTTGCAAAGTCTATTTCGGTGATAATGGTGATTGGGGCGATTCTCAGAATCACCCAGCCACCGCGTGATTCTCAGAATCGCCCCAATCACTATTATCACCGAAAATAGACTTTGCAAGCGTTTCTTTCACTTGGATACTTTGGCGAATTACCATCCAAGAGTCGTCAAACTATAGTATCATAGTCTCTTCATTTCGTGGCACAGTCTCTACATCTTGGTAAGGCTATACATCGCTCCAGAGTTCAGAGAAAATCTCACATAAATCTCATGAGGACAGGTTCGAATACATCTGAAATGGAGCTCGGATGTCACAAATTAAGCTCTCAATGATGAAACAAAAGTTTGGATTTAAGAGAACAAGTTGTCGGTGCTATAACAGAGATTAGAAGTTTAGAGAGGGCAGAGGGTTCGATGACTTCTCACTATTGCTTCGAAATTTCTTAAGTCACACGGCATCCCCCACCCAAATTTCAATTAATGATATTGAATTTTCTTCCCTTTAATTTCCCAAACTACACGGAATAGACTTTCTTTGTCGATGAATTTTCTCCGTATCGCTGGCCAATTTCTTTAAATCACACGGCGTTCCCCAACCCAAACCAATACACACGGTATTGAATTTTCATCCCTTTAATTTCTCATTCTAGACAGAATAGGCTTTCTTTATTGATGACTTTTTTCCATATTGCTTTCATTACTTGGATAGGATATCTATGCTTCCACAGTTCAATATTATGTATACACAGTTCAATATTATGCCTCCCATAGTTTGGTACTGTTATAGGCTTCGTGATACTATAGTTTGACGACTCTTGGATGGTAATTCACAAAAGTATCCAAGTGAAAGAAAGGCTTGCAAAGTCTATTTTCGGTGATAATAGTGATTGGGGCGATTCTCAGAATCGCCCAGCCACCACACTGGTGGCGGGGCGGTGGCTGGGCGATTCTCAGAATCGCCCCAATCACTATTATCACTAAAAATAGACTTTGCAAGCCTTTCTTTCACTTGGATACTTTGGTGAATTACCATCCAAGAGTCGTCAAACTATAGTATCACCGAGCCTATAACAGTACCAACCTATGGGAGGCATAATACTGAACTGTGTATACATAATATCGAACTGTGGAAGCATAGATATCCTATCCAAGTAATGATATCGAACCCTATGCCCTCTCTGAACTTCTAATCTCTGTTATAGCACCGACGACTTGTTCTCTTAAATCCAAACTTTTGTTTCATCATCAAGAGCTAATTTGTGACATCCGAACTCCATTTCAAATGTATTCGAACCTGTCCTCCTGAGATTTATGTGATATTTTCTCTGAACTGTGGAGCGATGTATAGCCTTTACCAAGATGTAGAGACTGTGCTACGAAATGAAGAGACTGTGTCACCACCGAAATAATTTTGAACCTATTCTGAAAAGACTGAATTGTTTCTCCCTGTGGCAGCACTAAAATATCACTTGTCACCTTCAAGGATCTTGACAACGCTGAGAATGCTTCAAGGTTATATACATGTTCTTCAAACTGCCTTTGATTTTGACCATAACTCCAATACCATGTTGGAAAATCGATAGATATGGCAGTTAAATGAATTTCCTCATAATGGCTTCCTGTACCTATCATTATTCTTCACACTTGCCTTCAAAGAGAACACCTCTACAAACAATCTAAGCTCCTTTATCTACTGTAATAGCATCATTATAATAGCACCGAGAAACTGTGAGAGCATCACTGTAATAACATCGAATTGAAGTCATAGTACTACGAGTTTATCTATGTAACGAGCCTCTCCTTCTGAAGTAGCACCAAATTGAAGTCATCATATTGTGATATCTGAACTTATCACCCGAATTATGTCTCTGAAGTTATGTTTGAACTTCTATGTAATCGCCAAAAGTAGGCACTCTGAAATCCAAACTTGAGATTGTGTTATGCGAAAATCATTGGCTTGTATATATAGTGGTATGACCATACTAAATGAGCCGCCAACATGAACCATGAAAAGATGTGTCTTTATTGTAGGCTGACATGAATCATTTTATGACTGTTTCTGTGTGGCCAACTTGAAGGAGTCATTGAGGAGGCTGACTTGATGATGAAGGAGTCTTTTAATCAATAAACAAATTAACTTTGACAAAAGCTCTCGATGATGAAATAAAATTTTGGATTTAAGAGAACAAGTCGTCGGTGATATAATGGAGATTAGAAGTTCAAAGAGGGAAGAGAGTTCGATACCATTACTTGGATAGGATATCTATGCTTCCACAGTTCGATATTATGTATACACAGTTCAGTATTATGTCTCCCATAGTTTGGTACTATTATAGGCTCGGTGATACTATAGTTTGACGACTCTTGATGGTAATTCACCAAAGTATCCAAGTGAAAGAAAGGCTTGCAAAGTCTATTTTCGGTGATAATAGTGATTGGGGCGATTCTCAGAATCGTCGAGCCCCTGCCCGCCCCGGGTGGGGCGGTGGCTAGACGATTCTGAGAATCGCCCCAGTCACTATTATCACCGAAAATAGACTTTCCAAGCCTTTCTTTCACTTGGATACTTTGGTGAATTACCATTCAAGAGTCGTCAAACTATAGTATCACAGTCTCTTCATTTCGTGGCACAGTCTCTACATATTGGTAAAGGCTATACATCGCTCCACAGTTTAGAGAAAATCTCACATAAATCTCAGGAGGACAGGTTCAAATACATTTGAAATGGAGTTCGGATGTCACAAATTAAGCTCTCGATGATGAAACAAAACTTTGGATTTAAGAGAACAAGTCGTTAGTGCTATAACAGAGATTAGAAGTTCAGAGAGGGCAGAGGGTTCGATGACTTCTCGCTATTGCTTCGAAATTTCTTAAGTCACACGGCATCCCCCACCCAAATTTCAATTAATGATATTGAATTTTCTTCCCTTTAATTTCCCAAACTACACGGAATAGACTTTCTCTATCGATGAATTTTCTCCATATCGCTGACCAATTTCTTTAAATCACACGGCATTCCCCAGCCCAAACCAATACACATGGTATTGAATTTTCATCCCTTTAATTTCTCATTCTAGATAGAATAGGCTTTCTTTATTGATGACTTTTTTCTGTATTGCTTTCATTACTTGGATAGGATATATATGCTTCCACAGTTCGATATTATGTATACACAGTTCAGTATTATGCCTCCCATAGTTTGGTATTGTTATAGGCTCGGTGATACTATAGTTTGACGGCTCTTGGATGGTAATTCACCAAAGTATCCAAGTGAAAGAAAGGCTTGCAAAGTCTATTTTCGGTGATAATAGTGATTAGGGGGATTCTCAGAATCGCCCTAATCAATATTATCACCGAAAATAGACTTTGCAAACCTTTCTTTCACTTGGATACTTTGGTGAATTACCATCCAAGAGTCGTCAAACTATAGTATCACAGTCTCTTCATTTCGTGGCACAGTATCTACATCTTGGTAAAGGCTATACATCGCTCCACAGTTCAGAAAAATTCTCACATAAATCTCAGAAGGACAGGTTCGAATACATCTGAAATGGAGTTCGGATGTCACAAATTAAGCTCTCGATGATGAAACAAAAGTCTGGATTTAAGAGAACAAGTCATCGGTGCTACAACAGAGATTAGAAGTTCAGAGAGGGCAGAGGGTTCGATATCATTACTTGGATAGGATATCTATGCTTCCACAGTTCGATATTATGTATACATAGTTCAGTATTATGCCTCCCATTGTTTGGTACTGTTATAGGCTCGGTGATACTATAGTTTGACGACTCTTGGATGGTAATTCACCAAAGTATCCAAGTGAAAGAAAGGCTTGCAAAGTCTATTTTCGGTGATAATAGTGATTCTGAAAATCGCCGAGTGGTGGGGCGATTCTCAGAATGGCGGGGCAGTGGCTGGGCGATTCTGAGAATTGCCCCACCACCCGCCATATCTGAGAATCACTATTATAAGTCAGGTAGTCACCACTTCACATTTACATGTACACGAAATGGTAGAACAAATATAATGCATCAATAAAAAAAAAGTGTATAGTTATCCACGAAGAAATTTTTTGCTAAGGCATTGAGCAGCGGAAGTGGTATGGTATCGTTCAATAGATGGGTACTTCAAAGAAATGGGTGGTGGGGCGATTCTCAGAATCGCCCAGCCACCGCCCCGCCACCACCCGGGGGGTGGTGGGGCAGTGGCTGGGCGATTCTGAGAATCACCCCACCACCCGGTGATTCTGAGAATCACTATTATAAGTCAGGTAGTCACCACTTCACATTTACCTGTACACGAAATGGTAGAATAAATATAATGCATCAATAAAAAAAAAGTGTATAGTTATCCACGAAGAACTTTGTTGCTAAGGCATTGAGCAGCGGAAGTGGTATGGTATCTTTCAATAGATGGGTACCTATTCAAGGAAATATTGATAAAGTATTTTAAATTAACTTTAATGTCAGGTATGCTTGTCAAGTTTCCCTGCTCTTCATGTTACTCACAATAATATAAAGGTGGTCAATAACCGATGATTATTACAGGTGGCCTGGAGTTAGTGCTCTCAACCAGTTCAAAGTCATAAATTATGTATTTGGTGCATTGGATGGCCTCCGAAACATTCATGAAAAACATGGCTCTCTATTTACCATGTTAACTCAAGATCAGTTAACAATCAAAGAGAATTCATCGCAGAGGATAAGCACAATACCAAGATCATATCACAAGCTCATGATGAGGACGCAATAAATTTATCACACTTTGCCGATAAAGAGTAGTGAGAAGAATTTATAGTTAAGTATGGTAGAGATGTTGTCATGTGGAAAATGCTTATATCTTTATATGTCATTTACATTAATAGATGTTGTCTAATAATTGGTAATTGTTAATAATTGGTAATTGTTAATATTTGGTAAATTCACTTAGAGACCCGTAAACATGAAATGAATAGCCAAATTGAAAGCTCATGACACAACATTGATATATAAAGTAGATTCTATATAAGAGATTGTAGGAGCTTGTCATGTGCAATAGATTTGGATTATTGATCCGACCATTAATTCAATGGATGGTGTTTGACATGAAGAGATTGAAATATGTTACTAATGAAGTAGATGGTGGGATTGAAACAAAAGAACATAAGAGCAATAGCAAGTTTTATTTTCCTCTTTATTCATGGTTCCATAAGGGTTTGACCATGGTGAAAAGTTTTATCATTACCCTTTCCATATGGTTCCATTTAAGGCTTTAAATTAGATTGTGGTTACACATGGAGATGCCAGTTTTATTTATACCCTCTCTTTATGTTTCAACATAAGGCCTGATCCATTTTAAATAAGAATTGAGTTTTTATTTATACCATATTTTATGGTTATATCAAAGGTTTTTTCATTTTAAAGAAAAGTGAAGTCCTATGGATATGGCAAATTTTATTAATACCTTTTTTTTCCATGTTCATTTTTTTTTCATGTTTTTTTAGATTGAATTCTAATTATATTTTAAAAAATAGTATAATTTAGTAAACATGAAGAGGAGTATTAGTTTTATAAGACTCATAATTGTTATGGTGATTATATGAATAATTATTATATCTAATAGTTGGATTTGGTTTACGAAATTAGGAAAAATGTTGTTATACTCCTAGAGGTCAGAGGCCCTGAGGAATTCGGCAAAATGTTGTACATCTCTAAAGTATGTTGTAAAATGTTGTTATGTCCCTAAAGTATGAGCCTCTCTACAATTTAGTTTGAGAACTTAGTATGGGGTCAATGTATAAGTGTTAGATGGTTAAATGTTAGATATGTAAGAGATGTGAATATCTTTTAAAAGTTAGGCTCATAAGTATACATGGTTAAATGTTAGATATGTAAGAGTTAAATATGTGAATATATTTTAAAACTTAGGCTCATAAGTATACATATGTTATCTTTTAAAAGTTAGGCTCATAAGTATACCCTATTTTCTTCCTAGTGGTTATACCTTGTTTCTTTCAATAGCCCTTGCAATTATTTCATAAAAAGTAGTTGTAGTAAATTTATATAGCAACATTGTAGCCCTAATAATAGATTTATTTTCTACAAATAGTATATTTTTTGAATTGAATTTTTGCAGACATAAAAAACTAGTTTTATCATTGTAAGAAGTTTTAATTGTTAAATTGATTTTAAACTATTGTACATATTAGTATTAACTATTGACTAGTTTAATTGAGCCAATTATAGTATGTAATTACCTTTATATCACTTGTTAATAATTGGTAAATTCACTTAGAGACCAGTAAACGTGAAATGAATAGCCAAATTGAAAGCTCATGACACAACACTGATATATAAAGTAGATTCTATATAAGAGATTGTAGGAGCTTGTCATGTGCAATAGATTTGGATTATTGATCCAACCATTAAGTCAATGGATGGTGTTTGACATGAAGAGATTGAAATATGTTACTCATGAAGTAGATGGTGGGATTGAAACAAAAAAAAACATAGCACCGTTGATGCTGATGTTATGGTTGAGAATATGTTGAATTTTTACTTAGAAAAGAAAAATGATATTCTACCAAAAACATTAATGTGTTTTTTTCCTCATAAAAAACTTTGTTTGGCACATAAAAATTTGGTTTTACTAGCATTTCTTTAAAAGTTTGAAAATTGACCCTAAAAAAAATCATCATTCCAGTATCATCACTTTTCGTTTTGAAGCTATATTTTGCACAAAAATTTCGTAGTAAATTTCGTAGTCAGTGCCATTTTTAAAACATGTTCAAAATTGACCCCTAAAAAGATAAAATCATCGTTCTAGTATACACACTTTTCGTTTTTAGCACTGTTTTTGATGTTTTTTCGGGGTTTTTTGGCCAGAGTTCTCATTTTGAGTTTATAGTTCCCGTTTCAAAGTTTACATTGTTTGTTGCTTTCACACAGAGAATGACGAAGTTGTAGGTGGCCAAAACATTGAAGGAACAGGTAGATGCATCATAGCACAAAGAGGCAGTGCTAAAGGCGCGCTTGCATCCTTGGTTGGACGAAGTTTATTCAATCACAGCCTCCATGGAAGGCAAGCTTGCTAGTCTGTAAGTGACTCAGCAGAAGCTTCAGGTTGACAGATCAGGACCAACGACTAAGAAGTTGGTTGAAGAAGTGAAGCAAGCAGCCGCGCAATGCACTGTCGAGGTTGTTGTCATACAGGTCGAGTTGGGAAGTCTTCGCACCAAGATCTCTGCGCTCACAAAGTGACTCGAGGGCAAGTCACCATGTTTGTGTTGGGGGCCTATTGGGAATGGGTTCCCCCAAGAGAATTTTTGGGGCTAAAAGCCCATGTTTTGGGAAAATTTTGTAATAAATTTGTAAAGTCTCTGCATTTTGTGGTCACAGAGCGTGAAGGTGTCAAGAGTCATAAAGGGTTGTCCACCCTTATTTTGTAAAGTATGGAGTCGACTGTAAAGATCTACCCATGGTCCACGGACCATGGGATTGTATAAAAAGGAGCTAAGTAAGTAATCTCTAGGAGAGGAGAACAATTAAGATTTGGAAGTTTGGTAGAGAATTCTAAGTGATTCAGGTCTTAGTGTAGGTAGAGGCTCTGTAGCTGAGTGCGCAAAGGCCTAAGGTGGAAGTCCACAGCTGAGTACGCGGACCCCTGTAGCTGTGTGCACAGGGTGGATAGAGTCTGTATTAAACTTGAAGATATCAATAAAGAGAAGTATTCTACAATTATTGTGTATTTAGTCTATATTAGTGCATTTGATTATATTGTGATCTGGGTTTATTTTACAGTGTTTATTTGATGCGCGAATGTATGTGATTATATCTGTTAATTGAATGCAACAAAGAATATTAGTTTACGTAATGCTAATTGTAATTTATTGATAAGATAAGTAAAACACTTGAGATAACTTGGGATCCTATACAATACATTGTCATAGAAGTGCGAAAATACCTGAACCGCTGGTTAGGTTACGCGAAGGCCAATCGTACAACTTCGCAGAGGTATTGAAGGGTGGGATAAAGGGTAGATTGATCAAGCCCTAAGGCTTAGCGACCTATGTGAAGACAGGAGCAGGGGATATAAACTGACATCCCGACCATCTCAGGGTACGGAAACTTGGTTCCAGCATCCCCCCATACTGCTTCGAGTGAGACTTTGGTCCACGCTCTACGAACTGATGTCAAAAGGGCCAGTAGTGTAGGGATTTGTTTGGTTGAATAACGTTGAACCTGGGTCAGGGATCACAAACCCAACATCCATGGTTTTTCAATATTAGGGGGAGTCCCAGTATTTGAAGGTAGTTCTTCCTATGAATTTGAGCTTAGATTCTCCTAGAAGTGGAGTATTTTTATAGTGCTCAAAAGTAGATTTTGAATAGTATGTTGAAGTCTGCAAATGGCCTCCTAGATCAGGAGTTATTTTTAGTCAAATTTAAGTAACTCTAAAGTACATTTTGAAAAGCTAATTATGGAGAAGGGTTAAGTGGAAGCTAAATTTGGCATATTTTTCCAAATGTGGCAAAGTTGCAAGTGGAGGCACTAAAGGAGAGTCAGGTAGACGTGAGAAGAACATAGCATGAATAGAGAGAATTATGATTAGCCAGCAGAGGCGCCAATTGATAGCTCATCCTGGTAGCAATACCCCAGTTGGTACATCCCAGTGAAGTGATATGCAGCCCTTTAAGAGTAGCACTTATTTTGCATTGTCTTCAGCTTCAACTTCTCCTTTGAGTATGAATCTTCATTTTTATGATTAGAATGTTGAGCATTCATTACTGGGAGATATTCTTCATCATCAATATCTTCCAATATTCCATATGGAAATTCAAAATCATAATGAACTATTCTACCACATTTAAAAATTTGGATAGTAGCTTACCTTTTAATTTTTCAAACCCATTTGAGATAGATTTCACTTCTCCTGCATATAATACATCATTGGAAAAATCATAGGCTTTGATATTTTCTTCCTTCTTTGAATCTTTGAGAACTTTTTTCTTTTGAGCTAACTTCTATGTTCTTAATTTATATGTAGTATCTATCTTTATATTCTTCCTCTCTTTCATTTCCTCAATTTCACCTCCCTCATAGGTTTTTTCAACTCATCCCACATTCCTTTTGTTGTTTCACAATGAATCACCTTATTGAACTTTGATTTTGATAGGTCATTCATTATGACACTCATGACTTCCGCATTATGCTTATCATATTTCCTTCATCTACTATATATTTCTAAGCTTCAACACTAAGTTATATTAGATAGTCCTCATCCTTTTCTTTTAGAAGGTGTATTTTGGTTCATAAAACATAGGAGCTTTAATTGAACCTACGTGAATAGCCATGGTCCCAATGAGATATTCTTTCAAATTGCTAGACAGGTTTTTCCATTAATTAAATACTTTTGAAGAAACCTACTCTGATACTAATTGTTGCAATTCAAAATTATAGATTTTGGGGGGCTTAGTATAATGAAACTTTTTACTCATTTAAAGCCAGTGAAATATCATAAAACATCAATATCATAAACTAAACAAGTAACACAAGATATACAACGAAATCCTTATCAAAGGACACCACTAAACTTCTTTATATGAAAGATCTTGTAGTCACTAGCCTATTATTACATCAACTTTTAGGCACCAACCTACAAGGGACATCAATCCCCTTTCCTTGTTTTTAGGCACAAACCTATAGGGGACAACACTGCCCTCTATTTATATATAGGCACCAAGCTATAGGAAACACCAATTCCCTCTACTACTTTCTAGGTGTGAACCTACAGGAGATACTAACCCCCTCTATTGTTTTGTAGGAACCAACATATAAGTGACACCAATCTCCTCTATTATTTTGTAGGCACCAACATACAAGTAACACCAATCCCCTATATTTCTTTATAGGCACCAACTTGTAGGATTCACCAATACTCTCTTTTGCAATTATTCAAAGGCACCAACCTACTTCACTAATTCTACTTGCTTCTTCACAATTTCTGTCAAATGTTTTTTTTTTGTCACCAACATTGTTTGTTGTTTCTACCTTCACCAAGTCTATTAAGTAATTACTCCTTCACTAGGTGTACATGTTGCTTTTGCCTCCACCAAATCTACTTCTCCCAAAACTTGTTTCTTTTGGATTCTTTTGAAGAGAAAACTTGCACAACATGCCACCTATCAAATTTTGCAAAATTTAGTGTTGAAACTTCTACCATAGGTACCTAGAGATCTCTTCTTTGTCTCTTGTATAATTCATAGTCTAAAAAATCTCAGAAACAATGTTATGGGAATTTTTCCATGCTAACCTATTTTAAGCATGTTTTAAGAGGGTTTAGAAACACTAAATCCATCATATTATAACTTTGAAATTATAGTGAACAAGGTTTGAAATTTCTACCACACGTACCTAGAGATTTATTTTCTGTCCACCCCATATTTCATAGTATGAAACATCTTAGAAAGGAATAGAAAAAAATTCAAGCTAAGATGTATGAAGTATGTATTAGGAGAGTTAGAAAAAACTAACTTCATCAAGTCATATTTTTGGAAGCATAGAGAAATAAGGCTTGAGAATTATACTATAGCTATCTTGAGCTATATATTCTCTGTCTTCTTCAAATTTTAGAATTTGAAACACCATAGAAGGAAATTTGTATTGAAAATACCAAGATGGCATGTTTGATGTAGATTTTATGAGCATTCAACAATCCTAATTTCCTTAGATCATATCTCTAAAATTATAACAAAATAAGATTTGAAAGTTATAGCATATGTACCTTGAGATCTCTTCTCTATCTCCTCTAGATTTTATATTCTGGAAAATCATAGAAAGAAAGTTATAGTGAAAATACCAAGATGGCCTATTTGAAGTAGATTTTATGACCATTTAGGAAGGATAAATTCGTCTAACCGTATCTTTGAAATTATAGTAAATCAAGGTCTAAAATTTTAACAATATGTACATGCATATCGTCTATTTTTATTCTCCGAGTTTTACATTATGAAATATCCTAAAAGAAAATTTATTGAAAAAACACTGATACGAACTATTTGAAAAATATTTCATGAAAACTTAGGATAGCTAACTTCCTCAAAGAATATCACTAAAGTTATATCAAATCACCACTATATCAGCCCTAATGAAAATTCCATGTAAAAGTTAATAAAAGAAAAATAATAACCATGGTTGACGGGACACATATTCTAGGCTAAATGTTCAGAAAAGCATAGTGATGGGGACCACTGGTGGTTGACTAATGACTAAGGAAATTGGCAAAGGCAATGGAAAAGTCTTTAGAAAGACAAAATGGCATTTTTGGCACATTTATTTATGAAAATAATGGAAATTAGGAGAAAAGGAAGGTGAAATGTCATAAGTTTCAAGTGAGGATGAAATTGAAGGAAAATAATAGAAAATGAAGAAAATAGAGGCCTCATTAATAAAAAGGCTTTTGAGCATTAGTTCAAAAACTTTTGTTAGTTCACTTTTGGAGCTCTCTCTCTATTTCTCTCTCTCATACTCCTGGACACTTACAGTTTTATTGGAGAACTCTTGGAGAGTGTGGCATACTTGATTTTTTGGAGCAAGAAGGCAAAGGAAGAGGATGAAAGCGCAAGAGGACATTAGGATGAGTAGCTATATTGGATTTTACTTGCAGGTACTAAGTTGCATGTATGTTTTCCTCACTACTTTTGAGATGCACGACATATGCATGTGGTTTCTTGGTCATGATCTGTCACTAGCATGGAGGACGGCCTGGATTGATAATGTATTTTCCTAGCCTTCCCATTTTTGTGATAGCCATTTCGCTCAGCCATGTCTACGGTTAGGTGGCTCATGGAAGTCCCACAACTAGTTGGCCTTAACTTCATTAATATGAGGTTATTTGATTATGTGATTAATATGAAAGACATCTATTCTACATTATGGATCACAAAAGGCTTAAATCTAACAATATTATAATTTTTTATATGTGGATGATATGGCTATGATTTCCTTGGTATTTCTATTGCTATTATGTTGGTTATGAAAATGTATTATGACAGTGACAATGTATGGTTCTCATCATGTTTTTACTTGTAAATGAATTAAAAATGTATCTATAGCCTAATGAATGAAACTCAAGCTAACGTGTTGAGGCATCAATGCTTCTTAGAGATCCTCAGATGAGTATGAGACTCCTATTCTTAGATCTGTTATTTAAACCTATAGATTACATATTTGTGACATGTTTGACGAAATGATTGTTATGGCTAGTAGGGGTCCATTCAAATCCTTGTTCAAGTAATCACATTTGTATCATTTTTATGTTGTCATCTCTAATCCCTGAAGGTGTCATTTAGTTTTGGGTAGTGAACTGGGCTCTTGAGATGAAAATGGGGCTTAAATCCCAGGGATGCAGGAAAAACACTGGGAAGAAAAGTCCTTGGACGCATGCATACCCATGCTATGGGAGTCTCCAAAGCCTTATGGATGCATTATTTCCCAGATCAAGGGAGCATTCAGGGGTTTAATGATCTAAAACTTCAGTTGGTCTCAGGGGCTAGTTATCTGAGTGGTTGAGTTGGCTCCTTGGAGTTTTTTTGTTGATGTCGAAGGTATGTGTGATGTGATTCATCAATTCCACTTCCTTAAGGTCACCTAGGAGGTTGAATCCCATCATAGTCACCTCTCAACACATGTTTACCCTAGTTAGTTGGTTACTTGGGTAGATGTGGGTTGACAGTGTTACAGAGTGGTATCAGAGCATGGTTCACCCCTCGGACTGGATGGGTTGTGTGTACATCATGAATTCATATTAGCTACATATGTGTTTCTTGTGTTGTAAGACCATGTGATTGTTGCATTTGTATGGTATAGGTTATGGTGGCAGTGAGATCATCATGGGAAGTTGATGGTGTTGTTGTGGAGTATGTCGTCATGAGTGTATGGTTGATTATGCATTGTTTATGTGCATTAGTATTCACATGTGGTCAAGTGTACTATGATGTGGTGGTTGTTATCATGGATGAGATCATGGTATGTGTAGTTGCTATGGTCATGCATTGATGACTAGACTCTAGCTAAAATGATGGTCATATGGTTATATGTTTACATGTTGTATTTCTATATGTTGTCATGATTATGTTATAAATGTATTACACTAATTTTTTGATCTTGTAGATGAGGTATCCTCCCTGAATTATGCTAAGGAGCATTAGTTTACTGTGATTTGGTTTAGCCGACATGATAGACCTTATAGGAATAATATCAAACATGACTAGCAAGATGGTAGACTACAGTTCTCGAGACTCGCCCTATGGATCAGATGAGCATTGTGGTGTTGGGAAATCTTCTGATTTGGAAGACACATTGATAAGCTTACAGGAAGAAATAAGGAGTTGTAAGGAAGACGATGATAGAATCATACAGGCACTGGAGAAACAAGCAAAGGTAAATGTAGTGATACTTCAAATTTTTTCTGAATTGCAGCAATAGGGACCACTTAAGATCATCCATGAGTAGGAGGAAAAAATGAATGGGGCATATGGCAGTAGGTCTCATGGTGAGCAAAGGTAGGATACAGATGAAATGGTTAAAGATTGCAGATTGTTGGACACTTTGGATAGGAAAGGTGATAGACAGAGGTATTATTCTACTTTTGGTTCTGATAGGAATTATGATCAACATCGTTATCATCCTTACAGGAGCAGTGATAGGTGATATTTTCCATATGAATATGAGAAAGAAAAGCCACCTACATTCAATGGATATATGAAGAAATCATAGGATACAGAGGCATGGTTTCTTGGTATGAGGAAGTTCTTCAAGTTACATGATTACTCAGAGAACATGAAAGCTAGAATAGCGACATTCAATCTCAAAGGAAAAGCAGATATTTGGTGGGGAAGATGTGAAGAATGTGAGAGGTATTCATGAGGAGTACTTGACTTGGAGTAAATTCGAGAGACTATTCAAGAAGAAGTACCTATCAAAGAGATATTTTGATGAAAGGGAAAGATAATTATAGGAGCTAAATATGGGATCAATGACATATGAGGAGTACACTAGTAGGTCCTTGGAGCTACTAGGGTATGTTCCTTACCTCAAGGAGGAGAAGGCCAAGATTTAAATATTCACTAGTGGGTTATCGATTGCATTCAAATATAGGATTGAGTTTGATGAGCCTAGATCATTGGAGGAGGCCATCTGAAAGCTAAATCATTGATATGAGAAATTAAAGTGCAGATATGACACTAAACTGGGCTAGAAAGGTAATGCAAAGAACAAAGGAAAATGGGACAAGAACCAAGCAAGACCTTAGGGTACAGATAATAAAGAGAATTCAACACCATCTAAGAAGTTAAATGCATCTAATAGAGGATAGGGACATCGATCTGAGGAGCAGAACAAGTATGCATGCTAGAAGCCTATAGAGTGTTGGACTTATGGAAAATGCCATCACAGGAGCGATTATCCATAGAATCAGGGTGGTAGGAATCATATATATAGTAAAAATGAGGCGTAAAGAGTGGGAGATGTTCGGTAGAGTATTCCTAGGATCTATGCAGCGCTGGATAGTAGACATGCATACCATCATGAATCTATCATTGAGATCAATAGTAAGATTTGTGATCAAGTTGTTTCTATTCTGATTGAACTTGGATCTAATTATAGCTATGTTAATCCTAACCTGGTGGATAAGTGTGGTTTGAATAAATAAGTACATGAAGAGTATTAGTTAGTGGAGTTGGCTATAGGTACCAAGAAGAGAGTTCATCATTGCATAAGAGCTTGTGCATTTTATTTGAAAGGTATGACAACCTTAGCACATTTTAATGCATTACCATTGGAATCATACAATATGTTGTTGGGAATGGATTGGTTGTACCTTCATAGGACCAAGGTGGATTGTTATGACAAATCCATTAATTGTTTGGATTACAATGGGGAACCAAGGCTCTTACAGGCAAAGAAAAAGGCCACATCAGTTAGGATGGTGATAGCTATGTAGAAAAAATGCAGTCATAGTAAAGGGTGTGTGTTATTTGTCATACATATCTCTTGTGACAAAGGGAAGGAAGTTGAGGATGCAGATGTTTTTTGCAGGTACCTAGTTCTATAGCAGTTTCAGGATGTGTTTCTCACAAATATTTTAGAGTTTCCACCTCACAGGGAAGTATACCTTTTTATTGAGTTGGTGCCAGGGGCAGCTCCAGCATCAAGGGCACCTTACAGGATGAGTATGCTTGAGTTGGTAGAGTATGATCTACAGTTGAATGAAATGTTGGACAATGGATCCATTAGGCCAAGTGTATCACCATGGGGTGCACCAGTATTTTTTGTGAAGAAGAAGGATGGTACTCTCAGGCTATGCATTGATTGCAGGTATTTGAACAAATTTACCATCAAGAACAGGTATTTGTTACCGAGGATTGATGACTTGTTTGATCAGTTGAAGGGAGAGGCGGTGCTCTTGAAGATTGATCTGAGATCCGAATATCATTAGGTACACATTAAAGAAGAGGACATATACAAGAAAGGTTTTTGGACTAGGTATGGCCATTATGAGTTTGTTGTAATTCCATTTAGTTTAACTAATGCTCCAACTACCTTTATGTGCCTAATGAATAGTGTGTTGCATCCGATTTGGACAAGTTTTTTATTGTGCTCATTCATGATATATTTGTATATTCAAAAAATGAAGATGAGAATGTCGAACACTTAGCAACAATATTGATATTGTTGAGAGAACATCAGTTGTTTTCTAAGCTCAACAAGTGCAGTTTCTTTCAGACTGAAGTCGACTACTTGGGATATGTGGTTTCGAAGCAAGTCATAACAATGGACCCAGAAAAGGTAAGAACTATCATGGAGCGTGTAGGTCCCAGGAATATAAATGAGGTGAGATATTTCATGGGGTTAGCAAGTTATTATAGGAGGTTCATTGGGAACTTCTCACGGATTTCTTATCCTATCACATCATTGTAGAGCAAAGGTAAGAAGTTTGAATGGACAGAGGTGTGTGTGGCCAGTTTTGAGCATCTCTAGCAATTGCTAATGCATGTACCCATGTTAATGATTGCAAATCCAGAGAAAGAGTTTGTAGTATGTATAAATGCTTGAAAGAGAAGAATTAATGGAGTCCTTATGTAGGATGGACAAGTGGTATGATATGAGTCATGGAAGTTGAATGAGCATGAGAAAAACTACCCCACACATGATTTTGAGTTAGCGGCGATCATACATGCATTGAATATGTGGAGGTACTATCTTCTTGGTAGGAGGTTTATATTGATGAGTGATTGCAGTGGTTTGCAGTATCTATTTGACCAACCAAATCTGAATTGAAAGAAGGCTCGATGGTTAGCCATGATTAGTGAGTTTGACTTTGAGATCAAGTATATCAAAGGTAAAGAGAACAGGGTGTAAAATGCTCTTATCAGGCAACTACAAGTAAATCACATAGTAGCTATGAGCTCATATGGGACAGACTTACGGGATACGATCTTGCAGGCAGGTCAGTAGGATGACAAGTATATGGAGATTGTGCATGGGTTGTAATATAATTCAGGCGGCTGTACAGGTACAGATATAGGTGGTGGTACAGGTACAAGTAGTGGTACAAGCACAAGTACAGATGCAGGTATACAGGATGTGGACTATCATCTCAGGGCAGATGGATTGGTTAGGTTTAGAGACATGATATATGTGTCAGATAGCGGTGAGCTCAAGAAGTTGATCTTGAGGAAGTTTCATGTGAAACCATATTTAGGTAACCCAGGTTATCACAAGACATTAACAACAATAAATAAATTCTATTATTGGCCGAATTTGAAGAGAGAGACATAGCAGAGTTTGTGGTTAGGTGCTTGGATTTTCAGCTAGTGAAGGAAGAGTATAAGAATTTGGGTGTATTACTACAGTCGATTCTAATTCTACAGTGGAAATGGGAGGTCATTTCCATGGAATTTATCATAGGTTTCCAAGGATAGTGAGACATCATGAATCCATCATGGTAGTGGTGGACAGGTTGACAAAGGTAGCGCATTTAATTCCAACAAAGTCTATATTCTCAACGAGTGATGTAGTATAGGTCTTCATCAGGGATGTGGTCATATTTCATGGAGTTCCAAAGAAGATTATGTCAAACAAGGATGCAAAGTTCACTTCCAAGTTTTGGAAGGGGTTGTTTGCAGGTTTGGGCACATAGTTTTCCTTGAGTTCATCTTATCATCTAAAGACATATGGACAGACTGAGAGGTTTAATAGGATATTGGAGGACATGTTGGGGATGTATGTGATGGATCAGCAGCAGAAGTGGGAAGAGTACCTTCCACTGGTAGAGTTTCTTATAAAAATTGGTACCAGGATTCACTGAGTATACGTCTGTTTGAGACATTGTATGGGTGGAGTTGTAATACTCCCATTAGCTGGAGTGATCCAGTTAACAGGGTGTTGATTGGACCAGACATGTGGGTAGACATGGAGTGGAAAATGCAAGCAATCAAGAAGAATTTGAAAGTAGCACAGGATACGCAGAAGAGCTATCCATATCAGAATAGGTTGTTCAAGGATTTCCAGGTTGGGGAACATGTGTACTTGCACATCAAACTAAAGAAGAGCTCCTTGCAGGTTGGATCATGTGCCAAGTTGGCACCATGGTTTTGTGGACCTTTCAAGATTATTGAGAGGATTGGTCCAATAGCCTAACGACTTGCACAACCTTTGATTGTAAAAGTCCATGATTTTTTCCATGTGGCATTGCTTAAGAAGTACGCTAAAGATGTTGAGCATGTGATTGAGTGGTCTGTATTGCAAGTGGAGCCAGATGGAAAGTTCCATCCAGAGCCTCAGTGTATATTGCAAAGAAAGATGCTTATGCTCTGGAACCGAGAAATCAAGTCGATTAAAGTGAAATGGAAGCACTTTGGGCCTGATGAAGCTACATGGGAGATGGAAGATCACATGTAGGCTATGTATCCTTCCTTATTCATTGGTTGAGAAGATGTTTGGTATATGTTTCGGTACATTTTTTGGTGATGTTTTGTATATGTACATATGTATATAGATGTAAATGCCGCCATGAGCTATGTTATAAAGCTCCAATAAGTGGTATGGGTGTCATGTCATTATGAAGTTATAATTGTTATGTTGTCATGTTGGTTTGCTTCTTAGCAGGATGATCATTGTAAATATTGCAACAAGTTAAGTTATAAATATCCATGGGAAAAATGTTTCTCATACAACAACCTTGTTCGTTGTTGGTGTTATTGAACATCGAGGATGGTGATCCCCCGGGGGGGGTGTTCTGGAACAACCCTGGTGAAAATTCCATGTAAAAGTTAATAAAGGCCAAATAATAGCCATTGTTCATGGGACACGTATTCCAAGCTGAATGTTGGGCAAAATAAAAGTGATGGGAGTCATTGGTGGTTGATTAATGGCTAAGGAAATTGTCAAAGGCAATGGCAAAGGCTTTGGAAATAAAAAATGGCATTTTTGGCACATTTATTCATGAAAATAATGGAAATTAAAAGAAAAAGAAGGTGAAATGTCACAGGTTGCATGTGAGGAGGAAATTGAAGAAAAATAATGGAAAATAAAGAAAATAGAGGCCTCATTAATAAAATGGCTTCTGAGGATCAGTTCACAGACTTTTGTCAATTTAGTTTTAGAGCTCTCTCTCTATTCTCTCTCTCTCATACTCTTGGACACTTAGAGTTTTCTTGGAGCACTCTTGGAGAGTGTGGCATACTTGGAGTTTTGGAGCAAGAATTAAAAGGAAGAGTAGGAAAGCGTAAGAGGACAATAGGATCAGCAACTACAACGGGTTTTTCTTGTAGGTACTAATGTTTTCCTCACTAGTTTTGGAATGCATGGCATATGCATGCGGTTTCTTGGTCATGATATGTCACTGGCATAGAGGATTGCCTAGATTGATAGTGGATTTTCCTAGTCTTGCCATTTCTGTGATAGCCATGGTGTTGTGGGTTCATTTCTTTGTTTTCCTAGTTGGCTCTCATGTTTCCTTTAGCTTGGGCTAAGTTACTAGTCTTGAAAGCATTGGTAGGAACAAGTGCTCTAGAGCCCTGGAAGGTTTGGGTAGATGCCAATCTGATGATGGTTTTGTGATGTCCGACCGTGAGGTGGAATCATTGTTTGATGGGTTGAGGTGGTTGGGCCTATGGAAACCTTGGATGTTTTTTATTGATGTGTTTCATGAGACCCCACATTCAATCTAGGAATATGGAATGGGGGTGACTGACTAAAGAGATATTTGACTCAGCCATGTTTACGGTCGGGTGGTTCGTGGAAGTCCCACAACTGTTTGGCCTTTGCTCATTAATATGAGGTTATTTCTCATTACTTCATGAGTATTATATTGGTTTATATGTGGATGATATGGTTGTGATTTATATTGGTTGTAAAAATGAAGAAGTTAGTCGCCTCAAGGAACATAGCGAGAAATTACGGATGCAAATTAAGAAATCTAAAAATGACAAGAAATTGTTGAAAAATAAAATAGAAGAACTCATCATGAAAGACATATGAAAGTATTTTGAAGAAACTCTCCAAGTTGAATAAAAGGAAATGAATATCAATCCAGTCAATATCAAAACTCAAGAAGGCGACAAACTAATTGAAGTGAAAATATATTCTGATGTTGCAGTTCAAACAATGGAAATCTCAAGTGGATATATCGCAATTAATCTAGTGACCTTTGTGCCTGAAAGAAATCAGATACCTCCAATAAACCAAGAAATCACTGCAAACACATTAAGGGGTGTTACAGGGAAAAGTGTCTACTCAGAACTGCTTATCCCACTAAGGTGTGACAGTTGCCTTAGAAACAAACAGAGTAAAGCTACTTTCATTTTTCCTTTATGAATTATAGATAGAGAGGAACAAAAATACCAACCTCTGTCTTGCGCTAATCTCCTGATTTGATTCCTCTCTTCCTTGATAGTCTTTCGCTACTTCTTCCCTTGCACGCCCAGCTTCACAAAGTACCTGTAAGATCACAGTAGCACAGCACTATACAAAGACATGGATCTATAATCATAAACAATCTAGGATCAGATGTAAATTGACCATACAAATGCAACAAACATCAATGACACAAGAGTATGGAGGAAAACTTGAATAGCTTTTATTAATAAACAAGAAAGAGCCAAGAGGAGTTACAACCAGTTGTTCTGACCCAGCATCAACCTCTCAGCAAGCAAGCCCCTCTTCACCTCATACAAAGCTTAGATCACCCAACAATCTGATGTTTGTCTCAAGAAACCAACAACAATTCCTTACAATATGTAAAATTCCAGCCTCTGGATCTCTGGGATGAGGGATCCATATATAGATATCTGTAATGGAGATGAGTCAGCTTATGATTTGATTAGTGTCTTCCCTCTGATAGTTCTTGCTTCCACTTGGAGATCGATGATCTCTTACTCATCCTTGGTCGAATTCAAAGAGGCAAGTGTCACAGGAGAAGTTTCTGGAAGCTTCCATTGCCTCTCCACCTCGCAGA
This sequence comes from Pinus tabuliformis, assembly GCA_031772625.1. Lineage (NCBI taxonomy): Eukaryota > Viridiplantae > Streptophyta > Pinopsida > Pinales > Pinaceae > Pinus > Pinus tabuliformis. Next base: position 1,426,948,327 of record CM062816.1, read on the forward strand.
ATGACACTGCCATTTGTCATTTCTCGCCCATCGCACCCCATAGAAGGGATTTTTGAAATGCAACGCACCCACACAGTGTGCTTAGGTGAGATGCAATGCACTTGGCCAGTGGAGCAGCTGAAATGATCCTGTTTTGACCAATTCTGAGCAGTTTTTCATGGAGAACTTCTGGGAGAAGTTGTAATCTGTTGGCCTTGTTCCTTTAGGGGTTAGAACAACACTTTTAGGGACTTAGGAGCCCTTGGTTTATGGACATTTCATGCTTGGGGTTGTAGTGTCCAAAAATGTCTATAACAGTTGCCCCCTAAAGCATGAGGTCGTTAATCTTTTGATGTCGGGTGAAATGCTTTATTATGAGGATCTGAAGTTCTTTCAAGCTGGGAGGAGACCTGTAATAAGATACAATACAATACATTATCTTCATAATATTTTCATGATTTAGCTGAGGCGGGCATTCCCATGCTCAGCTTTATAAATTCATTCTCATGTACATAGGACAAACAATCGTCTGAGTGTAGACTGATGATTCTGATAGAGCCATCATCCCTTTGATTGGATGATTATCTGTGCAGCAATGATGTACATTTGATGTCTTTATTTTCCTGAATATATATCGCAGCCCGGATGGATGAAACTAGATCTGGGGTCTTCAATCCCGTTCGATCTTCACTCGAAGTACAAGTCTATCCATGTGAGAAATGTTCTGAAGTCGAACATAGAAAGACATCGCTTGATTACCAGCCAATGATATAAGCTGTTAACAAGCGCGAGAGGAATCACCGATAATGATAATTACCCTCAAGGTACTGCAATACAATTCACGTGGTGTGAATAAAGGACTTGGCATCGAACACCACGCAAAATCTTTCGGTCGAAGGTCATTGATGTAAACCTGTCGCCGGAAGTGAAAAACTTGCCATTGAGGCATGCAAGCTTCAAAGTACTGAATGGGGTGTTCCTAGATCAACTTCTTGGATAATGAGCTGATGTCGACAAGAAGTGATCCATCATAGGAGGGCCTTAATGAATCCCACATCAATGACACGGAACAGAGAAAATGATTTTAATGGAGGTGAAAACGATCTGGTGGTATAAAGTTCAGGGTGGCGGTCATGAAAGAATGGAATATAAATGTATTGTAGTGGGTGAGACACAGGTGAATTCTCTGAATGACTTCTCTTGAACATATCGGCGACACTGACGTGATGGATTGGTAGCATTAACCCCAAATGTGGATGGTATGATGGGACCATGGTGATGTGACCGGTGAATGAAACAACCCGACCCGACTTGGATGCGGAGTGAAAGTGTCATGTTCAAGAGCGACTTGCTACCAACAAAGTTTCTTCAAATTTTCTTCCCAATTTTTCTCCAGTCATTGATGACTAGTACCTCTTTATTTTTATCAAGCTTGAGGAGGATAATATATGCTTGTTCTATAATTTTCCCTTCGGGCAAACCCATTGCTATGTTTTAACGAGCCTAGCGATAGTGAAACTCGTTCTCGTCTATAGACAAGTTTGTCGCTATTAAAATTTTAACGAGTTTAACGACAAAGATAACTCGGTCCTTTTCAATTTTAGAGAGTCTGAAAAGGAACGTAAAGGAAACTCCAAAATTCCTTTTTCGTCATCTAATCCCTTAAGTCTGAAAAAAGTATAAAACAATACAGAAGGGATGAATTTTTGATACTTTTAACGAGCCGAACAAAACAAGCGCTCGATATTTTTGTGTAATAATCCCTCAGGTCCAAAAAGATTAAAATTTAGAGGAGGGATAGCACTTATGGTCCCTTTAACGAGCTGGAGAGGCCAATGGCTCGACAATCTTTTCATATTTTACGAGTCAGTTGAAAAGAGCTTAAAGGAGACTCGTCTTTTGAGGAACGAGTGATAAAATGGGTAGCAACTGATTCCAGGTAAGGTTTGGAATTTTCCAATCATGGCAGTGTTACAAGGATGGCTTAGTGAGATCACTCTTCGTAGCTGTTCCTCAAAATGGGTAAACAATCAAATGGAGGTGAATCGTCGGCCAATGCAAAAGTGGAGGTGACAGTGCAAACACGACCAAGGCTTTAATGGCTGAAGTACTACATTCACGATGGTTATTTACCAGGGAATAGTTCATTTTTTAATGAGCTTAAATGCGGGGGGAAACATTTGCTCATGGCTTAATGTTTATTTTTTAACGAGCTTGAACTATGTGCTAAAACTGCTCAATTAATCCAGTGGTGTGATAAGAATGTCTCATATATAAAATGGCAATTTTTAGAGTTTTGCCCCACATCCTTTCTTTATGAAAGTTAGGAAACGACCAATCCTACGAGTTTAAAGGGTTAGACGACCTACAAATTTAAAAAAATAAATAGTCACTCTTCACTTGCATGCCAAAAGGTTTGCATGCCCCCAGGTATAAAACAGAATTTCAAGGTTACCCCTTCTTCTCTCCTTTAAAACATTTGTTTTACCGGGAGAGGTCTACCTCTTACAGGTTACCAAAGATGGTTCTATTCACAGCGCAAACAAAACACTTCTTTGGCGATGTCTACCGAAATAGACAAAGGTGAGTGGAGGAGGCTACTTCACTCACGTAACTTTGACAAGAGAATCTTGTTCCAGAATAACCCCCTCTTCCAATCATGGACGAGAGTACGGACTAGTCATATTCTCTTGTGGAAACCTACCTTATACCCGAAGTTTTCCTGCCGAAGCAGACCAGGGTGCATGCCCCCTGGGTTTCAGTCATGTCCCCCGAATCACTCGCGCTCATCGGGTGGGCGGACTGGGGACTGATGAGACATTCCTTGTGTTAAAAGACCATTTAGGGATGGTATATGACTATTTGCTATGTGTGATCCAGGAAATGAAAGCTGGTCCACGAACTTGACCACTCTTCCTTCGTGCGGAAAACACATTACTCTAAAGAGTGAGGAGACAATGGCTCCCATGCAATAAATATAGTCTCGTCCAAGGAGTAGATTATAATCCAGGGGTCCTTGAACTACCATTACGTTCATGTGAATGGTTTTTCCTCTCAATGTTATGGGCACATTGGGAAGGATCCCTAACGGTCGACTGGTTCCTTTGTCAAAGCCTGTTAGATTTCTCATCTCAGGCAAAAGCGATGGCGAACCAAGTGCTTTCCAAGTAGTTGAGGAAAGGATACTCACAGAAGCCCCTTCATCTATGATGGTACCGGCCATAACCATTCTATATACTTGAGCAATAATTTGGAATGGTACACTAGCCGGTAAATGGGGTATGCTTAGTTGATTCCAGTCGAAGGAAACAACTAGGTTGCTTGGAGGTGGGACCGAATAGACGGCCGGGTACGACTCTGACGAACTTCCTTCCTGTGGTAAAGGAACGGGTAAATTGCCCCTATGTTCATTGGAGTTTGTGCTTATGAAAAGAATTGGATGATGTCATCCTTGTTCTCTTCGGTGACTGTATCATTTGAAGATGGAACCTCTGAAGGCAAGACTGGGTCAACTGCCGTCTCGACTTTTTGACTTTCGTCTGGTATGGGTTCAGATGGTTTGTCTTCAATGATAGATGCTTCAGCCGACCACCTGAGCGAGCCAGCCGGATTTTCAACTAGTGACGGACTCGGCAAGAGTTTTTTATATCCAGGAGGAAGTCGTAACGGTGAAACCGGAGGATCGTCCAAAACTCTTTTAGCCTCATCTAAGAAGGGACAACGGTGGATGGCATGGTCACCTTCGCATAGTTTACAAGGAAATCTATATTTTCCTTTTTGTCTTGGGGCTTCACTTTCACTAGTCGACGGTGTGTTTTCTACATGATCATCAGAGGTTGACGACACCGGGTTGTGCAAATGAGGAGACTAGTCCCTTAAGATCCGAGGGATGCAAGGACAATCTCTATGATAGTGGTCTCCTTTGCAAATGACAGATGGCAATTTAGGCCTGGTTGGTGCAGTGTGTGGATTTTCGCTAGACGACACTCGTTTGCCCCCATTCGCTTTTGGCTCCTTCTTCTTCTTTTCCTTCTTCTTCTCAGGTACTTGACTTTTGGCTTTACCAGCCCCATCAAGCGAAGAGGAAGGAGGAGAGGAAAAATTAGAGGAAGTAGAAGGTTGGTGGGTAACTTTGGACTCATCTAGTTGCTGATTCGATTGTTCAGGAATTGCGGTGTTTTGAACGACAGAGGTTGAGAAGAGCCATACAGGAAAGCCAATTGTCAGTCCTGGAAGCGATAATGTGGCTATATGGGGTGCACCAACATCTCCCCAAGAGAAGAAGGGACTAGGATTTCCTCCAAGGGGAATTCCTTGGTTGGCGGATTCCATTTTCTCAACCCAAGATCAACGTAGGAAAGGGTAATGAATATTCCGTTTAAAATAAATTTTAGATGCTTTGACACAACTTGTTTTTTCAATTTTTAAGAGTCGAGAAGAAACAAAAGATGACTCTAGTCTCCTTCGATTTTTAGTGACCCTGAAGTGACAAGTGCTCAAATGGACCTTTTCTGTTAAAGAGTCTGAAAAGGAAAGAAAGGGACTTGTTACACTAAAATTTGTCACCATGACTATTTGCAGTTAGTATGGCTCCATCAACTATCATACTATCCTCCTTGGCAAGTCTTATACCTCTGCTCCTCATGTCAAACTCCAAGAAAGAGAGAAAGTCCTTAAAAAGTCAATTAACTCTGGTTACGCAATTTCTCTTAACCTTACCTGCGTGTACGCACCCCAAGTTCACAATACCTGCGTACTTGTATGCTCTGTCTGTAAAGAGGTGGGTGCGTACTCCTGTAAAGGTCAAAAGGCGCGAGTTTTACTTCAAAAAAGTTACTTGTGGTCGATTCTAGAGCATTCTAGAAGATGGTTTGACGTGTATTGAGCGCCTCCAGATGGTTCATGTATCCCTATGAAAGAGGAACTTATCCCATCAAGAGGGGAGCTATCCAATTGAAAGAGGGGCTTATCCCATTGATGGTGGACCTGTTTAACTTCCTCCAAAGCATTATAAATACAGGCATTGGGCCAGAGGCAAAAGAGGTTGAAAGCTGAACATTCCTAAGGGTAGATGCTGCTGAAAATAGGACTCCCTTATAGAGCTTGAGAGGAGAGATTCCCATCCTTTCTTAGCTTCATTTGGAAGTGGGTGAGCTGATCAACGTAAAGGAGAACTCTTGCTGGACCTTGGGAGGGACCTGCACAACACCAAGGCACTGGTTGTAATGGTTTCTTTTGTTTCCAATTAATACAATTAAGTTCATTTTTCTCAACAAGTTGTTATATATAATTTGTTTCATATACTCCTTGGTCTTTATGATGAATATGTTTTATTTTATGAGTTATTTAGGTGCTATGTAATCGTTTGCTTGTTAGTGAATGCAGGTTTCAAAGAGAAGGAGGAGCTCATCTGGATCGGAGAGGCTGGACTGCTACAAACAGCGTTGGACTAAAGGTATGCTTTAAACACTTGGTTGCTTGTATTCTAAATGCATATTTAGGGGAAGATAGTGCTTAATTGTCTTGTTTGTCACTAGAAAGCCTTAGCTTCTAGGGAGGTTGGTTTTGTCCGCAAAATTGACTCTTTCCGCATGACAAAATGGCGACCATACTGGGGAATCCATGGATTTGATTGATTTCTCTTTTGATTGATACTTTGATTTGAGAAAAGTCGATTTCTTTCTGGTTTTTGACTGATTGACTGTGAATTTGGATGGAATAGCTTAGGGTTAAGTTAGTTTTTATTTTTCTTGGTTTTGCTAGCAGTACGCACCCTCTGCGTTAAGCACAGTGCGTACCTGTACGCACTGCAGCTTTGTACACAAAGCGTGGCCACACCTGTGCAAACAGGCTGCCTGCGTACCCTGTCAAAAGTTGAGAAAATTCCAATTTTTTCCTTTTTGCTTCTTAGATTTTGTTTATAGTTTGTTTTTTGCTACCCAGATCCACTGGTTACCTGTCAAAAGTTTTCATCTAACCTTGTTTCATTAGCATCAAGGGTTTTAGTGAAGTTCATAGAAGTTCTAGCCCTAGGTTTGATTTTTGCATTGGTCTTGTAGTGACTCTGGATTTAGAAGTTGTAAAAACCTTGGATCTCCCTGGTCTTTTCAGTCTTCTTAGGAGTCGGATCATTCGTAAAATCCACCTTTGTGAGAAACCTACCGTTGTGTTGTCTCTTTGTGGAATTTCGAGAAGGCTTGTTTGTTAAAGCTGTGAATTTCATTCTTAAGAAAAAGAACAAAAGATTTCTATTTTTGTTTTTGACTGATTTATGATCTACATGAATTAGTCCTTGGTTGAATTGTAACCGAGTAAAACATCTTGGAATTATATTTTGTAAGATTTTACCTCATTAGATTTGCTTTTAGGTAGATTTCTCTTAGATTTTCATAGATCTTAAAATTGATTTTTTGTTAAGTAGTTTTTCATGCTTTGTCAAAATAAAAAATAAAAAATGGTTTGGAATTGATTTGCATTAGTTTTTCTTGATAAAATTAGTGCATTAGAGAATTTGTTATATTTTCTCTTAGTGATCAATTTTTTGCATTGTTGGAAATGAATGGAAACTCTCTCCTTACTCTAGTTAGGATTCATCGAATTGAAAGGATTGCATTATCATATTCGATTGCATTCAGTTGAGTCGGGTCATAACACCATTGGTTTCATATCCATTTACCCGTTTGAGTAATAACAGCCTTAATAACACAGCGCTTAATTAAAATTCATCTAGTAATTTTTACATTTCTAGGGCTCTAATACACCAACATAGCTTAGGCTAGTGTCTTGGAGTAGGAGAGTAATTAACTCTCCAAGACAATAAAACCAAACAAGTAGCTTATCTTGCGGTAGGATAAATCCAACTGTTACATTTATACTCTAGGAAAGCTCCTCTTAAAGGAGAAGCACGAGATCGTGTCCGAACCAGTGAGGGAATCAATCCTCCTTCATTGGGAACGACGCCAGATATGCACGTACTACAAACGGTAAACCTCGAATTAACCATTGTCGAGGAGCCTGGGGTCACTTGTCGGTAAACCTTGGATTATTGTTAAGGATCCGGCAAGGGGATTGAGCTTGTTACTCTGCCCTTGCGTGCTATCGGATCGTAGACTGTTCCCCCAGGTATATTTGTTGTTGTTGGTGACCTTAGTGACTATTATCTTTAGGATTCTACCCAAGGTGACGGTGGAGGGAAGATCCCACTGTACCTGGAGCAGACGTTGGCTAGACTCACTTGGATTTTCTGGGGGGTTCACTTCACTCGAGACGGTTAAAGTGGAGGAACTTGGTCCAGTCTATTCATTAAGCAGGTTGCCGGGGTAACTGTTCCACCCACCATTTCTGTATTGAATTCTGCGATGTTGGATTTCATCACCAACTAGTGTTTTCGGTCTAGAAAGTTACTGTTTGTGTGTGGTTTGACTCCTAGATTTGATAGCGCGTGTTAATTTGTTTGTTTTTACTTTTAGAGACCATAGGTGTGAATTGTGAATTATAATTGTTAGGTGTGAATTGTGAATTGTTAATTTTAGTTATAAATTGTTAACAAAATTCACTGAAGTTGAATATAATGGCAAATGGTCCGGAATTTACCAACCTAGGAACCCCTCCTAATGAGAATCCTAGCACTTTTCCTTACTTTGGAAATGTTGGTCCGCCTTACATGGCTACTTTTTCATTACCCAGATTTACAATAGGATTACCGATATGGTTATTTTCAACTTCGTTGGCCCAAAGTACTCCAATTGTTCCACCTCAACCGAATGCTTCACCTCAACAGAGTTCACCATCTCAACATCACCAACCTTCTATTGACCCTTTACCTTCTTCGCCTAATTTTTCTTCCTCCATTTCTTCCTCTTTGTCTGGTAAAAGCCTTGATGCTAGTAACCAGGAGGCTAAGAAGAAGAAGAAAGGGAAGAAGAAGAAGAAGAAGAAGAAGCAAGATAAGAAAGAAGTCAACCAACCAACCATGGCTGTAAGTGTTAGTTGTGTTGAGGAAAACTCCGACATGCATCGTAAACCCAAATACCCTTGCAGGCTTTGTAAGGGTGACCACTTCCTTGTCAATTGTCCTGGTATTCCAAAGGTCTTGGAAGTATGGTCAGAAAAATCTCATCAACTTTCCATTGATCCATCAACCAGTGATAGTCAGGTTCCTGGGAAAAAGGGTAAAGTTAGGTTTCCTTGTAAGTTATGCAAAGGGAGTCATCAAACTCACATTTTCCCTCACATGGATGAAGCCTCAAAATTGTTGGAAAACCTTACTGTTCCACAGCAAGAATTTCCAACTGGTTACCGTAAACTTTCTCCCAACCTACCGTCAACTGACGGAGTGATTGATCTAGTTTCAAGTACAGTCGATCACACTCTTCCATTGGAGAGTGAAACTCATGTCACTGAGGTTGATGATCCATTAGTTGATCAAGTGGTCGATTCAATTTCACATTCAGTCGATCCCACTTTCCCTTTAGAGAGTGAACTTCATACCGCTCAGGTTCTTCTTGTTACATCAGATTCTTCTATGCCAGGGGGCATTGCACCTGTTTCTATAGAACCCCCTCCAAGTACTGAGGTCTTTTCCTTTGATTGGAATAGACTGATAGAACCTCGTCTTCCTTCCTCCATTCCTTTCCAAATCATTGTCAAGGCTGGTGGTAGGGACATACATCATACTCAGGTAGATGAAGGTGCTTCTGTCAGTATTTTATCCTCAACTGTTTGGAAAGCTTTGGGTTCCCCTCAGCTTGCGCCTATTACGCAGAATCTGAAAGCTTTTAACAGAACCATTAGTGAACCTTTAGGGATTCTTCCTAAGTTTTCCATTACCTTGGAAGGTAAAACTGTCTGTATTGATCTTATGGTAGTTCGAGGTCCCTTGGATTTCAATTTACTCCTTGGGCGAGACTATGTTTATGCAATGAAAGCTGTCGTATCAACACTCTTTCGCGTGATGTCTTTCCCTCACAATGGCAGTATTGTGACTGTAGACCAGCTTTCGTTCCTTAGTCTTGTTTCAACTACCAATAATATGACACCCCTAAATGTTCCTGATTCTATAGTGGTATCTACCCTGCCACGGGTTAATTATGTGGCAACTAGTCCCATGTTTTCAGTTACCGATGTAAGTGAGCCTCTCACTGTTTGCTCATCTTCCTTTGATTTAGATCCGGTAATTGACATGGAAAAATCTATGGGATTACTTGAACACGATGTTCTTATCCCTTTTGAGTCCCTTGACATGTGTTCCTTCCAGAGAACTATTCTTCCCTCTGATGAAGACCTTTTGGAAGCCATGATCAAGGTGTGTCCATTGACATGTCTTTCTTCCAGTTGGAAGCCATGATCAGGTCATGAGGACAGTTCTTTTCCTGTGTCAACCTCGTTAAAAAATGAATCAGGGTGTTTCAGAGGATAGTTCCTGTTACTAAGTCAACCTCATTAAAAAATGAATCAGGTGTGAGGAAAGTTCCTTTTACTGTGTCGACCTCGTTTAAAAATGAATCAGTGAGTATGAGGACAGTTCTTTTCGTATGTCAACCTCGTTAACAAATGAAATAAGTGAGGATAGTTTGTTCCTGTCTCAACCTCGTTAAAAAATGAAACTGGATGCGGTGAGGATAGTTTGTTCCCGTCTCAACCTCGTTAAAAAATGAAATTGGATGCTGTGAGGATAGTTTTGTTCCGGTATCAACCTCCTTAAAAAATGAAACAGGATTTTAGAGGATAGTTCCTGTTACTGAGTCAACCTCATTAAAAAATGAATCAGGTAGATTGTAGGTTATATAGGTAGATTGTAGAGAGTAGACATGACCATAGTTCCTTATCTTGTCTCAAGCTCGTTTAAAAAATGAAACAAGGGTTTTGAGGATAGTTCTTTTCCTGTGTCAACCTCACTAAAAAATGAAACAACTCCCACGAGTCTTTCCAAAATTTTGAAAGTAAACCTTCATTTCATCCAGCTGGTTGAATGCAATGAAGCTTGGGGGGCATGTACCTCGTTTTGCGTCATTATGCTAGGGGCATGCGAACTTATAACAAACATAGTTTTTCGTTTCAAGCTTACGTAAACATGAAACCGAATCCGAGCATATTTCTTTTCCTGTGTCAACCTCGTTAAAAAATGAAACAAATCCTCCTCTAATTGAGTCGAGAGTTTGACTAGATCTCATAAATGTTAAGTTGTATATTTAGGTTAGTTATTTCAGTGTTTTGCATAATTTTCTTACAGTTTTAGGTTGTCTTTCAAATGATCTCGTACATGAACCTTCATTCCATCCAGCTTGTACCTAGTTGAATGAAATGAAGCTGGGGGGGCATGTGCTCTAGAAGTTATGCTTAGGGGGCATCAAGCACAGTTTTCTCTGTGTTTCAAGCTTGTGTAAAAATGAAACTACTTTGAAGCATAGTTTTTCTCTGTTTCAAGCTTTTGTAAAAATGAAACCTATCTCGAGTCAATTTCGATTATTTTCAAGACTCGTTAAACTCATGAAAATCCCGAGATTATTTTTCCATCTTTCATTCTCGTAAAACAAATGAAAATGCCGAGTTCTTTCCGTCTTTTCCTGCTCATAAATTAAATTGAAAGTCGGCCATATGAGTACATTTTTATCATTTTTTTAAACTCATTAAAACTTACGAAAAAGTGAAAACCATGAGTACATTTTTGTCATTTTTTCTAACTCGTTAAAACTTACGAAAAAGTGAAACCTTAGAGTCACCTTTAAGCCCTTTTCTGACTCCTAAAACATGAAAAGATTGCCGAGCGTTTCTTTTACACTCGTTAAAACGGAATTAAAAGACGATCCTCTTATAGCCCTTTTCTGACCGTAAAAACATGAAAATATTGCCGGATTTTTGTCGTTTCAAATTTGATATTGGAAATAAAATGACGTGTCCTTGATCGCTTTTTACTTTTCAGGTCAGAGACACTAATCATGAAAGTACTCCTTGGTCGTAAAGATCAAGCGGTTCTCTCAAGTATTATTTTATACTTTTTCGGGCTTGGGAGACACAAATTTACGAAAAAGGTCAACCCTGGAGTCTTCTTAAGTTTTCCAGACTCTCTAAAATTGAAAAACACCGAGCTTCTCCTATACTGGACTCGTTAAAATTTCACAGTAAAGGACCTGTTCGATTACAAATAGGAACGGACCACTCCTTCTTAGGGTTCGAATCTAAACTAAGGTGGACTCATTCGAAGGATGAGCTTATAATCAAGCATATGTTATCCTCCTCAAGCTTGTAAAAAATAAAGAGGTACTTGCCAGAAATGGTGGGGGAAAAGAGAGAAAAATGAGCCTATTTGTTATCCTTCGTTTCAGAAAAAACCTTATCACCACTCTTGAACACGACACTTTTCATTCACCTGGGTTGGGAAATCCTTTGCCTAGCAGTTGATCAAACCACATTGAAAATATTCAGCGAGTTCCGGGTATTAACTTTGGGTCAATTGTCACCAAGCCATCTGTCGTGTCGTTATGTGTTCAAGAGGTCACTGCAAATAAACCATTCATCTGCAAAATACCTGTCATCCATCTCGACCATCCCTGAGTCAGTCCTTACAGCTACATTTCTTCAACTTGATCTATGATTTCGTGTTGTGGGCTTGCCTGCAACAAGTCGCTTTCTATCGACATCAGCACATTATCTAGAAAGATGACCTAGAAATCGTCAGTACCTTGAAATCTGCATGCATCAATGGCAGATTTCTCGCCTTTGACGACGGTTTACATCATTGACTTTCGATCGAAGGATTCTGTGATTTGTTCGACATCAACACATTCATTCACATCTCATGGATTGTACTGGGTACTTTGAGAACCATTGACATCACTGGTGGTCTCTCTCACACTTGTTAACAGTTTACATCATCGACTGGTAATCAAGTGGTTTCTACCATGTTCGATATCAACTCATTTATTCGCATGGATAGAATTGTACTATTTCGGGAAGTAGAAATGAAGACCCTGGATCTAGTTTCCACCATCCAAGCTGCGAGGAGTTTTGTATTCATTATATAGTAGACTAATCATAAACAGATGGCTGCGTCCATACTGTGTCTACATGAGTCTATGATTATGATGTACTGCGAAATCATTCCTATATCAGAGCAGTAGTTAGTTTGTTAGTTAAAGTTTTCAATCTGAGTATGGGAATGCCTACCTCAGCAATGATATGATCTTATATATGTATTTTGTGTTGAATATTTGCAGGTTCTGACTGGGCTCTCCACAAGATAATCCTTGAAATGATAAAGTGCTTCACCCTTCCTAGATGATATGAAACCCTAATCTACTACAGGCTTCGCACTTTAGGGGGCAATCTGTTACACTAAAATTTGTCACCATGACTATTTACAGTTAGTATGGCTCCATCAACTGTCATACTATCCTCCTTGGCAAGTCTTATACCTCTGCTCCTCATGTCAAACTCCAAGAAAGAGAGAAAGTCCTTAAAAAGTCAATTAACTCTGGTTACGCAGTTTCTCTTAACCTTACCTGCGTGTACGCACCCCAAGTTCACAATACTTGCGTACTTGTACGCTCTATCTGTAAAGGGGTGGGTGCGTACTCCTGTAAAGGTCAAAAGGCGTGAGTTTTACTTCAAAAAAGTTACTTGTGGTCGATTCTAGAGCATTCTAGAAGATGGTTTAACGTGTATTGAGCGCCTCCAGATGGTTCATGTATCCCCATGAAAGAGGAACTTATCCCATCAAGAGGGGAGCTATCCCATTGAAAGATGGGCTTATCCCATTGATGGTGGACCTGTTTAACTTCCTCCAAAGCATTATAAATACAAGCATTGGACCAGAGGCAAAAGAGGTTGAAAGTTGAACATTCCTAAGGGTAGATGCTGCTGAAATTAGGACTCCCTTATAGGGCTTGAGAGGAGAGATTCCCATCCTTTCTTAGCTTCATTTGGAAGTGGGTGAGCTGATCAAAGTAAAGGAGAACTCTTGCTGGACCCTGGGAGGGACCTGCACAACACCAAGGCACTAGTTGTAATGGTTTCTTTTGTTTCCAATTAATACAATTAAGTTCATTTTTCTCAACAAGTTGTTATATATAATTTGTTTCATATACTCCTTGGTCTTTATGATGAATATGTTTTATTTTATGAGTTATTCAGGTGCTATGTAATCGTTTGCTTGTTAGTGAATGCAGGTTTCAAAGAGAAGGAGGAGCTCATCTGGATTGGAGAGGCTGGACTGCTACAAATAGCGTTGGACTAAAGGTATGCTTTAAACACCTGGTTGCTTGTATTCTAAATGCATATTTAGGGGAAGATAGTGCTTAATTGTCTTGTTTGTCACTAGAAAGCCTTAGCTTCTAGGGAGGTCGGTTTTGTCCGCAAAATTGACTCTTTCTGCATGACAGGACTACTCTGGAAATATAGGTAGAGGGATTACCAAACCAATCGCAAAACTGCAGAATACTTTTTACGGTACGGCAGTCAATCTTCCCGAATGTTGTGTTCAGTGCATTGCGATCGATAGGGCGACAGACATGGCTTCCTATGGATAAAGGATTAAGCCTATTGGGGTCTCCCAAAATATACTCGACGGTACGTGGGAGCACAAGTCCGTACTGGCACTTATCGTCTCAAAGTGGAGGAATCACCCAACCATCAGTGAGAACAACAGTTACCAGGCTTTACAACGCTGGAATATGTCTCTAGCCTAGACTTCTAAATGTTGTGCGTTAAGTTCCAAAGCATTGTTAGATTCATTGAATTTATTTTATAGTTGATCTTGTTTATGAAGTTTGCCTTTCAGGTTCACCGCGAGATGTAGATGTAATTCCTAAAATGCAATCTAAGGTGATAAACAAACTTTTTATCTTCTTTGTGCAATGAAAATCCTAGCTACTAAGGAAAGAAAGATAGAATCCTTTCGCAAAGAGCAAAGAGCACACTCTAAATGCACTTTCCTAAATCAAACCAATCAGACTGTCTAAATGCAAATGCACATGCATGTATTTGTTTTCGACTTTCGTAGTATATGAATGATAAGACGAAAGTTGATGCACAAATCTGAATTTCTTTTCAAGTGACAAATATCAACAAGTTTCTTTTCGAAATCAAAAATGGAGACGATCCCAACACCTTATGATTTTGAAACGAATACTTGTTCTTGACACTAGAAAATTACAAATTCAAACCAAAAACAATAATAACAGCATAATCGACTATCAACAGCACTCAAACTCTTTCCTATGATTGAAATCGACACTTGCGACAGTTTCAAATCAAAGGACGATAGTACGATTACGCTACTTTTGCAAAGGAGAACTGAAAATGACTCAAAAAACACACAAAAACACTTACAGTTCTTTTGTACAAAGGAGGCGGAATAACAGCAAGGAAAAGGGGTTTCAAACAGACATATACTGATCACAGGCAGCAAAATTCAGGAATAGAACTGGAAAGAATGAATCACAGAAACCAAAACTGCACAAAGCCTAGTCTGATCAGCGCACCTGTAACACAGGGAATTTGAAATGCAGTGCACCTTCTCCACTCGGGAAGTGCGCTGAAGTTCAGATTCTCTGAACAGTACCTGCGTTGGGCCAGAAACGAGACTCTGTTTGGGTTCCAGGTCACAGTTTGCAGTTCAGTTCATGGGTTTTGGCCGAGCAAAAGGTAATCAGTAACTCAACAATCAGGGGTAGATCTAAGGAGGATCTAAGAGCTATCACAAGGGCAATCAGAGAGTTTGTGAATCAGTTGTTTAAATCATAAACAGATCCAGTAGATGGACTAAAGTAGCATTTATCTAATTTTCATTTGCTATGGCAAATGCAGTTCGAATGCTACCTATAAGTTTATGAAATGGACAACAAGGAAGATAAACAAACAAACTAATTCGTCCCCAGCAGAGTCGCCATTTTGTTACAGGGAAAAGTGTCTACTCAGAACTGCTTATCCCACTAAGCTGTGACAGCTGCCTTAGAAACAAACAGAGTAAAGCTACTTTCTTTTTTCCTTTATGAATTATAGATAGAGAGGAACAAAAAGACCAACCTCTGTCTTGCGCTAATTTCCTGATTTGATCCCTCTCTTCCTTGATAGTCTTTCGCTACTTGTTCCCTTGCACGCCCAGCTTCACAAAGTACCTGTAAGATCACAGTAGCACAGCACTATACAAAGACATGGATCTATAATCATAAACAATCTAGGATCAGATGTAAATTGACCATACAAATGCAGCAAACATCAATGACACAAGAGTATGGGGGAAAAATTGAATAGCTTTTATTGATAAACAAGAAAGAGCCAAGAGGAGTTACAACCAGTTGTTCTGACCCAGCATCAACCTCTCAGCAAGGAAGCCCCTCTTCACCTCATACAAAGCTTAGATCACCCAACAATCTGATGTTTGTCTCAAGAAACCAACAACAATTCCTTACAATATGCAAAATTCTAGCCTCTGGATCTCTGGGATGAGGGATCCATATATAGATATCTGTAATGGAGATGAGTCAGCTTATGATTTGATTAGTGTCTTCCCTCTGATAGTTCTTGCTTCCACTTGGAGATTGATGATCTCTTACTCATCCTTGGTCGAATTCAGAGAGGCAAGTGTCACATGAGAAGTTTCTGGAAGCTTCCATTGCCTCTCCATCTCACAGGATGACACTGCCATTTGTTATTTCTCGCCCATCGCACCCCATAGAAGGGCTTTTTGAAATGCAATGCACCCACATAGTGTACTTAGGTGAGATGCAACGCACTTGGCCAGTGGAGCAGCTGAAATGATCCTGTTTTGACCAATTTTGAGCAGTTTTTCATGGAGAACTTCTGGGAGAAGCTGTAATCTGTTGACCTTGTTCCTTTAGGGGTTAGAACAACACTTTTAGGGACTTAGGAGCCCTTGGTTTATGGACATTTCATGCTTGGGGTTGTAGTGCCCAAAAATATCTATAACAGTTGTTACAGGGAAAAGTGTCTACTCAGAACTGCTTATCCCACTAAGGTGTGACAGCTGCCTTAGAAACAAACAGAGTAAAGCTACTTTCGTTTTTCCTTTATGAATTATAGATAGAGAGGAATAAAAAGACCAACCTCTGTCTTACGCTAATCTCCTGATTTGATCCCTCTCTTCCTTGATAGTCTTTCGCTACTTATTCCCTTGCACGCCCAGCTTCACAAAGTACTTGTAAGATCATAGTAGCACAACACTATACAAAGACATGGATCTATAATCATAAGCAATCTAGGATCAGATGTAAATTGACCATACAAATGCAGCAAACATCAATGACACAAGAGTATGGAGGAAAACTTGAATAGCTTGTATTGATAACAAGAAAGAGCCAAGAGGATTTACAACCAGTTGTTCTGACCCAGCATCAACCTCTTAGCAAGGAAGCCCCTCTTCACCTCATACAAAGCTTAGATCACCCAAAAATCTGATGTTTGTCTCAAGAAACCAACAACAATTCCTTACAATATGCAAAATTCCAACCTCTGGATCTCTGGGATGAGGGATCCATATATAGATATCTGTAATGGAGATGAGTCAGCTTATGATTTGATTAGTGTCTTCCCTCTGATAGTTCTTGCTTCCACTTGGAGATTGACGATCTCTTACTCATCCTTGGTCAAATTCAGAGAGGCAAGTGTCACAGGAGAAGTTTCTGGAAGCTTCCATTGCCTCTCCGCCTCGCGGAATGACACTGCCATTTGTCATTTCTCACCCATCGCACCCCATAGAAGGGCTTTTTGAAATGCAATGCACCCACACAGTGTACTTAGGTGAGATGCAACGCACTTGGCCAGTGGAGCAGCTGAAATGATCCTGCTTTGACCAATTCTGAGCAGTTTTTCATGGAGAACTTCTGGGAGAAGCTATAATCTGTTGACCTTGTTCCTTTAGGGGTTAGAACAACACTTTTAGGGACTTAGGAGCCCTTGGTTTATGGACATTTCATGCTTGGGGTTGTAGTGCCCAAAAATGTCTATAACAAGGGGAGATCAAATCACAAGAGATCCTTATTATCACCCAAATCATAAAAGAATACATCTCAACCAGTCTATATACCCAAACCAAAAACAAGTGACTTATGTTCCCAAGAATATCGAAGTCAATACAATTTAGTCTGATGATATAAATTCATCTAAAGTTTCCAATGACCACAAGATTTCACAAAATATTAATTTAGGATGGTTAGATCCCTTCTCAGTTCGATAATTTTCTTTACCACTTAGAGGATCCTATCATCTTGTATCAAAAAAGATGACAAATCCAAAGATTCAAAAGGATACGAACAAATTACAAGTCAAAGAAATAATTGACATGCTTTCTCATCAATAAGCTTTGAGGACAAAGCTTTTCTAAAGGAATGACAATGCTATGAATAAAATATACAAAAATAATATAAATAATAATAAATAGTAATAATGATTAATTTAATAATAATTAGCTATGAAGATGCATGTCTCTAAAAGACATGGTTGTTCATGAAGGGACACTCCCTTAGGTATATAAGCAGGCCCTCATTTGTAACATCAAACATCTCATACCAATTCTTTTATATGATATTCAATATATATGTTTCTTATCCTCAATGGATATCTTCATGTACCAAGTGTTTTGAAAGTTGTTGTGAAGTACGAACTTTGTTCATTATAGTTTTTGACTTCAATGACAACAATATTTCCAACAATGATGAAATCAAAGATGAAGATGAAAATGAAGCTATCTTTGCCACAATAGAAAAATGTGAGCACAATCTACCATAGGAAGTTCCTAAAGATGTCAATGAGGTTGCAATGAAAGTTCAATCCGGTTATAATGATGAGGTAGCATATTTTGTGGAGTGGCTTGTAAAGCCCAAGTATGATGGCGGTGAATGTGGGCATGGAAAATTTTCCGTGACTATATTAGAAAAAAAGAAAAGGAAAAATCAAGGAAACCATTAGAGCCATTGAAATTGTTGTGGCAATGGAAAAGGGGATGAAAGAAAATGAAGATGTCTTTCATCTTACATAGGTTGATAAAAATGTTCAATTAATAAAGGACAAGAAAGATGATGAAATATTGAATAAAAAGATTAGAGTACACTTGAAGCTAAAAACTATGAAAAAGTATTATAATATAAGGTTTGAAAGAAAAAGAGAAAAAACTTGTAGAGCAGAAAGTTGAGGCAAAAAGCGGAAACAAATTTGTTAAGAAAAACAAATTATTGAGCACATAAGTAAGTAAATAAGTAAATAAAAATTAAATAATTCCAATATTGTAAACCATCTAATTCTTAATCCATAACAATCATTTTATAAATTTTATAAAAATAATAAATACATATTAAAAAAATTGTCCATAATTAATATTAAAAGGGTGAATAGCCTTAAAAAGAAAAGGGTATTAGAGTATTATTACGTTCACAAATTTAAAAAACTCTAAACAAACAACATGTGAATCTCAAAATTATTATTAATTAAATTTATTTCAGCCCATCTAAATATAGAATATAGAATACTCAGGACTCTATGTAGATATATGACCTAACTTATTATCATCTATCTAGACTGATGTCCTAGCTTATATTATCTCCTATTCAAGCTAAAACTGGAGATTTTTAACTCTCGTATTCATTTGCATGCTGAGTGGGAGCTATGAATACTTACATGCTGAGTGGTAGATATGAGTACCTGTCTGGTTCTGATAATTAAATTTTACAATCTCACTAATTAGCTCTGGACTTTAATGAGCTTTGACGCGATATTTGGGCAAGCCCGACTTCCCCTGAGAGATAAGGGGAGTCTAATGGGCAATCGTGTCGATGGTGTTCAAGAGTCGAGTTAATGTGTGGATTTTAAATTGCGGGAATATTTTGAAATTTGATGTGCAGTTAAATGTGTGTGAAATGTATAAGTTTTATCATTTAAAATGAATATTAAAATCGACTTTAAATTAATGTAGATATTTATAATTGAAATTATTTAAATATTTTAAAATTAAATCATAAATTATAAATTATAAATTATAATTATAATATTTTTATAGTAAAAATTTAAATTCATTAGTAAAAATATTACTCATTTGATATATAATATTTATTAAACTTTCATTAAATATAATTTATTTAATTTATTTTTAGCTATGTTGTACAAGTTTTCAGTACGGGGTATTTTTGATAAACTAAAACGAGTATCCGGCATAGCTAGAAGTATTGCCCAAATTCAAATTTATAGGAAACATCAAGTTCGGAGCGGTACCCATATAACTATGATTTTTAACCATTCCATCAAGAGATCATTACAAAAGTAATCTTAAAACTCATGAAACAAAATATGTCTCTTAAAACAAGATGTGGGGAATGAATGGGGTGCAAAGATTGTAGGAAGTTCGAGTAGTTACGAACCAAGAATTAGTTATGGATTGATTGGTATCTACCACATGGTAACCATACTATTGGTTCCAAGAAAAGTTAGTCAAGAGTCGACCTTTTGAAGGTCCGTGTATGCAGCAGCAATGGACTCACAATTGCTTCTGTGTTGGCGGAAGGCATGGATTAATATACATATTAAATCTGTTAGTTATTGTGAGTTGGAAAAACCCCGTTTGTGGCGTTGTAGCTTCTATAGTCAGCCCTTGGTTTCAGGAGAAACCAATGCTTAGGTCATCTTGATGATTGACGAGTGTTTGTAGGATTCACTAGAATTTGTTCAATTATACTTGATATTAAACATAGCTTGAAGAAGATCGGTTCAGAATCTTCTTTAAGATGAGAAATGTAAATATGGAAGCAAAGTAAAACTCATAGAACAATTAAGCTCGGTTTAGGTGGCCAACATTACTTTATCATGTAGTTCATTAGTCATGGCAGGATATGGAAAAGAAGAATTATAGAGAATTGAAACCAAACACACATGGTTGAGTTCATAATCTTGTGCATCATACTTCAGGGTGAAAAGGGTGAAAGGAACACAAAATGACATGCTACATTATATGGAGTGCAAATTAAGGATGTTAAATTTTATCAATCACAAGCATCTTGAATCAACATTAGACATAGATGAATCTATGATTTAATAAAAAACACATCTATCATCTACTGTTACATGTAATCTGAAAAGAAGAATGGAGATAAATGGATAAACATAAAGGAGAATACATACTACAGCCTCATGTGAGCTAAAATCACCTTAATCTTCAAACAGGGCATACATTTCCATTCACAATTGCAGAGCTTCCCTCTTGAAACAAAATTCGGAACCCTTGATAATGTATCTTAAACTATTTTTATAGGGCCTCAGGATGAGAACCCCTTACAAAATATTCTTTCTTGATTTACCAGTGATTCATCATAACAAAAGGAGATGAGTGTGCTAGTAGCACAAATGTATTATCCAAATACTAACTAACTAGAGTTCATTACTTGAAATAAAATATTTATGGAAACATAAACAATGAAGATGAAGTGTCATGATTCACATGATCAAAAATATCTTTAGTCATGGTAGACTGGTTTAGGAGGAAGAGTTGTTGGATCAATGATCTGAAGTAATGGAGGGTTGATGAATCGGTTACATCTCTGCCACAATGCTGGACTTGGTAGAGGAGTACGAAAGCATATGATAGGCAAGCTTAAGATTTGTAGGTCTTGTGGAATTTAGCCTCGGGAGAATTAGAGTCTTCACTAACCCCAGTAGTTTGAAATCCCTTCTTAAATAATTGACCACGTTTTTACCCTTCAGGGTAGAAGTCTTCTCGTGGGATGAATCATCCTTACTCTTAGCCTCCACCAACATATATCTATGTTTCTACCATGGGATCAACATTCCTACGAGGTCCTAGCAACTAGGCAATCTTTCTCAGACCCTCTGCTTGTATTCTGAATCAAAGGTAGCTACATCCATTTGTACTATCTCCAAGCATTCTTCAGCTTTAGCTTTGGCCTCTTATTTTTGGATTACCTTAGAGATATTTATGATTGTAGGCACCCAATCCACCACATCTATAGCTCTCAACTCACTGAGTGGATTTTCATTGACATATTGGATGAAATTCTTAGTAGTTTGAGCATTATTTTCACCCTCTTCCTTAGTAGATAAGATGAAGAAATCATAATCTTTTATTACAACTTTTTTCTCAGCCATCAATGTTATGTACTTCCGGTAGTTCTTCATCTCTGTTATCATTTCATACCATATCAGTGATTTAGCCTGGAGGAGGGACATGTTTCTTTTCAGTCAGTCTTGAAGCTCAGTGATCTCTTAATTAACTGCCTGCAAATTTTTGTTGTTCAGTTCTACAATTGTTTTGGTAGTATTGAGTTGTTTCTCCTTTTATTCAATGGTTCGTTGTGCATTGTCCAAATCCATCTGTACCTTCTTGAGTTCCCGTTCTGAATGTTGTAGCTCGTTGAGGGTCATAGTAAGTTGTTCTGTAAGATTTTGAGGATTCTCTAGCATGAGCATTGCACAAATGTGGGACTCTATCTTCTGTTGAAGCTCTTCTACCTGTTTCTTGAAAGCCACTACCTCATTATTCCTGTCTATTAGCTCCTTGGCCGGGATCTCTTTCTCCACGTGTGGCGGTTCTTTAGACTGACATGTTCACTTGCAAGCATCTTTAGATTATGCCTCAACTCTTGAATATCAACTTGTGAACTATGGAGAAGGGTCTCAAAAGAAGCCTTTTCTTCTGGGTTCACTCCCAACTTCACAATTAGTTCCTTGAAGTTCTCATTCTGCATATGTAAAGCTCTAGAATTGGCTCTCTCTTGCTTTAGCTTTTTTCCAGCCTTCTCCAACAACTTCTCATCTTTAATTATGGTCACAGAATTCTTGTTTAACTCACTATATAACTCTTCTCCCACCTCCCTATGGAAGTTGATCTTGCCAGGCAAAGTGGCACTTGTCAGGTCCAGAGACACATCCAATCCAAACATTTTAACTGTGAACCTCATGGTAGTGACTGTGACAAGGGGTGATGCAGTGAGAACTTCATATGGTTCCTCTCCAAGTCCATAGCAGCCAGGAGTCTAGTTTGATATGAGACTGAATGTGATGCCATTTTCTACTACATCTCTTCCCTAATCTTTTTATTTCTTTCTTCAATTACTTCCCATACAGACCAAATGGGCTCTTTCATAGTCGCACTCCCTGTATAACTCAGAATGGATACCTCTGAGGATGATGAGGAAACAACTTACAGTGGATCTTCCAATGTCACTTGGAAGCCTAGATGGTCTGGTTTTATCTCCACTAATCTAGTTTCAATTTCCTCTTCCTCTGCTTCTTGGGTTTTGGCTTTCTTGCTGGTGTGAACGTCTTCCATCTCCACATCCCCGGTTTCATCCAAAATCCATTATTCTACCTTGTCTTTTGTTGGTGGAGTCTCAATCTCCATTTCTATGTTAATGGGCCAAGAATCAGTGTTATTGTGCCTTTTCTTTTGCTGCAGGAGTTCTTTGGTTTGCCATCACACAAAAAGTTACATTGTATTAGAGAAACCAGGAAACCAACATTTATCAGGCTACAGGCCTATATACATACCCATTGTTGAATTTGTGCAAGTACATTTTCCAGAAGTGGGCATATACAACCTCCGCCTATTAATGGGCATATGGCTTGGTAGCGCATATGAGTACAGGACATAACTCTACACCTACCAGTCGTACCTATTTTTTTGTGAGATTTTAAAGAGCATGTGCGGCACTAATAACTGAAATGTACTCATAATCAACACATTCCCCCTCTAGCTCTTCCCAAGAGAATCTATGTCTATGAAAAACAAGTGCCTAGCCTAATGAGGTTGCAAATTTACCCCAAAAACATTGCAAATTCTTACATGATTTTGATAAAATCTGGCAAAAATTTTGGGAATCTAGGTCAAAGTTGTCAAATTTCAAGATTTTGGGTGTCCCGGGGGTTTTTGATGGTGCTCAATCCATTTCTATCATCAAACACATGATTCATCAGATTTTTTGAGAAAAAACAACCCGATTCCGACAATTTTCTTACATCAGCGCAAATTTGTGAGCTAGATAGATAACACCAAAAACAAACAACGTCTCGTGTATGACAAGTTTCCTTTTACTATAGCACTTCCATCAATCAAGGCTATCGAACGCCACACTGATAGTCAAAGTGCCTTTTTGATATAGGCAACCAATATTTAAGATGTTATTGACCTATTAATGCCCATAGCTGGTACTTACTTAAATCCAACAATGGAAACCAATATTTAAGATGCTATTGACCAGTTAATGCCCATAGTTGTGTGTGCTTAAATCTAACACAGGACATAGCACAGTAAATATTGGTTGCCTTTCATATAGGTGTTGAATGTGTGGTTCTTTCAAAATCATATGGTCCTTGTTTCTTGGAAACTAAGATTCAAAAAATGTCAACTTATTGTGATTAAATTAAAAATATGACTCGTTTATATTCTAGTTACCAAGTTGAAATATTAATTTGATACAATACTACAGAAAAAATCATAAAAAGATTTTAACTATAAAAATATATATTTTAAACATTTAAAAATATATAGTTTTATTTATGTAATAACAAGAGTTTTTCTTCATTTTCTTTTTATTAGTTTTGAAATTTAAATAATTTTGATTAATATAAACAATTTTAAAATTACAATTCACTACAAAAAACTACATTTCCCTTTTTCTTTACAAAATTCATTTTCTTTTCAAAACTCAACTTTAATTTAAAATCCAAAACTTCAATCTCAAATTTATTTTAAAATTTATCTAAATTCATTTCTTAAATAACAAATATTGAAAAATTAAAATAAAAAATTTCCATACTCAGCTATAATTGTATAGTTGTGACAATGCCACCATCTATTTTGGGTTTAGAGACATCGTTCTACCCATTTCATCTAGCGATATAAACGAATCCGTGTGGATAAACTTTTAGTCCGATTTCCTTTCATGCATATGATTAACTATTTATTCTATAAATGGAATCGAATTTTAGCCAAATTATTTGAAATTATTTGATATATTAATAGAATTGTCAAATTTTTTCGTATTTTTGTCAGCCAATTTGGTACTATGGGTTTACCCATATAATTTCCTGGCAAGAAGGAGGGATTATTTTTTTCATTTTAAAATTTTTAATTATTTTTATTTATCTAAAAAAATTAATTTTTTATATGGTAAAGAAATAAGTTAATGATTTAAGATCAGTTCAAGACTCACAGGTATCTCTGAGGAATGAAAATCTGTTAATATACATAAAATTTTGTATTTTTTTTTAAATTATTTTTACTTTTGTAAGAATTCATCTTCTTTTATCGTAACGAAACAAGTTAAGAGCTCAAGACCCAGAAGTATCTCACATGAGTGAAATCGTGCCTCTTTACTAACCATACTCATGACCCAAATGTATCTCACATGAGTGAAAACTTACCTCCTTACAAACCTCTTTACTAACCATACTCATGACCCAAATGTATCTCACATGAGTGAAAACTTACCTCCTTACTAACAGCCAACATGACATGAATCAATCTACTTCTTCTAATAATAATTGTCTTTATTGTTAATTTAAAAACTAAATTATGATAAATTTTCTTATTATTTTAAAAATTTTAAAAAATATATTAATATAAAAATT
Organism: Pinus tabuliformis; assembly: GCA_031772625.1. Classification (NCBI taxonomy): domain Eukaryota; kingdom Viridiplantae; phylum Streptophyta; class Pinopsida; order Pinales; family Pinaceae; genus Pinus; species Pinus tabuliformis. Next base: position 1,426,972,894 of record CM062816.1, read on the forward strand.
GAATTTACACAAATTTATTAAGATTTGAGACAATGAGATATATACACTATGTTCATGAATTGATTGATATGAGTTCTATTTAATAAAATTAACTTGAAATTCATATAAAGATTTATGCAAACTTGTACTAAATTAATTGTAAGATCGCCTTCTAGACCTCAGTCTATTATTTTTAGAAAGGAAATTAAAAATAAAGTGAACATTTAAACTTATGAGCAACATAATATGATATTTTAAAGTTGCAAAATAACTTTTAAAAGAATTTACTTTGAAGATGATTCAAAGTATTATAAACATTTTGTAAATTTTCTTTGGCATATAGTTATGAAAGAATCCTTATCCTGAAATGATAAAAGAATAGTTTAAATAGAGTATAAAAATAAATAAAAATGTATTTTCAATAAATAAAAATAAATATGATAATGACTTTAAAAAATAGATTATTGAAGTTTTACTTCCATAAAGAATTTACCTTCATAAATAAAAAATTTCAAATAAACAATTTAATGTGAAATGTAATTTCAAAATGAAAATTCAAAGGGATGTTTTTTTTTCAATTTTGTGAAAAAAAAAAAACTGAAATACTATAACAAAATCAAAATGTGGTAATTATATATCACTACTTTTTTTTAGAGTTAGAATTTTAATATTTTTAAAATATGGTAATAAAATCCAAAATCATTGTCATGGGAAATCTTAAAATTTTTAATAATTTTTAGTCATGGACATAAAAATCAAATAGTGTGACTCTTGAAAACCTTAAAATGTTCAAAAATCACGGAATTAAAACCAAATATCATTAATACAAACGACCTTAATATTTCAATGTTTTTTAACCACGAAATTATAAATCAAATACCACAATTAAAAAACCCTTAAAAATCAACATCTAAATTAAAAAGTAATTCTAGCAAAAGAAATTTTTTGAAGGCTAACATTATAGCTCGTTTAAGCTATTAGCCTAACACAAATTCACCCATTTTCATGAGGGCACTTAAATTATAGTATTTTTTAACTATGGTTTCAACAGGGCAATTCAATTCACACAAGTTTCAAATCGAATACTTGTATCAGTGAACATAAGACAATTTGTAAACAACTTTGAACGATAATCTTGTACATTCACAAAATTCCTTGAACATGTGGACTTATAACAAGTCAATACATACATCAATGAAAAAAATTACTTATTGAATATAGTGGCAATAATGTTCACTTTAAAAAAGTATATAAACAGGTAATGACAACAAGTATTTACAGAATTTTACAAAACAACTTTACAAAAAGTGTACCCAAACTTTACCTCTCCTTGGCTTGTTAGTTCTCTTCTTGCATCTTCTTGTCTTTAAGGTCGCTTAGGATTGTGGAGAGTCCTCTTTGCCACCCTTTGTTCCCCTTGCATTATGCAGCATAATCTCTTTACCTTTCTTTGAACGAAGTTCCAGATGCAACTTCCAACATCGTTTAGTGTCACGTCCATGCACTTTGCAATGAGCACAGAAAAACTTCTTCTAGTTTTCTTACATAGAAGTTCTCTCATGCAAAAGAAATTCATTATGCTTGATGCCCAAAAATTGGTTCATTCATTTAACCATTATCATATGTTGCTCACATACAATGACGCAATGGTCAAAAGCATCACAAAATGTACAAGGGTATTTTTTCCACAAATATTCAAATTTTCCATGCATTGGAAAACACTCTTGAGAGTTATACATGTCTCTAGAGTTGTAAGTTCGACGGCTGTCACAAGGTGGTTACATCTCATGTTTAGATGTTTGATGTACCTCAAGTCGTTTGGAGAATTCTCCAAACTCCTTTCGGCTATATCTCAATCCATGGTACTTAGATCTTTCTTGAACCATAATCGGATTAGTAATACCTTGACCATTTTTTCCAAGACATCCACCTTCATATTCCATCTTAGAAAGCAACTTCATACCTATGCCCTTGGTATGCTACTTTAACGCTGAAAAAGAGTTGTTACGCATGAAAACAAGAGTGGAACATGAGATACTAATTATCTCCTTAACTTTGTCATTCATCTTGTCATCTTTTGATTATGAAGATGATCGTCAACTTGTAGATGACTCTAGCCATCTACTTTTATCCACTTGCATATGGTGTGCTTCTTGAAGATGTTTGCAAAATGTACATGCAACATCTTCCACATATGGTCCAAAACCACTATTTGAACCATGACCACACATTGGCCTCATTTTGGAGGTTTCCCTTGCTGGTGCAGGAGTAGAGCTTTCTAGAACTTGCTCATTGGGAACATGTTGCAATACAAACTGAATGTGTCTATTCTCCTCTTTAGCTATCTCCAACATCCTTCTCAATTATATGTTCTCCATTCGAAGGGTCAAATCCTTCTCCTCTAGCTCTTGGAGATTCTTTTTGTTGCTCATATTGCAAATTCATCAATTGGTCCTCTGATACCAAACTATTCTAAAATTGGATTAGGTGATTTCTCTCTCTTTTCCAAAATCAAATAAAACAAAACATAGGATCGTGTCAATGCTTTGCAAGGTTAAAAATGGGTCTTGAAACAACAAGTGTATTCAATGTCTCTTCAAACATGAATTAGTCTTCATATGTAACTAAACATAATGAACATAAGATACATAATCCAAGAAGGCATAGAGAATAGCAAGACAAAGATTTGTTGATGGAGTTCACCCATCTTGGGATACTTCTTTGGGTCTGTCAACATGATAAGACCACTCATATATTCAGTACCAAAATGAAGTACATAAACATTTCCTACGGGTAAATAAGTGGTTATTACCCCTACAAGGTAATGTTCTCCTACAAAGAACTCTCAGAGCAACAACAACTTGAAAAATATTCTTCAAAGATGAAATACACCAACTGAAATGAGCTAAAAACATATTGTGCATGCTTCAATTCCACATTGAAACATAAAATCAAAAATTCATGATAAGAGAAGTTGAACCTGAGTTAAACCCTACTGGTTACAACTGTTGTGGTAGCCTTCTGAAGTGAGAAAACCCCTAAAAGGTATTGTCCATGTCCAAATACCTCCTAGAACTGCTTCCAAAACATGACTGATCCATACACATTTAGCCTCCAACCTAAAAAAATACCTTTTAGATGTGCTCAAATTAGAAATTAAAGGTTACCAATGGATGTAGAACATCCAAAAACCTCTAAGCATCCTCTTTCTAAGCTCAATTTGTACAAAAACTCAAAAATTTATGAGCTTCCAAGCTCTCTCATGAACTTGACTATTAACCATCTTACAATTCAACCCAAACCTGGCTTGAGTGCCCCAACCCAAACCTGAAATCAGCACACAATTTCGGCCTACAATCACGCCCTACGGACAAAATTGTCGGACACTTTAAATGTCCTCTAGCCCCAAAATTCTGAAAATTATGGTCGTATGGGGGTACATAGCTAGGGGTTGGGGCTAATCGCCCAACCCCATCAGCTAGGCCCCCAACAGAACTAGAGTTGATCATATCAGTGCCACAGAACATTGGACCTCGGCCTACAAATCTATGCACACGCAAAACTGCTGCGCAATGGTCATGTGCATTGGCCATATGGCTTGGGGCTGGCCCCTGTTCCATGCACTTAGGGGTTGGCCCCCTCCACTTCACTCTACGCGGTTATATGGGTGTATGTGACCTGGAGCTGGCCCCCATATCTGATCTCCTAGGGTTGGCCTCTCCAAAACTCTCATAGTGGTTACATGGTGTCGAATCCATTGATAGGGTTGTGGCCATGGGGATTGGGATAAGCCTTAGCCCTTAGTCTAACCCCATGGTTACATGGCCAGGGCTGGGGCTTAGCCTCGACCCCAACCTCCAGACATAAAATGTGCTATGTTTAAATAAAACTTGTGGGCATATGTTGTTGAGTTCCAATGCATGGTCTAATGGTATTGTGCCTGGCTGCTAGGTGTTAGGTCTCTAGTTTGACTCCTCGAAGGCATGTTTGCCCATAAAAAAATTTCATAATGCCAAGAGGAGGCCATGTGGCAGCCATCCATTGGCCCACATGGCCTCCAACTATTGGAGCCTAGAAAACACAATCAACCCAAAATAATAATAAAAAATTATGAGCTAGTCAGAATCCAGTAGTTTTGGACCAATCTAGAGTGGCCAAGTGGCAGCATGTCATTGGCCCAAAAATGCACATTCAGCCTCTCATTTTCAATTTTCTTACTTGTTTGGGAAAAAAATTAACAGACGATAACTTGAGATCTCGGTGTTGGATTGAGGTGAAACGAATGTTGTTGGATTTAGAATGAAAAACACTTTGATTTCACATTGGTTTCAACAAGTTCTGGGAACTTTCATCTTTTAGCATAAAATTGATCACCTAATCACAAATTCAATTCATGTCTAGTTCGAAGCTGACAGATATAAAAGCTTCATTGAGTGAATTTAACACATCTACTAGTAGGTCCATGACATATTGGATAGAGAAAATGCTAAGTACAAATAATGTCATGATCAACATTAGGTGCCACACAAGTTCTAGGTGGGTGACAAATTTTTGTTACATTTGTAGAAGGAACTCCTCACTAGGGCCCACGGCAAGCTTCGCCTGCTCTGATATGGGCCTTACATCAACACTGAGGCTATAGGAGTCAATTCTTTCAAGCTCAGCGTTCAACCGATCTTTGGTCTGCACCCAGTGTTGAATGTGAACCACCTTCAACCATACTTTCCACTATTACTGGACACATAAGACATTATAGAACAACTCACACCAACAGAGCTAAGCCCATACTGCATGGAACAACCCACGATTGATCAGATCATTTAAATGTAGATCAAGACCACTCACCACCAAAATATCCAACTGTATCATGTTGTCAAATTTGGCCAACTCTTGCACCAAGGCAAGTGCCTCACCAGGGACCAAGTTTGGCGAAAGTTTCCCCATCTCATGGAGGCACTCAATGCAATGGGGACCCTTGCTTCCTAAGGGGGAGGACTGATCTAGGTGGATATTGTTGGCCACCGACCTATTACATTTTGACATTCACCATTGTTTCTTTCAGTTTCCTTAATTGTAGCGAAGTTTACTATTTTTGGCAGTTTTTCGGGTCTTGAACTTATGGATCCATTTTGAGGCCCCTAAACAATGTTCTTTTGGAAAATGGGAAGACATAAGCCTTTCCCTAATTTTTTCAGTTGAAATTTGTATTCCCTGGATAGATCTTTCTAACAAGGTATCGTGCATATTAAACAGAGATCGTATGCCAAAGTTATGACCCCAAGAAGCTGATATACCAATTTACCCCAACGGGGCTCATAGTTTTGGTGCTTCATCTCCTAGGGTTATTTTTTTGGATGTTTAGGGTTTTCCATTATTTCTTAATAATAAATAGGTCTTCGAACCTCATTATAACACAGTTCAAAGGCATGTAGATGCCACATCACTTCTTAGAGATAAGCTACCATCATTTGAGTTAGTTTATTTCCATTTTGTATATAGGCATCTTTTAGTTTTTTTATATTAATGAAATGAAGATTTATTTGTGTTGCATCTTTGTGTTTATGTTTATATTTGTATTATGTTTCGTTCTTGCATAAGTTCATATCATTCGACCAGAAATTCTCCTTCCAATTAGACCTGTATCCAGAATCAATGGGTTGTCATTAGCTCAAGTCAATATATAAATATACAACATCTACAACATACATTTACGAATGATTTACCTATATATCATGCCAATAAATGATATGTCTAGGATCATAAACATATTTTTTTAATAACAAAACATGAAACACATTAGGAACACATATGTGACTAGGTAAGGCTAACTGATAAGCCATAGGTCCCCCTTAGGCAAGGACCTGAAAAGGTCCGCAAAATTAGGGGGCTATATTTGCAAAACTCCCCCATTAGAGGATGATCTTATTAGGTTTTACCCGCACATAAACATTATCCTCTACTTGAAAATCGCAATAGCTTTGTCCCTTATCCACATACATCTTCTATCTATCCTGTGCATATTTTAGATTTTCTTTGATTTTATTCACAATGGATTCCATTTCTCTCAACATATATGGTCCTAGCATCAATCTGTCCTCAGACCCTCTCGAGTTTGCAGGTGTTTTACATCTTCATCTATATAATACCTCAAAGGGTCTCATTTTCAGGAAGCATGATAACTGTTGTTTTAGGTGAACTCTACTAGATGAAATTAATCCTCCCGTTTTGTTGGTTGTTACATCACATACATCCTGCACATGTCTTCAAGAACATGGTTCACATGCTCAATCTACCTATATGTTTGAGGGTGGTACGCAGTACTAAGCTACATCTGCGTACCCATCCCTGTGAATAATGTAAGCTAGAAAGTAGATGTAAATTTCACATCTCTGTCTGAAATTACCACCTTAGGGTTTCCATGCAGCTGGAAAATACCCCTCACGAAAATATCAGTTATTCAGATTGTTTTGTAGGTATATTGTATTGGTATAAAATGTGAAACCTTACTCATTTTATCAACTACTATCATTATGGAATCATTCGATCGTTTAGTTCTTGGTAGACCAGTGATAAAATCAAGTGTGATAACTTCCCACTTCCATTTGGGTATAGGTAATTGGTGCAGCAACCCAAATAGATGTTGATGGTTAGCCTTTACTCGATGGCATTCTAAAAACTTTGTAAAATACCCAGCCACTTCCTTCTTCACAATTGGCCAAAAATAATCCTTTCTCAAATAAATAATTAATTTTTGATAACCTGGGTGAGAAACATAAGGGCTTTTATGATATTCATCCAAAATTAATTGTTTTAGACCTTGTTGATTAGGTACACACAGTCAGTTCCTAAAACTTAAAATATTATTATTATCAATGTCATACCCCAACTGTTTTTCTTTGTTGTTCTATTGTTTTACCTACTGCCATAAAAATTGGTACTTTGGATCTTCTGTAACAATATTCTTAATTTGTTCAATGAAGTTAGTTTTGGCATGAGTACAAGAAATTTCATATAAACAATGTATTTTTCTTCTCAAAGCATAAACCACTTGATTCTCTTTACCTTTTACATGCTTAATGTTGAAATCAAAATCACCTAGGAAGGCAGTCCAACATGCTTCATGTGCATTTAATGTGTGATGATTAAAATAATTAGTTAAGCTATTATGGTCAGCCATTAATAAAAATATTTTCCCCAGCAAATAGTGTTGCCAAACCATCAAGACGTGTATCACTGTCGTTATTTCTAAGTCATAAGTTGAGTATTTATGTTCGTGTTCCTTCAATTTTTGGGATTTGTACACCACTACATTTCCTTCCTACATTAATACCCCTCCAACAGCTTCCTTTCATGCATACTTGCAGACCATAAAGTTCTTTTCAGGGTCCACAATCCATAAGATAGGTGAAGTGGTAAGTAATTTTTTCAGCCGCTTGAAGCTACTTTGACACTCTATTGTCCATTGAAATTTCTTCCCTTTCTTTTGAAGAGATGTGATGGGGTATGCTACTCCTGAAAACACTTCTATAAATCAATAGTAGTATCCAGATAACCCCATGAAAGATATGATGTTAGCCACATTTTTAGGAACATGCCACTCCATAATATTTTTTATATTTTCGAAATCTATCACTATCCCTTCTTGGGTGATAACATGTCCTAAGTCTTGAATTTGATCTTTGAAAAAATCACATTTTCTTTATGTTGCGTAAAGGTGATGATCTTGTAATGTTTGCAACACAATTTTTAAGTGTTTCTAGTGTTGTTCCATATTCTTAGAATAAATAAGGACGTTTTCAATAAATATTAAGACTAAATTATCAAGGTATTGGTGAAAAATATTATTCGTGAGACACATGAACGTGACAGGGGCGTTAGTAATCCCAAAAGGAAACACCACAAACTCATAGTGTCCATAATGTGTTCTAAAGGTAGTTTTACATATGTCTTCCTCCTTATTTGTATTTGATGATATCTCGAATGTAAGTAATTCTTAGAGAACACATTATCCCCCTTTACTTGATCAAATAAATCGTCTATTGTAGCTAGTGGGTAATTGTTCATAACAGTTAGTTTGTTTAACTTCCTATAGTCAATAATAAGCCGCAACATACCGTATTTTCTCCTTACAAAAAGTACAGGAGAACCCAAAGGCGATACACTTGGGCGGATATATTTCTTGTCAATCAGTTTCTGCAACTGCATTTTTAGCTCTATCAGTTCTATTATGCTCATCAGATAGGGTTCTCTAGATATTGAAGTAGCCCCTGGAATTAACTCAATAGTGAAATCTATATCTTGCTTTGGAGGAAAACCCAAAAACTCCTATGGACACACATAGACAAAGTCTCGTACAATAGGTAAATTTCCCAGAGTTGTAGTTTTTTCTTTGGAGTTAGTGTACCCCACCTACACAACTTAAATCTGACTCCCCTTTCTAATATGCCTTCCTAGCTAAGAGGAAATAATTGGTCTCCATTTCAAGGGTCTTTGAATTCCTTGAATTTCTTTCATCACCCCCTCATTATCAAGGAAACGAACATTTTTTGTTTTACAGTTTATCAGTGACTAGTGCTTCCTAAGCCAGTCCATACCAAGTAAGACATCATAAGAGCCTAAGGGGAAAATTTTAATCTTTTTGTTATAGGTTGATCTCCAACCACAATAGGACAATTTTCTACCTTGGCTACCACTATCCTCTTTGCTCTTGTGGCTATTTTCACTAGCTGGGGGATTTTAAATTTCTCATCTTGCATAGTATAAAGCTTTTCCACTATTTTAGGTGTTATATAACGTAGACTACCTCCAGGATCAATCAAAATAGGCACATCATGGTTAAAAAACTTTCCTTCAAATTCCACCAAAGTTGGTTCGTATTTTTCCTAATGATCTTCTAATGCTGCATTGATCTTACGAATATTCCTCGATATTTCTCCCACTGTAAATGCGTCATGTATCTAAGCTACTTGCTTCGTTCACTTCTAATAAGGACAATTCTTAATATAGTGGGGTTATCCACATCCCCAACATTGTAGCAGAGGTTTTGCAAGTTGATCATGCTCAATTTTAGACAATTGTTCTATTGGTTTATCTTTCTTTTGCGACATGGGTCTTTGCTTATTTCTACTTAGGTTTTTATTTTGCTTATTCTTAAATAAATTTTTGAAACTCATAAATTTTCCACCCTTAATACCTTGAGTGTGTTTTTTCCCTTCTTATCAGTAAATTTCTTTGTATTATCCCATTTTTTCTTTATCTGTTGATAACAAATTCACACTTTACATATTACTTTGTGCATAGTTTTGGGATTAACGAATTCTAATCGCTTCTTTATGAATACTAGTAAATTGCTTATAACTATCTCCACTATCACCTTCTCTTCATGTATATAGAGGAAATACCTCAAAAATGAGGTAAAATTAGCCACATACTCATCCATGGTCAATTTCCCCAGTCATAAATCATGAAATTACCTAGCCTTATTATCATAAAATTTTTCACTCAAGTATTTATTTCTGAAATGTCGTTAGAATTTTTCCCAAGTAATCTCTTGCTTGTGTACCCCTTGGACTAACTTATCCTTTTCCCACCACAATGTTTCGTTCCCTTTTTAACAACCCCTGCTTAAAAGTTCATGTAATAAAATTTAATAAAGGAAAAATTAGATCACAGTTAAGGGACACGTATTCCAAGTTGAATGTTGGAAAAATATATCGTAGTGGGCATCATTGGATGTGTTTATGCCTAAAGGAAATTGGAAAAGGAAATAGATGAGGCATTAAAAAGGTATTTTTGGCACATTTATTTATGGAAATAAAAGAAAATAGAAGAAAATGAAGGTGAAACGTCATAGTTTTCATGTGAGGAGGAAACTGAAGGAAAATAATGGAAAATGAAGAAAATAGAGGCCTCATTGATAAAAATGCTTCTCAGGATCATTATGTAACATTTTGTCATTTTAGTTTTTGGGCTCTCTCATTATTCTCTCCCTATCTCTCTTACTCTTGGACACTTAGATTTTTCTTGGAGCATTCTAGATTTGGAGCAAGGAAAGGAAAAGCAGGCAAAGGAAGGACAAGGAAAGGAAAGGAAAGGAAAGGAAAGCAAGGAGGAGTAGGATCAAGTAGCTTCAACACGAATACTTGCAGGTAGCATATTTTATGTGTGATTTCCTAACTTATTTTCACATGCATGGCTTTGCATGTTGGTATATGGTTCTCTTGATGTTGTTGGCATGGTTTTCCCGAGTTATGACAGTGGTTTTCAACCTAGCCTTTCCTTTCTCTGAAAATCCATGGTGTGATGGGATTGTTTTCTCCGTTTTGAGCTTTCGAATTTCCAGATGGTTTTGAAATCCAGGGCAAAGGTGGTCTCGGTTGAAAAGTGTGCAACAAGAAATGCTAAATTTAGAATGTGCTAAAAATAGAACTCCTAAAAATAGCATGTCTAAAAATAGAAGTTTGGCCAGTGAGGTCATTGGCCACATTGGGTGAGAGCTGAAACTGCTAAAAAATAGAAAGTTCTAAAAATAGCATTTCTGGGTCCCTTCTTATTTATAGCAGTCCCTAGTCTATCTATAGGAAGTAAAATTGAATTTGGTCTTAACAGCAGTTTAAAATATTAACTGATTAACCTCCATGAATTAATTAGTTGTAAAAATTAAACTTGAGGTCTTTGTGAGAACATGCAATAAGTTGTCCCATTGATTGAGGAATTTATCCTTTATTCTCTCCACCGATTGAGGAATTAAGTATGAGTTCTATAATGAGAGAATCAGTTGACATAGTGCTAATTAGTCAAGTCTAGTTAGATTATTTTAACAAGTTGTTAAAATAATAAAATATAGTTTGTTAATGCTTGCATGCATGTGACAACTATTATTTTAGATAACTTAGTATTTTCTCATGGATAACTGATGCATGGTAGTTCAGATAGAGACCCAGTTGAGATCAGATGAGGGAAAATGTACTATCACATGTTTGGATCTTCCCATAGAATATTCTTTTCATGCAGGACGAACTAGTGTCCTCAAGGATTGTGTATTTGGACCTGAGGTTGATAGCCAGTATGATCTGGGGCCAATTCACATATGTTTTGTAATTGGACCCAAATCAAAATTGCGCAAGGAAATAGGGTGTTGAAAAAATGTGCAACAAGAAATGTTAAATTTAGAATGTGCTAAAAATAGACCTGCTAAAAATGGCATGTCTAAAAATAGCAGTTTGGCCAGTGAGGTCATTGCCCACCTTGGGTGAGAGGTGAAACTCCTAAAAATAGCATCTTATAAAAATAGCATTTCTGGGTCCCTTCCTATTTTTAGCAGTCCCTGGTCTAACTATAGGAAGTAAAAACGAATTTGGTCTTAACAGAAATTTAAAATATTAATTAATTAATCTCCATGAGTTAATTAGTTAAGGAAAAACAAACTTGAAGTCTATGTGAGGACATGCAATAGTTTATTTATTAATTGATGAATTTATCCATCAGTTAAAGAGATAAGGATGAGTTGTAATTAGTTGACTCAGTTAACTGAGTCAAGTCCAGTTAGATTAATTTAACAAGTTGTTAAATTAATGAGATTCAGTTTGTTAATGCTTGCATGCATGTAACAACTGGTATTTTCAGATAACTGAATATTATAGCTTAAATAACACATGCATGTCAGTTCAGACAAAGATCCAATTGAGATCAGAGAAGGGATAGTGTACTATCAGTTGGATGAATATTTTTCCTATAAAGGAAGCTCATCCATGATGAGGATTTATCTCCTTCATGTTTGTGCAGTTATTTCAGAGGTCAGTGTTGTGTGTGAGGTGAGAATCACACAGGTTGTAGCTGGAGGACCCACGAAAAACTGTCCATAGAAATAGGAGTCTTGGAGGGTAGAGGAAAAGGTTTGTGAGAAGCCTTTGACTGTATATGAGTAGTAGAAGTATTGTACTGAGAGCTGGATAGCTTCCGAGCTAAGGCTTTATGTAATCCGGACTATATTTCCACTTGTATGATAATACAGAGATGGGGTTTTAGGCAGGTGCTTCCCTGGGTAAATTCTTTTGTGTTATGTGTGATTGATTCCTTCTTATCAGTTATATGCGTTCTTATTGATGTTGCTCATGTTCGATTAAGCTTCCGCTAAATTTTTTTGTAGAAGTAGATCAAGTGTTTTTCTTTAGTACATTGCATTACCAGGTTGACCTACAGGTGGGAAATTTCTATATGGTATTAGACCTAGTTGATTTGTAGAAAAAGTTCTACTTGGTATCAGAGCTAGCTAATTTGTAGAAAAATTCTACATGGTATCGAAGCCAAGTTATCAAGGAAGAGCAATATATAAGAAGAGGAGATTTCAAAGTTTTGAGTTTTGGGCTGAGAGTTTGCAGAGCAGATCTGAAAATTTTTGTACAAAATTTTCATAAACAAATTGCAGATTTGGATTCCTTGTGGAAAAATACCCAAAATAAAAAAAAAAAAAAAAAAAAAAAAAAAATTGGTTGAATTGGAGTTTGGATGAGGGAGATATCGCTGAATTAAAATCAGCTCATTTTCTAGAAAATTTCGTGACGATGGAAAAGTGGAAATAGATTGGTGTGCTAGCCAAGAACCTGTATGCACTTGAGGTACAAGATGCATGCAAAGCCTTGAGGAGCAAGGCAAAGGTTAGACACTTGGTGGTTGAGAGGGAGAGTAAATTACCTCTCAACATGCAGCGCCAGAAGAAGTCTCAGACAATTGTGGAGGAGCCACGATTGGTGCAGTAGCTTCAAGAGGTTGTGGAGCAGCCACAACAGGGGAAGCTGAAAGGAGATCAACTAGAGACATCTACTCATGCAGAGACCTCCAGTAGGGGGAAACTTCGAGCCAGGTGGGCAGAGGGATCACATGCAGCCATACCTCCAGGTAAGAGGTGGGGCGATATAGAGTGATTGTCCCAAGGAGGAGGGGTAGGATCCATGAGGTACCCAACCTCTTGGATGAGACCTTGCTACAAGAGCCCTGATGTGGAGTAGCAGGAACTGACTGATTGGGTAGAGACAGATGCAGATGGAGTGGTAAAGAGAGCAATAGTGCAGGGAATCCTAGGACAATGCATAGCTAGCAGGCTGCAGTAATGTGAGAGGCACAAGTTTTTTTGCACAGTGCTAGGTGGCACAGAGAGGTGTGCAATGGTTTGAGATGCATGGATATGTTTCAGTAGCGTAGATGTCAAAGAGGGAGCACTTGTCAGTAGCAGGTAGAGCTTCAACATCATAGTATGTTCCTAGCCCAACAGAGTGGTCAGTTGGGAGTGTTTTTTTTGCCAAGTGTTGTTGGAGCGAGTGGACCAGGTAGATGTGTTGCATGCAGAACATTCCAGAGTAACAGGATCAAGTTCGGGAGGAAGCCTTTCTTGTTGAGAGGGAGTGTTGAAAAAATGTGCAACAAGAAATGTTAAATTTAGAATGTGCTAAAAATAGACTTGCTAAAAATGGCATGTCTAAAAATAGCAGTTTGGCTAGTGAGGTCATTGGCCACCTTGGGTGATAGGTGAAACTGCTAAAAATAGCATTTCTGGGTCCCTTCCTATTTTTAGCAGTCCTTGGTCTAACTATAGGAAGTAAAAACGAGTTTGGTCTTAACAGCAGTTTAAAATATTAATTAATTAATATCCATGAGTTAATTAGTTAAGGAAAAACAAACTTGAAGACTATGTGAGGACATGAAACAATTTATCTATTAATTGATGAATTTATCCATCAATTAAAGAGATAAGGATAAGTTGTAATTATGAGTTGTAATTAGTTGCCTCAGTTAACTATGTCAAGTCTAGTTAGATTAATTTAACAAGTTTTTAAATTAATGAGATTCAATTTGTTAATGCTTGCATGCATGTAACAACTGGTATTTTCAGATAACTGAATATTATAGCCTAAATAACGCATGCATGTCAGTTCAGACAAAGATCCAATTGAGATCAGAGAAGGGACAGTGTACTATCAGTTGGATGAATATTTTTCCTATAAAGGAAGCTCATCCATGATGAGGATTTATCTCCTTCAGGTTTGTGTAGTTATTTCAAAGGTCAGTGTTGTGTGTGAGGTGAGAATCACACAGGTTGCAGTTGGAGGACCCAGGAAAAACTGTGCATAGAAATAGGAGGCTTGGAGGGCAGAAGAGAAGGTTTGTGAGAGGCCTTTGACTGTCTATGAGTAGCAAAAGGATTGTACTGAGAGCTGGATAGCTTTCGAGCTAAGGCTTTGTGTAATCCGGACTATAGTTCCACTTGTATGATAATACATAGATGGGGTTTTAGGCAGGTGCTTTCCCTGGGTAAATTCTTCTGTGTTATTTGTGATTGATTCCTTCTTATCAGTTATATGTGTTCTTATTGATGTTGCTCATGTTCAATTAAGCTTCCGCTAAATTATTTGTAGAAGTAGATCAAGTGTTTTTCTTTAGTACATTGCATTACCAGGTTGATCTATAGGTGGGAAATTTCTACATGGTATTAGAGCTAGCTAATTTGTAGAAAAAGTTCTACATGGTATCAGAGCTAGCTAATTTGTAGAAAAATTCTACAAAATTCTACATAGGGGATTGGAGGATTGGTGGCCAATATATTGAGGCTTAGTGAGTCCATGATCTTCATCTTTTGATTGCAGAGAGTACATGATAGCTCTCGAGCTGATGTTTTTTGTAACTAGAAGAGGATTTCCACTTGATTGATAATACAATGTTGGGGGTTTTATGCTGGTGCTTTCCCTAGTGATACATCTTGTGTTATGTGTGATTATTTCTCTTGATCAATTATATGTGTTTATGCTTGATGTTGCTCATGAAATCGATTTTTCTTCCGCTTAATGTTTTGTAGAAGTAGATCAAGTATTATGCTTTAGGAAATTGCATATATCAGTTTGATCTACAGGTGAAATTTCTACATGGTATCGGAGCACAGTTAATCAAGCAAGGAATGATATACAAGCAAGAGAAAGAAAGTCGAATTTTATTATTCGAGATATAGATATCTAGTTCTCATCACAGTTCAGATTTCATCTAGATGGCCTTCACTGGGTTAAGGCTTGAGTATGCCCTTGATGGCAACTCAAACTACATAGCTTGGAAGGATCGCATGGAGGCAGTATTGGAATATAATGGCATTAAGGACTTCCTACTAATGCTACTCAGGTTGTAGACTGGAAGAAGAACATGGCTAGAGCTAGGAGAATCATCCTAGAGGGAGTTCGAGATCACATAGTCTCAAGCCTCCATGGGAAGGAAACTCCATATGCAATGTGGAAAACATTGAAAGATTTATATCAGAATAGCAGTGATCAGAGGAAGCTAGCAGTGAAGGACAAGCTTCGAAATATCAAGTGTGAAAAGGGTGACATGATCACTACATTATTGAACAAGCTCACCAACTACAGAGATGAGCTTGCAAGCGTAGGGTTCACTACCGCTGATGATGATATGGTGAGTCTAGCACTCCTTGGCCTTCCTAAGAGCTGGCATAGCTACCAGGACTCAGTGAATGGAAGGGAAAAACTGCCAGATTGGGAACGACTATGGTTGGATTTGATGCATGAGGAGATTAGACAGAACACCAGAGATGTAGCTTCTTCATCAAAACATGATGATGAAGAGAACTTGGTTTTAGCATCTAAAGCTAAGAAAGGGAAAGGGAAGGCATCCCAATCCAAGGCTTCTCAAGGAGGGAAGAATTTTGACAAGTCAAAAGGTGAGATGCTTTCATTGTCATGAGTTGGGTCACTATGCTACTAGTTGCCCAAAGAGGAAGAAATCCAAGAAAGGTTCCTCCAACAAATTTGATGGTGATGCTCTAGCTTCACAATTTGAGATGGATTTCTCACTTATTGCATGCATGGTTTCATCCAACATGGGATGTGTTTGGTACTTGGACAGTGGAGCTTCTTTCCACATGTCAGGTGACAAGACTATTTTCAGCACTTTGGAGGAGAAGGATCTCTAGATATGGATCGAGATGGGCAATAAAGGAAGGTACTGTGTCTCATGTGAAGGTACGGTTGTGTTTCAGAGGGAGCATGGTTCTCCCCTCTCTCTTTCTAATGTTATATGTGTACCAGGACTGAAAAAGAATCTTGTGTCTATTGGTATGCTTGAGGATAAAGGCTATGATGTAATCTTTAGTTTGGAAAAGGTTTTCCTAAGGCATATAGGCACTGGACAGACCAAACAGATAGGGATTCAAGTTAATAATCTATATAAGTTACAGGTAGAAGACTGTGCTACTTTGAGTTCCAAAGTAGAGGTGATGCAAGGCCAAGATATTGGTGAGTTATGGCATAGGAGACTGGACCACTTGCATCATGGGGCCTTGAAGATCATGCAGCAAATTTCTTCTAGATTACCCAAGTGCAAGTTGGAGCAAGTGAGCACATGCAAAGGTTTCACTTTGGGTAAGTATGAAAAATATTCCTTTCATGATCGAGATGGTAGAGTAGGAGCAGTTCTGGAGCGAGTTCATTCAGATGTATGCGGGCCCTTCTCTACAGCCTCCATCAGAAAGCAAAGGTATTATGTTATTTTTATTGATGGTTTTTCTCATAGATGTTGGATCTACTTCATGCAAAAGAAGGATCAAACCTTCTTGAAGTTTTGTGAGTTCAAAGCTTTGGTAGAGAAAGAATCAGGGATGAAAGTAAAGGCCTTGCGAAGTGATAACGGTGGAGAGTATATTTCCCAGCAATTTAAAGACTTCTATGCTTTAGAAGGAATTAAACGGGAACTCACAGCTCCTCATAACCCACAACAGAATGGGGTGGCCGAAAGGAAGAACAGATCTATTGTGGGCGTAGCTCCATTGATGTTGCATGACCAAGGCTTACCACTTCATCCGTGGGTTGAGGCATGCAATACAGTAGTATATCTTCATAACATAAGTCCTCATCTTATTTTGGGGATGAAGACACCTATGGATGCTTTTTCAGGGAAGAGACCAGATGTGAGTCACTTCCGCATCTTTGGATCACTAATCTTCTGTCATGTGACCAAAGATTCTCGGAAGAAGCTAGACCCAACAGCTGAGTTGGGAATACTTGTGGGGTACACGGATACACCTCACAACTATCATGTGTTTTTGCCTACCAGTCAGAGGACTATAGTGCGCAGGGATCTGAAGTTCGATGAGCAGTGAGCTATGCAAGTATCTCTTGAGAGGGAGCTCAAGTTGCATGGTGATGATGAGGAACTATTAGTTCCTAAGGAGGAGGAGCCTCGTGGTGATGCAGATCAACCACATGCAGAGATTCCAGTAGTGGAGATCACCACTGCTGGAGAGTATTCCAGAGATGGGTGGAAACACTCACGGGAAGTTGACAGATTGATGCAGGATGTGAGAGAGAATGTGGGGCAGCCATCCTCTTAGCGCAGACAGAGGAGATCTCCCGATAGATACATTGGCAACATGGCCCTGGTTGGGGAGTGTGTAGCGACCAAGCCTTCATCTTTTGAGGAGGCAGTGCAGCAACCAATTTGGGTGGATGCGATGGTAGAGGAGTGTGATTCTATCATGCGGAATAGTGTATGGGATGTTGTTCCCAGACTAAGGGACAACTCAGTGGTTACTTCCCGATGGATTTACAAGGTAAAGCAAGCAGCTAATGGTAATATTGAGAGACACAAGGCAAGGTTTGTTGCATGTGGTTTCTCACAGGTTGAGGGGATTAACTATGATAAGACCTTTGCTCCTGTTGCAAGGTACTCATCGATTAGATCGATTCTAGCACTATCAACACAGATGGGTTGGCAGATCCATTAGATGGATGTGAAGACAACATTCCTCAATGGGGAGATTGAGGAAGAGGTATATATAGAGCGGCCAGATGGATTTGAGACCTTCGATCGTGAGTCACATGTGTGTCAGCTCAAGCGAGCATTGTATGGGCTAAAGCAAGCACACTGTGCTTGGTATACCAGGATCGAAAACTATTTCAGCAGGTTGGGCTTCACTAAGATTGAAGCGGATGCGAACCTCTACCACATCATTGTAGATGGTAAGCTATTGATTATTGTACTTTATGTCGATGATCTAATTTTGATAGGTGATGATCAATTGATCAAGTCTTGCAAGGAGGATCTTGCAAGAGAGTTTGAGATGAAGGACATGGGCCTCATGCACTACTTTCTAGGCATGGAGGTGTGGCAGAGAGATGGGGAAGTATTTGTGTCTCAAGGCAAGTATGCCAATGACATACTCAGGCGCTTCCACATGGAGATTGTGCAAGCCCATGGAGATTCCTCTAGCAGGTAACCGGAGGAAGGAAGATGCTACTTCAGGTGAGGTAGTAGTTTCCACTGTTTATAGGTAGCTTGTGGGTTCACTCATGTATTGGTGAAAACACGACCAGATTTGTGCTTTGCAGTGAACCAACTGAGTCAATCTATGGTTTAGCCAACCAAGTTGTTTTGGAAGGCGGCAAAGCATGTGCTGAGATATCTCAGAGGTATTACACAGTATGGATTATGGTACAGGCGGACAGAGGGAGTGAAGCTCCAAGGCTTCACGGATGCAGATTGGGCAGGTGGTCCATTAGATAGGAAGAGAACTTCTGGAGGAATCTTCAACCTTGGGTCAGCTGCGGTTTCTCGGTATAGCTGGAAATAGAGATCATTTGCACTTAGCACAGCAGAGGCAGAGTACATGGCAGCTATTCAGGCTGCATGTGAGGCCATTTGGATGCGGAAGATTCTAGTGGGATTGCTTGGTCAGATGATGGATCCTACAGTGATATATTGTGATAATCAGAGTTGCATTAAACTCTCTGAGAATCCAGTGTTTCATGACAGGTCCAAGCATATAGATATCTACTATCATCATCTATGGGATTGTGTGGTCAAGAGGATCACGATGTTGCAGTACATTTCGACCGAGGAACAGGATGTAGATATTTTGACAAAGGCATTGTCAAAAGGCAAGTTTGAGTTCCACAGGGACAGGATTAGGGTTGCTGATAATCCCTTTCTTGTTGAGAGCGAGTGTTGAAAAGTGTGCAACAAGAAATGTTAAATTTAGAATGTGCTAAAAATAGAACTCCTAAAAATAACATGTCTAAAAATAGCAGTTTGGCCAGTGAGGTCATTGGCCACCTTGGGTGAGAGGTGAAACTACTAAAAAATAGAAAGTTCTAAAAATAGCATTTCTGGGTCCCTTCCTATTTATAGCAATCACTTATCTATCTATAGGAAGTAAAATCAAATTTGGTCTTAACAACAGTTTAAAATATTAACTGATTAATCTCCATGAGTTAATTAGTTGTAAAAATTAAACTTGAAGTCTTTGTGAGAAAATGCAATTAGTTGTCCCACTGAATGAGGAATTTATCCTTTATTCTCTCCACTGATTGAGGAATTAAGTATGAGTTCTATAATGAGAGAATCAGCTGACTTAGTTCTAACTAGTCAAGTCTAGTTAGATTATTTTAACAAGTTGTTAAAATAATAAAATATAGTTTGTTAATGTTTGCATGCATGTGACAACTATTATTTTAGATAACTGAGTATTTTCTCATGGATAACTGGTGCATGGTAGTTCAAACAGAGACCCAGTTGAGATCAGATGAGGGACAGTGTACTATCAGATGATTGGATCTTCCCATGGAATATTCCTTGCATGCAGGAGGAACTAGTGTCCTCAAGGATTGCGTAGTTGGACCTAAGGCTGACAGTAGGTATGATCTGGGGCCAATTCACATATGTTTTGTAATTGGACGCCAACCAAAATTGCACAAGGAAATAGGGGATTGGAGGACTCGTGGCCAATATATTGAGGCCTAGTGAGTCTATGATCTTCATCTTTTGATTGTAGAGAGTACAAGATATCTCTTTAGCTGATATTTTTTTAACCAGAAGAGGATTTCCACTTGATTGATAATACAATGTTGGGGGTTTTATGCTGGTGCTTTCCCCAGTGATACATCTTGTGTTATGTGTGATTATTTCTCTTGATCAGTTATATGTGTCTATGCTTGATGTTGCTCATGAAATCAATTTTGCTTCATTTTAATGTTTTGTAGAAATAGATCAAGTAGTATGCTTTAGGAAATTGCATATATCAGTTTGATCTACAGGTGAAATTTCTACAGTCTCAGGAAAATTCTGAAAGGCCTAGGAACCCCTTGACCAGTTTTAGTAGGATACATGGTAAAGCCTAAGGGTGGAGTCTCTGTTTAGGGCCTATTGATCTGATGTGGATTATGGTAAAGCCTGAGAGACTGGTGTCTCAGTTTATGACCTAGTGATCTGGTGTGGATTGCAGTAAAGCTTGAGAGACAAGGAGATAAAAAAATTCCTCAAAGATAGTGATGAAGTCCAGAGGCATTCCTAGCTTGGTTTGGTTTTGTGATCTCTATGTCGGTTTTGGTGCTATCACACTTTGGTGAGGGTGGAGGTGATTTAACCTCTGGATTCCATTTGTTATTTTTGGATTGGTTTATCCATGAGATCCCCAATTCATGCTTGGAATATGGTACAATGACTAGCTAAAAGAAATATTTGGTTCAACCATGTCTATGGTCAGGTGGTATGTGGAATTCTTGAACCTGGTCGGATTTGCATATGTTTAATAAAAGCTAAGTTATCTTTCTTTTATACTTTTTATTATGTGGCCTTAATAGTTTTTATATCATAGTTATTTACATGGTTTAATGCTGGTTATAAGCATGATTATATGACTGGTTATTGTCATGGTTATTTCATGTATTTACTTGTAACTCAAAGGATAATGGATGCAAGAACTAATTGATGTCGAAATAGTTAAAGGAAGAGGGTGGTAATCCTTCTTGTCAAGTCTCATATGAGTTATTAGTCATTTATGCTCTTCCTTGTATTCATTTTCTATAGATTTCATTGATGCCACGTGTTTGATAGAATGTCAGACATGATTGGGGATGGTTAGACGTAGTCTTGGAGTCAAATTTTGATTTGCAAGTCTTTTCATCATGTAATTCATGGACTCTGAAAGCTACAGGGGTTTTTTGGTAGTGACCTCCATTCTGGACTTGAAAAGTGGCACAAATCCTGGAGTTGTAGGCATAGGTCTTAGGAGAAATGTCCCCGGACGCATGAATACTAATGATTTGCTTGTGTCTATAGGTTTCCAGATGCACCTTTGTCCATATCAAGGGAAAATCTAGGGGTTTAGTGGTCTAAAATCTTAGTGGGACCCAGGGGATAGTAAGGGGAATGACTTGGTTGAATTATACGAGTCTTGTAGCAGGTGATAAAGGTCTACTATGGTATGTTTCCATTGATTCCACTTCTTTAAGGTCACTTAGGAGGTCGAATAATATCATAGTAACTCCTCATCACATGTTTACCCCAGTTGGACAGTTACTTGCATAGATGTGGGAGGGGGGCATTACAACCTCATAGTTGATAAATTTCCAATCAGGCTCTTAAATTATCATTGTACTCGTAACTTTTAAAATATTTATTCACATTGACCAACCAATCTTCTATATCTTCTTCATTTTCGCCATCAATGTTTGGGGGTTTAATTTTCCTGATTTCCCCTTGCAACTCTAATTTCTGCCTTGTTACTCATTTTTGTGCTTTGTCAGGGGAAGTATTCTATGACTCAGCACTCTCTGATTTGGACCCTCTTCCCCCTTTTAATCCTTGAGTGTTAGTTTTCTCTAGAAGATTTTTTTCCCTTTTTCGATGTGACTCTACCTAGTTTCCATTATCAACAGTTGGAATTGAATTTCTCTTGTTATGTTTATCCGTTAAGATTTTTATACTTTTTTCTTGATCTTGCATTAGTTGCTCTTTGTTGGCCCTTAGCCTTTCCATCTATTATTTTAGCTCCTGTACAGTCTCCATTAATGCCATAATGGGGTTTCAGGATCCTTCCCACACCTAGATCCACATTTCTAGGTTTAGTCCTTGCAATGGAATTGAACTGGATTCCATGGGGATTCTGGTAGGTGTTGTGGTCATTTTTCCACTGCTCCTCCTCACTCTCCCTCCATGGATTAAAAAACATGGTTTGTAATTAACATGATTCCCCTATATATGCTTCATTGTAGTAGCCTGGCTCTGATACAATTTGTAACATATCTTACCCTAACACTAAAAATAAATTCAAATTCAAACAAAGTCGATACTATCTAACCTAACTAATTTTTGACTTCTCGTTCCTTGAGGAGGGTTAGCTTAATATTATAGTCTCCACACAAGGATGGGAATTTAGCATAATAAACTTATTCCATTCCCCTCATGTTGCTACCTATACTAGGTTGACATATTTTATTACCGAACAATATATAAAACTAAACATTAAATGAAACCTTGGTCGCATTGCAT
Source organism: Pinus tabuliformis (assembly GCA_031772625.1). Classification (NCBI taxonomy): domain Eukaryota; kingdom Viridiplantae; phylum Streptophyta; class Pinopsida; order Pinales; family Pinaceae; genus Pinus; species Pinus tabuliformis. Next base: position 1,426,995,193 of record CM062816.1, read on the forward strand.
GTTCCCTTCAATGGTTCTGGTAGGGATCTAATCTTCTACCAAGCCATAAGTGGCCACCTTTGGTATTGGTGAGAAAACAATCGATGGCTCCGTTCGATGAGGGTTAGATCCTACGATTGGGATTGATCGAGTTCATTTGAGTAACTACCCCTCCCACACTGGTGGCAGCCTGAGTTTCACTTTCATTTCACTATTCCTGCATAGGGTCTCTGCAACTACGGGAATGGGGATATGTTTCCAACAATAATTGTATACTCATTTATTCATAGAAAGGTAAATTTCCTCCACCTAGATATTTGAGGCTCATATTCTTCTTGATTTATTTTTTTAAACTAGAACCTCTTAACAGTCACTCTGCTAACTCTATTTGTTTTACTCTTTTATTTCCTATTAGGTCTGTGTCACTTTTAATTGATATTTTCGATCATACAATCTACTCCTGGGTTTTTTCCTTGGATAAACCCTTTGAATTAGGCAAGGGTTTCGATTGGATATAACTTTCCCAAATCAACCCTAGTGAAGGACTCTTTTCCTAACAAGCTTTGGTTACATATATTCATGCTACAACAAGGTTTCAGCTCCATTTACATTTGAACAAGGGTTTCAGGAATGAGTTCCTGGAGGGTACCAATATAGGTCACTTTAGACCTAGAAATATTCTGTAATTGATTTGTTTTTAGTGTACATGCTTTGGCATTAAAAAAATCATAATCCTTGTCCTTAGCTTTTCCTTGGAAGGTAAGCGGAAAGATGGTAGGGGTTGGTGGTTCAAAATCTATACAAGCTCATTTTGGCAGCATACGTTCTCTGCACCACAAAATCGTTTCCCAGGTGCATGCGGTCTTTCTATATTGGAAATTTCCTTGTCACTTTATCTGTTATCTACTAGGGTTGTTTTGATTAGTTGAGGTTATGGCTCAAATATTTTGTTTTAATCCAATGTAAATATTCTTTGAGATCTGAAGGTGACATGCCACTATTTGTTCCACTGTCCAAACTATTGTTGGCTTTGTAATTACAAGCTCAATAGGGTCTTGGCCATGTTTAAAATATTATGTTTTCTTATTATTTTTGTGGTTTATTTGTTGTATAAGAAGTGGGATTATAGTTGGGTGTTCGAAAACTTGTGTTGAATGAGGGTTATATTATTACTTCAGTAAAGGTTATTGTTTGTATTTTTCTATATAAATTTTACAGGGTTTCCAACAGGTTTAATAACTTACTATCATATTATTTTCTCTCTATTTATAGTATTATCCAGGGAAACCTATCCCATTTGGTTGAATGTTTCAACATATTTTATCAATAAATCCTATCTTTGTCAGTTTCATTTTGATTAAACACTCACATTCTCGAGGGTTGTGAGATTTCTTAGGCTGTTGGGTATGACAACTTGGCCCTGGGCTAACTCTATATATTCCTTTCCTTGTAAAGAACAATATGGAAACAAACTCTACTCACAGGTTTTATTACATCTTCCTTATCATTCTAGTTTAGTTTATAAGCACTGATCGATGCAGGAAAATAAGTATATAGAAGGAATTAAGGGACTAAATTTAAGTTGTCAATTCCACATTGACTAAGCTTAATTTTCAACTCAAAAACTCTACTCCAATGTACATATAAATTACCAACCCTTCCAAAACATTTTTGACATACACACTTTCATATGAAAGAAAAATTAAAACCATACCCATAGGTTCATCCAGAAACTCATTAGACATAGAGATTATTTTTTAACTGATAAATTTCCTTTCTTGTATCAAATAACAAAGTTTCATTAGTACTTGTCTATCTATCTGCTTATTGTAGCGGCTACAACTACCCTCCAAAATTTTTCCTATGCTTCAATTTTGGAGCCTTCCTTCTTAACCACAACAGGTCATCTCGCACCAATCCAACTATTCGTGCTTCAAGTGAGACATATCTTTTCAGTTTGGCTTATGTTTACTTACTTACATTAGGGGAATTTTGAAGTCTAAAATGGGCCTCCTAAGGAAATTATAAAATAATAGTAAAAATAATAAAATAAGATTAGATTACATCATTAAATTTTAGAGGAAAAAAAGAAAAAACTAATTTTCAACTCATATTTTCAACTTATCTCTCTACAGGTTTACTCAAATTTTGAGCAGAAACACTCGTTGGATGCATAATTTGATTCCACATCCAAAGAGTACCCATATTGTATACTTTCGATCGACAGTGATACACAAAAAATAAGAAATATATGAAAAAATGTGTTTGCAATCACGTTTTTCGTGTATTTCTCATTTTTCGTGTAGCATGGTCCATCAAAAGTATGCAACATTGGTACTCCTTGGATGAGGAATTAAATTTTGCATCCAACGAGTACTCTCGCTTGAACTTCGAGTAAAAACTTAGGGAGATAAGTTGAAAAAGTAGTTTTATTATTTTATTATTTTTTAATCTTTTTACTTTTTTACTCCAAAAATGGTGAATCATCCCCCATGGTTACATCATCATCTTGAATCCTATTGGCTCTTATTAATTTTATTTTGGTTGTACATTTTTATTAGGAGGCCCATTTTAGACCTCAAAATTCCCCTAATGGTTGATTTTATAACTCACAAGTTGATCTCGTGACTTTGTCCCACCGTGGTTTTGGGCTTTCCCCAGAAACTACACAATTCTTGAGGGAAACTAATCTTACTTTTGGGAATTGTCAATTCATAACTACCAGTGAAGCTTTAGCGCATAAAATGAGTAGTCATGAGGGGGCGGCCTAGCACTAAGCCTAGAAATTTTGCAACCCTCACTGAGCTCAGAAACTACGCAGTGCACTGAGCTGAAAAGTTGCCCAGTTCCTAGAACTGTGTTGTCCTTCCTAGCAGTGTGTGTGGAAAGCTTCGTAGAAAAAGTAAAAAAGCATCACTAAAAAATAAGGATATATTTTTAGTATCCTGAGAGAGCCGCTCACATTATTTTTAGGAACTTCTACCAAGTGTCTCTTTTTCCTTGATTTTAGGTATGCATGTCACAAACCCTAATTTGTCCAAATCCATTTAATCAACACTTCTAGAGCTCAATTTCATATTCAACCTTGGAGCTAAAATTCTCGAGGAGATCAAGGACCCTTCGGTGCAATCTCTCACTTTTCTAGGCGAGTTTTTCTTTTGTCATCTTTCGCTGCCTCTTCTGTCAATTTTTGTTGTTTAGCTCATATGAGAGTTTTTTCACTTGTTTATCTACATGGTTGTTGGTGTTTCAACTTGTAGAAGTGTTGTTTCAAGTTATAGATTGCCTTTCCCAAGTGTCACATGAGTTTTCATGTTTTTTCACAAACGGTCGTCGTTGCGACGACTCTCCTCACATGCTTTGTTTTCCTTCCATTTAATCAATTGTTTCTCTTCATTCACATGCATGCATCTAAACTTAGTAAGATCTACACTCATATTTAAAATATCTCTCAGTTCTACTTGTTTTCACACTTCCCTTGGGCAGATCTAAGTTTCTCTTTCTCAGATCTCATTTTGCACAGCTTTCACTGCACAATCTAGAGGCTCAAGCCACTAGCTTGGACTTTGGAATTACACAGTGCATAGCCTAAGCTAGCTCAAATTGTGCACTGTGGAGCCAGGCTCCCATCTTGACCACTGAGACTTCTTAATGCGTAGTCTCTCCTAGGCCTTTTCCTAGGATGAACTACACATTGCACAATTCGAGTCATCAAACTTCCACCTTGGCTATTGGGACTACACAGTGCATATTTCCAACAGTCAATCAATCACCCCTTTTAATAAAAATTGCACAATCCCTCACATATAGTGCGCAACTTGCTACTTGAACTTGCCTTGACGTTGTTTTTCTTTTAAACTAACATTTTCTTGTCATGAATATCCTCTTTGTCCCATAGGTACATCAGTTGTTAATAATCTCTCCAACAGTGAGAGTTAACATGGCATCCAAGAGAGATGCATCAAAGGAAACCACTAAGAGAAGTACTAGGGAAGCAGTTGAGTAGACATCAATTGATTTACCAGTGTATGCAAATACTCACTTGTTTATTGAGAAAGGAACAACACTGACATGGAAATAGATCAAAGACACTTTTGCAAAAGACTTTGAGGTAGATTTGGAGGATTGAAAGGTTTATCTTAGCATCTGGCAGTTAGGGTTATACAAGGTTGCATGCAGGTATGATGCCTTCTCGTGTGTAGACATCATCAACTAGATTGTCTCACATACAAATGAACATACTATGACATTAAGTAGTGCCAATGGGTAGAAACTTACCACCTTCAGGGAAAAATAATTTCAGCAAATCTATCACTTGCCCGAGTTGGTGAAGTGCATGGACTCAATATTATATGCCACACATAGCTACATGAACACAAGAGACATAGTAAAGTGTTGGGTAAAAGAGCCATCGAAGTTTTGGTGGACACCCACCCATGTTTACAAGACAAAGTCCCTTAGGAAGGCTTACCATTTATTGATCATCTTCACTTGTAGAATATATGGTCAAGAGAGCACAAAAACCTTACCTGAAGGGTGGTAGTCTTACTAGCCTAGTTGGTGAATGATGGGAGGCCCTTTAACTGGTCAAATCTGTTGGGTCAACAATTTAAGTCCCATGTAGCTAAGGCTTGAAATCCACCCAAGAAAGAGAAAGAAAGGTTCTATATGTTCACATACTTACTAGATGCAATTTGTGTGTAGCAGTAGTGATATGAATGGAAAATGACATCTACCAATGGTATTCATCCACCCATAGTATTCATTCACCTATGGTATTGTAATTTGAATCCACCCATGGTATTTATCCACCCATGGAATTTACCCATGATATTGTAAATGACATCCACCCATGGTATTTTTCCATGGTATTGTAAGTGGCATCAACCCTTGGTATTCATCCTCCCATGGTATTTATCCACTCATGGAATTTACCCATGGTATTGTAAGTGGCATCCATTTATGATATTCATTCACCCATGGTATTTACCCACCCATGGAATTTACCTGTGGTATTGTGACCAAAAAATGCTATAAGTAACAAGTCACATTTTGTAAAAGGATAGATTGTCGACCACAATGTAGTCCTCACAGTTATCATCTATTTTAATAAAAAAAAGTTTATTTGTGGTTTTGTTATTGTGTGTTCTCCTATTTTCTTTTGTAATTTCAATATTTCATATCTTCGGGGCCTCACCCTAAGGTTGGATCAAGCAGTTCCATGGCATGAACTTGACATGGACACCACAATAGACTGTCATGAACATCTATTGCAATTTACTTTCCGACTCCAGTTATCAAGGAGTGATGGTAAGGCTAATTGACCACTTTATCATCCTTCTATGCAAGCTTATATTTTAGCAAGATCCACCTTGCATGTCATGAGAAGCAATGGAGGTGATAATAGACATTGCATATTGGTATGCCTCATGAGGTGGCACCTTCATTAGATTGTTTGGTAGAGAGAAGCCTCTGCATGCCTTACCAAGGTATGTCACTAAAAAAATTATCATGCAAGAAGTATCATACCATCTCGCTATATGGTTGTCAACATCACTAGATAGGAAGAAGAAAGCACCATTTCCCACTCTTCCTTAGTGGATCGGGTTCCACAAGATTAAGAACTTAAAATATGCAGATATCAAGGCTAAGAACATAGTGAAATTCGAGTTTGGAACCAAAGACTTTAATTCTTCTGATTCCCACAGTATTTACAAGGACCATTGTACGAGATTTTTCTTTCTGTGGATCAGCAGGGAATTTCAATGGCCAGAGGAGGATCCTTGGAGGTATTCCTACAATTCCTCCTGACCCATTGAGTTTGTCAGAGGACTTTGAAGGCTTCTCCATAGACAATAGTAGCTCCTGAAGCGACAACAACAATAGCATAAGGAAGTAATCCAATGCAGCACAAGGGAAAGAGGAACAATGATGATAGTCAAGAGGTAGAGTAAAGCTACAAAATGTAGGCAGATTCTATTATCATGAAGGAAGCTTTGGCAGCGAAAGAAAAGAGGGAGAAAACAATGAAGAGAGTAGAGTAGAGGTAGATAAAAAGTAGAGGTTGGAGGAAGAGAAGAAGCTAAAGGAAGAATAGAAGTTGAGGAGGAGAGAATAAGAAGAGAAACAAGCAGGAAGAAGAAAAAAGGTAAGGCAAGACGACAGAGGAAACAACACTGATACAGGTTGAAGAACCAGAAAAAAAACAACAGTAGAGGAGGAAGGTGAATAGATGTAGGATTGGGATCTTGCTCAACAGATTAAGAAATTGATTTAAGTGACATACATGGAGTTGGAACAAGAGTCGCAACATGAAGATGTTGACTTGATGCCGAGAGCACCATAGGTCATCCCTCAGTCTCCACCACCTCCAATAGCAGAGCCATCGTGAGTGAGAAAGCAAATTTTGTTCTCCTTGATGATGATCCTGTCATGGATGTGTAAAATCTATCATTCGATGAGTTCCAAAAGAGTATTGTACAAGCGTGAAGGAAGAAATTTTTGGATGATCATGCATCACCTGCATTCATCAAAGAAAGGGTGATAGTGTCAACCACCAAGAAGAATCCAAATATTGTTTCTGATGCTTTCTTGGCCTATGTTGGAGTAACAAGCTCAAATGTTAAGTATCTGACAACGGGGAATGAGTAACTAGAAAAGAACTTACAGGTTGCCATACAAGAGGCAGAACAACTCTTAGTAACAACACATAATGCAGTTTCTGCATTGGGGGAGATGAGAACAAAGATACTTGTTGAAATATCATCACTCGAAGAAACCATGTGGAAGTTTTATGACACATTTTTCATTGTTCATAAAGCAATTGTCTCTTTGCATGGCCTACAAGAGTGGAGCAAAGAGTTTGTTAAAACTATAAAAAGAAACAATGTTGTTATCGCCTATGTATAAGAGTGGAAAATTTGGTATAAAGGGGCCCTACTTGAATTAGTTAAGAAGATGAATCCACAGGCATAGTTGGAGAAAGAGAAGGCTTGAATGTTGATTCAGAACAATGAGCAGCTCACCTCATTCATTAGCAGCACAAACGCCTCATATGTGAGTTTTTACTATAGTTTGGATGTCTTGGTGAGAACACTTTAGTTCCCTCACCAATGCTAAACCAAAGAACCAAGTGCGGCAGGAGATCGATGAGTACTTGGAGTAGCTAAGACAAGAATCCACCAGGGAAGACTTGGAGTTGAACGCACACAACATGTAGAAGTTCATCGATTGTCCTATCAAGGTCAAGACAATGTTATAAATGCTTCAGGATGACTTGGATACAAGTTCCAAGACAATGGACCTAGATTCCACTTCTAGAAATACATTGTTAAGAAGTTTGGGGACACCATCACATAGTAGCAAGCTTGGCACAAATATGTGACCGAGAAACAACAAATGGAGGTTTCCAAGATGGACTTTCCCCAAACTTTAGAATTAGTGTTGTGTCTTGTTAGGCTATCTCTAGTCTATTTTCTCTTGTATGGGTACATGTGGAAAATGCAATATTATTTGTAATTATGTTGTAAATGAAATTCCAAGTGTCAATATTGGAATATGAAAAGTCACCATGTAATGCAATGTGTCATTTTGTGAAGAAGTTGAAGAGTCATGAGGGTAGTCCAAAGGTCACAAAGGGGGATTTGAAGAGTCACCCCCCTCTTGTTATAAATAAAACCACATAACTCAATGTGACCGGCTTTTGGGAGCCAATCTTTTGGCTAGGCTTAGGCTTATGAAGAGCTTGGGAGTATTGTGAAGAGCCTTGGCTTCTCCATAGTGTAGAATAAGTATACTTCTTTCGAGGAGCAAGTGTTCTTGACTATAATGTTCCACTATTTGGGCTAGTGGTCTTCAATGGTGTATGTATGTATGAACTTTCAGTTATAATAATAAAATCATAGACAACATGCTTTCATGCATATGTTTTTAATATAGTAGGATTATTCTTATTGTATTGTCAAAGTATATTATTTAAATTATGCATATCCTTATGAACTATTTTGTATGCATTTGTATGAATCTTATTGAATGTGTGTTGTTGAATTAACTCATCAATTTAACTTGTTGATTATTCTGCATCTTAGCTTGTGATGTCATTTCGCTTATGTTTTCCTTTCAAGTTGCATACTATTACAGGCTTCCAAGGGGTGCACTTATTTTTCCCTTCGTGTGTTGGAACCTTCATGCACCACACTTGACTCTCTGAAGGGTCACACACTTGCTCTCACCCAAAGTTATCATACCTTCCTCTGCACTTTTATATGGTCAAGGCATTACATTACCACCCAGCATTAGGACTCCTACTCCAAACGATGTGAGGTCTAGTTCGGACTTCATATCAGGGAGATCCCTTGAATGTTGGAGGGTCCAGGACCATTAACATTTCTGTCACTAGAAGGAGGGACAGATGACAAGTTGAGCCCTTGAATTCTGTATTGAATTTCTATAATTATTTCATGACTTCTTCCTACATCATAACCCCGACATGTTCTTCTAACTTTGAAAATTTGAAAGTGTCAGCGAGAATTTTGAATGCCTTGTCTAAATTTAAGTTCAATGACAAGGGCAGAATAACCTTTCTCAAGCACGTAGTTTCTTTAGTTGGCTTCTGTGATAAGCATGACATCTATTCTGAGGATGTTCTTGTGGTTTACTTGCTCTCACATTCGAAGGGCACGCAAAGCAATGGTTTCACACATTACTCGCAACCTCCATACGCTCTTTCAAATAATCTGTTGGTGAATCATGTTGTGCTTTCGTTATTTATGATCAAAAATACCTTAATAGCAATTTTAAAATTACGAAAAACACCCAAAGCATCTCTTCAAAATTTTCATGATCGTTTCATTCATTACAGTTTTGAATTTCCTGAAGATGAAGTTGACTGGGAATTTTCGACTGAAATATTTCAATATCTTGTTCACGTTTCTGAAAATCCACATGAGTTAGAACCTTTCAAATCTCTCCCAACATACCTTGGTGTTAGAGCACCTAAACCTGAAATGAACAATGTTGTTTTCCCAAGTGAACCTCTGTCTTCTTCTCATCAAACAACTCTAGATCCTCAATTCGAGGTGGGAGAAGTTGGGAGTCCACGTGTTGATCTACCAACATCTCCTCCTACCCCACTTACTCAAAATTTATGTGCAGATTTGGACTATAACTCTGATGATTGCGTTGAAGTGCTATCTCCTCATCCTCCATCCTTTGGCCCCTCTGATCCTCCAGATTTTGGTGTGTTTCTCTGCCAAGCAAAACTACTGCCCTATCCATTATTCTTCCGCCAATCACCCATTGACACGTCATCCATCCGTTGCTCCGCCAATCACATCCACTCCCTCCAAAATTAATCCATTAAGTAATTAAATTGCTTAACCATTAATCCAAAAAACCTGTGCCACCATCAACGGGAAAGATAAAAAATTATAAAATCCTTTCTTTCATTCATTCGCCAGTTACTAAGTTTATACACTATTATTTCCATTGTTTTGTTACAAGTTTGTTAGGCCAAACTGTAACAATTTCACTTGACCGGGGACATTTCCTCTAACTCAATTTCAGGCCAGTACCTTGTCTTCCTATTTGCAAATCGCAAATCCACTCTACATACTGTAAACCTATACAATTAATATTTCACCAGTGTTTTTAGCTTTATCTATTCATGCCTCTGAAAGACAAGGGACCAGAAGAACCCGTGAGTCCTCTGATCCACCCTCCCATCGACTTTCACCATATTCCTTTGGCAGACAGAGACTATAAAATTCACAAAACTTTGTCTGAATTTGAACTGTTTGAGATGTATTGTTGGATTGAGGACAAATTTATAGATAAATCTGATGATATTCAACTGTGGGAATCCAATTCTCCCCACTACATTTTTCCTTGTATCCACTGCACCCCTAAATTTGTCAGGAAGTGTCATGCTTTCTATCTACCTAGCCAAAGAGCTATTATTGCCCCTACTGGAATTCTGTTCACTGTCACTCCCCAAGCTATATACCAAATTATGCAAGCTACTAAAGTAGAGAATACCACCCCTTTTTCTCATGAAGCACTTGTTGAATTATATAAAAAACTAGACATTGCTAAAAGAGCCAAAACCCTTGAAATTTTCTTGACTAAAGATGCCCCATTACCCAAGGAAAATCCTCCCTATCCATCCCCCATTTTCCCTGAGAGAGCTAAGCAAATCATCACAGTCATCTCTTACCTCCTTGGCTATTACTCAGATCAGTGTGTAGATGAGGCAATTACAGTATTTATTTCTATTTTCTCTACAGATTCCAACCCTTCCATCTTGTTCAACTTTAGCTAATTTCTTGTAGATTCTATCCATGAATAGTTTATCAAATTCCAGATTGAAGAAGTATTTAAATATGCTTTTGTGTTAGTGTATATGTTTTTATATTTTCAGGGAAACAACCTCAAGCTTGCTCTACAAAAGTTGGATGAAGAATGAAATCAAAAGTTAATCATCGGACTATGCTGGTAATGAAGGAACAAAAGGAATTTTCATACAAACAATTCATGAAGATGTTTGTACAGCCAACAATCAGTCTCCTAAGAAGTAGGTCAGAGCCAAGGATCAGGGAAGAAATCAAGAAAGTTTTCTAGCTATCAGACCAAGTCCAGATACGGGATTGGTACCTTTATCAGAGTTACATAGAGCTGAGGATATTTGGGTGTGAAATTGGGTGTGAATAGTGGGCACGGGTTTGAATACTGTCCATTTCGAACTCCCCCCCCCCCCCCCCCAATGAAAAATTTCGTATGGTGACAAGGGGGCAAAACATAAGATGGGTCGTTGGATGTGACGAGGTGGGTGTGGATGATGGGAAAGGTGGCGAGGTATTAACGAGATGTGATGGGCCGTATGGTGGGCTAGGAAATATATTTGATGCATAGCAGGGGAATGATTGGATTGTATGGTGGGGTAGCGAAACTTAGGAAAAGGGAATAATATATCGAATATCATCTGATACACCAAACTTTAGAGTCAAACTCTAATTCCTTTTCTTTTTCTTCTGCACATGAAATAATGTTTATCATTTGACTTAGGATAAAATCTTCATGCTTTTCCTCTAATCACCATAGTGCTTCTACCTACCCTTTCTCATTTCAATTCTTTTTCTAAGCTAACATTTTCTCTTCTTGCTTTGCATGGTGCATTTAAACTAGCAGACCAAATCATTTTTCTTTTATGAAAATCTACCTTATCCTATCACTTATTTCTCCATTGATTCAAATTAAACTATTGAATCAATTTTATTTCTACCTAGCTATTGATTTACCAAGATTAAGCTATTTGGTAAATCTTCATTCACTAACCTATTGAACAGAAATTTAAATGTGTTCAATCATGATTAAAATGTATGATTTGAATAGGAGTATATTCATTGTGGCATTCAATAACAGTTTGCACACAACCTTATTTGAAAATAAACTAAAAGAAATAACTTATGAGTAGTGGCACTTAGACTTGCAAAAAATTCCGTATTATTTTTTTTTATTTTTTCTTTTGTGGGGTTCTTAATTCCTTTTTTCTTATTTATTTTTTAACATACCCTCTTTCCATTTTCTTTTTTCATATTTTTTGAAATCATTTGAATATTGAAATTTATGTACAATATTAAATTACAAATACAAAATACTCAATCACCTTGAGATCCTATAATTTATAGGACCCTAACAGTGGCTCCAGCTGGGGATGGCACTTCTCCAAGAAAAGTGTCAAGAACATATGATTAGTAGCCTGGAGTACTCCATGTCTGTAATGTCTTCATCTGATTTCTTTGCTGTTTAAGATACTATTGGTAGCTCATTAATTCAGGCTTAGGGCTTCACTACGGGCTTCAACCTTTGTTAATAAGTTACCCAATCAAAACTATAAATACTATGATATTTACAATGATTTAAGGAAAGTCTATAGGCTAAGAACAATAGTTCTTCAACATCCTGCCATTTACAGGACCTCTAGGTATCTCTGCTCCATCTAGGTATTTAAGGTAGAATTCATTATTTCCCCTGAAAGCATGAACAATATATGGCCCATTCCAAATATTATCAAACTTTCCATGTTTTCTTTTGTCCTCTCTCCTCGAATCCCATCTCAAAACTTGGTCCCCAATGTTAAAGTCATCGTCTTTTGTTCTTCTGTCAAAGGTATTTTTAAGATTTTCTTGGAAAACTTGGGTCCTGTTGTATACTTCCTCCCTGGACTCTTACAACTGGATAGTTTGATTAATCCTTCTTTATACATCATTAGGTTCAGGTTGCACTTCTTGAATGATCTTCACGACTGGAACTCGTAGGGAGGATGGAAAAATTGCATCCATCCCATAGACCAATTGGTATGGTGACATGGGAATTGACTTTTTAGTAGTAAGTCCGTTAGTGCAAAGTGCATTGACTAGCTTGTTGTGCCAAGACATTTTGTTATCTTCTAACAACTTTTTGATGATGTATACCAAGATTTTCTTTGAGGATTCAGCCAACCCATTACCCTGAGGGTAATAAGTTGTTGAATGTCCCAAAGTAATGTGGTATTTATGGAAGAATTCAACCATATTTTTGGATTTGAAGGCTGCAGCATTATCAGTGGTGAGTTTTCTAGGACAGGCAAATTTGGAGAGGATATTAGTCTCAAGGAATTTAATAATGACAGCCTCAGTGGTAGCTCTGAAAGGGGTGGCCTCTATCCACTTGGTAAAGTAGTCAGTGGATGTAAGAATCCACTTATGTTGGGCAGAGGAAGAGGGATGAATTTCACTAATGAAACCCAATCCCCATTGCTGGAAAGGGATTTCAATAGAGATAGGCTTTAATGGCAAGGGCAACAATTTTCTCTTTCCCTCAAAAATATGGAATTTATGATATGAGGTGGCTTGTTTGTGAATGTCAGCGAAAAGGGTAGGCCAGTAGAAACCAACTCTAAGGATTTTATTGGCATTTGTTTTCCAATAAATATGTCCACCACAATCTCCTTCATGGAATACCTGCATAACATTTTTTGCATCATCCTTTAACAAGCATTTAAGTAAAATACCCCCAGCATCTTTCCAATACAAGACATTATCTATAATGCAAAATTTAAATTCTTTTAACTTCACAGATATTGCCTTTGTTTTGGTCAAACCAGGAAGAGCATTTAAATTAAATAAAACATAAAGCAGGTCTGCATACCAATGTGAGTTCAAAAATGCCTCATCAATTTGTGGAGTCACCTATTCATCTTGATTATCTAATGAATCAATAAAATTAATGTCCAATGCATGGAAATTTGACTCAGCCATCAATTTGGCTAGTCCTTGATCTTTGATTAACTTGGTCGGCTTGATTTCTAAGTCATAGTCCAAAATGACAACAATCCATTTACCTCATTTTCCATCAGGTCTATTCTATGTCAAAATGTCCTTAACCACTGCCTTAGGTACATAAGCAATAATATGTGAATGAAAAATTTATACTCTAAAATATTTTATTGCTTTAACCAATGCAAAGGCCCGCTTTTCCATAATATTGTATTTCAAAGATGAATCTCTTAAAGCTTTAATAAAGAATGCAATTGGCTTCTCAAAACCTTCACTGTTTTTTTGCAGTAAGGCTGTTGCAATAGTGTGTTCAGAAGTAAAAGAGAAGATTATGAAATCTTTTGTAATATCTGGGTTGATCAACATTGGTGCTCTGGTCAATGCCTATTTAACTAATTCAAAGGATTGTTTAGCCTCAATACTCCACTTGATTTCATAATCCTTTTTAAGCATGGTTGTTATGTTTCTAAGAAGTTATGTCAAGTTAGGAATGAATCTCCTTAGGAAATTGATTTTGGAAATAAAAGACTAAAGCTCTTTGATGTTTCTTGGATGACTGATTTTTAATATTGCTTCAATTCTACTGGGATCAATCCTAATTCCATCCTTGGAAATAATATGACCAAGAAGTTTTCCTTCCTCAAGGCCAAACAATGTTTTGTTAGGATTGAGTGAGATGCCAAACCTTCTATATTTTTCAAACACTCTTCTCAGATGTGCTAAATGTTCCTCATCAGCTTTAAAATAGACAATAATGTCATCTAGATAAATCACAATAAAATGGCCAATTTCATCAGCAAAGACAATATCCATTGCTCTTTGGAAAGTGGCTCCAGCATTCACTAACCCAAAGGGCATTTTCACATACATGAAAGTGCCCTATGGTGTAGGGAAGGCAGTTTTATCCTGATCATTAGGATGTAGTCAGACTTGGGTTGTAACTTGAGAAACCATCTAATAAGGAAATTCTACTAGACCCTACTACCCTTTGCAGTATATGATCCATTTTAGGTAAGGGGTAGTTTTCCTTAAGGGATAACTTACTTAGATTTCTGAAATCAATACACAATTTGATTTCTCCAGTGTTCTTTCTAGTAGGCACAATGTTAGACACCCATTTAGAGTATCTAAGAGGAAGTATGATTTTTGCATCATACATCCTTTTTACTTCTTTCTCAATCAAAGGCATTAGGACAGGATTTATCCTACAAATTTTTTGCTTGAATGGTTTTTGATCTTCCTTGATTGGGATTTTGTGTTGTATGATACTAGTGTCATATGCTTTTAGGTCCTCATAGCTCTAGGCAAAGACATCTATGAACTCTTTGAAAAGGGATATGTATCATTGTTTTGTGACAATAGGAAGTGATTTTGAGAGTTTTATCATTTTGGGATTCTACTCACTACCTATATTGCATTCTTCTATGTTTGCCCCTGTGGGTTCCATTTTTGGCTTTTTTGCTACATCATTGAAATAAAAAAGTTCTTCTAATGGAACTAAACTGTTAGGGAGAACATTATCCTTAAGCTGAGGTACTTCAAATTCTTAATTTTATGGATCTATTTCATGCAATTCTAATTTATGTACATCTTTATTGACTGGAATATTTACATCAAAATCATCAAGTTGTTTATCTATACTAACATATTCAACAATCTAATTTTCTACTTCATACTCTAAATCTATGCTATAATCTTCATACTCATCCTTGGATTGCAAAAATATTTCAATTTCTTTGTCACTTCCAAATACCTGCCAATGTCTCATATTGTCAAGTACAGCTGGATGGTGTTTAACCTCCATTGTATATTGTTTGTTGGGATGAGGCATTTTACATGTGCTACCTGAAAAGCCTAAACCATTAGCCAAGACATTTTTATTTCTGGGAATGAAAGCAAGATCATACTCTACAAAAGTTCCTATAAAGTCAAGCACAACATTTATGTAGGCTCTCAACCTAGGATGTTTGGCAACATACTCTCCCTTAATCTGTCTTATAATTAACTCAGAATCCCCTTGAACAACAATTATTTTAGCACCTAATCTTTTTAATAATTACAATCCTAAAAGAAGTGCCTCGTATTCTGCTATATTATTGGTGCAATGAAAGTTGAGTTTATAGGAATGACGTTCTGCATAATCATTTCTTCAATTGGACACCCAAACACCTACCCCTAAGCCAGCTTTGCTACAAGATGCATCAAAGCTCATGTTCCAAAAAGGTTCAGTTTCGGTGTTTTGATGCACAATTAGAGTCTTATTTTCATGGTTTTCATTAATTTCCTTATCTGCTTGAGTGAATTGTGCATCAATATCTCCATCATTATAAAGAATGAAAGAGTCTAGGTCGAAATGAACAGAGTAAAAAGGGTAATTATGTGGTTTATCTTGACTGCTAACCATATACTTCATTAAAGTTTCCCTATACAATCTTATTTTTTGACCAAACACTAGTATATTGGCATAAGTCATGTCCATTTGTAAGATTCCTTGTAATTTTTCTCCCCGTGAGCATGACAATAACATAACATACTTTGGGAGAATGTCTGCAACCACTATATCCATCACTAGACTTTTAGCAGGTATTTGGGCTAATGTAACACATAGATCTTTGATAAGTCCTAGGCGTTTAACTTTGCTAGAATCAAAGGAATACAAATATTTGTATTGTCTAGTAATGTCATGTCCTAGTCTTTTCATGATAGCCTTGGGCATTAAATTATGGGATGCACCTGAATCTAGCATAACATTGTGGGGAATATTATCATGAATATTCAAACTAACATAAAATGGAGGGACCCCTCCTTCTTGTGGTTTCCCTTCTACTTCTAGTCCAAATATGAGCTCAGGTTGATCATCACTCAAATTTACATCATTATTTTTCTCCCTAATGTTTAATGCCTTTAGGACCTGAGTCTTGTATATGTTCTTGTTGCTTAATTCAGTTAGGAAGATAGAAATTTTCAGCTTGGAAAGTTCATTTTCTATACTGATTGGTGTTTGACTTCTAAGCATATTTGAAAAATGAGAATTATCGGCAACTATGTTTGTGGCCAGTTTAGTTTGTTGGCTGGTAGAAGGGAGATCGGTTTGAGTAGTTCTAGAAGAAGTATCCATTGTCTTTTTCATAGTAGTTTCTATTGCCTTCTTTCCAAGATTTTCTATGGTTTTCTTAGGAGGATTTTCTGTTATATTCTTGGGATCAGAATCAGAGACCTTTTTTACAGGATTTTGAGCATTCTTTTTATTTCCAGTATCTTGATTTTTCTTACTTCTAAGATTATACTGCCTATGGACTTCCATTATTGCATTTTCAAATCCTTGTTTGTATTCCTCTGACTCTTCAGAATCCATTTCAGTCTGGGCCATAAGAAAAAGTTCTTGTTCCTCTTGAGTGAGGAGAATTGTTTCATCATCACTTATCCCTAACAAATTTATCTTGACTGCTAACGATATACTTCATTAAAGTTTCCCTATACAATCTTCTTTATTGAACAAACACTAGTATAGTGGCATAAGTCATATCCATTTGTAGGGTTCCTTGTAATTTTTCTCCCCATGAGCGTGACAACAACATGCCATACTTTCGGAGAATATCTGTAACCACTATATCCATCACTAGACTTTTAGTAGGGATTTGGGCTAAAGTAACACACAGATCTTTGATAAGTCCTAGGAATTTAACTTTGCTAGAATCAAAGGAATACAAATATTTGTATTGTCTAGTAATGTCAAGTCCTAGTCTTTCCATGATAGCCTTGGGCATTAAATTATCAGATGCACATGAATCTAGCATAGCATTGTGGAGAATATTATCATGAATATTCAAACTGACATAAAATGGAGGGACCCCTCCTTCTTGTGGTTTTCCTTCTACTTCTAGTCCAAATATGAGCTCAGGCTGATCATCACTCAAATTTACATCATTAGTTTTCTCCCCAATGTTTAATGCCTTCAGGACCTGAGTCCTGTATACATTCTTTTTGCTTAATTCAGTTAAGGAGATAGAAATTTTCATCTTGGAAAGTTCATTTTCTATACTGAATGGTGTTTGACTTTTAAGCAGATTTGAAAAATGAGAATTATCAACAACTATTTTTGTGGCCAGTTCATTTTGTTGGCTGGTAGAAGGGAGATCAGTTTGAGTAGTTCTTTAAGAAGTATCCATTGTCTTTTTCGTAGTAGTTTCTATTGGCTTCTTTCGAAGACTTTTTGTGGTTTACATAGGAGGATTTTCTGTTATTTTCTTGGGATCAAAATTAGAGACCTTTTTTATAGATTTTGAGCATTCTTTTTATTTCCAGTATCTTGATTTTTCTTACTTCTAAGGTTCTGCCTATGGACTTCCATTATGACATTTTCAAATCCTTGTTTGTATTCCTCTGACTCTTCAGAATCTATTTCAGTCTAGGCATAAGAAAACGTTTTTGTTCATCTTGAGTGAGGAAAATTGTTTCGTCATCTCTTATCCCTAACAAATTTATTTGATTATCATCGAAATATTCCAGAATATTCTCCCCATCATCTATGTAATTTTCCTAAAAAGGAATCCAAATCTGCTGATCTGGACCCTTTTGTTCTCTTTGTTTAATTTGGGGAACATTCCTTCTAAAGTTTTGGTTTCTATTTTGAGGGACATTTTGGTTTTCTCTTACTTGATTTTGGTCATTGATGCTCACTCTTTGCATCATTTGATTCACTACTCTGACTAAATTATCAATCTTATGGTCAACAGTAGAAGTAGAAGGTTCTTCTTTTATGGTTACTCTGCATTCAGACTTCAATTTGGCTTTTTTGACCAGGATGTTGGCTTCAACTTTAATTGCATTTGCTTGCATTTCTTCCAAAGTTGCTGGGTCTCTTTCCCTAAGTTGATATTCCATATCTACATCAAAATCATCTAGAAAATCTATCAGGGCTAGGCCAGGTGATGTCTTGATGTCTTGTCGAATGACATTATAAACAATATTTAATCTTTCACAATAGTCTTCCATGGTTTCATTGGGTTTTCTTTTTAACCTTTTATATTCATTTAGGAGATGAAGTGGATTCTTCTTGATCTTCCATCTAGCTAAAAAAGCCTCATGGAAAGAATCAAGGTTGGCTATACTTCCTACAGGTAAGCCCCTAAACCATTTCTTGACATCACCTCCTAAGCTCTGGGAAAACAACCTCATCCACTTCTTGGAGGTCAAACACATCATTCACCCTATCCACATGTTTTTGGGTGGTATAAGCACCAGTATTATCATAGGTCACAATTTTGGAACGATAATCTGCAGGCATAGAATTTAGCTAGCCTGGTAGAACCAAGGGTGCATACCTTCCTGCCACAATTGTCCTGGTAGATTGACTAGAAGATGGACCTAATGGAGGTGCAGTTTTGATAGCTATGGGGACAATAGGGATAGTAGTTTGAGAAACCATAGGCAGGGAAGTTGAAACTCTGGAATGAGTAGGACTGGGAGGTTGTAAATGTACACACTGAGAAGGCTGACTAGACAAAGAGGTTGCTACACTAGTTAAAGCATAGAATTCAACAGACTGTTGAATAAAAGCTTCTTCTATAGCTTGGTCCAAGACTGAAACTAGACCTTGTAATTTTTCAAATTATTGTAAAGATTCGAGATCAAGATCTGTCTTAAGGACATGGGTTTTGGAAATATATGGTTGTAGTATGGATTTTTCTATGACAATTTCATCTAAAAAATCCCAGAATTTGATCTAAATAGAATTTGCTGGAAGGGTAAATCAAATTCTATATCCTGTAAAGTTTCAAATTTCTCTAGGAGAGAATTAGACCTTGACAAAGGAAAATTCTCAGGGAGAGAATTAACTCTAGATAGAGGACTATTAATACCTTGACTCTTGGTAAAGCTTCTTTTTCTCACCAATTTCTCACGGTCATCTACAATTTTAGAAGGGTTGGGATCAGGGTGAGATCTAGTATGATCATTTTGGGAGCCAGGGCTATGAAAAATCATCACACAAAAAGCTAAATTAAAATCAATGATAGAGTAGAAAAATCATCACATGTTGTTTTACCTCCACTGTATATTGTTTGTTGTGATGAGGTATTTTACATGTGCTAGCTGAAAAACTAAACCATTAGCCAAGACATTTTTATTTTTGGGAATAACGACATGATCATACTCTACAAAAGTTCCTAGAAATTCAAGCACAACATTTCTGCATGCTCTCACACTAGGATGTTTGACAACATACTTTCCCTTAATATGTATTATAATTAACTCAGAATCCCCTTGAACAGAAATTCTTTTAGCACCTAATCTTTTTAATAATTGCAATCCTAAAAGAAGTGCCTCATATTCTGATATGTTATTGGTGGAATGAAAGTTGAGCTTATAGAAATGACTTCTGCATGATTATTTCTTGAATTGGACACCGAAACACCTGCCCCTGAACCGACTTTTCTACAAGAGCCATCAAAGCTCATGTTCCAAAAAGGTTCAGTTTCAGTGTTTTGTTGCACAATTAGAGTCTGATTTTCAAGTTTTTCATCAATGTCCTTATCTGCCTGAATGACATCTATCTCCATCATTATAAAGAATGAAAGAGTTTAGGATGGAATGAACAAAGTAAAGAGGGTAATTATATGGTTTATCTTGACTGTTGACCATATACTTCATTAAGTTTCCCCTATACAATCTTCTTTGTTGACCAAACACTGGTATAGTGGCATAAGTCATGTCCATTTGTAGGGTTCCTTGTAATTTTTCTCCCCATGAGCGTGACAACATCATTCCATACTTTGGGGGAATGTCTGCAACCACTATATCCATCACTAGAATTTTAGCATGGATTTCAACTAAAGAAACACACAGGTCTTTGATAAGTCCTAGGCATTTAACTTTGCTCGAATCAAAGGAATACAAATATTTGTATTGTCTAGTAATGTCAAGTCCTAGTCTTTCCATGATAGCCTTGGGCATTAAATTATGGGATGCACCTGAATCTAGCATAGCATTGTGGAGAATTTTATCATGAATATTCAAATTGACATAAAATGGAGGGACCCCTCCTACTTGTGGATTTCCTTCTACTTCTCTTCCAAATACAAGCTCAGGCTGATCATCATTCAAATTTACATCATTAGTTTTCTCCCCAATGTTTAATGCCTTCAAGACCTAAGTCTTGTATACATTCTTTTTTCTTAATTCAGATAAGGGGATAGAAATTTTCATCTTGGCAAGTTCATTTTCTATACTGAATGGTGTTTGATTTTTAAGTAGATTTGAAAAATGAGAATTATCAACAACTATTTTTGTGGCTAGTTCAATTTGTTGGCTAGTAGCAGGGAGACCATTTTGAGTAGTTCTAGAAGAAGTATCCATTGTCTTCTTCATAGTAGTTTTTGTTGGCTTCCTTCCAAGATTTTAAGTTGTTTTCTTAGGAGGATTTTCTATTATTTTCTTGGGATCAGAATCAAAGTCCTTTTTGATAGGATTGTCAGCATTCTTTTTATTTGCAGTATCTTGATTTTTCTTACTTATAAGATTGTACTGCCTATGGACTTCCATTATGGAATTTTCAAATCCTTGTTTGTATTCCTCTGACTCTTCAGAATCCATTTTATCCTTGGCCATAAGAAAACGTTCTTGTTCCTCTTGAGTGAAGAAAACTGTTTCATCATCACTTATCCCTAAAAAATTTAATTGATTATCATCCAAATCTTCCACAATATTCTCCCCATCATCTGTGTAATTTTCCTGAAAAGGAGGCTGAATCTGCTGATCTGGACCCTTTTGTTCTCTTTGTTTAATTTGGGGAACATTCCTTCTAAAGTTTTGGTTTCTAGTTTGAGGGACATTTTGGTTTTCTCTTGCTTGATTTTGGTCATTGATGCTCACTCTTTGCATCATTTAATTCACTACTCTGACTAAGTTATGAATCTTATGGTCAACAAAAGAAGTAGAAGGTTCTTCTTTTATGGTTACTCTATGTTCAAACTTCATTTTGGCTTTTTTGGCCAAGATTTTTGCTTCAACTTTAATTGCTTTTGCTTGCATTTCTTACAAAGTTTCTGGGTCTCTTTCCCTAAGTCGATATTCCACATCTACATCAAAACCATTTTGAAAATCTATCAGGGCTAGGCTAGGGGAGGGCTTGACTTCTTGTGGAATGACATCATAAACAGTATTGAATCTTTCACAATACTCTTCCACAGTTTCATTTGGTTTTCTTTTTAACCTTTTATATTCATTTAGGAGCCGACGTGGATTCTTCTTGATCTCCCATCTAGCTAAACAAGCCTGATGGAAAGCATCAAGGTTGGGTATACTTCTTGCAGGTAAGCCCTTAAACCATTTCTTGACATCACTTCCTAAGCTCTAGGCAAACAACCTCATTTTAACATCATCCTCATCCACATCATTCATCCTATCCACATGCTATTGCACGGTATAAGCACCAGTATTATCAAAGGTCACAATTTTCGAAGGATAATCTGCAAGCATAGAATTTAGCTGGCCTAGTAGCACCAAGGGTGCATACCTTCTTGCCATAATTGTCCTGGTAGATTGACTAGAGGATGGACCTAATGGAGGTGCAGTTTTGATAAATACAGGGACAGTAGGGATAACAGTTTGAGAAACCATAGGTAGGGAAGTTGAAACTATGGAATGAGTAGGACTAGGAGGCTATAAATGTACAGACTGAGAAGACTGACTAGACAAGAGGCTACTGCAATAGTTAAAGCAGAGAATTCAACAGCTTGCTAAATAAAATCTTCTTCTATAGCTTGGTCCAAGACTGAAACTAGACCTTGTAATTTGTCAAATTGTTGGAAAGATTCAAGATTAGGATCTCCCTTAAGGACTTGGGTTTGGGAAATATATGGTTGTAGTATGGCCTTGTCTATTACAGTTTGATATACAAAAGCCTCAGACTTTGCTGGAAAGGTAAATCAAATTCTATATCCTGTAAAGTTTCAAATTTCCCTGGGAGAGAATTAGACCTTGACAAAGGAAAATTCTTAAGGAGAGAATTGACTCTAGACATAGGAATATTACTACCTTGACTCTCAGTGTCACACGGAATGAGTCGTTCTTGTGGACAAGACTGACCTCCCTAGTATCTAATGATATCTAGCGACAAGCAAACCAATCAAATTCTATCTTTCTCTAAATATGCAATTTATAAACAAAGGCAAACAAGTGTTTTAGGCCTACCTTGGGTCCAATGCAAGTTTATGGAAGCCTCACTCCGTTGATCCAAATGAGCTCCCTTGTAGAGAATCTGCAAACACAAACAAGCACACAAATTAAATAGCACCTAAAAAGCCAATATAATAAAGCATACTTATCATGATGATCAAGGAATTCATGAAACAAATCACATAAGACAATTCGTTGAGAAACATGAATATGATTGTATTAATTTAAATCAAAGAAGAACTTTACAACCTGTGCCTTGATGTTGTACAAGCTCCTCCCAGGGTCCATCAAGAAGGCTCCTCTACTTTGACAAGTTTCACTCTCTTCCCAATAAAGTCAAAAGGTATGTGATCTCTCCTCTCAAGCTTAACTAGGAAGTCCCAATTCCACCAGCATTTACCCTAAAAAATGTTCAGCTTCTAACCTCTCTAGCAACCAGCCCAATGCCTTAATTTATAGTGCAATGGAGGGAAGTTACTAGGTCCACCTTCAAAGGGATAAAGCCCTCCTTCAAAGGGATAGCTCCTCTCATCAAGGGATTAGCTCCTTCACTTTTGGGATGCATGAACCACCTAGGAGCGAACCATCCACATCAAGATTCCTTCTAGAATCATCTAGAATTAACCCAAAGTGAGTTTTTAAGAATAAACTTGCGCCTTTTTGACTTTCACAGGGTTCCGCACCCACTCCTTTAGAGACAGAGTGGGCAGGTCCGCAGGTAACATGTACAGGGGGTGCGGGACCGTGGGAAATATTGAAAGATAGTGCAGAACCAGAGCTTTATTGATTTTTAAGGTCTTTCTCTCATTTTCAAAGCTTGACATGAAGAGCTGAGGTTTGAGACTTGCTTAGGAGGACAGTATGAATGATGATAGACCCATACTGACTGCAAATAGTCATGGTGACAATATTTTGTGTAACAGATTGCCCCCTAAAGTGCAAAGTCTGTAGTAGATGAGGATTTCATTTATCATCTAAGAAGAGTGAAGTATTTTATAATTTCGAGGATCATCTTGTGGAGAGCCTGGTTGGAACCTGTAAAAACATTCAATGCAAAATATATATACGAGATCATATCATCACTGAGATAGGCATTCCCATACTCAGATCAAAACTGACTAGAAATGATATAGGAATGATCTTGTAATACATCACAAGTGTAGACACATTTAGACACAGTATGGACGTAGCCATCTGTTTATGAATAGTCCACTATATAATGAAGACAAAATTCCTCGCAGCCTGGATGGTGGAAACTAGATCCAGGGTCTTGATTTCTACTTCCCAAAATAGTACGATTCTAATCATGTGAATGAATGTTCGAAGTCAAACATGGTAGAAACCACTTGATTACTAGTCAATGATGTAAACTGTTAACAAGTGTGAGAGAAACCACCAATAATGTCAATGGCACTCAAAGTACTTAGTACAATCCATGAGATGTGAATAAATGTGTTGATGTCGAACATGTCACGAAATCCTTTGATCGAAGGTCAATGATGCAACCTATCGTCGAAGGCGAGAAACCTGCCATTAAGGCATGCAGATCCCAAGGTACTGACGATTCCTAGATCATCTTTCTAGATAATGAGCTGAAGTTGATAGAAAGTGATCCATCGTAGGCAAGCCCACAACACGAAATCATAGATCAAGTTTGAAGAAATTTAGTTGCAAGGATTGACTTAGGGATGGTCAAGATGGATGACAGATATTTCACAGATGAATGGCTTATTTGCACTGACCTCTTGAACTCATAACGACACAGCAGATGGTTTGGTGACAATTGACCCAAAGTTAATACCCAGAAACCAGCTGAAGACTTTCAATATGGTTTGATCAACTGTTAGGCAAAGGATTTACCAACCCAGGTGAATAAAAGTGTCGTGTTCAAGAGTGGTTACAAAGTATGACAAACAGGCTCATTTTTCTCTCTTTTCCCCCACCATTTCTGGCAAGTACCTCTTTATTTTTGACAAGCTTGAGGAGGATAACATTTTCTTGACTATAAGCTCATCCTTCGGATGAGTCCAACTTAGTTTAAATTCGAACCCTAAGAAGGAGTAGTCCATTCCCATTTGTAATTGAACAGGTCCTTTACTATTAAATTTTAACGAGTCCAGTATAAGAGAAACTCGACGTTTTTCAATTTTAGAGAGTCTGAAAAAACTTAAGAAAATTCCATGGTTGTCCTTTTTCATAAATTTGTGTCTCCCAAGCCCAAAAAAGTATAAAATAATACTTGAGAGAACCGCTTGATCATTACGACCAAGGATTAATTTTCATAGTTAGTGCCTCTGATCCGAAAAAGTAAAAAAGCGATCAATGACACATCGTTTTATAACCAATATCGAATTTGAAACGACAAAAATCCGGCAATCTTTTCATGTTTTTACAGTCAGAAAAGGGTTGTAAGTGGACCGTCTTTTTAGTTCCGTTTTAACGAGTTTAAAAAGAAAAACTCGGAGATCTTTTCATGTTTTAGGAGTCAAAAAAGAGCTTAAAGGTGACTCTAATGTTTTTTCGTCGAAAATGACCGATTTTGCTTGAAAAATCCATTATCCTGAACAAAAACTGAAACATTACTCATACCTATTTGAAATAGATAAAAATGCTGCAAAAGTTATCCCTTTAAAGTAAAACATAAACAAATTAAAAACTCATTTATTCAAAAAACTTATAAAAAGGGCTTTTGTAAATTCATTTTTACCGTTTGAGTTCTAAGTGAGAAAATAGAGCTTTTGGTCAGAAACTTCCCGTGAATATTGAGGAAAATCCATCCATTGGAATCGAACGCCATCTCCTCAAGGTAATCTACATCATCCTACTCTTTAATTTCATCCGTTTCAAATTTATTTTTAGGCTTTAATTTCATTTTTTAAGGGATTTTTAGGTTAGACACCCGCGCGCGGGGGTCCACAGGCATAGCACAGGTAACCTGCGGACCCTGACTTTTTCGTAAAAGGAAAAAAGTCAGGGGTTTGCACCTACCATGAAGGCAAAGTGCGGACCCATGCACTGTCTCTAACAGAGAGGGTGCGGTCCCCGCAGCAAGGTTTTTTAAACCTAAATTTCTCAAAATTCACCCAAAAAATTTGCTTTTAGATATTCTAATTCACCTTTTTGTTGAATGTAGAGTATGCATCATGCTTGATTGGCGAGAATGGGAGCACGAGGATGTAGATCTCACCACAATAAATCATAAACCTTCGATTGATGAATTGAAGGCATGCGGCTTATACAAATTCTGGGCCATACCTAGCATGAGGGCCCAGGTGGACTTTTGCAGTGGCTGGTAGACAGGTGGAGCATACAGGACCAGTGCTTCTTTATTGGTGGTCACCAGCTCGAAATGGAGCCAAAAGACATTTACTTTTTGACTGGTTTGCCTAAGAGAGGTGAACACTTGACTCTATTCGGGACCAGGCCAGGTGGCCAGTCTGTCAATAGCCTCCGGCTAGAGTTTTGCAACGACCAAACTAGAGACAAAGGGATAGATATCAAAACCATATCCCTTCCTGAACTGAAAATGATTGCGTTTACTGTTACCAGGCTCTGCGGAAGTGCAGCACTACATATAGCCACTGGATCCCAGATGCGGATGGTAGTAGACTGCTTCCGAGGCACCATCTTCAACTGGTGCGATGCTGTGTTGGCTAATATAAAAGGCCAACTGACTAGAGAAAAGAATGAACAATTGAAGACCTTTGGATATGGTGCTTTAGTCGTGACCTTTGGTCTGGAGAGGGTCCCAATGTTGGTCCCACAACACCTCACTGTTGGAGCTGGACTTCCCCGAGAGCCCAAACTGATGCGATGGGTTGCAGTTATGGCCCGTCATCCTGAGGAGGGGACAGAAGTCGTTCGATTCACTCCTGAGTATTTCCATTGGTTGGAGAACCAAGTTTTTTCTATTCAAGACTTTCCTTACGCTGGGGTAGATTTTCGTGGTGACCCAGACATGGCTCTTCCACCAGGAGAGCAATGGGATGACTTAGGTAAAATCATTTTCAACATTTTCTAATTTAATTTTTTATTTTTTTTTATCTCATCCCAAAATTGATAGTAAAAGTTTCAAATGCAGATGTAGGTCCATGGCGACCAGCCGCTCTCCGGCCCTATGAGAGGAAACAACCAGCTGTAGCAGCACCAGTCCCACAGGACGAACCAGTAGAGACCTTGGCCGAATTGGAGAGCCATCTAGAGTGTTTAACATCAGACATTCCAGAGACCAGCATAGATGACATTCCTCTTAGGCTACAGCGCTATGTGATTAGGATCCCAGGACCTTTCAGGAGGTTCCTTTGCAGGGTGGCCCGTACAGTGGTTTCTTATCGAGATCATCACTAGTGATAGGATAATCGCCTGTTGTAGACACATATGACATTTTTGCTTTTTGTACTATCATTTTTGCCGATCATAAGGTGTTTTTCAACCTATAATCGAAGACGATGTATATTTGACACACTCCTATATTATACTATATCACTATTACCAGCTTATCTTGTAAAAAATGTTATGGAATGTTTTTAAATTTACTTGTATGATTATTGCAAATGTCTACTTAACATCCGAGAAGCAATTGCATCTGCTAATGTATTTAAATATCTTGGAATATGCTGATATTCAATATAGTCAAATTCACGTTCCAAGAGACGAACTCTCAAAAATAATCTTAATAACTCTGGTTTTATAATGGCATATACTCTATTAAGCTGTAATACAACGAGTTCAGAATCTAACCTCACTATCAAACTCTGAATCCCAAATGAAATAGATTCAGATAATAACTCAATCACTGCACTATACTCGGCAATGTTGTTCGTTGTTTGACCGAGGCTTACCCCATGCATATATACCAACTCGTCAGAGGGCGAATAGATAACCCAAGTTGCGGAAGAAATGTTCTGTGTATTACGACAAGCACCATCAGCAAAACCAATGTATGTTTGGAGAGGTGTCGACATCTGCAATATCAAGAGCAAAACCAAGATAAGTAGGAATAATGACGAAAAACACTCTCTAAGCTAAGCACACTTTTTAATCTAAAACACACCAGCTAGAAAGAAAACTAACCTAACTAAAAATCTCCACACCCAGATTTAAGCAAAATACCTCTTCAGGTAAAGACCATTTCTGGGTTTACCTAGAGAGACCCCGTCAAAGTCGACCAATTCATAGGCCCCTTTTGCTAGCTTTCGCTTAAAAACATAAGGACCATGCCACATGGGTATGAATTTCCCAACGCCTAATTTATCATTTGCTTGATCGTACAATAAGACTAGGTCTCCTTCCAAAAAAATTTGAGGGGTAACATTTCGATCATACTGAGCTTTAATACGTTTGGCATGAGTTTCGATCGCTAATGCAGCATCACATCGATTCTCATCTAGCTGAGCCAAGTATAACAAACGTTTTTCCTCTTCGGAAGTGGCTGGAAGTAATTCGATGGCCATTTGCAATGACGGGATTTCGCATTCAATGGGTAACACAGCTTCCAAACCATAAACTAGTTGGAAAGGAGTGAACCCCGTTGACGTTTTTACTGAGGTTCGATACGCCCAAAGCGCTGAAAATAGCATGTTATGCCAATTCAACCTATGAATCCCAATGATTAGTCGGATCATGATGACTAGAACTTTGTTGATGGCTTCAGCCATACCATTAGTCTGTGGATAATATGGAGTTGAACTATCATGATGCAAGCCAAGTTGGTTTGTAAGTTCAGTAATCATAATATTTCGAAAATGACGCCCATGATCAGTGATAATCGCTTGTGGAACACCAAACCTAGCAATTATATGATTGAACACGAAAATCGTAGCAGTTTTTCCGTCTGCCTCAAATGTAGGCATCACCTTGGCCCACTTGGTAAAATAATCTACCGCAAGGATGATATACACATGCCCCCGGCTGAGTGAGGGTTACATGTAATAAAATCGATACCCCATTTCACAAAAGGACCAACTACAATTATAGGGTGGAGAGGAGTAGGTGGAGTGCGCATCTTTTGATCAAAAATTTGGCAGTTGTGGCATTTTTGGACCGCGTTAATACAATCTTTAAACAAAGACGACCAGAAATAGCTAGCGCGCAATATCTTTTGGGTTGTGGCAAACCTAGACATATGACTGCCACACGCTCTAGAGTGACAGTCATTTAAAACCTTTTAAGCTTCCTCATGAGTTAAACAACGTTGAAAAACAAAGTCCGCCCCACGACGATAAAGTGCATCTCCAATAATTTTTGAATTGTTGGGATTGGAATCGTATTTTTCGACGTTCTGACCTTGAAATTTCTGGCCAAAAGGATTGGGTCTGGAGATAAATGATGATATCCCCATACCATGGATCTAGAGTGTTGATTAGAAACAAGGATTCGTCTGCAATGGGCTCCTCTGCCACAGTTTCCGTGTCAGCACGCGGGAAGACAAATTAACTCCACAAAAACTAAAGATTTCTTCGACTTAGACTTTTCAAATTCCAAGTCGAACTCCTGCAGGATCACAATCCATTTGGAGAACTTGCCCCCTAGCAATTGTTTGGTCAAAATATAGATCATAGGGTTGCAATCAGAAATGATTGTAGTTTTGCATAGTAAAATGTAATGACGAAAACGTTGGACAGCTTGAACAACTGCCAATGCCAATTTCTCCACATGTGAGTATTTTAGCTCAGTTGGATTTAAAGTGCGACTAAGGTAATATATCACATGTTCAGTACCGAATTCATCTTCCTGAACTAACACCATTCCAATGGTGGAATGTGAGGTGGCGAGATATAAGAAGTAGTCCTGGTTGTAGTTGGGAGGATGCAGTAACGGTGCATGGGTCAACGCGTGTTTTAGTGCATCAAAAGATTTATCAGCTTTCTCATCCCAAAATAATGGAGGATTCTATTTCAACAACCGGGTGAAACCATTTGTGATCTCGGCGTAGTTAGGAATGAATTGATGTAAAAAGTTTGTTTTCCCTTGCAAACTTTGGAGTTGGCGAAGACTCGAAGGAGGAGGCAATTTGACAATAGCTTCAACCTTCGAGGGATCGATGTGAATGCTGGATTTCGAAACAACAAACCCCAGTAACCGACCCGTTTCTATACAGAAAACACATTTGTGTGGATTCAACCTAATTCGATAATGCCTACACCTCATAAAGATTTCTCGTAAATGGATGAGATGATCAGCTCGATGTAATGAATGAGCAGGTAAATCATCGAGATAGGGTTGCACAATGTGCTTGATGTCATGAAATGCGTAAGACATGGCTCTTTGAAAAGTTGCCCCGGCGTTCTTGAGCCCAAAAGGTAATTTGCAATAAGAAAATGTCCCCCATGGACAAATGAAAGCTATTTTTGGTTGATCAGTAGGTAGAATATTGATTTGATTGTATCTGGAAAAACCATCCATGAAGGAGAATATTTCACTGCCGGCACAATCATCAATGATTTGATCGATATAGGGAGTTGGGTAATTGTCTTTTGGACAGGCTCGATTAATGTCCCTATAATCGATACATATTCTTATTGTCCCTTGCTTTTTGTTAACAAGAACAATATTCGATACCCAATCCGTTAACGGAATCAGATAAATGAAACCTGCTTTGAGTAATTTTTCAACTTCTGCTTTAATAGCAGCAGCTTTTCGCGGGTGGATCTGACGCAAACATTGCCGGACGGATTTAGCATCCAGATAAGTTTTGATTTCATGAACAACAATTGTTGGGTCAATTCCTGGCATTTCCTCATATGACCAGGCAAACACGTAGCAGAATTCTTGAAATAGGGCCTTATATGTTTGAATTTCATCTTCCGTACAAGAGGCACCTATATGAATGTTTTCAACAATTCCAGGCTTAACCGAAATATCAATAGGAATAGTTCGAGAAATGTTTCCCAAATTTAACTCTGAATCAGGATTTTTAATTGGATTCTAAGGTTCCTTGACATATTTAGTCATAAAAATAGATGAAAAATCATTTTCAAAACGATCAATCTCAGGCAATAACGAAGATCTATGATGAAGATCTTCCCAAGGTAAATCATCGACACATAGGATTTCACGAATTTTCTCATCAGTGTGAACAAGCTCGGAAAACATTGTTGAATCCGAGTTTGATGTTGAAAGTGATTCCTCATGGACCACGCTCATTAAGTCAATTTTGGTTGAAGAAGGGTCGGAAAACGACTGCACGGCCTGATACGCAATTTCATATGGACTCAAAGGCATAACATCACCAAATGAGTCTATCTCAGATTCGGAAGGTACGATCCAAGGATCGTCATAAACAATAGTGTCTGACGAAATCATATGAATGGTTGCAGTAGAAGATGATGCGTTGATAGGAGGAAAAGGAAAATTTCCTAGTAAACCAGAATCTTTAACTAGTCCTACTCCAACATCCTTATATGGGATAGTTGTTTTGCCGACATGCTGAATACTTTCAGAAGAGGCTGGGTCAGATGAAAAGTAAGTCAGCTGGTCTATAGTTACGATCTTTCCATTATGAGGGAACTTTATAAGCCGAAAGACTGATGAAATGACAGCTGTCATAGCGTAAGACCAACTACGACCCAAGAGAAGGTTGTAATCTAGAGGGGCATCAACCACCTCCACATCTAGATTAACAGTTTTTCCTTCAACCCCTATAGGTAAATCCTGTAGAATGCCAAAAGGATGAAACCCACGGCCATCAAAGGCCTTTAGAATCGTCGGGGATTGATTTAGCATAGGAGAACCAAGTGATCTCCAACACTGTATCGACATAATACACGTTGAGGCTCCCTCATCAATCACAGTCCTATAACAAGGTCTGTTTTTGACTAACACTGGGATCTGGAATGCCATTTGATGAGGTAAGCGTGATGTACTATTTTCTAGATCGAAAACTATAAGGTTCGAGTCCTGAATGTCAACAGCTCCTATAGCCGACAATAGCAATTTACGTTGTGCTGGACATGATTGCAGCACTTCCAAAGCCGACATTGTTGAAGGTGAAATAGCCAAATATTCAACAATGTTATAGTTCTGAGCCGCTCTCGCATGTGGATTGAAAGCTGACTTTCGAAGTATACCCTTGGTGGGCGGTTTGATTACTAAGTCTGGGTTAGGTCTCTCAATCTGTAGTGGATCGGAACTGGGAGTTGAAGTTGATGGGTTCGAATGAGAAGATTTTGCTTCCTTACCATCAACAGGACTTTTACTTCCATAATCATGCGATCAAGTCACAATCCTAACATGGGACATCATCATTATGGGTTCTTCAGAGGCATTTGAGGAAGAACATATCATCTTACTGTCTTGACTAGGAAAAGGATCCTTCAAAACAGCAGGCATTTGGGAACCTTTGACAATTTTCGCAACCTCTGCACGATGAGGGCAGTCTCTTGTAAAATTCCCTTCATCACAAATGAGACAAGGATAATGAGGTTTGCATTTCTCATCAGTTGATTCCGTTTTTTCTGGTTTCTCTTTCGAATTTTTATCTGTTTTATTTTTCTTCTTCCTTTTCTTCTTACTGCCGGATTTTGATTTGGCTGTAGATGACTCTACAACATGAATATCGGCTGAAATTTCTGCGGAAGAATCTCCTGTCGGGGAATCTGGTAAAGTTATGATAGGAGAAGAATTCTTGGAAGATTTCTTCTTACTTTTGGTATTAACCGTACCAATCATACCATCAGCGACATGAGACCCTGAAGGAGCTGTAGTTATTTGATTTTGTTTAGGAAGGTTGGGGATTTTCTCATGTAACGTACCTGACTGCGTATAAACTAAGTCAAGGTACTAATCTTGAGCAATTACTTGCTCCTCAATAACGACTCCTGCCTTAGCTACACCCTTAGTGATCTTCGGTAATAAAGATTTTACAGACCATTCAGCTAAGATCTGATCTGGAATAAAAACCTTCATTAAACTTCATCGATGTCTCCATTCATGAATGTGATCTGAAATGTAAGTGGATGTTGACTACTTTAATGAAGTTAATAATTCTGTGCCATTGTCATATCTGACTGGCAACTGAAAATGAGTTAAAAACGAAGTAGCTAACTGACTAAAGTTATAAAAAGTGGCTCGCGGTAACTCAATGTACTACTTGGCTGCAAGACCAGTTAGAGTGCGCTGGAAAAGCCTTAAACGGATTGAATCATCTGAAATGGAATTAGACGCACACCAGAGGTGATAAGTCATCACATGGTTCGACGGGTCCTCTCCTGATTTGCCTTCAAACTTAGGAATATCACTAGGCAACTTATTCGGCATTGGCGGCCAAAATAGAAGATAGTTAATTGGATCGTTCGTAAGGCGCGACAAGTCAAGCAAGTCCAAAGTTTCAATAAACGGTAACTAACGATTAGGGTCCCTGAAACCCTGGGTCATGAGACCAGCCCCAGGAGGAGGATATCCAGGATAACTAGGAATTGGAATGCATTTGCGATATTATATCCTCCCGGAAAACCAGGATTAACCGGACCATACTGGGGTTGTTGAGGTTGCTGATATGTATATCCAGGGTACGGTTGATACTTATAGACTGGCTGTTGCACAGCAGGACCGAATTGGTATTGTCCCTGGTACGGTTGATAAGTAAATTGAGGTTGACTTGTGACAACTGTACTTGGACCAGGTTGTTCTACAGGCATTTGAACTGAAGTCTGAATTGTGGTTCCAGACTGAAGTAAAGATGTCTGAGGAGTTGATACAAGAATAGTAGAAACCGGAGTTGTCGATACTCCAGAAGTAGGTGGGGTAGATTGAACAGATGTTGCAACAGTTGCAGCAGTCATTTGAGGTGGAGTACGAGGCGTACTAGGCCTAGACTGAGAAACTACAGAAGGTGCAGAAGTTTGACTAGTAGACTGGACAGGTTACTGGGGTGAACCAGAAACCAAGGGTTTTCCAGATTGAGATGACAACTTCACATTCGGTTGCAAGATCTGTTGAGTTTGAGATGGATCCCACGCTAAGTGTATTCCGGGGTACGGACCCATAACAGGTTGAGAATATTGAGGACCATAACCGGGTTGAGGGTAGGGTTGATAATTCAAAGGTACATTTCTAGCTCCTTGGACAAATGATTGACCGAAAAGTGGTTGGAAACCTTGGGCTGGGTACTGACCTTGAGGTTGATAACCTTGAGGCACGTATTGATACTGGGGTTGACCTTGAGGTACATATTGATACTGGAGTTGACCTTGAGGTACATACTAAGTCTGGGGTTGACCTTGAGGAACATATTGTCCCGTAGGTATGTACTGTCCTTGAGGTTGCCCCCCAGGCGGAAATTGGGTACCTAGAGGTTGCCCCCCAGGCGATACTTGAGGACATTGAGGCTGCCCCTATGCGGTAACAGGCCACCTTGAGGTTGAGGATTAGGAACAGTACCTGACATCATAATAATATCTTCTACACTCAATGGCTTAGTTCCATTATTTCCAGTTAATAACCCTTGTTCAATAGGTTGAGGAGATGCTCCCGAAAAGGTACCAGTAAGTGACTGATACCCAGAGGGAACAGAAGGACCGCCGTATAAAAAGGTTTCTGGAGATTGAGAAAACATGGACGACTGTCTTGACATATTTAACGGAGGATAGTAACCCCTAGGTGTTGGGTGAAAAGGAATGCGAGGTGGTGAAAAACTTAGTCCCGAGTTTTCCAAAAAATTGGTCAATGAAAGATACCAAGCGTTTCTCCTAGGTGGACTGTAAAATATTGATTCACGCTCCCTAAGTTCTATAACATGTTGATTTTCAGGGATAGGGATACCTTCTTCTTCCAGAGTAGCAAGTTCTTCAATAGCTACAAGTCCAGAAGGAATATTTTGGGTAATTATTCTTTCTACCCTAGGTGAACCAGGACCACTAGGAGTTGGAAAGGCAAATCCCGATGTTGGCGTAGCAGCAAATTTAGTTTCAGGTTCAGATATTTTAGGTTCCTCACCTAAATCACTAGTAGATGAAAAACTACCAGTAACTTCGGAAACAGAAACAGGTTGTGGATTATAATCTGCTACTAGAGCTTGATAATCAAGATGTACCACTAAAGAAGACTCTCCTTCCTTAGGTGACCCAACTCTACTATCTCTAGGAGTTACAAGGGCTCGTAGCCCTTCAGGCTGGCTCGGTGAAAACTCAGGAGGTTGGCCCCGAAGTCTACGGGACTTCCTCAGTAATTCAGCCACGATTAAATATTTTAACTACTTCACACGCAAACAAAGAAAAATATCAATGAAAACCACCTAAAGCCTCTAAAGAACCAAACAACTTTGAATCACACGCCTAAAGAATCTAGGAGATCAAACCACACACAAACAGTAACTTTCCGTACTGAAAACACTAGTTGGTGATGAAATCCAATGTCGCAGAGTTCAATACACGTTACCAGGAAAAGTGTCAATTTAGAACTGCTCTATCCCACTAAGGTGTGACAGCTGCCTTAGAAACAAACAGAGAAAACTACTTTTGTATTTCCTTTATGAATTAAAGATAGAGGGGGATAGAAAGAACCGACCTATGTCTTGCGCTAATCCTTTGATCCAATCCCTCTCTCCTTTGACAGCTTCCAGCTACCTGCTCCCTTACTTGCCCAGCTTCACCAAGTGCCTGTAAGATCACAGAAGAAGAACACTATACAAAGACATGGATCTATATTCATAAACAGCTTAGGATTAGATTTAAGCTAACCATACAAATGTAACAAGCATCAATGATACAAAAACATGGAGGAAAAACTCAAATAGTTTTTATTGATATACAAGAAGATCCAGGAGGAGTTACAACCGATGATTCCTGACCCAGCATCAACCTCCCAGCAAAGAAGCCCCTCTTCACCTCCAACAAAGCATAAATCACCCAATACTCTGATATCTATCTCAAAACCAACAGCAATTCCTTACAAAGTGAAAAATTCCAGTCCCTGGATCTCTGGGATGAGGGATCCATATATAGATGTATGCAAGGAGGATGAGTCAGCTTGTGATTTGATTAGTGTCTTCTCTCTGTCAGTTCTTGCTTCCACTTGGAGACTGAAAGCCTCTTACTCATCCTTGGTCGAATTCAGTGAGGCAAGTGTCATAGGAGAAGATTCTGGAAGCTTCCATTGTCTTTCCACCTCGTGGAATGGCACTACCACTTGTCATTTCCCACTCAACGCACCCTCATAGTGCATTTAGGTGCGTTGCAACACACCCAGCTAGTGTGTTTAGGTGCTATGCAACGCAGCTAGCCAGTGGAGCAGCTGAACTGATCCTGTTTTGACTTATTCTGAGCAGTTTTTGGTGGAGAACTTCTGGGAGAAGCTGTAATTTGTTGACCTTGTTCCTTTAGGGGTTGGAACAACACTTTTAGGGACTTAGGAGCCCTTGGTTTATGGACATTTCATGCTTGGAGCTGCAAGGCACAAAAATGTCTATAACAGTTGCCCCCTAAAGTATGAGGCCGTTAATCGGGTGAAATGCTTTATTATGAGGATCCGAAGTTCTTTCAATGCTAGGAGGAGACCTGTAATAAGATACAATACAATACATTATCTTCATATTGTTTTCATGATCTAGCTGAGGCGAGCATTCCCATGCTCAGCTGTATAAATTCATTTTCATGTACATAGGACAGACAATCGTCTGATTGTAGACTGATGATTCTGATAGAGCCATCATCCTTTTGGTAGGATGATTATCTGTGCTGCAATGTTGTACATTTTAATGTCTTTATTTCCCTGAATATATATCGCAGCCCGGATGGATGAAACTAGATCTGGGTTCTTCAATCTCATCCGATCTTCACTCGAAGTACAAGTCGATCCATGTGAGAAATGTTCTGAAGTCGAACATGGACAGACATCGCTTGATTACCAGTCAATGATGTAAACTGTTAACAAGCGTGAGAGGAATCACCGATAATGATAATGACCCTCAAGGTACTACAGTACAATTCACGTGGTGTGAATAAAGGACTTGGCGTCGAACACCACGCAAAATCTTTCGGTCGAAGGCCATTGATGTAAACCTATCACCGGAAATGAGAAACTTGCCATTAAGGCATGCAAGCTTCAAAGTACTGAATGGGGTGTTCCTAGACCAACTTCTTGGATAATGAGCTGATGTCGACAAGAAGTGATCCGTCAAAGGAGGGCCTTAATGAATCCCACATCAATGACACAGAACGGAGCAAATGATTTTGATGGAGGTGAAAACGATCTGATGATATACGGTTCAGGGTGGCGGTCATGAAAGAATGGAGTATAATGTATGGTAGTGGGTGGGACACAGGTGACTTCTCTGGATGACTTCTCTTGAACATGTCGGCGACACTGATGTGATGGATTGGTAGCATTAACCCCAAATGTGGATGGTATGGCGTGACCATGGCGATGTGGCCGGTGAATGAAACAACCCAACCCGACTCGGACACGGAGCGGAAGTGTCATGTTCAAGAGCGACTTGCTACCAATAAAGATTCTTTGAGTTTTCTTCCCAATTTTTCCCCAGTCATTGCTGACCAGTACCTCTTTATTTTTGTCAAGCTTGAGGAGGATAACATATGCTTGTTCTATAATTTTCCCTTCGGGCAAACCCATCGCTATGTTTTAACGAGCCTAGCAATAGTGAAACTCGTTCTCATCTAAAGACAAGTTTGTCGCTATTAATCTTTTTAACGAGTTTAATGACAAAGATAACTCGGTCCTTTTCATTTTTAGAGAGTCTGAAAAGGTACGTAAAGGTAACTCCAAAATTCCTTTTTCGTCATCTAATCCCTTAAGTCCGAAAAAGTATAAAACAATACAGAAGGGATGAATTTTCGATAGTTTTAACAAGCCGAACAAAACAAGCGCTCGATCTTTTTGTGTAATAATCCCTCAGGTCCAAAAAGATTAAAATCTAGATGAGGGATAGCACTTCCTGTCCTTTTAACGAACTGGAGAGGCCAATGGCTTGGCAATCTTTTCATATTTTATGAGTCAGTTGAAAAGAGCTTAAAGAAGACTCGTCTTTTGAGGAACGAGTGATAAAACGGGTAGCAGCTGATTCCAGGTAAGGTTTGGAATTTTCCAATCACAGCAGTGTCACAAGGATGGCTAGTGAAATCACTCTTCGCAGTTGTTCCTCAAAATGGGTAAACAATCAAATGGGGGTGAATGATCGGCCAATGTAAAAGTGGAGGTGACGGTGCAAACACGACCAAGGCTTTAATGGCTGAAGTACTACATTCATGGTGGTTATTTACTGGGGAATAGTTCATTTTTTTAACGAGCTTAAATGCGGGTGGAAACATTTGCTCGGTCTGGGTTTATTTTTTAACGAGCTTGAACCTCGCGGTAACACTGCTCGATTAATCCAGTCGTATGATAAGAATGTCTCATATAAAACGGCAATTTTTAGAGTTTTGCCCCACATCCTTTCTTTATGCAAGTTAGGAAACGACTAATCCAAAAAGCAGATAAATAATCGTTCTTTGCTTGCACTCCAAAAGGTTTGCATGCCCCCAGGTATAAAACAGAGTTTCAAGGTTACCTCTACTTCTCTCCGCCAAAACATTTGTTTTAACGAGAGAGGCCTACCTCTTACAGGTTACCCAAAGATTGTTCTATTCGCGGCGCAAACAAAACACTTCTTCAGCGATGTCTGCCGAGATAAACAAAGGTGAGTGGCGGCACTCGCCAACTTACATAACTTTGACAAGAGAATCCTGTACTAGAATAACCCTCTTTTCCACTCACGGACGGGGTACAGACTAGGCATATTCTCCTGCGGAAACCTACTTTATACCAAAAGTTTTCCTACCGAAGCAGACCAGGATGCATGCCCCCTGGGTTTCAGTCATATCCCTTCGAATTACTTGCGCTCATCGGGAGGACGGACTGGAGATTGAGACATTTCTTGCGTGAAAAGACCATTCAGGGATGGTATATGACTATTTTCTCTGTATGATCCGGGAAATGAAAGCTGGTCCACGAGCTTGACCACTCTTCCTTCGTGCGGAAAACACATTACTCTAAAGAGTGAGGAGACAATGGCTCCCATGCAATAAATATAGTCTTGTCCAAGGAGTAGATTGTAATCCAGGGGCCCTTTAACTAAAATTACGTTCATGCGAACGGTCTTCCCTCTCAATGTTATGGGCACATCGGGAAGGATCCCTAAAGGTCGACTGGTTCCTTTATCAAAGCCTATCAGATTTCTCATCTCAGGAAAAAGCGATGGCGAACCAAGCGCTTTCCAAGCAGTTGAGGAAAGGATACTCACAGAAGCCCCCTCATCTATGATGGTACCAGCCATAACCATTCTATATATTTGGACGATAATTCGGAATGGTATGCTTGCTGGTAAACGGGGTCTGCCTAGTTGATTCCAGTCCAAGGAGACAACTAGGTTGCTTGGAGGTGGGACCGAATAGACGGCCGGGTACGACTCTGATGAACTTCCTTCCTGCGGTAAAGGAATGGGTAAATTGTCCCCATGTTCATTGCAGTCTATGCTTATGAAAAGAATTTGGACGGTGTCATCCTTGTTCTCTTTAGTGATTGTATCATCTGAAGATGAAACCTCTGGAGGCAAGACCGGGTCAACTGCCGCCTTGACCTTTTGACTTTCGTCTGGTATGGATCCAGATGGTTTATCTTCAATGATAGGTGCTTCAGCTGACCACCTGAGCGGGCCAGCCGGATTTTCAACTAGTGACGGACTTAGCAAGAGTTTTTTATATCCAGGAGGAAGTCGTAACGGTGAAACCGGACGATCATCCAAAACTCTTTTAGCTTCGTCTAAGAAGGGACAACGGTGGATGGCATGATTGCCTTCACACAGCTTACAAGGAAATCTATATTTTCCTTTTTGTCCTGGGGCTTCACTTTCACTAGTTGACGGTGTGCTTTCAACATGATCAACAGAGGTTGACGACACCGGGTTGTGCAATCTAGGAGACCAGTCTCTTAATATCTGAGGGATGCAAGGACAATCTCTGTGAAAGTGGTCTCCTTTGCAAATGACACATGGCGATTTAGGCCTGGTCGGTGCAGTGTGTGGATTTTCGTTAGACGACACTCGTTTTCCCCCATTCGCCTTTGGCTCCTTCTTCTTCTTCTCTTTCTTCTTCTTTTCCTTCTTCTCCTTAGGAACTTGACTTTTGGCTTTACCAGCCCCATCAAGCGAAGAGGAAGGAGGAGAAGAAGAATTAGAGGAAGTAGAAGGTTGGTGGGCAACTCTGGACTCGTCTAATTACTGATTCGATTGTTCAGGAACAGTGGTGTTCTAAACGACAGAGGTTGAGAAGAGCCATACAGGCAAACCAATTGTCAGTCCTGGAAGTGACAATGTGGCCATATGGGGCGCACCAACATCTCCCCAAGAGGAGAAGGGACTAGGATTTCCTCCAAGGGGAATTCCTTGGTTGGTAGACTCCATTTTCTCAACCCAAGATCAATGTAGGAAAGGGGTACTGAATATTCCGTTTAAAATAAATTTTAAGACGCTTTGACACAACTTTATTTTTCAGTTTTTAAGAGTCAAGAAAAAACAAAAGATGACTCTAGTCTCCTTCGATTTTTAATGAGCCTGAAGTGACAAGTGCTCAGATGGACCTTTTCCGTTAAGGAGTCTGAAAAGGAACGAAAGGGACTGCTCTGGAGATCTAGGTAGAGGGAGTACCAAACCAATCGCAAAACTGCAGAATACTTTTTACGGTACGACAGTCAATCTTCCCGAATGCTGTGTTCAGTGCATTGCGATCGATAGGGCGGCAGACACGGCTTCCTATGGATAAAGGATTTAAGCCTATAGGGGTCTCCCAAAATATACTCGACGGTACGTGGGAGCACAAGTCCGTACTGGCACTTATCGTCTCGAAGTGGAGGAATCACCCAACCATTAGTGAAGACAACAGTTACAAGGCTTTACGACGCTGGAATACGTCTCTAGCCTAGACCTCTAAATGTTGTGCGTTAAGTTCCAAAGCGTTGTTAGATTCATTGAATTTATTTTAATTTGATCTTTCTTATGAAGTTTGCCTTTTGGGTTCACTACGAGATGTAGATGTAATTCCTAAAATGCAATCTAAAGATGATAAACAAACTTTTATCTCTTTTCTGCAATGAAAATCCTAGCTACTAGGGGAAAAGAA
This sequence comes from Pinus tabuliformis, assembly GCA_031772625.1. Taxonomy (NCBI): domain Eukaryota; kingdom Viridiplantae; phylum Streptophyta; class Pinopsida; order Pinales; family Pinaceae; genus Pinus; species Pinus tabuliformis. Next base: position 1,427,035,769 of record CM062816.1, read on the forward strand.
AGACACAATCTTTTCACAAAGAGCAAAGAGCACACTGTAAATGCACTTTCCTAAATCAAGCCAAACAGACTGTCAATATGCAAATGCACATGTGCATGTATTTGTTTTTGACTTTCTTAGTATTGATGCTAAAACTAAAGTTGATGTACAAATCTGAATTTGCTTTCAAGTGACAAACACAAACAAGCTTCTTTTCGAAATCAAAAGATAAAGACGATTACGACACTTTATGATTTTGAAATAAATACTCGTTTTTGACACTAGAAAATCACAAATTCAGACCAAAGGCAAAAGTAAAAGTATAATCGGCTATCAACAATAATCAAACTTTCTCCTATGATCGAAATCGACACTTGCGACAGATCTAAATCAAAGGACGACAGTACGACTATTCTACTTTTGCAATGGAAAACTGTAAACGACTCAACAAACACACAAAAAGATCTACAGTTCTTTTGTACAAAGGAGGCGGAATAACAGCAAGGAAAAGGGGTTTTAGACAGACATATACTGATCACAGGCTGCAAAAATCAGAGACAAAACTAGAAAGAATGAAGCACAAGAACCTCAGCTGCACAGGGCTAGTCTGATCAACGCACCTGCAACACAGAGAAACTGGATTGCAGCGCAGGTTGCCCTTTCGGGAAGTGCGCTGAAATGCAGGAACTCTTAACAGTACCTGCGCTGGGCTAGAAACGAGAATCTGTCCGGGTTCTGGGTCACGGTTTGCAATTTAGTCTTTGGTTTTTGGCCGAGTAAAAGCAATCAGTAATGCACAATCAGGGGGTAGATCTAATGGAGGGTCTAAGAGCTATCACAAGGGCAATCAGATCATTTGTGAATCAGCTGTTCAAATCATAAATAGATCCAGTGAATGGATTGAAGCAGCAGATGTCTACTTTGCATTTGTTATGGCAAATGCAGTTTGAATGCTACTTATAATTTTATGAAACAAACAACAAAGAGATACACAAACAAACTAATTAGACATTCGTCCCCAGCGGAGTCGCCATTTTGTTACCGGGAAAAGTGTCTATTTAGAACTGCTCTATCCCACTAAGGTGTGACAGCTACCTTAGAAACAAACAGAGAAAACTACTTTTGTATTTCATTTATGAATTAAAGATAGAGGGGGATAGAAAGAACCGACCTGTGTCTTGCGCTAATCCTTTGATCCAATCCCTCTCTCCTTTGACAGCTTCCAGCTACTTGCTCCCTTACTTGCCCAGCTTCACCAAGTGCCTGTAAGATCACAGAAGAAGAACACTATACAAAGACATGGATCTATATTCATAAACAGCTTAGGATCAGATTTAAGCTAACCATACAAATGTAACAAGCATCAATGATACAAAAACATGGAGGAAAAACTCAAATAGTTTTTATTGATATACAAGAAGATCCAGGAGGAGTTACAACCGATGATTCCTGACCCAGCATCAACCTCCCAGCAAAGAAGCCCCTCTTCACCTCCAACAAAGCATAAATCACCCAATACTCTGATATCTATCTCAAAACCAACAGCAATTCCTTACAATGTGCAAAATTCCAGCCCCTGGATCTCTGGGATGAGGGATCCATATATAGATGTATGCAAGGAGGATGAGTCAGCTTGTGATTTGATTAGTGTCTTCTCTCTGTCAGTTCTTGCTTCCACTTGGAGACTGAAAGCCTCTTACTCATCCTTGGTCGAATTCAGTGAGGCAAGTGTCATAGGAGAATATTCTGGAAGCTTCCATTGTCTTTCCACCTCGCGGAATGGCACTACCACTTGTCATTTACCACTCAACGCACCCTCATAGTGCATTTAGGTGCGTTGCAACTCACCCAGCTAGTGTGTTTAGGTGTTATGCAACGCAGCTAGCCAGTGGAGCAGCTGAAATGATCCTGTTTTGACTTATTCTGAGCAGTTTCTGGTGGAGAACTTCTGCGAGAAGCTGTAATTTGTTGACCTTGTTCCTTTAGGGGTTGGAACAACACTTTTAGGGACTTAGGAGCCCTTGGTTTATGGACATTTCATGCTTGGAGCTGCAAGGCACAAAAATTTCTATAACAATACAGAAATGGCGGTTGGAACAGTTACCCTGGAAACCTGCTTAATGAATAGACTGGCACAAGTTTCTCCACTAAACCGTCTCGAGTGAAGAGAACCCCCCAGAAAATCCAAGTGAGTCTAGCCAACATCTGCTCTAGGTACAGTGGGATCTTCCCTCCACCGTCACCTTAGGAAAGAATCCTATAGAATATGGTCACTATGGTTACCAACGAAAACAAATATACCTGGGGGAACAGTCTACAATCCGATACGCACGCAAGGGCGGAGTAACAAGCTCAATCCCCTTGAAGGCTCCTTGACATAATCCAAGGTTTACCAACAAGTGACCCCAGGCTCCTCGACAATGGTTAATCCGAGGTTTACCGTTTTTAATACGTGAATATCTTCTATCGTTGCCAATGAGGAAGGATTGATTCCCACACTGGTTCAGATATGATCTCGTGCTTCTCCTTTGAGAGGAGCTTTCCCAGAGCATAGATGTAACAATTAGATTTTATCTCCTACCGTAAGATACAGCTACTTGTTTGTTTTAATATCTTGGAGAGTTAATTACTCCCTACTCCAAGATACTAGACTAAGCCATGTTGGTGATATAGAGCCCTAGAAATAAAAAGATTACTAGATAGATTTTACTTTAAGCGTTATTTTTATTGGTTTTTTCTTAAGTCAAAAGGTGCAGAGATGAAACTTATGGTATGAAGACTCGACTCCAAATCACTAAAAAAAGCACTTAAGATGATAAGCAATCTTTCCCTTCAATGAACTTCTAGCTAGGAAAGAGTTGAGAATGCAAATGCTTGTAAAAACAAATCTTTCTTTAACAAACAAATCAAAAGAAGACCTTTTTGTCTTTTCCAATACACTAAAAAACGAGACAACTAGTTATGCTCATGAAAATTTCCCTTTTCTTTCAAACACTCAAAAACTACAAAAACAAACTTTTTCCAAAAGAGATTTTTTATTATTTTTTATAAAACACTCAAAACTATGGAAAAATCTAATCTTGAGATCTATAAATTCTAAAAACTATTTGAAGTAAAAGCTTACAAGATTTCTTTTCAAGGATGTTTTACTTAGCTATAAGCAAACTAAGGACTAATTTGTCCAGAATCACAAATCAGTCAAAAAACAACCAATTTTTGTTTTCTTTTCTAAAAATGAAATCCAAAACTTTTAATCACAAGTCCTTTCGAAGTTTCGCAAAGAGAAAAAACAAGATGGATTCCTCAACAAAGGCAGATTTTTCAAACGGTCCGACTCATAAGAAGGCTAGTAAAAACCAAGGTGATCTGAGGCTTCTAAGGCTTCTAAGCTCTGAGCTACTACAAGATCGAAATGAAAATCAAGCACGGTAACCAAAACTTCTAGGAATTTCACCTAAAACCCTAATGCCAATGGAATTAACCTAAGAAAAGTTCCTAACAAGTCACATGCAGGTCTGGGCAGGGGTAAAAAACACCTAAACAAATCCCAAGCTGAATGAAAGAGAAAATTTTAAGTTTTTCAAAATTTTGACAGGGTCCGCAGACCCGCAGTGCACACAGGTGCGGGACCGCTCTGTGTGTAAAGAAAAAGTGTGGATAGGTCCGCACTGTGTTACAAGTAGAGGGTGCGGTCCTCTCCCAAAAGTATGAAAAACAAAAAATAATTCAAGATCTACTAAACCTACCCAATTCCACACACAACAAGCCAAAAAAAGAAACAAAAACACAGTTTCTCAAGTCAAAGTAAAAGTAAATCAAAAAATCAAGTCCCCAGTATGGTCGCCATTTTGTCACATGGAATGAGTCGTTCTTGCGGACAAGATCGACCTCCCTAGTATCTAATGATATCTAGCGACAAGTAAACCAATCAAATTCTATCTTTCTCTAAATATGCAATTTATAAAGAAAGGCAAACAAGTGTTTTAGGCCTACCTTGGGTCCAATGCAAGTTTGTGGAAGCCCCGCTCCATTGATCCAAATGAGCTCCCTTGTAGAGAATCTGCAAACACAAACAAGCACACAAATTAAATAGCACCTAAAAAGCCAATATAATAAAGCATACTTATCATGATGATCAAGGAATTCATGAAACAAATCACATAAGACAATTTGTTGAGAAAAATGAATCTGATTGTATTAATTTAAATCAAAGAAGAACTTTACAACCTGTGCCTTGATGTTGTACAAGCTCCTCCCAGGGTCCATCAAGAAGTCTTCTCTACTTTGACAAGTTTCATTCTCTTTCCAATAAAGTCAAAAGGTATGTGATCTCTCCTCTCAAGCTTAACTAGGAAGTCCCAATTCCACCAGCATTTACCCTCAAAAATGTTCAGCTTCTAACTTCTCTAGCAACCAGCCCAATGCCTTAATTTATAGTGCAATGGAGGGAAGTTACTAGGTCCACCTTCAAAGGGATAAAGCCCTCCTTCAAAGGGATAGCTCCTCTCATCAAGGGATTAGCTCCTTCACTTTTGGGATGCATGAACCACCTAGGAGCAAACCATCCACGTCAAGATTCCTTCTAGAATCATCTAGAATTAACCCAAAGTGAGTTTTTAAGAATAAACTTGCGCCTTTTTGACTTTCACAGGGGTCCGCACCCACTCCTTTAGAGACAGAGCAGGCAGGTCCGCAGGTAACATATACAGGGGATGCGGGACCGCAGGCAATAGTGAGAGAAAGTGCGGAACCAGAGCTTTATTGATTTTCAAGGTCTTTCTCTCATTTTCAAAGCTTGACATGAAGAGCTGAGGTTTGAGACTTGCTTAGGAGGATAGCATGAATGATGATAGACCCATACTGACTGCAAATAGCCATGGTGACAATATTTTGTGTAACACTCAGTAAAGCTTCTTTTTCTCACCAGTTTCTCAGGGTCATCTACAATTTTTCAGGGTGAGATATAGTATAAATCCTTTTTGAAGCCATGGCTATGGGAAATCATCACACAAAAATAAAAATCAAAGTCATTGATAGAATAGATATATAGAAAATAACAACCTCAGTTCAGGTATTTCATAATGATAGAACAATTGGTTATTGAAATACTGATTTTGAGCTAGGGAATACTAATGTTTTGGATTAAAATGTGTTCTTCCCCAGTATGGTTGCCACTATGTTATAATTTTATAATTTTGAGGTTGAGGGAGTAAATATATTGGACAACATCAAACCACTTTTGAAGCTGGGATCTAACCCTGCCATCTTCAGATAGGGATCTCTATTTATGATTTAGCTTGGTTTTGAAGTTGATTTTAGGCTAGTTATGATTATGCTTGGTTGTTTTTTTGAATATTTTTTATTGGTTTGGTTGGTTGATCTTATCAAATTACTTTCTTTCCATTGGGCTATGGAGTCAAATAAGGTTGGACGCCACATCAAAAGTTTAAAAGAGTAATCACAGGGCAAGCTAGTTACATTTACTAGATCTTTAAATTGATTTATGGAATGGAGGAAAGTTGTGTTTCAGTAGTGATTGAAAATAATTTAAGAATTTCTCAATCAAACTTCAGAAGAAAACATACAAATTGTAAAATCAGTCCAAATAAGGTGTTCAATAACATATCTTATTTTTCACATCTCCTGTTTTACAATTAGATTTCAGATGATAAACATATAGAGAATAACAGTGGAAACACAATTACATTAAGAAAAACATCACCAATATATTGCAACATGTGTATCCTGTGAAGAGTATTTTTTATTAATGATGCTCCAGCAGCATGGAAAAAGTACAGTGCTTGATAAAAAGAGTTACAATGATCAGGAACCGATGCTCAATACTTCGACTAAATGAAGTATTTAAACATAATTTGCAAAAAAGATCACAATTAATGCCTCATTGACATGGCATTCTATTATTACCTTCAAACTAACAAAAATGAAATAATTCAACCAAAAGAGATGAATTTGGCGAAGTGATTTGGACATCTAGCACTGCTTTGGTGGAGAACAGTTGCTGAGTGGCCATTATTTGGGTGTTGCGCTGGTGAAGTTGACCTGTTCTTTAATCTTGGAATTCACACAACTTATCCCACCGCTCCTCATCTAGAATGGTAATTTTTGTTACTTTGCGGTAGATCTCATCTACCTCAGTATATCGAGAAAATGTAGGTTTTACTACAAAAATGTGCTTTATCTCATGTTGGATGAAACTCATGTTGTTGATAGCTTCATAGAAATCTCTCCCTGTCATAGCACCTTTAATGTGGGAAGACTTGGTAGTATCCTTTGCAATGTCTTTCAACTTCTTCATATAGTCTTCCCTGGTCATCAGCTTATCATTGATTACAAATAAAGAAGGCAAACCCTTCTTATTTAATGCTTCTATTCTGGTGAAAAACATGTTAACTGCTACCTCCAAAGTGTGACATTTCTCTGTCAGCTATACAATCAAATTCTTATTTGTCAGAACCTTCTTTACTTCTAAGATTTTTTATGTTCTGTCATCTACTCCCAAATCATCCAATTCATATCTATTTTTAGAATTGAGAAATTTGATGATGTTGTTGGCTATGGTAGGCATTTCTCCCAACTCAGTGTTGATAGTGGAAATGGCTTGCTTCTCTTTCTCCATCAACTCTTTCTGTTCAAATATAATATGGATTCAAGGCCAGATTTCATCCATTGCTTCAATAATATTATTCCAAATAATTTCCTTAACTTGGGCCAATGTGTGGTCAATAGAGGACTCAATGGATGACTTCCTCCATGCTTCTATCTACTTTTGAACTCTCTGCAACTATGCTACATGGAAAATTTCAGTCTTTTCCTTCTAGTCTTATAGAAGATTGACTTGAGCATGCAATTTTTTGATTTCTTTAGTTTGGAGAGACATGTTCTGCACTCGCTTTCCAACTGATTTTCATTAGCCCCTATGTTTGTTGTAGAATATGTAACTGTAGGAATGGCTATGATAAGTAGTGATTCCAAAGGGACAATATCCATTTTGGAGATTTTCTTGTTTTCTTTGATTATATTTTCCATCTTTGTATCCATTTTCTTCAACTATGCACTCTGCTTCATGATAAGCTTCATCATGTTTTCCTTCTATGACTATGTTTCTTCAATGTCCCTGGCCCGAGGATCTTCTCTGGGTAGTAATTTTAACTGCTTCCTTAATGCTGCTATGTTTGTATTCTTTTTCCTTACGAGCTCTTCTGCATCATTGATATTTGCAGGATCATAACCTACTTTTATCACCAAGTCCTCCAAATCTTTGATCCTTGTGTCTTTGGCAAGTGTAGAGACCTTCTCCATCTTCAATTTTGATTGAACATTGGCTAATGTAACCTGCAATTTAGACCAACTCATAGCAGTGTTAGTGAGAGTGGATGAAATCATTTGCCCAATCTACTTATGCATCTCCATTCGGTCAATGGGATGTATGTATTTCACATCAATATAAAATGGTGTCTTCTTGTAGTCTGATGCTGCCTTGGGCTAGGGGATCTGTGCTTGGAGGAATGCCATTTGCATTTTACCTTTCTCTGAGTCAAAAGCTGATAGAAGTCTGCTTTGAACTGGAAGTCTTCTTCCAGACCTGATTATATGTGTTGATCTTCAAGGCATCATTTCTCACTTTAATTTCCTTGAAAATGTCAAATATACTCTTTTCTGCCTCCCCTATGGTAGATTTTCTAGTCTACATAACCTTCTACTGATCTTCTGAAGGTTGTCGAGGTAGTGGGAGAAAGTGTAGTGTGATCACCCACCAATGACGAAACAAGTGGCTTATTGGTGGTGATAATATTCTCTTGCTTTGAATCCTTGCTTAGGCTTAGTTTGGAATGTAGCTTGGCCTTCTTCTTGTACATAATTTTGAAGCCTTCATTGGAAATCTCAATCACTGAAGGTGACTCTTCTTCTCTATTTCTCTTTGTTGTTTTCTCCTATGTGATAGGATTCTATACTATGGAGGATGACACCAACTTCTCCTCTGCCTCTTGTAGGGTGTCCTCAGTCCATTCTAGTTGGTTTTTATACTTTTCTAACTTTGGTTTAGCTGTGTGAAAATAAGCAGTAGATTTGTTTTCTACCCTTAACTTAGATATGACCCCTAATGGATCATATGACCAGGTTAAACTTAGGGTGAATTGCATCTCTTTCAATAGTTTGTCTCCCTCTTCCCCTGTTGCCCTGTTGTTACAAATAAAAGGCGTTATTTTTGTTTTGATTTTGAATTGATATTTCTTCTTGGAAGCTACAAAGTGAATCTCATCCATATTAAGAATTTTCCTGATGTACTCTAGAGCAAGTATCCTCATTGGGAGGAATTTTTGCAGCTTGTAAGGGGCAAGTCACAATATCCTCATCTCTGTGTAATTCTGATAAAGGTACCAATCCCCTGTCCAGATTTGGTTTGATAGCTGCAAAACTTTCCTAGTTTCTTCACTGATTAATGGATCTAACTTGCTTCTTAGGAGACTCATCACTGGATGTACAAACATTTCTATGAATTGTTTGTATGAAAATTCCTTTTGTTCCTCCATTACCAGCGTAGTCCGATGATTTACGGTTGATTTCCTTCTTCATCCAACTTTTTCAAAGCAAGCTTGAGGTTGTCTCCCTGAAAATATAAAAACATATACACTAACACATAAGCATATTTAAATACTTCCTCAGTCTGGAATTTGAAAAATTGTTCATGGATAGAATCTGCAAGATATTGGCTAAAGTTGAACAAGATGGAAGGCTTGGAATCTGTAGAGAAAATTGAAAGAAATCTTATAATTGCCTCATCTACCCACTAATTTGAGTAATAGCCAAGGAGGTAAGAGATGGCTATGATGATTTTCTTGGCTCTCTAAGGGAAAATGGAGGATGGATAGGGAAGATTTTTCTTGGGTAATGGGGAATCTTCAGTCAAGAAAATCTCAAGGGTTTTGGCTCTTTTAGAAAATTCCAGTTTTTGATATAATTCAACAATTGCTTCATGAGAAAAAAGGTGTGGCATTCTCTGTTGTAGGAGCTTGCATCATTTGGTCTATAGCTTGGGGAGTGATAGTGAATAGAATTTCTCTAGTAGGGGTAATAATAGCTCTTTGGTTAGGTAGATATCAAGCATGACACTTCCTAAAAAATTCAAGGGTGTTGTGGGCACAAGGAAAAATGTAGTGGGGCAAATTGGATTCCCACAGTTGAATATCATCCGATTTATCTATAAATTTGTCCTCAAGCCATTAATACATCTCAAACAGATCAAATCCAAAGAGGGTTTCATGAATTTTATAGTCTCTATCTGCCAAAGGAACATGGTGAAAATCAATGGGAGGGTGGATTAGAGGACTCAAGGGTTCTTCTCGTTCATTGTCTTTCGAAGGAATGATTAGATAAAGTTATAGACATTGGTGAAATATAAATTGTATAGGTTTACAATATGCAGAGAGGATTTGGGATTTGTAGACAGGAAGACAAGGTACTGGCGTAGAATTGAGTTAGCGGGAAATGTCCCCGGTTGGGTGAAATTGTTGCAATTTGACCTAGGAAACCTATAACAGAACAATGGCAATAATAATGTATAAACACAATAACTAGCGAATGAGTGAAATAAAGGATTTTATGATTTTTTGGCTTTCCAGTTAATGGTGGCGCGGGTCCATTGGATTAATGGTTAAGCAATTTAATTTCTGAATAGATTCATTTTGGAGGGAGCAGATGTGATTGGTAGAGCAACAAGCAGATGACGTGGCGACGGGTGACTGGCAGAAGTGTAACTGATAAGGCAGTAGGTTTTCTTGGCGGAGCACTACTTTTCAGAGGGGGGGGAAGGCGAGTAATGGTTTGAACTAACGGGGCTGTGAAATCATGTGGTAGTGACACATTGCAGTGGGCGCGGGTTTGAATAACACCCATTTCGAAACCCCCATCCCCCTCGCCCACCCCCACCCCCCCAACGGTAAAGTTCAGATGCTGAGGGGGGGCCAAAACATAAGATGGCCATTGGATGCGATGAGGTGGGCACTGATAATGGGAAAGGTGGCAGGGTATTAACGTGATGTGGCGGGCATATGGTGGGGTAGGAAATATATTTAATGCATAATGGGGGAATTATTGGAGTGTATGGTGGGGTAGAGAAACTTAGGAAAAGGGAATAATATATCGAATATCAGCTGATACACCAAACTTTAGAGTCAAAGTATAATTCCTTTGCTTTTTCTTCTGCACATGAAAATAATATTTAACATTTGACTTAGGATAAAATTTTCATGTTTTTCCTGTAATCACCATAGTGCTTCTACCTACCCTTTCTCGTTTCAATTCTTTTTCTAAGCTAACATTTTCTCTTCTTCCTTTGCAGGGTGCAATTAAACTAGCATACCCAAAACATTTTTCTTTTATGAAAATCTACCTTATCCTATCACTTATTCCCCATTGATTCATATTAAACTATTGAATCAATTTTATTTCTACCTAGCTACTAATTTGGCAACATTAAGTTGTTTAGTAAATCTTCATTCACTAACCTATTGAACAGAAATTTAATTGTGTTCAATCATGATTAAACTGTGTGATTTGAATAGAAGTATAGTCATTGTGGAATTCAAGAACAATTTGCACACAACCTTATTTGAAAATAAACTAAAAGAACTAACTTATCAGTAGTGGCACTTAGAATTGCAAAATTTTTCGTATTATTTTTTTATTTTTTATTTTGTGGGGTTCTTATTTCGATTCTTCTTATTTATTTTTTAACATACCCTATTTTCATTTTCTTTTTTCATATTTTTTGGAAATCATTTGAATATTGAAATTTATGTACAATATGAAATTACAAATAAAAAATACTCAATCACCTTGAGACCCTGTAATTTATAGGACACTAACAGGAGGCAGAGAAGAAGTTGAAGGAAGAAGAAGAGTTAGCGAGGAGAGAATGAGAAAAGAAGAAGAAGTAGAAAGAAGAGAAAAGGCAAGGCACGATGGCAGAGGAAACAACGTCGATACAGGTTGAAGAACTGGAACAACCTGGAGCAGAGGAAGAAGGTGAACAGATGCAGGATCAGGAGCTTGCTCAGTGGATTGAGCAATTGACTCAAGTGATAGACACGGAGTTGGAATAGGAGTCGTAACATGAAGATGTTGACCTCAAGTCGAGAGCAGCATAGGTCATCCCTCAGTATCCACCACCTCTAGTAGTATATCCAGACCTGAGTGAGCAAGGAGATGTTGTTCTCCTTGATATGATCCAGTCATGGATGTGTACAATCTATCCTTCGATGAGTTCTAGAAGAGGATTGTCTAAGCATGAAGGAAGAACTTTGTGGATGATCACACATGACCTACATTCATCAAAGAAAGGGTGATAGTTTCGGACACCAGGAAGCATCGAACTGCCATTGCTGAAGTTAGCTTGGCCTATGAAGGAGCAACAAGCTCAAATGTTCAGTATCTGACTACCGGGAATGAGAAATTGGAAGAGAAATTGCAGGCTGCCAGGGAAGAGGAAGAACAACTCTAAGCAACAATGCAGAATGTAGTTTCCACATTGGGGGAGATGAGAACAATGATAATTTCTGAAGTATTAGCACTTGGAGAAACCATGTGGAAGCTCTATGATGGATTTGTCACCGTGCATAAAGAAGTTGTCTGTTTGAAAGGCCTACAACAGCAGAGCAAAGAGTTTGTTAAAACTCTCAAAATACATGTTTCCATCACCTATGTACAAGAGTGAACAATGCGGTACAAAAGGGTCTCACTTGACTTACTGAAGAAGATGAATCCACGGGCAGAGCTGGAGAAAGCAAAGGTCTGATTGTTGATTCAAAACAACAAATAAATCGCCTCATTCATCAGCATCACATGTGCCTGATATGTGTGGTTGCACAATAGATTGGATGTCTTGGTGAGAACACACCATATCTCATCAATTGATTCCGCCACCAATGCTAAACCTAAGAACCAAGTCTGACAGGAGATTGATGAGTACTTGGAGCAACTAAGACAAGAAGACACTAAGGAAGACTTGGAGCTGAAAGCACACAACATGCAAAAGTTCACTGGTGGTCCTATCAAGGTCAAGACAAGGCAAATCATGCTTTAGGACGAGTTGGATACAGGTTCCAAGAGGGTGCTGTTGTGGGGACAAATTCCTATGCAGGACGATCCTATCCACCTAAGGTGTGACAGTGCCTTAGCAACAAACAGACACAACTATTCTAGTATTCTTTCCTTTATGAATTAAGAATGAAGAGAGAGATAGATGGACTAACCGGTGTCTTCCGTTTGTCCCTCGATCCAGCTTCTCTTCTCTTGGAGAGTTCCCAGCTACTTGCCTTCTCGCTCACCCAGCTTCAAGAGGTTTCTGCAAGATCACAAGAAGAGAACACTACACAAGACATGGATTCATATTCATAACTAGTTCAGGATTAGAAATAAACTAAACATACTAATGCAATCATACATCAAGAATACATCAGCATATAGGAGAAACCAAGATAGCTTTATTGATGAATAACAAGGTTCAGGAAGAGATACAACCCAGAGGGCTCCAATCTAGCATCTCCTTCCCAGCAAATGGAATTCCTATCTTCACCCCCTTCAAAGCAATAAGCACCCAATAGTTCCAGTCTCAAACCAACAGCAATTCTTTGCAATAACAAAATTCCAGCCTCTAGATCTCATGGAGGAGAGATCCATATATAGATGTTTGGAGAGAGGATGAGTCAGCTTGAGATGTGACTAGTGTCCTCTCCCTCTATCAGTTCTTGAGTCCACTTGGAGGTTCTTGCTTCCACTTGGAGATTTGGAACCTCTTACTCATCACTAGTCGAATTCCCTGAGGCAAGTGTCATTTTGGAAGCTTCCTGGGTTTTGAAACCTTGAGAAATGAGCTTGCCACTTGTCCATTCTCGTTCAGCGCAAGTAGCCAGTGTTCCAGTTGACATTCAACGCAGGTAGCCAGTGTTGGCTTTGACATTCAGCGCAAACAGCTAGTGTAGCCACTGAAATGATCCTGATTTGACTTGTTTTGAGTAGTTTTTGGTGGAGAACTTCTGTGAATTGCTGTGGTTTGTTAGCCTTGTTCCTCTAGGGGTAGGAACAACATGTTTAGGGACTTTGGATCCCTTAGATTATGGACATTTCATGCTCAATGCTGTAAGGCACAAAAATGTCTATAACAGTTGCCCCCTAAAGTATGAGGTTGTTTATCGGGTGAAATGCTTTATCAGGGGGATCCGAAGTTCATCCAATGCTGGGAGGAGACTTGTAATAAGATACAATACAATACATTATTTTTCATACTGCTTTCATGATCTAGCTGAGGCGGGCATTCCCATGCTCAGCTTTATAAATTCATTTTTCTGTACATAGAACAGACAATCGTCTGATGGTAGACTGATAATTTTGATGAAATTATCATCCTTTGAGTAGGATGATCATCTGCTGCAATGATGTACATGTCAATGTCTTTATCTTTCTTGAATATATATCACAGCCCGGATGGATGAAACTAGATCCGGGGTCTTCAAACCCGTTCGATCTTCACTCTAAGTACAAGTCGATCCATGTGAGAAATTTTCTGGAGTCGAACATGGAAAGACATCGCTTGATTACCGGTCAATGATGTAAACCGTTAACAAGCGCAAGAGGAATCACCGATAATGATAATGACCCTCAAGGTACTGCAGTACAATTCACGTGGTGTGAATAAAGGACTTGGCGTCGAACACCATGCAAAATCTTTCGGTCGAAGGTCATTGATGTATACCTGTCGCCGGAAGTGAGAAACTTGCCATTGAGGCATGCAAGCTTCAAAGTACTGAAGGGGTTGTTCCTAGATCAACTTCTTGGATAATGAGCTGATGTCGACAAGAAGCGATCCATCAAAGGAGGGCCTTAATGAATCCCACATCAGTGACACGGAACGGAGCTAATGATTTTAATGGAGGTGAAAACGATCTGTGACATATGATTCAGGGTGGCGGTCATGAAAGGATGAAGGATAATGTATGGTAGTGGATGGGACACGGTTGACTTTTCTGAACGACTTCTCTTGAACATATGGTGACACTGATGCGATGGATCGGTAGCATTACCCCAAATATGGATGGTATGGCGAGACCATGGATGTGACCGGTGAATGAAACAACCCAACCCGATTGTGGTACGGAGGAAAAGTGTCATGTTCAAGAGCGACTTGCTACCATCAAAGTTTTCTTTAGTTTCTCCCAATTTTTCCCCAGTCATTGCTGACCAGTACCTCTTTATTTTTGTCAAGCTTGAGGAGGATAACATATGCTTGTTCTATAACCTGCCCTTCGGGCAAGCCCATCGCTATGTTTTAACGAGCCTAGCGATAGTGAAACTCGTTCTCGTCTAAAGACAAGTTTGTCGCTATTTAATGATTTTAACGAGTCTAACGACAAGGATAACTCGGTCCTTTTCATTTTTAGAGAGTCTGAAAAGGTACATAAAGTTAACTCCAAAAGTCCTTTTTCGTCATCTAATCCCTTAAGTCCGAAAAAAGTATAAAACAATACAGAAGGGATGAGTTTTCGATAGTTTTAACGAGCCGAATAAAACAAGCGCTCGATCTTTTTGTGCAATAATCCCTCAGGTCCAAAAAGATTAAAATCTAGAGGAGGGATAGCTCTTCCGGTCGCTTTAACGAGCTGGAAGGCCAAAACTCGGCAATCTTTTCATATTTCACGAGTCAGTTGAAAAGAGCTTAAAGAAGACTCGTCTTTTGAGGAACGAGTGATAAACAGGGTTAGCAGCTGATTCCAGGTACAGGTTGGAATTTTCCAATCATGGCAGTGTCACAAGGATGGCTAGGTGAAATCACTCTTTGTAGCTGTTCCTCAAAATGGGTAAACAATCATATGGAGGTGAACGATCGGCCAATGGAAAAGTGGAGGTGACGGTGCAAACACGACCAAGGCTTTAATGGCTGATGATATAACATTCACAGTGGTTATTTACCGGGATAGTTCATTTTTTAACGAGCTTAAACGCGGGTGGAAAAATTTGCTCGGTCTTATGTTTATTTGTTAACGAGCATGAACTATGTGCTAAAACTGCTCGGATCTTGCGTTTATTTTTTAACGAGCATGAACTTTGTGCTAAAACTGCTCGATATAAATTTTCATGCCCCCAGCATAATAACGCAAATCGAGGTGCATGCTCCCCAAGCTTCATTGCATTCAACTTGGTGGTTGGAATGAAGGTTTACCTTTGAGATTTGGAAAGGGGATTGTTTCATTTTTTAATGAGGTTGACATAGTAAAAGAACTATCCTCATGACTCTTTGTTTCATTTTTTAACGAGGTTGACACGAGATAAGAACCGTCCTCGGAGTCCAAATCCATTAGATATAGAAGGTTTCATATTCCACTGTGGCCACTTCTGCCAGATTACTCGGAGGCGGTAGGGCAAAAGTACCCATTAAGGCAGGGTCTTTTAGGAGACCTACTCCGATATTTTGGAGCGAATGATTGCTTTCATGGATCATTGGAATGCTTCCCGTAACTTGTGAAGAGTTGGGGAGAAATGTTTGTTGGTCGACGATTGTAATCCCTCCTTGAAAGGGAAATGCAATCTTTCTGAAATAGGTTGACACAACAGCTGCCATGGCATATATCCATGGTCTTCCTAGTAGGATGTTGTAATCAAGATTCCCATCGATGACTTCAACATCTATTTCTACTGTTTTCCCTCCTAGTTCAACTTTCAAGTTACTTAGGATACCATATGGGGTATATGTCCTTCCGTCGAATGCTTTTAGTGTCGTCGAAGATCGTGACAAGGTTGGAGATCCTAAATTTTTCCAGCAACTCATCGACATAATGCATGTAGATGCCCCCTCATCAATAATTGTTCGATGAACAGTTTTGTTGAGGGCTTTCACTTGAATAAGGAAAGCTAGTTGAGCTGGTAACTAAGGGTCATATCCTTTATGATCAAAGGCCACAAGATTGGAATCCATTGGGTCAAACCCACCTATTGCTGATAATAAAGCTTGCTCTTGGGAGAAGCAATTTTGCGGTACCTCAAGTGTCGACATAGCGGACGGCGATTGGGCCAGGTCCTCTATCTGTGCTATTTTCACACAAGGATTAAATGTCGATTTGTGTACTGCTCCCTTTTGTGACTTTATCATTGGCTTAGGAACGATGGGTGGCACAACTTCGGTCAAAGTTGTTGTCAAACTACTAGGTCATTCATTAGCCTTGTTGTTCGACAACTTTGGATTCCTGTAATCTTTATTCCTTGTCAAAGCATCATTTTGCTGCTTTGATACAAACAACATAAGCACTTGGGATCGGGAAGCATTTTGATTAGCAACCGGTTCGGTTCCCGGGCTTGGAAACGGATCAGTCAACACAGCTGAGGTTTTCGAACTCTTAAAGAATCTTTTAAGCTCAGCTTTGTATGGACAATCTGTTGTCCAATGATCCTCATCGCATATATGACACCCCGTAGGGGGTTTCCTTTTTCTCCCTTTCTTTTTCTTCTTGCCCCCTGGTTGCTTCAGTTGTTTTCCCTTGTCGTCCGACACGACACTTACTTCCGAGGCAAGAAGTTCCTCATTTGCATTTTGACTGGAAATCTTACAGGCCTTTTTAGATATAGCCTTTGTTGTTTTCATGTCTGTTGCGCCAATCACGCCATCGTCGGCATGAGAGTCATTGTTTGATTTAGGAGGAGGAGGAATTGAGAATTCCGGTCTAGGGGCATCAGGTATTTTGTTGTAGAGCGTGCCGAACTGAGTGTAAACCAAGTCCAGATATTGCGCACGAGCGATGACTTGCTCTTCCGTTACGACCCCCCCCTTTGCCACATCTTCCGTGATGGTAGGAAGTAATGACTTGATAAACCATTCAGCTAATAGCTGATCGGGAACGCACGTTTTTACCATCCTATGACGACGTCGCCACTCATGTATATGATCAGATATGTGAGTGGCTGTTGTCCGTTTGAAGTTGGTTAGGAGTTCCGTTCCCGTTTCATACCTTATGGGTAATTGAAAATGGGTTAAGAAAGTCGTGGCTAGGGTACTGAAGTTGTCGAATGAAGCTCTAGGCAATTCGATATACCATTTTGCTGCCAGACCAGTTAACGTCCTTTGAAAAAGGCGAAGCCTAATCGAATCATCATTTAGGGTGTTTGATGAACACCACAGATGAAAGGTCATCACATGATTCGACGGATCTTCACCCGGATTTCCATTAAATTTAGGAATATCTGACGGAAGTTTATGCGGAATCGCTGGCCACCAAGGGGCATAAGCAATTGGATCATTCGTCAGCCGGTTTAGATCTGGTAATTCTAGAGTTGCTACAAAGGGCAACTGTTGAGTCAGGTTAGGCGAAGCATACCCAGGATAAGATGGAATCGCCTGAGCAGTGGGTCTTTGCATACCAGCATAATGTATTTGATGCTGGCAACTTTGAGAAGGTTGATGGGCATAACCATTATAATATGGTTGTTGGTAACCGCTTTGTAAATGCGATTGCCCATTACTTACAAAGACTTGTTGCTCAGGTGCTCGATATGATTGCTGGAATGGGGGTTGATGAGTTTGAACCAGCTCCGGTTGTTGGACCAGTTGCTGTTGTCCAATACTGGATGATTGACCAAGATGAGGAGTCATAGTACTTGTTTGAGCCTGAGTCGCTCCAGATAAGGAGGCACTAACCGGAGGTTGTGATTGAGTTGACGAGACAAGAGGCTGTTGTATGGCAACCTGAGAAACTTGGGGTTGACATACAACAGGTAGCGCTTGTACTTGCGATGCAATCACCATACCAGGTATAGTGGCAACATTCGACACAGGGTGGACTGGTTGCATTGAATATGCAACCCTTGGTTGCTGAGGCAGTATCGGTACCCATCCGCTGGATGTAATTCCAGTTTGACCTGAACTTTGTTGTAAACTCCCATATGGTTGTTCTCCGGGGGGGAACAATGAAAAGGCATACTGCCCTCCATATGGTGGCAATCCAGTACTTAAAGGGTAGATTGGCCTTTGAAGACACATTGGATCAATTTGTTGAGTTTCAACATAAGAAATACCAGATGATAATCCGGATGAAGAAATAGGAACTAACCATGTCGTCGAAACAGTCTCTGATTAGACTCCAGCTTGTTGTTGACAATTTGCCGGGACAGATGGTATACCAGCGAACATCGTTGGAGTAGCGGCAGGAGGCTCTGCCACTGCTGTGTCGGATGACACAGTCCTGGATGTCGACGGTTGTTCAGACATATTTAGTCTATCCAAAAGATTTTCTAGCGATTCTACAAGAACTTTGTGATGAAGGTAGACTAACTTCGAAGATCAACGAGGGAAAGGTGATGATTATTCCGTTTAAAATAAATTTTAACGACGCTTGGACACAACTTGCTTTTTCAATTTTAAAGAGTCGAGAAAAAGCTAAAGATGACTCTAGTCTCCTTCGATGTTTTAACGAGCCCGAAGTGACAAATGCTCGGATGGACTTTTTCTGTTATAGAGTCTGAAAAAGGCCAAAAGGAACTGCTCTGGAGTTCTAGGCAGAGGGTGTGCCAAACTTTTCGCAAAACCGCAAAATACTTTTTAGGGTACGGGCGGTCAATCTTCCTGAATGTTGTGTTCAGTGCATTGCGATCAGTAGGGCGGCCGACACGGCTTCCTAAGGATAAAGGTTTTATGCCTATAGGGGTCTCCCAATATATACGCGACGGTACGTGGGAGCACAATCCGTACTGGCGCTATCGTCCCTTAGGAGGAATCACCCACCATCCACGAGATCGACAGTCACCAGGCTTTACGACGCCGGAACACGTCTCTAGCCTAGACCTCTATGTTGTGCGTTATGTTGCAAAGCGTTGTTAAGTTCATTCAATTTATTTTAGGTTGATCTTTTTAGAAGTTTGCCTTTTGAGGTTCACCACGAGATGTATGATACAAATTCCTAAATGCAGTCTAAAGATGATAAGCAAGCTTTTTATCTTTTCAACTTTGAAAATCCTAGCTACTAAGGGAAAAGAAAGACACCATCTTTTCTCAAAGAGCAATCAGCACACTCTAATGCACTTTTCCTAAATCAAGCATGCAAACTATCAAGATGCAAATGCACAATGCAGGTGTTTGTTTTCCGCTTTCTTATTATTGATGCCTACAAAGAAAGCTTTTTGCACAACTTTGAATTTGCTTTTAAATGACAAATACAAACAAGTTTACTTTTTCGAAATCAGAAAGGGTAGAAGGGATTACAACACTTAACGATTTTCAAAATAAACTTTTGTTTCAACACTTTAAAAGAGACAAACTCAAACCAATAAGCAAAAGAAAATGTATAATAAACTGTAAACACCCAATGAACTCTCTCCTAAGATCACAATCAACAGATCTGAATCAAGGGCTACAGGATGATTATTTTACTCATGCAAAGGAAGACTGTAAATGACGCCACAAACACATAAAAACACTCACAGTATTTTTGTACAAAAGGAGGCGGAATCTAAGCAGAGAAAAGGAGTTATTAGACTGGTACCTATGCTGGTTACAGGCTGCGAAAATCAGAGATCAAAACAAGGAAAAACAGAGCAGAGAACCCCAGCTGCACTAGGACAAACTGGTTCAGCGCAACCTCAACACGGGGGTTTTGACATTCAGCGCAGGTAGCCTTCACGGGACTTGCGTTGAAATGCAGAATCCCTTCACTGGGTCTGCGCTGAAGGAGAAACTCTCGTTTCTCACTGGTTCTGGGTCACAGATTTCTATTTAATTCACTGTTTCAGGCCAAATAAAAGCAACAAGCAAGGTACAATCAAAGGGATGCTTTGAGGGAGTACTAAGATCTATCACAAAGGATCATCAAATCATTTTTGAGTCTATAGTTCAGATCATAGACAAGTCCAGTGATTGGATCAAAGCAGCAACTGTCTACTTTGCATCTGGGAAAAGCAGATGCAGTTCGATTGTTGCTGTCAAGTCTATGAAGTAAACAATGATAGAAACACAAATAAAATGACTAAACAGATCTCCCCAGTGGAGTCGCCAATTTGTTGTGGGGAAAAATGCCTATGCAGGACGATCCTATCCACCTAAGGTGTGACAGTGCCTTAGCAACAAATAGAGACAGCTATTCTAGTATTCTTTCCTTTATGAATTAAGAATGAAGAGAGAGATAGATGGACTAACCGGTGTCTTCAGTTTGTCCCTCGATCCAGCTTCTCTTCTCTTGGAGAGTTCCCAGCTACTTGCCTTCTCGCTCGCCCAGCTTCAAGAGGTTTCTGCAAGATCACATGAAGAGAACACTACACAAGACATGGATTCATATTCATAACTAGTTCAAGATTAGAAATAAACTAGACATACTAATGCAATCATACATCAAGAATACATCAGCATATAGGAGAAACCAAGATAGCTTTATTGATGAATAACAAGGTTCAGGAAGAGATACAACCCAGAGGGCTCCAATCCAGCATCTCCTTCCCAGCAAATGGAATTCCTATCTTCACCCCCTTCAAAGAAATAAGCACCCAATAGTTCCAGTCTCAAACCAACAACAATTCTTTGCAATAACAAAATTCCAGCCTATAGATCTCATGGAGGAGAGATCCATATATAGATGTTTGGAGAGAGGATGAGTCAGCTTGAGATGTGACTAGTGTCCTCTCCCTCTGTCAGTTCTTGAGTCCACTTGGAGATTTGGAACCTCTTACTCATCACCAGTCGAATTCCCTGAGGCAAGTGTCATTTTGGAAGCTTCCTGGGTTTTGACACCTTGAGAAATGAGCTTGCCACTTGTCCATTCTCGTTCAGCGCAAGTCGCCAGTGTTCCAGTTGACATTCAACGTAGGTAGCCAGTGTTGGCTTTGACATTCAGCGCAAACAGCTAGTGTAGCCACTGAAATGATCCTGATTTGACTTGTTTTGAGTAGTTTTTGGTGGAGAACTTCTGTGAATTGTTGTGGTTTGTTAGCCTTGTTCCTCTAGGGGTAGGAACAACATGTTTAGGGACTTTGGATCCCTTAGATTATGGACATTTCATGCTCAATGTTGTAAGGCACAAAAATGTCTATAACAGGTGCGCTCTTAGCTTGTGATGTCATTTCGCTCGTGTGTTCCTTTCAAACTGCGTACTATTACAAGCTTCCAAGGGGCTCACTTCCTTTTCCCTTCATATGTTGGAACCTTCATCCATCCCACTTGACTCTCCGCAAGGTCACACACTTGCTCTCACACAAAGTTGTCATACTTTCATCTGCGTGTTTCCGTGGTCAAGGAATTACATTACCACCCATTGCTTGGACTCCTACTCCAAACGGTATGAGGTCTAGTTGGGACTTGATATCGAGGAGATCCCCTAAATGTTGGCGAGTCCTGCACTGTCAACACAACTGCAATTGTTTATCAATTGTGCCACAAATCACATATAACGCAATTCTCCTCATGTCCTGTGAGACAAATCACAACTGTATCTCCCCCTGAGCCAACTCCACACCCAGTAATTTTTGAATGATTTTCTGCACAGTGTATAATATTATTTGGTCACAACCAAACTTATTCAGAATTGATAATTTTGAACATCAAGTTTTAGTTGGAATTCCACTATCTACACCAGGTCAAAAATTCTCTTTGCTATCTGCAGATACTCCCACAATACTCTATTCAAAAAAATCTTTGCTCCTTCATGCACACATAACTCTGGTGCGACCTAAGTCTCTGCCTTCTTCGTCACCGCTCCAGGAGGGGGCCACGAGGCTCCTCCTCCTCTGCCTCGTCCACTAGTGATCCTTGCGTTCAGGAAACTGATCGACTCCAGCAGTAAACACCCAGCAAGGGAAACTCAGCGCAATTTTGTAAAGAAACTGGACAACATCCCCACAGTCACCCTTGCTACTGAAGATTCTTGCAGATCTACTATGAACTTAGCTGAAAGAGGGCTCATCGGTCAATTTACAGGCCTATGGCTTTCCCCCAAGGCTTTTGAGGCATGGGTACAGAGGAACTGCTGACCATTAGTCAAGGAAGGCATCAGAAGTTTTCTAGTTGGTAAGGGCTTTTTGGTCTTTGTTTTTGATTCGAGAGAAGACAGAAATCTCATTTTTAGGAATGGACCATATTTCATGGGCCCTCAGGGTTTGTATTTAAACTCATGGTCACCAAACTTCGATCCAACACAAGATGTGTTGTCAGTAGTTCTAGTGTGGGTGTGCCTCCCACATCTACCACTGCACTTCTGGAACCCGAAGTCACTAGAATTGATTGGCAAGACCATGGGAAAATACATAGACCGAGCAAAGAGAAGGGATCAGTACTCATGTGCAATAATATGTGTCAAAGTCGACTTGGAAATAGGGTTACCGGAAGCCATAAAGTTAATAATAGCAGACTGGTATTATATTCAATAGTTAGACTACGAGCAGCTTCCATTCAAATGCATACATTGCCATGACTATGGGAATTTCGCAAGATAGTGCAAAAAAAAAGGCGGAGGAAGACCTAGAGAAGTCGAAAGGAGAAAAATAGACCCAGGTACAAAAAGTAATCCCGGCCAAGGTGAGTAACAGAAACAAAGGGAAAGAGGTATCGTCGAAGTTTGGTGCTCCCTTAATAGGAATGGTACAAGCGGAAGGAAGAGGACAACAACCAAGGACAACAACTTCATTAAACCCATTTGAAACCCTTAGCACATCAACAAAAATTCCAGAATCAATGATAGAGGAGATTGAATGCCAAGTTCCTCCACCTGTAGTAGAAAAGGATAACGTAGAAGTAACCAATCTTGACTCCCTAGTAGGAACCTCCTCCTCACCTACCTCTGCAAAAATGACAAGGGAAAAACCTCCGGAAACCTCTGGGTCATTAGAAGATGAGACATTTGAGAGACCATCGAAAAGAGTTGGGAGGAAATCTCATAAGGAAGCCAAGGAAGAAGAAGCAGAGAGGAAAAAAATTCAAGGCATCCAATCCACCATTGAAATGTCCATCGGGAGAAACACCAAAGCAAGGACCCCTATGGGGGGCCCAACCCACTCCACTCTCGTTAAATAATGAGATTAGTCTCTTGGAATTGTAGAGGCTTGGGGAACCTTGTGAAGGCTGAAGTAGTTAAAGACCTTCTAAAAATAGAAACTCCCAAGATCCTCATGCTCCAAGAGACTAAGATTGAAGGGGAAAACCTTCTTAAGATCAATAAATTAAAATGGAAAAAAAAATGCATGAAAGACCATTAGTGCAAGAGGTTCCTCTAGTGGCCTAGCAACATTGTGGTCGGAGGACAAGTTTCAATTAGAAAGCTCCTTTGAGACCCAACGCTGGATTTACGCCGAACTTCGGCACCTCTCTAGTAAGCTCACCATCTCTCTCTTCAACCTTTATGTTCCAGTCCTCCTTACTGAGAAGAAAGAATGCTGGCAGACCTTGTTTGATTTCTTAGACATTTACTCCCCTCAGAATATAATAGTGGATGGAGATCTCAACCTTGTCTTTGATCCAAAAGAAAAGAGAGGTGGAAATAGTGGTAGGGACCAAATGCTTCCATTGGTAGAGGAGATAATACTTCATTGGGATCTTCATGATTTCAAACCTACGAAAGGTATTTAAACTTGGACAAATAATAAGTTGGGGCAGATCACATCTCTGCTCGCCTAGATTGATTCCTAGCAAACAACTCTTTGTTGCTAGAAAAAAGGCTAATCTACTCAAAAATTCTCCCAAAGCTGGCCTCAGACCACAAACCTATCCTCTTACAGCTCGAAGAGGAAGAAAATTTGGGCCCTATCAATTTTAGATTCAATCCGCTTTGGTCAGGGAAAGAAGGGTTCATGGAAATTGTTATGGGGGCATGGTCCACACCTGTGACAGGATCTCCCAGCTTCGCATGGGAGTAGAAACTGAAAGCAACCAAGACAGCTTTGAAAAAATGGACCAAAAAACCCTCAAAATCTCCTTCCAGCAACAGAAAGGAGATAGTTCAACTTTTATCAAATCTGCAAATGGATTTGGAAAGTAAGGAGATCTCTTCTTCAAATTTAGAAAAATAACAAGTTTCCCAAATCAAATCATTCCATGCTTTTTGCGAAGAAGAAGAGTTTTGGAGGCTTAAGTCTCGTAGCTTGTGGCTAAAAGCTAGAGACCAAAACACCTCATTCTTCAACAGGCAATATAGAGCTCGTCTATCCCGAAATCATATCTCTGAAATCACTTCTTCAGATGGGACTATTCTCAAAGGTCAAGAACAGCTTAAAGAGGCAGCAGAACGTCATTTTTAGAATCTTTATAAAGAGGGTGGGAATGGCTATGAAGAAGTCATCTCTGACTTTCTCTCTCATATTCCATCTTTGGTAAGCAAGGAGGACAACACTGGTCTCTTGAAACCTTTCTCCGAGGAAGAAATATGCAAAGTAGTTTGGTCCATGGAGCCAGAAAAGGCACCAGGACCAGATGGCTTCTCAATTCATTTTTATAGAATCTGTTGGGAAATAATAAAATTTGATTTACTGAGGATGACTAAAGATTTTCACCAAAAAGCTAAAGTGGGAGGCAGTACTAATTCTACCTTTCTTGCATTAATACCAAAAGTTTAGGCCAATCTTGCTCTACAATGCATCATACAAAATCCTGACAAAAATGCTGGCAAACAGAATCAAGCCATTTCTTGGGAAACTCATTTATGCCACCGAAGGTGGCTTTGTCAAAGGGAGACATATCCTGGACAATGTAATACGGGTGAAAGAATTCAGACACTCCAGCTATCTTTGACAGGAACAAGGTATGCTCATAAAGCTAGACATGGAAAACGCATTCGACTGGGTAAATCTTTCTTTCTTGTACAAAGTCCTCCTTTCCTTTCGTTTCAGCTCTAACTTTGTCAATTTGATTAAATCTTGTACTAAAAAGCCATGGATAGCTCCGTTAGTTAATGGTGGGCCATCAAACTATTTTCAAGCAGTGAGGGGAATACAGAAAGGTTGCCCTCTTTCCCCTTTCTTGTACATCCTGATGTGAGACTCATTAAGTAGATAATTGACAGTTGAAAAGAAAGCAGGGACAACTCTAGGCATCAAGTTGATGAAGGGGCTAGAACCTCTCAACCATGCCTTATTTGCAGACAACTCTCTTCTTCTGGGTGGAGCCTCCATCAAGATAGCCAAAGTCTACTATGGAATTCTCCAAAAATCCTACAGCATGTCAGAAGCTCTTATAAGTAATAGGAAAAGTGCAATATATGGGTGGAATGTGGATCAACATTCAATCCAGAGAATAGCCCTCTTCTTAGGCTTCTTGGGTTTCGCTTCTTGGGATAAAATCAAATACCTCGAGTTACCAATAACCCTAGGTTCTAACAAATATTCACTGTGGACAGATGTAATAAGCAAAATTAAGTCCAAGATTATAGCTTGGGGAGGGCAATGGCTCACCAACGCTGGCAAACTCATCCTTATTAAATTTGTTTTATCCTCCCTTCCAATTTATCAGGCTTCCTTTCTTCTGGCCCAAAGAAGATCACGGACCATATCTCCAAAATGATGAGGGATTTTCTATGGAGAGGAGGAAGAGTAAACTGAAGAAAATTTCATTTAGTGAACTGGGACACAGTCAAGCGCCCTATCTCTAAAGGAGGCCTGCCGATAAGAGACCCAGGCCTTGCCAATCTGGCTCTGGGAGGAAAAATCCTCTGGACCCTCTTCTCAAATAGCAAACACCTTGTTAGTCAGGTTCTAAAGAAAAAATATCTAAATGGCTCCATGCTAAGAAACCTTCATATCGATAACAACATCAAAGGGATGATGATATGTCATCTCTGTCGTTGTGGGATTGCTTTCTTCCAAAAGCACTTGTATGGTATCCCTGGCGATGGGAAAAACACGATGTTGTGGCAAGACAGTATAATGGACCAGTTGCCTCTTGACAATTTTGAAGTAATCAAAGAAGTCAAGAATTAGCTCATGCAACAAGGAATTCTCACCCTAGCAGACATTTCAACATGGGACGACTCCGGAAACTGGAGAGATTGGAATATTCCATGAGCTCTAGAGCATCTGCGCATTCAAAAGACACTACTGGAAGAAGCTTTAACGAGCCTGGCACCGGTCCACTTGCATTCGACGGACAAATGGGGATGGGGAAAGATTGGAATCTACAAGGCAGCGCATGGATTCGCCTCTCTTCAAGTTCACCAAGCTCTAAGCCACACTACAGCGTCGTGGAAACAGGTCTGGGACCCTCTTGGTCTCCCCAAAATAAACTTCTTCACCTGCGTTTTAATGAATAGGAAAGTGCTAACTGGTGACAATCTGAGTAAAAGAGGTATTTATGGCCCACACTAGTGTTCTCTTTGCTACAAAGCCCAGGAAACCATGGAGCACTTGTTCGTGGATTACTCATTTGCTCAAGAACTTTGGGACTGCATCCTTCAAGAGGTCAATGTCTCTTCCCCATCGTAAGTCACAATAGTAACCTTCTTCAGCACCTGGAGAATGTGATATCCCCACGTGACCCAAAGAAAGACAACATGGAACAGAATTTGGAAAGCATTACCTAAATATGTCTGCTGGAAAATATGGCTCGCCAGAAATGATCAGATCTTCAACAACATTCTGAATTCCCCTTTGAAGGTGGCAGCAAAAGCAAAAGCACTACTCCTCAAGATTATGGCCAATCACCCCGTTAAAAATGATAACTCGCTCCTCCCTGAAGAAAAGAAATAGCTGGGAACTTATATATTCTGAGACAGGATAAAGGACACTACTCGCCCCAGTAAAACTCTTGTATGGAGATACAGACACAGATTTTCAAGCTTGGTAGAGGAAACAGGGTAAGACAACAATCTTTTTTATGGTGCCTCCAAAGGCAATCCAGGGACAGCAGGAGCAGGCGGAGTGATCTACTCCCCGGATGGTATTCGAGAAGATAGCTTCAGCTGGGGTCTTGGACAGAGAACCAACAACCAGGCAGAAATCCTTGGGCTACTAAAACCCTGTCAGATAGCACGTGAAAAAGGCAATAAAGAAATACAAGTCTTCAGGGATTCAGAAATTTTGATAAAGATATTAAATTTGGAGGACCACTTTAGCAATCCGGCACTTAACAAGACACTTCAAAGGCTATGATACGTGCTTCAAGATTTCTCCTCCTACCTTCTTTTCCATATCCTACATGGTTCAAATAAGAAAGCAGACACAAAAAAAAACCTGGCATGCCTCCTACCTCAAGGAGCATTTAGCAAGAATGATGAAGAACCTACATGGATCCTGATCCCATAATCTAGAGTATATCTACACCTTTGCAAGGAAAAGGATAGAGGCAACTAAAAGTACTTCTAAATACTGTAATGATAATTGTTTTGGTTTCGGCCCAACCAGTTTTTAAATAATTAATATAATCGTTATAGTTAAGAAAAAAATTCCCTTTGCTATCCGTATCTTCTCTAGATTTATTTTTATGTCTTCTTCTCCTCTTAGAAAGCCTCTTTTTTCTAAGCCTCCCCCTTTTATTTTGAATAGGTAACCACCGTGCCCATAATTGTTCTAATTAATTGGGTTATGGGCTCTCCACGCATAACCTTTCCATGTGATTAATGACTACCTGCAAAAGAGAATGTATATACATATATATTTTCTTATATTATATAACTATAGTTCTAATATTCACAAAGCCCTTTTGTATCCAAATAATGAGAAGTTTAATCCTTTTAATTTTAAAAAATTTAAAATAAAATTTTATTTTAGTTTTTATTTAATCATTTTCAAAATTTGATAAATATTTTTTTTGGTTAATATATTAATATTTTTTACAAATAATTTTAATTTTTTTTATTATCTATTTAATTTTTTAAATTATTTTATTAGTTTTTATTTTTATTTTAATTTTTAATTATTATTATTATTTTTTTAATTTTTTTTGGTTTTTTTTTTTAATTTTTAAAAAAATTAAAAAAAAAATTAATTAATATTTTCTATTTTTTAAATATATTTTTTAAATTAATTTCCTCCTTAAAAATATATTTAGGATTTTTTATTTTTTATTTTTTATTATTAAATAAATTAATAAATAACTATCTAAATATAGTGTACTGTGGACATTGCATCTATCTAGATAGATGTCCTAACTTTGTATTGATTTGCATGCCTAGTGGTAGCTATGAATACATCACTGCATTCTTTTCTTTCCTTCTCCTTCCCATAACTGAATTTCAAAATCGGATTTTTTTTAAAATCTGAATTTAATGGGCTTTGACTCTAGATTGGGACAAGTTTGATTAAACGGAGAGATAAGGGCAGTTTAATTAGCAATTTTTTTGGATAAGTTAATTTTAGATTTTGGGAATATTTTGGAATTTAGTATTAATTTTGAGATTTTGAGAATATTTTGAAATTTGATGATTTTAAAAATAATTCGAAATTTAATATGTTATTGCATAAATTTATAGATTTTGGATTTTAAAAATATTTTGAAATTTAATTATTAATTTCAAATTTTAAAAGTATTTTAGAATACCATGTATCATCATAATAAATTTGTAAATTTATTTTTAAAATTTGACAAATAATATTGCTGCGGTACATCTTATCCTGTACATCTTATTTCAAAATATTTCTCAAATCTACCATCAAAATAAACTTAACACACCTACCCTACCTAGCTGAGATTAATCTTCCCTTCGTTCTGAAATTATGGAAGTCTGCTTACTTACTGTGTGGTTTGCAAGTGGAATATCAAAATATATTAAATTCAATGAAGGGGCTTTCAAAAATATAAATGTTTTAATAGTGAGAATGATACATTGCATTTGCACCTGAAGTAGACACTGCACATAGGAGTACAGGAAAGAAAAGAGATACATTGCATTTGCACCTGAAGCAGAGAGTGCGCATATGAGTACAGGAAATAAATCTGAACTCGTATGTACGAGCCGTACTTAATCATTTGTGAAATGTTAATGGTGTGGTCTACCTAGGTGTTTATCTGGATGGAACAAAATGTTGGAATTCGGTTAATTTTTTTAATTAAATTTGATGGTTATTTTTTTTTTTGAATTTTGTTTCGTAATGGAAATAGATTCCACAAAAATCATGAGACACCCAAAATCAAAAAAATCATGAGACACCCAAAATCAAAAATTATGAGACATTCAAAATTTTGAAACTTAATAATGAAAATTTAGATTTTTCAAAATTTTAACTTGTCTTGACTATAAATCACACTAGTTGGTTCGAAAAACGTATACCATGTGATTTATGCCAAAAAAATCTATTAAAAAACCTCAAATCAACAATAAACAACACTAATAACCTAGTTATAATCTTAATCAACAGGTTCCCGCTCCAGCACTTACCCAGTTTGGGCTGTACGACAAGTTTTGCTTTCCTTTTACTGTAGCACTTCCATCAATCAAGGCCGCCGACCATGGAGGCAGCGCCATTTATGGTCACAGCGCCATTGATGTGTTGAAAGTGCGGTTCCTTCCGGAGCTTCCGGGAGTGGCGTTGTTTCATGGTAATCAATATCCAAAAAGTTATTGAGGCATTGTAAATTAAAAATATGGAAGTCTCAATTTCAACTTCATGGGGATGGTAAAAAATTGTTTGACTTCCAGGGCTTTAACAATTTTGAAACTTGAAACCTAGGGTTTACTTTTCCAAAAATTCCAATTACACCTATAACTTACTTTTTCAAAAATTCCAAATTTTTTCAAAATCTTATCAGAATTGTACACTCTTTAAACTATGCTTACACTTATTTTCATGAAAGGAAGGAGTGATCCATTTTATTTTATATTTTCAGTGCAATGTGATTGCTATATTATCAATAATATTTATAGTTTAGTATTGTAAAAATGAATTAAATAATTTATAAAAAAATAAAAATTATGGAGATTAATGTTTTAAAAAAAAAAAACAAATTTATATAAATAATTATTAAAAATTTAAAATATAATACAATACAATTTAATTTAATGGAAATAGGTAATGTTATTTTTATTTTATTATTCAAATTTTTTATTTGTTAATTGTTTTGTTCTGTTTGTTTTTTATTTATTTTTTAATAAAATTTTACAATTTTTCGTACCAATAAAATGATATACAAATAAAATTTAAATATATTAATATAGATTTATCTTCACTCTGGATCTATCAAGCCTCTAGAGGAATCTAATCTTTTTTCGCTCTATGCTAGTTTGCATATCAGGATATTTGATCTCTCTAGGCGCTTAGTAGATCCATAACAAAGATGGATCTATGTTGGTTTAATTCCCCCCTTTAAATAGGCTACATTCCACATGAATACCATGTGTCAATACCATGTACAATCTTTATTTTTATTAATGTTAATATTAGTGTTAATAATATTTTTTGCATGACATTAATAAGAATTTGGCCCATAGACTTCATGGAGTAAATATAAAAAAAATGTTTTATTTATTTACAATACCTCTGGTTTATTTATATTTTTATTAATTTACCATACTTCTTTTATAAAAATGGTATCTCGCTCATGGTATGAATATGGTATTTGGCCCATATGCTTCACTAGGTTTATGGACTAAATATAAAGAGATGTTTTATTTATTTATCATACCTCTAGTTTATTTATATTTTTATTTATTTACCATACCTTTTCAGTAAGTATAAAAAGAGGTTTTATTTATCTACCATACCTCCAATTTATTTATATTTTTATTTATTTACCATATTTTTCTAGTGTTCATAAACCTCTTTATATTTTAAATTTATATTGTGTTTATACATAATAATAATTAGATTGATTTCTAAATAGGGTCAACATTAGATTATGTAACATCCCCAAAATAACTCATGGTAAAATAAATAAATAAAAATTACAAATTAGTTATGAAGAGTTAATAGGTAGTTTCGGAACTGGTTCTTAGTATCCGGAACTGATTCTTGGATTGGGAACTGATTCTTGATTTCCACTAATCCGGAATAAGGAGGCACATAAACGCTTAACCGCTACGGAGAACGGAGAGGGGGTTATGAACATATAGCGTGGTATCCAGTGAGGTCTGCGTTGAGGGGGTACGATAGCAGAAAAGATAGCAGAGAAGCCATCATGAGCAGCATGCATGCAAACTTAAATAGAAATGAAATGATAGGCAGAGGCTATTGCTTTTTCTTGCTGAGGGCCGAGTACCAGTCTTTTCAGTGGCAATGGTATCTGTTATCCTTCTTTCTGTTTCGTTCTCTTCACCAGTTTATTTATTGATTTCACTACTAACGAATGGGTTGGTTAGTTAGTTGAGTAGCTGATTATTAAGCAGATCGGTTGGTATTCCAGATAATAGAATCCGGGCTTGTGATTTAATGGAACACTGCTTAAAAATTTGGAATTTTAGTGCTTTTTAAGTCTCTTTGTAATGCTATGTTGGGTGAAAGGGTATTGATGCCGTAACCCTGTCGACAGTGACATGAGGTTGTCTTCTGTATTGTTTAAGAATAGCAGGTTAGGTTGAATGTTGCAACTAACGCTGGTTTTTGATGATACAGCTAATTAATGAGTTATGTGTTAAGTTTATTAACTAGTTTTTTTTAGTAGTTCGATTGATTTCAGGATAGTCAAATCACAATTTGCTTTAATGGAATATCGCCTCAGAATTTAGAGTTTGTCACTCGTAAGGATTTTCCTTAGCCCTGTATTGGGCCAGAAGGCTTTGAAGTTCCATCCCGAGGCGAATTGTAATTGTTCTGTCGAAACCTATTGACTATGATAGTAGGCTGTCTTCTGCATCATTAAGAGCAATTTAGTCAGTGTTGTACCTAATGCTACAGAACCTTAAGACCAGGAAAGCGCAATATGTTTGTTACAGTGATATTCTTTTTTGAATCTAGGAAAGGGTTCCTGTATTTGCTTGAGCCGGGGAAATCTTTACCTCAATGACACTGATTAATATGATACACGTGTTTTCACTATTGTCATAATCTGAAATTAATATGAAGTCTATTGCCTCCAAGCAATCTATTACATTCACGCTAGTGCCTTTTTATGTATTAGGCTAGACAGCAAATATATTCGCCCAAATCCTTAAAAGACTTGCTCACTTTTATGAAAAGCTATTGGATGCACAAATAATGTGTTATAAAGATATGTTCTTTGTATGGATAGAAGAACTATTGAGTCTTATTTCTTTAGGAAAATGATATGTGATTACTTTTATGCCAATGTAACTAATATCTTAGTTTCTTGTTGAATGAGACGTGTAAACACACCAGATTTGTGTTGGCTTTTATTAGAAAGGGTATACATACGCATGCAGGAAGAGACAACAAGTTGAGTTGGTTTGCTTTACATGTTTGTAAGCATAAAAAATAATAGCTAATGGAGTAGCTCTTCTGATAAAGTTTATGTAAAATTTTCATGTAAGGGAATTGTAACTGATGCTGTAGTTAGTCCTTTCAAAGGTATGCCTTAGTGTTTCTCCCTTTAAGAATATGTGCTTATGCGAAGGGAAATATTAGTTAATATGATTATTTATAATCGTAATCATGATATTAATGTTGGCAGGAAAGATTATATTTAACATGATGGCAGGTATAGAATTAATGGACCATGCAGATGAGTTTGCATAGCAGGATCATACATTGCTAAGACAAGCATGCCACAAGGAATGTTGTATGTGGTGGAAAAGAATTAATGGACCATGCAGATGAGTTTGCATAGCAGGATCATACATTGCTAGAACAAGCATGCCACAAGGAATGTTGTATGTGGCGGTATGTAAGTGGAAGATTACATGGAAATTGTATTAGCTTTTAGCTAAGTTATGTGATAACTTAATAATAATTTATTATAAAGATTTTAAGACAATGGTTAAGGGATGGAATCCCTTATAAACCATTGAGTGAGGGGTGAAAACCCTCACGAGCGTTTAATAATAAGATTAAACGTTTGCTGGTTTTCACCCTACGGGGTTTCCAGGGTATATCCGTGTTCTATGGTGTGATTGATGTGATTGCCTTATGTGTCTGTTGATAATGATGGGTCCTTAATGATGATGGTTCTTTATTTGATGTGACAACCATAATGTCTTAGTACCTGATTATCTAACATGGTTAAGGATATCAAGAAATGGATGCATGGATTCATGAGACTGTTATGTTATTACAGTGATGGTTAAAGGTTATGCAATGGTTATGAAATTTACTGTCTTTGATGGCAATTTTCTTGATGTACTAATGAATAGTATATCTAATGGTTAGTGATGATTTGTGGAGGTGTGAATTGATTAATTACTTGTGGTAATTGTATAAAAATTCTAACTCCCTACTTTTACATGCGAGGTTACCGGGGTACATGACAAGTGGTATCAAAGCTAAAGGTTGCAGTACTGGCGCCTTTGGGAATTGGTAAGCGGAAAGGATATTGAGGTACGCCATCAGTAGGCATTAAATCAGGTATGAGTTTAATCATTCACATATTCATTTATGTAGTACACTACTTTTGGCATGATAGATGTGATTCATGTTTATAACTGCTTTGAGTAGTAAGTAATAAGTTGTTGCATAACTACGTTCATAACGTTAGATTTCTGATGAGGATAAAAGACAATGAAACTTTTGTCGCACTTAAGAACAATATTGAACACTCATTGAGGAAAGTGACAATCAACTACCAACTTTTACTTTGCAAATATGGCAATAACAATGATTCATTTATTAAACAAAATTGAAGTTACAATGAACAAAACTTAATGAGTCAATGCATGAATATAAATTATGTGGAACATCCTTGAATAGGATGACAAATTGTTTTAAAAGGACATTAGAAGAACCCCTTAGATATTGAAAACATGCAATGAGTCAAGCAGCGAGACTTGATTGTCATAACTAACTTTTGATTCAGTCTTGTCATGGATGCATGAAGACGATTGGTAGTTGAGATTGGTTAGTGTTGTATGACTAACCCATAGAACTTATATGCATTAATTCAATTGGACTAAGATTGTTACAATTCGTAAACAAGTGAAGGTTGATTGATGTCACATGCATGGAATGTGTGTATGAAGATTCTTACTCTCTCTGTGCTATAGTTCCAGTTGTTTATGAGAAGAGTTCTTAATTTTATTCACCATGAGAATGCATGATGAATAGTATATGCTTATGTCTTAATAGATTTAATGATGTTACCCTCTAATTAATTGGAATCCATTAGCATGGTATGTGTTTATGTTAATCATTACTTGTTGGGAGATAAAAACCATTGGAGCCTCGATTTAATGATGGTTGAATTTATCTCTACTATGGGAATGATGGATTTCTTATGCATGTTGCATTCCAGTGTGAAGTTAAGGGTAGA
Organism: Pinus tabuliformis; assembly: GCA_031772625.1. Lineage (NCBI taxonomy): Eukaryota > Viridiplantae > Streptophyta > Pinopsida > Pinales > Pinaceae > Pinus > Pinus tabuliformis. The sequence continues at coordinate 1,427,070,063 of CM062816.1, forward strand.
GGCATGTTCAGTGGGTAACATTTCTAGGACCCATTCATGGTATAATTACATGTGATAATTATTCATAAATAGACTACCTGTGTTAATACAGTTGTCAGTAAACTCTAATTACCTTCCCCAACCATAGATGCTTCCAAAGGAAAAGGAAGTAAGGAGAAGGAAGAAGACCGTGTTGTAGGGACAGACAGAGATGTGAAAAAGAAATCGCTAAGTCTGGGATGACCAGATAGAGCAAGCTTTGAGTGTTAGAATCTTGCAGAAGACTCTAAGTCTTGGGATGACTAGATAGCGCTCGATGTGCATGTGAGTATTCCCTTGACCATGCTTAAGAAGTTGAAAAATGATAACTATAGTGTGTTGATGTTAATGATTTTCGTAATGTCTCCTTGAACTCATTATTCTGAAATGGTCACATAGTAGAGTTATGATAGTTGTTGCATCTAGCATCAAGTAGTAACTTTGCTGCATGTGTGACACTTAGGAGATTATGCTTCTAATTGCATAAGTAGAGCAATTGCTTCCGATAAGGGTGGTTCAATTTGTTAGTTATGCATGTTGAACCAAGGAAAAGATAAGTAACTCTATTCTTTATAGAGAATAATCAGTTGTGTTTTATTAAATAGTTGGAAATATCATGGGGTTGATTTCTACAGTAAAGATTGATTGTTTATATGTTTTCTTGGTAGAGAAAATATGATAATACTTGCAGTAAAAAATTGATTATTTTATATGTTTTTCTTAGTAAAGAAAATAGGTAGTTCCTCCTAGAAGGACTACATGTGAGTCTTGTGTGAGAAATGTTTGTCTCTTGTCATTTTTCTTGGAACAAAATCCTTGCTAAATATAGCCAAGTACCTTCTTGAGAAAAGAAGATGAGGCATATAAACGTCCTAAGGACATAGCATGAAAGGTGGCCAAGTTTTCTTGAATTAAAATATGTATTTTTATTTGATAAAAGTTTCTTGGAAAATATATGTATGCTAATTGCATCATGATTCTAGTTAGTTTCTAAGTTCTAGTGAAATGATTATGCATTACATGCATGATAAAGATAGCTAAAGATGTGCTCCTAGGCACATAGATATTCATTTCTAACTCTCTCTTTTTTTTGAAGAAAGAGTATATTATATATATACAAAAATATAGTTTCATTCTAGAAGAGTGTGCATACTTCATTTATGAAGATAAAGGATTTTATGAGAAAATAAAAATAGAGGTTCTTTCCTTTAAAGACAACATTAGAATAGTGTTCATACAAGAAACAAAATCCTTACTTGTTTCATGAAAAGAACTATGTGCATTGAAGTAAAGTAATTGTGTTAGGAAAAGACATGTTGCATAATGGTAGCTATTGTGACTTTGGAATTATGAGTCTGTGTGTACTTAGAGAAAGTGGTCATGCTAGCTTCCTTGAAAATAATAATCTCTTGGAGAGATTGTCTTGTTGGATGAGCTGTGTCGATTGCTTGACTTTGATACATAAAGGATAAGTAACCTTGTTTTTGTATCTTGATTTTTATGCCTAAAGATAGATATCTTTAATAAATTCTTGAAAGGGAATCTTGAGAAACCCTCACATCAAAAGATAGAAGAATGAGGTTAAAATGACTTCCTTTAAGAAAGAGGTATGTAGTTTGTTGTATGAAATGGTGGGAGTATTCTAGTGAAGGGCTTATATGATAAGCAATGGTATGCAAAAAGATTAGTCATTGTGATATAGAGTTATGTTCTTTGTATGTTAGAGAGATTATGCTTAATGATGCATGGCCAATGCTGGCCATAGTAAACGTAAGATAATACTCCATTAATGACGATTTGAATTAGGACAACAGACTATGGCAAAATTGGAAAAGTTTAGATTATTAACTCAACTGTTGTTGACATTTATACATTAATGAATATTTGCATATGCTTTTATACATGACAATATTGTATGCATGAAAATGCTTGGAAATTGAATACGTGTTAACTGATGCATATTTATAACTAACGTTGTTGATGGGATTAAGTAGTGGTAGCTTAATGGCAACAAGAAAACTCATCACGTAAATTGCTGCAATGTGAATTGCAATCATAAATGAGAAAGAATGATGTTATATGATATGCATGAATTATGCTATTTGGGAAATTTGCATGCATACAACATGTATGATAGATATGTTTCCCATCAATCTAGATTTTGTGGACCCATGATGGGGGATAAGTGTAAATGCATGGTGTACATGCATGATTACTTTGTTAATGATAATGTTCAAATGATTCATTACGTAAATTACTTTGAGAAAGAGTAATAAAAGAGGAATTTAACATGCCAAACAGTTGCAGATAGTTGGGTTGATGGCAATTACCTGCCCGGAGGGGTTGATGGTACCTGTCTGCCCGGATTGAGAAAGGCTTGAATGCCTTGGGTTGATGACAGTTACCTGCCCAGAGGGGTTGATGGTACTTGTCTGCCCGGATTGTGAAAGGCTGGAATGCCTTGGGTTGATGGCAATTACCTGCCCAGAGGGGTTGATGGTACTTGTCTGCCCGGAGTTGGGTTGATGGCAGTTACCTGCCCAGAGGGGTTGATGGTACTTGTCTGCCCAGATTTCCTCTCCCTAGAATTCTTGAGTTGGTTGGCCAGTGGAATTCTATGTTAGACCTGGTAAGGTCTCTATCAAAGAAACTGTCTGAATGTGAAAATGACTCGATTTGGTTGTGGAAACCAGTTCCCATGGGGTGGCAATTCTCTAGTCTATTGTGATTTTCATGGCTAAAGAAATTAACTAATCAGTTGTATGTGATGTTACAAATAAATTCTATATATAGTTGTGTGAAATGTGTTATGCACATTTAACATGAAATGAGTTTAATGTTCAATAAGGAGTTATTGGAAATTTTAATTCCTTTATGGTATTATTAATTTTGTGAACATCTTAGTGGGAGCTAAGACAGTTTTTGCTTGATGCAGTGATTGACTGTTTTGATGATTAGAGAGCTAGGTGCTCTTTTGGTACTTCTAGAAGTACATTGTGGATGTCTTTAGTGAAAATTCGTTCAGTGTGCATGTAGAGCAGTGATTTATCATTTGATGATTAGTGTTAGTGCTCTTTAAGTACTTGTAAAAGTACTGCGATTTAAAAATCATCTGACATTGCACAATTGATGGATAGTCAAAAGTATTTCATTTGACTCAAAATATAGTGGCTAATGCAATTGAATTTGTTAGTCATACATTACAGGAATTACTTACCATGGAGGGTTGAAGAATTGTCCAACCACTATTAAAAGGCTTACATGAAAGTATTCATGATTTTCAAGAATAGATGGTAAGTAATGGTAAGTTGACACAGAGAATTGTTTATTATGAATTTGAATACGGGTCAAGTAATGGAAATTAGAACTTGCATAGTTCTGCAATTATGGATGCTTATGACTATTGATGCTTATAACTAATGATCTTTCTTATGATTATATCATTACTATTTTGTTTGTTGTCATTCTTGGAATGAAATCTTTGATTTTAAAAGAGGAAGGATCACATTTTGTGTGGTTTAGATGGTTATATCATGAGTAAAATCTAAAGTTCCAACAAGTGATGAACACCGAGGACGGTGTTCCTGTTAAGGGGGGGAGTATGTAACATCCCCAAAATAACTCATGGTAAAATAAATAAATAAAAATTACAAATCAGTTATGAAGAGTTAATAGGTAGTTTCGGAACTGGTTCTTAGTATCCAGAACTGATTCTTGGATTGGGAACTGATTCTTGATTTCCACTAATCCGGAATAAGGAGGCACATAAACGCTTAACCGCTACGGAGAACGGAGAGGGGGTTATGAACATATAGCATGGTATCCAGTGAGGTCTGCGTTGAGGGGGTACGATAGCAGAAAAGATAGCAGAGAAGCCATCATGAGCAGCATGCATGCAAACTTAAACGGAAATGAAATGATAGGCAGAGGCTGTTGCTTTTTCTTGCTGAGGGCCGAGTACCAGTCTTTTTTTTGAATGGCAATGGTACCTGTTATCCTTCTTTCTATTTTGTTCTCTCCACCAGTTTATTTATTAATTTCTCTGCTAACGAATGGGTTGGTTAGTTAGTTGAGTAGCTGATTATTAAGCAGATCGGTTGGTATTCCAGATAATAGAATCCGGGCTTGTGATTTAATGGAACACTGCTTAAAAATTTGGAATTTTAGTGCTTTTTAAGTCTCTTTGTAATGCTATGCTGGGCGAAAGGGTATTGATGCCGTAACCCTGTCGACAGTGACAGGAGGTTGTCTTCTGTATTGTTTAAGAATAGCAGGTTAGGTTGAATGTTGCAACTAACGCTGGTTTTTGATGATACAGCTAATTAATGAGTTATGTGTTAAGTTTATTAACTAGTTTTTTTTAGTAGTTCGATTGATTTCGGGATAATCAAATCACAGTTTGCTTTAATGGAATATCGCCTCAGAATTTAGAGTTTGTCACTCGTAAGGATTTGCCTTAGCTCTGTATTGGGCCAAAAGGCTTTGAAGTTCCATCCCGAGGCGAATTGTAATTGTTCTGTCGAAACCTTTTGACTATGATAGTAGGTTGTCTTCTGCATCATTAAGAGCAATTTAGTCAGTGTTGTACCTAATGCTACAGAACCTTAAGACCAGGAAAGCGCAATACGTTTGTTACAGTGATATTCTTTTTTGAATCTAGGAAAGGGTTCCTGTATTTGCTTGAGCCGGGGAAATCTTTACCTCAGTGACACGGATAAATATGATACACGTGTTTTCACTATTGTCATAATCTGAAATTAATATGAAGTCTATTGCCTCCAAGCAATCTATTACATTCACGCTAGTGCCTTTTTATGTATTAGGCTGGACAGCAAATATATTCGCCCAAATCCTTAAAAGACTTGCTCACTTTTATGAAAAGCTATTGGATGCACAAATAATGTGTTATGAACATATGTTCTTTGTATGGATAGAAGAACTATTGAGTCTTATTTCTTTAGGAAAATGATATGTGATACTTTTATGCCAATGTAACTAATATCTTAGTTCTTGTTGAATGAGACGTGTAAACACACCAGATTTGTGTTGTCTTTTATTAGAAAGGGTATACATACGCATGCAGTAAGAGACAACAAGTTGAGTTGGTTTGCTTTACATGTTTGTAAGCATAAAAAATAATAGCTAATGGAGTAGCTCTTCTGATAAAGTTTATGTAAAATTTCCATGTAAGGGAATTGTAACTGATGCTGTAGTTAGTCCTTTCAAAGGTATGCCTTAGTGTTTCTCCCTTTAAGAATATGTGCTTATGCGAAGGGAAATATTAGTTAATATGATTATTTATAATCGTAATCATGATATTAATGTTGGCAGGAAAGATTATATTTAACATGATGGCAGGTATAGAATTAATGGACCATGCAGATGAGTTTGCATAGCAGGATCGTACATTGCTAAGACAAGCATGCCACAAGGAATGTTGTATGTGGCGGAAAAGAATTAATGGACCATGCAGATGAGTTTGCATAGCAGGATCGTACATTGCTAGAACAAGCATGCCACAAGGAATGTTGTATGTGGCGGTATGTAAGTGGAAGATTACATGGAAATTGTATTAGCTTTTAGCTAAGTTATGTGATAACTTAATAATAATTTATTGTAAAGATTTGAAGACAATGGTTAAGGGATGGAATCCCTTATAAACCATTGAGTGAGGGGTGAAAACCCTCACGAGCGTTTAATAATAAGATTAAACGTTTGCTGGTTTTCACCCTACGGGGTTTCCAGGGTATATCTGTGTTCTATGGTGTGATTGATGTGATTGCCTTATGTGTCTGTTGATAATGATGGGTCCTTAATGATGATGGTTCTTTATTTGATGTGACAACCATAATGTCTTAGTACCTGATTATCTAACATGGTTAAGGATATCAAGAAATGGATGCATGGATTCATGAGACTGTTATGTTATTACAGTGATGGTTAAAGGTTATGCAATGGTTATGAAATTTACTGTCTTTGATGGCAATTTACTTGATGTACTAATGAATAGTATATCTAATGGTTAGTGATGATTTGTGGAGGTGTGAATTGATTAATTACTTGTGGTAATTGTATAAAAATTCTAACTCCCTACTTTTACATGCGAGGTTACCGGGGTACGTGACAGATTAAAAATGTTAAATGTTAAACATTACATGTTCAATGTTTACATTTATGTTTATGTTTACATTTACATTTGCATTTACATGTTTATGTGAGATCGATTGATTTCTAATTATATTTACTTTTGCATGTTTATGTGAGATCTACCCATACTGGGCTGTAGAGGGCCTCTCAGCAATTCACATATAAAAAAATTTACTTAAATAAATATTTGTAATTAAAATAAGTGATTACTATATTTTTAATCTTAAAGAAAGATTAATAAATAAATTTATCAAAATTGATATGTGCTTTTTCTAAATATTTTAATATTTTAAGAATAATTTATAATTTAATTTGAGAAAATTGTTAAAGATTTGTTACAATTAGAAATGGATATGAATTTATCATTTAAAATTGATGCTAAAATCAACTTTAAATTATTGTAAATATTTATAACTAAAATAATTTAAATAATTTAAAATTAAATTATAAATTATAATTGTAATATCTTTACGGTAAAAAATTAAATTCATTACGAAAATATATGTAATATTTATTTAACTTTCATTAAATATAATTAATCTATTTATTTTTAACCATTCCATCACGAAATCATTACAAAACTAATCTTAACACTCATGCAACAAAAAAATGTCTCTTAAAACAAGATGTGGGGAATGCGCAAAGATCGTAGGAATTCCGAGCAATTAAGAACCAAGAAATGTAAATCTGGCAGTAAAGTAAAACTCGTAGAAGAATTAAGGTTTGGTTTCGGTGGCCAACATTACTTTAGCATGTAGTTCATTAGTTCATGGAAAAGAAGAATTATAGAGAATTGAAACCTGTGGAATTGAAACCAAACACACAGGGTTGAGTTCAAGGTGAAAAGGGTGAAAGGAACACAAAATGAGATGTTAGATTACATGGAGTGCAAATTAAGGATGTTAAATTTTATCAATCACAAGCATCTTGAATCAACATTACACATAGATGAATCTATGATTTAATAAAAAATACATCCAACATTTACTCTTACATGTAATCTGAAAAGAAGAATGGAGATAAATGGATAAACATAAGGGAGAATACATACTATAGCCTCATGTGAGGTAGAATCACCAAAAATTTCATTAATCTTCAAATAGGGCATACATTTCCATTCACAATTGCAGAGCTTCCCTCTTGAAACAAAATTCAGAACCCTTGATAACCCCTTACAAAATATTCTTTCTTGATTTACAAGTGATTCATCATAACAAAAAGATGTGAGCGTGCTAGTAGCACATTTATAATAGCCAAATGCTAACTAACTAGAGCTCATTGCTTAAAATAAAATCTTTATAGAAACATAAACAATGAAGATGAAGTGTCATGATTCACATGATCAAAGATGATCAATGATCTAAAGTAGTGGAGGGTTGATGAATTGGTCGCATCTCTGCCACATCAATAGACTTGGTAGGGGAGAATGAAAAAACATATGATAAGCAAGCTTAAGATTTCTAAGTCTTGTGTAATTCAGCCTCAAGGGAAATAGAGTCTTCACCAACCCCAGAAGTTGGAAATCCCTTCTTAAATAATTGACCACATTTTTACCCTTCAAGGTAGAAGTTTTCTCGTGGGATGAATCAACCCTACTCTTAGCCTCCACCAACATATGAGTACATTTCTCCCATGGGATCAACACTCCCATGAGGTCCCAACAACTGGGAAATCCTGCTCAGACCCTCTTCTTGTATTCTGAATCAAAGGCAACTACCTCCTTTTGTACTATCTCTAGGCATTCTTTAGCTTTAGCTCTGGCCTCTTATTTATGTAATACCTTAGAGATATCTATGATTGCAGGCACCTGATCCACCACATCTATAGCTCTCAATTCACTAAGTGGATTTTCATTGACATATTGGATGAACTTCTTAGCAATCTGAGCATTATTTTCACCCTCTTCCTTGGTAGATAAGATGAAGAACTCATAATCTTTGATTACAACATTTTTCTCAGCCTTCAGTGTTATGTACATTCGATGGTTCTTCATCTATGTTATCAGTTCATCCCATATCAATTTTTTAGCCTAGAGGAGGGGCACGTTTCCTTTCAGTCAGTCTTGAATCTCAGTGATCTCTTCATTAGTTGCCTGCAAATTTTGGTTGTTCAGTTCTGCAATTGTTTCGGCAGTCTCAAGTTGTTTCTCCTTTTGTTTCACGGCTCATTGGGAATTTTCCAAATCCATTTGTACCTTCTTGAGTTCGTCTTCTGAATGTTGTAGCTCGATGAGGGTCTTAGTAAATTGTTCTGTAGGATTTTGAGGATTCTCTAGCATGAGCACTACGTAAATCTTGGAGTCTATCTTCTGTTGAAGCTCTTCTACCTGTTTCTTGAAAGACACTACCTCATTGTTCTTATCTATTAGCTCCTTAGCCAGGATCTCTTTCTCTTGCTCCACGTGTGCCAATTCCTTAGACTGCACATGTTCACTTGCATGTATCTTTAGCTTATGCCTCAACTCCTGAATATCAACTTGTGAACTATGGAGAAGGTTCTAAAAATAAGCTTTGTCTTCTAGGTTCACTCTCAGCTTCACAATTAGTTCCTTGAAGTTCTCATTCTAAATATGTAGAGCTCTAGAATTGGCTTTCTCTTTCTTCAGCTTTTTTCCATCCTTCTCCAACAGCTTCTCAACTTTAATTATGTTCATGGAATTCTTCTTTAACTCATTGTATAACATTTCTCCCACCTCCCTATGGAAGTTGATCTTGTTGGGCAAAGAGGCACTTGTCAGGTCCAAAGACACATCCAAAGCTTTGAATTGTGAACCTCATGGTAGTGACTGTGCCAAGGGGTGGTGCAGTGAGAAATTCATATGGTTCCTCTCCAAGTCCATAGTAGCCAGGAGTCTAGTCTGATATGAGACCAAATGTGATGCCATTTTCTACTGCATCTCTTCCCTAATCTTCTTATTTATTTCTTCAATTACTTTCCCTGCAGGCCAAATGGACTCTATCATAATTTCACCCCCCGTAGAACTCAGAATAACTACCTTTGAGGATGATGAGGCAACAACTTGCATTGGATCTTCTAATGTCACCTGGAATCTTGGATGATCTAATTTTATCTCCACTAATCTAGTTTCAATTTCCTTTTCCTCTGCTTCCTCGGTTTTGGATTTCTTACTGGTGTGAACATCTTCCATCTCGATGTACCTAGTTTCATCCATAGTCCATTATTTTGCCTTGTCTTTTGTTGTTGGAGTCTCAATGTCCATTTCTATGTTAATGGGCCAAGAATCAAGGTTAACCTTCCATTCAATATCAGGCCTAGATTCATGATCATAAGTTGAAGCCTTGGTACTATCCCTTTTTTGCAAGGACACCATGAAGGTCATAATGCTAAATATCCCCCATTTCAAAATTTATTGCTTCTAGTAACTCTTCAGCTACCTGAAAGGCTGGTATATTGTTAACAATGAAAGGGCCTACAAGCTTACCCAACTCAAACATATACCCCTTTTTAGAAGAAACAAAATGGGCTAGGTCCAAATTTAGGATTCTTCTAATAAACATGAGGGTAAACATCCTCATTGGCATGAACACAGGAAGGTGATAAGGAGGAAGCTCAGACCCATAAACCCTAATCTCGGTATATTCTTCAAACAAATACTAGTCACCCACCATGGTGTCCTTGTTGAGTTGGAGGATTTTTTTTTCCTGGGGCAAGATCCTTGGGGAGGAGACATTATGAATGATTTTGTAAGCAATGGCCATGTAAGAGGATATATATTGGGAGTAGCCCTCATTGTTTCGTTTTCGCCTAACAACAACATCCCAATCGAAGACAGACTTCCTATACTTGTTTGGGGTCATCAAACTAAGACCTAGGCACTCAAATTCATCAACATGAGTGTATAGAAACAAATAAAATATTAGGGAATAGTATCTAAAGAATGAGGTGGTAGAAAAGTGTTGCAACTAGAACTTGATAGACTCAACCAGGAAGGAAGGTATGTCAAACAAATGGCATGGTTGCTTCATCTACCGCAGAAATCATGATTAGGCTTTTTATAAATGTTGGCATCATCCTCTCCACACATATGGATAATTACAAGAAGGATGGGCTACATTGTCTCTATGAATATGGACACTTTGATAGTTTCAGTTAGAGGCAAGGCTTGGTGACCAGGGGCTAGAATCATTTGTAAGAAGGCATGTTGTTCCCCAGTTGAGAGGGTGATATTGTTGTAGAGAAAAATGGTCTTAGTGAATATTTATGGTGTAGGAGAAGTTGGGTACACTAAAGCCCTCTAGACCATTTCAGGGGTCACCTCCAGGATTTTTTCTCTGGTAGTTGATATGAAGCAATGATTCTTCTTGACGAAGGATGTAGTCAGCCACGAGATAAACTCGGGGATATGATAAATAGAAGGTGTAATTTGATAGTAGAGTCGTATTCAACTACCCTGAAAATGACTTCCCCCCTGACATGGTTGTCATACAGGTTAAACTGGATGTCTGACATGTGATAAGGATAGGATGGGTCGAAAATTTGAGCCTCGATGTCCACCAGTGGCTCGATGTTGGAGGAGGGTTTGACTTCCCGAGCTTTGGGGTTTTTGGAGTTGGTTTCTTCATTTTTAATATAGATATAAACAAGTTGCAGATCGGGAGACTAGCAGGTTTCCTATTTGATTAGGTGAGAGCTAGAGAACGACGTTGGTGGGAGCCTTAGATCCATCTGGAGGTTGAATGTTAGCACAGACTAGCTCAAACAATGGGAGCGATTGGCAATAGGAAACACAATTTAAATTCAAATGGTTTCACCTGGAAAAATTTAAATAGGTGGAAGGGCAACAGTCATCTGATGTTAGATGATGTCACGGGGGGACCACGTGGTAGAATATGAATATGGAGGTGCCAGGTGGACGAGATTCATGGGGGACTTTCATTTTCCTTCACCGCTCGCTTGCTGACGATATCGACGGCTCCATCGCATGGTGGGCGGTCCTCACCTCTCTCCGGAAGGTGAATGAATGGGGGGTGGGATCAAGCTGAGATTATTTGGTGTGGAGCCTGATTATCTTCTATATTAAAAAGTATCGCCGCATTGGACCACAATTCATAATATTCACTGCAGGGGGGGTCCAGGGGGGGCAACTGCGACCTTTGGGAGCCCCCCCTTGGCAGGGGGATTGGGGGTTGTGCCCTCGAAGCTAAGAATAGATGTAAAATTGCCTTGTAAAATGTTGTATTTTCGTAGTCAATCTGGGTCATTCATTAGGCAGAGATCTGACGGTAGAAGTTATGTTTAATTTAGGGTTTTTGGCCCTAGAAGGCAACCCCTCGCTATATATGAGGGAATTGTATTGCGTCTATGGAGATCAGTATTATAAGTGAGGAAGAGAGAGGAGATTGAGATCGAAGAGGGAGTTACAATGAATCTGCTGTAGGTTGTATCTCTTCAATTTGTTGGATAATATAAAAAGAATGACTGCCTCTTTCTCCATGGACGTAGCCCAAACTGGGTGAACCACCTATATCTGTGTCTCTCTTGTTTTATGCATTTTTTGTGTTTATATTTCTGCAATATTTTATGTGTTCAATTGCTCTATAATATATAATTTTTTAACAAAGATCCCCCAGAATCAATCTAGGCAATCGATTGGCAGATCCAACCCCGCTGACTTTTCCACTCCGGGGGGTGGCTCTAGTTTATCTAGCGCACAAGTTAACCCCCAAAAGTTTCTCTAGGGGATGTTTGGGTGAACATGGGAGGTGATATACCCTCAAACTTGCTCGATCATTAACCCAACCATTGTTCCTTTGTTACATTATCTTATGAAATAGTTGTGCCCGATTAGTGAAGGAGTATATTGATGTGACCTCTAACATTAGAGGCTCCTAATGTACCACTTGGGCCTAGATGTGCCCGCATGATCAATTGATTTATTTCTAAGCCATAGATGCTTAATACAACCCTTTAGACACACACACACACAAAAGTAGGGTATATAACAACATCAACTCCAATTGGGGATAGCCTATTGTACTCAATGCACTGAGAACCTGTAGATTAGTGCCTTACCCATTGGGCATGGAGTCATTTGATTAAAACATCGATTAAATAATAATAATAATAATAATAGAAGCGGGAAGAACATTATTTGTGTAGAAATTTTGCAAATTCTCTACAAATCTACCTCTGAGATCTATGTAGAAAATCTGACTGTAGATTAACTTGATAATGCAATATACCAAAGCAAAATACTATAACCTACTTCTACTATCAAACTTGCAGAAGCTTAAAGAACGAGTTGAATCAGAGCTAAACACATATGACCATGAGAAGAATCAATACATATGAAACACGAAAAATACTCAGGGGAAAGCCTCAATGAAAAACCCCACTATCTGTATTATCATACACAGTGGAAATAAATCAGAATTACCCAAAACCTTAGCTCTCACAGCTAGCCAACTCTCACATCTAACCAGCTCTATGTACAATCCTCATGGATGCTCACAAGTAAAAAAGCTTCTCACAAGCTTTCTCCTCTGCCCTCCAAGCCTCCTATTTCCTTGTGCAGTTTCTCTTGGGTGATCCTCCTGTTACCAAGTGGAACACTAATCACTCACACTGATCTCACACCCTGTAAAACTGTGCAATACTCAAGGAACCTTCCATTGATTGCATGGATGAGTTTCCTTTATAGGAAAACACATGCAACTGATAGTAACCTGTCCTTGACATTTAGCTCAACTGGGTCTTTCTCTGAATAGACATGCATGAGTTTCTGATGAGAGAATCTTCAGTTATCTGGAGTACACTTGTTAAGTGCATGCATCCATCAACTGACTGATAACTCACAATTAGTTCCTCAAATAGTTTGGAACTAATTTAACTAGACTTAACTCAGTAAATTGAGCTAACTAATTACAACTCAAATATAACTCAATCTTATCTCCTTAATTAAGAGATAATCTCCTTAATTTAAAGGATAAATATTGCATGACTGCAGAAAGACTTCTAACTTGAATTTCTTCAACTAATTAATCCATAATGAATTAATTAATTAATTCCAAGCAGTTAGTGAGATTAAATTCGATTTTAATTCACAATTTTAATTCAAGGACAAATTAAAATTGGAATTTATGGATTCTATTTTTATCATTTCTTGTTGCTATTTTCAACACTCCCTCTCAACAAGAAAGGAATTCAACTCGATCCTGATCGTGAACCTTTGGAATGTTATGCATGTAACACTTCTCTCTAGTGTTGTTGCTCCAGAAAATCTAGAAACAAAGAAAAACATCCAACCTGAATTAGAATGATGCCTCTGTCATGAAAGTCTTTGACTACTATTTCCTTTGTCGAATAAAAACTTTGCGCTTCTACTGACTCAACGTTTCTGCACTGTTGTCAATCCTTCTCCACACTCTTCAGTATTTGACTGCTCTAGCCTCTATCACTTTGATCTTTGACTACATCAATCCTACTAATTCCTCCTGCTACTATGTACTTTGGGCTCCTGTAGCAAGGTATGATCCATGAGATAAAACCTCTCAATGGATCCTGCCCAATTTCAGCCTTCTTGGGACTATCACTTCACATCACCCCACCTCACACCTGGAGGTATGGTTGCATGTAATCCCTCTACTGACTTATCCAATTGTTGCTCCTCCACAATTGCCTGAGACTTCTTCTGGGACTGCATGTTGAGAGGTAATTTACTCTCCTTCTCAACCACCAAGTCTCTAACATTTGCCTTGCTCCTCAAGGCTTGCATGCATCTTGAACCTCAAGATAATATAGGTTCTTAACTCATGAACCGATCTGTTTCACCTGTCTCGTGGTGATGTGTCTAAGGAAAACCTTTCCCTTACTAAAGTCAACATCATAGCCTTTGCCCTCCAACGTCGTGATCGATACCAAGTTCTTCTTCAGTCCAAGCACATACTTCACATCTATCAAGGTGATAGAAGCTCTATGCTCCCTTTGAAAAGCAACCGTGCCCACTCCTGAAACACTAAACTTTTCGTCGTCACCCATCTCTATGCGCATCTTGAGGTCTTTCTCCTCCAAGGAACTAAATAAATTTTTATTGCCGATCATGTGGAATGAGGCTCTTTTGTCAATATACCAACCACTACCCATCATCGATGACACCATGAATGCGATGAGGGTAAATTCCATTTCAAACTGAGAGGCTAATACCTCACCTTCCGATCCTTCTGAGGATCCCTTTTTGGACTTCTTCGATGGGCAATTAGTCACATAATGTCCCATCTCAATTGAAGTATGATATGAATTCAATTTTCACCTAAAACCCTGAACTTCAAACTTCAAATTCTCTTCTTAGTATACTATTCACAGCTCTGATAAACTTGGCTTTGATACCATGTAGAAATTCTGCAAATTCTCTACAATTATACCTCTAAGATATATGTAGAAAATATGACTGTAGATTAACTCGATAGTGCAATATACCAAAGTAAAATACTATAATCTACTTCTACTGTCAAACTTTTGGAAGCTTAAAGATCGAGCTAAATCAGAGTTGAACACATATAACCATAAGAAGAATAATCAATACATATGAAACACAGAAAATACTCAGGGGAAAGCCTCAGCTAAAAACCCCACTATCTGTATTATCATACAAGGTGGAAATGCATCAGAATTACAAAAAGCCTTAGCTCTCAGTACAATCTTGACGGATGCTCACAGGCAAAAAAGCTTCTCACAAGCCTTCTCTTCTGCCCTCCAAGCCTCCTATTTCCTTGCACAGTTTCTCCTAGGTTATCCTCATGTTACCAAGTGGAACACTGATCACTCACACTGGTCTCACACCCTGTAAAACTACGCAATCCTCAAGGAACCTTCCCTTGACTGCATGGATGAGTTTCCTTTATAGGAAAACACATGCAACTAATAGTAACCTATCCTTGACATTTAGCTCAGCTGGGTCTTTCTTTGAGTATACATGCATGAGTTTTCGATGAGAGAATCTTCAGTTATCTAGAGTACACATGTTGAGAGCATGCATGCATCAACTGACTGATAACTCACAATTAGTTCCTCAAACAGTTTGGAACTAATTTAACTAGACTTAACTCAGTAAACTGAGCTAACTAATTAAAACTCAAATATAACTCAATCTTATCTCCTTAATTAAGGGACAATCTCCTTAATTTAAGGGATAACTCTTGCATGAATGCAGAAAGACTTCTAACTTGAATTTATCCAACTAATTGATTTGTAATGAATTAATTAATTAATTAATTCCAAGCAGTTGGTGAGACTAAATTCGATTTTAATTCAAGGACAAATTAAAATTGGAATTTCTGGATTCTATTTTTATCATTTCTTGTTGCTATTTTCAACAATTTGTATGTACAATGGCTCCCTAGTATATACATTGGGTGAAAATGGGCCTCCTTAATGTTGAAAATAGAGTTTGAGAAACTGCCCATTTACAGGCAGTCCAAGCACTTCACCATCTATATTTTATACCAAGAAAGTATTATTCCCCTTTGCTTCAGGAATCTTGAATGGTCCAAACCATAAGGGATCAAAATGCCCATGCTTTCCCTTATCTTCTCTCCTAACATCCCACCAAAGCACCAAATCCCCTGGTTGTAAGGATATGTCCCTTGATTTTCTGTCAAAAGAAATTTTATCCTTTCCTCATAATTAATGAAATTATGATTAATGTGTTCTCTGTTTTCTTGAATTTCTACCAATTGATTTATTCTTCTGGTCAAAAAAATTGGCTCCTCCTCAACATATTGTAGAATATTTGCTATAGACATTGCTAATTGGATACGGAAAATTGCACCCTTCCCATACACCAATTTAAAAGGAGAGTTCCTAGTTGACCTCTTGGTAGTAACCCTATTAGTCCATAAAGTGAACTTAAATTATTAGTCCCAGTTCTTCTATTTTTCTCATATAGTCTTTTTTAGAATCCTTACTAAAGTTTTGATGGAGGATTCAACCAATCCATTTCCTTGTGGATAATAGGTGGTGGAGTGGCCTACAATGATTTTATACTTTTGGAAAAATTAATAAACTTGGCTGACTTGAATCCCTGGGCATTATCAGTGATGATCTTCCTTAGACATCCAAATATGGAAAGGATTTTCTCCTCAATAAACTTGATGACAACTATATCAGTTGCATTTCTCGTGAGGATAGCCTCTACCCATTTTGTGAAATAGTCAATGGCTATGAGTATCCATTTGTACCCACCACTAGATGTTGGGCGTATTTCTCCAATGAAGTCAAGGCCCCATTTCCTAAGGGTTCTTCCAAAAAAACAAGGATTAATGGAAGAGGTGGAAACCTCTGTTTTTATGCAAAAATCTAACATTTCTCACAGGCCCAAACATATGTATGCACCTCACCAAACAACTTGGGCCAATAGAAACCTACTTTGAGAATTGTATGTGTTGTAGCTCTCCAGCTATAATGTCCTCCATAGACACAATTATGAAACTATAAATATCTTCTCCAACAAGGCATAACAGTAAAATCCCCTCCAGGTCCTTCCAATATAGCTGGCCATTAGAAGTAACAAATTGTTGAGCCTACAGTCTCAAAGCCTTGCAATCAAAATTTACTAGACACTTTAGAGAAAGTAAATAATGGAAAATATATTTATACCAGTGTGAGACAAGGTACTTCATCTGAATTTTATATGTTGAGGCTTCAATTTTTTGTTGTTCCTCCACTTTTCCACTTTCTTCTTCCTTCCCTACTAGAAAGTTCGTACCCAAGGTCTGGAAATTGGCTTCAAACAATATTTTAGTTAATCCATATCCCTTGATCAACTTAGTGAGCTTGATATCCATGTCATAATCTTGTATCTTGAAAATCCACTTGCCTCTTTTGCCTTCACTATCACCCTCTAAAAGGATATCTTTCACAAAAACTCTAGGAACTTAAGTTTTTATAGTTGATTGCAGAACATAAATGCGGAAATCCTTCAGTGGTTTGACCATGGCATATGCTTGTTTCTCTAAAATATTGTATTTGAGTTTAGCATCTTGTAATACCTGGCTGAAAAATGAAATTGGTTTCTCTTGTCCTTCATTATTTTTCGGTAATAAAACAACTTCTGGGAAGGTCTGGAATGTGAAAAAAGGACCAGTGACAGAATCCTCCTCAGATTTAACCCTTGAGGGAAATGAGATAAACAAATGGCAACATTCTTCAGAGTAGTCCAAGGCTTTAAAAGGAGACTTGGAGCAGTTTATCATAACCTTCTGAGGGATGGAGGTTGACTCTTCAAGAAAAGAGATCACAAGATTTGGAATGATAAGATTTCTTTCTTTCCAAACCCTCCTGGATATGATTTTTTTTCGGGTCAAATACTAGGGGACTTTTTTGTTGAGAAGTGTCAAACTGAGTATGGCGTATCTTGAAAGCTAGGGTTCTTAAATAGAGATTTAGATAGTGGAGTAGCCAAGGTGAGAAATATTCAGTCGACACCCCCTCTTACTCACCTAGATGAGGGGTTTACAAGTCTCGTACCTAGGTAAAGTGTCATGATTCGTCCCCAACAATGGTGCCAAAAGATGTTGTAGCTCCTTGAGACAACTCTTGGGTTGAGGAAATATCATTTCCTAGGACATCTTGATGAGTGTTTGCAGGATTTGCTGGAATTTGTTCACTTACACTCGATATTAAACATAGTTTGAAAAGGATCAGTTCAAAATCTTCTTTAAGATGAGAAAAGAAAATATGGCAACAAAGTAAAACTCATAGAATAATTAAGGTCCAGTTTCAGTGGCCAACATTACATGAGCATGTAGTTCATTAGTCATTGCAAAGGGTGAAAGGAACACAAAATGACATGCTAGATTACATGGAGCACAAAATAAGGATGTTAAATTTTATCAGTCATGGGCACCTTGAATAAACATTAGACATAGATGAATCTATGATTTCATAAAAAACACATCCAATAGCTATTGTTACATGTAATTTGAAAGGCAAAATGGAGATAAATGGATAAATACAAAGGATAATACATACTACAACCTCATGTGAGCCAGAATCACCAAAATTTTCATTAATCTTCACACAGGGCATACATTTCCATTCACAATTGTAGAGCTTCCCTCTTGAAACAAAATTTGGAACCCTTGATAATGTATCATAAACTGTTTTATAGGGCCTCAGGACGAGAATCCCTTACAAAATATTCTTTCTTGATTTACCATTGATTCATCATAAAAAAGTATGTGAGCATCCTAGTAACACAATTGTATTAGGAAAATCCTAACTAATTGGAGTTCATTACTTAAAATAAAATATTTACAGAAATATAAATAATGAAGATGAAGTGTCATGATTGACACGATCAAAAATATGTTTAGTCGTGGTAGATCAGTTCAAGAGGAAGAGTTGCTAGATCAATGATCTAAAGTAGTGCAGAGTTGATGAATTGGTCACATCTCTTCCATAGCATTGCACTTGCTAGAGGATCGTGAAAGAACATCTGATAGGAAATATTAAGATTTGTAATTCCTATGTAATTTAGCCTGGGGGGAAATAGAGTCTTCACCAACCGCAGTAGTTGGAAATAGCTTCTTAAATAATTGACCATAGTTTTATCCTTCAAGGTAGAATTATTCTCTTGGGATGAATCAACCCTACTCTCATCCTCCACCAACATATGAATGTATTTCTCCCATGAGATCAGCACTCCTACGAGGTCCCAACAATTGGGAAATCCTACTTGAACCCTCTACTTGTATTTTGACCAAGGGAAGCTACATCCTTTTGTACTATCTCCGAGCATTCTTCAACTTTTGCGTTGGTCTATTCTTTTTGGATTACCTTACGGATTTGTATGATTGCAGGCACCCAATCCACCAAATATATAGCCCTCAACTCACTAAGTGGCTTTTCATTAACATATTGGGTAAACTTCTTAGCAGTGTGAACATTCTTTTCACGTTCTTCATTGGCATTGGGAACGGGATCCCCCAAAGGGCAGTTTTGGGGCTAAAAGCCCATATTTTGGTCAAAGTTTGTAAGAAACTTGTAAAGACTCCGCATTTTATGGTCGCGGAGCACGTAGCTATTATAAGTCATAAAGGGTTGTCTGCCCTTAGTTTTGTAAAGTAAGGTTGGATGTAAGAGATCTACCTATGGTCTGTAGACCATGGGATTGTATAAAAAGAGATAAGCTCTAAGTAGTTTTAGAGACACACAATGTAAGAGAGTCGTAGCTAGAGGCTCTGCAGCTAAGTGCATAGAGGCCTAGGTTGGAAGTCCGAAGCTGAGTGTGTGGACCCTTGCAGCTATGTGCACATGGTGAATAGAGTATGTAATCGCTTGGAAGATATCAATAAAGAGAAGTATTCCTTTTGCGTCTTTGTTCTGATTAATGCATCTTATCATTATGTGTATGAATTTACTTTATAATGCTTATGTGATGCGCGAATGTGTATAATTATGTTGGATAATTGAATGCATATAAGAATATCTACTTACACGGTGCTAACTACGAGTATCTAATAAGAGAAGTAAGACACTTAGACTAAATTACGAATCTACACGACATGCTGCCCTAGCAGCGCAAAAGGGTCTAGATCAAGGGTTAGGGCTGCGTAAATGACAGCCGAACACTTTCATAGAGGTATTGAAGGGCAAAATAGAAGGCTCGACTGGCAAGCCCTAGAGCGAAGAAAGATGCGTGAAGGCAAGCATAAAGGGAATTAAATGACATCACGACCTTCTCAGGGTGGGAAAACTTGGTACCAGCATCCCCCCATACTGCTTTCGGTGAGACTTCGATCCGCGCTCTGTGAGCTAATGCTGAAAGGGACAATAGTGTAGGGATTTGTTTGGCTAATTAATGCTAAACCTGGGTCAAGCCCCCTCGAGCTAACAAATGGTTCTGTTGCTGAGATTGGAATCTACATAAGAGATGTGTGATGTTGTATCACTAGAATCTGACTAAGAAAGAGATTGGACACTGGTTGGATAGGAAGATCCACAAATTCGGGGCACATGAGAACAGAAACCCGTGACTGACAAAAGAATTGTGGCTGGACAGTTACCTGTATACAGAGATCCATGAGATCTTTTTCTACTCCTTTCTGATTGAGCTATATGAGTGGATCGTGAAGCTAGGAGATAGCCAAGGAAGGTGGAAGCTTGACGGTCCTATTGTGTGGACACTGGAGCTAGTGCGAAGGTTGGAAGCATCGAATGATAAGATCACCCACACTTTCGATCATTGGCTCAATCACGCCATAGGAGGAATTGTAAATGAATTTTTGGTCAATATCTTAGTCAGCTATAGTGAGGCGGAGCTACGCTTTTTGAAAGGATTGTGAGGTAAGTACGTGAAACCTTTGAATACCTAGATTAAAAACTATTGTGCAAAAAATAGGTTATGCGACTACCTTGATGTTCAGAACTACGCGAAGCGGAGAATCTTACAGGGATGAAGGAAAAAAGGGTCTGTAGTATAGTCCCTTGATTTCACCTCTGCGAGGTGACGAGGAAGAGATAGCAAAGGTTTCTTCACGAAGTGCTATTCAGTTAATGAGGAAAGGATTCCCATGACTTCCACCCACACGACATCCAACTTCACCACCATCACCTGTGACTTTGCCCGTATCACCTCCACGTCCACTGCAGTTTGGTATGGCAAACTCAGTGAAGCTGCCTTTGTTCAAAGGCTTGGGGAATGAGGACCCAGAACAATTCTGGTTCATTGTAAACACTGTATGGGAAGCTCAGGGCATTACAGATGACAACATGAAGAAGGAGATTTTGGTTAGTGCTCTGCAGGATTGTGTGTTAACCTGGTATATCAAGTATGCTAATGATAACCCGAATGTTGGAGTGGCAGACATCTGGACAACACTAAATAGAGAATTCATTAGGCTTAAACCTGAAGCACAGTCTATTGTATGGTTCAAATAAATCATGATGCAACTGGGTGAGACACCTTGGAAACTCGATCAGAGGCTGAAATGTACAATCCACGAACCTAACATGAACCTAATAGACGGACAACATCGCGAGTGGTTTGTGGCTTCGCTCCTGCCACACTTAAGGGTTGCATTGTCGCAGCAGAAGATGACAACTTAGGCAGAGCCCTTGGAGACCACAATGAGGCTGCATGAAACATTGATGCAAGATCCAAATATGGGGGTTCAGCGGATCCATGCGCAGTTGAAAAATACTTTCCTTGATATGCAAAGCTTGAAGCAGGATAGAACAATTCGACTAGAGGTGCACGAAGAGGTATGGTGTCTGAAATGCAAAAGTCAGGGACATGACAAAGAACATTGTCTGGTCTTTGCGAACTACCTTACAGGAGGAGAAATAATGCCTTTCAGGCTAGAAGCTCAAGCACGACCAAGCGCGGGGCCTCCATTGTGGTGCGCTATTTGTTAGGTAGCAAGAAAAAATGCCACGGATAACTGTCACTTGTTGCATAAGTTTGTACAGACACCACAACAACTGTTCTACAATTTTTGTAGGTCAGTAGAACATAATGAGCATAATTGCAGGAGTTATGAGTTGATGATGGATAAAACACCTGCCTACAAGGTTCAGACCAAAACACGTCCCCCTAACCAGAGTGCAGGGATGGTGTGGACAAGATTTTAGGGGCGCGGATGAGGTTGAGGCAGGGGAGGACTTGGTAGAGGTCAGGGACAGTTGATCTGCTACAACTGTGGAGGACCAAGAAATTATGCCCATGATTGTACCAACCCAACACGTCTGTCGTGCAAGTATTGCACTCTGTTTGATCATGAAATAGAACATTGTCCTACGCTACTAGCAAGGATATGTTACAAAGGGGCACTACCACCATAGCCTACTTAGAACCTACAGATGATGAGGTCTGCGCTACACGAAGAAGATCTGAATGTGAATATAGTGCTCCAAAGTGGAATCGCAATAGGGGATGACAAGGGGAACAACCAGAAGATGGTACATGGGTTCGCAAAGCTCCAGCAAAGGAAACTGAGTTTGATTTGGAGCACGTGTGAAACCTTCATGGAAGCGAAGAAGAGCTTCGTTGAGGCCTCCACCTCGGGAAGCAAGGATAAGCCTGATTAGGAGTTGGACCCTTTTATGCTTATAACTTTCCTGGAAACCTGGATGAAGTTACTGCGCAATAGCAAGGCTGTGAGGGTGCTGTAGGAGCTCATAAATAGATGAGCCAGAAACACTCTGACTGAGCTGTGTGTAGTTCGAAAGATAGGTAAGCATAAAACAAGGATGGGATGGGAGATGAGACTGACCATGCAGATAGGAGAGTATGATATGGATCACGCTATTTTGGACCTGGGGTCAGATGTGAACATCCTACCTAAACAGACTTGGGAACAGATGGGAAGACCTGTGCTGCAATGGTCTCTAATTCAACTAAGGATGATGAATCAGTAGAAGATCATCCCCATGGGGTGACTGCAGGGGGTGACTGTGCACTGGTTGATTTTGAAGTAATAGAAATTGTGGATGACAACAACCCCTACCCTATGCTCCTTGGAATCGATTGGGCTACTGATATGAATGGGGTAATCAATCTAAAGAAGCAAAAGATGATATTTGAGAAGAAATCGCTACGTGTAATAGTACCCCTAGATCCTGTTGAGGGATCGCGCTATACTGAACCATTCCGTGATTATGAGAGTGATGATGATCTGGACTGTATCTATAAGATAACAACACAAGACCAAGACTGGGTGAACCCAACAGTGGATGGACGAATTATATGGGATCATGAGAGTTCATGCACCTCGGACTCTGATGAGGAACTACAGCATTGGCAGAATTGGTTACATGAAGTAACTATGTTGAGCTGTAACATGATGACCCGGTCACTATGTTGTGTGTCGTTAGAGGTAAGAAATCTGCCTACTTATGATGGCCTGAATGATGTAGATATTTTTCTGGATGCATTTGAGAGGGAGGTACCAGAAAGGTAGCGCTTCCAGGCATTGGACTGGACACTATGCGCTATGCCTGCAATGTGGTGGGGTACACACAAGGGAAGCTTTGATGATTGGCGTGAATGTAGGAGAATGATGAGAACTCATTTTGGGAAGCCAAATATGAAAATGACAGACAAGTATGATGGGCAAGATGACCCACATGCACACTTTGCCAAATGGGCCCAAGCTTACGGAGAGAATCCCCAACCTGAATGGGTGCACTTGTTCTATCATACCCTCGATATTGTCCCAATGAACTGGTATGTAGAAATCGAGCTCCTCTATGGGATAGGCAAATGGGATATCCTATGCAAAGGATTCATGATGAAATTCAGTTTTGAGGATGGACTTGATAGTATTGATGAAGCGCTACAAGAGGTGAAAGTAGCAATCTTTAGGATACCGAAGGATCCTTTAGATCTGATTCAGCCTGAATGGGCTACTTTGTTGAGTCACATGCTAGAATGTTATAATGTAATTGTTGAAGAAGAGGATGAGGATTCGCAAATGATTAACATCCCTGAAACAAAATTTCACTGTGAGGTTAAAGGGTCATAGGTTGAGAACCCTGATATAACCGCACCGTTGAAAACGAAACAAGTAAACATTGGTACTGAGGCAGAACCCAAATTCATGAGGATTGGAGATTATTGGGATGACGTGATGGTAGATAAGGCCACTGAATTGCTCTGCAAATACCAGGATTTATTCCCTACCAAGTTTATAGACCTGAAAGGGATAATCAGGGACCTAGGTATGATGAAGATCATGTTGACGCCCGATACGAAGCAGGTTAAGCAAAGACCTTACCGTCTCAATCCAAAATATAAGGAAAATGTCCACTTAGAGCTAGACAAGATGCTCGCGCGAGGCAATATTGAGTCCGTGGAAGAATATGACTGGGTAAGCCCAATGGTGGTATAGGAGAAGAAGTAGAAGGATGAAATAAGGATATGCGTGGATCTCAAAAAGATGAATGATGCTTTCATACATGATCCTTTCCCGACTCTGTTCAATGATGAAGTGTTGGACAATGTAGGTGGCCAAGAAGCATATTCCCTCACATATGGGTTCTCTGAGTACCACCAGATCAAAATCGCGCCAGAGGATAGGAGAAAAACGACCTTCGCGATTGAGTGGGGTTTTTTCCAGTACACTATAATGCCATTTGGATTGAAGAATGCGCCTGCAATCTTCTCGCGCATAGTTATTGTTGCGTTCAAGGAATTTATTCATAAGTTCCTAGAGGTATACTTTGATGATTGGATTGTATTTGGGCTAGTGAAATGCCATGTAGCAAGTCTGCGCATGATGCTGGATACCTATCGAAGATACCAATTCGCGCTCAATATGAAGAAGTTCTTGTTTTGTGTTCCCTTTGGGACCCTATTGGGTCATGTGGTTTGTAGAGAGGGACTGATGGTAGACCCCATGAAGATCGCAGTGATATTGAAATTGGAAGCGTCGAGGAGTGTGAAAGAGCTATGCACTACCCTGGGACATACGAGATATTACATAAATTTTATCAAAGGCTATGCCCAGATCACCATGCCTATGGAGAAATTGTTAAAGAAGGATTTCACGTTCTGCTGGAATGAAGAATGTAAAAAGAGCCTGGATGTATTGAAAGAAAATATGGTCACTGCACCGATCCTAATCTTCCTAGATTGGAAGAAGGAGTTTCACGTACATGTCGATGCATCATGTATAGCACTGGGAGTAGTACTGACACAGGCTGGTGGAGAAGACCTAGACCACCCTATCACGTTTGCAAGAAGAAGATTATCTAAAGCAAAGAAGAACTATTCCACTACCAAGCGCGAAGGATTAGCTATGGTATATGCGCTCTGGAAGTTTAGGCATTAGTTGCTGGGAATCCATTTTAAGATGTACACAGATCATTTCACGTTGAAATACTTGGTCAATAAACCTGTGTTGGGGGGGTAATCTATAGATGGCTGTTATTATTCTAAGAATATGATTTTGAGGTTATTGTGAAGTCCGGACGACTGAACGCGGGACCAAACCATCTGTCGTTCATCGAAATAGGAGAAGAACCCACTAATTTGGAGGAAGGATTTCCTGACGTGCAGCTATTTGTAGTGCGCACCGCGGATGGTCATTTTGAAGATATAAGACACCTCCTAACAACAGGAACTACCCTAGAAGGATACACTGTCCAACAGAAGAAGGAATTAGTGGTGCACATGACAGATTTCTCTGTCATAGTTGGGCATCTATACAAAATGGGGTCTGATGAGATATTGCAACGATACGTACCTGAGTTTGAGAGAAGCAGCATCCTCGCGGACACTCATAGGGGCACCGTAGGAGGTGAATAAGTAGGAAGAGAAATTGCACAGAAGATTCTATGCGCAGGGTTGTGGTGGCCAACCCTCCATCAGGACTCAAAAGCGTATTGCAGGGCATGTGATGTCTGTCAAAGAACTGGCAGGCCATCGCGGACGGATGAGATGCCTTTGAATCCTTAGATGACATTGCAACCCTTTGAGAAATGGGTGATAGACTTTGTGGGCCCCATTTAGCCCCAAGGAAAGATGAGAGCAAGGTACATTATCACCGCAATGGAGTATTTGACTCATTGGGTAGAGGCATGGCCTGTGAAGGATTGCACGGGAATGATTACTGCGAAGTTCCTATTTGAGCATGTCCTAACACAATTTGGCTTTCCAAAGATCTTGATGAGTGATCATGGTATGCACTTTCTGAATGAGATGATCAGTGCGCTAACGGAGAAATTTTAGGTATATCAACAGAAGAGCATGCCTTACCACCCACAGGCCAACGGGACGGTGGAATCATTCAATAAAGTACTAGAGAATGCACTGACCAAGGTTTGTAATGCTTAGCCAAGTGATTGGGACCTACGCATACCTGCAGTACTGTGGGCTTATCAAATGACATGCAAGAAGTTGACTGGACAAACCCCTTTTAGGCTTGTCTATGGTGTTGAAGTGGTAATGCCTATGGAATATATCGTTCCTAGTCTATGCATAGCAGTGCTCATAGGTATGATGGATCGCGGAGCCCTGGAGGAAAGGCTCGCATAACTGGATGAACTTGAGGAAGAGAGATTCCTAGCTAGATTTCACCAACAGGTCTGTTAACACCCAGGTTGTTCCCTTTGACTCCTGAGGGAATACGGCCGGGGTAACCACTAACCAAGCTTTGGATTACAGGTTCTAGCCAACCTGTAATCAGAGAGGGCTCTCTCTAATAATTTTTTAACTTTGTTCTTGAAGTTTTTAGGCTAGCTATGAGGTGAGGGTTTTGGTTTTATATTTTGGTTGAATGATGTCTTTCAGTACCTAAGATGATATCTTCAGATAGCTTTAGTCCATTGGGCAATGGAGTCTGTGGTTACAGGCTGTTTGAGATGTTTAAGTGGGATTGTTGAAACTGCAGGGCCATTTAAATATTTCATGAAACAAACTTGAAATTGAGGTGATGAAGTATGTCTAACCAGTGGAAGGAAATTAAGAATTTTCCACTAAGCTGGTGGTGTGAGAAAGAGATGTATTGCCCAGGAGCAGGTTTGAATTCCTGAACAATAATCACTGTGAAAGGTACAATCTGAAGGTGCAGCAATTAAGAATCATAGTCTTATAACTATACCTGAGGAAAACATTCATAACAACATAGATTGAGTCCAGGGTATTCTATGAATAAATCCTGAAACTATTCTTTTTCTTTGCCATTAAACTGTGAAACATAGAACATGAATGGATTATGAAGGAAATAAAAAACATAACGAAGAGGTTAAAGAAACTTATTGTGCCATGAAATACGCAGGAATCCTGTAGCATTCAGCAAACACACCATAACGCATCAGACAACACAGAACTTTGGAAATTCCATCAGCTTTTTGTATTAAAACTCTGAACATTTACAACATAGGATCTCTTGAAGAGAAAATCAACAACCCCTGCAAGCTTGTGCGAGGGGGAATATATACAATTGGTTTTACAAAATATCAGAACCACTGATTCATTTGATTAATAAATACGTTTACCAACTTTCTGAACAGCAGATAAGGAAGTTATTGCTGCTTTAAATACAAAAATGAATACTCTTTAATTATGTCAGAAGTCTTTTTGACCTTTGGAGGTCACTGAGTCGGTTGAGCATTCTGCATTGATGCTGAATGATGTGTCTTTATGGCTCTGTCATACTGTAGAGTTCTCGGCCTTGTCACCTGTAGCTATCAGTGTTGCTGCGGTGGCCGAATCTGTCTGCTGAGTTGGCTCAGCCCAGTCTTTTCCAGTCATACTGAATGCATCAAATTTTCTGAACATGATGACTTGCATTTTGATGAAAAAACTTGATGAAAGCCTATTGTTTACAGTAATAACTGTATCATGCTGGTCCACCATTCTTGTGTAGGCAATTGATGTCTCAAAATTGCACCTAAGGTTTCATCTGCCTCTGTATATTTGTAGAAATTTGGAGGCACCTCGAACAAATGCCTGATTTCATTCATAATAAAAAACAAATTCTCCACTTTTTCATAAAGGCTCTGCCCAGATGTAGGCCCTACTTCCTCTGAAGTACTTGATCTTGCAGTGATCTGATTGGTGGCAAATGCATTTACCCTTTTTGCATAGTTCTCATGTGATAGTAGCCTTCCTACGCTGTTCAGTAAGCTGGGAAGGCCTCTGTTATGCAATACTGTGAATTTTTCCACAAATTTATTTACTTCTGTTTGCATTTCCTGGCATCTTCTATCCAATGTTTGCACCAGGCTTCTCAAAGTGAGCACTCTTTTTATCAATAATATGGTGTCAGTTCTACCAGAGATACCCATGGCTGTCAGCTGAGAGCCTGTACGGTTGTTGAGGACGTTGATCATCCTGTTGGCTATCTCAGGCATGTTTCCAAGAGATGCCCTTGCCTTTTGAATTTCCTTGTGAGCCCTGCTGATGAGATCCATCTGCTCATGAATAGTCTCTATGTACTGCCATTGATCTGTTATTGATTGGCCAATATTGGCCCATAAAACTTTCTTGATCTCCGCCACCACTTTGTCAAGAGTGAGCTCTTTCTCCAGCTCCTTTATCTTCTCCTTAAGAGCTTTTATTTCTCTTCCTTTTTCAGCTACACTTTGCTTAGACTTGTCATATTTTTCATTCAGGGTAGCTAATTTCTCCTTGGCTTCATTCAGCTCTGCCATCTGGGCTTCTAGGACTTGAATCTCATTCATCAACTTCTGCATGTCAAGGCTTGGAGCCTGCTCTGATGTTGGTGCTGGTGCTGATGTTGATGGAGCTGTCTCAACTGTCTGTACTGTAGGAGGAGTGACAATTTGAGGGGGTTCCTCAAGGTTGATTACTTGTTGAGGGCGCTGAGATGTTTGGCCTCCTTCTTTCTGTTGTAGGGCTGCCTGCAATGCAGCCTCTGTTTCTACCAATTTTCCCTCTGTCTGTACCAGTTGCTTATGGAGTGATATCAGCATGGCTGCTACATCTTGGTCCTGCCTTCGCTGGGAAACCTCTTCTGTTTGAGGGTGAAGGGTTGCTGGGATATTTATCATCTTTCTTAAAGCTGCAATGTATGAATCTCTTATCTTTAGCAGCTCCTTTATAGCTTTGGGATCCTTTGGGTCATGCCCAAGCTCTATGATTATATCCTTCAAAGACCTGATCCTGTTGTCTTTGGCCTGAGAGGATGCCTTCTCCAACTCAAGTTGGGCAGTTGTATTGTTCAGGCTATTTTCCAACTTATGTGCCAAGAAGGTCTTATCTGCAAGTGTCGAATACACCATCTCACCCGTTTGCTTGTGAAGTTCTATTTGATCCATAGGGTGGATGTCTTTTGCAAGAACCTCAAGGTTGGTCCTTATATAGTCTGCAGCTGACTATGGCTGCAGCATGGTTGGCATGAAATGACTCATGGTCATTTTCCCCTCTGTTATGTCATAAGCTGACATAAGCCTCTGCTGGTTTGTAGGGGCCATTTTAAGCAATTGATTATAGAGCTGGAGCCTGAGTGGCTCATTTCTCTTTTTGATGTCAATGAATTGTTGCTTGATGCCTGTTTCAGCTCTCCTTTGCTGACTTGAGGAGCTGACCTCTCCTCCAAGGGTTCTTTCTTGTTCCTGCTGAAAGGAACTGGCAGATGCTTCCATGCTTGGTGGGCCCATGCCCAATGATTGTCCAATAGGCATTTCTTCTTCTGAAAGGGGATTTAGTCTCTGTCTTTTCTCCCCTTGAGTTGTGGATGTGGTGAGGGGAGTCTCCTGCTCTCTATCCCTCTTCCGGTTTCTTTCTTCATTCTGTGTAGTTTGGAGCACCGAGGCCTCCCCTGTCGTTTCTTGCCTAGGAGGCACAGTTTCTTGAGCCTGCTGCTCTTTGGATTTTGGGGCCTCAACTGTTTCTTCTTGCTGCATTGGCTGCTCTTCTTTTTGCTGTTCTGCTGTAGGAGGTGGTTGTTCCTGCTCCATCTGCTTTTCTTTACCCTTGCTTGATACCTGATGAGCAGTTTTAGCTGCTTGTTGTTGGGCTGTGGAGGATGAGGCAGCTGGTCCAAGTTGCCTTTGATAGGAAGAGGAAACCTGCCCACAAGTTTCCAAGTCGGCCTCTTTCTCAATATTCTTTGCCTCTCTTTGTAGCATTTTCTCTCTAGTAATTGCCTCTTCAAGAGTGCCCTCTTTCCAACTTAACAAATTGGCATATTTCTCAATATGAGGCAATCTGATGTGATCATAGCTACCCAATTTATATTTTACCCTCCTGAGAGAAATGAAATGATTAGGGTCATAAGGTACCCAGCGGAAACTGGTTTGCAATTGGAGGGTCTCTAGGATCCTATCTGCTTCCTTACATCCCTCCTCCCTTTTGTTGTAAAGAAATGGGCCTAGCTGGTTCCTGACTTTTAATTGCACCTTCTTGTTTTTACTGTGGAAATGGACCTGGTCTGCATTTCCAAACTGCCTGAAATACTCTAAGGCAAAGAGTCTCATAGGGACATATCTTGGCAGCCTATAAGGGTTCAACTCACAGCCATATATTCTGATTACTGTATGGTGTTGGTAAAAGTACCAATCACCAATTCTGTAGGCCTTTGAGAGCTGGAGTACTCTTTGCATCTCATCAGTCAATTTTGGAGGAGGGACACCCAATAACAAGGTCATGGCTGGATGGATAAAAAGGTTTATGAATTCACAGTAGGTGTATGGTGAACAGGAGGTGTGATGAAAAACTGAAGTCCAAAATACCACAGACCTTGGGTTTCCCTGAGCATCAAGCTTCTTGAGAGGAATAGGGAAACTGTCAGGCTGATAAAATAAGAACAAGTGATAGATGTATGCAGTGTATCTAAACACCTTTTCCCTTTCTAGATTCATCAATTGCTCATGAATCTTATTGGCGATGTATGCAGCATAGTCATAGTGCACAGCAGGAGGCATTCCAGGGGAAAATATGGACAGCATGGCCATAATGGTGTCATCAACATCCTCACATGACCTGTACCCCAGGACATAACTGATCAAGTCCACAAGCATTTTTCCCAAGTCATTGAGATATGGATTTCCAATAGGAGGTGTTCTCATAGCTTCAGAGCTTGGCTGAACAAATAATTGATTAATCTTGATGATCTGGGCACTGGACAACTTGCCCCCTTTCTTTAACAAGTCCATCATGGAAAGAGGAGTTAGTGGCTTTGCAGTGTGAAAGTGCAGCATCTCATTTATGGCCTCAGGGGTGATATGGAACAAGACTGAACCTGAGGGACTGAGAACAGCTCTTTGACATGGATCATAGCTAGAACAGCATCGATGGATCAGGTCTGGAAGGACATTGACTTGAGGAAGGTTGAAAATGGGCAAATTGGAGTCCCAAATCCCTAAAATATCAGCTCCACTGAGGTGCTGGGCCTTCAACTCATTTAGCATATGAATGTTAAACTTGGAATTCATTGAGAATGTCTCTGTCATCTGATAATCTTTATCACCCAGGGGTTTCCACTCCATCTCTCTGTGTGGGGAATTCAGAGGTGGAACATTTAATGCTACTAGTGTTTCCATGGCTAATTAGGACTCTGATTTGTACTAGAACTTGTGTTATTGGACAGAGCAACATAGAGGGGTATTTTTTGCAAGAGTAACGCAAATTGCAGCGGAAAACAGGGTAAATTGTGGTGAGATCAATTGAAATGCTCCAAAGAGAGTTGAGTGAGCAAATGCTGGGACTAGTAAAACTGTCTTCACGGTGAATTAGTGCAGCACGGGTTTTAAGTTCACGAATGCGCGAACTGACTGTGAATTTATGAAAACTTGACTAAATGTGGGCTCTGCAGGTGAATTTCGACCCAACAACTGAAAATAAACGCTGGTCACTGGGGATTTACTGGTAATTACACTGGTTTTTACTCTCCTTTCTCAGTTGTTTTGGGTGAATTTATACAAAAACCAGGCACAGAACAGAAATTGGATAAATACCTGGTGAATCTTCAGCAATGGTGGCAAGTGCGGGCAGACTGAGAGCGCCCACAGTCCTTAAGTTGATTTTTGCAGGCTGGTGGCTAAATGGTCGTAATTCGCATGCAGAGCAGAACAATATTTCTTTTGGCAAAAGTGACAAAAAACGCGATTTTTGGCGAAAATATGGACTTTTTGGGTTATTGGCGCTTTTTTTTGGATGACGTCAGCATGACGTCACCGGGTGGGGTCGGGTACGGAAAGGTGACGTGGCGGCCTGCGAGTGGTCCACGGGGACTGGTGAGGTGGCAGACAGGTTGGAGCAGTGGCGGGCCAGGTGCTGACGCGGCGCTGCGTTAGCACGACGTGGGGATGATGTAGCAGTGACGTGGGCAGGTGGTATACAAAGGGTGGTAAGCAGTTCCATCGGACCGCTTATGGTACGGTGGTGGTATTGGCAGGCGGCCTCCCGATAAGATTTGGGAGCGACGCGTGGCAGAGGCCTGACGTCACCCTCTGACAATTTCTCGGGAGGTAACGTCCGGTCATCGGGGGCGACCCGATATGGATGTGGGCCGTCGGATGGGAAGGCCCAGATCCAACGGTCGACAGGTCGATAAAATGTAAGGACAATACGGCAGCAGGGCGTGAATATTTTATTGTTTTTCTGGAAATGTGTGCCCATACTGAACTTTGAAACTTTGGCGGATTTGTGGGTTTTTACAAGGCTCTTTGCAAAATGCGCTTTTAACCCGAAACTTTGGATAGGCAGAAAATTGTTTTTTTTTTGGTGTTTTTTGTATTGAAATGCGCATAGTAACAAACTTGGGATAAAGGGTGAAGGTGGGTTTTACAAGGCTGCTTGCAAAATAAAGTGGATAAATCATTTCAGAGGGTTGTAGAGGGAAAAAGGGGTAGGGCTTTAGGTTATTAAACTAACATGGGGTTAGTTTAATCCCTGACTTTGAACAAAGCATCCTGTTTCAGACTTGGACTCAGCATGGTTGTCCAATATTTGGACATATGGCTATAATGCCAGGGGGAGGGAATATACATATTGTGGAGGTTTTATACACCATGGTGTTATAGTAATAGGGAAAGGGGAACATAGGGAATTAAGTATAGATAGAGTTAGTAGTTAGTTTTGGAGGGGAATAGGAATGGGAAGTGATAGATACTAAGTTTTAAGGAAACAAACTTAGTTAGGAAGTAGATCAAAATGAAAAGAATTTTACACAAGAAATGTGGCTCTTAAAGAAACAAGAACCAACAAAAGACTTTGACTTCTTCCATGAACATAGGTAGTATTGGGATGTTAGTAATGAATGTAATGGGGGATAATCAGGGAGTTAGACATGCTTCATTGTATTGCTGCAAAACTGCTGAATAAGAGACCTGCACTGGCACCATGTTTTTCCTTTGCTTGGGCCAGTGACATAAAAGAAATCATGCTTCTGCAACCCCATCTACCTACCCACTCTATTGCCTAGCATTTTTTGTTACTCCAAGGAGGGTGCACTTAGACTTGCAAACCCTTATGTGCCTTTTCTTTTCCTTTGGCTTTTTCTTTTGATTTTCTATCTAAGGCTAGCCTTATTGCTTCCAAGGCCCCAAATTAAACAGTTGGGAACCTTCATTCTCTACCTGACTACTTTATCTGCCAAGATTGAACTGTTTGGACAGATTTCTTTCTCTAATCTACAACAAAAAATTGAAACATGGCATGACCTAGCTTAGACTGTTGGATCACCCATTCAGAAGTGGGGCAGCATCAACCAACTGTAAACATGTGTCTTTCACCAAAATATGAGATCTTTGCATCACCAAAGCAGATCATATTGGCACTTCCCCTGCTAATCATGAAACATGAAACCTATTGGTATAGGTAGCTAACAGTGGCTCCACTTGGGGATGGTTTTTCTTCTTGAAAGACCAAGAATAGCAGGTCAGACTGCCTTGGCTTTTGACTTCTCTTCAAAACTTGAACACTTTCTCTTTGGACTTCAAAACTGGAATCTGCTATCTTTGTGGAACTTGCTGAACTAAAGGCCTTTTTCTCCTTATATACAACACTTCTTAAACTGAGTTATTCACATGCTGAAAGAAAACAATATATACAACTGATTATGTACAAGGGAACAACCATGCTATATACATGGAAAGTAATCAAAGTAGTGATTTAACATCCGGCCATTTACAGGGCCCTCTTCAGCCTCAGTGCCATCCAGATTTTCCAAGAAATAAGTATTATTTCCTTGTACTACTTGAATCACAAAAGGCCCTCTCCAAAGTGAGTCAAATTTGCCGTGCTTACCTTTGTCTTCTCTTCTTGAATCCCATTTAAGCACTTTGTCACCAATAAAGAAATCTTCAGCCTTGGTTCTTCTATCAAAGGCTTTTTTCAGCTTCTCATGTAGGATTTGAACTCTGTTATACACTTGATCTCTGGTTTGCTGCAAACATATAATTTGGTTTACTCTTCTTTGCATGTCATTTGGCTCAGCTTGACTTTCTTGAAGAAGTTTCATGACAGGGATCCCTAAGGATGAAGGGAATTTGGCTTCCATTCCATAAACTAATTCATATGGGCTGACCCCTATAAATCTCTTGGTTGTTAGCCTATCTGCCCATAAGGCATTTACAAGCTTCTTGTGCCAACTTTTCTTATTCTCTTCTAGTACCTTCTTAATGATGTTGATAAGACTTTTGTTAGATGATTCAGCTAACCCATTGCCTTGAGGATAGTATGCAGTAGAATGGCCCAAGGTAATGTGGAATTTGTGGCAAAAGTTCACCATCTTCTTGGATCTAAAAGCAGTAGCATTGTCTGTTATAATCTTGTCAGGACAGCCAAATCTAGAAAGGATATTAGTCTCAAGGAATTGAATGATAGTAGAATCATTTGCCTGCCTACATGGAACAACTTCAATCCATTTAGTAAAGTAATCTGTGGCTGTTAGAATCCATCTGTGTTGGCCTGAGGATGAAGGATGAATTTCCCCAATGAAGTCCAAGCCCCATTGCTGAAAGGGTTTTTCTGTTGCAATAGGCTTTAAAGGAAGTGGTAGTAACTTTCTTTTTCCCTCAAACACTTGACATTTGTGACATGAAGTGGTAAATTTTTTAACATCAGAGAACAGAGTAGGCCAATAGTAACCAGCTCTTAATATCTTATCCACAGTGGACTTCCAGTACAAATGTCCACCACAATCTCCTGCATGAAATTCTTTCATAACATTGTCAATCTCATCCATATTCAAACAGTTCAGCAATATACCTTCATGATTTTTCCATAGTAAAAATTTTGAAGCTTTCATTTTTAGAAATCTAGATTTGGTTCTGGACAATCCTGGGGGAGCACACAGGTTTTGTAATATATAACAAATATCAGAATACCACAGGGATTGTTCAAAGGCTACATTG
This sequence comes from Pinus tabuliformis, assembly GCA_031772625.1. Taxonomy (NCBI): domain Eukaryota; kingdom Viridiplantae; phylum Streptophyta; class Pinopsida; order Pinales; family Pinaceae; genus Pinus; species Pinus tabuliformis. The sequence goes on from CM062816.1 coordinate 1,427,105,013, forward strand.
ATCTTTGGAGTCGCCAGCTCTGATTCATTGTCCAGTTGGTTAATGTCCAAGGCTTGAAAATTTGCTTCAAACATCAACTTAGCCAAACCTTGCCCTTTTATCAGTTTTGTAGGTCTTATCTCAATATCAAATTCTAAAATGTTGGCAATCCATTTTCCTCTCCTACCCTCTAAGTTTTCTTGAGTGAGTATATCTTTCACAATGGGACTTGGTACATAAGCTATAACATGGGAGTATAAGATGTAGATCCTAAAGTCTTTGATAGCTTTGACCAAAGCATAAGCTTGTTTCTCCATGATCTGATATTTCAGAGGTGCATCTCTAAGAGCTCTACTAAAGAAAGCAATGGGTTTTTCGTTTCCTTGGTCATCTTTCTGTAATAAGACAGCAGAAATGGTATGCTGGGAGGCAAAAGAGAAAATGATAAATTCTCTGTCAAATTGAGGATTTGTTAAGACTGGGCTTTGGGTAAGGGCCAATTTTATACCTTCAAAAGCTTGATTTTCTTCTACTGTCCATTTTACTTTTGAATCCTTCTTTAGCATGTTGTTTAGTAATCTGATCAATTCTACTAAGTTTGGGATAAACCTCCTTAAGAAGTTGATCTTTCCCAAGAAGGCTTGTAATTCTTTGATGTTTCTTGGATGGGGCATTTGCAAGATGGCCTGTATTCTGTCTGGGTCAATTCTAATGCCATCCTTTGAAATGATATGACCCAACAGCTTACCTTCTTCCAAACCGAATAGAGACTTTTTGGGATTTAAGGAAATTCCATACTTCCTACATGTTATGAATATTTGTCTCAAATGTTTTAAGTGTTCTTGGTCAGATTTTGAGAAAGGTGTGAGATCATCTAAGTAAATAACAAGGAACTCATGGATCTCTTTGGCAAAAGCAATATCCATTGCTCTCTGAAATGTAGCTCCTGCATTTTTCAATCCGAAAGGCATTTTAACATATTTGAAAGTTCCCCATGGGGTTGTGAATGCTGTTTTATCTTGATCATCAGGGTGGACTAGGATCTGATTGAAGCCTGAGAATCCATCAAGTAATGATATTCTTGAAGCCCCTACCACTCTTTGGAGAATGTGATCCATCTTAGGTAAGGGATAATTGTCTTTGAGGGATACTTGGTTCAAATTCCTTAGATCAACGCAAAGCCTAATCTCACCGGTTTTCTTTCTTGTGGGCACCAAATTTGAAATCCAGTCTGAGAACTTGATTGGTGCTATGATACCAGCTTTAAACATTTTTTGTACCTCTTTCTCAATTGAAGGGAGAAGCATAGGATTGATCCTTCTCAATTTTTGCTTGAATGGCTTTTGATTAGGCTTGAGAGGGATGGTGTGTTGGATAACAGAGCTATCATAGGATTTTAAATCCTCATAACTCCATGCGAAGACATCTTGGAACTCTTTAAAGAGGTCAACGTATTTAGGCTTCTGGTCAGGAGGTAAAGATGCAGACAATTTTATTATTTTGGGTTTTTCAGGAGTCCCAATGTTGCATTCTTCAATGGCAGCATTGAGGGGCTGCATTTTCGGTTTTCTAGGGACATCATTTGAGTCAAAAATGTCCTCCAACGGAGTTAGGCCTGTTGGTAGAAAGTTTTCCTTTAGCTCTATGATTTCAGCCTCTGTTCCAGCTACTTCATCAAAATGGAATTGTTCAAGTTCTTGTATTTTCTCCTTGTCAAAGTTTGTTGGACAAAGCATTTGATTTGTTGTTTTGGGTGATATTGTTGTTTGGTCATGTTCACTCAATGGTTGTATGTCTTTTACAGAATCAACATCAATGTTCAAACCTGAAAATTCATGCTGCAAGGTTAAGAAATTATTTATCTGTGTGTCATCCTCAAATACTTGCCAGTCTTTAACATTGTTTGGGACAGAAGGTCTGTGTTTTATCTCAGCTGTAAAACAATGGTTAGGTTCAAAAGGCAATTTGCATGTACTAGCAAATGTGGCTAAACTGTGTGCATGAAGGTTGTGGGTTCTAGCTATTTTGGTTATTTGAAATTCACCAAAAGTTTTGAGCATTTCAATAGCAGCAGACCTGTATGACCTTAGTCTTTTGTCATTGGTGACAAAATTGCCTTTCACTTGTTGAATAATGAGGTCTGAATCTCCCATAATTGAAACTTTTGTGGCCTGCAATGATTTAACCAATTTGAGGCCTAGTAGAAGAGCTTCATATTCTGCCATATTGTTAGTACATCTGAAATTGAGCCTAAAAGCTCGGCCTTCCGCATGATTGATTTGTTTGTTATGAATCCACACTCCAGCTCCTGCCCCTAATTTGTTGACTGATCCATCAAACTCAAGGAACCATAGGATCTCTTGATTCAAGGGATTTTCAACATTTCCTCTATGACTTGGGATTATAAGTTGGAGTTCTTGTCTTTCACCTGGTTTGCCTCCTAGAACAGTTTCATTACTAGATTGCACACCCTTGTTTTCTTGGGAACTTGATTCCTCACTTATATGCAGGTCTTGTTCAAGCATGATAGATTTGTTATTGCCCATTGGACTTACATCATCGTTGAACAGAATAAAGGATTCCATATCTGAATGGACTGCATAAATGGGGTAATTTTGAGGTTTTTCTTCACTGCTCACCATGTATTTCATGAGTGACTCTCTGTATAGCCTCTTGGGTTGCCCGAAGACAGAGATGGTGGCATATGACATGTCTAATTGCAGGGAACCTTGGAGTTTGGCCCCCCATGATCTTGATAAGAGCATTCCATACTTGGGTGGGATATCAGAAACTACAACATCCATCAAGATTGTTTTATTTGGATATTGGACAAGTGACACGCAGAGATCCTTTATCAGGCCTAAACACTTAACTTGGCTGGAGTCAAATGAAAATAGGTCTTTATATGGTCTTGTAATATCTAGATTCAATCTTTCCATGATTGATTTGGGCATCAGGTTGTGAGAGGCGCCTGAGTCAAACATTGCATTATGTAATACCTTATCATGAACATGCAAGCTGACATAAAAAGGTAAGATTCCTGTAACTGCTGTCTTTCCATCAACCTCTGGGCTGAAAAGTAGCTCTGGGGTGTCATCCGACACATTGACATCATCTTTATTTTGAGTGAGTTGAAGGGATTTCTTGATTTGTTGTTTATAGATGCTATGCTTGGCTAACTCTGAAAGAGGTATGGCTATCTTCAATTTTCCAATTTCAGCTTGTAAGTCAAAAGGTCTTTCAGATTGGATCTTGGTGTTCTAGTTAGCAACCTTTTCTTTTTCAATTGAATTCTTAGAGCTTTCTTCTTGATTCTCATTTTGATCTTGCGACTTATCCCTTTTACTCATCTTTTGAGAATTATTGCTTGGATCAGGTTGCAAGGGTGATGTAGCCATTGGTTGTTGTTTTGAGGGAGATGCTTCAGTTATTTCTTCAACTGTTACTTCATTTGTGATTGAATCAGTTTTGTCAATTGGCTCTGTGACAATAGCCTTCTTGGGTTGCAGGCTATCCTTTGTTTTCTCAGGCTGTGTCACATTTATAGTTCTGCTCCTTAGCTTGTATTGCTTGTGAATTTCATAAACAACTGTGTCATAGCCTTGTTTAAAATCAAACGACTCACCTGATTTGGTTTGGAACTGCTTAACGTCATCATCCTTATGATCTTCTTGACTTAGAAAAATTTGTTGATCATCGTTCAAGCCCATTAGGTTAATGTGGGTGTCATCTATCTGCTCATTTGAAGTGGATGCTTCTGTATAATTTTCTTGGAATGGAGGCCTAATCTCTGGTTCAGAACTGGCCTTGCCAACGTTAGGGTTTTGACTTCTCCTAAAATTGGGATTCCTAATAGGGTTATTTTGTGGCACTTCCCATGATGACTTCCTCTCAACTGATTCTACTCTGTCACCTAATCTCTGCATACCAGTGATTATTGCATCCAGTTTTTGATCCCAACCTGAAGGCTCTTCTTTAAAGGTAGTCTTTCTCTCAGTTCTTGTCCTATTTCTCTTGGCTATCAGGTTGGCTTCTACACTCACTGCTATATCTTGCATTTCAGCTAAAGTTCGGGGAGCCCTTTCCCTTAATTGATATGCCATATTTGAATCAAACCCATCGGGAAAGGTATATAGGGCCAGATCCGGTGGGGGTCTAAGATTTTGGGGAATAGCATTGTAGACATTGTTAAACCGAGCACAGTAGTCCAAGACAGTTTCTTGTGGACCTCTTTTGATTGTATTGTATTCGGATAAAATATGAAGTGGATCCCTTTTCTTCTCCCATCTGTTGATAAACGTTTGATACAGGGCTTCAGGGTCAGCTATTGAGTTTGCTACAAGTGACCTAAACCATGTTCTTACATCTCCTGTTAGGATTTGCACAAAAATTTTCATTCTAACCCCATCATCATCTATTTCGTAGTTTTCAAAGTAGTCCTACATTTTCTTAGTATGTTGAAGGGCTGGATAAGAGCCAGTACCATCAAAGTATGAGATCTTGCTTTGGTACTCTTGAGGCATAGGAGCTGGATTGGCCGGTAACTGCAGTGGAGCATATCTATTAGCCATGTTTGGAGGGACAATATGAATAACAGGGATGAATGGGACAAGTGGGGGAAAGGGGATGAAAGGGGTATGTGTAGTTGATGGAGGGGTTGGAAGAATACCTTGTGAAGTGGATGATGAACTAGTAGATTGTGGACCAGTGGTATGAGGATGAAGAGAAGCCTTAGCAGGGGTTGGAATGTCAGTTTGAATACCCGCTTCTGAGCTAGATTCTGATAAAGTCCCTTCTAATTTATGTCTCTTAAGGTTTCTTGAAATCAAGTTTGGGTTTTGAAACTCAGGTGATGGGTCAGGATCTGGGTAAGATCTTGTATAGCGAGTTTTCTTCTTAGGAGCCAATTTCTGTGATTTCCTTTTAGGAGAATTTCAAGGAAGTTAATGGTTTTTTTTACAAGGACTGATCAGGTAAAGAGCAATTGTATGAAACTTGAGAGCAGACAAAGATTGAGTGAGGCAGCTTTTATATGCTTCTGCAAATGCAAAGCAGAGGTTTCTCTAAGGCTGTGTGGCTGTCATTTAAACCTTATGTACAGTAGTAAGGATCAGACAGGAGGTTATGAAGTTTATTTAGTTCCCCAGTGGAGTCGCCATTTATGTTAACACCCAGGTTGTTCCCTTTGACTCCTGAGGGAATACGGCCGGGGTAACCACTAACCAAGCTTTGGATTACAGGTTCTAGCCAACCTGTAATCAGAGAGGGCTCTCTCTAATAATTTTTTAACTTTGTTCTTGAGGTTTTTAGGCTAGCTATGAGGTGAGGGTTTTGGTTTTATATTTTGGTTGAATGATGTCTTTCAGTACCTAAGATGATATCTTCAGATAGCTTTAGTCCATTGGGCAATGGAGTCTGTGGTTACAGGCTATTTGAGATGTTTAAGTGGGAATGTTGAAACTGCAGGGCCATTTAAATATTTCATGAAACAAACTTGAAATTGAGGTGATGAAGTATGTCTAACCAGTGGAAGGCAATTAAGAATTTTCCACTAAGCTGGTGGTGTGAGAAAGAGATGTATTGCCCAGGAGCAGGTTTGAATTCCTGAACAATAATCACTGTGAAAGGTACAGTCTGAAGGTGCAGCAATTAAGAATCACACTCTTATAACTATACCTGAGGAAAACATTCATAACAGCATAGATTGAGTCCAGGGTATTCTATGAATAAATCCTGAAACTGTTCTTTTTCTTTGCCATTAAACTTTGAAACATAGAACATGAATGGATTATGAAGGAAATAACAAACATAACGAAGAGGTTAAAGGAACTTATTGTGCCATGAAATATGCAAGAATCCTATAGCATTCAGCAAACACACCATAACGCATCAGACAACACAGAACTTTGGAAATTCCATCAGCTTTTTGTATTAAAACTCTGAACATTTACAGCATAGGATCTCTTGAAGAGAAAATCAACAACCCCTGCAAGCTTGTGCGAGGGGGAATATATACAATTGGTTTTACAAAATATCAGAACTGCTGAGTCATTTGATTAATAAATACGTTTACCAACTTTTTGAACAGCAGATAAGGAAGTTATTGCTGCTTTAAATACAAAAACGAATACTCTTTAATTCTGTCAGAAGTCTTTTTGACCTTTGGAGGTCACTGAGTCGGTTGAGCGTTCTGCATTAAGGCTGAATGATGTGTCTTTATGGCTCTGTCATACTGTAGAGTTCTCGGGCTTGTCACTTGTAGCTATCAGTGTTGCTGCAGTGGCCGAATCTGTCTGCTGAGTTGGCTCAGCCCAGTCTTTTCCAGTCATACTGAATGCATCAAATTTTCTGAACATGATGACTTGCATTTTGATGAAAAAACTTGATGAAAGCTTGTTGTTTACAGTAATAACTGTATCATGCTGGTCCACCATTCCTGTGTAGGCAATTTATGTCTCAAAATTGCACCTAAGGTTTCATCTGCCTCTGTATATTTGTAGAAATTTGGAGGCACCTTGAACAAATGCCTGATTTCATTCATAATAAAAAACAAATTCTCCACTTTTTCATAAAGGCTCTGCCCAGATGCAGGCCCTACTTCCTCTGGAGTGCTTGATCCTGCAGTGATCTGATTGGTGGCAAATGCATTTACCCTTTTTGCATAGTTCTCATGTGATAGTAGCCTTCCTGCGCTGTTCAGTAAGCTGGGAAGGCCTCTATTATGCAATACTGTGAATTTTTCCACAAATTTATTTACTTCTGTTTGCATTTCCTGGCATCTTCTATCCAATGTTTGCACCAGGCTTCTCAAAGTGAGCAGTCTTTTTATCAATAATATGGTGTCAGTTCTACCAGAGATACCCATGGCTGTCAGCTGAGAGCCTGTACGGTTGTTGAGGACGTTGATCATCCTGTTGGCTATCTCAGGCATGTTTCCAAGAGATGCCCTTGCCTTTTGAATTTCCTTGTGAGCCCTGCTGATGAGATGCATCTGCTCATGAATAGTCTCTATGTACTGCCATTGATCTGTTATTGATTGGCCAATATTGGCCCATAAAACTTTCTTGATCTCCGCCACCACTTTGTCAAGAGTGATCTCTTTCTCCAGCTCCTTTATCTTCTCCTTAAGAGACTTTATTTCTCTTCCTTTTTCAGCTACACTTTGCTTAGACTTGTCATATTTTTCATTCAGGGTAGCTAATTTCTCCTTGGCTTCATTCAGCTCTGCCATCTGGGCTTCTAGGACTTGAATCTCATTCATCAACTTCTGCATGTCAAGGCTTGGAGCCTGCTCTGATGTTGGTGCTGGTGCTGATGTTGATGGAGCTGTCTCAACTGTCTGTACTGTAGGAGGAGTGACAATTTGAGGGGGTTCCTCAAGGTTGATTACTTGCTGAGGGGGCTGAGATGTTTGGCCTCCTTCTTTCTGTTGTAGGGCTGCCTGCAATGCAGCCTCTGTTTCTACCAATTTTCCCTCTGTCTGTACCAGTTGCTTATGGAGTGATATCAGCATGGCTGCTACATCTTGGTCCTGCCTTCGCTGGGCAACCTCTTCTGTTTGAGGGTGAAGGGTTGCTGGGATCTTTATCATCTTTCTTAAAGTTGCAATGTCTGAATCTCTTATCTTTAGCAGCTCCTTTATAGCTTTGGGATCCTTTGGGTCATGCCCAAGCTCTATGATTATATCCTCCAAAGACCTGATCCTGTTGTCTTTGGCCTGAGAGGATGCCTTCTCCAACTCAAGTTGGGCAGTTGTATTGTTCAGGCTATTTTCCAACTTATGTGCCAAGAAGGTCTTATCTGCAAGTGTCGAATACACCATCTCACCCGTTTGCTTGTAAAGTTCTATTTGATCCATAGGGTGGATGTCTTTTGCAAGAACCTCAAGGTTGGTCCTTATATAGTCTGCAGCTGACTGTGGCTGCAGCATGGTTGGCATGAAATGACTCATGGTCATTTTCCCCTCTGTTATGTCATAAGATGACATAAGCCTCTGCTGGTTTGTAGGGGCCATTTTAAGCAATTGATTATAGAGCTGAAGCCTGAGTGGCTCATTTCTCTTTTTGATGTCAATGAATTGTTGCTTGATGCTTGTTTCAGCTCTCCTTTGCTGACTTGAGGAGCTGACCTCTCCTCCAAGGATTCTTTCTTATTCCTGCTGAAAGGAACTGGCAGATGCTTCCATGCTTGGTGGGCCCATGCCCAATGATTGTCCAATAGGCATTTCCTCTTCTGAAAGGGGATTTAGTCTCTGTCTTTTCTCCCCTTGAGTTTTGGATGTGGTGAGGGGAGTCTCCTGCTCTCTATCCCTCTTCCGGTTTCTTTCTTCATTCTGTGGAGTTTGGAGCACCGAGGCCTCCCCTGTCGTTTCTTGCCTAGGAGGCACAGTTTCTTGAGCCTGCTGCTCTTTGGATTTTGGGGCCTCAGCTGTTTCTTCTTATTGCATTGGCTGCTCTTCTTTTTGTTGTTCTTTTTGCTGTTCTGCTGTAGGAGGTGGTTGTTCCTACTCCATCTGCTTTTCTTTACCCTTGCTTGATACCTGATGAGCAGTTTTAGCTGCTTGTTGGTGGGCTGTGGAGGATGAGGCAGCTGCTCCAAGTTACCTTTGATAGGAAGAGGAAACCTGCCCACAAGTTTCCAAGTCAGCCTCTTTCTCAATATTCTTTGCCTCTCTTTGTAGCATTTTCTCTCTAGTAATTGCCTCTTCAAGAGTGCCCTCTTTCCAACTTAACAAATTGGCATATTTCTCAATATGAGGCAATCTGATGTGATCATAGCTACCCAATTTATATTTTACCCTCCTGAGAGAAATGAAATGATTAGGGTCATAAGGTACCCAGCGGAAACTGGTTTGCAATTGGAGGGTCTCTAGGATCCTATATGCTTCCTTCCATCCCTCCTCCCTTTTGTTGTAAAGAAATGGGCCTAGCTGGTTCCTGACTTTTAGTTGCACCTTCTTGTTTTTACTGTGGAAATGGACCTGGTCTGCATTTCCAAACTGTCTGAAATACTCTAAGGCAAAGAGTCTCATAGGGACATATCTTGGCAGCCTATAAGGGTTCAACTCACAGCCATATATTCTGATTACTGTATGGTGTTGGTAAAAGTACCAATCACCAATGCTGTAGGCCTTTGAGAGCTGGAGTACTCTTTGCATCTCATCGGTCAATCTTGGAGGAGGGACACCCAATAACAAGGTCATGGCTGGATGGATAAAAAGGTCTATGAATTCACAGTAGGTGTATGGTGAACAGGAGGTGTGATGAAAAACTGAAGTCCAAAATACCACAGACCTTGGGTTTCCCTGAGCATCAAGCTTCTTGAGAGGAATAGGGAAACTGTCAGGCTGATAAAATAAGAACAAGTGATAGATGTATGCAGTGTATCTAAACACCTTTTCCCTTTCTAGATTCATCAATTGCTCATGAATCTTATTGGCGATGTATGCAGCATAGTCATAGTGCACAGCAGGAGGCATTCCAGGGGAAAATATGGACAGCATGGCCATAATGGTGTCATCAACATCCTCACATGACCTATACCCCAGGACATAACTGATCAAGTCCACAAGCATTTTTCCCAAGTCATTGAGATATGGATTTCCAATAGGAGGTGTTCTCATAGCTTCAGAGCTTGGCTGAACAAATAATTGATTAATCTTGATGATCTGGGCACTGGACAGCTTGCCCCCTTTCTTTAACAAGTCCATCATGGAAAGAGGAGTTAGTGTCTTTGCAGTGTGAAAGTGCAGCATCTCATTTATGGCCTCAGGGGTGATATGGAACAAGACTGAACCTGAGGGACTGAGAACAGCTCTTTGACATGGATCATAGCTAGAACAACATCGATGGATCAGGTCTGGAAGGACATTGACTTGAGGAAGGTTGAAAATGGGCAAATTGGAGTCCCAAATCCCTAAAATATCAGCTCCACTGAGGTGTTGGGCCTTCAACTCATTTAGCATATGAATGTTAAACTTGGAATTCATTGAGAATGTCTCTGTCATCTGATAATCTTTATCACCCAGGGGTTTCCACTCTAGCTCTCTGTGTGGGGCATTCAGAGGTGGAACATTTAATGCTACTGGTGTTTCCATGGCTAATTAGGACTCTGATTTGTACTAGAACTTGTGTTACTGGACAGAGCAACACAGAGGGGTATTTTTTGCAAGAGTAAGGCAAATTGCAGGGGAAAACAGGGTAAATTGTGGTGAGAGCAATTGAAATGCTCCAAAGAGAGTTGAGTGAGCAAATGCTGGGACTAGTAAAACTGTCTTCACGGTGAATTAGTGCAGCACAGGTTTTAAGTTCACGAATGCGCGAACTGACTGTGAATTTATGAAAACTTGACTAAATGTGGGCTCTGCAGGTGAATTTCGACCCAACAACTGAAAATAAACGCTGGTCACCAGGGATTTACTGGTAATTACACTGGTTTTTACTCTCCTTTCTCAATGGTTTTGGGTGAATTTATACAAAAACCAGGCATAGAAGAGAACTTGGATAAATACCTGGTGAACCTTTGGCAATGGTGGCAAGTGCGGGTAGACTGAGAGCGCCCACGGTCCTTAAGTTGATTTTTGCAGGCTGGCGGCTAAATGGTCGTAATTCGCATGCAGAGCGGAACAATATTTCTTTTGGCAAAAGTGACAAAAAACGCGATTTTTGGCGAAAATATGGACTTTTTGGGTTATTGGCGCTTTTTTTTGAATGACGTCAGCATGACGTCACTGGGTGGGGTCGGGTACAAAAAGGTGACGTGGCGGCCTGCGAGTGGTCCACGGGGACTAGTGAGGTGGCAGACAGGTTGGAGCAGTGGCGGGCCAGGTGCTGACGCGGCGCTGCGTTAGCACGACGTGGGGATGACGTAGCGGTGACGTGGGCAGGTGGTATACAAAGGGTGGTAAGCGGTTCCATCAGACCGCTTATGGTACGGTGGTGGTATTGGCAGGCGGCCTCCCGATAAGATTTGGGAGCGACGCGTGGCAGAGGCCTGACGTCACCCTCTGACAATTTCTCGGGAGGTAACGTCCGGTCATCGGGGGCGACCCGATATGGATGTGGGCCGTCGGATGGGAAGGCCCAGATCCAACGGTCGACGGGTCGATAAAATGTAAGGACAATACAGCAGCAGGGCGCGAATATTTTATTGTTTTTCTGGAAATGTGCGCCCATACTGAACTTTGAAACCTTGGTGGATTTGTGGGTTTTTACAAGGCTCTTTGCAAAATGCGCTTTTAACCCGAAACTTTGGATAGGCGAAAAATGGGTTTTTTTTTGGTGTTTTTTGTATTGAAATGTGCATAGTAACAAACTTGGGATAGAGGGTGAAGGTGGGTTTTACAAGGCTACTTGCAAAATAAAGTGGATAAATCATTTCAGAGGGTTGTTGAGGGAAAAAGGGGTAGGGCTTTAGGTTATTAAACTAACATGGGGTTAGTTTAATCCCTGACTTTGAACAAAGCATCATGTTTCAGACTTGGACTCAGCATGGTTGTCCAATATTTGGACATATGACTATAATGCCAGGGGGAGGGAATATACATATTGTGGAAGTTTTATACACCATGGTGTTATAGTAATAGGGAAAGGGGAACATAGGGAATTAAGTATAGATAGAGTTAGTAGTTAGTTTTGGAGGGGAATAGGAATGGGAAGTGATAGATACTAAATTTTAAGGAAACAAACTTAGTTAGGAAGTAGATCAAAATGAAAATAATTTTACACAAGAAATGTGGCTCTTAAAGAAACAAGAACCAACAAAAGACTTTGACTTCTTCCATGAACGTAGGTAGTATTGGGATGTTAGTAATGAATGTAATGGGGGATAATCAGGGAGTTAGACATGCTTCATTGTATTGCTGCAAAACTGTTGAATAAGAGACCTGCACTGGCACCATGTTTTTCCTTTGCTTGGGCCAGTGACATAAAATAAATCATGCTTCTGTAACCCCATCTACCTACCCACTTTATTGCCTAGCATTTTTTGTTACTCCAAGGAGGGTGCACTTAGACTTGCAAACCCTTATGTGCCTTTTCTTTTCCTTTGGCTTTTTCTTTTGATTTTCTATTTAAGGCTAGCCTTATTGCTTCCAAGGCCCCAGATTAAACAATTGGGAACCTTCATTCTCTACCTGACTACTTTATCTGCCAATATTGAACTGTTTGGACAGATTTCTTTCTCTAATCTACAACAAAAAATTGAAACATGGCATGACCCAGCTTAGACTGTTGGATCACCCATTCAGAAGTGGGGCAGCATCAACCAACTGTAAACATGTGTCTTTCACCAAAATATGAGATCTTTGCATCACCAAAGCAGATCATATTGGCACTTCCCCTGCTAATCATGAAACATGAAACCTATTGGTATAGGTAGCTAACAAGGTCCAAAAGCAGCACGAAAAGGCATGGCATGATCGACATATTGCGTTGTGCACATTTAAGGTAAATGATCTGGTTTTGTTATCTGATACTAGGTTTGACAAATTTCCAGGGAATTTCAGGATGCACTGGTTAGGGCCTTATGTCATTAAGGATATTACCAATGGAGGAGCGATACAACTGGTCAAATTGAATGGAGATCCCTTCCCAGGAAAGGTGAATGGCAGTCGATTGAAGCCATACACCGACGGTCCAACCACGTGACTAGATGAAGGTAGCACAGTCTTAGCACTCTAGGCAGCTGAAAGGAAGCATGGGACTATAAGCTACACTTCCTGTGTTGGGGAGCTAAGTGATTGGAGGGTGTGAAGCAAGGAAGTGTCATTGGGTCCACGACAGCACAGAGGGAGCTATGCTACCCAGGGAGAAATCGTGCAGGCTGGCTAGAAAGTGACCGTTAAAGTCAATTTTCATGATTTGATGGCAAAAGTAAGGCCAAATGGAGCAAGCGACTGATATTTAAGACGAAATTTATGGGTCAGATCCTTGAAAATTTGCCAACAATTTGGCATTAATGGACCAAATTTAGGGGGAACGGTCGGATTTGAATTCAAAATGCCCTATAAATTACAAGTGGCTATGCAACACGAAACACTTGGGATTTTGAGTATTGAGTTGTTGAGGTCTCAGACACCTATAGACTGAGAGTTCTTCGAGGCTTTCAAAAAGACTCCCACATTATCGAACTTGCCAGAGACGTTACAAGCACTGTTAGAAAGTGTTATGTCAGTACTCGCAGAGATTATAAATACTGAACAAGTAGTAGAGGAACCGACATAGGAAATGGAAAGAGAGGCAGAAGTAGCTACACCGGAAGTGGCTGAAGTATTGGCTGAGGTCCCTAAATCACCGGGAATGCTGAGACCGAAGCCAATGCCAACTAAGGAGACCATGAAGGAAGAGTAGGGAAAGTAGCCTGCCATACTGGTGCACTCATCACCAAGAAGAAGCCCACCAAAACCCACTGCACAGGAGAAAGGCAAGGCCATAAACCTAGAAGCAGAGGAGGAAGACATCGAAGACATCCTGATAGACGACAAGGATGTGGGATTTGAAGCAGAGGAAGTTGAGACCCAGGGCGTGGACCCTATTACTCGGTTGCTGGAGTATGTCCCTCTGCACAAGCCTAAGTCCAAGATGCCAAAGGACATTGATGAAAGTAAGACTCCCCTACAAACCCCTCTGTTGCTGGACAAAATTGTCTTCAATGGTCCATGCTTGGCACGAGTGCCGCTACTGAAGCTTGAAGACTAGGACTTGGTAGACCACGAGAAGTTCCCACACTTGGCAAACAAGCAGCTGATGCACTGCATCACTGACACGAATTTCGGAATGACTACATTACAGCCATGGAGGTGGCTTAAGGGAGTAGAAAAGGTAGGGTTGCTTAACCTACTCTAGGTGACATACTACAACCGCACCCCAGTGATAGTTTTGGTCATCAAAAAACTGCTGTGCTTGGGGCATGATGGGTTTCTATGGGGTTGAAAAGGAAAGTTTTTGCTATGCCAACAAGGGAAACTAACCCGATTGCAAATCCCAATTAGATCTACTTTCGTTTGCAATGGCTAGTTCTGATGGGTTTTAAAGGACCCCATAAACTATTGTATGCATTGAAAGATTGCTTCTTGGAGGAAGACTTCAATTAATAAACAAAGAGAAATAGCTAACCTATAAGTACCAAATCCTATCTACACTAATTTTAACTACTTATGCTAATCCTAACTATTCTAATCTATCCTACAAGAGCATAACAAAAGAGATTAAACATCATATATAGATTCCAAGTCCAAATGAATCAATCACTGATTCATATATGAACAAGGATGTATTAAATCTTAATTGCAATCTAATTACTTATATAGGAATACACATTCCTTTCCATACAAATAAAACTTGCAACTGATGTTTAACAAGGTCTCGAATCAGCCATCGCTCATTAATTAACCATGGCAACAAATCATATTTGAATAACCAAGACTAGTCACAGACTGTCTGTTATCAATATGCACAAAACAAATCACATTTGTATTTATGCCCGCAACAACATCCTGATTCTAAACACATGAAAGGAGATACAAATGAATCTGAAAGAGGCTCTTTCTTAACCAAACAATATTCTTTATTCACAATAAATCAAAGTTGTTCTCCCAACAAAAATCCCTCCTCTCATCTTCAGAGGTAATACTTATGCAGAAGCCATTGACCCTTAGTCGCCCCTGACTTTTCACCTCCTTCCTCTTTTCAATATACAAATTAAAATATAGAGGCATCGAATCGATCGGTGAAACGACTGATACGTGAAGGCCACATCTACTAGAGCGTTTCATTTCCTAGGGAAATGAATGGATGCCAATTGAAAGGAGGAGGTATGCGTGTCATTTCTTCATGATGAGGCACGAGACCGCATAACCTTCAGAACACACAAGTAACACATGGGAAACATGACCGCCAATGCCTAAAGCCAAATCTTTAAATAAAACATATCCACATAGATAAACTCTTTGGATCGACTCATGCATCTTTTATCTGGAGCCATACTTGATGCTTATACATCCATTCTTTGAACTCGCTTGCCTTCTCTTGGTCCTTGCCTGCAGAGATAACAGACATCAGCTATGCTTATGAAAATATGATAGAAATGCTTAAAAAACACAAGTCTTGCCCTCATTAAATGTTTATAACATCAAAAGGAAAAAATGTGAAAGAATCGACCCTTTTTTTTTTTAATTCATGCATTGATTAAGTCCTGCAAGCGTAAACTTGATTTACACTGAAAATCATCGCATAACACAGAACTGGATACGAGATCCGGACTTAAAATAGTATAGATGGGAACCCATACCCTATTGGGTCCGCTAATCGCATCGTGCTTTATGCTTAAGCTTTGGGCTTTTCAGATTGCGACTTGTGATTGGCCAGACCCGAAATATATATGTGCCGCAGTTCATAATCCCCTTGGGTCCGCCATATAAGATTTCCTTTGAAAATCGGGACCAGAACACTTTATAGAAAACATAGGGAAAATAAGGGAAAACCCATGGCCGGACCATAAGGATGGACTTCAAATGATATACACTTGGGCCTGTGGCTATCATTGGTCCACCATATTGCATCACAATGCTTCAATGGTGAGTGAATGGACCTTGGGTTTCATCGAAGCCCAATTGCGATATGTGATGGGCTCCGGACTCAAAATATATATATATGCGGTGCTTAATAGTCTCGGCGGGTCCATCCTATGGGCTTTTCCTTTTAAATACCAGACCACAACACTTTATTGAAAACA
Source organism: Pinus tabuliformis (assembly GCA_031772625.1). Lineage (NCBI taxonomy): Eukaryota > Viridiplantae > Streptophyta > Pinopsida > Pinales > Pinaceae > Pinus > Pinus tabuliformis. Next base: position 1,427,120,724 of record CM062816.1, read on the forward strand.
TGGGAATACATGGGAAAACCTCGCATCCGACCATAAGGCCGGACTTGAAATACTATATACTTGAATTCATAGTTATCGGCGGGTCTGGTATATAACAGTGCACCTTATATATAACCCTTGGGTCCCGCCGATTGTGATATGTGATTAGGGAAGCAGACTTGATAGTGTATGTATTATACTTGATAGTCCTGTCAGGTCCGCTATATTGCATCGGCCTTATGGCTCGGCTTTGACTCCCGCCGATTGCGATATGCAGAAGGCTCAAGACCCGAAAATATATATATTATGGTTAATAATGGTGTCGGCTCTGGTGTATCATGGTACGCATTGTGTGTCGTTTTTCATTGTGATAAGTAAAAAAGGGTGAGTTATGCATGTTTTGCAAAGCATTTCCATTATAAAGAGTTATAATGGGAATGAAGGTGAGATATAAGGTTTTGTGGGTTGAATCCAAATACAACCATAATAAAGAGTGGGGGTTGGTTATATGCGTGAGCATAGAGCACTGTGAAGGTTTACAGGGATTCAAAAGTCCTCGATGAAGGAAATGAATGAAGGGCTAGACTGGGTTATCCATGAATTATGCGGTAGAGATATTATTGGGAGAAATGAAGGATCAAACTTCTAGGGGACCCATTCAAATTTGCTACTAGAGTAGGTTTTGATAGGGTGGTGGTTGTGGCCACAACAAATGGCGAACCACTGGGTGAACCAGTTATCTCTGTTACCAAATAAACCTTGGATATGTAGAACATCAGGGTGTTAAGATGAAATGAAAACTATATAGACGGATATGCATGTGTTCCACTTCAGCATTAATAGCCTTAGGCGGGATAAAGACAAATAGCTTCTACTTACTGATATGGTTTTGACAGGCATTCTCCAATGGTCATATTATGGGATTTATTGACCTTCCTTTACATGTTTTCTACTTTCAAAATCCTTTCGGGGCCATCACTAGTCTGTCAATAACTATTTAGGTGTGTACCTTAGCTCTTTATTGCTCATCAAATTTGATGTCGATAGGTTTATCCACACTTTATGTAAGTATTTTAGTGCTATAGTTTCATATGATTGAATGGGGCACAGTCATGGATAATGCCATTTTTTTAAGCTGCTTTAAGTTAGGTTGGTTTTGCTGTGTCAACCGATACTCTGAGTCTAGCAACAGTCCCTACTCCCACTGGCTTCCCAAACAACCTGTCCTTCTAGATTGGCACAAGGACTCAACATTTCATTTTCTTTTACACAAGTCCTTCCAATTTCAGGCACAAGGACTAGAGCACAATTGGATTTGCCATAGGATATATGATAGTGAGCCTAGCCCATGAAAGGAGGTTTACTTGTAGATGATAGGCATTGGAAAACTTAGTGTAGTGGGCAGAACCAATGGAGAATGATTGAAAACCGTATAGACAAGTATAGGCTAGGTCTGAGTAGGATTTTAAAAATGCAACGTTCCACCATGCCAATCCAATCTGTAGCTACACATTTTTTCATTTTATAAGGATGTCCTTACATGGTTCGGGTATCTAGGTTATCCACAGATCCTACCTAGTTCCTAATAGATGCTAATGAGTGGCTTCAATTTGAATTCCACATCTGATTTTGCAAGTTGATAGTGACTTTAGGATCTATAGACCCATCACCAGGTAATGAGGGAAGCAAAAGGCTGAAGGTAGTGAATGAGTGCAAACAGAAGAGGGTTATAAAGGTGAAAGCAAGACTGAAAGACCAAATCAATCGACAGAAAAGGACTGAAATTCAAAAGGAAAATAAAATTTGCACAAAACAGGAATGGACAAGATGAAGATGTAACTAAGCTAACAACAAAATAAAATGAATCCTAACCTATTCAGGAGGTAACCACCATGTGGTGGCTACTGGAAGTATCTTTTAAGGTGTTGGCCATTAACAGGGAGTTTTTCAGTTTCTCCCTGTAAAGTTTTCAATCTATAAGTTCCCTGACCAATTTTTTCCTCAATTTGGAACGGGCCCAGCCATAAGTGTTGGAATTTCATGTGTTTACGTTTTGGCTCATTCAAATTGTCCCATTTCAGGACTAGCTCTCCTACCTAGTAATATTTATCTCCTGCCAGATGGTGATCAAACCATCTCTTCACAATCATTTGGTGATTTCTGAATTTATTTCTGGCTTTATCTCTCAATTCCTCCAACCTCACCAGTTAGTTGATCTTTTTTGAAGTAAAGCTGAAGGGGTCCCTCTTGAAGCTTGGGAGAGATGTAAGAAGGGAAAGGTAATGTTAGGAGGAAAGATGGCTTCCTGTCCATAGATGAGGAAGTATGGGGAGTTTCTTAATGCTACCTTTTGGATGACCTTATCGGCCCAAAGGGCGTTTGTCAGAGTGTTGTGCCAATTCCTCTGGTTGTCAGCGACAGACTTATGGATTATATGGATGAGGTTTTATTTGAGGACTCTACAACTCCAATTCCCTAGGGATAATAGTTTGATGCATACATTATGCAAATTGGTTTATCAATAGAAAATTCAGTCAATTTCAGTGATGAAAGGTAAGAAGCATTGTCAAATATGAGAGCATCAGGAATGCCAAACCTACTGATAATGAATTTCTCGATAAATGATATTACCTCATCTTCGTTTATCTTCCGAAGCGGGATGGCTTTGGTCCATCTGGTGAAGTAGTCGGTCATCATGGGTATATACTTATGCTGCTGCAAAGACTTTGAAGTGATCTCTCTTATGACATCTAGGCCCCATTGCTGGAATGGGCGATAAATCATAACGGGCTTGAGGGGAACAACTGGATTTCTTTCTCGTCCCATGGTAGTTTGACATACCTTGCATTTCCGAGCATAGGCATGCGAGTCTCTGAACATTGTGGGCTAATAATATCCAGCCCTTAATATTTTGTGAGCAATGGTCTCTCCTCCATAGTGAGCATCTACTAGGTCATCGTGCATTTCTTTCAAGACGTGATCAGCATCATCCTTCTCCAAACACCTCAGCCAAACTCCATAGTATAATGTGCCATTGGCCAAGTGATATTGATTAGATTTAAATCTGAGCACTCTCCTTCTTAATGCATCCATGTGTTCAGGACATGCTCCCCGTGTTAGATAAAAGTGTATGTCGTAGTACCATGACTCAGGATCCACAAGGGCTTCTGATGTTTCACCCTCATACATTAGCATCTCATTAATCCATAGGGGCTCCTCCCTGAATTCTACTTATGCATTTTGCATGCTCTATACTTCTAGGTCTTCAGATGCCCCTTCTTTATCCGCCAAGGCTTCTGTTGCTAGCCTACACAATCCCTGCCCTTGAACTATCTTAGCCGGATTAATCTCGAGGTAGAATTATTGAAGTGAGGTTATCCAATTCCCTCTCCGTTCACCCATTTCTTTCTGCATGTAGAGGACTCTTACGGCAGGGTGGGGAACAATTACTTTAGTCCTGGCCTTTAATAAATAAGGGCGGAAGTGTTTTATGGCTTTAAAAGCTGCAAAGCTTTATTTCTCCACATCTGGGTAGTTTAGTTCGGCTCCTTGAAAATTAGAGCTCATATAAGAAATAGGGACTTCATGGCCATCATCATTTTTCTGGGTGAGGATTGCGACATATGAAACATCAGAAGAGAAAGTGTAAAAGAAGAATTCCTTGTCAAAATTTGGGCTGACTAGCGTAGGAGCTTCTACGATGGCCTCCTTAATTTGCTGAAATGATTTCTTGGCTTCATCACTCCACTTATACACAACATCTTTATTCATCATTAGCTACATGGGATGGACTATTTCAGTGAAACCTGAGACGAATTTCAAAACGAAATTAATTGTCCCAAAGAAAGATTGCATTGCCTTTTTATTTGTAGGGGGTTGTATTCTCATGATGGTCTCTATTCTTCAGGATCAATAACAATCCCTTCTTTAGAGAGGATATGACCCAGTAGTTTTCCTTCTGTAACTGCGAAAATCCTCTTCTTAGGATTCAACAATATTCCATACCTTCGGCATCTTTCGAAAATTTGTTTCAAGTGGTAGATATTATCCCTTTTTTTATACGAATACATAGTAATGTCATCCATGTACACTACTACTCATATGTTAATCAATCCTCGGAAAGCTATGTCCATAGCTCTCTATAATTTTGCGCCTGCATTAATAAGTCCAAAAGGCATTTTACGATATGCGTAAGTGCCCCATTTAGTGTTGAAGGTTGTCTTAATATGATCCCCATTAGACACCAACACATGGTTATACCTTGAAAACCCATCTAATAGGGACAACATTTCAGGCCTAGAAACACATTGAAGAATGTTTTCCATAGAAGGGACAAGATAGTTATCCTTTTGCAATGCTTTGTTCAGGTTTCTAAAATCGATACACAACCTGATGTCTCCATTTTTCATTCTTATTGGCACGAGATTGGCTACCCAGCGAGTGTGTCTGACTAGAAAAATGATTTTAGCATCCAACATTTTATTTAATTCTTTATTCACAAACGGTTCTAGGCTGGGATGCAACTTGAAAAGCTTTTGTTGGTAGGGCTTAGCCTCCTTTTCCAGAGGAATTACATGCTGCATAACTCTGGTATAAAAGGTTTTTAAGTCGCCATATGTCCATGCAAATATATCCTTGTACTCTTTAAACAACTTAACAAATGTAGCCTTCTCTTGTGGAGAGCACCCCAAGCCCAAATTGACATTTTTTGGGTCTTCTTTGGTTCCAAGGTTGACCGATTCATACTTCATGGATGAGCTATGTGTTTTGTAGTTAGTTAGCTTCTTGAATTTACTATGCAGGTCATACAAGTGCTCCATCTTGACAAATAACTTGGGAATCATATTGAACTGATCCTTTTCCTCATCTTCCCTCTCATTCATAAGCCTGTCATGCTCCTTTTCATCAATGAATACATTCTCGAATGTCTTCTCACAGTGCAAGAACTCAAGGATTTGCTCATCATCTTCGAACACCTACCAATTTGAGATGTTATCAGGCACGAATGGTCTGAAAATCAATTCAACATAACATTTATTCTTCTTTAATATAAAATCAGGCAAAAGTTTTGCAGCCATACCATCCATCAGATCGACATCTTGGTTTTGCCCTCGAGGTATGTATGTGATATTAAAAGAATCAAAACTATCAATTAAGCTCCATACCTCATGTTGGTACCTTACCAAGTGTGGTGAATTGCAGTGTATCCTTTTCCTTACCTGGTCCACAATTATCTGTGGTTCACCAAAAACTTTAAGATTTTTTACCTTCATATCAATGGCTTTTCTCAGGCCCTACATCAAGCCTTCATATTCTGTCATGTTGTTATTGCACGTGAACTCCAATTGGCTGGCCATCAGATGTTGGTTCCCTTACATGTCAATGAGAATTCTCCCAGCACCTGCACCTTCAAGGCAATTAGAGCCATCAAAATAGAGTGTCCAAAATACATAATCTAATGTTACATCAATCGAACTACTTTCTACGAAATTAGTCCTATCATCTACTATAATAAAGGATAATTCATCAGTTGGATTGTAGGGGAGAGCTTCCAACTGTGTGTTTGTCACAGTTTCTTCAATTGTCTATACATGGAATTCTCCAAAACAGGTTTCTGTGGCACAAACATTGAAACTATAATTCCCAAGGATAGAGTTGGTAAACAATATAGGTTCATTGGGGTTGTTTAATTCCGTCACCACATACTTCATGTATCTTTCTTGATCAACTCTCAACATATCACCCTTCCCCTTCTGAGGCAGCAAGAGATGGGACTAATCAGTTGAGAAATATCCATTCAGTTTTGTTGATCAATCCCTACTAAGTAGCATTCCATAAGCCTCGGGTATGTCGACTACCACTATGTCAATGACTTAAGTGTACTGTGGTTTGGTAGCCATCCAAATCAACACATCTTTCAATTCCCCAATTACTTTCACATTTGTCCTGTCCAATTTCATAATTCGAGTTCCAGTTTTCTCAGGTATCGCATGAAGTATTTTAGCAACAATGTAAGGCATCACAGTGGATGAGGCACCTAAGTCTACCAAGAAATTTTGGATGTTCATGTTGAAGATTTCAAATGTGATAAGGAAAGGGGGAGTCATGGATTTTGATTTCCTTCCTATCATGGCCGTACTAACATCTTGGACACCGACTTCTTGGTTTGGCTACTCGGGATGGTGGGGTTTTTGCAATTCCGTTCATTCATAGCTTTCAACAACAAATCTCTTTGCTGCGTTAACTTCAACAAATCGAAGTATGTGATATTGGCCCGATATTTCTTAAGATCATCCACAATATTGTAATCAATGTTATAAACAGGATAGGGCAGAGTAAACATACCAATTTTTCCGTTCTTAGGTGGGAGTTTACCATTTTGAGTCGCCTTCGTTATAGTCGGAGATGTATTTTCTTTCTCTAGATAGTTTGCAACTGGAGTACTCTTCAACTTACCACTAGGTCTACCCTTCTCAACAGGGATTTTGGGAGTGGATGCCTTCACAGGGCGAACATCTTTCTTTGTCTGGTCTACAGGCTCCATCACACCTGCAAGTGGTCCTTTACTTCGTGTATGGATTTCATTAGTGTTGACTTCTGCCATACTATCTCCTTTCTTGTCATCGTTCTCATTTGTATAGAAATCCCACAGTATATTTATTTGAGATTCTTTGTCCAAGGGCTCTTCTACTTGGTATTCTTCCTCATTTTCTTGTTCTGGCTCTAGCTCCACTATAGGTTCTTCTTTGTCAAGGAGTGATGCGATAAGAGCCAGCTCTTCCATATTTAAATTCCCTTCATTGGGTAGAGCAGGAAATGCAAGTTGATCATGACCACCTTCTATCTTCTTACGATAGAAAGGTTTGAAAGGTTTTCTGTTGTTATAATCTCCTCCATTCCCACTTGTACTCTCTCCATAATTCCTTTTCATATCAATGACTATGCTTGTCAATTTCTATTGGGTCCCTATAATACTAGTGATTACTCCATTACTATTGTAGTTGCATCCCTTATTAATATTGTTACGCCCCTATTATCCCCATATTGTTATTACTGTGCCCCATAGAATCCCTCTATTGTTATTTTTGTGGCTTTATATTATTATTGTTAGGTCGGCTGGGTTATATTGTGACTCCTTAGACTCCTATATATAGAAAGGAGGTTTTGTCATTTGAATCATCCAAGAATTGTTCATTTATGTAATGTAAAGGAGGTTTCCCCCTGGAAGAGGCTGAATTCTAAGGCGTTGATATATCTTTTCTATCTTTTCTTGAGCTGGTTTCATAACATTTGGAATCAGAGCTTTGGATTCTAGGGTTTCGCTGCTCCAAATAGGTCATCGTGTAATTTTCACTATAACTTTTGTTCTGCGATGTTTTAGAAGCTAAGAAAAATGCCCATTTGAGAATAAATTGCACTGAACCTTGGGTCCAAATTTCAGAGCTTCTCGCACTATATTTGCGGAGATATTGTCTGAAGAAGTTGGTCTTTTTGCAGACTCCTGACTTATATTCCAAACAGGTGACCTGGGAAAATCATCATAACTTTCTCTCTGAGCATCGGATTCAAATTTTGTAAGAAGGTACAGAAAGAGGACGGAATTTAGTTTCTTGTATATATTTTTCAGAGCCAAAGGTCAAAACAGTGACTCGTGGTAAGTCGTACAATTTCGCTCTATTGAACTAGTCTATAATCAGGTCACTGTGGGAGATTTCGCATAACTCTTCCTTGGAGAATCCAATTTGGATCAGACTGGTGGCATTGGAAAGAGGACACAGAGAGCTACTGCAAGTCACAATTTGAGAAATGGATGATCCGAAAGTACAGAGATACATCAAAGGCAATATCGAGCTCCTACAAAGTGAAAAAAGGTGTGTAGATTCTTTTAAATTTTTGCTTAATATTGGTTTGAAAATTTATTTTGAAGGAATTCAAAGGGCATAATAGAGCATTACTATTGGTAACTGATGCCCCGAGGAAAGAAAATGCAAACACCTAGTAAGCAACCTGAAAGCTCTAGCATGACTCATGAAGAAGAGGAAGAAATGCTACATGATATATCAAAATTGCAAGAACAAGTGCAACAAATGTCACTCTCACAAAAGCTAACAGAAGCTAAGATAAATGGAGTGGAATCTAAGATAAAGGGTGTGGAAGCTAAGATGGAAGATTTGAAGATATATTTGAAGACATATTTGAAGAGAGACATGGCAGATTTGAAGACAGACATGGCAGATTTGAAGACAGATTTGACAAATTTTCTACAAGAAATACTTACTAATGGTGAAAAGGTAGTAAAGGAAACTCATGATGCGAACAAAAGAATTGTTAATCATGATTTCTTAGACTCTAATGTGGGATCGAAGACCCACCATATTCCAAAAATTGATATGAGGAAGTTTGATGGCAAGGATCTCGCAACATGGATATTACAGATGGAGCAATTTTTCGATCTCAATAATGTGCAAAACACACAAAAGGTACGTATTGCAACTTTATATTTGGAAACAAATCAGTTTGTATGTTATCAATGGCTTTTATATCGTAAAAAAACTATCACTTGGGCAATTTTTATGGAAGAATTGACAGCACATTATAAGGATACAAAAAGCAACACTTTTTTTACCCAATTGGTAAGTCTCAAACAAAAGGGTTCAATAATGGAGCACATTGAAGAGTTCCAAAAATTGAACATAAGGGTAAAAAATATTCCAGAGTTGCATAGGATTGATGTAATCATAGGGACTTTAAAGGATAATATCCAACATGATGTTCACCTTTGGGAACCTGATTCATTAGAGAAGGCATTCAAGTTAGCAAGAAAAATGGAAAGCAAAATTATGGCAACCAGGAAGCATACCACTCACAACTATAAAGATGGAAGTGTTGTTGCCCCTAGTCTTCCACAACCTATAAGGTTGACACCACAACAATTGGAAGAAAAAAGTGCAAAAGGGCTTTGTTACAGTTGTGATAGCAAATACACTAAAGGCCATAAGTGTGCTAAGAAGAAATTATTCTACATAGATTGCGAAGAGGAAGAAGAAAAGGAGAAAGAAAGGTCAAAAGAAGAGGATATACTCCAGGAACAAAGCCTAGATAAAGAAGAAATGGATCCGACCATATCTTGTAATGCATTGGTGAGAATTACCACTCCTCAAACCATCAAGTAGAAGGAGAAATAAAGAAGAAAAAGGTAATAGTGTTGATTGATTCAGGAAGTACCCACAATTTTATCCATTGTAAGGTAGCAAAAGAATTGAATTGCTTCTTATATCCAGCACCAGAGTTTCAAGTGATGGTTGCAAATGGAGGAACAATAAATTTCTCTGGAAAGTGCCATCATATCAAGCTATCATGGGAGAATATGTATTGACTAGCCCAATGCTTTCCATTCCAATGGGAGCTGCTGATGTTGTACTAGGAGTCTAATGGCTACAATCCTTGGGTACAATAGCTTTTAATTTTCAAGAACATTTCATGAAATTTTCTGTGGAAGGAAAGGAATATGAATTAAGGGGTATTGCAGGGAAACCGGGAAATATAATCAACTCTAATGGTATGACAAAGGTTCTAAAAAAGGAACAAAGGGGTGTAATTGCACAATTATGTTCCCTAGATGTTTCCACATTGGAATCATCTATTTTTCCAGATCTCCAAAAATTCTTGGACAATCATTCCAAGGTATTTGAGTCCACCAAAGCTCTCCCACCTATTTGTGATCATGATCATGCTATTCATCTAATTCCAGGAAGTCTTCCTCCAAACATCAGGCCATACAGATATCCCTATGCCCAAAAGAGTGAAATTGAACGTATGGTTGCAGAAATGCTAGAGGCTGGTATAATTCAACCGAGTCAAAGTTCTTTCTCTACTCCAGTAGTATTAGTGCACAAGAAGGATGGATCATGGCGCATGTGTCCGGATTATAGGGAGCTCAACAAGATCACTATTAAAGATAAGTTTCCCATTCCCGTCATTGATGAATTACTGGATGAGTTGCATGGATCAATTTACTTCAGCAAGTTGGATCTTCGTTCAGGATATCATCAAATTAGAATGAAGACTGAATACATTCCAAAACAACATTTAGAACTCATGAGGGTCATTATGAATTTTTGGTCATGCCTTTTGGCCTTACCAATGCACCTTCAACATTTCAAGGTTTGATGAATTACATTTTCAAACCATTCCTTAGAAATTTTGTGTTAGTATTTTTTGATGATATACTAATCTACAACAAGTCTTGGAAGGATCATGTTGAACATGTTGATAGGGTGCTACAACTATTAGAGGGGAAACAATTATATGCAAAAAGATCCAAATGTTTCTTTGGAGTACAAGAGGTGGAATATCTAGGTCATATTGTATCTCATGAAGGAGTTAAGGTAGACCCTAGCAAAATTAAAGCCATTAAGGAATGGAAAATCCCCACATCCATAAAACATTTGTGAGGATTTCTCGGGTTGATAGGGTATTATCGCAAGTTTGTTAAGAATTATGGGAGAATAACAGCACCTCTAACAACATTATTGAAGAAAGTTGCACTTTCATGGACTCCGGAAGCAACAAAGGTCTTCAAACATCTTAAAGAGGCAATGTGCCAAGCACCGATCTTAGCTACATCGAACTGCACAAAAACCTTTATTGTGGAATGTGATGCTTTAGGAAATGGAATTGGTGCTATTTTAATGCAAGATGAAAGACCCATTGCTTTTGAAAGTCATCCAATCGAGGGAAAGTTTTTACACAAAGCTATTTATGAGAAGGAAATGTTGGCAATACTCCATGCACTTAAGAAATGGCGACCCTACCTAACGGGAAGACACTTCAAGGTAAAAACGGATCATGATAGCCTTAAATACTTTTTAGAACAAAGATTATCCTCTAAAGAGCAACAAAATTGGGTCACAAAGATGTTGGGTTATGACTTTGAAATAATCTACAAAAAAGGGAAGCAAAATGTGGTGGCAGATGCACTCTCAAGAAAGGATGAGGATGTGGAAGCATTTTTGTGCGCCATTTCTATTATCCAACTAGATTGGATAAACAAAGCAAGGGAGGAATGGAAGAATGATGAAAAAGTTTGGGCACTTATTCGAAAGTTACAATAAGATTCCAGTACGTCTGATACATTTAGCTGGCAAAATGATTCTTTATTGTACAAAGATCGCTTATACCTCTGTAAGAATTCCCAACTAAAACAAAAGATTCTTATGGAATTGCACACTTCTCCCTTTGGAGGGCACTCAGGATTTTTAAAAACTTACCATAGGGTTAAGAAGGAATTTTTTTGGGATGGCCTTAAATCAGATATTCAAAAATTTGTGGCGAAATGTTTGGTTTGCCAACAAAATAAAGTTGAAACAATTAAGACACCAGGTCTACTACAACCTTTATCCATTCCAAGCCAACGTTGGGAGGAGGTTTCATTGGATTTTATCATAGCTTTACCCAAGTCTGAGGGAAAGAGTGTCATTTGGTAGTTGACAGACTTACCAAGTATGCACACTTTGTGCATTATCACATCCATTTATAGCCACTACAGTTTCTACTACATTTATGGAAACAATTCAAAAGCTACATGGAAACCCAAAGATTATTGTAAGTGACAGAGATCCCATTTTCACTGGAAATTTTTGGACATAATTATTTTCTTGTCTTGGTACTCAGTTAGCTCATAGCTCATCTTATCATCCTCAATCTGATGGACAAACTGAGATAGTAAAGAAATGTTTGGAAGGATATCTTCGGTTCTTTGTATCTGATAAACAGACACAATGGGTCAAGTGGTTGCCTCTGGCTGAATGGTGGTATAACACTTCCTTCCATACAACAACAAAAATGACCCCATTTATGGCACTTTATGGATATCAGCCACCATCCATCACATCATATTTAAGAGAAAATTCTAAGGTTCAAGCAGTGGAACATCACATCGAACATCAACAAAAAGTCCTCCAACTCTTAAAGGATAACCTTGTGTTGGCACGAAATAGAATGAAACAACAGGCAGATCAACATCGCAGTGAAAGAAGTTTTGATGTAGGTGATTGGGTATTCCTACGGCTACAACCATATAAGAAAATGTCCCTGAAGCAAGCTAAGAAGGATAATAAATTATCACCAAAGTATTATGGTCCGTACAAGGTGTTGCAAAATATTGGTACTATGGCATACAAATTGGAGCTTCCTACAGCTTCTCGATTGCACCCAGTTTTCCATGTTTCATGTTTAAAGAAGCTTATAGGTGATAAGCTCCCAGTTCAAACAATATTTCCAAAACTTGACGAGGAAGGAAAAATTATATTGGAACCGGAAACAGTCACATAAATAAGAACTCGACAGCTACGAAATCGATCAATTTCGGAGTATCTTATCAAGTGGAAGAACTTATGCTGAAGATTCCACATGGGACGATGAGAATTTTATACAGAAGCATCCAAAACTACTCAAGCACTAAGGACAACAATTTTTTGAAGGAGAGGGGCATGTTGGGTCCCTATAATACTAGTGATTACCCCATTACTATTGTAGTTGCATCGCTTATTAATATTGTTGCGCCCCTATTATCCCAATATTGTTATTACTGTGCCCCATAGAATCCCTCTATTGTTATTTTTGTGGCTTTATATTATTATTGCTAGTTCGGTTGGGTTATATTATGACTCCTTAGACTCCTATATATAGAAAGGAGGTTTTGTCATTTGAATCATCCAAGAATTGTTCATTTATGTAATGTAAAGGAGGTTACCCCTTGAAGAGGCTGAATTCTAAGGCGTTGATCTATCCTTTCTATCTTTTCTTGAGCTGGTTTCATAACAATTTCTTAATGATCTGATGCAAACCTTCCACATCTGCAGTATCTCATTCTATGATTTCAACCCCTTTGTTATCACCCCCATTATTATTTATGGATGCTTGAGAGGCTTTCTTTTCTCCGGTTGTGTGATGGCATGCTGTGAGACTGATCATTTAATTCTCAACTTTTACTGCTTCATCGATAGCACCCTGTAAGGTTTGTGTGTTACTCCTTTTGACCCACATCACAGTAGGGATAGGGAGAGTAGTGATGTGGAATTCCATGAGCACCTCCTCAGTAGGTCTAGCGTTAGTCATGATTCTATTGAACAAAGTGTTGAACTGAATGTTAAAATCCTTGACCTTTTCTTTGGTTTCCATTTTCAAATGGGATAGTTCTAAAAATAAGGGCGCAGGTGTTTTGTCATCACCATACTTGTCTAAAAAGGCCTATTGAAAGGAAGCCCACAAGGTGATCAATCTTGTTCTCAAGATAAAATACCATGTGGAGGTTGCGCCAATCAGAGTAAAAGGGAATAGGCGACATACTATATCTTCATCGACTACCCCCAACATGCACACAACCAGGAAGAAAGAGTGAATATGGTTATCAGCGGTGTCTCCCCACTCAGGATCGAATTTAGGTAGTACTCTTTCTGCATTCTTGGGTAAGGGATGCTGCTACCCAGGTACTGCTACGGCATCCTGAGCGAGCCAGGGAGGGAGTGCTCCCGGAGGAGGTGGGAGTTGGTTCCCACCTGGAAGAGGAACGTTATCCATATTGTGGATAGGGATGTTCTGGTTGAATGTTTCTTCAAGGCTTTCTATATTAGGATTTCCCAAATTGGGCCAACGGTTACCTTCAGAGAGTGGATCTTTAGGAATTTCTTCCCACGGAGTGTCGATACTTTGCAAGGACTCCAGCACAATATCTTCAAGAGACGGGGCTGCAGATGTCTCTTCGTTTATGGAACAGATCCTTGGCTTTCTTTTAGTTGTCGGAGGCAAAGAGTGAAAGATGGGGAGCTGAGAGAGGGAACGAGCGTAAGCCCGAGTAAATACTCTGACTGGTTGTTCCTGAGTGACAAGATACTCCCATAGTGTCTCTTCTTTGAAATGAGGCTTTTTCAAATGGGAGGAAGGGTCTTTTTGACCTTCATGATCCATGCATTAATCCTTTTGAGTCCATGTGCAAAATTTATAGATGGTATCATAAAAATCTATGGACGATGGTTCAAGCCCTCCTTCTAGCGCCAATTTGTTGACAAGGCGAGTTTTTGCTATGCCAACAAGGGGAACTAACTCGATTGCAGACCCTAATTAGATCTACTTTCATTTGGAATGGCTGGCTCTGACGGGTTGTAAAGGACCCCGTACACTGTTGTATGTGTTTAAATATTGCTTCTTGGAGGAAGACTTTAATTAAATCAAGAAAGAGAAACAACTAACCTATAAGTATCAAATCCTATCTACACTAATTTTAACTACTTATGCTAATCCTAAATATTCTAATCTATCTTGCAGGAGCATAACAAAAGAGATTAAACATCATATATAGATTCCAAGTCCAAATGAACCAATCACTGATTCATAGATGAGCAAGGATGTATTAAATCTTAATTGCAATCTAATTACTTATACAGGAATACACATTCATTTCCATACAAATAAAACTTGCAATTGATGTTTAACGAGGTCTCAAATTAGCCATCGCTCATGAATTAACCATGGTAACAAATCATATTTGAATAACCAAGACTAATCATGAACTATCTGTTATCAATATGCACAAAACAAATCACATTTATATTTATGCCCGCAACAACATCCTAATTCTAAAAACATGAAAGGAGAGACAAATGAATCTGAAAGAGGCTCTTTCTCGACCAAACAATCTTCTTTATTCACAATAAATCAAAGTTGTTCTCCCAACAAAAAGCCCTCCTCTCATCTTCTGAGGTAATACTTATGCAAAAACCACTGACCCTCGATCTCCACTGACTTTTCACATCCTTCCTCTTTTCAATATACAAATTAAAATATATAGGCATTGAATCGATTGGTGAAACGGCTGATACGTGAAGGCCACATTTGCTAGAGCATTTCGTTCACTAAGGGAAATGAATGGATGCCAATTGAAAGGAGGAGGTATGCATGTCATTTCTTCATGATGAGGCCCGAGACCGCATAAACTTCGGAACACATAGGTAACACATGGGAAACATGACCGCCAATGCCTAAAGCCAAATCTTTAAATAAAACATATCCGCATAGATAAAATCTTCGGATCCACTCATGCATCTTTTATCTGGAGGCATACTTGATGATTATACATCTGTTCTTCGAACTCGCTTGCCTTCTCTTGGTACTTTCCTGCAAAGATAACAGACATCAGCTATGCTTATGAAAATATGATAGAAATTATTAAAAAACACAAGTCTTGCCTTCATTAAACGTTTATAACATCAAAAGGAACAAATGTGAAAGAATCGGCCCCTGTTTTTTTAATTCACACAGTGATTAAGTCCCATAAGCATAAACTCGATTTGCACTAAAAATTATCACATAACACAGAACCGGATACGAGATCTGGACTTGAAATATTATAGATGGGAACTCATACCCTATCGTGTCTGATAATCACATTGCACCTTATTTTTAAGCTTTGGGCTCTGTCGATTGTGACTTGCGATTGGCTGGACCTGAAATATATATGTGTTGTAGTTCATAATCCCCTCGGGTCCACCTTTCCTTTGAAAACCGAGACCGGAACACTTTATCGAAAACATAGGGAAAACACGAGAAAACCCACGGCCGGACCATAAGGCCGGACTTCAAATGATATACACCCAGGACTGTGGCTATCGTCGGGTCTGCCATATCGCATCGCAATGCTTCAATGGTGAGTGAATGGAGCTTGGGTTTCATCGAAGCTCGATTTCGATATGCGATGGGCTCCAGACTTGAAATATATATATGCGACGCTTAATAGTCCCGGCAGGTCCATTCTATTGGCTTTTCCTTTTAAATACTGGACCACAACACTTTATCGAAAACATGGGAATACGCGGGAAAAACTTGCATCCGACGATAAGGACAGACTTGAAATACTATATACATGAATTAATAGACATTGGCTGGTCCAGTATATCACAGCACACCTTATATATAACCTTGGGTCCCACCGATTGCGATATGCAGAAGGCTCTAGACCCGAAAATATATATATTATGGTTAATAATTCCATCGGGTCTGCTGTATCATGGTACGCGTTGTGTGTCAATGTTGATTGCGATAAGCGAAAAAGGGTGAGTTATGCATGTTTTGCAAAGCATTTCCATTATAAAGAGTTATAATGGGAATGAAGGTGCGATAGATGGTTTTGTGGGGTGAATCCAAATGCAACCATAATAAAGAGTGGGGTTGGTTATATGCGTGAACACAGAGCACCGTGAAGGTTTACATGGATTGAAAAGTCCCTGATGAAGGAAATGAATGAAGGGCTAGATTGGGTTATCCATGAATTATGTGACAGAAATATTATTTGGAGAAATGAAAGATCAAACTTCTAGGGTACCCATTCAAATTTGCTACCAGAGCAGGTTTTGATAGGGCGGTGGTTGTGGCCACAACATGTGGCTAGAGGAGCTGATACCCATCATGGACAGGTTGATTCACCGATTAACATGCCTGCCATATACAGGTGAGAATCCAACCATGATCTTTGGCGGAAAGGGTGGTGAGCAGGCTCTTGCAGAGTCAATGAAGGAAAAATTTAAGCTGGTGAAGAAGTCGTGCAGGTATGCTATCTCTAGCATCTGCGACCCTACTGTAAGGGTAGCCACGTAGATCTTCGCAGGGAAGGTGATGTGGAAGTGTTGCATCGATGAGGTGCCACTGCCTGTCATCACACTTGCACAACAACGTGCTAAAGGAGTCTAGTTCAACTCGTCAGACTACCTTTGTGGAGAGATCTTGGCAAACTGTCGTGAAGCATAAGAGCTCAGCAAGACATTCCACTATGCATGGCTCTTATTGTCGATTGTGCTAGTAACGTGGGAGCTACTAGAGGACAACAAGTTCCCTTTCGTCGCGGCAGACCTCCCTGAAGCAGCAAAGTACGCTTCGTTGTGGGCGACCAAGGACGCGCAGCGATTTAGGGACAGCAAGATATTCTAGATCTTGATGGAGACGAACATTAGGATGGCAATCAATAGTAAGCTGTGATTTTCACCTACGGTGTACACCAAACTGCAGGGCTATGCCGAATTCAAGGTCAATTTCCATCGAGTATCCATTAAGGCATGGAAGGATCCTGCGCAGAAATAGTACGACTTACCGTATTTGGCAATAGACGATGCCATGTCATCATGGAGGCCCTGCAGCAATTTGAACAACAAAAATAGATCATTCTAGGGGCTACCTAGACCAGGTTGCAGGAGTTGCCAACCCGTGCATCACAAGTTGGTACGGTGTCTACCATCCTTGCTATCAACACTATAGGGGTTGCCTATATGATGTGCACAAATACTTCCAATGTGATAGTGCTACTAGAAGGAGCACTGACCATAGAAAAATGAGGCTAACAGGCCCACTGTCATCACCTTAAAGGGAGTTGGATTGAACCTAGCAGCGTTCTCGTGTGAAGCACTCCACCTCTTGTAGGATGGAGTAATTGTAGAGTTGAGGGCTCAAGATCACCGCGCCCTCTAGGTGATCAGCAAATAGTGGGTCAATAACGAGAAGACCAAGGTGATCAATCAGATAAAGCACATTTTGCAGGTCATTGAGGAGGCATGTAGAATGGTCCCAGAGTTGGCCATTCCGGAGGAGGAGCTAGTCGAGGTACGCATCTGCAAGTTGGCCACAAGGATGCGTGATACTTGGACTAAGATGGCGTAGGTTCAGTTACAGTTGATTTTGCAAATTACAGAGTTAAAATTGAGGGCCCAGTCTTCAACTCTGCAAGAAGTGAAGGAACAGCGAGCGACTGCTATCACAGAAGCAGTAGCGGCAATGGACAATGTAGTAGCAAACTACACGCAACTGTTTGAGCAATAATTTGTGGTCCTGACAAGCCTGTAGGAGGACCCCATTGTATAGAGGCTAGAGATGGAAGCGCAAGAGCTACAACAACGCTATGATGAAGTTAAGGGAACAGCGCGAATTGTCATGCTGACATAAAGACTAGCCAAGCTGTAGGAGGCCAAGCAGTTGAAGGAACAGGTGGACACAGCGATGCACAAGGAAGCAGTGCTCAAGGCAAGACTAAAGCCATGGATGGATGAGGCTTACGAAGTAACATGGAATATTGAAGGCAAGGCTACAACTCTGCAGGCAATGTAAGAAAAGCTTCAGGGTGACAGTGCAGGAGAAGTGACCGAGAAGACAGTGAAAGACACGAAGCAGGAGACAACTTAGTGCATGGCCGAAGTTGCAGTCATACGGGTCGAGTTGGAAGGACTTCATGCAAAGATCTCCACACCTACCGAGCGACTCGAGGGCGAGTCATGATGTTTGTGTTCGGGGCCTGTTAGGAACGGGATCCCCCAAAGGGCAGTTTTGGGGCTAAAATTCCATATTTTGGTCAAATTTTGTAAGAAACTTATAAAGACTCTGCATTTTGTGGTCGCGGAGCGCGTAGGTGTTATAAGCCATAAAGGGTTGTTCGACCTTAGTTTTGTAAAGCAAAGTCGGCTGCAAGAGATGTACCCATGGTCTACGGACCATGGGATTGTATAAAAATAGCTAAGCTCTAAGTAGTTTTAGAGACACATAATGTAAGAGAGTCATAGCTCTAAGGTAAGAAGTCTAAGTTTCTAGGTCATAGCGTAGGTAGAGGCTCTGCAGCTGAGTGTCTAGAGGCCTAGGGTGGAACTCTATAGCTGAGTGCACGGACCCCTACAACTCTGTGCACAGGGCGAATAGAGTTTGTAATCGCTTGGAAGATATCAATAAAGAGAAGTATTCCACAATTTTTGTGCCTTTGTTCTGATTAATGCATCTTATCATTCTGTGTATGAATTTCCTTTATAATTCTTTTGTGATGCGTGAATGTGTATAATTATGTTGGATAATTGAACACATATAAGAATATCTACTTACACGGTGCTAACTGCGAGTATCTAATAAGATAAGTAAGACACTTAGACTAAATTAGGAATCTGCATGACATGCTGTCCTAGTAGCGCGAAAGGGTCTAGATCAAGGGTTAGGGTTGCGCGAAGGACAGCTAAACACTTTCGTGGAGGTATTGAAAGATGGAATAGAAGGTTTGACTGGCAAGCCCTGGAGCAAAGAAACCTGCGTGAAGGTAGGAATAAAGGGAATTAAATGACATCATGACCATCTCAGCGTGTGGAAACTTGGTTCCAGCATCCCACCATACTGCTTCGGGTAAGACTTTAGTCCGCACTCCATCGGTTGATGTCGAAAATGCCAGTAGTGTAGGGATTTGTTTGGCTAATTAACATTGAACCTGGGTCAGGCCCCCTCAAGCCAACATTTGGAAGACAAGATGAAGAACTAAAGGCCTCTTATTACAACTTTTTTCTGAGCCATTAGAGTTATGTACTCCCATTGGTTCTTCATCTCTTTTATCAATTCATCACATATCAGTTATTTAGCATGGAGGAGGGACATATTTCCTTTTAGTATGTCCTTGAGCTCAGTGATATCTTGATTAGCTGCCCGCAAATTCTAGTTGATCAGTTCTGCATTGGTCTTCTCAGTCTCGCTTTTTTCTCGTTTTGTGCTAGGGTTCGTTGTGCATTGTCCAAATCCATTTGTACCTTCTTGAGTTCCCCTTCTGAGAGTTGTAGCTCAGTGAGGGTCTTAGTAATATGTTTTGTAGGATTTTTAGGATTCTTTGGCATTAGCACTGCACAAATGTGGGAGTCTATCTTCTATTGAAGCTATTCTACCTATTTCTTAAGAGTCGCTACCTCATTATTCATGTCTATTAGCTCCTTGGTCTGGATCTCTTTGTATTTCTCCACCTATGCCAGTTCTTTGGACTACACATGTTCACTTGTAAGCATATTTAGCTTATGCCTCAGGTCCTAAATCTCAACTTGTAACTATGGAGAATGGTATCAAAAGTAGCCTTGTCTTTTGGGTTCACTCCCAGCTTCAAAATTAGTTCATTGAAGTTCTCATTCTGCATATCTAGAGCTCTAGAGTTGGCTCTCTCTTGCTTCATTGTTGTTGCAACCTTCTCCAACAACTTCTCAGTTTTACTTATGGTCATGGCATTCCTGTTTAACTCAATGTATAACATTTTTCCCCCCTCCCTATGGAAGTTGATATTTTCTGGCAGATTGACACTTGTCAGGTCCAAAGACACATCCAAAGATTTGAAATGTGAACCTGATGGTAGTGACTGTTCCAAGGGGTGATGCAGTGATAACTTCTTCTAGTTCCTCTCCAAGTCCATAACAACCAGGAGTCTGGTCATATTTGAGACAGAATCTAATACCATTTGTTGGTGCATCTCTTCCTTAATCTTCTTATTTATTTATTCAATTACTTTCCCTGTAGGCCAAATGGGCTTTGTTATAGTTTCACTCCCTGTAGAACTCAGAATGTCTACCTTTGAGGATGATGAGGCAGAATCTTGCAGTGGATCTTCCAAAGTTGCTTGGAAGCCTAGCTAGTCTGGTTTTATCTACACCAATCTAGTTTCAGTTTCCTCTTCTTTTTCTTCTTGGGTTTTGGTTTTCTTGTTGGTGTGCACATCTTCCATCTCCATGTCCCTGGTCTCATCGACAGTCCATTTTTGTGCCTTTCCTTCTACTACTAGAGTCTCAATCTCCATTTCTATGTTATGGGCCAAGAATCAAGGTTAGCCTTCCCTTCAGTCTTAGGCCTCGATTCATGATCATAAGTGATCTAATAATGAGATCTTATACAATTATTAAGGTATTACAGACTCATGTTCATGAATTTTCCTACATTACTTAGTGTAATGGATCGATAACATTGCGAATAACATAGACAAGGAAGCAGTTAAAGAAACATAATAGACACACATAACACAACAAGATAATCAAGGAGTTCACCCAACACTCCTGGGCTATGTCTCCTGGTCCAGCCTTCAGTGTGACCTCTCTATTATGTCATTGAAAATAGAGTTTTATAAAAGTGAGATCAATTTGAGTCTCACACAACAGATACAAACAACAAGGCTTTCTTGGATCCCCCAAGTATTTCTAAGTACACAGACTCTCCTCACTGACTCTCTATCTCTATTTTCTCTCTGTCTCAGAACTGCTTGTCTCCGTCTTGTGCATTCTGTGGCTTTAAAGCCAATCAGCGATGTCTGTTCATTTCCCCTTCTCAGGCTCTCTGGCTCCCGGCCTCTGTCCGCTCGAATCCCCCTCTGAGCGTTAGCAATCATTTCTAAATGCCTTCAGGGATGGTGGCCACCCGTTTTATAACGGAATGGACCATCGATGCCTTTGAAATACCAAAAATGGTCCTTCTCTGTTTACAAAGAGAAATACACGTAAAACTGTGAAAATCTGCCAATCTGTCATTCATCGAATTTGAAATATTATAAATTCCGCTCTATACTCCTATCAGGTTCGCTTTTATATCTCTTATCGCATCTTCACCGTTGATCTGAGAGATCTTGATCCAATGGTTGAGGTTCAATTTCGGTGGCTAATGTGTACGGGGGTTAACCGGCTGAAAAGGGTAGTTTTCTCTCTCCGGTGCCTAGCCACGTGGTAGCCAGTCTATGGGCTCGGGCGGAGCCTGGCCAAAACCACTTACCACCTACGGCCCGCATGAAATCCCGCTTGTTTCGGATCTCAAAACATATACACCTACATGTATAAACCCCTTCGGGTCTGGTTTCATCACTTTATTCACATTTCTTTTGTTTTTCGTTTATTTAACGAAAATGCGATTTACGAAAAAACGCTTTTACAGGACTTCAAATATTATCAACTATCACCCATAATCCTATTGGGTCTGTTTTCATCACATCAGCGCTTTGTTCTTTGTATTTCATTTATTTAATGAAAACGTGAAATACAAAGGAAAACCTTGTTTTCCCGAACTCAAAATATATGTGTTTTCATTTATAATCCCATCGAGTCTAGCTATCGTAGTCACATGCATTGGTCATGCTCCTTTGTGTTGCTCCAATGTGATATTACGATGCGACTTGTCGCAATCGCATACCGCGTAAGCCCCTTGGTCGTTGTAAGTGCTCCATTGTAATCTGCCGATGCCATATGGCAGGTTAACCTGGGCCGTCGATCTGCACGCTTGATCGACGGTCCTCGTTGACTCTGTTGATCACTATCGCAACATTTATATGGTTGCCTCCGATAAGCTCTGCTTGCCTTCACCGATTGTGATATGCCGATCGGATCTAGATCATTAATCGACCGGATCTGGACCGTTGATCCGATGACTCCTATGCAAAGTTGTTTTAGGCCTCCAATAGGCCTTATTTCACTGATTTCTTCATGTTTTGCACTCCCAATTGTGTAATCCGCCTTTTTTAAAGGTTTTCTTTATGCGATAGTTTTTAAATATGTGAAGACTTGGAGGTTTTTAGGATCCATTTGGATCATGCCTTCCCACTAAAAAGGCTTTTGGACCACCAAAAGTTGGTTTTTAAGCATCAATTAAGTGAGGATACAACTTCCTCACTTGTCCAATCTCTATCCATCTTGCACTACTTGGTTTTGAACCCTTGAGTCTGATTCTTAGGTATTCAACATCCCCTTTGCTCATAGTTCTCACCTTCCTGTCCAGAACTATATCTTCCTGCAACTCATTGACATATTTAGGCAATAGATCATCAATAGAAGGCAACTGACTTTGCTCTTCGAGATCTTCAATCAATGAAGGTTCAAACAGTCTTAAGTTTTCTGCATTAACTACTGAATAGATGTGCATGCAAGCTAGCAAATCAAGGTGAAAAGCATTCTCACCAATTTTCTCAAGTATCTTGAAAGGCCCATACCTTATTGGCTTCATCTTCTTACCTTCACCTTGCATTCTGTCTTTGCTAATGTATAGCCATGCTTGATCACCAACTTGGAAGCTATGCTCAATTCGATGCTTGTCATGCCTTGCCTTATACTTGGCCTGGCTTCTTTCCAGTTGTTCCTGCATTGCCTTGTGAATTTCTTGGATCTGTTCACTGAACTTGGTTGCTTTGTCCACATCACTGTGTCCATCAACTGCTATGTCTTTACTAAAGAAAAAATCCAAGGGAGACCTTGGTGTAAAACCAAAACAAGTCTCAAAAGGAGATCTCTGTGTCGAAGAGTGTTTAGCATGGTGGTAAGCATGTTGAACATAAAATAAATGTTCATCCCAAAGTTTGGGATGCTTGCTGTAATAGTCTCTGAGCAACTAGATCACTATCCTATTGACCACCTCTATTTGCCTATCTATTTGTGGATGAAATGATGTGCTCTTTTTCAATCTGGTGTCCATCAACTCCCATAGACTTGACCAAAACTTCCCAACAAATCAAGAATCTCGATCAGATATAATGGAAGTGGGTAACCCAAAATGAAACCATACATGCTAAAAGAACAACTTTGTTGTTTGTTCAGTTGTAATTTTCTTATTACAAGGTATTAAAATACACATTTTGCTGAACTTGTCCACAATAACATTTAAATAATCATGACCTTTTCTAGATTTTGGCAATCCCCCAAAAAAGTCCATGGAAACACTTTCCCAAGGATGAGAAGGAACTGGAAGTAGAGTGCATAAGCCTACTTTTCTATTGTTGGGCTTTCTTTTAGCACACATGGTACACCCTTTAATATATCTAGAAGCTGTTTCATGCATTCTTGGCCAATAACTGAATCTTTGCAGCTGTGTAACTGTTTTACTTACACCAAAATGACCTAATATTAGAGAAGTATGTGCTTCTCGAATTATGTTAACTCTTTTAGTTTGAGGAATGCATAACTTTCCCAAATGATATAAGAGTTGGTCCTTAACATGATAATCCAATTCTTCTACTTGTTTGCTCTGACTTAAAGTTGCATCTTTAAATCTACATCTTGAGCATATTGTTCAATGTAGCTTTCATGCAATACTGAGTTATGCTTAAGTATAGTAGATGCATTTATGATTGGTCTTGATAACATATCTACAACTTTATTTTGTATGCCCTTCTTATATCTGATACAAGATGAAACTGTTGTAGAAAACCCATCCACCTATAGTGTCTTGATTGCTGCAATTTAGTTTGTGAGTGAAAATATTGAAGTGGTTGATGATCTGTAC
This sequence comes from Pinus tabuliformis, assembly GCA_031772625.1. NCBI lineage: Eukaryota > Viridiplantae > Streptophyta > Pinopsida > Pinales > Pinaceae > Pinus > Pinus tabuliformis. The sequence continues at coordinate 1,427,144,772 of CM062816.1, forward strand.
GTATAATTGTTTCTTTGCCCAATAGGTAATGTTTCCACTTTTTCACACTCTACACTAATGCATACAATTCTTTATCACATGTGGGGTAACTAACTATTGCAGAATTAAATGTCTCATAATGATAACATATGGGTTTACCATGTTGCATCAACACAACTCCCATGGCATAGTTACTGGCATCTGTTTCAATCTCGAATGGTCTTTCAAGATCTGGAAATGCTAGTACGGGTGTTGTACTAACTTTTTCTTTCAAGGTGTCGAAAGCTTTCTGTTGTTTGCCTCCCCACTGAAACACATTGTTCAATCCTGTCAAAGCATGTAAGGGAGCTGCAATCAAGGAAAAGTTAGAAATAAACTTTCTCCAATATTGTGCTGCTCCTAGGAAGCTCCTAACTTCTGTAGTAGATTTGGTTTTAGGCTAGTTCACAATGACTTCAACCTTAGGGGGATCTATCTTCAATTCACCACCCCCTACAATATGACCCAAATAATTTAAAGATGTTTACCCAAATTCACATTTTGATAACTTATCATAGAGATTTTATCTTTTCAAAACATCCAGAGACTACTTTACATAATTCAAATGTTCTTCCCATGTTTTACTGAAAACAAGAATGTCATCTAAATATACTATTACGAAATCATCAATAAAAGGTCTGAGTACATCATTCATAACTCTCATGAAAGTGGCAGGAGCATTAGTTAAGCCAAAAGGCATAACTAGCCATTCATACACCCCTTGCTTTGTTTTGAAAGTAGTCTTCCATGCATCTTGTTCTGCTACTCTAACCTGATGATAGCCACTACGCAAGTCCAGCTTGGAAAAGTAAACTGCTTCTTTCAACCGATCTTATAGATCATCAATAAGAGGAAGAGGATAACGATTCTTGATCATTATTTTATTCAGTGCTATGTAATCAATGCACATCCTCCACGAACCATCTTTCTTTCTCACCAACACAATTGGAGATCCAAATGGTAATGTGCTTGGCCTTATGAACCCTTTATCGAGCAGCTCCTGTACCTGCTTCCTAATCTCTACATTCTCTAAAGCGGATAACCTATACATTCCAATGTTAGGCAATGGAGCATCTTGCTGCAAATGAATATCATGTACTATTTCCCTTTTGGGTGGTAGACCTTTAGGTTCTTGAAATAGGATATCATATTCTGAAACAAATTTATCTAAATTAGCTTTCTGTTTAGCATTACAACCTTCAAATGCATTGGTTTTATCAAGGGTCTTTTCCTAGTAAAAATTGCTTGCATGAGTTTAGAATTATTTTCATCTACCCTGAGTTTATGAGAGTGTAGTTATTTTTGAGCTGATGAGCTCTTACAATATATTATATTCCATCTTTTGTGAGTTGATACTTATTTTTAGTTCTATAGAAAATGGCTTTTCTATCATACAAGTAAGGACCTCCTAAAACAATCCCACATATATCTAGGGGAACTATATCTAACTCAATCTTATCTACAAAAGTTGACCTAATAGCAAACCTAAGTTTACATTGTCTAGTCACTTGTAGCTTTGCTTTATTACATACCGAACCTAATGGATATGGCTTCTTGTGAGGTGTGGTTAGTAAGCCCAACCTCTTTACAATTGTTTCAAAAATCAAGTTTACTTGTGAACCACTATCAAATAAAGTATCAATATTTTGATGCTTGGAAATAACTCTAATATGAAAAAGCTCATGTCTTTTCTTCCCATTATCTTCACTATCAATAGATTGAGCAAAATTACTTGTAGATGCTTCAAAAATTTTGCCTTTTATACCTGTGGTTGTGACTGTTGTTTCATCACCTGAGTCTGACCCCAAATTTTTCTGAATAGCAGCAGTAGTCTTCTTCTTCTTTCCACTGAACTTCTTGGGTTTCAGCTCCGGATGCAAAGAACAATAGTGTTCATAATCATGTCCATCCTTCTTGTAGTGAGTGCATGAAGGTTTGGCTTTCTGTATAGTATTTGTCTTCCTCTCCTTCCATTTTTGCTTCTTGTTTTCCTTGTTCTTGCTTGCAGTGGGTTTTGATGATCCCCCAATCTCTGGGTTCACATTATTGCCTCTAGCCTCTAGATGTGTAGCCTAAACTGATACATGATCTAGGCTAGTGGGGTTAAACATGAGCATGGTGTGCCTCAAATAGCTATGTAGACCACCTATATACTTCAATAAAGTTTCAGGTGAGTCTAGGGAAATGCCTAGAGTTAAAGCTCTTTTTCTAAATTCCTGGGTATAGCTTTGTACACTTTCCCCCTTTAATTGGTGAAGAGTTTGCCAACTCATCATTACTTGCTATATATAAGCTAGTGGATAGAATTTTTTTTTAATGGAAGAAACAAATTCACTCCTGGTAGAACGAATTTTACCATGATTCTTCAAATTAGCTTGTGTCCTGCCTTCCCACCACACTAGGGAAGTTCCCCCAAGGTGAAGGCTAGCTAGCTGAATCTTTCTCCTTTTCTGAATCGATGTTCTACACCCTACAATATGCATCAATCTGTTTAATCCAATTATCTAGCTTTTCTGCATTTAATTGTCCACCATATATTGGCAAATCAAATTTTACATATAATTTAATCAAAGATGTTTTCTTCTTTTTATTTTCAAGGCTAGAAGGAGGTGTTGATAGAGGAGGCTCTTCCCTTTTCCCTTTGCCTTCTGAATAGCCATCTAGAAGAGGTTCCTCTGTTCCTTTATCTTTTTTGGAGGTTTAAGTACTTTCACCTCGATCTTTCTTAAATTATTGATACATCTCTTCTACCATGGCTCTCATGGTCATGAAACTGTCCATGAACTGAGAGTCTGATTCCAAGGGAATCTCTTCTGCCATTTTCCTCCGAGGATAGACTCTTTCAATTTCTGGGTTAGCCTCAACCAGTTCTCCTTCTCTTAGTTTGAGCTTTGACCTAGATAGCATTCAACAATCTAGCACAAGCTTGTCTAACGTTACCAAACCTAAAGCTATGATACCACTTGATCTGATAATGAGATCATAGACAATTGTTAAGGTATTACAGACTCATGGCATGAATTTTCCTACATTACTTAGTGCAATGGATCGATAATATTGTGAACAACATAGACAAGGAAGCAATTAAAGAAACATAATAGACATACATAACACAACAAGATAATCAAGGAGTTCACCGAACACTCCTGGGCTATGTCTCCTAGTCCAGCCTTCAGTGGTGACCACTCTATTATGTCTTTGAAAGCAGAATTTTACAAAAGTGAGCTCAATTTGAGTCTCACACAATAGATACAAGCAAAAAGTCTTTACTTGGATCCCCCAAGTCTTTCTGAGTACATAGACTCTCCTCACTGACTCTCTGTCTCTGTTTTCTCTCTGTCTCCGCACTGCTTGTCTCTGTCTTTTGTCTTCTTTGGCTTTGAAGCCAATCGGCGTTATCTGTCCATTTCCCCTTCTCAGGCTCTCTGGCTCCCCGCCTTTGTCCACTTGAATCCCCCTCTGAGCGTTAGTAATCATTGCTAAACACCTTTAGGGATGGTGGCCACCTATTCTGTAATGGAATGGACCATCGATGCCTGTGAAACCCCAAAAATGGTCGTTCTCTGTTTACACAAAGAAATACATGTAAAACTGTGAAAATATGCCAATCTTCCATTTATTGGATTTGAAATATTATAAATTATGCTCTATACTCGTATCAGGTCCGAAATTATATCGCTTATCGCATCTCCACCATTGCTCTAAGAGATCTTGATCCAACGGTTGAGGTTCATTTCGGGTGGATCATGTGTACGGGAGTTAATCGCCCAAAAAGGGTGGTTTTCTCTCTCCAATGCCTAGCCACGTGGCAGCCAGTGTATGGGCTCAGGCGAAGCTTGGCCAAAACCACTTACCGCCTATGGCCTGCCCGCAATCCCGCATGTTTCGGATCTCAAAACATATACACCTGCATGTATAAACGCCTTTCTGGTCTGGTTTCATTGCTTTATTCGCATTTCTTTTGTTTTTCGTTTATTTAATGAAAATGCGATTTACATTGAAAAAACCCTTTTACCGGACACGAAATATTATCAACTAAGACCCATAATCCTGTGGGGTCCATTTTCATTGCATCGATGCTTTGTTCTTTGTATTTCGTTTATTTAATGAAAATGTGAAATACAAAGGAAAACCCTATTTTTCGGAACTCAAAATATATGTGTTTTCATTTATAATCCTGTTGGGTCCGGCTATCGGAGTCACATGCATTAGACCTGCTCCTTTGTGTTGCTATGATGTGATATTGTGATGCGACTTGTCACAATCGCATATCGCATAAGCCCCTGGGCCGTTGTAAGCGCTCCATTGTAATATGTTGATGTGATATGGCGGGTTAACCTCGGCCGTCGATCTGCGTGCTTGATTGACGGTCCTCATTGACCTCGTTGATCACTATCGCAAAATTTATGTGGTCACCTCTGATAAGCTCCACCTACCTTCGTTGATTGCAATATGTTGATTGGATCTAGACTGTTGATTGGCCAGATTCGACGACTCTTATGCAAAGTTGTTTTAAGCCTCTGATAGGCCTTATTTCACTGTTTTCTTCATGTTTTTCACTCCCGATAGTGTAATCCACCTTTTTTAAAGGTTTTCTTTATGCGACAGTTTTTAACTATGTGAAGACTTAGAGGTTTTTAGGATCCATTTGGATCAATAAGTTGAAGAAATAATGCTCTTTCTCTTTTTTTGCAATCACACCATGAGGGTCATAATTCCGTATATCCCCTATTTCAAAACTCATTTATTATAGTAACTCTTCAGTTGCCTAAAAGGCATGTCTAGTGTTAACAATGAAAGGGCCTACAAGCGTACCCAACTTGAACATATACCCATTTTTAGCAGGTGCAAAATGGGCTAGGTCCACATTCAGGCTCTATCTAATAAACTCTAGGGTAAATATCATCATTGGATTGAACATAGGAAGGCGATAAGGAGGAAGCTCACACCCATAAACCATAATATTTGTATATTCCTCAAACAAATAACAGTCGCCCACCCTTGTGTCTTTGCTGAGACGGAGGATCTCTATTTGTTGGGGCAAGATCATCGAGGGGGAGACATTATGAATGATTTTGTAAGAAATGGCCATGTAAGAGGATATAAATTGGGAGTAGCCCTCATTTTTTGGTTTCTCCTAACAACAACATCCCAATCAAAGACTGAATTCCTCTGCATATTTGGGGCCATGATACTAAGACCTAGGCTCTCAAATTCATCAACATTAGTGTATAGAAAAAAAAATATTAGGGAATAATATTTGAGGAATGAGGTGGTACAAAAGTGTTGCAACTAGAACTTGATAGACTCTACCAAGAAGGAAGGTATTTTAAACAAATGGCATTCATCATCTGCCTCAGAAACCCTACAGTGGATTTTGTAGCAATGTTGGCATCATCCTCTTCAAACATATGGGCAATTAAAATAAGGATGGGCTATACTGCATCTATGAATATGGACACTCAAATAGTTTTAGTAATAGGTAAGGCTTGGGCACCAGGGGCTAGAATCATTTGCAAGAAGGTCGATTTTTCCCTAGATAAGAGGGTGATATAGATGTAGAACAAAGTAGTCTCAGTGAATTTTTATGGTGTACGAGAAGTGGGGTAGACTGAAGCCTTCTGGACTAGTTTGAGGGTCACCTCCAGGATTTTGGCTCTGGTAGATGATATGAAGCAGTTCTTCTTCTTAACGTAGGATGTTGCCAGCCACGAGATAAACTCAGCGAAATGAAAAATAGAAGGGGTGATTCGATAATAGAGGCCTTAGTCAAATACTCTTAAAGGGTCTTCCCCCCTTAAATGGTTTCCATACAGGTCAAATTGGAGGTCTGATAGGCGATAAGGACAGGATGGTTCAAAACTTTGAGTCTCTGTGTCCATCAATGGCTCAATGTTAGAGGAGGATTTGAACTCCCAAGCTTTGGGGGTCTTTGGAGCTAGTTTCTTCATTTCTAACATAGATATAAACAATATGTAGATGGGGAGACTAGCATGTTACTTGGTTGATCGGGTGAGAGGCTGAGAATGTCATTGGTGGGAGCCTTGGATCCATCCGTGGGTTGAACGCTGATGCAAACTAGCTCAAATGGTGCGAGCGATTGGTAGCAGGAAACACAATTTAAGTTCAAAGGGTTTCATCGGGAAAGATTTAAATTGGCAAAGGGGCACCAATCATTTGATGTTAGATGATATCACAGAGGGAACTCCTGGCAAAAAATGACTGTGGAGGTGACAAGGGAATGAGAGCAGGGGAGGGGAAAATTTTCCATTTACCTTCACCACTCACTTACTGATGGTATCAGTGAGCCCATGGCAATGAAGGTGGTCCCCACCTCTCTTCGGAGGGTGAATGAACAGGGGAAGCGATCAAGCCGAGACCCCATGGAATCAATATAAGTTGTTTATAGGAAGATCTCGCCCCGCTGACTTTTCTATTCTGGGGGGCAGCACCATTTTATTTCCCACACAAGTTATCCCTCGAAATTTTCTCTGAGGGCTAGTTTGGCAGAGATGGAAGGCGATCCGCCCTCAAACTTGCTCGACCATTAACCCAAGCGTCATTTCTTTGTTATTTTCTCTTAATAAACATTTTTGTTCTCTTAGTGAACCAATATATTGATGTGAATTATGACAATAGAGGCTCCTGGCGTACCAATAGGGTCTAGATGTGCCCACATGATCGATTGATTTATTTCTAAACTAGAGATGCTTAATGAAACCCTTTCAACACATAGACATAAACGTAGGGTATATAATAACATGTGGTAAGGAGAGTTAAGCATATCAAGTAAGTATTTTATATGCTAGATATGGGTGCAATGAACATGCTTCAATATGTTTATAGGAGCGATGTTTTGATTTCTTGATGGATCAAAGAAAAGGGTTCTTCGCATATCTGTTAAAAAAATGATGTTTATGAATTGGTGACAGGGAGAGTTTTGAATAAGGCTCGGTGGGTAGGGTAAGAATTTGAATTTTGATCAAAACCAGGCACTCTCTTGCAGTTTGACAAACAAAGATTTTGTCTTCACACTCAAAACAATCTATAACATAAAGCACTATTGTGGAAGCATGCCCCTTGGTTGGCATAAATTGGAAAATCTCTGGTTGTTCATGTACACAAGTCATTTAGTTGTTGCTCATCTATCTAGTATGCTTAGAGGATAGAGTCTCATAGGAAGTATATTTGGCAGTATGGATTAGTCGATTTGTGCAACATCCCATACATTTGTTTTTAGGTTTCTAGGGAGTCTCCTCAAGAAGTTGCACCAAGAAGTTTCATCTTTTATTCCTAATAATAGGACCTCCACCCCTCGTTATTTTATTAGTGATTTTGGTATCTTTATTTTTAAAGAGTAATTCTCAGTTGAAGAAGATCCACATTTATTGGTTTCTTTGGATGAGACTTGAAGAGTGGATGTTACAAATTTTAAACCCCCTACAACACTCTCATCCTAATAGGCATAACACAAAAATGAGAGAATATAGTTACAAATATGAAGGATGGAAGATGGAAGTGAAAACAAAAGGGGTATCTTGTGCATAAAAGCTAAGTAAATCTGTCGGTTTTCTTAAAATATTACATGTGTATATTGTGTGTGAAAGATAAACAACCCTGACATTTTTCTTTAAAAGATTTCATGTGAATCTTGTTTGTAAAAAGTAGCTCTTTCATTTTATTGGAAGAAATTACATGTGATTCTTGCACATAAAATCTAAGTACCCATGATGTTCTCTTCAGAAAGAGTACATGTGATCCTTGCATATAAAATGATACAGAAACCATGTAAAGTTTTTGACAAGATAGTATGAGAAGTAGTTATGTTTTCTTTGAAAAGAATATGTGAATATTTTACTAGTTTCTTGAAAAAGAATATGTGCTTCTATACACATAGATAATTATTTTGTTAAGTTTCTTGGAAAAGAAAAAGTGTTTCTATGCACGAAAAGAATGACTATTGTATTCGATTTCTTGGAAAGGAAACATGTATTTGCATGTTATTTTATGTTATATTTCTTAGAAAACATCAAGTATTTTCTTAGAAGAATAATATCTATTGTGTTAGTTCTTTTGGAAAAGAATAAATAATTGCATGTGCAAAGAAAATAGCTAAGGGGATAGTTTCTTTTGAATAAATTTTATATAATTAAATGCACAAAGATCATCGCTAATGTGCTAGTATCATTTAAAATAATATGGATAGTTGTAGTGGTTTTATTTTAGAAATGAATATGTGCTTATGCGAGGGGAATAATAGTAGACGTGGTATTTATCTTAGAAAGATTTTCCATCTTCTTATGCAAAGAGATGGTAATAACCATGGGAGTTCTTTAATATTACTATGTTTTGTGGGTAGTCATAGAAAGTAATTGTTTCCCTTTAGGGACACGTGAGCCTGCCTTGGTAATATTTATATATTTTATCTTATACATGCTAGTTATGGATGGAAAGACATGTGTCATAACCATGCACATGTAAAGATAAATAGACATGTTTTGATAGTTATGTGTTTTTAATTAATATTTGTGCAATGTTTTTTAAACATCATTGTATTGATACTTTATTTACATTTTATTTATGCACATGAAAAGATGTTTGAGGCATAACTAGTGTTGTCACTCACTGCTAAATGTGTTTTCAGCTGTGAAAAGGGTGAAAAGGAGAAATGAATTTTTCAGCCATCTCCGAACCCACAAAAGCTCTCAAATTTAAATCATACCCTCTCCATTGCATAGTGCTCAAAACGAGCTTTCCAATGGTATATGGAAGTCTGAAAATGGACTTTTGGATTAGAAGTTAGAGCAGATTGAAACAACCCTTTAAAAGAGAGAAAACAAAGAGAAAAAGACCGAGGGTAAGGCTGATCGTAAATCGCAATTAGAGCTTACTGAAGCAGTAGCAGGGGAAGACATTGAAATTTGCAATCAACGATTTCCAATATCGCAAATCACAAATCTAATTTTCAAGGCACAGTCTATCGGCGATCAAAGGTCTTGGCAACAACGGATAAGTAGGCAATCGAAGGTTTAGGGGGAATCGACATATCGATGATCACAAGTACCAGAGGGTACAACCAATTATGACATCATGAAGCTGTCAAAGGCCAATAACATTAAAAATCACCGAGATTTAGGACTCTAGTGTTAAAACGCCAGAGAGGGCCGATTGCGATTAATAAAGGAAATCGGTTGCAAAACTAGAGAAGGACAAGCCTTTTCTCTCTCCTCCAATAGGCTACATGGTGGAATACCATTGGTATCGATGAATCCACATGGGAGCTGATGTCAGCATGATGTAGTGGTACAGAGGACATGTGGCACGTAGATCTAGCATTTTCAAGGGTGTAAAGAGGGCATATCTGGGTGACATGTGTCACCACTCATAAGGTGACACATGGCAGAGGATAATTTCACATCGGAGATTGCAAGTTAGCATTTTCAGGTTGAGGCATGTTGTTACATCAAAGTTAAAGCCCTAATTGCAAATCTGCCGATAAAGGGGTTCCAATACAGGGGCTGGCCCGTGATCACATGAAAAGCCAAGGAACCAAGGCCCAAGTGCTAAAGGGTTATCGTAATCAGAGGTCGCAGACATGTTGTGGCTCCATTGTAAAAACCCTAATTGGAAACCCCAATTACAATCCACCGAGAAAGGTGCTATCATATTTGGCCAAGAACCCGGTCACAAACCCCCGATTATATGAGAAGAAAGGCAGAAAGGGGCAAAATAAAGAAGCCAAATAGGATCGGCAATCACAACTTTATGAATCTTGTTCATTTTAAAGATCCTGATACAGTGACACTATGATAAGCATAGTACAGAGCTTTGAATGCAGATGGGTCGACAGTCGAAGTATTAAATGAAGGCATGGAGCAGTTGGAAAGCGATATGGGCTAATCCTGTGGACACCCCCGCAACAAGAAATGTAGGATAATAATGGCCTCATAAATGAATTCAACTATTTCGCTGCACATATTCGAAGAGTAAATGAAGGTATGGGGACTAAGGAAGATTAATGGCTCAACATGGGGGCTCCACTCAGATACACAGTAAAGGATTGCCTGGACACAATCTGCTTCTACTCTGTAATGGAAAAACACAATTGGACCACTCCCAACTTAGGAAGATGAGCAATTCAGGCAGTTAAGGTGAAAGTGACAGGACATGGCCAAGTAGCAGTAGAAGCACATCATGGAAGAGATTTGGCCTGATCAAGGGCGATCATAGGAATAATAAAGAGACACTTCCAACATCATCTCTTAATTTTTCCTTTTCTCTTTTATTCCTGTAATTTCTATGTATTTTAAAGAAGGCAATCAAATCCTAATGAAATCATTTTAGGGGCAGCATAGCCTTGCACGCTGAGACAGCTAGTTTGTGAGACAGCTGGAGCTCAAGTGAAGATATTTTTGTAAACTGTTGATTCGAAGCCCCCCTTCTCTACATAAATAGGGGAAATAAAGACTTGATATATGTTCCATAATTCTGCACCCGTAGTGGTCCAAATTCTTGGGTTCCATTTTGGTTCTAAATGCTTGTTCATGAGGGACATGATTTGTAGATTGCTGAATGTAAATGGACTGGTGAATGAGACTCCTTTTGAAGATTAATGAACCTATTCCGGTGATTCCAATCATGGCAATGTGCAGTATGTTTTCCCCTCTGTAAATCTCATTTCATATATGTTTTTCCTTCTCTGAAATACTGTAATGAAACTATCAATTTATCCCTGATTCATGGATTTATCTAGGCTGCTAAATAACAAATAGTCTCTGTGATTAAGGTGGAGTTACTTTTGTTAGTTCGTAACTTTCAGTACCTGTGTATAAGACAGATTTACTTATGTTATTTGATTAACATGCAGTACATGTGTGAGCCCAGATTTACTCATGTTGTTTGGTGATATAGGTACCCATGATATATTTGTCATGAAACCTTAGTTAGCGTTCCATTGTGGGTTTCACCTATGTTCATGATTGTATATTTGTCACTAAGAAGTGACAACACCTGTCTCAGCTACATATTTACTTAAGTACCTGTAATGTGCACGGATTTGCTTATGTTTTTAGTGACAAATGTTCCCATGAGGTATATGGTCTGAAAGCCTTGAATAGCGCTCTATTGTCTCTACCATTTCATCTCTCCCCTCTTCCATCTTTCTGCTGGAACATTATTGCTTAGGATTTTGTTGGCAACCCTATGCATCGACTTCCCTCCTTTCTCTCCTCTTAACTTTACTACAACTTCAATATAAAGTTGCATGTTGTTGTGTGTTGGCCACTAGAACAAGGCATTTCTCTTTGACATTGGCTTGATTTACCCACTGAGCATTCAGATCCATGTGTTGGATTAATTTTACCTTCATGAAGGCCGATTGATCCAAGCCCCCTTTTATCCTTTTAAAATTCGTGACAATTGGAGTGCAACCAAAAGCCCCCTTGAAAATCTTCCATGCACTCCTCTATTTAATATGTCCTAGGCACTGGTCTACAATCAACCTAGAGGCTGTCTCTAGGAAGCTTTCTATGTTCGCTAAAGCACTCATGCTGCAGGTGCCATTAAAAGTGAGAACAACTTGTAAGATTTATTATTGGACATTAGATTTGTTGATGGTAGTAATTACAGGAAGGATTATGACTTATATAAAGGACAAATTATATTTAACATTATGGAAGGAAATGAACTAGTGGTCCATGCAGATTGAAGGAATGTCAATTGTAGGATAATCCACTAATGGAAACAACTAGGCCACAAAGACATAATGTTTGAGGATTTATGGGTAAATCATATCATGATTAACGTAATAACCTCTATGTAGTTATGTTGTATTTAAGATTATATTTCTTTGTAAGAATTTATGGCAATGGTTAAGGCATGAACTCCCTTATAGTCATTGAGTGAGGGGTGAACACCCTCACAAGGCATTTAAAAATTAAATGTTTGTTGGTTTTTCCCTATGGGGTTTCTAGGGCATATCAGTGTTCAATGATGTGTTTTGCTTATGTGTCATTCTAATGATGTTGCTTCCTTGAATAACGAGACATTTACATTATCAAGTATGTGATTAACTAACCTAGTTAAAGAAATCATGAAAATGACACAAGGTTACATCAATAAGTCTATGTCAATATGCTAAAAGAGTGTTTTTTAATGGTAATGTAACTTATTATTCCCTTAATAAAGTTACTCTATGTAATGATGAAGATTTTATCTAATGGCCAATGAAGGAATATGGAACAGTAATTCAGAAAGTTACACGCTGGTAAATTCTATAAAAAATTCTGAATCCTATGTGTTTTTGCATGAGGTTTATCGAGTGATGTTACAAGTGGTATCAGAGCAAAAGACTACAGCACTATCGCCTTTTGGGAATTGGTAAGCAAAGAAAAACTAGAGGTATGATGCTAGTGGACATCAACTTAGTTATGATTCTAACAAAACTACATAACGATATATGTAGTAGACTAATGTTGACATGAGATGCATGATGGATGTTAATAATCACATTGAGGAATAGTAAGTGACAATGTTTTCTTTAAAAATATGTTCATGGCATTTAAATCTTGATGTGGATAAAATACATTAAGAATATTGTTGCAATCCCGAACACTCACTAGTGATGGTAAGGATTAACTACCAACCTTTTCATGCATGAATCAATTTGATTGAAGATTGTTACAAGTTGTAAAAAAAGTGATTGTGGTAGTTTACTTCATGTTGCTGATTTATTTGTGACAATATGCAGTTAAGTTTGGGTTTGTTTGGATTTTTACCATAATTGTTATCAACATTCACACATTAATGATAAATTAGTGTTTTACATGAATAAAGCTTTGCATAGGCTTTTATGTATAACAATATTGTATGCAAGAAACTACAATGATTGTGAAAGTGAATACTTGTTTAGAAATGCATACATATGACTGCAACTTCTTGAAGGTTACAAAGAACTTAGATCATGATATGGTAGTGTTGTTAAAATAACTGATGCATTTTTATGTCAAAATTTGTGGCTTTGCATATGAACATGCACAAATGATAGTCGCTAGGATGAGAAAAACCAAGAATATTTGATGGTATTATAATATACTGAAATGCGTGAGATAGATTATGTATGTTCTACCAGCTTAACAATATAACTAGTAGTAATCAGATGTTGTTGATTACCTTGTTTGTTCAAACATCATAACTTTACAAATTGATGATTCAATGATGATGCTAGATGGAATGCATCTTATATATAACAAATATGTTAGCTAATTATTTTAGAAATCCATCCAGTGCATGTGAATATTGTGGTGACAATATATAGTAAAGCTAATCAAATAAGTCCATCATGTTGTGGAAACATGGTGTTCTCATTATCATCGCTAAACGAAATCTGGATGACATTGGAATCTGTTGGCATTACTAGTTTGTTTAACCAAGAAAATTCTGTGTGATTGACTTGAATTTAGTAATGTTGCATAATGAATCTTGATTAGATGCATATGTGTAAATGAAAATGTCATTCTGCACAAACTAGAATTATTGGAATATTAATCATTAGAGTCATATTCCTTGAACTATTGTTTTTGGAAAAACAACTTCATGGAAACTTTTTTTAAATTTCCTTGGATGTAGCATCTAGAAGATGTATCCTTATTTTTTATACTTTCTTTTAATGCATGAAAGTGGTTTATGAAAAGAAACAGGACCGATACCTTTCTATTATAATGGAATATTAAGTGCATTGATGCATGTGAAAGTGGAATGTGTCTTGAGTGTATTTGACAAATGTTTTGTGTAGAACAATATTTTGTCAAAGGTATGGTTTTAATAAAAACATTGTGACTAATGTTGGTGATGTAATTAAGTAGGGGTAGCTGAATTGCAATATAAGAACTTTTGGAAGGTAGAACGTTGCAATGTGATTTTCAACTACAAATGAGAAAGTTAAATGTTATTATATGGAAGATATGGTAATTTTTTTTATAAATTACATGATGGTTATGATATGAGGTGTTAGTTATGAATTCCTTTCAAATTTACCTTTACAGATTATTGGACCCACATTGAGGGTCAATTATGAATGCATGATGTAGATAAGTGTTCCTTTTTATTTAATGATAATGTGCATATGGTTAGTGTTATAGATCCATTTGGGCACATCAATCCCATCATCTAGATTAGTGTTTTATGGATCATCAAACCCTAAATTCAGTTGCTTCATGCCCTAAACAAGTCACCACTTTGAATGCCTCCTTCCCAGACAATTTCATGACTTGAAGACTTCCAGAAATAGCCTCTAGAGGGACCAGCGCAGGTAAGCCCTTGTGAGGGTGCATTGCAAAGCAGTTGAGTCCACTGCCAGGGTGCTCCGCAGAGCACTTAGACTTCCTCTCACCTGCGCTGGGCGAGAACGAGTGAAATTCACATAGGGTTTGGGGAATATTCTCATCTTTTGGATTCATCTAGAAGGTTCCCTCACTTATCAACTCCTATGAGCTTGAAAATGGATGAGGAATGAGTTAAGGTGCATCCTATCCTCTCATCCCTTCCTCCATGAAACTAATTCTAAGTATGGAAGGCCATTCAATGCCACCATTTATGACAAGACCTCCTTCATCTCCCTATAAATTGACCACTCATCTAAGTGATCAGGGGCTGGATTATGTTGAATTGTAAGGAGATAATGTTTCTATGAGATTTGGCTTTGAAGCAAGTATTGTAATGCTACAAGTTTGTCATGCTTTTGATGTGATGTGGATGGGATCCAAGCTAGAGGAATGGCTTTGAATCAGACACCAATGGTTGTAATTCCTTCTTCTATCTAATAAAGTGTTTGAACCTTTCTTCCATATGTTTGTATTGTTTCATAATGCTTATATGTGTGAATTGTATCTGATTCCTTTCACTTATATTCAGTAGATCGTGTGCTTTGATCGGTTCTTTGTTTTCTGTTGTGTTTACAGGGTACTTCTCAAGCATATTAAGTATGGGAAGGAGCAACAGGATCAATACAAGGGAGATGAGAGGAAAGCGGAACTACAAGTAGATCTTATCATCTTCTCATCTTATCTATTGCTTATAGGAAAAGTCTAAAACACTTTAAACTGTTGTTCTAGATACAACTACTTATCTAGGGAAATAGTATTAATTTGTAGAGACCAAATTCTCTAAAACAAATTGGCGACTCTGCTGGGGAACTATCACCTTTCCTAGTAGTTTATCCACCTCCTTGGACATTCTTGTATACCATACTTGTGTTCATTGGCTGTATTCCAACTCTTTTTCATTGAATTTTAGTCAAATATTGAGGTTAGATGACTCTTGAGTGACGTCTCAGAAATCAGTGCAGGCTTGGTCAAGGGACAGTGCTCTACAGAGCACCCTTGAGTGAGAGATAGTGCTATGCAGCGCAGTTAGGCCCTCTTTGGCCTACGCTAATCAACCTTAGGGAAAATTTTCACCTTTGGATTGAATTTTTACCAACTTTCCTCTACTTGATTGCTTGTTGATTGATCAATGAATGTTATGTCTCAGAGAACACGTTTTTATCTCCTTTGCTAGCCCTACTTTGATTTGATTGATTAATGTTTTCTTTGTCGTTATCAGTCTATAGTCAAAGTTAGAATATAGTTGATTAATCTTTGTTCAAAAGAAAGTGTCGTAAAGTCTTCTCTTCCTTCGAATTAGAACCGTCGTAAAAGTCTTCATTCTTATGAAAGATTGATTGATTGTATGTGCATATTTCCTTTTTATTCATCATAACATTAAGGGATTCGAAAAGAAAAACTTGCATCATTCATATTGTAGTTTGTGAATGCTTGAAAGGAATAGCTAGGGAAATTGCATTAGTTGTGCTCTTTGCTCTTTGTCAAAGATCTGATTTCTCTATCCCTACTAGCTAAGGTTTTCATTGTTCAATTGAATGTGAATAATGCTTATCATATTAATTGCATTTAGGAATTGAAAACATACATCACGTGGTGAACCTTGAAAGGAAAATTTTAAAGAAGATCAACTTAAAATTTATCTGAATTTACCTAATGGAGCATTGTCACCTAATGAAAAACATTTAGTGGTTCTAGGCTAGAGATGTGTTCCGGTGTCGTAAAACAAAGCAGTTGTTGCTAACTTGTCTGCAATACATCCCGAGTGTGATACCTCATTCCACATATGTGAGTATATCATAGCTCATCCACGTACCTTTGGGTATATAGGGTGGTGTTATAGTACGTAAAGTATATGGGAATGCTCTCATTGTGCGGTTTTGCATTAGATATCGCTTATATGGATTGAGCCTCCATGTACTTTTGGGTATGTATGGGAGGACAAAAATAGGTTGCTATCCATCCTTAGGTAACTGAGTTGGCCACTTTATACACTGTGATACACCGACCACATCATTCGGGGAGATTGTCTGCCCGTACTTCTTGGTTCGCCAGGAGGTATTCTGCAGTTCACAGTTGCTTGGTAAACCTTTTGCCTAGATTATCCATCTTTTGTTTTGTTATGTTAATTCGATTAAAATAAAATTAATTGATCATGGATAACATCCTCCACGCTCACTCCTTAGTTGATATTAGGTTGAAACATATGGTGACAAATATGGAGTCCATTGATCAAGGAATTCCTTTTTATGGGAATCCTAGGTTTTTTCCTCCTTTCAGAAATATTCGTGCTCCTTATATGGCTACATTATCCCTACCAAGACTTACCATTGGCTTGCCAGTATGATTGTTTTCAACCTCCTTGGTTCAAAATGTCATGATTTCTCCGTAATCAAGTACACCTCCAACTGGCCAAAATCAACCTCCAGTTGATCCTAAAGTTGACCCTTTCCCTTCTTCCTCGGTTATTTCTTCCTCCCCTTATTCCTATTCACCTGGTGAAAGTATTGGTATGAGTAACTAGGTGGCTAAGAAGAAGAAGAAGAAGAAGCAAATTCAACAGAGGGGCAACCAAGCAACAATTGCTTTGAATGCAACATCTGATTAGAAACCATCCATCAAGCCTCACAAAGTTTGATATCCATGCAAACTTTGTGCGAGAGACCATCTTCTTCGAAATTGTCCTAATATTCCTCAGATCTTAGAAGAATGGTCTTCTCGTTCACATCATCATGTGTCATCAAATTCTGGAGATCATGTTGGTGACACACCATCAACAAGTGGTAGTAAAGTTCATGGAAAGAAGGGTAAAGTCAATTTTCCTTGTAGGTTATGTGAAGGGAATCACCCCATTCACCTTTGTCCCTATCTGGATGAAGCCAAAGAAGTGTTGGATAACCATCCTGCTTCACTGCAACGATTTCCATCTGGTTACAGGAGACTCTCCCTTAATGCTTCACTAGTTGATGAATTGACTGACTCAAATCAACCGTCCGTCAAACCCACTCTCTCTAAAAGTGAATCCTATGAGTCTATACCCGACCCAAATCAACAGTTCATGGAAACAATTGACCAGATTTCACCTTCAGTTAATCGAACCTTTTTCGTAGAGAGTGAATATGATACCACTCAGGTTCCAATTGTTTCTTCAGATTCTAATTAGCTTGGGGGCAATCCTCTTGTTCCATCAAGACAAGAGGAAAATCCTCCCGTTCTTGTAACTCAAGGGTTTAATTCTCCCATTTCTATGGTACCCCCTCCAAGTAGTCTAGTCACTTCCTTTGATTAGAATCGACTGGTAGGATTTCGTCTTCCTTCTTATGTGCCTTTCCATATCATAGTATAGGTTTGTAATATGATTGTATCTAGCACTATTATAGATGAAGGTGCATCTGTGAGTATTCTTTCCTCAACTACTTGGCAAGCGCTCGATTCGCCGCCACATGTGCATGTTACCCAGAATCTTTTGGATTTTAACAAAGGAACTAGTCAACCATTAGGGATCCTTCCTTAGTTACCTATTATTTTTGGAGGAAAAAACATTTATCTAAATGTGATGGTAGTCCCAGGCCCTTTAGATTACAATTTACTTCTTTGGCGCGACTATGTTTATGACATGGGAGCTATTGTTTCAACACTCTTTCGAGTGATGTGTTTCCCGCATGAAGGTGGAATTTTCACTGTTGACCAGCTTTCATTTCCTGGTCCAAATATTGCTTCCAGTCAACCATCTTCCCTAAATGGTTATTTCGTACCAATGGTATCATCCCCGCCATGGGTTAATTATGTGGCAACTCGTTCCATGCCTACATCAACTCACGATCAATTCAGTGATGTTGTATATTATATATTGGGGGCATTGGAACCTGTTAACACCCAGGTTGTTCCCTTTGACTCTAAGGGAATACGGCCGGGGTAACCACTAACCAATCTTTGGATTACAGTGCCTAGCCACACTGTAATCAGAGAGGGCTCTCTCTTTATGATTTGTCTCTGTTTTGAAATGATTTTAGGCTAGCTATGAGTTCAGGTTTGTTGAAGGTCTTTGTTGGATGATAATTTTAGTCAAGATACTTGTGCATTTTCCAGGGTGTTCTAGTCCATTGGGCAATGGAGTCAGTGGTCCTTTAGTTCTTTGAAATGCTACTTTGATACAGTGGTAAGGCTGCAGAGCCAGTTTAGTGTCTGAGAAAAAATGGTGTGATACTGTAATTAGATGTGATGTGTTTCAGGTAAGGAAAGGCAATTAAGAATCTTTCACTTAAATGATCATGGAGAAAACAGTGAGAATGTAAATCTAGAAGCAGTAAAGAATTTCTAAATAACATTCATATTTATGGAACCAGCGAAACATGAGCAATTAAGAATTCATGTTAATGGCTAATTTTGAAGAAAACATATACAACATCAGAGATTGAGCACTAGGTGTCACCAAAACATGTCGAGCACTATTCTTTTACTATACTGCTAGTTCAGTAAAACATGAGTGTGTATTGATAAACATAAGAAGACAAAACAGAGTTTGAAGAAAGACTTATTATTCCGTCAGACAGCAAAGGAATTATGCACCAGTACGTATGGCATCAATATGACATCAGATGTTTCAGGAAATCACTGGGCTCTTCCAGCCCTCTGTATTAGATAATTCTGAAAGTGTCAAATACATTTGTCTCATAGAGAAAATTACCAACCCCTTATGAGTTACTCAGGGGAGTTTATATACAAAATTTTACAGCAAAAAAAAATATCAATGAATGAGTTAATGTCTCATTTATGATATGCTAATCTCCGGAATGCAGTAGCTGAAGGAGTGAATGCTGCAGTAATTCCTTAATGCTTCCGCTGTCAAAATAGTCAGAAGATATTTTGGACTTTATGGCTGTTAGAGTCGGTTGGAGATGCGCTGTTCAAAACTTGGTTAGTTGTCATCGTCTATGTGATGAGTCACTTTTTAGCTGCTTTTTAAATGCTAACCCTTTTCTGCTGTTTGTCTTCTAGTGACCTGGAGCTGGCAGTGGCCGAATGACTGAAGCTATCGTGGCAAAATCTGGAGCATTGCCTGCCACCAATCCTCCTTAGGCATTTGATGTCTCCGTATTTTTATTAAGGTCTCATCGGCCTCTGTATACCGCCAAAAGTTAGGAGGAGTTTCAAACAGATGGTTTGCCTCATTTTCAATGAAGAATAGGCCTTCAAGTTTAGTGTACAAGCTCTGTCCTGTTGGTGGCCCTGTTTGCTCAGGAGTACTGCCAGATGCAGTGATTTGATTTTCAATATAAGTAGCCATCCTGTTGGTAAATTGATCTCTGGTGATCAATCTCCCTGTGCTGCTTAGTAGGCTGGGCAGTCCCCTTGCTTGCAGCATTCCCATTTTAAGTTTATACTCCTCCACCTCAGCCTGTATTTCATAGCATTTTCTCTCCACAGTTTGCACATAATTTCTGAGAGTTAGCACCTTTTTAGCTGTGAGGATGGCCTCTGTTCTGTTGTTGATGCCAATGGCTGCCAGCTCCTCTCTGTCTTGCCCGTTCAAAAAATCTATCAGCCTGTTTGCTTGCTCAGGTCTGTTTCCCAACACTGTTTTGGCTCTCTGGATTTCTGTCTGTGCTTGGCCAACCAAATCCATTTGCTCATGGATTGTTTTGATGGATTTCCATTTTTTGGTGATAGTTTGGCTAATCTTACCCCATAAAATTCTTTTTATGTCAGCCATGGCACTTTCCAGATTTAGCTCCTTCTCCAGGGCCTTTATTTTGTCCTTTAGGGCCTTTATTTCTCTGCCCTGTTCTGCTACAGTTACCTTTGATTTGTCATACTTGGCATCCAGTTCTGCCAATTTTTCCTTGGCCTTCTTTATCTCATTTGCCTGAAGCTCCATTTCCTTGATGGCCTTAGTTAATTCTTCTATGCTTGCACTGGCATCTAGGGCCGTTGTTGTTCCTGCTGCTTTTGATGTGGGGGCCACTGCTGCCCCTGTAGTTGTTACTGTTGTTGAAGTTGTTGGAGGAGCTTGGGATGTGGATTCTCCCTGTTTGTCTTGTAGTGCTCCTTCTAGCTCTTTCTCCAGATCGAGGACCTTCTGATTCAGCTGCATGATGAGGTCCAGTTGTTCATCAACCTGCTTTTCCTTTTGTAGGTCTGCTGTCTGAGGGTGTTCTGTGGGCAGCAGCTTTAACCTCTTCTTCAGTGCATTCAGGTCATCATCTTTCTTCTTCATGAGGGCCTTCACACCCTTTGGATCACTAGGATCGTGTCCAAGATCAATGATGATGTCCTCCAAAGATTTTATTCTGTTATCTTTGGCCAGAGAGGACATTCTCTCAAAATCCAACTATGTGTTGGTATTCTTTAGGGACTCTTTTAGCTCATGGGCCATAGTTGCCCTCTCCACCAAAGTTGCGTAGACCATTTCTCCAGCTTGCTTGTGGAGTTCTATTTGGTCCATGGGATGGATGTCTTTGGCCAAGACCTCCACCCTTGTTTTCACAAAATCTGCAGCTGATAAAGGCTGAGATTTTGTAGGCTTGAAATGACTAAATATCATTTTCTCTTCCTTAATGTCATATACAGACATTAATCTCTCTTGCTGGGCTGGTGTAGCATCTATAAATTGCTTATATACCTCACCCCTCAGCAGCTCATTCTGAGCCTTTATTTCTTTGAAAGAAGCCTTGGTGCTCTTGGGCTTCTTGGTCTGTTGGGAAGAGGATGACACCTCCAAACCAAGCTGCAGGCCTTGCTCCTGTTGGAATGAGCTGGTACCAGTGTGCTGGCTTGCTTCCCTGTCTTTCCTTGAACTGTCAAGGAATTCCTCAGTGATGTCTTCAACTTCTGGAGAGTCAGCCCTTTGCCTTTTGGCCTCTGGCTGATGGGAGGATCCACTAATAGGAGTGGACTCTTCTCTGTCTCTTTTAGTACCCCTCTCCTCATGTGCTGGGGTCTGCAAAATTGGTGCTATTAGTGGCTCAGTTTGTGGAGGAGGAGTTTGCTCTTGCTGCTGTTCTGTTTGCTCCTCCCTCTGCAGCTCATTTTGCTGTTCAGTTTGCTGCTCAGTTGAAGGGGCAGCCTTCTCTTTCACTGCTTCCTCTTCAGCACCCATTATTCCTTTTCCTTTGTCTAAGCCTGGTGCTGCTGTAGAAGATGCTTGTGTGGCTGGTGCAGTCCTTGAGGTCGAGGTCCCTTCTCCTGCTGAATGAGGCCGTTTGAAGGGTACCTGCTGCACAGAGTCTAGGTCAAGAGTCTTTTCTAATTCCTTGACATTCTTTATCATCATTTCTTCTTCAGTTAATTTGTCAACTATAGAATCCTGTAGCCATTCCTGCTGGTTGGCATATTTTTCAATATGGGGATAACTGCAATGTTTAATGCCTACTAGCCTGTACTTGACTCTCCTAGTAGAAATGAAGCCTTCAGGGTCATAAGGGACCCACTGAAAACTATATGACAGCTGGTATTTGTCTTTGAGGATCTGGTCAGCCTCTTCCCAACCTTCCTTTTTATTCATGATGAAAGGGCCCAGCTGATATTTGAACTTGAGGTGGGCTTTCTTTTTGGAGCTGTGGAAGTGGGTAAGGTCAGACTGAATCAGCTGCCTATAATATTCAAGGGCAAATATCCTCATAGGCACATATTTTGGGAGCCTGAATGGACAAAGCTCACAGCCATACACTTTGATGACTGTATGATCCTCATATAGGTACCAATCACCTATTTTGGACTTCTTGGAAAGCTGCAAAGCTTTCTGTATTTCAGTTGATATTCTGGGAGGAGGAGCCCTCATCAACAAGCAGGAGACAGGGTATACAAACTGGTCAATAAACTCACAATAGGAATAGGGTGACATTTGGACCAGGTGATAAACAGATGTCCAGAAGATGACAGATCTTCTTTCCCCTCTATAATCCAGCTTTTTGATATAGCATGGAAAAACCTGGGACTGATAATACATGAAACGATGGTAGATGTAAGAGGAGTATTTGAAGACACCCTGTCTGTCCACTTTGCTCAACTGATCATGAATTTTGTTAGCTATGAACTTAGCAAAGTTAAACTTGCGGGCAGGGGGCTGGCCTGGACTATAAACAGATAACAAAACCAGCATTGTTCCTTCCACATGCTCACTGGTTCTGTACCCCAGCACATAAGAGATCATATCTAGTAGTAGTCTGCCTGTTTCTGTAAAGGAGACATCCATATAGGGAGGTGGCCCTGCAGGCTGGCACTCAGGTTTCATGAATGTCCTGGTGACATTCTGAATCTCCTCACTAGTCATTTTGGCAGCAGCATCCAGCAGATAATTCATGGAAAAGGGAAATAGCAGCTCAGTCTGGTCAAAGTGGAGCATTTTATTAATGGACTCAGGATTGATGTGAAAGAGGATGCTCCCAGATGGAGACTTAATGGCTCTCTGCTGTACATCATAGTTTTCAGCACATAGGCGCACAATCTGAGGGAAAACATTGACAGAGGGGAGGCAGTAGTATGGTAGGTTTGACTCCCATATCCCATAGGTGTCCTTGCCATTCAAATAGTCTTCTCTCAACTGCCTGAAGGTCTGCATGAAGTCCCTGTTACCCACAAAGTCTTCAATAAGGGAGTCCCTGTCAACAAGAGGCAAGGCCTCCAGGTCTTTGTTTGGGGCATTTAAAGGAGTAACATTGAGAGCTGTGGGTGCAGGGGCAGCCATTGTATAATCTGATTGTGAATAATGTGATTGCAGTGGTTTGCCAGGCTCCTCAGAGTTTAGTAATAGCCTCAATGTTGTCAATGCTTGAACTTTTCTTCTCAGTGAAAGAGGCCGGCTTTCTTCTGCAGGTTTTAGTGAATTCACAAGGGTTGTGAATTGTTAGGAATGCTTTGCAGAGGGTGTGTAGGATCTATCTTGGTTAATTTGCAGCTGGCCTGTACTCGGCAAAAGGGAACAATGCCAAGCACCTTGAGGACAATTTTATGGTTTTTAGGCGCGTGGGTCGACTGTTTCAATGCCGAATTATAATGCAGAGGCAATGTAGGTTACTTTAGTTGACTCTCAGGTAGCAGACAGAGTTGGATTTAGGATTTTGTCAAGTGTTTAATGGTGAATTAGCAGAGAAATGGCATGCATGGGGCAAAACATGAGATTCACGGTGAATACCTGGATAAACGCTCGACAAGCCTGCGGGCCGAACCGTGAATGCTTTGTGGTGGTTGATTTGATGAGTTGGCACGGTACAAATTCGAATTTTGCAGCTTGAGGGACAGTCTGGCGCGGAAGCAGCAGCAAGAGCTCAGTGTATTTTCGCTTGAAAATGACACAAAACGGCTATTTCGGGCCTTAATAACGGCAATTTTGGCAAAAATGGCTTATTGGCGCTTTTCCGCCAATGACGTCAGCATGACGTCACGGCGGGCCCGGGTACGGAGGTGACATGGATGGTGAGGTGGAGGCCATCGTGGCTGGACATGTCGGCGGGCAGATGCGGTGGCAGGGCTACGTGGAGGGCCACGCGGCGCGGGAGTGGACGGCATGTGTGACGTCATAATGACGTGGGTGATGGCGTGTGGGAGGGGCGGTATCGGGATGGTGGTAAGCGGGTTCCCCGCACCGCCTTTGCTGATGAGTGGTATTGGGAGGGGGGGCTCCGAACAACCCCGGCGTTTGACACGCGTCCAGGGTACGGAGCGGGAAACCACTTTCCCCGGACGCTAAAGGTCGGCAGATCCGGGCCCAAGAATACCCGCCCACCGTTAGATCATGGGTGGCGGAAGATCAACGGCTGGCGGGCCCTCCGACGGATCGTGCAGGTTTGGGGGCCCCGCCGGCCTTAATTAAATATTTACCGCGGAAAACTATAGGAAAGGGGGTTTTTTGTTTTTTCGGGATTTTCTTGGGTTCTTCAAGGGTTTTAAAAGGGTTTCATAAGGGTTTCATAAGGAAAAGAGGTTCAGGAGTGGGTTTAGCAGGGGGAAAAAGGTTTTTAGTGGCACTTTTGAGCAGAGGGGAGATGAAGGTTTAGGGGAAAGGTTGTTGCTCCTAACCAGAGGTTAGAGCAGCCCCAAGACAAGGTTGACCACAGCCCCTGGTGGACTGGTGTCTCCCTAAACAACTTATTGGCTATAATGCCAAAGGGGGGATATGTATATAATGCTGGGATTTAGACACCATGGTGTTATAATAGTAGGGAAAGGGGGACATAGGGGATTTAGATAGTAGAGTTAAGTGTTAGTATGGGAAAAGGGGTGAATGAGGAGTGAAATGATCAGGTTTATTTGAAAACAACTTAGCTGTAGGAGTAGATCAAAATGAAAAGATTTTAGACAAGAAATGTGGCTTCTAAAGGATTAAAAAACCAACATAAAACCACAATTTATTCCATGAGTCTCTGCTGATGAAGGGATGTTAGTCATGAAATGGAAAAGGGGAAGAAGGGAGGTTAGACATGCTCCTTTGTTTTGCTGCAACCTGCTGAAGAGGAGGAGCCTCTTAACCATTGATTTTCCTTTGTGGACATTTCAGCACACATTTAATTGCAAGGAATGATATTTCTGCAACCCCAGCTGCCTACCCATCTACTTGCCTAGCATTTTTTGTTTCTTCTTGGAGGGTGCACTTGGACTTGCAGACCCTTATTTACCTTTTCTTTTCTTGGGCTTTTTCCTTTTGATTTTCTATCTACTTCTGCCCTTATTTCTTCCAAGGTCCCAGATTAAGCTGTTGGGAGCCTTTTCTTCTCTACCTGAACTACTTGTCTGCCAAGATTAAACAGTTTGGACAGACTCCTTTCTCTATTCTACAACTGAAAATTTAAAACATGACATGATCCAGATTAGATTGTTGGACCATTCATCAAAATTTGAGTCCATACCAAGCTATAAGCACAGATTGTATTCTTATGGAAATATGTGATCTTTGCATCATCAAAGCAGAGCATATTTGGACCTTTTCAGTGCCAATCATGAAATATGAAACCTATTGGTATAGGTAGCTAACAGTGGCTCCACATGGGGATGGTGTTTCATTTGAAAGACCAAGAACAGCAGGTCGGATTGCCTTGCTCCTTGACTGCTCTTGCCAACCTTGAAGTTTGATGCTTTAAAAAATGCCAAAATTGTGTGCTTCTCTTCTTGGTAGACTTGTGATTCCATTCACCTTTCGCTGGCAATTTTAATAAAACTTTGAGAAATTGCATTTTTTACATGTTGACAGAAAATAATATATACATCTGGCTATGTACAAGGGAGGACTCAGGCTGCACTTATGGGTGATATTCAAAATAGTGCTTCAGCATCCTGCCATTCACAGGACCCTCATCCAAATCAGTTTCATTGAGACTCTTAAGGAAATAAGTGTTGTTTCCTTGTACTGCTTGGACAGCAAATGGTCCTCTCCAAAGGGAATCAAATTTTCCATGTTTTCCCTTGTCCTCTCTTCTTGCATCCCACTTGAGGACTTTGTCTCCCATGCTGAAATCTTCTGCCTTAGTCCTTCTATCAAAAGCCTTCTTTAATTTTTCTTGTAGAACTTGAACTCTGCTGAAAACTTGGTCTCTAGTTTGCTGTAAACATATGATTTGATTGATTCTTCTTTGCATATCATTTGGTTCAGCTTGGCTTTCTTGAAGAAGTTTCATAACAGGCACTCCTAGTGATGAAGGAAATTTGGCCTCTAATCCATAAACCAACTCATATGGGCTGGTCCCAATTGATCTTTTGGTTGTTAGTCTATCTGCCCACAGGGCATTCACAAGCTTCTTATGCCAATTCTTTTTGTTCTCTTCTAGTACTTTCTTTATGATGTTTACCAGACTTTTATTTGATGACTCAGCAAGGCCGTTACCTTGGGGATAGTATGCAGTAGAATGGCCCAAGGTGATGTGAAATTTATGGCAGAAGTTCATCATTTTCTTGGATCTGAAAGCAACAGCATTGTCTGTTATTATTTTGTCAGGACAGCCAAATCTAGCCAATATGTTGTTCTCCAAGAACTGAATGATAGTGGAGTCATTTGCTTGTCTGCATGGAACAGCTTCAATCCACTTGGTGAAGTAGTCTGTGGCTGTCAAGATCCATCTATGTTGGCCTGAGGATGAGGGATGAATTTCCCCAATGAAATCCAAGCCCCATTGTTGAAAAGGTCTCTCTGTTGCAATAGGCCTCAAGGGAAGTGGCAGCAACTATCTCTTTCCCTCAAACACTTGACATTTATGACATGAGGTGGTGAATTTCTTGACATCAGAGAACATGGTGGGCCAGTAGTACCCAGCCCTTAGTATTTTATCCACAGTGGACTTCCAGTACAAGTGTCCACCACAGTCACCTGCATGAAATTCCTTTATGATATTGTCAGTTTCATCCTCAGTTAGGCAGTTTAACAATATTCCTTCATGGTTTTTCCACAATAAATTTCCATCCATAACACAGAATTTAGAAGCTTTCATTTTTAGGAACCTACATTTAGTTCTGGACAATCCTGGGGGAGCACACAGGTTTTGCAATACATAACATATATCGGAGTACCAAGGGGATTGTTCAAAGGCTACATTGATCTTTGGAGTCGCCAGCTCCGGTTCACTGTCCAGCTGGTTGATATCTAAGGCCTGGAAATTTGCTTCTGTCATTAATTTGGCCAAGCCTTGCCCTTTTATTATTTTTGTAGGTTTTATCTCAATATCAAATTCCAAGATGTTGGCAATCCACTTTCCTCTTCTGCCCTCTAAATTTTCTTGGGTGAGAATGTCTTTGACAATAGGACTTGGTACATAAGCTATAACATGGGAGTATAGGATGTAAATCCTAAAGTCTTTAATGGCTTTGACCAAAGCATAAGCTTGCTTTTCCATGATTTGATACTTCAAAGGTGCATCTCTAAGAGCTTTGCTAAAGAAAGCAATTGGCTTCTCATTTCCTTGGTCATCTTTTTGTAATAAAACAACAGCAATAGTATGCTGGGAGGCAAAAGAGAAAATGATAAATTCTCTGTCAAACTGAGGATTGGTCAACACTGGGGTTTGGGTAAGGGCCAGTTTTATACCTTCAAAGGCTTGATTGGCTTCAATAGTCCATTTGACTTTTGAATCTTTCTTTAGCATGTTATTTAATAATCTGATTAGTTCTGCTAAGTTTGGGATAAACCTTCTCAAGAAATTGATTTTTCCCAAGAATCCTTGCAACTCTTTGACATTTCTTGGGTGGGGCATTTGTAGGATAGCCTGTATCCTATCTGGGTCAATTCTAATGCCATCTTTAGAAATGATGTGGCCCAACAGCTTACCTTCCTCTAAACCAAACAGGGATTTCTTGGGATTTAAGGAAATCCCATATTTTCTGCATTTTAGGAAGATCTGTCTCAGATGTTTTATATGTTCTTGGTCTGATTTTGAGAAAGGTGTAAGGTCATCTAGGTAAATGACTAAAAAGTCATGAATCTCCTTGGCAAAAGCAATATCCATGGCTCTTTGAAAAGTTGCCCCTGCATTTTTCAATCCAAAAGGCATTTTTACATATTTGAAAGTTCCCCATGGGGTTGTAAATGCAGTTTTGTCTTGGTCATCAGGGTGTACCAGGATTTGATTGAAGCCTGAAAACCCATCCAGTAATGAGATCCTTGAGGCCCCTACCACCCTTTGGAGAATGTGATCCCTCTTGGGTAGGGGATAGTTGTCTTTGAGGGATACTTGGTTCAGATTCCTTAAGTCCACACACAGCCTAATTTCACCAGTCTTATTTCTTGTAGGGACTAAGTTGGAGATCCATTCAGAGAATCTGATTGGTGCTATGATACCAACCTTGAACATTTTCTGTACCTCTTTTTCCATTGCTGGGAGAAGCATAGGATTGATTTTCCTTAATTTTTGTTTAAAGGGCTTTTGATCAGGTTTGAGAGGGATTGTATGCTGGATAACAGAGGTGTCATAGGACTTTAGGTCCTCATAACTCCATTCAAAAACATCCTGGAACTCTTTAAAGAGATCAATGTATTTAGGCTTTTGATCAGGAGGCAAAGAAGCAGACAATTTAATTATTTTGGGCTTGTCAATGGTACCAATGTTGCATTCTTCAATGGCTGCATTTAAGGGCTGCATTTTTGGTTTTCTGGGGATATCATTTGAATCAAAGATGTCTTCTAGCGGAGTTAGGCATGTTGGTAGGAAATTGTCTTTCAGCTCTATGATTTCAGTTTCAGCATTGGCCACTTCCTCACCATTGATTGACCGAATTTGCTGAATGTTGTCTTCGTTGAAAATAGTTGGATTTAGCATTTGTTTTGCTGTTCTAGGTGATATTGGGTGAGTAATCTGTTGAAACTGTATTTGTGATGGACTTTCTCCATCAAGTATTTGTGATTGACTTGCTGTATCAAGTATTTGTGATTGACTTGCTGTATCAGTGTCAATATTTAATCCTGCAAATTCTTGCTGTAGGGTTAAAAAATGGTTTATTTGCTTGTCATCCTCGAATACTTGCCAGTCATTAACATTGTTTGGAATGGAGGGTCTGTGTTTTACCTCAGCTGTAAAACAATGATGATGCTCAAAAGGCAGTTTGCAGGTACTTGCAAAGGTGGCTAAACTATGAGCATGCAGATTGTGGGTTCTAGGAATTTTAGTGATTTGGAATTCAGAGAAAAAGTTTAGTACCTCAGCAACAGTGGACCTATAAGTCCTTAGTCTTTTGTCATTGGTGACAAAATTTCCCTTCACTTGTTGGATAACTAAATCTGAATCCCCCATGATTGAAACCCTGGTAGCTTGTAAGAACTTTACCAACTTGAGGCCTAGTAAAAGAGCTTCATATTCTGCCATGTTATTAGTACATCTGAAGTTCAATCTATAGGCTCTGCCCTCTGCATGACTATTTTCTTTATTATGTACCCAAACTCCAGCTCCTGCCCCTAACTTGTTGACTGAGCCATCAAATTCAAGGAACCATAGAATATCCTGTTGGGAAGGAGATTTAATGATCTGTTCATGGGCTGGCAATGTGAGTAGAAGTTGTGGTTTTTCATCCAGCTTCTCTTCTAGGACAGTTTCATCATTTGATTGGGTATGCTTGATATTTAGAACAGTAGCAGTATCTAGTGTTTTATTGACTGTTGTTTCATGGGTGGTAATTCTTTTATTTGAGTTTTCCTCCTGCATGAGTATTTTGGTTTCAACCTCACCTTTTGAGGGAGTTGTACTGTCATTGAAGAGGATGTATGAGTCTATGTCTGAATGGACAGCATATATGGGAAAGTTTTGAGGCTTTTCTTCACTGCTGACCATATATTTCATGAGTGTTTCTCTGTACAGTCTTTTCGGTTGCCCAAAAACAGAGATGGTGGCATATGACATGTCTAATTGTAGGGAACCTTGGAGTTTAGCTCCCCATGATCTTGATAACAGCATCCCATACTTGGGTGGGATATCAGCAACTACCACATCCATTAGGATTGTTTTGTTTGGGTATTGAACCAGAGACACACATAAGTCTTTTATGAGACCTAAACACTTGACTTGGCTAGAGTCAAAGGAAAACAGGTCCTTGTATGGTCTTGTTATGTCTAGATTCAATCTTTCCATGACTGCTTTTGGCATGAGATTGTGAGAGGCACCTGAGTCAAACATTGCATTATGTAATATTTTATCATGAATATGTAAACTGACATAGAAAGGTAATACCCCTGTGACTACCATTCTTCCATCCACTTCTGGGCCAAACAGTAATTCTGGGGTGTCGTCCAGCACATTGACATCATCTTTGCTGCTAGTGAGTTGAAGGGACTTCTTGATCTGTAGTTTATAGATGTCATGCTTGGCTAGTTTTGAGAGAGGAATTGCTATTTTTAGTTTGCCAATTTCTGTTTCTAGATCAAAAGGTTTTTCAGATTGGGTCTTGGGGTTATGGATAACAGTCCTTTCCTTGTTCATTAAATCTTCTTCCTGATTTTTATCTTGACTTTGGGACTTATCCTTTTTACTCATCTCTTGAGGAGTAATGTTTGAATTTGGGTGAGAGGATGAAGTAGCCATAGGCTGCTGTTTTAAGGACAGTGGTTCAGTGATCTCTTCAATAATCACTTCTTCTACAGGTGAATTTGTTTTGTCATTAGGTTCTGTGACCGTGACTCTTTCAGGCTGCTGATTATCCTTTATCTTTTCAGGCTGGCTTACATTCACAGTTCTGCTCCTTAGTTTGTATTGTTTATGGACCTCATAAACAGCAGTGTCATAGCCTTGCTTAAAGTCAAAGGATTCACCTGATTTAGTTTGGAACAGTTTGGTTTCATCATCCTCATGATCTTCTTGTGTTAAGAAAACTTGACTTTCACCATCTAGACCCATTAAATTAATCTCAGGATCTTCATTGGGCTCTGTTGATGTGGAAGTTTCTGCATAATTTTCTTGGAAAGGGGGTCTTATGTCTTGATCAGCACTGGGTTTGCCAATGCCTGGGTTTTGAGTTCTCCTAAAATTTGGATTCCTAGGAGGATTGTTTTGTGGTGCTTCCCATGAAGATTTTCTCTCAACCGATTCCACTCTGTCACCTAATCTCTTCATTCCATTGAGTATTGCATCCAGCTTCTGATCAAAGGCAGAGGGTTCCTCTTTGAAAGCAGTCCTCTTTTCCAACCTTGCCCTGTTTCTTTTGGCAATTAGGTTGGCTTCCACTGTAACAGCAACCCTTTGGGCCTCTGCAAGGGATTGTGGATCTCTTTCCTTCAACTGATAGGCCATGTCAGGGTCAAAACCATCAGGGAATTTGTACAAGGCTAAATCAGGAGGAGGTCTTAAATTTTGTGGAATCGCGTTATATACATTGTTGAATCTTGCACAATACTCCAAAACAGTCTCTTGGGGACCTCTTTTGATAGTGTCATATTCCCCAAGTATGTGCAGAGGATCTTTCTTCTTCTCCCATCTACTAGTAAAGGCTTGATATAGTTCATCAGGAGTTGTGATGGAATTTGCATTCAGGGATCTAAACCAAGTTCTTACATCCCCAGTTAGGCTTTGAACAAACATCCTCATTCTGACACTGTGATCATCTATTTCATAGGTCTCAAAATGGTCTTGCATCCTCTTAGCATGCTGGACAGCTGTCAGAGGACCATTGGAGTCAAAGTATGAGATTTTGGTTTGGTAATCTTGGGGTAGAGCTGCAGCATTAGCTGGTATCTGCAAAGGTGCATATCTGTTAGCCATATTTACAGGGTTTAGAGGATTAACAGGGGCAGCTGGGATAATAGGAACAGTGGGTACCACAGGGGTGACAATTAGGGGTGAACCTAGAGTGTTGGTCAAGGGGATATGTGCAGTGGATGAAGATGTGAGAGGAGGACTTTGAGATGTGGATGGTGAACTAGGGGAATTAGTGGTAGACCGGAAGAGGACCTTGCATGGGGTAGAGATAAGGCTGGGATGATCTGAATCTGAAGTTAGGTCAGCAGGCTGCTCCTGCCTTTGCTGCCTCCTAATGTTTCTAGGGATGGTATTTGGATTATCAACAATGATGGGTGGATTAGGGTCAGGGTTTGCCCTAGTATGTCGTGGATTTTTCTTGGGAGCCAGCTTCTAACTGTTTTTTTTTTTGGATTTTATAGGAAGTTTTTGTATTTGCAAGGACTGGATAAAGATTTTGGAATGGCTATATATATTCCAAAGCTGAGATGAAGACTTACTGAAAAAGCTCTTCCCTAAAGCTGTCAATGTAACACAGAAACAGTTTTAAAGGCTTCCTGACTGATATACAGGCTTGGTCTATAGCTTTGGGAGATAGATAGAAATTGGAAAATCCTAAGAAGTTCCCCAGTGGAGTCGCCAATTATGTTAACACCCAGGTTGTTCCCTTTGACTCTAAGGGAATACGGCCGGGGTAACCACTAACCAATCTTTGGATTACAGTGCCTAGCCACACTGTAATCAGAGAGGGCTCTCTCTTTATGATTTGTCTCTGTTTTGAAATGATTTTAGGCTAGCTATGAGTTCAGGTTTGTTGAAGGTCTTTGTTGGATGATAATTTTAGTCAAGATACTTGTGCATTTTCCAGGGTGTTCTAGTCCATTGGGCAATGGAGTCAGTGGTCCTTTAGTTCTTTGAAATGCTACTTTGATACAGTGGTAAGGCTGCAGAGCCAGTTTAGTGTCTGAGAAATAATGGTGTGATACTGTAATTAGATGTGATGTGTTTCAGGTAAGGAAAGGCAATTAAGAATCTTTCACTTAAATGATCATGGAGAAAACAGTGAGAATGTAAATCTAGAAGCAGTAAAGAATTTCTAAATAACATTCATATTTATGGAACCAGCGAAACATGAGCAATTAAGAATTCATGTTAATGGCTAATTCTGAAGAAAACATATACAACAGCAGAGATTGAGCACTAGGTGTCACCAAAACATGTCCAACACTATTCTTTTACTATACTGCTAGTTCAGTAAAACATGAGTGTGTATTGATAAACATAAGAAGACAAAACAGAGTTTGAAGAAAGACTTATTATTCCGTCAGACAGCAAAGGAATTCTGCACCAGTACGCATGGCATCAATATGACATCAGATGTTTCAGGAAATCACTGGGCTCTTCCAGCCCTCTGTATTAGATAATTCTGAAAGTGTCAAATACATTTGTCTCATAGAGAAAATTACCAACCCCTTATGAGTTACTCAGGGGAGTTTATATACAAAATTTTACAGCAAAAAAAAATATCAACGAATGAGTTAATGTCTCATTTATGATATGCTAATCTCCAGAATGCAGTAGCTGAAGGAGTGAATGCTGCAGTAATTCCTTAATGCTACCGTTGTCAAAATAGTCAGAAGATATTTTGGACTTTATGGCTGTTAGAGTCGGTTGGAGATGCGCTGTTCAAAACTTGGTTAGTTGTCATCGTCTATGTGATGAGTCACTTTTTAGCTGCTTTTAAATGCTAACCCTTTTCTGTTGTTTGTCTTCTAGTGACCTGGAGCTGGCAGTGGCCGAATGACTGAAGCTATCGTGGCAAAATCTGGAGCATTGCCTGCCACCAATCCTCCTTAGGCATTTGATGTCTCCGTATTTTTATTAAGGTCTCATCGGCCTCTGTATACCGCCAAAAGTTAGGAGGAGTTTCAAACAGATGGTTTTCCTCATTTTCAATGAAGAATAGGCCTTCAAGTTTAGTGTACAAGCTCTGTCCTGTTGGTGGCCCTGTTTGCTCAGGAGTACTGCCAGATGCAGTGATTTGATTTTCAATATAAGTAGCCATCCTGTTGGTAAATTGATCTCTGGTGATCAATCTCCCTGTGTTGCTTAGTAGGCTGGGCAGTCCCCTTGCTTGCAGCATTCCCATTTTAAGTTTATACTCCTCCACCTCAGCCTGTATTTCATAGCATTTTCTCTCCATAGTTTGCACATAATTTCTGAGAGTTAGCACCTTTTTAGCTGTGAGGATGGCCTCTGTTCTGTTGTTGATGCCAATGGCTGCCAGCTCCTCTCTGTCTTGCCCATTCAAAAAATCTATCAGCCTGTTTGCTTGCTCAGGTCTGTTTCCCAGCACTGTTTTGGCTCTCTGGATTTCTGTATGTGCTTGGCCAACCAAATCCATTTGCTCATGGATTGTTTTGATGGATTTCCATTGTTTGGTGATAGTTTGGCTAATCTTACCCCATAAAATTCTTTTTATGTCAGCCATGGCACTTTCCAGATTTAGCTCCTTCTCCAGGGCCTTTATTTTGTCCTTTAGGGCCTTTATTTCTCTGCCCTGTTCTGCTACAGTTACCTTTGATTTGTCATACTTGGCATCCAGTTCTGCCAATTTTTCCTTGACCTTCTTTATCTCATTTGCCTGGAGCTCCATTTCCTTGATGGCATTAGTTAATTCTTCTATGCTTGCACTGGCATCTGGGGCCGTTGTTGTTCCTGCTGCTTTTGATGTGGGGGCCACTGCTGCCCCTGTAGTTGTTGCTGTTGTTGAAGTTGTTGGAGGAGCTTGGGATGTGGATTCTCCCTGTTTGTCTTGTAGTGCTCCTTCTAGCTCTTTCTCCAGATCGAGGACCTTCTGATTCAGCTGCATGATGAGGTCCAGTTGTTCATCAACCTGCTTTTCCTTTTGTAGGTCTGCTGTCTGAGGGTGTTCTGTGGGCAGCAGCTTTAACCTCTTCTTCAGTGCATTCAGGTCATCATCTTTCTTCTTCATGAGGGCCTTCACACCCTTTGGATCACTAGGATCGTGTCCAAGATCAATGATGATGTCCTCCAAAGATTTTATTCTGTTATCTTTGGCCAGAGAGGACATTCTCTCAAAATCCAACTGTGTGTTGGTATTCTTTAGGGACTCTTTTAGCTCATGGGCCATAGTTGCCCTCTCCACCAAGGTTGCGTAGACCATTTCTCCAGCTTGCTTGTGGAGTTCTATTTGGTCCATGGGATGGATGTCTTTGGCCAAGACCTCCACCCTTGTTTTCACAAAATCTGCAGCTGATGTAGGCTGAGATTTTGTAGGCTTGAAATGACTAAATATCATTTTTTCTTCCTTAATGTCATATACAGACATTAATCTCTCTTGCTGGGCTGGTGTAGCATCTATAAATTGCTTGTATACCTCACCCCTCAGCAGCTCATTCTGAGCCTTTATTTCTTTGAAAGAAGCCTTGGTGCTCTTGGGCTTCTTGGTCTGCTGGGAAGAGGATGACACCTCCAAACCAAGCTGCAGGCCTTGCTCCTGTTGGAATGAGCTGGTACCAGTGTGCTGGCTTGCTTCCCTGTCTTTCCTTGAACTGTCAAGGAATTCCTCAGTGATGTCTTCAACTTCTGGAGAGTCAGCCCTTTGCCTTTTGGCCTCTGGCTGATGGGAGGATCCACTAATAGGAGTGGACTCTTCTCTGTCTCTTTTAGTACCCCTCTCCTCATGTGCTGGGGTCTGCAAAATTGGTGCTATTAGTGGCTCAGTTTGTGGAGGAGGAGTTTGCTCTTGCTGCTGTTCTGTTTGCTCCTCCCTCTGCAGCTCATTTTGCTGTTCAGTTTGCTGCCCAGTTGAAGGGGCAGCCTTCTCTTTCACTGCTTCCTCTTCAGCACCCATTATTCCTTTTCCTTTGTCTAAGCCTGGTGCTGCTGTAGAAGATGCTTGTGTGGCTGGTGCAGTCCTTGAGGTCGAGGTCCCTTCTCCTGCTGAATGAGGCCGTTTGAAGGGTACCTGCTGCACAGAGTCTAGGTCAAGAGTCTTTTCTAATTCCTTGAGATTCTTTATCATCATTTCTTCTTCAGTTAATTTGTCAACTATAGAATCCTGTAGCCATTCCTGTTGGTTGGCATATTTTTCAATATGGGGATAACTGCAATGTTTAATGCCTACTAGCCTGTACTTGACTCTCCTAGTAGAAATGAAGCCTTCAGGGTCATAAGGGACCCACCGAAAACTATATGACAGCTGGTATTTGTCTTTGAGGATCTGGTCAGCCTCTTCCCAACCTTCCTTTTTATTCATGATGAAAGGGCCCAGCTGATGTTTGAACTTGAGGTGGGCTTTCTTTTTGGAGCTGTGGAAGTGGGTAAGGTCAGACTGAATCAGCTGCCTATAATATTCAAGGGCAAATATCCTCATAGGCACATATTTTGGGAGCCTGAATGGACAAAGCTCACAGCCATACACTCTGATGACTGTATGATCCTCATATAGGTACCAATCACCTATTTTGGACTTCTTGGAAAGCTGCAAAGCTTTCTGTATTTCAGTTGATATTCTGGGAGGAGGAGCCCTCATCAACAAGCAGGAGACAGGGTATACAAACTGGTCAATAAACTCACAATAGGAATCGGGTGACATTTGGACCAGGTGATAAACAGATGTCCAGAAGATGACAGATCTTCTTTCCCCTCTATAATCCAGCTTTTTGATATAGCATGGAAAAACTTGGGACTGATAATACATGAAAAGATGGTAGATGTAAGAGGAGTATTTGAAGACACCCTGTCTGTCCACTTTGCTCAACTGATCATGAATTTTGTTAGCTATGAACTTAGCAAAGTTAAACTTGCGGGCAGGGGGTTGACCTGGACTATAAACAGATAACAAAACCAGCATTGTTCCTTCCACATGCTCACTGGTTCTGTACCCCAGCACATAAGATATCATATCTAGTAGTAGTCTGCCTGTTTCTGTAAAGGAGACATCCATATAGGGAGGTGGCCCTGCAGGCTGGCACTCAGGTTTCATGAATGTCCTGGTGACATTCTGAATCTCCTCACTAGTCATTTTGGAAGCAGCATCCAGCAGATAATTCATGGAAAAGGGAAATAGCAGCTCAGTCTGGTCAAAGTGGAGCATTTTATTAATGGACTCAGGATTGATGTGAAAGAGGATGCTCCCAGATGGAGACTTAATGGCTCTCTGCTGTACATCATAGTTTTCAGCACATAGGCGCACAATCTGAGGGAAAACATTGACAGAGGGGAGGCAGTAGTATGGTAGGTTTGACTCCCATATCCCATAGGTGTCCTTGCCATTCAAATAGTCTTCTCTCAACTGCCTGAAGGTCTGCATGAAGTCCCTGTTACCCACAAAGTCTTCAATAAGGGAGTCCCTGTCAACAAGAGGCAAGGCCTCCAGGTCTTTGTTTGGGGCATTTAAAGGAGTAACATTGAGAGCTGTGGGTGCAGGGGCAGCCATTGTATAATCTGATTGTGAATAATGTAATTGCAGTGGTTTGCCAGGCTCCTCAGAGTTCAGTAATAGCCTCAATGTTGTCAATGCTTGAACTTTTCTTCTCAGTGAAAGAGGCCGGCTTGCTTCTGCAGGTTTTAGTGAATTCACAAGGGTTGTGAATTGTTAGGAATGCTTTGTAGAGGGTGTGCAGGATCTATCTTGGTTAATTTGCAGCTGGCCTGTACTCGGCAAAAGGGAACAATGCCAAGCACCTTGAGGACAATTTTATGGTTTTTAGGCGCGTGGGTCGACTGTTTCAATGCCGAATTATAATGCAGAGGCAATGTAGGTTACTTTAGCTAACTCTCAGGTAGCAGACAGAGTTGGATTTAGGATTTTGTCAAGTGTTTAATGTGAATTAGCAGAGAAATGGCATGCATGGGGCAAAACATGAGATTCACGGTGAATACCTGGATAAACGCTCGACAAGCCTGCGGGCCGAACCGTGAATGCTTTGTGGTGGTTGATCTGATGAGTTGGCACGGTACAAATTCGAATTTTGCATCTTGAGGGACAGTCTGGCGTGGAAGCAGCAGCAAGAGCTCAGTGTATTTTCGCTTGAAAATGACACAAAACGGCTATTTCGGGCCTTAATAACGGCAATTTTGGCAAAAATGGCTTATTGGCGCTTTTCCGCCAATGACGTCAGCATGACGTCACGGCGGGCCTGGGTACGGAGATGACATGGATGGTGAGTTGGAGGCCATCGTGGCTGGACATGTCGGCGGGCAGATGCGGTGGCAGGGCTACGTGGAGGGCCACGCGGCGCGGGAGTGGACGGCATGTGTGACGTCATAATGACGTGGGTGATGGCGTGTGGGAGGGGCGGTATCGGGATGGTGGTAAGCGGGTTCCCCGCACCACCTTTGCTGATGAGTGGTATTGGGAGGGGGGGCTCCGAACAACCCCGGCGTTTGACACGCGTCCAGGGTACGGAGCGGGAAACCACTTTCCCCGGACGCTAAAGGTCGGCAGATCCGGGCCCAAGAATACCCGCCCACCGTTAGATCATGGGTGGCGGAAGATCAACGGCTGGCGGGCCCTCCGACGGATCGTGCAGGTTTGGGGGCCCCGCCGGCCTTAATTAAATATTCAATTAAATATTTACAGCGGAAAACTATAGGAAAGGGGGTTTTCTGTTTTTTCGGGATTTTCTTGGGTTCTTCAAGGGTTTTAAAAGGGTTTTATAAGGGTTTCATAAGGGTTTCATAAGGAAAAGAGGTTCAGGAGTGGGTTTAGCAGGGGGAAAAAGGTTTTTAGTGGCACTTTTGAGCAGAGGGGAGATGAAGGTTTAGGGGAAAGGTTGTTGCTCCTAACCAGAGGTTAGAGCAGCCCCAAGACAGGGTTGACCACAGCCCCTGGTGGACTGGTGTCTCCCTAAACAACTTATTGGCTATAATGCCAAAGGGGGGATATGTATATAATGCTGGGATTTAGACACCATGGTGTTATAATAGTAGGGAAAGGGGGACATAGGGGATTTAGATAGTAGAGTTAAGTGTTAGTATGGGAAAAGGGGTGAATGAGGAGTGAAATGATCAGGTTTATTTGAAAACAACTTAGTTGTAGGAGTAGATCAAAATGAAAAGATTTTAGACAAGAAATGTGGCTTCTAAAGGATTAAAAAACCAACATAAAACCACAATTTATTCCATGAGTCTCAACTGATGAAGGGATGTTAGTCATGAAATGGAAAAGGGGAAGAAGGGAGGTTAGACATGCTCCTTTGTTTTGCTGCAACCTGCTGAAGAGGAGGAGCCTCTTAACCATTGATTTTCCTTTGTGGACATTTCAGCACACATTTAATTGCAAGGAATGATATTTCTGCAACCCCAGCTGTCTACCCATCTACTTGCCTAGCATTTTTTGTTTCTTCTTGGAGGGTGCACTTGGACTTGCAGACCATTATTTACCTTTTCTTTTCTTTGGCTTTTTCCTTTTGATTTTCTATCTACTTCTGCCCTTATTTCTTCCAAGGTCCCAGATTAAGTTGTTGGGAGCCTTTTCTTCTCTACCTGAACTACTTGTCTGCCAAGATTAATCAGTTTGGACAGACTCCTTTCTCTATTCTACAACTGAAAATTTAAAACATGACATGATCCAGATTAGACTGTTGGACCATTCATCAAAATTTGAGTCCATACCAAGCTATAAGCACAGATTGTATTCTTATGGAAATATGTGATCTTTGCATCATCAAAGCAGAGCATATTTGGACCTTTTCAGTGCCAATCATGAAATATGAAACCTATTGGTATAGGTAGCTAACAGAACCAAACCTCTCCTTCTACAGTATTGTTCTCCCATCAGATGAGAACCTCTTGGAAGTCATGACCTCCTATCATCAGTCGTGAAAAACAAAAGGAATATGAGGATAATTCTTTTAATGTGTCAACCTCATTAAAATGTGAAACAGACCCATGAGGATAGTTCCTTGTATTATGTCAACCTCGTTAAAATGAAACAAGGAATATGAGGATAGTTATTTTACTGTGTCAACCTCATTAAAAAATGAAACAACTCATATGAGGATAGTTCTTTTACTGTTCCAACCTCATTAAAAATGAAACGGGTTCATGAGGATAATTCCTTGTCTTCTGTCAACCTCGATTAAAAATGAAACAAGGAACATGAGGATAGTTCTTTTACTGTGTCAACCTCATTAAAAAATGAAACATCTCCCGCGTGGACAGTTCCTGGTCTTGTGTCATCCTTGTTAAAAAACGAAACAAGAGTCTATGAGGATAGTTCCTGGTCTTGTGTCAACCTCGTTAAGAAATGAAATCAAGGATATGAAGATAGTTCCTTGTCTTGTGTCAATCTCGTTAAAAAATGAAACCAAGGATATGAGGATAGTTCTTTCACTGCGTCAAGCTCGTTAAAAAATGAAACAGCTCCAGGAGGATAATTCATTGTCTTGTGTCAACCTCGTTAAAAAATGAAACAGGAATATGAGCATAGTTCCTTGTCTTGTATCAAGCTCGTTAAAAAATGAAACAAGGGTCTTTGAGTAGAGTTCCTTGTCTTGTGTTAAGCTCATTAAAAAATGAAACAAGGTCCCAAGTTCCAAGTTGAGTCTTTGATTAGATCTCGTAAAATCCCAGTCAAGTCTTTCACTTGATCTCGTATATGAACCTTCATTCCATCCACCCGGTAGCCACGAGTACTCTACTTAGGTGAATGTAGTGAAGCTTGGGGAGCATGCACCTAATGGTAAAGCTTAAGTTTCTCTGTAGGTTATATGAAGGGAATAACACCATTCACCTTTGTCCCTATTTGGACGAAGCCAAAAAGGTGTTGGATAACCATCTTGCATCACCATAACAACTTCCATTTGGTTACAGGAGACTCTCCCTTTCATCATGCTGGGGGCATGTAAACCAATCTCAAGCATAGTTCTTCATTTCAAGCTTGTGTAAAAATGAAACTAAATTCAAGCATAGTTCTTTGTTTCAATCTTGTGTAAAAATGAAACTGAATTCAATCATAATTCTTCATTTTAAACTTGTGTAAAAATGAAACTGAATCCAAGCATAATTTTTCATTTCAAGCTTGTGTAAACATGAAACTGAACCCAAGCATAGTTCCCTATGGTTCAAGCTTGTGTAAAAATGAACCCATTTCCATTTTTAACCCTTGTGATTTCCATTCTATTAGCCTTTTTCATTAGATGAGCCTTGGTTGTTTTCATCCCATTGCCACCATCCCTTTGGACGATCATACACATTCACTTGGTTGTTTTACACTTTTTGAGGAATAGTTGCAATGAGTGGTCTTATTAGCCAGCGTCTTCACATAAATCAACATGTTTTGAGAAGTTCCAACATCACCGGAACCAGTTGCTATCCTAGACACCACTCGTTCCTCAAAATTAAGTCCTCTTTAAGCTCTTTTCAGACTCTCTAAATATGAAAAGATTGTCGAGCGCTTGTCCTTTCCAGCTCGTTAACGGATTGGAAACGACATCTCTCTTGTATTATTTTACGCTTTTTTGGGCTCAAGAGATTAATTTACAAAAACAAACTTGTGGATTTTTCTTTTTGTACCTTTTCAAACTCTCTAAACATGAAAAGGACCGAGTTATCTTTTTCTTTAAACTCGTTAAAACATCAAATAGCGAAAAATTGTCCATCTAGACAAGACGAAGTTTCACCTTCGCTAGACTCGTTAAAACATCAAATAGCGATGGATTCACCCGAAGGGTGGAATTATAAAACAATCATATGTTATCCTCCTCAAGCTTGATTAAAAAATAAAGAGATACTGGTCAGTAATGACTAGGGAAAATGGAAAAAGGGGTAAACCACTTTATGGTAGCAAGTCGCTCCTGAACATGACACTTTCACTTCATCTCTGTGACTATTTGGGTTTTGTTATCTGCTTAATGGTTATCATACCTATGGTCTATCACACCATCCATTACTTTGCTTTTGGGTCAATGTTGCCAATTCATTCATACTATTTCAGTTGGGTTATCTCCTTGATGGTTATCATACCTATGGTCTATCAGACCATCCATTACTTTGGTTTTGGGTCAATGCTACCAATTCATTCAATGTCGCCGATATGTTCAAGAGAAGTCATTCAGTTGCAATACTCATAAGCCTTAATTTTCATGACCACCATTCCTGAACCTTGTGTCATCAGTCAAATTCTGTCTCCAAAATCATTACACTCGTTTCGTGTCATTGATGTGGGATACATCGAGGTCCTCCTACGACGAGTCGCTTCATGTCGACATCAGCACATTATCCAAGAAGTTGACTTAGAAACACCCTTCAAGTACCCTGAGGCTTGCATGCATCAATGGAAAGTTTCTCGCTTTCGACGATAGGCATACATCAATGGCCCTCGACCGAAAGAATTTGTATGGTGTTCGACATCAAATCATCCATTCACACCATGCAGAATGTACTACAGTACCTTGAGGATCATTATCATTATCAGTGATTTCTCTCGCATCTGTTAATAGCTTACATCATTGGCTAGTAATTAGATGGTGTCTTCCCATGTTCAACTTCAGATCATATATTCACATGGTTAGACTCATACTTGAGCGAACGATTGAACGAGATAGAAGACCTCGGATCTAGTTTCATCAATCCGGGCTGCGATTTCAGGAGTACTAAATCATATGTATAATGGCTTTACGTTGATGGTCATTCCAATCATGGTTCTATATCTGTAGATGATTGTTTATGTACATGTAACAAAATTTTATAAGCTAAACATGAGTATGCCTTCCCTCAGCAATTCATGTAAAATCAAACATCATGATGTATGTATTGTAATTGATGCAGGTCACCTTCTACTTCGATACCTCCTCATCACATCGTAAAGAATTTCATTCGACATTGGCATTTTTCCGACATCATGCTTTAGGGAGCAGCTATTACAGATCCATTTGGGCACATCAATCCCATCATCCAGATCAGTGTTTTATGGATCATCAAACCCTCATTTCAGTTGCTTCATGCCCTAAATAAGTCACCCCTTTGAATTCCTCCTTCCTAGATAGTTTCATGGCTTGAAGACATCCAAAAATAGCCTCTAGAGGGACCAACATAGGTAAGCCCTTGTAAGGGTGCGCTGCAGAGCAGTTGAGTCCACTGCCAGGGTGCTCTACAGAGCACTTTGGCTTCCTTTCTCCTGCGCTAGGTGAGAATGAGCGAAATTCACATATGGTTTGGGGAATATTATTATCTTTTGGAGTCATCTAGAAGGTTCCCTCACTTATCAACTCCTATGAGCTCGAAAATGGATGAGGAATGAGTTAAGGTGCATCCTATCCTCTCATCCCTTCCTCCATGGAACTAATTCTAAGTATGGAAGGCCATTCAATGCCACCATTTATGACAAAACCTCCTTCATCTTCCTATAAATTGACCACTCGTCTAAGTGATTAGGGGCTGGATTATGTTGAATTATAAGGAGATAATGTTGCTATGAGATTTGTCTTTGAAGCAAGTATTGTATTGCTACAAGTTTGTCATGGTTTTGATGTGATGTGGATGGGATCCAAGCTGAAGGAATGGCTTTGAATCAGACACCAATGGTTGTAGTTCCTTCTTCTATCTAATAAAGTGTTTGAACCTT
The DNA here is from genome assembly GCA_031772625.1 of Pinus tabuliformis. Lineage (NCBI taxonomy): Eukaryota > Viridiplantae > Streptophyta > Pinopsida > Pinales > Pinaceae > Pinus > Pinus tabuliformis. The sequence continues at coordinate 1,427,187,902 of CM062816.1, forward strand.
TCTCCCATATGTTTGTATTGTTTCATAATGCTTATATGTGTGAATTGTATCTGATTCCTTTCACTTATATTCAATAGATCGTGTGCTTTGATCAGTTCTTTGTTTTCTGTTGTGTTTACAGGGTACTTCTCAAGTGTATTAAGTACGAGAAGGAGCTACAGGATCGATACAAGGGAGACGAGAGGAAAGCGAAACTACAAGTAGGTCTTCTCATCTTCTCATCTTATCTATTGCTTATAGCAAAAGTCTAAAACACTTTAAACTTTTTTTCTAGATACAAGTACTTATCTAGGGAATTAGTATTTATCCATAGATACCAAATTCTCCAAAAAAGTTAGTCATGTAAATTACAGTGGGAAAATGTGTTAAAAGATAATTTCACATGCCATAAAGTTATGGGACGGTTATGAAATGAACAAGGAGGGTTATGGGTTGATGGTAGTTTCTTGCCTAGATGGTAATATTGTTGTTACCTACCTAGAATTCCTCTCCCTAGAGATAGATGATCTATGTAAGGGAAAAGAGTTGGCCAATATGGTGAGAGGGGAAAAAGTCTTAGGAATCTCTATTGATTCTAGAGCCCATTGGAGGAGACACAAAATTAATCATGGATAGGATGTTGTCAGAGGAATAGGAAGCATGTTACCAAGAGGGATCTTTTATTAGACCCTGCGTGATCATTGGAATTCTTGAGATGGTTGCATAGTGTAATTTCAAAGTGAACCTTGTGTGGTCAATGAAATCCTAGGATGGACCTTATGTGGTCAAAGAGCCCTAGGTAGACCTGTTATGGTCTATGTCAGAGAACTGTCTAGATATGAAATTGGATAAATCTAGTAGTGGATACAATTTCCCATTGGTTCGGAGGAGAATTCTTTAGCCCAATGTAGTTCTCATAGCAGAACAAGCTAACTAATCATATAAATGATATGTTAAAAATTATTTTTCTATATGATTATATAAGAATTTTATGTACATATTGATAGGAAAGGAGCTTAGTGCTCGAAAAGGAATTACTAGAAGTGTAATTTAATTTATTGTATTAGAAATATTGTGAATGTCTTTAGTGGGGGCTAAGAAAATATTCACTTGGTTCAGTTATTGATCATTTTGATGATTAGAGAGCTAGGTGATCTCTTAGTGCTTGTAGAGGGGTACTATGATTATAATATCACCTCACATTGCATAAATAATCAATGACTGGAAATGTTGTATTTAATGTGATTATGCTGGATTTGTTGATCACATGTTATAGGATGCTTGCCATGGAGATATGAAATGACCCTAGGTGCTTCCTGATGGGTTGTCAAACCACTCTTATAGTGCTTTCCATAACTAATAAAGCACTTGTAATTAAAATTATTGTGTAAGGTGACCATTATTTATAAGAGTAATTGGTAAGTAACAATAAGTTGGTATAAAGACTTTTTTTTTGTTTCTATGAAATTGAATAATATCTAAGTGATTGAAAGTAAAAATTGGATATTTTTGCAGTTATAAATGCTTACGATTATTGATAAACATTATTTTTTTTGGCTTATAAGTATTTCCTAGAAATAAAATCCTACGTTTCGAAGGGAATGATTCTCTTTTGATTGTTTATATTATTATATCAGGAGTAAAAGTTAATGATAAACACCGAGGACAATGTTTACTTCAAGGGGGGAGTATGTAATATCCCTACAGTAAAAACTTCCATAAAACTCATTAGTGAAAAACTAGTAATTTGTCATGTAATATTTATTAAAGTTCATTAAATATTATTAATCTAATTTAGTTTTAATCGTTCCATCAAGAATCCATTACAAAACTAATCTTAAAACTCATGAAACAAAAAATGTCTCTTAAAAAAAGATTTGGTGAATAAATGTAGTGCCAAATATCGTAAGGATTTTGAGCAGTGTGAAGAAGAAAAAATTGGTTATGGAACGATGGGTAACTATCGTACGGTAACCATGATGTCTGTACCATGAAACATGAGTCGAGAGCAGACCTTTTGAAGGGAGTTGTATGAAGTAGCAATGGAGTCACCATTTCTTATGTGTTGGGGAAAGGCATGGATTTATATACATATTAAATTTTTTAGTGACTGTGCATTGGCAAAACACTTACATGGTATGGAGATTCAAATATATCAAGCAAAAATTTAATATGCTACAGATGGGTGTAATGAAAATGCTTTAATCTATTTATGGAAACAACATTTTGATTTATTAATGGATCAAAGAAAATGTTTCTTTGTGTTTTTGATAAAAAGATTATGTTTATGAATTGGTTATGGGGGAGAGTTTTGAAGGAGGTTCAACAGATAGGGATTAAGTTTCAAAATTTCAATCAGAGCCAGATGCTTGTTGTGTAGATCGATAGACAAGTATTTTGTCTTCCCACTCAAAACAATGTGCTACAAAAAGCACTCTTGTGGAAGCATGCCTCTTGGTTGGCATAAAATGGAGAAGCTCGGGTTCTTCATCTACACCAGTATTTTATTCATTGCTCGACTATCTAGTACGCTCAGAAGAGAGAGTCTCACATGAAATATATTTGACGGTATGGATTAGTCGATTTGTGTAGCATCCCATGACATTTCTTTTACGTTTCTAGGTAGTTCCTCAAGAAGTAGCACTAATAAGTTGCACCTTTTAGTCATGATAATAGGACCTTTGCCTCTTATTCTATTATCAGTGATTTGGATATCCTGATTTTTAAAGAGAAATTATTGGGTGGAGAGGATCCACATTTATTGGTTTCTTTGGATGAGACTTGAAGAGGGGATGTTAGGAACTTTAAAGTCCCTACATCACTCTTATCCTAATAGGAATGATGAACAAATAAGAGAAATAATGTAGTTGCGGATATGAAGGATGGAAGATGGAAGCGAAAAAAAGGGGTATCTTGTGCATAAAAGCTAAGTAAACCTATCATTTTTCTTAAAAGATTACTTTTGAATCTTGTGTGTGAAATATAAATAACGTTATCATTTTTGTTTAAAATATTACATTTGAATATTGTGTGTAAAATATAAATAACCCTTTCATTCTTTTAAAGAGATTACACATGAATATTGTGTGTAGAAAGCTAAGTAGCTTTGTCATTTTCTTGCAAGAAATTACATGTGATTCTTGCGCATAAAAGCTAAGTAGCCATTATGTTCTCTTGAGAAGGAATGCATGTGATCCTTGCATATAAAATGATAGAGAAACCATGTAAAGTTTTTGAGAAGATAGTATAAGTAGCCATTTTTCCTTGAAAATAATAGGTGAACATTTTACTGCTTTATTGAAAAAGAATACATGCTTATACACACATAGATAATAGTTATTTTGTTAAGTCTCTTGGAAAATAGGAAGTGTTTCTATGCATGAAAAAAATGGAAATTATATTGTATTTCTTGGACAGGAAACATGTGTTTGCACGCTCTATTGTAATAGATTGGTGTAGAAAAGATTATGTATTTTCTTATAAGAATAATATCTATTGTGTTAGTTCTTTTGGAAAAGAATACTTAATTGCATGCTCAAAGAAAATAGCTAAGGGGCTAGTTCCTATTGAATAAATTTTATATAATTATATGCATAAAGATCATATTTAATGTGCTAGTATCCTTTAAAAGAATATGGATAGATGTGGTTGTTTTCTTTTGGAAAAGAAAATGTGCTTGCACAAGGGGAGTAATATTAGTCGCGATATTTATCTTGGAAGGATTTTCCCTCTTCTTATGTGAAGATATGCTAATAATAACGGTGGTTCATTAATATTACCGTGTTTTGTGTGTAGAAGTAGAATTTAATTGTTTCCCTTTAGGGGCAAGTGAGCATGCCTTGGTAATCTTCATATATTTTATCTTATACGTGTGCGTTAGGGATGGATAGACATGTGTCATAACCAAACACGTGTAAAGATAAATAGACATGTTTTAATGGTTATGTTCTTTTAATTAATGTCTGTGCAGTGTTGTTAAAAGAGGCTTGTCTAGATATTTTATTTACATTTTATTTTTTACATGAAAATATGTTTGGGGCATAACTAGTAAGATTTATTATTGAATGTTATAGTTGTTGATAGTGGTAATTGTAGGAAGGATTGTGACTTATGCGAATGGTGAATTATATTTAACCTTATGCTAGGCAATGAACTAGTGGTCCATGCAGATTGAAGGAATGTCAACTGCAGGATAATCCACTCATGGAAATAACTAGGAAACAAAGACATAATGTTCAATGATTTGTGAGTAAATTATATCATGATTAATGTAATAGATTCTACTTAGTTATGTTGTATTTAAGATGATATTTATTTGTAAGAATTTATGACAATGGTTAAAAGATGAACTCCCTTACAACCATTAAGTGAAGGGTGATGTTGGGGCCTTGGTTTGAAAAACAAGGCCAAAGTGTAGCAGAAGCAGCCCCATACGAAGCATGACCAAAACAGCCATAGGCTAAGGTAGCAGCCTCGCAAGGAGATGAACAAGCACAAGATCAAGAAATAATGACAGAGGCACCACTAGGAACAATAATAGAGCCAACAAAACTCGAGATAGATTGACTCGGGGACAAGTCAAAAAACTACGGTTAGGTCCTGTTGGGGCCTTCATTTTGAATTTCGGTTTTTTGTGGGAAGGAATGCCAAAGAACATGTGGTAGGGACAACAGTTGGGGTTGTGAAGCTGACAGCCAAGGAAAGGGATAGGAAATAAGAGTGAACAAGTAGTTGCAACAAGGTGGCGAAAGAGAACATGAACAACTGAGCAAGGGAAAATAGAAGGCAGTCGAGGGCAGAGTCAGCCGAGCAGAACTGTTAGTGGGAATGTAGAATAAAGGATAAAATGTGGAAGATAGCATTAGGAATGGGTTAGTGATGAAGCAGACAGGCAAGAAAAGGATCAAGAGAGTTGGATCAGTTGTAGAATGGCGAGGAGTGTCCTTTGCTCTGGCTATGACCATTCTTGATAGTTGTGTTCTTTGGGGTTGTGCTCTTTGTGTATTTGATGAACAGGGTTCAAGCCTTTTGTAATCTGTTATGTACTCTCTTATATTTCAATTAATGAAAGAAGTAGTTTGGGATCCATATTGTATTGTTGTGTTTCTTGTGGGTTATTTAAAATTTTAAATGAATGATCATTAGCCAGATAGTTTCTTATGATGATATGAATAGAATAACATGCTTGGATAGCATAGAGGGTTGAGTGTTATGAGTTATTTATGGCTGTTATCTACAACTTCCTTGATACTGCCTTTGGCTCCATCTAACTTCAGTAGAGGCACACCTCGGATGAGACTCCTTGCCCCTCTAGGTATGGTGAAAATGCCGGCGTTGTCCTAAACTACAATGGAGCCTTGTTGGCCCCTTGAGCGTGAACCCAGGGTTTCTTCCTTGTTGTCATTTTCATTCCAGCAAATGGTTTCGTTGTCGGGACATGAACTTGGGTCTATCGAGTGAGAACCAAGTAGCCTAACCAACTAGACTACAATCGAGCCTTGCTGGCCCCTTGAGCCTAAACCCAAGGTCCCTTCCCTATTTTAATTTTCATGCCAATAGGTGAACACACTCATGAGACATTTAATAAAATTAAACGTTTGCATATTTTTCCCTGCGGGGTTTCTAGGATATATCGATGTTCAATTATATGTTTTCCTTATATGTCATTCTAATGATGTTGTTTCCTTGCATAATTTGGAATTTACATTATCAAGTATGTGATTAGCTAACCTATTTAAAGAAATCATGAAAATGATGTAATGTTAGGGTCCCACCCTAACCCCCTTATTTATGTAATGGGATCACGTCATAGTCAAGAGTCAATAAAGCCCATATTAATAATTGTAAGTGGTTAATCTGCAATTAATGACGGAACCACAGTTAGTTGCAAATGGGTCGTAGTATTAGATAGATGGTATTAATAAAACCCACGGTATTGGCCCATGGTATTGCATGTATGAGTCATATATAAAGGATAGAGACTCCCTGCGAGGAGCATCATGTCTTATTTTGTAGTCGAGCTCTGCCCTATTGGAGGTTGCCCCCTCAAAGAGGCAAGTGAACATTGCTCTCTGAATAATAAAATCATTGCTATTCTGTGTTCTGGGTATCTTTTCTTCACATATTTTGTATTTGGGTATCATTTTGCAGGTTAAGAGCATAACATGTGGTATCAGAGCACTTTCCAGGGCCAGTGGGATCTCCATTTCTTAGCAAAAAAATTTTTTTGGCTAGAGACGTGTTCTGGCGTCTTTAAACCACGGGATCTATCGTTGAGCACATAAACCTGTGGATTTGGGGAGGCATACACGCAGGAAATACAAGAGGTGGTCACGTCTGTTGGACTCCCTTGTAACCCCTGTGGGTACCCCTTCGAGTAGTAGCGCATTAGACAGAACCGCACACGAATTGTCTCCCACGTACCCTCTGGGTATATCGAAAGGCCCCTAGGCTCCTTTGAAACCTCGCCAAAGATAAACCGTCGGCCGTCTTGCGGCTACAGTACACCGAGAACAATACTCGGGGAGATTACTCGCCCGTACGATAGGGTAGTCGGGTTGTACGACTAAGGGTACAGTCGATCCTCCTTAGTTAGAGCCCTGAAACATTGGACCGAGTACTACTGCCAGACCCTTATGTATATTGCGATCTGTAGCACCTGACACTCCTCAAGACCATAGTTCCATTTTCTATCGGGGGATCACATAGCATCTCTTCCAGATCCGCTTGTGCAAAGGGGTGCAGCAGCAGCAGACATCAGTCCCGCAGTCTCGAGTTCGCAGATCAGCCATTCCAATCTATTAGATCCATCAGATCCCAGAAGCAGTCTGTTCCGCCATCAGATCCGCCATTCAGATCTCTCAGATCCACCAGATCGGAGTCGTTGTGAAGGGTTCCTATACCGGGGTATAATTTTCACAGGACTTTTGGCCGCATTGACATTTTGAGGATTTGGCCACTGTAGTATTGATAAGGAAGGAGTAAAACTCTGTTAGGAGTTTTCAAACAAAAAAAAAAAAAAATCGGGGTGCTTATCGGTGATCTAGCCCATCAGAATCAGGACAACGAGCTGAGCACGGTGGTACCATTCACTTCTTAGTGAAAATTTTTAGGTGGTCCCAATTTTCAAAAAATCTGGTTGGTGTATGGTAGAAACTAGAGCTCAAGCGATGGCCAATGAAAGGATGGACAAACTTGAAGAATCAATGCACAACCTCCACATTCAGCTTACCGGACTATGTAGCATGGTCGAGAAAATAGTCTCGAAGGGCAAGGAGCAAGCCCATGAGGAGGAGTATAATGGCACTGAACACAATGAGGGTGAGTCTAGCCACTCTCCTCACGTCTGGCACACCCACCCACCACCCAGTCAGTGACCTCCCAAGTTGGATATGCATAAATTTGACTGTTCTCAACCGTCGGCATGGATAGCACAAATGGAGCAGTATTTCAAACTGAATCACATCTTCGATGATGCGACTCAGCTTATGTTGGGGAGAATGTACTTGGACAATGAAAGGTGGCAATGGTGGGAATGGCATCAGCGTTGCACTGGACCTTTTAGGACTTGGACCAAATTCACCAAAGCTCTTCAAGACCGCTTTGACCAGGAATCATCTTTTTTGGGTCGTCTTACTAAGCTCCAACAGACTGGTACAGTGGATGAATATATTACAGCTTTTGAAGCCTTAGCCTTCCACACTTGGGGTCTCTCAGATGTGTTCTACAAGGAATGTTTTATCAGTGGTCTTAAAGAAGCTATCAAAGCCCCCAAGTCCTACTGCACCACCCTCACACATGGACGGAGGCTTGCAAGGTAGCTCGTAACGTGGAACATGCATTAGCAGCCCAATACAGTCGTCCAAATTTCTCCGCTAAAGGTCGCCCCCCACAGGCTCACAACACGACTCAAACACTTAAGGTCCAAAAGGTGTCACCTGTGGAAATGGCCGAAAGAAGAAAGCAAGGCCTATGTTACTACTGTGATGAAAAATACTCCCCAGGTCATAAATGCAAGGAGCCCAATTTTTTTCAAATTGATGCCACTGACTACAGCTCAACAGAGGAAGATCGACCACTGGAGGAACAGGAGCCGCTAGAAGAAGACAACCAAAAGGACAATGTTTGCTAACGAACTAGTTATTTCGTTGCATGCTTTGGCAAGGATTTCTTCCCCTCAAACTCTCAAAATCAGAGGTTTTATTAAACATTGCCCAGTAGTAGTCTTGATTGATAGTGGAAGTACACATAATTTCATCCATCAAAAAGTTGCAGAAGCAGTGCATTGTTTTGTACGAGCAGTTTCTAACTTCCAAGTTCAAATTGCAGATGGAGGCACAATGAAATGTGAAGGCCGCTGTGAAAATGTCAAACTTCAAATGGGGGATTATCAGTTGAAAACCCACATGTTTTCCATACACATGGGGGGTTGCGACATTGTCCTCGGCGCTGAATGGCTCCGCACTCTTGGGCCAATCACAATGGATTTCCAGGAGTTATATATGAGTTTTAAGCAGAACAACTACACACATACCCTCCGTGGACTCCAGGCGGGAGCCCCCTCTGTCATCAGCTCACATAGGATGGAAAAATTGTTAAAAAAGGGCAATCATGGAGTTGTAGCTCAATTTAATGCCATCCAGGCAGTCGAAACAAAGCCTCTGCCAATTCATCCTGAGATGCAACAGATTTTAAATAACCATCTGCCGGTCTTTGACAAGCCTCATGAGCTTCCACCCTCGCGAGGGGAACATGATCATAGCATCACCTTGGTTCCAGGGGCACAACCCCCAAATGTGCGCCCATACAGATATCCGTTCACCCAAAAGAATGAAATAGAAAAAATCATCAAGGAACTTTTGGAAGCAGGTGTCATTCGTCCCAGCATTAGTCCTTATTCATCCCCAGTGGTCATGGTGCTCAAGAAAGATGGGGAGTGGCGGATGTGTCCCGACTTCAGGGCCCTCAATAAGTTGACAGCCAAAGATAAATTTCCCATCCCGGTGGTTGATGATTTGTTGGATGAACTCAATGGGGCTCAATTCTTCACTAAGCTGGATCTTCGCTCAGGCTACCACCAAATTTGCATGAAGGAAGTCGACATCCCCAAGACTGCTTTCAGAACTCATGAAGGCCATTATGAATTCCTGGTCATGCCATTTGGTCTTTGTAATGCCCCCTGTACTTTTCAGAGCCTTATGAACCACATTCTAAAACCATATCTCAGGAAATTTGTCCTTGTCTTCTTCGATGACATCCTCATCTATAGTTGCACTTGGGCCGCACATCTTCAGCATGTAGATCTACTCTTGCAACTGCTCTGCAAGCATAAATTATTTGTCAAGATGTCCAAGTGTTCATTTGGCATGGCAGAAGTAGAGTATTTGGGCCACATTGTGGGGCGTGAAGGTGTCAAGGTGGACCCCAAAAAGATCCAGGCAATGCAGGAATGGCCTCAACCTAAGACCTTGAAGAGCTTGAGAGGACTTTTGGGTCTCACAGGCTGTTACCGTAAATTTGTCCGCAACTATGGTTGCATTGTGAAGCCCCTCACCCAACTCCTAAAGAAAAATTCATTCTTCTGGAATGAGGAAGCACAACAGGACTTTACAGCTCTAAAAAATTCCATGTGTTCCACTCCAGTCTTAGCACTACCTGACTTCACCAAATCTTTTGTCATTGAATGTGATGCTTTGGGTACAGGTATTGGGGCGGTCTTAATGCAGGAAGGGTGACCGTTGGCCTTCACAAGCCAACAACTCAGTGGGAGGAATCTAGGCCAATCTACCTATGAGAAGGAAATGATGGCCATCTTACATGCAGTCGAGACCTGGCAACTTTACTTATTGGGGCGACGTTTCCAAATCCGCACAGATCATCACAGTCTTAAATATTTTTTGGAGCGACGCCTATCCTCCCCGCAACAAAATAAATGGCTAGCCAAAATGCTAGGATATGATTATGAGATCATTTACAAGAAAGGTTAAGACAATAGTGTAGCAGATGCATTATCTCACCAATTTGAGGAGGAAAGTACTTTGCTAGCAATTTCCCTCCCCATTCCAGAATGGATTGAAGAGGCTCGCAGGGAATGGTTTTCACACCCCGAGCTCTCCCAACTCATTTCTCAATTGCAGGTAGATCCAAATTCCACCAAGGGCTACTCGTAGTAGGATGATATTCTTCGCTACAAGGACAGAGTCGTAATATCACCAACATCCACCCTCAAAAGTCGCATTTTGGCAAAATTGCACTCATCTCCCATTGCAGGACATTCAGGCTTTCAGAAGACGTATGCTCGCACCAGAAGATCATTTTTTTGGATAGGCATGAAAAAGGACATCCTTACTTTCGTAGCAGAATGTGATGTCTGTCAACGCCACAAAGGGGAAACCGTCAACACACCAGGCACATTACAACCATTGCCCATTCCAGCATCAATTTGGACAGAGGTTTCTATGGATTTCATTACAGGTCTTCCAAAGTCAGGGAACAAGTCAGTCATCATGGTGGTTGTGGACCAACTGTCGAAGTATGCTCATTTCTGCGCCCTACCCCACCCGTTTACACCAACTTTGGTTGCTCAATCTTTCATGGATCAGATCTTCAAATTACATGGCATGCCCACTTCTATTGTGTCCGACTGCGACCCGATCTTCACCAATAATTTTTGGCAGGAACTCTTTAGAATACAAGGCACTCAACTCAAACTCAGTACTTCCTATCATCTGCAAACAGATGGTCAAACCGAAGCCGTCAACAAATGTCTAGAAACCTACCTTAGGTGTTTCACTTCAGAAAAGCAACACCTTTGGGTACAGTGGTTACCTCTGGCTAAATGGTGGTATAACACCAACTATCATGCCACCACCAAAATGACTCCCTATGAAGCAGTATATGGTCAACTCCTGCCTTCACCTACTTCGTATCTCAGGGGATGCTCAAAAGTACAAGCAGTGGATCAACTCCTACAACACCACGCAACCATGCTCGCCCATCTTCGAGAGAATCTTCATCAAGCTCAGAACCGCATGAAGCAACAGGTAGACCAACATCACTCAGAGCGCCAATTTCAAGAAGGGGATCAGGTCTTTTTACAGCTACAACCATATAGGCAAACATCACTCAAGGACAAGGGGTGTCAGAAACTCTCTCCCAAATTACGGACCATATCAAGTACTTCAGCGCATTGGAGAAGTGGCCTAGAAGTTGGCCTTGCCACCTACTACAAAAATCCATCCAGTTTTCCATGTCTCATGCCTCAAGAAAGTGATTGGGAACAATTGTAGAATTCAGACCAGTCTACCTGAATTGGACGAAGAAGGGTCCATCTGGCTTCAACCCGAACAAGTCCTAGACACACGAGACAAGCAACTGCGCAGCCGCATGATTAAGGAAGTCCTCGTCAAATGGAAAGACACCTCTCCCAAAGATGCAACTTGGGAACCAGCCATTATTCTTCAGCAGTTTCCGCAGCTTCAGCCTTGAGGACAAGGCTCGTCTTAAGGGGAAGGGCATGTTAGGGTCCCACCCTAACCCCCTTATTTATGTAATGGGATCACGTCATAGTCAAGAGTTAATAAAGCCCATATTAATAATTGTAAGTGGTTAATCCGCAATTAATGACGGAACCACAGTTAGTTGCAAATGGGTCATAGTATTAGATAGATGGTATTAATAAAACCCACGGTATTGGCCCGTGCTATTGCATGTATGAGTCATATATAAAAGATAGAGACTCCTTGCGAGGAGCATCGTGTCTTATTTTGTAGTTGAGCTCTGCTCTATTGGAGGTTGCCCCCTCGAAGAGGCAAGTGAACATTACTCTCTGAATAATAAAATCATTGCTATTCTGTGTTCTGGGTATCTTTTCTTCGCATATTCTGTATTTGGGTATCATTTTGCAGGTTAAGAGCATAACATGTAAGGCTACATCAAGAAGTTTATGTTAATAAGCTACAACAATGGTTGTTAATGATTATGTAACTTACTATTCCTTTACTAAAGTTACTCTAGGTAATGATGAAGATTTTATCTAATGGTGAATGAAAGAATATGGAATAGTAATTCGGAAAGTTACAAATTTGTAAATTTTGTAAAATTTTCTAATCCTATGTGTTTTTGCATGAGTTTTAACGGGGATAGTATTTGAAGAACTTTAAACTACATACTATAATATCTTTAGAAAGGAAATTTAACATAAAAGAGAATCTTTAAAATTAAGAAAATATAATATAATAAACATTACCTTTTAAAAATAAAATTGGAAAGAACTTCTATTAAATATTGTCAAAGTGTGTGTTTATATATTTTTGTATGTTTTTTTGGTCACTGAAAAATGATTCATGAAAAAAAATTAAGTGAATATAATGAAAAATAAAAATGATAATGATTTATATAAGTTAGATAATTCAACATTAGCTTGTGATTTCTAGAGTAAATTTATGTAAAACAACTTGAAATCTTTAAATTTTGGATGAACAATTATCCCAACTTGGTGGGTTAGGAGAATGTTGATGAGCCCCACAAATGGGTAATTATATGGGCTCATTTTGACTCTTAATTCGACTTAATCCACCATTCTCATTAGTTTATTGCATTTTTTTGAATATATTTATTCTAATAGAGTGAATTGGGTTAGTCATTTTGTCATGTAGTCTAATGTGTGCTTTATGCAGATTTTTTGGTCAATTTTGGAAAAAGTCAAGGGATTTATGAGCAGATGGCAACAAATACTCGAGGAAAAAAGGGAAGAGGATTTGTAGGGGGTGTCTCCTTCATTTATGACCCCTTCCCTTGAATCTTCCATCAGCAACTTGGAGCACAAAGGTCCACATTGATGCATCCAAAGGGCAGCCAAGCAAGTAAAGAAAGACTGCTATTTATCTCCAGTTCTGGGAAGCTGAGCTCCTCGCTTTTAGGAGGACTTTTGGAGGACTCCATTTGTATAAATAAGGGGGCTTAGAGACTTAGTAGGTTAGCCAGTCATTAGTAGAATTTTCGTACTTTTGTGCAACACTTGTTTAGCTCATTTTCGAGTTTCTTTTTTAGAACAGTTCATGTAATGTGACTATTATTTTTAATAATGAAGATGAAATATTTCCTGAGTCAGTATTGATCTCTTTTCGAGGGCTGAAGCTCTTGGGTTAGGGCCCAACCCAAGCTACCCACCACCTCTTGCTTTGTACTTATATGTTTTTGCTTCAATTCATGAGTTGATTTATGTTACATAGATTCATTTTACTTTGTTTAGATTAGGTTGCTTTTGATGGTTTGCATAGATGTTTTTGTTTCAGTTGCTCAGGTAGGTTAATGCAGTGACAGACTAAGATTCAAAAAGGCCAACAGCAGGTCCTGATCTCCTTTCTCCCTTTCTGGGACTATGAGTTTAGGTCAAGGCACTACTGCTGCCACCAAAAACACAGTTTTGCTCTCCCATGCAATTTCTAGTGTGATGACTTTATTTGGAAAGATTAATGTATTGCTTCGAATTCATTCGCCTAGATCATTTCCTATTATTTTACAATAGATCTCTCTACATGCTTTTCTGTTCAAAGGTTGTTGTTCAGAATTTTCTGTTTGTAGGTCAGAAATTAGGTCAAGCTAGAGAAAGTTTTGTTTTCATGGTATAGTTAGTCCTTTCTTTGATCAGTTTTCATAAGTAGATGTGCAAATATCTTATAGGGCATCTCAGCTCACCATACATCCATAAAGCAGCTAACATCATCTCACTTCCCACCAATTTTCCAAGTCATTCGCAAAATTTCACCAATCTACCCTAATTTCTGCATTTTTCTCCATAACTTTCCCTCTTGCCATTTGAACAAATCCAACCATCATGTTCCCTCTTGATCTTCCTTGACAAGCTCCAGACACCTCAACACCTTCATCTAGCCTTCAGTTACCCTTTCCCATCATTTTTCCACCTCCAAAAATAGCTCTCGGCCTCCTCCTGTAGATCCCCTGCAACCTCCTATAGCATTTCCTGTGAGTGATTTTTCGAAGTCTGATTGCAAGGGAAGTCTTCAGAAGGGTACTAGGGGCTTCTTAGGACCTCTCCACACCTTCCTCCACCTCTACAAAAACCAAGTCCATCTTCCTTTGCCACCAAACCTCTGCACAATCACAACCAGATAAATTACAAGCATAATAATTTCACATAAAAACATTCAAAAACACAAAAAGATGTTTTCTTCTCATTTATTTTCAGAAGTAGCTTGAATATATGTAATTTACCTTTTTCAGTAGTCAATGGAACTCATTGCATCAATTTCTATCTCTTTTTTTGCAAAAGTAGGGTTAGTTAGATAAATTAGGGTTTGCTAGGGTTTGCCTTACATTCCAGTCTTCTTTCTCTTTCTGCAAATAGAATATCCTCTATAGAGTTAGCTTTCTTTCATCATGGTTAAAAGCTTCTTCTAGAAATTCTTAGAAGCTAGCTTGAGCTCCTAGTGAACTTGTGCTAGCTGACCAAGTGACAGCCTACATTAAGAGCTAGTACTTGTGCAAACAACACCGTCGCTTCCAAATTTGTTAAGAACTACCGGGTCGATAAAAGTAAAGTAGGAAGGGAGTTGCAGCATTATTGCTGCAATACTGGTGCTCGCCACTTTTTGGCGATGTTGCCGGGGAAGCATCATAGTATTTTGTGATCACTACTTTTCTTCTATTTTCTACTGCAACATTCTGCTAAGTAGTTTATTTCAGCAAAAGTAGAGTAGTTGTTCTTTCGATTTCTGCATTTCCTTGCTTTCATTTCAATTCTGCAATTTCCATTTCAGAAAAAGTAGATTAGTTCTTTCAATTCTGCAATTTCCATTTCAGCAAAAGTAGATTAGTTCTTTCAATTCTGCAATTTCCATTTCAGCAAAAGTAGATTAGCCCTTTCAATTCTGCAATTTCCATTTCAGCAAAAGTAGATTAGTCATTTCCTTGCTTTCATTTCAATTTTGCAATTTCTATTTCAGCAAAGTAGATTAGTCATTTCCTCACTTTCATTTCAATTCTGCAAGTTCCATTTCAGCACAAGTAGATTAGTCATTTCCTTGCTTTCATTTCAATTCTTTGATTTCATTTCAGCAAGTTCGTTTCAGTAGTTGCAATTTGTTTGTTCAATCAATTTCAGTTTTGCAGGTACAAGCAGGAAAAAAAAAGGAAGAGATTTCCTTTCATGCCTCATAGGAACAGAGATAATTCAGGGAAATTCATACCCAACACCCCCACCACATCACAAAGTCACTCTTCTCTCTTCTTCAGTGGCAGTGATCCAGAAGAACTTATAGGTGAACAACTAGAGATATACGAAGATCTTATAGTAGAAGAAGAGGAAGAAACCATCCCTCCTGAGACCATGTCTGAAAACATAAACGTTAAAGGGTATGGAGAAAGAATAGAGGGTACCTTTCCCATCTGAGAGACCAATGGGGACACTCAAATGAAGAACATAAGTCGTTCAGCCTTACCTCACTTCCATGTGTTGACTACCGAATATCCTGATACCTTTTTGTTTGAATTTGCTGTTATCTGTCGAACCTATGACTAAGCAGAGGATGAGCAGAAGTTGAAACTGTTTCCTTCTACCCTCAAGGTTGCAGCATTGTGCTGGTTCATGGGGTTACCTGGCAATAGCATCACAACTTGGGCTCAGATCCAGCAAGCTTTTAATAACAAATACCGGGACTACTGTAGGTCAAAGGATACCAAGGAAGAAATCTTCCAAATGACCATGGGAAGCGACGAATCCTTGGAAGATTATGAAGAGAGGTTTCAGCTTAGTTATAAAAGGGCCAGGTGCACACTTGACCCTGAATCTCTAAAGTTGGTCCTCCTGAGAGGAGTCCCGGAAGACCTTCTAGATACCCTCCATTTTCTAGTTGGGGGGACATCTACCAACTACCTTATGAAGACATAAAGACTGTGTTTAGAAACCATTCTAGCGCAGCCAGAAAGAGAGGTAGGGGAAGTCAACCCCTAGCCAGTACATCCTCATCCAGTTCATCCCAAGAGGTGAATTTGGAAATCTGCTAGAAGATTTCAAGAGCGAGATGATGCAGACTCTTGCCAAGCAAATGGATACCTTTCATATCAAAAGGAAATAAGAAGAAGCAGAAAGGGCCTTGGCCATTTTTTGTCCTAGGTGCACCAGAAGGCATCCTAGGAACGAATGTCCATTGAACTCTATAGAAGTGTGTTCATTCTGTGAAGAATACCATTCTACGAATCAGTGCCTTTCCTTCCCCAGACATAAAGCTACATACCAGGGGGGCGAAGGAGCCACTGAACCACTCTATTTCATGAACCAGAGGAGGCCACATGGACCCAAACCTTATCGGCAGGGAATGCAAGGGACATCCCAGACATATTACAACCCCAATCAAGCCACTTCCATGCCTTCTTGCGGTCCCCCTGCTCATCCTTCTTGGTCCACACCCCCTCCTTGGTCATATCCATCTCAATACCATGCTCAACTAGCTGCTCATTCATTTCACTCTTATGCTCAGCCATAGCCTCAGTGGAATGCAGCTCATCAAGGGTGGAGGCCCCATTACAACTCTCCTCCCACTCTTTTGCCTCCACCACCTGCTCAACCACAACCATTACCTCCTGCTCCACCAACGAAACCCCAAATACCTGCTCAACCGAACCCAAACCCGAATAATAGACAGGCCCAGCAGGTATATAGTGGGGAACCATCATGCCCAACCTATGCTGTGGAGATTCAGGAAATTAACCTACGATCTGGGAAGTTTCTCCCAGATAACCAGCTTCCCCTAAGGAGGATGAGGAAGAAAAAGAGGAAAGTGAACCAAAAGCCTTTCCACCCTTTCCTGAGAGATTATCTAGAATAACACAACCTACCCCAGAAGAAAATGAACTTCTGGGAGAATTGAAACAATTATGTGTAAAGATACCATTTCTCCAAGCCATAAAGGATGTGCCTATATACAACAAGATGACCAAGGAGAAGTGCTTCAGGCACCCAGGCAGGCGTAGGAGAGATGATCCAACTATCAATGTCATAGGACAACTGTTCGACCTGATGTTGGGGCAAGTAATCTATCTGAAATATCTAGACCCTGGAAGCCCTGTAGTTGATGTCCACATCAATGGCACCATAATCCCCCATACCCTGATTGATCTGGGGGCTGCCATTAATGTGATGACCAAGGACACTATGCTCAAGCTCAACCTTCAGGGCTCCCTGAGAAAGACCACAATAGTACTATAGTTAGCAGACCACTCCACCATGACCCCTGAAGGGATTGTGGAAGATGTAATGGTCTCCATCGATTCTTGGGAGTACCCTACTGATTTCCTGGTTCTCCAACCAAAGGCAAAGCTCACTAGGTATCCTCTCATCTTGGGAAGACCCTGGTTGGCTACTGCAAATGCCTACATCAGTTGTCGAGCTGGGAACATGACAATCAAGAATGGGCATATGTCCAAGCAACCAATCCTATATCCTCCTACCCAACCTTTATTAGAACATGATTCACCTCTCTGTTTGGAGGAGGAAGATGAGGATGAAGTCTCTTCCGCACCACTGTGTGCAGTGGAAGCTACCATGGGGGGGAACCCACAAACCGAGGATGATCTTATTGAAAACTTGATTCAGAATCCACCCCCCATTGTGTTGCCATTAGAAGAGTTGGTGGAAGAAACCCAAGCCAATCCTTTACTTGATCTCTTTGTGGCTAACCCAACCTCTCTCCGAGTTAAGAATATGGAATACGGCCGAGAAAGAACCTTGAAAATCAACTCATCCCTATCCACCTCTTAGGAGAAAGCACTGTGTAGCTTATTAAGAAACCACTTGGATGCTTTTTCTTGGAGCTATAAGGAGATGAAGGGAGTGCACCCTTTAGTCTATACTCATCACATTTACATTAAGGAAGATTGCAAACCAGTTAGGTAGACTCAAATGAGGATGAATCCAACCCTTAAGGACATTGTCAAAGAAGAACTGCAAAAGTTACTGGATGCAGGATTCATCTACCTTATCTCTGACAGCAAATGGGTATCTCCTTTGGTGCTAGTGCCAAAGAAAAATGGGAAGTGGAGAATCTATGTCGGTTATTGGGAACTAAATAAGGCCACCAAGAAGGACCATTTTCAGTTTCCTTTCATAGGTCAATTGTTAGATGGCCTGGCAGGGAAGAAGTTTTTCTCCTTCCTAGATGGGTTTAGCGGGTACAACCAGATCCAAATCAGCCCGGAAGACCAAGATAAGACCACTTTCACTTATCCTTAGGGTACCTTTGCATATTGGGTCCTTCCTTTTGGATTGTGCAATGCTCCCGCCACTTTCCAGAGAGTAGTATTAAGTATATTTGCTGAACTGGTTCATGATGCAGTGGAAATCTATATGGATGACTTTACCCCTTATGGTTCTAACTTCTAGGAAGCTTTGTCTAACCTGGGAAAAGTTTTGGAAAAGTGTATTGAAATGAACCTGTCCCTCAGTCCTGAAAAATGTGAATTCCTGATGACTGAAGGGACCGTGCTAGGTCATGCAATCTCTCAGCAAGGATTACAGGTGGACCCCAACAAAATTTCCATCATCCAAAGGGTCCCACCTCCTCAAAAGGTAAGAGATGTTCGAAGTTTCCTAGGTTTAGCAGGGTATTATAGAAGATTCATTAAGGATTTCAGTAAGCTAGCCTCTCCATTGTTTGTTCTTTTGGGAAAAGATGTTGATTTCATATGGACTGATAACTGTCGAGAAGCTCTGGATACCTTCAAAAGTAAATTGGTGGCTGCCCCAATTTTGAGAGGTCCAAACTGGGCCCTACCTTTCCACATTCATACAAATGCCTCGAACAAAGCGATAGGAGCAGCCTTAGGGAAAGTTGATGAGAAGTTGCCTTATGCCATATATTTTGTAAGTAAAAACTTGTCAAAGGTAGAATTAAACTACAATGTAACCGAAAAGGAGCTCCTAGCTATAGTCCTTTCCCTAAATAAATTCAGACACTACATCACTGGCTATCAAACATTTGTACACACTGATCATGCTGCAATTAGGTATTTAATGAACAAATCAGATGTAAATGCTCACATTATTAGATGGTTTCTTTTATTGCAACAATTTTATTTAATCATTGTTGATAAGCCGGGTAAGGAAAACGTTGTTGCTGATTTTTTGTCTAGAATAGATCTTCCTGCAGGTGAAGAAGGAATGGTGGATGATCAAATGCCAGATGAACACCTATTTTCTATCTCAGTACTCTCTCCATGGTTTTCTGATATAGCAAATTACTTGGTTTCCGCATAGTTCCCGCCACACCTATCCTCAAAAGAGAAGAGCAAGATCGTGAGGAAAAGTGCTCTTTTCACTTGGATTGGGGGAAATCTCTTTAAACATGGCCCAGATCAGGTTTTGAGTAGATGTGTCAAGGAGGAGGAAGTTCTTGACATTCTCTTAACCTGTCATGATGGACCCTATGGGGGCCATTTTGCAGCAAAGAGGACTGCCTTCAAAATTCTGCAAGTAGGTTACTATTGGCCCACTCTTCATCAAGATGTAAGGCGATATATCAGCCAATGTGACCGGTGTCAAAGGTTGGGGAAACCTACTCCAAGGGATGAGATGCCCCTACAACCTCAAGTGACTATCGAGCCATTTGAGAAGTGGGGCATGGACTTTGTGGGTCTTGTCCACCCTCCTTCAAAGTAGAAATCTTACATCATCATGTGCACTAATTATCTGACGAAATGGACAGAAACAAAGGCGATCAAGGTAGCAATAGAAGAAAAAGTAGCTGAGTTTTTAAGAGAGAATATATTCTATAAGTTTGGATATCCAAGAGAATTAGTCACATATCAAGGGAGTCAATTTACCTCCAATCTAATTGAAGACCTACTCGCACATCACAAAATTAAGCACAGAACTTCCATCCCTTACCATCCGCAAGCAAATGGATAGGTGGAAGTCACTAACAGAGCTTTGGAAGGGATTTTGACCAAGGTAGTGAGCAGCAGTAGAAAAGATTGGGCAGATCGATTGGTTGAGGCCACCTGGGCCTATAACACCACCTGGAAGACCACCACAAGGTTCACACCCTATGAGCTGGTCTATGGGAAGAAGTCTTTGTTGTCAATAGAATTTGAATATAACACACTAAGGATGGTAGCTCAGCTGGACCTAGATCTCAGCCATGCACAAAAGGAAAGGTTACTCCAGCTAAATGGATTGGATGAACAAAGATTGCAGGCCCTTCTCCACTCAGAGGTAGTCCAGCTTCAAAGGAAAATATGGCATGACAGACACCTCAAAGAGAAACAATTCCAGGAAGGAGATTGGGCACTGCTGTATGATTCAAGGTATAAAGATTTCAAGGGCAAACTAAGGACAAGATGGCTGGGACCGTACACAGTAGAAAGGTGCAATGACAATGGTTCAGTTCTGATCAGGACCATCAATGAAGAAGCCATCCCCATGCTTTTCAATGGGCATAGGTTGAAAATCTATAGGAAGCCCCTATCCAAGCAAGAATTCATTGAGAATCTGAGTAAAACAGTGTTGGTAGTGGAGCAAGTCTCTGCCTCCACTCCACCCACACCCTAAAAAACAAAAAACAAAATAGTGAGGATAATAAAAGATTGGAGGAGCCCAGGGTAGGTAGTGAGGGTGAAAACCTCCTGGAGGCACCCTAACTATCTCTTACAAAAAAAAAAAAGAGAGAGAGAAAAAAAAAACAGGAACAGAAAAATTAACTTCTTTTGAATGCATTGCAGATTACAGGAGCGCCACAGAAGAAAAAGGGACAAGGCCAAGACGAATACACCTCTGATAGACCATTTCTCCATCGCTATTGTCTTTTCCCAATCCCTGGTCTCGCTTGTTCTGGAAAACTATGCATCCTATAGGAGGCTCTGCGCATTCTACAGGAGGCTCCTGTAGAAATCACAGAGAGCTCGAAATCAAGTCAAGAAAAGGATCAAAGGGCTAGAAACTTGTCCAGAAGACTTGTGGACCCCCCTACCACCATTCATCCTCCTAACTCTCCATTCCATACCTACACCACTGCATTTCCACTCACTTCTTTCTTTCCTTCATAGAAAACACAGAAATCCTGTTTCTTTTGTTTTTTTTGAAAAATGAAGAATAAACAAGTAGCAGCCTTAATTTAACTCTTACCTAGTGCATACCAGCTGCTTTTCCTTGACTAACAGAACCTTCCTCAGCTACCTCTCCAGTTCCTGCTCAAGCCTCAGCCAAAGTTTTAGAGGGAGAAGCAGCTACAAGAAATCTTGCAGGATTCCTATAGCAGCTAATCCCCTTAAAAATCGAGCTCCAGAGGCAGGGTCAGTGTAGCCACAAATGTATAA
This sequence comes from Pinus tabuliformis, assembly GCA_031772625.1. Taxonomy (NCBI): domain Eukaryota; kingdom Viridiplantae; phylum Streptophyta; class Pinopsida; order Pinales; family Pinaceae; genus Pinus; species Pinus tabuliformis. The sequence continues at coordinate 1,427,209,211 of CM062816.1, forward strand.
GACATGCAAGGAGCCTAGTCCTAATTGAAGATCACCAGTACAAGGTATCTGAGCCACCAATTCAGAAGCCACAAGTGCCAACAGCAGAAATCTATGGATAGAACGCCAAAGTCTAAGCATGCAACAACACGGTAGCACGTAATTCTCGACTAACAGGTAAGTGACTAAACCCATTCCTTTGTTGCATGAGTATAATTTAAAAACTGCATGGACAAGTGAGATGGTTGTGATTAAACGAGATCGGTGGCCAATTAACTGGCCACCCTCATCCAGTTCAAACAGTACTCAGTGGGTGCAATCAACACGTGTGTTCAGTCAACTCGAAAAAATCTCAAAACAGGTAGTGGTGGCATCTAACGGGAATGATTGAAATAATTGCGACAGGCGGCATAAAAGTTTCATCATGACATTGAAGTAGGGACAAATGGTCCATATGAGGGGTAACGTACCCTTCCTGCCACCTCACCTCATCACCACAGAATGCTCCCGTAAGCTTAAGTACGTTGCAATCAACTGCCTTCACCACCTTTGTTCTCATTTGTGTTAATGAGCTCTCGACTGTAGCAACCTACCTACCACCTCCAGAGCCTCGAAACAGTTGCTCTCTGCCAGTTTCAGAACCCTTCTACTTATCGGGCTCTACAGGAACGAAAACACAATCCTACAAGAGCCTTTCTACAGGAAGGCCAGTGAGCAGCACCGCAGAGGAAAACTTTGGATTTCATGACAAATTCGGCCTGAAAAGGGTAGGCTCAGTAAAACCCACTCTGCATTTCCATATATATACAAAAGGTGGTGTGATTCCAAGTGAGGTATTGAGTTGAAAAGGGAAGGAAAGTGAGAATAGAGTATGCCTGTGTTATTTTTAAAATATATACAGTTTCTCCATTTGCTCTTTGCACTGAAAGACTATCTCCTTCTCCTCCGTGGTATTCTCCTATGTAAAGAAATGATGCAACTCTAGAAAATCAAGCCTGTAAAGAGTGAACTTGCATTGGGTATCTGCTTATTTTGAAAAAGAAAAAACACAGTTCTGTATGTTCTCTATTTTTTTAAGATATTGTTTCCCTCAAACAGACAGAGAAGTAATGTGAGTCTAGAGAACGGATTTTGGAAGGAAGGAAAGTTGAAATTTGTTTTTTAAAAATCTACAAAAACTCTCTCCCTGTTTCTTGAAAGAAAACCTCAGTTGTTCCACTATTTTCGGGATTGAAACTTGTTGCCTCCCTCTTCAACTGAGATATTCCAGTAGAATCTGAAACATCATGACAGGGGGTTTTATGAGGAAGGAGCCTCTGAATTCAACTAAGCTGCATGAACATCCAGAAGTGGTAGCCCTCTTCACTAGAGAAAATTAGATGCCTTTCCTTGGAAAGCTGCATGGGTATGACGATGAAGTCATAAAGGAATTTATATTGTCTTTAAAACCTCACTCAAAAACCCATGCCACTGTTAGTTTCAGGGGTCTAACTATAGAAATCACCCAAGAGTTCATCAGCAGGATTACAAGTCTCCCACTTGGACTACCCTAGAGCAAGGAAGAAAAACCACTGGGTCAAGTTGCTAAGAAGACCCTTTTCCAGCCTAATGAACATCCTGTGGAGGACAAGAATGGCATCAAGAGAACAAGTATACCTTATCCATGGGATGAGGTCAGTTATCAGATTATGAAATACATCTCCTGTGAAGGAAGATAATGCATAGTTTATGGGTACCATTTCAGACTGTTACATGAACTCAGATATGGCATGGACCTTCTTGCATCCAGAAAAATCAGTATTCCATATTTTCTCCTCCAATACTTAATAGAATCTAGCACCAAATTGAAGGTAGGGGTTCCAAACCAATTGGCTCACCATGGGCTAATTAGTTGCTGGTGGAGGATGCCCTCCACACTTTCACAATCCCCATAGCCTAGGAAAATTTTAGAAACATGACTAAAGAGGATGATATAAAAACTCTCACCTATGACCTTAGTCCGTTTGAAAGTTAAGAGGAAGAACAAAAAGGAGAAGTTGAGAAGGGAATCCATGAAGAAGAAAAGAACACTCAAATGGAAGAAGAGGAACCCCACAGAGAGAAAGAAGGAAACCAGATAGAAAAAGGGAAACATGACACCACCAAGGATGAGCCTAAAGCAGAGAAGAAGAAAGAATCAAAAGCAGAAAAGGGTAAAACCACAGTAGAGAAAAAGAAGAGGCCAAGAACTGAGAGGAAGAAGCCTAAGATAGTTCAAAAAAAGGTTGCCACAGGAAAAGAAAAATCTAAGCAAGCAGAGGAGCAAACAAAATCAGAAACAGCAGAAGAAAAACCAACAGAAATAGGAAAAACAACAGATGAAGAAGAAGAAGCAAAGCAGGAAGAAGTGTCTCTTGAGACACTAGAAAGAGAGGCAGTAGCTGTTCTTGCTGCACTTAGTACTCCAGCCAAGCCCAAAGGAAAAAGGAAGAGACAACCATCTATGTACTTCAAGGCTCGAAAGAACACCAGAATAAAGATGGGGAAGCCTCAGCCACCTTCAAAGAAGCCCATCGTCATTGAAGATGTCCCTACTGCAAAAGAGGAGGAATCTCCATCCAAAACCCCCATTACCTATGAAAGGGGAAACCCTAGAGTTTCTACTTGGAAAGAAAGGATAAAACTTATGGACTCTAAAAAAGTCCTAAAGGAGGTGCAAACTGCTCTACAGGAGACATTGACAAAGCTTCAAGAAATTGAAAATCTTGAAAAGAAGGCAGAAGAACAGACCAAGGAGGAAGATAAGGCAAAAGAGATACCAGAGCCTGACCCTCATCCTAACTTAGGCTCTTACTACAACCTTCTGGAAGGGGGGAAAGTCATCCACAAAAGTTTGCAGTCCCTTTTTTCTTTGAGTTGGAAAAGGAAAGAGTAAGGACACATACATGGACGTAGATTGCAAAATCAAGAGGGGTGGAAGACATTGGGCGAATGGAAAACAAATTGAGGGAAATGGGCAAAGAATTGAGCATGGTCAGGCATACAGAAAGCATCAGAAGAGCTCAATTGGAAGTAGAAAATGAAATGTTAAAGAAGTAGCTACAAGAAAGGGAACCCTAGGAGGAAAATGAGTTGTCAATCTTAAAAAGATAGTAGTCGGAAAAGGAACCCCAGGCAGATAGTGAGACATTAATAAGACAGCAACAGGAAAAGGAACCCCAGGAAGAAAATGAGGCATTGATCTTAATAAGGCAGCTACAGGAAATGGAAGCCCAATTAGCCTGCATGGCCAGCTGGGCTATGGAGGCATTACAGTGCAGACAGCTAGCCAAATCATATGCAGTGTACCTCAAGGATCAGTGGCTCCAATTTTAGATCAAGACATTACCCTAGAGGGGCACAATACCTTTTCAAGATTATGGCCAATTCATGAATCTATGTGATCATAGTTCAGCTGAGGACAAAGCAAAGCTAACAGAGTTTTACTTGCACAACATGGCCCTCACTGAAATGAACCTATGGGATCCGATTGCTATGTTAGGAGACTTGCATCTGATGGTCATGGCATCTTGGATGAGCCATGAAGAGAAAAGGGCAACAAAAATCCAAAAAATGATGGCAAAAGAGCTGAATGAACCCCTGATGGTTAGAGCAGAACCAGTAGGCCCCATGGCTCTCATTTATGCCCACCAACACCTTGCAGCTAATCCTCAAAGTGTCCCCAAATATGTTGATAAGAAGGCCCAGGCTATTGCACATTTCAAGGACATGGAGAGATTGTTTGGAGATGACTGCATTCATGCCTGCATGAGAAGGTGGAACACATTGCCACACAACCTACAGATCAGGGAGTATCACTCCCCAAATAGGATGAGGGAAGCCATGAGGAGAGTGCCACTGTATAAGCACTCTATGCAAAGTTTGAAGGCCAATTGGATTGGCCTCAAATTTAGTCCTCCATTGTTGCTAGGACTGCTAGAAGGAGGAAAAGAGGAGGAAGAACAGAAACAGTGGGAAGAGGTGGATAGAAAGGCAAGATTCCATGATAAAGAGGAATATATCACATTAGAAGCATGGGATGTTAGGGAATCTATTAGAGCCATCGAGGATGAAGAGTTAGACTAGTTGCTCAGAGGATGAGCAACCCATTCAGTAGGGGGTGATGATGAGCCCCATAAATGGGTAATTATATGGGCTAATTTTACCTCTTAATTCAACTTAACCCACCATTATCATTATTTTATTGCATGTTTTTGAATATATTTATGCTAATAAAGTGAATTGGGTTAGTCATTTTGCCATGCAGTCTAATGTGTGCTTTATGCAGATTTTTTGGTCAATTTTGAACAAAGTCAAGGGATTTATGAGCAAATGGCAGCAAATACTCGAGGAAAATAGGGAAGAGGATTTGTAGTGGGGTGTCTCCTTCATTTATGACCCCTTTCCTCAAATCCTCCATCAGCAACTCAGAGCACAAAGGTCCACATTGATGCATCCAAGGGGCAGCCAAGCAAGTAAATAAGGACTGTTGTTTATCTATAGTTCTGGGAAGCCAAGATCCTTGATTTTAGGAGGACTGTTGGAGGACTCCATTTGTATAAATAGGAGGGCTTAGAGCCTCTGTAGGTTAGCCAGTCATTAGTATAATTTTCGCACTTTTGTGTAGCACTTGTTCAGCTCATTTTCAAGTTTCTTTTTTAGAACAGTTCATGTAATGTGACTATTATTTTTTATAATGAAGATGAAATATTTCCTGAGCCAGTACTGATCTCTTTCAAAAGGCTGAAGCTCTTGGGATAGGGCCCAACCCAAGCTGCCCAACACCTCTTACTTTATACTTATATGTTTTTGCTTCATTTCATGAGTTAATTTCTGTTACATAGATTCATTTTACTTTGTTTAGATTAGGTTTCTTTTGATGGTTTACATAGCTGTTTTTGTTTCAATTGTTGAATTAGGTTAATGCAGTGACAGGCTAAGATTCAAAAAGGCTAACAGCAGGCCCTGATCTCCTTTCTCCCTTTCCGGGACTATGAGTTGAGGTCAAGGCACTACTGCTGCCACCAAAAACACAGTTTTTCTCTCCCATGCAATTTCTAGTGTGCTGACTTGATTTGGAAAGATTAATGTATTGCTTCGGATTCAGTTGCCTAGATCATTTCCTGTTCTTTTACAATAGATATATCTGCATGCTTTTCTATTCAAAGGTTATTGTTCAGCATTTTCTATTTGTAGGTCAGAAATTAGGTTAAGCTAGAGAAAGTTCTGTTTTAATGGTATAGTTAGTCCTTTCTTTGATTAGTTTTCGTAAGTAGATGTGCAGATCTCTTGCAGGGAACCTTAGCTCACCATACATCCATAAAGCAGCCAGCATCAGCTCACTTCACACATATTTCCTAAGTCATTCGCAACATTTCACCAGTCTGCCCTAATTTCTGCATTTTTCTCCATAAGCTTCCCTCTTACCATTTGAACAAATCCAACCATCATGTTCCCTCTTGATCTTCCTTGGCAAGCTCCAGACACCTCAACAACTTCATCTAGCCTTCAATTACCCATTGCCATCATTTTTCCACCTTCAAAACCTCCAAAAATAGCTCTCAGCCTCCTGCTGTAGATCTCCTGCAACGTCCTATAGAATTTCCTGTGAGTGATTTTTCAAAGTCTTATTGCAAGAGAAGTCTTTAGAAGCGTACTAAGGGCTTCTTAGGACCTCTCCACACCTTTCTCCACCTCTACAAAAACCAAGTCGATCTTCCTTCATCACCAAACCTATACACAATCACAACCAGATAAATTACAAGCATGATAATTTCACATAAAAACACTCAAAAACACAAAAATATGTTTTCTTCTCATTTCTTTTCAGAAGTAGCTTGAATAAATGTAATTTACCTTTTTTAGTAGTCAATGGCACTCATCGCATCAGTTTCTATCTCTTTTTCTGCAAAAGTAGGGTTAGTTGGATAAATTAGGGTTTGCCAGGGTTTGCCTTACATTCTAGTCTTCTTTCTCTTTCTGCAAATATAATAGCCTTTGTAGAGTTAACTTTCTTTCATCATGGTTAAAAGCTTCTTCTGGAAATTCATAAAAGCTGGCTTGAGCTCCTAGTGATCTTGCGCCAGCTAACCAAGAGACAACATGCAGTAAGAGCCAGTACTTGTGCATACAACACCATCGCTTCCAAGTTTGTTACGAACTACCGGGTTTATAAAAGTAAAGTAGGAAGCCCCAGGAGTTGCAGCATTATTGCTGCAATACTAGTGCTCACCAAATGTTAAAAAACTAAACTTATAAGGAAAATCTATAATAATTTTTGAGAAGAAATAGGTTGGAATTCCCAAAAAAATAATAGAAAAAGTTAACCAAATGGAAATTTAAATTTGAAAAGTGAAGAATCTCCATGGAATAAGGAGAATGTTAAGATATAATTATAAAAATAATAATGACAAATTTAATAAAAGTACATATAAAAGAGGGTTTGGTATGATGATTGAAAAATGATTAAAAAGAGTAAGAAAAAATTTATTGAAGAAAAATTATATTTAAATTATAATGAAAATAAAAATAGACAAGTGAATGTGAGGTAAGAAGGAATGCATAAAATAAAAGATAGAATTGTTAAGTTAATGTGGGGAAAGTAAGAAGCAAGAGAAGAGAAAAGAGAGAGAAAGATAATAGGAAAAAAGAGAAACATAGACATGGCGCTAGAAAATGATAGAAGAAGAATAATGGAAAAAAAGAGAGACTCTACATACAATGGGGGAGGAATAATAATTAGTAGGATTAAGTTTTTCAGTGGATTGGAAAGTTATATGAATTTGGGACGAAATGGTAATTGAAAGGGAGGGGAAGAAAGAAGCAAGAGAAAAGAGAGATGGCCTTTCACTTTTTCAAGGAGTTGGGAAGGTGAGATATGAGAGGCTCGAGTTATGAAGGTTTTTCGAATTGCAAATTTCTATACAGGGTGAAGGTTGTTGAGAAATCACTAGGGAAACCAATTAACATTCATTTCTCTTATTTCATAATTGCTTGTGAATGTGTGTTAGCTTATTAATACTTTTACTATGTTCTCTTCAACAAATAATTACCAAAGCATAAACATGAAGATCACAAGAAGATAATGAACATAAGAAGCTAGGGTAAAACTCCATAAGTGGAAAACCCAATCAACTCTTCTCTTCTTATAAAATGAGATCAAATTGAGAAATCCAAGACCTAAAATCCGATACCACGACTTCCCACAAGACCCAAGTCAACCATCCTTGCAAACTCTTCCAAAAAGAAAAAGTCAACTCAAGTCAACAATGGTTAATCCTTCCTAAAATCTAGTCAAACGTGAAATTATCAAACATACAATTACTTTAAAAAATCTTGACCCCTACAACAGCTTGAAGTCCCTCATGTGTGATAGAAAATAGGGTAGAATCTTCATACATGTGCTAGAATCTTTCCCACTTTTACTTTTTCTCTCTCTCCTTTGACTTAGGCTCTTCTTCTCTTGTCTTTCATTGGTTTTCTCTCTCTTGTTAGAAGAGAAACCAAACTTGAATGATGGTCTTCAAATGAGGTTGAACTGCACTATATATATACACATCTAGGAGGTCAAATTTTCCCTTCCAAGGCTGACTTGTTTAGGCAGGGCTGACTTGGTATTGTGGGTGTCAAAATGACTATTTTGACTAAAATGCATATTTTTTCTACTTTCTTTCACAAGTCCAAATGGGAATTGACTCTAGTACAATAAATTGACTCATGAAAACTATTATTTTGACTCAATAAACCCTAGAAGCACGAATAACATGCTTGACCTAAATAGAAATTTGACTTGAGCCTGAAACCCATGCTTGAAAAATAAAATTTGTTTTTCCTCTTTGCCCTTTTACATGAAATATATAACGACATAAGTACAATGATAATTATGAAGATCTAACTGTGTCACATTTTCCAACACCCCCTCTAAACTATGGAGGTATTCAAAATTACACAATCGGTACAAGAATACTCTCAAATTGAAATATTCCCATAAGAAGAGCCAATTGATAAGCAGCATCAACATAATAACCAACATTTTCAAAATTCAATATATAAAGGCCTCGACTAACAAGCTCTAACTAGCCACTAGATTAGAGCACAATGTTGGGAGGCATACATTTGGACACCAACACCACAACCTCCTCAAGGCACACACCCCATTGAGATGTTCTCGAGGTATTTCCTAATAGGACTATTCTTATCCTGGATTCCCAATCTTCAAAGACTATTAGTCCTCTTCGACTACTCTTATCTTAGATATGTTATCCTATCCTCAAAGAATATCGGTTCACAAGAGTACTACCTATCTTGGATTCAAAATCCTCAAGGAGTATCGGTCCCAGAAGCTTATCCAATCCCCCATTCTCCCTACCAATGCCCTCACTAAAATTAAAATTGTTAGTTATGGTCAAGTGCATTGACACATGGACAATACAATGTCCCACATCACTTTCTCTCAATGTGGGAGGATATCCTCATTCCCTCTCAACCAGGGAGACATCATTACAATCCTTAGCATGTCTCATATTTCATCAATACAGCAACTACTTATTCTTCCATGGAGATATTAGTGGTAGTTACAAGCGCTCCTATCTAGCATCATTGTATCATACCTAAGAATTGACCTTCCTGGATGTTATGGAGCTAAACTCTTTTATAATATATCTTTGTGACAGGATTCTTGCCATCATTCTTTCAGATCAATTTCCATCAATCATCATCTATAGTATCTATCATTACATTGTGAAATCAATCAATGTCAAGCCAATTCTATATCTTTCTATCCAATTGGGGAAGTGAACGTCTACTAGATAAATATCAACTCCATCATGATTAGCAAACCATCTTGTGACTTCATCAAATTGTTTCCTTTTCTTCTTTTATAGTGTTCACATTTCTTCCATATATTCTTTTAGGAAGTCATACCATATCCATTAATGAAATCTACAAAGCCATGTTTAGAGAATAAACCAGGCAAATGTAGTTTATGCAAGACTTAGCCATCTTGTGCTCATGAAGACCTTTTGCAAACAACCCAGGGAATTGGTTGTTTCATTACAATCAATAGTTTATTCACCCTTTCCCTTTTGTCATCATCTGTGGAATACAAATGATATATATATATATATATATATATATATATATATATATATATATATATATGATGATGATGATGATGATGATGATGATGAAACTCGTATGAGCATCATTAATGAAATCTCCCAAACTATGTATAGAGAATATAATCTTCAATGGAAGCATGTTATGGAGTAGGAGAAAAAAATTATGTCCCTCAATAGTAACTCCTTTAACATTGAAAATTCACATCTTATAGAATATGATCGAAATCAAGATGTATCAAACAATATAAATCAAATATTTGAAAGGATAAACCCTTTTCAAAAAGAAAAATCACTAACATATCAATAAGTTATCAATTGTGCAAATGCGGTATTCATGTCATCATTCGTACCATTAACATATCAATAAGTCATCAATTTTGTAATTGTGTTATTCTTGTCATCAATCTTACCATGGAATAAATGTTTTTAAATCATTTGAAGGTCTTATTTTTCATAGATAAAAGTATGAATGAAACTCCTATCATTTCTATCATTGGAAAATATGGGTCTTAGTGAACAACCTTCAGTTTTGTTAGTGTTGACATAGGATGAATAAATGTTAGTAATACAAGTGAATATGACACTATGATTCATACATGAAAATGGTGATCAATATAAATAAAGAAGTTATCAATTGTGCAAATGCGTTATTCCTATCTTCATTCATACCATTGAGATATCAATAAGTTATCAATTGTTTAATTGTGTTATTCTTGTCATCAATCTTACCCTAGAATAAATCTTTTTAAATCATTTGAAGGTCCTATTTTTCATAGATAAAAATATGAATGAAACTCCTTTCATTTCTATCATTGGAAAATATGGATCTTAGTGAACAACCTTCAGTTTTGTTAGTGTTGACATAGGATGAATAAATAGCATTAATACAAGTGAATATGACACTATGATTCATACATGAAAATGGTGATCAATATAAATATAGAAGTCACATAATCATCTTCTCGTAGGATCTTAATTCAAGTTAAAATCATTCCATAACACATTGAAGATTTAGATAACCCAATATGAATATTATAGCTGGATTGTTAGTATATCACATGTAATGGATGTTTTTCCTTGCCAAATTGACTTTGAATCAGTGGTATCTTTTCTAGATCAACCATGGGAGGTCTCTAACACATTTCACTATATCAAATCTAACATAGATGACCCAAAATAAAATGATGCATACACTGAAGAATTCCAAATTGATCAATTGGAATCCCATCCTTACCTTGTTATAGTTAGATTACCAAATGCACTTCAAGAATTGGAAAAAAATATGAACTTTTGTGCAAAATGTAACTTGTTTTCATGATTTATAAGTGGAGTGGATAGAAATGGGGTTTCGATGAATAAATTAATAAAACGCTAAAAAAAATTGAGACACCTTCCAGAAAATTATTCTCAACAAGTAATATCCATTGCTTCCAACCACCCATGGTGACTACTTGACTATGTGAATATGGGTTTCACCTGATTAAGTATTGTGATCAAAATTTTCTCTCATCTCCATTTAACATGATAATGAGGCATTCAATTGAGAGAACAATGGTTGTATTTATAAAAGGAATATAGAAGATGAAATCCTACTATAAAAAATGATATTAATAAATCTCAATGTCATACTAGATATGAAATTAATAATGAGCTTACTAACATGAAAATCCAACTTGGTAGTCTAACTTTGTTCTACACAATAACTTAGGTGATGCTCACTATTTGTCTAAGGTTAATTTTTATAGTGCAACTCTTTCTATACAAAATAAGCACTACTATAGGAGTAATGATGTTTTCAAATAATAAAAATATTGTTGCAATGTATATGCACCACCACTTCAACATTTTTTTAGTGAAGCCATTATAAAAAACTGCATGCTAAGGATTATTAGTGTAGACATGTAATCTTGAACTCTATTTTGTGATATATCACTTTCATATAACAATTTCATATTTCTTCTACCTTTGTATCTTCATTTTATATTAAGATTGATAGGTATGAAACGAAACATAGATAATTAGAATAAATCCATGGGTTTTGATGCTTAGAAGGTGCACCAAAGATTGAAAAGTATGACTGTAAAAATGAAGTGAGAATGAATGTTGCAAATAAATATTTTGATAAGTATGTGATGGTATGGAATTCTCATGATATCTATATTTGGATTATCTCTTCACAAACGTCTTCATGAAGACCCTCACCTTTTATATAGTTGTGAAACATCTGACACAAATCCTTTTGATGATTATGAATAATTGGCTAATCAATGCAATGGAATACAATAACTAGTATAGGGTCAAGATTATGTAAAAATGGGTTTTTTTACACATATCGCCACAATTCCCCATGGGAACATCAAGATGAATCAAAGCTATTTATCTATGATAAAGGATTGAAGAAATATTAACCTACACATAATCAAGAAAAGTTAAATTTTCATAATATAGCTACTATTTCAATGTGGTGGGCTAATTTTGATCCCAACCAGTTGTTTCATGTAATGGATTGTTGATATACATTGCAAAATATTATTCAAAACATAAAGAAGATTAAAAAGTTATCAATATATGCTGACAAGGATCTCAAACATTATAAACACCAAGGATCCTTCCATGTGTAAATTAAAACATAAAATCCTTATTCTAGCAATTGTATGTAGAAAGAAAAAAGCATTAGAGATTTTCCATACATTTTCTAAAGATTCCACCGTTTCTTTGTGATCATACATTTTTCCCTTAAATACTGGTAATAAATTTTTCAAAACAAATTTTTCCAACTTTAATTTTTGAAAGATTCCATCTGAGTTAATTGCTTCTGTATAAGCCACTGATAAACCTTACACTAGATATAGTTAGATTCCATCTGAGTTAATTGCTTCTGTATAAGCCACTGATAAACCTTACACTAGATATAGTTATCACCATACAAATTATTATTTAATATTGGAGGACTTTAACATATAGTCCTTTGCATGTTCGTCAAACACCATTCTCATTAGATACTACTGAAGAATATTATTATACAAACAAATAAGAGTGAATATCACTTATGTCATGGATGAATGGTAAATTTTATCTCACTTAATTATCCATAATTCTATTCACGTGTATAACATTAACATGGCGTGAAAGAGACTTTGACCTAAATCATATACGAGGTGATGCTGTGGGTTGAGATATAACAATGAAAGGTAATTTCATCCAAAATGGATTTTCACTTGAACAAACACAAGTTATTCTTTTCCTACAATCTACTTCTCCATCTCCATTTTCTATGAAGAAACTAGTTTCTTAAGAAATTATTATTCTACATTTTAGTCAAGAAAATAAGCAACAACCATAAAATATGTTTAAGGAATTGTAGACACTAGGAGGTCATATTTTATATGTCTTATTTCACACGAATTTAGCTCACACTCTAATAATATCGCCGAATAGAATAGATACTTTCAATATGAGAATAAACAATTTATTCAATCCTAATAATTCATATCAAAAATTAATTTATTTATAAGAAATACATTGATGAATCTACATAAGAGGTGCATTCTTAAATCACTTAATAGTATTATTGCATGATGTATTGTTGAACATACAAAGCGTAAGAAATTTAGGAATGTACGCATGATTAATAGATTGAACATGAAGTTCATTTTTGTCTTATAGGCATGTTATATTGAAAGGTAAATTGCGGATAGGAATAGGGTTAGTAAGGACAGAACTTGGAACTATTCATAACATTATTTATTGTCTTAGTTCAAAACCTTCTCAACTCTCAATGTAGTCCATTATTATTTTATAGTTACATTGGTGCACCATAAGATATGACAAATCCAAACATTATTGTAGAAATTACGATATAGATTTGCCACTGCTTATGAAGTTTTAATTAAAATCATAAGACACAAACCTACTCTACTGCTCTGCGTAAATCAATTTACAATCTAGAAAAATAATCTCATACATGTAATAATAAATAACACACACGCACACAATATTTTTCTCGGGGAAAACAATCTGCTAAAAACCCCAATGCATGCTTGCATTAATCTAATGAATAGAGATGTATTACAATTTCTTTGCTCGATTGAGCACAATCTGCAAGTGAATAACCTATGTCTGAACTCACTAAGAGGCTTTGACCCAAACCTAGTCAATTTTTGTCTTTGCTTGAGCCCCAATTTCCTTGTGCATTTCCTTGAGAAATTATCCCCTATTATTTAGGAATTTCTTCAAAATGGATTGTGCAATTCCTCAAGGTGATCATCGACTTGCATGAAACACTTGTACGCTCCACAATAGTCTACAACTTATGTTACATTTCCTTGGAATCTCCACCTCAATTGGGTAACTCAAATTCTCTGCATGCACTAGTTATTTTGGGTTGATTGATCAGTTAACTAGAAGATCGGTGAGTTAGACTAAAGCCACACTATACAACTGTCCTTCCACTAGTTCCTCCAATAGTTGGAACTAGTTTAACTGAACACAACTTAATATAACTTAATTAGATTGCTACAAATTATAAATCACTCATGCTTAACTGCTCAAGCCCTCCAACTCGAATTAACTGAGTTAACTGAGTGACAAGAGCCATGTCACCTCAGTTAACTACATCCAATATTTATGTTGATGTAGAAATTCAATTTTTCTCAATTTAATCAAGGAATAATCAAATTGAGAATTTCTTGCTACATTTTTCAACAATTATAATAATAAAACTTGTTTTTCAAGGAAAGTTTGAACAAATCTGATTGTGAATGGCTTGGTCTCTCACTACATACAAATCACTAGTCTTGACTTGAAAAAAATGAATAGTTAATATTGTTATTGTAGAGAGATAAGATTTAACATGATTCATGATCATTTCAATAGGAAAATTCATAGAAGGTTTAAGCATATCATCATGATTTACATTTGAAAGGTATGCAATGTTGAATCAAGGTTCATATTCTACAATTAACAAGAAGAAGAAAAAATTGATTAAAATCCATCTCATTATCACCATTGTGTTTATTATACATTCTATTCAGTTAATCTTTGTATATTAGTATCACTAATTTTTGTGATCACTTATTGCAACTTAACCTCATATAACCATCTTCAAAATGTGAAGAATCATTATGAATAGCATGGCACCAATAGAAATAAGTCACGAACATTTCCCAATTACTATATACTTACATCTATAGAATTGTCTATCTTAAAAAAATTATAATTCCACTTATACAAAATTATAATATTTATACTTTCTATTTTTTCTATATTGTTAAACTTTTACCTTTTTTTCATATACATTTTTGTTAATTATTTTTCTTGTATTATATCATGAAAACTAGCATACAAAGCTCATCAATTTGTCTTCTCATTTCAAGTTTGTCATACCTCAAAACTAGCATATAATAAATCATGATAATTGATGTGACCATACCTCTGATGCCAAATAATTTTTGTTGACATAGTTGTAGAAGTCAATGCTTGATGACTTTTGCTGGTAACATCAAGCTTGTACAAGCCTCCAACTCTGACTCCTGAAGCAACAAGTTTGCAATGATCCAACAAATCTTTCACTATGCAATGTGTTTTGAAGAATTCAACCTTCAAGTTTTGATCTGTAATTGTAGACACAGAGATCAAATTTTTCTTGATCCCAGGCACATACATAACATTATGGATGCACTTGATACTTCCATTTGGTAAATTCATAGGTATATCTCCATATCCCATGATCTTATACGCACGATCATCTCCAAGGTAGATGTTTCTGCCATTGCTTATTTCCTTGAAGTTTTCGTACCAACCCTTATTGCATGTCATATGAATTGAAGTTCCAGAGTCCAAAAACCATGTATTGGCATCATCCATTTCAGCAGACAACACAACATTAGATACATATATCTTAAGGTTTTTGAAACCATAATCCAGGTCTTCTCCGGCAAAATGTCCTAACTATCTTCTATGTTTACGCCTAGATTCATCATTTTTCTTCTTAAAGTAGCCTCTCGCAAGATGTCCACTTCTACCACAATATAAGCATTTTATTCCAGATGACATACGTTGATTCAATTTCAGAAATAGCCTTTTCTTCTACTAGCTTCCACCTTTGTTTGCTCCTCCTTGTTTCCCTTTGAAGAATTTCTTGTGAGACAAGTGCCAAATCTAGAGTCTAAGGCTTCAAGTTCTTGCGCCTCTCTTCTTCTTGCAACAGTATGCCTATCAATTCCTCCCTTGTTGCAAGACCTATAATAAAAATCTAGTAGTCCTCTGACATTCCATTTAGAGTGATTGTCACAAGATCAGTAGTAGCTAGTGATTCTATTATATCTCCTAGCTTATCTTTCGAATCTTTAATTCTGGAAATAAAGGCACTAACAGGTTCATTCTCTTCGATTTTAATATACAGAAACTTACTCTTCAAAAACAAGACTCGATTTTTGTTCTTAGTTTAATACAACTCCTGCATTGCATTTCAGGTTGCATTGGAGGTCTGACAATCACAAATATAAGATATTACATTATCTTTAACATATATTCTTAATAATACCTTTGCTTTGTTCTCCCGCTTTTCCCAGTCCCAAATTGATGTTGTTATCGAGCCTGTAGCAAGTTTTGCTTCTTCTCCCTTCATGATGGCCCAAGCACCATAGCCTTCCAACAACGTTTGGAGCTTAAATTTCCAACTGACGTAATTCATGCCATCCAATTTATTTACTTCATTCAAGTATATCTCTACGAGTGGATTCACCATATTTTCCCAATGCTTTTCAAGAGTACTTCCAAAGCCATCAAATGATTTAAATAATGGCTAAAGGAAAAAATTATTAAACCTCAATTATCAACCAAACAAAAAAATACAGCCCTTCTTTTCTTTTAAAACAAAATATATATAAGACCCCAAAAAAATATCACAACTCCTTTCAAAAAAACACTACAAATTGGTGCTCCCCTTCAAACAAATATGAGAGCACCCTCTTTTAAAAAAAAACTTGAAATATGAGCTTTTAAATGCTCACGCTACCGCACTTTTCAAAGGAGGAGAAAGTCAAATGTTCTGATTCTACCACTGCACTTTTCGAAGGAGGAAGGTGTTGCATAACAGGAATCTCAATTTTGTAAGTTTCGCCTCTTTCAACGAACTTTACACCGTGAGTCGACCAGCGTTGTTAATATGAATTAAGCCAACGACGAGCTCCATACAAAAAAATATAATTCGACTGGAGCAGATCAATAAGAGTCACCCAATCCTGTTGTCCCTGAGGCTGCCCACAATCTAGGCTGCGAACAACCTTGGCTGGCTTTTTTCATTGAATTAACAACAATTAATTACAGCATAGATTAGGATAATTAAAATTAATTTCCAAAAATCCAGAACTAATTAGGATAATTAAATTTAATTTCCAAAAATTGAGAACTAATTTTTAATTATATATATATAAAATAATGTTATAGAAAATAAAATATCCAATAAATTTAAAAATACATTAATAATAAAAACAAATTTAATGTATTGATAAAATGACTCAATACATATGTTATGTAATCTTTATAATATTCAAAACACTTTAAAATAAGGTTGTTCATAAAAAATTTGAGCTTTCTTAACTCATGATAAATCTGTGCTTAAGATGGATCTAGGCGGCTTCTAATAACACATTTGAGTGAAAAGATAATAAACCTCACCTTCTAAATGGGTTTTCTTCCACTTTGAGATTTTCAAATATGTTGTTTAATTGTATAACCAATGTATTTACAAACTTCTTTCCATTTATCATTCCATTTATTTCCTGAAATTAAACAAAAGACTGATACTTAATTAATCAATAATTTAAAAAAAAAAAAATTTACATAATTTAAAATTTCATAACATTATAACATTCATTGTGATAAATATTTCTAACTGAATATATATATATATGGCTGCTAGGGGATCATGATAGAGTATTATATTAAAAGACTCTTCGACATGTTGCTTCAAATATAGTGTAGCCTATTCATAGCTTTGTTAATTTAAATAATTTGAAAATTTTTATCATCAATTTTCTTAACATCATAAAAATGACAAAATCTATATCTATTTATTCGTACTTCCGCACTTATCCAAAAATTTATATTTTAATCACAAACTTAGTGAAAACGAATACCATATATTTATCCAGATAATAATTATTAACCTACTTAAAACAAAGTTTTGCCCAATATCAAAAATATAATAAATATTCAAATTATGACACTTTTTTTCCACAGGGTGTATCGGCTTGGCTTCCTTCCTGCTGCCTACTGGTCAACAATTTCATGTCCTTTTCTGATTACAGGGCGTTATGCATCAAGACTCTATGGCGCCCCCAACTCTATCCTCCATTCAGCAGGAAATTTAGCAGGGAGGCGGACAGTTTATCCAATTTAGGCATTCAGGCGCTTATGGACGGTCTTCATGTCGACATTCATATTATCCATTGGGCATTCAGGAGCTTATGGATGGTCTCTATGTCAACATTCATATGGAAGAATCTGGCAGGATGCTGGAACTATGAAATTACCTGGGCGATATTTGTTTCTTATGATTTTGTATTGCTTATATGTCGCTTCTATTTCACTCTTCCTGTATTTCACTCTTCCTGTTTTGATGCGGATGCTCCAGGTTTGGTGCGGATACGACACTGGGCAACCTGACTGATAGGTTTGGAACTACTTTGTAGTTGATCCTTGCACTACATCCTGCTTTGATGTATTTATGATATATCCATATGAATGAAAATTCTGCTTTTTTCTTCTGAAAAAAAAATGATAATGACAACGATTAACATCCTAAGGTTTAGCGGACCTTAACAACTCCTTTCAATCTTAGAACTAAAGCACTGGGTCGGCCGACTGGAACTGCTTCAAGGCAGTTTTCCCCAGTACGGAGTTGCTCTGGAACATAATGGTCAGTAGAGAGCTCAGATATATTCAAGCCACCGGTGACTACAGTTGGGCATTTTTAACAGTGGACTTGAAGCTGCATTTGCATATGATAGGGCTTACCTCAAGTTCAAAAGTGCTAAAGGTCCTCTAAACCTTCTCAATGGCAAACAGTGCCTGATGGGAACCAACTTTCAGGAATTATAAGGAACAGAGGGTGCAGATGATCAACGGTCATTATTATCCAGAGAAATTTAACTAGTTCATATGAATAAGGACTGGACTTCCAGCCGATGCAGGTGAAAGCCAAGAAAACACCAATATTGTTAAGAATGAAGGGCAATTTGACAAAGAGGTCGCACCGAGAGATGATGGAAAGCATAATAGATTGGTCATTCCAAAGCAGCATGTAGAATGCAATTTCCCTCTGGAATCCCATATCAATTGTAAAGGTGAAGCTTTCGTATTTCTGAACGAGAACAACAAAGAATGGGAGTTGAAGTACTCATTTTGGAGGAGCAGCCAGAGCTACATCCTGACCAGGAGTTGGAACAGCTTTGTTGAGGAGAACCATCTAAATGCTGGAGATATTGTTTCCTTCGAAAGGTGTAGGGCCATTGGCAAAGTTTATATCAGTGTCACCCATCATCCAATTTTTTTATAACAAAGTGCAGAATGTACAGGACGCCAATTTACGACACTAGCTTTTTAATTGTGAATTTGTAGGTTAGCGCATAGTTATTAAGTTCAAATTCGATTTGATACTGAAAAAATTGGACAAAATTGGAGAGTATTCATCTTATCACTATTAAAAAATTGAGTTTTTAATAAATTGTGAAAAATCAAAATTAACAATTTTAATATTCAAAAATTGTTTTTAATTATATTATAAAAATTGCAAATAAAATTAAATATTAAGATCAATAGAAAAAACCATCTTGATAAATGAAGGTGAATGAGATGAAAGAAACAGGAAAAAAATTTTCTACATGAACAAAAAAAATGAATGACAAATATCAAACCTTTAGAGTTTTTAGTTCTTAGTTAATCAATAAATAGTAGTTAATGAGATTGCTTCCCAATAATACAAATAAACATTTGAACATTATTCAGAGTAATGTTATATAAAAAATATATATTCATATTTTAATCAAAATATTGATTTAACTTAAACCCATAGGGATCCAATTTTTTCAAGTGCAAATTTTTTTATGACGCAATATTATTTGTACAAATTTTCTTATGAGACAACATTATTAAAAAAAAAATTTCCCTTTCGAAAAGTCGTAATTTTCATTAAGCAAAGAAAATTACATTTTGAGATGCAAAAGTATATGCTATAAGTGAGGCATAAAGCCCATCATGTTTGGGTAGTCAAAAAGAGGTGTACTCCATGCAGGGAGACACTCTACTGTCACTGAGGTTTCAAAATAAGATAAAAGTTTACTCTACGCAGAGAGTATTAAACTGTCATATATAAGTCTAGTATCATTGTGCATATATAAAATTATATAAACAAAAAGTATTTTCAGGCTCCTTCAGAGCTAGTTAATCTGATATGTCTATATAAGGTCTATGGTAGTGCTGATGGAAGGTTCCATCCTTCTGCTCCAGTATCCTCCATGTCCCTATAGGCTTGTGCGCTGCTTCCTTGGATAGTAGATCGACAACTGTGTTTCGCTCCCTGTATATATGATGACAAACAAAAGTGTCAAAAATATTGATGAGTCTATGGACTTCTTCCATGATATGACTCAGAGAATATGCATTGCAATTTGCAGTTTTGTTTATCCAATTGCATACAATTTTTGAGTCTCCAAATAGTTGTAAGTTTCTGCAATGTTTTTCCAGTGCAAATTGTATGGTATATTTGGCTGTGATAAGCTCAGCAAAATTGTTAGTGCCTCTGCCCAGTCCCATTTGAATTTTGAAAGAATGAGATTCCGAGAGGTGTAGTATGGCACCACCCCCACATCCAATGTCTTGTGCTGAGCCGTCAAAATATGCCCAGGGGTGTGTATGATTAATGTTTTCAAGGATAATGTGCCTGGGAGTAGAGCTAGATTCATCCTCGGGAATGAGTTGGTAATTAGATAGGATGTGAGCTGGGATAGTCGACCACAGGGGGGGAGAATTCTAAAAGATGTATCAATTTCGAGCAATCTAGATAGCCCAGCATGTGAGAATAGGGATATTTCTGGATTTCTTTGAGGAGGCGGCAGTCCACCATGCTTCCCAAGCCTCACGAATGGACATGCCCTGCCATTGAGGGAGTGAGGGTAGATGAGAGAGTATAGAACTCCATAGATCTTTTATAGTTGGGCACAAAAGGAAGAGGTGATCCACAGTATCATTTTCAGTTTTACATAGACCGCACCAGAAGGGTCCATGGAAGGATTTTTTGCTTAAATTATCTCCTGTGGGGATCTTGTTCCTCAGAATCGTCCACATGAGGAGCCTCGATCTGGGAGGTGCTTTTGACCTCCATATGCTACTCCACCAAGTTTCACATAGTGGAGGTTTTTTTGAGTCCATTAGAGCTATATAACCTTCTTTTGGTGAGTATTTTCCGTTCTTTGTTGGTGCCCAAATTAGCTCATCCTCTCCTTCTAGTATTCTGATATGTGATTCAGTAAGGGCCTCTGTGTATTCCTTCCATTGCTGTGGCCATAGATGAGGGATCTGCAATGCCCTCCCAGATTTCTAGGCTTGTTGTGCAAATGTTGAGCAATCTATGTCTGCTATGTGGCTAAGATGAGTGATCCCCCTGGTAGAGATATGGGTTCTTAGCTCCACAGGGAGCCTGTGAACCTTTCCACACCTGATCCAGGAGTCTATCCCTATTCTGACCGTTGCTCCTGACTGTATTCTCCATGTGAGACCGTCCCTAATAAGAGGCATTACTTGCAGAATTTCTTTCCATATCTTTGATTTGCCAACATAGTTCCATTGTGGTTGTCGTAGCCATTCCATGAGATTTTGAGGAGCAATGTATTTAGAGATGGCCATCGTTGCCCATAAGTTGTGTGATGTGATTAGCTGCCATCCTAATTTGGTCGCCAAGGTTGTAGAAAAAGTGCCTAGGCTTTTGATTCCCTAACCCCCCCATTTCTTTGGGAGAGCTACGGATTCCCAATTGGTCCACGCAAATATTTTCCACGGCTGCTTCCCTTTCCACAAGAATCTACAACATAGGTTTTTTATTCTAGAAAGGATTCCCCTTAGTATCCAGGCTAACGACATCCAGTGCACTGGAGTTGCTTCCAGAACTGCTTTAGTGAGGATCAGCCTGCCTGCTCTCGATAAATATTTGAGGTAACAAATGTTAAGCTGTTTTTCCATCTTGGTGATGAGCTATATCCAGTCTGCATTCTTATATCCGAGAGGCTTTAATATGTAGCCCAAGTATTTGAGACCCTCTTCTAGTTGCAGTAGGGTATAAGAGAATTTGCATAGGGCATAGTGTATCTCGTATGGGGAGCATCCAATAGTCATTATAGTGGACTTTGCATTGTTCACCATTATGCCTGTGGTTGATAGGAAAATAGAGAAAGTGTTTTCTAGTGAGGTCAAATCACCAATACTCCCATTTAGGAAGAGCAAAACATCGTCTACAAAGAGTAAATGCGTCAATGTGCATCCATCTGCAATCTTGATACCTCTTAGTCTTCCTCGATGATACTCCTCCTTTAAGATTCTACTAAGACCTTCCATGATGAGTAAGAAAAGTAACGAGGACAGTGGGCATCTTTGCCTGATACCTCTCTCGGAGTGAAAGAAGGGTGATGCCGCCCCATTCACAAGGACACTGAATGATACATTAGTAATGCAACACATAATCCATCTTATGAACTCGTATGGAAATCCTAAGTGTGTTAAAAGCATTCTAATATAGAGCCAATTTACTCTATCAAAAGGCTTTTGAGAGATCTACTTTTAGGAGCATATCTTTAAGTTTATGGAGTATAAGATTTCCTATATAATTCCGACAACCTCATGGATTTGTCACATTATTTAAATGTTTCGTATAAATTTTTTTTTTTTCAGACTTTTTATATTTTTTATGTTAACCCACATGAGTAAAATTTTAACTTTAATAAAAAACTAACAAAATTACACATCAAAAAAATACTTTAAAAATATTTACTTTAATTTATAAAATATTTTTTATAGATATATTAAAATTTAAAAATGAAAAAAAAAAAAACTTTAAAATAATAAAATAATTTCCACAAAATTTTCCACCATATGAAAATGACCTTTCAAATATTTCACTCTGAGCTTAAAATTTGAAGTATCAATCTACTCTATTTCATTTTTGCATTATGCTTTCTAAATTTTTTATTCGAACACACATTTCGCTCGGCTTCACTCTGAGGATGACTTCTTTTCTAAATTCTTATTTTTTATTTATTTTTTAGTGCAGAACACTGTATATTGGTATTATTAAATATTTTTAAAAGAATTGGTTTTAGTGTGATATTTTGAAGTTTTTAGTGTCAGAATTCGGGGTTTAAATTTGTGGTGAAATGTTTATTTTGAGTGTATGAAATTCAACACCCTGCAAACCCTGAAGGCACTTCTATTAAGCACGAGTTATCCATCACACTTAAACTTTTAATTTCAATAAATTCCTACAAAATTTAAAAACTTCCAAAAATTGAAAACAACTCTATCCTGAAATGCCTGCACAGGCTTACCTAAAAGAAGGCTTACCTAAAAAGAATAATCAAAGACCACAGCACTGATTTGTTCTATTATATTTTTCATTTCCTTTTAAACAGAGGATCATTCGGGCTTGCCGTTTTCAAATCGCCAGATGTCAGCTGAATCGATGACTAGTGGATAGGCTTCTTCATCTTGGAATTGGAGATAGGCTGGTTTTCTGCCGAAAGAACCGTTAAGGCCGTCGGAAGTCACGGTGAAAGGCATGAGCATCTCCAGAAACTACTTTTCAGGTAGTGCGTCATACAATCTTCGTGCAGGTGAAAGGTGGCAAGGAATGTTTCTGTACTATCTCGATGAACTTTGATATTGGGTACTAACCCTTCTAGCATCACAGTCCCGACCAAGAATGTCTTGGTCACTAACTGGAACAGGCTCCAATTGGTAGTGAAAGTGAAAATTATGAGTTGTAAAAAATTTTAACGTATCAAACTGAATTTTAATGTATTATTTACTGAATCGAACCGAACAGCTGAATTTCTGAATTTTTTAGTCTGATTTGGCCGAATTGGGTACCTATGGTTTAACATGCATGGAAAGGATTTCGAATGTTTTAGTCCGATTCGGCCAAATTCAGTAACTATGGTTTAACTTGCATAGAAAGCATTTGGTTAAACGAAGAACACTTGTATTTACTGAATAAGAACTAAAGAAAATGAAAATGAAAAAAATGAATTGTATTCTTATTAAAAAAAATTGAGAAAAATAAAATACACACAATATATTTTATATAGTGATATAGTCATTAGTTAATTATCTTATGCAAGTGGAAATAAGTAAAATCAGACAACCACCCTGAAGCACTCTCCTTGATAATAACAAGGTTGTCCTATATGATTTCACTCCACTCATCTAACTAAAATAGAACTAAGTGTATATAATATCTCCACTGTTCTGTTGTAGCACTGTAGGGAGAACATAATGAATGTTTTCAAAACTGCTCAAAATCTAATGAGTTGAGCTCATTTTCATCCATACGGCACCTCAGCTCATCTTACTTCCCTAAGAGAGTCTTCAAAGTGGGTCAAACTTCTTTTGGAATGATGCATATTTTGGCATGAAACTATAATTATGGAGAAATTGATAAGGATAAGAAATTAAAAGCCCCATTCATAAATTTGAGATATTTGGATTTTTCACTTGTTGAATTTTGTTCAATCTCTGTTGCTATGGTCTTCTGATACAAGCCTCTGTTTATGAGCTGAAGACATACAATATACTGTACATACTCAACTAATAAGCCATAGTAGTGGATACATGCTCAAGTAATAAGCCATAGTAGTGAATATGGAAAGATGTAGACTTACAAAGAGAAAAGTGGCACCTAATCTTAATTAACTACTCATGAAATCATAATTTAATGGTTTCATACAACCGGAAATAAATAAAATGTATTAATGCATTTATAGAGTTTCCTCTGATTAACATACAGAATTCCACTCTACGGCTCTAACTGAAATACTCATTTCACTTACTATTATTGTTAATGACCATGATTGACCTTAACATTTTCGCAGTAAAAATGTGATATTGAAAAACCATAACACAATCCTTCCCGTTAAGACGGGTTACTGGACGGGGTACTACTAGTGCATTCAAGAACGGAGTCACGTGGGGGACGAATGAATTGTGGAAGGAAGAATATGCAATATTGATATCGGAAGAGAGACAACGGATCGGAGTTTATTCCCCACACATGAAACCCGACGTGACAATGCAGGGAGAGACAATGCACGCCAAAGTAGGTCTGCTGAATATTATGTATTGAACTTGCAGCGGTAGAAAGGGATTTGCAGTGGTCACACGGTATTTGTCTTGTGATGGAAATGTTTTAGAGGTTGGAAGAAAACAACTGTAGCTTTCTCGCTTTTCATTTTTATGGCTATGTTAATTTTCAGTATATTTGTTTTGGTTGACGGTGTTTCAATATATTTTCAATCTGATTTGTTTATTTTTTTGGTTAATAAAAATATTTTTATTAGATAAATTATTTAAATTTTCTTATGAGCTATATATATAAAAGAATATTAAAAATAAATAAAATCAAAAATTTTAAAAATATAAATTATTTTATTAATTTATTTTTATTATTAATTATTAATATATTTTTATGATTTTAATATTTTTGTATATAGTTAATATATATAGGAATAAATAAATAAATAATAAGTATATAAAAACAAGTATTTAAATTTTTTATTTTTGAACTTTCATATTTTCCAAATTTATTTCAATTTTCAATAATATTACTAAATTAAATAAATTCCAAATAAAATTTATTTCAATTTTCAATTATATTACTAAGTTTATTTATTTTTATTTTTTTATCAATTAAAAATTTATATAATTATTCAGAACGCAACTATTAATAAAAAGGTAATTACATCCATTTCCAATTTATCAATGTTAATTTATAGATTGTCTCTATTATAACAATAATCTATAAATTATTCAATAAAAATATAAATTTAGAGACGTCAAATTTTGTTGGAATAATACTCACTATAAATAAATAGACAATGTTGTTACAAAATTCTAGATGAGTTGTGGTAAGAGTTTTGAAGTCGATTTTTAAGTTAGATCTAGTTTTTTTATTAAATTTTATTTCGATAAAACATTTATTTTATCAATGTTAATTTATAAATTATCTCCATTATAACAATAATTTATAAATTACTCAATAAAAATATAAATTTAGAGACGTCAAATTTTGTTGAAATAATACTCACTATAAATAAATAGACAATGTTGTTACAAAATTCTAGATGAGTTATGTTGAGAGTTTTGAAGTCGATTTTTAAGTTAGATCTAGCTTTTTTATTAAATTTTATTTAGATAAAACATTTATTTTCATAAAAAAATTATGTTATTTTTTGGTTAGATTTATTTTATTAGTTGGATTTAGCCTCTTTTTCTTAATATATATATATATATATATATATATATATATATCTACTAAAGAAGATTATACTAAGTATTCTATAGTGTATATTTAAATATGGTTTGTAAAACAATACAAATATGTAACTTTAAGTTTTAGCATAGAGTATTATCTTATGTGTATTTAAATATGATTGGTAAAACAATGCAAATATGTAATGTTAAGTTTTAGCAATAGTTCAAGCTCAATGTAGTAGTATTTATATTAGTAAATTTACTTGTTTCTTTGCATTAGTGGTATCAAATAAAAAGTACTAAAATAATTTCATTTCATTTATTATAGTTTTTTTCTCTAGATTTGAATATTATAAGATTCAAAATTTTATGCCCTCACCCTTGAAAATATTAGCTATTCTCTTATGTGGTGATTAGATCATTTATAGGAAATTTAGCTTAGCCGCCTTTGAGCATATTTATGTCAAGATCCACTTTTCTTTCATTCATTTTACAATTTTCTAGTTATTCATTTATTCAACATTTCTTTCCATTTTTCAAAGGTTCGGATTTGAATTCCTATTTTTGTTCTTTTGCTCAATTAAAAAAAAAAATCAAGCAATAACAACCTTACACAACCTTGGATCGATTAAGTGCTTGTGTGATTAGATTGAATTAGTGAGTGTATGCTAGCATTTGCCAACCATTGGAGTCTACATGTGCCACCTCTAACCAACTTCTCCCCATGGAAATTCATGCCAGAATAATTATGTAGTGGTTTTTCTTTGTGAAGGCCTTCTTGCTTTGGTAGCACCTAGTTCTTTGAATCATAGTCTCTATACTTGTAGCATTGATGTTTATAATTGACAACATTAATAAACCAATCATGTGGGTTATCCAACGATATTAGTTTTCTCTAGTAGTGATGGGTTTTTTAGTTGATCCCTCATTTGTCTCTTTGGCCTACTCACTCTTCCTTGCTTCAAATGACTCTCTTCCTCCAATTCCTTGTCTATATTATTTGGTTATCCTTCTCCCTCATGGCCCTTACCTAGGTTGAAGAGGTTGGCCTCCTACCCATTACACCCATGTAGAATCCATTATGATGGAGCTAACCCAAACATTTCATTAAGTTGTTTCTTTGGCATCTCTAAAGAAGTTCAAACTACTAGAAGATAAGATCAAATCTAAATGAGCATGCCTCTAGCACAATAATGTCCACTCACAAATGGTATAATTTATTCCAAACTTAGGCACTAGCATACCCATGACACACAACTATTTAGAAAATTGGAACTATATCAACACACTAAACTATCTGTTGCCCACACACTCTTCAGATAAGAAGTTGTTGGGTTGTGTTATATTATTTCCACGACTAACGTACATAGTGAACCAGGGGGTGAGAGGGGGGCCGGAGCCCCCCCTTCGTTGCACCGATAGAACAGCGGGGGGGTCATAAGGGGGGCGCCAGCCCCCCCTGTCCAGGGGGTTTGAGGGGAGTAGGTAGCCCCCCTCTATGGGGTCCAGGGCAGTGCCCCGGGAAAAATTTTATTTGGACACTATATTAGGTTGGGTGAACCTACCTATGGTTTTTCGGTCCATGGTTTTGGACGCGATGGTTTTTAGTCCATGGTATTGGATGCTTTGGCATGTATATATATGTATTGTAATATTGAAAGGAATATAATGAAAAATCAAGCTGGTAGTCCCGATTTTGGGATCCACGGGAAAATCTCTATGTATATGTGTTTTATGTGTTATGCTCTCGCATTGTTTATTTTCTGTGTTTTAGAATTCGTATGCAGGTAATTTCTGTATGGGGATAAAACCTACATTTGGTATCAGAGCTGTTTTGGCTTCAAGGAGATGCCTTTGTTGCTAAGGGGTTTCGCTCGGGCCTGTGGTAGACCCTGTTCAGTGGGAGATCTATGAGATCGATTCTGGTGGTGGAAGAAGATGGCAAGCAGTGGAAAGATAGAGGTCGAGAAATTTAATGGTCATAGTTTTGAGTTGTGGAAAATCAAGATGGAGGATCTGTTGGTGGATAAAGATCAGTGGATCATGATAGATCCGGGTACTAAACCAATGGGTGTGTCTGATGAAGAATGGAAGAAGTTGGATTGGAAGGCAAAGAGCACAATACGATTGTGTGTTTCAGATTCAATATTGCTGAATGTATTAGGGGAAGCTACGACGAAGGCTTTGTCGGACAAGTTAGGGACTTTGTACCAATCTAAGTCTCTGGTGAATAAACTGTTCCTACGGAAAAAGCTGTATAACCTGAGGATGAAAGATGGAGACTCAGTGATAGAGCATCTAAATGCATTTAGTACTGTGGTAAGTCAGTTAGCATTTGTTGATATTAAAATTTTAGATGAAGATCAGTGCATCAGTTTGTTGTGTTCTCTACCAGATTCGTATGATAGTCTGGTTATTGCAATAGGTAGCAATGCAACTGCCTTGCAATTTGATGAAATAGTCTCAGCCTTGCTGACGGAGGATATGAGGCAAAAAATATGGAGAGCCAGAATGGTGATGCCTTGTCTATACGAGGACGGTCCCAGAACAGACATTAAAATAAGTCATCGAGTGAGAGATCTAAATCTCTAGGAAAACCTGTAAAGTTGGTGTGCTAGAAATGCGAAAAGGAAGGGTGCTACAAAAGGGACTATAAATCTAAAGCTCCTGATAAAGGAAAGGGATCCGATGATGCTCCTTCTGCAGAGGCAAAAACCACTTCAGATGAAGGTGGGGATGTGTACTTGGCTTCTTCAAGTACACATGTAGATCATGAGGCATGGTTGATTGACTCAGGTGCATCCTTTCACTTCACTCCCCATAGAGAGTGGTTCTGCGAGTATAATAAATACGATGGTGGTGATGTCTTCTTAGGGGATGAGAGGAAGGTTAGAATCGTTGGTTGTGGAAAAGTAAAGTTGAAGTTGCAAGGTGGAAGGGTTAGAACACTTCCAGGTGTTCTGCATATTCCTGCATTAGCCAGAAATGTGATTTCTGTAAGCAAGCTGGATGATGCAGGTATAAAAACAATGTTCGAGAAGGATACCTACAAAATGGTTCGGGGAGCACTGGTATTGATGCGGGGAGTTCGGACTGGAACTCTGTACAAGCTGCAAGGTAGCACTGTTGTTGATGGGTGCAATAGTTCTGTGGTTCCTGAAAGTGGAGCAGAAAATCTAGTGGTCTCTGGAGAGAAGACCATGTTGTGGCATCAAAGGCTTGGACATATTGGAGAGAAGGGCTTTCGAATACTTCATGGTAAAGTTATGGTAGAACATATGAGTAATAGCTCTCTGGATTTTTATTTATGTGAAAATTGTGTATATGGGAAGCAGAATCGGGTGAGTTTCCCCTCTGGTGGTAAGAGGGCGAAACATATATTAGAGCTCATACATAGTGATGTGTTTGGACCTATGAAGGTTCCATCACTTGGTAAGTTTGTGTACTATGTATCATTTATAGATGACTTCTCAAGGAATACATGGATATATTTCCTTAAGAAGAAATCTGAAGTCTTTGACAGGTTTAAAGAATTCAAGGCTCTCGTGAAAAACTAGACAGAGAAGAAGATAAAGGTGCTGAGGACAGATAACGGTGGAGAGTTTTGCAGTAAGGAATTTGAAGAATTTTGTAAGAAGTGTGGTATAGCACGGCAGAAGACTACTCCATATACACCTCAGCAAAATGGATTTGCAGAAAGAATGAACAAGAAATTGATGGAAAGGGAAATAAGCATGCTCAGTGGTGTCGGATTAGGACAGGAATTCTGGGCAAAGGCGGTGGAGACAGCATGTTACCTGGTCAATATATCACCTTCATCAGCATTGGAGGATAAAACTCCACAAGAGGTATGGACTGGCAAGAAACCCTCTCTTTCACATTTGAGGGTACTTGGATGTGATGCATATGTACATGTTACCAAGTTGGATAATAAATCTAAAAAGTGCATCTTTATTGGGTATAAGGATGGCTTAGAGGGTTATAAGTTTGGAACCCAGTAACAAGGAAGGTTGTGTACAGCCGAGATGTGGTGTTTAGAGAGGTGAAAGATGTTATTAAACATGAAGTCTAACTAAAGGAACCTGAGAAGATAGAGTTTGAGCTAAAGGAGGAAGAATCAGATTCTACAACAGAGGAGGAATCAGAAGATGAAGAGCAACAAACTTCAGGTGTAAGAAGATCAGTTCAAGAAAGAAGGCAACCAGAAAGGTATATTCCATCTGCTTTCTTTTCAAATTTTTCTTTATCTATTACTGATGATGATCCCAAAACTATGAAGGAAGCAGTAGATTCAGAGGATGGAAAACTCTGGAAAGAGGCCATGGTTGATGAAATGGGTGTTCAAGAAGAAGACAAATGTAGAAGGAAAGGTGGAGAAATACAAATCTTGGTTGGTAGCAAAAGGTTATTCCCAGGTGTTGGAAATTTATTTTGGTGATATTTTTTCTCCTGTCGCCAAGGTAACTTCTATTAGGTTACTTTTATCCATTGTTGCTGCTTTTTATTTTGAGGTAGAACATATGGATGTGAAGACCGCATTTCTTCACGGGGATCTGGAAGAGGATATCTACATGAAGCAACCTGAAGGCTTTGTGGTGAAGGGTAAGAAAGAACTGGTATGCAAGTTAAAGAAGTCTCTGTATGGGATAAAACAGTCACCAAGGATGTGGTATCAGAAATTTGATACATTTATA
Organism: Pinus tabuliformis; assembly: GCA_031772625.1. NCBI lineage: Eukaryota > Viridiplantae > Streptophyta > Pinopsida > Pinales > Pinaceae > Pinus > Pinus tabuliformis. The sequence continues at coordinate 1,427,239,539 of CM062816.1, forward strand.
TGGGGACTTGGCTTCACCAGAAGCAAAGCAGATCACTGTGTGTATTTTAAATTAATTGGTAACTGTGTTATTTATCTGGTCTTGTATGTGGAGGATATGTTGCTGGTTGGAAATGACAAAGAAATTATCCAGGATTTGAAGACCCAATTGTCCTTCAAATTCGACATGAAAGATCTTGGTGTTGCAGACTATATTTTGGGCATGGAAATTAAAAGAGATCGGGAAAAGAGGAAGCTCTAGTTAAACCAGAGGAAGTATGTCGAGACAATACTACAGAGGTTTAATATGCAGGATAGTAAACTAGTGAAGGTTCCTATTCCTGTAGGTGTAAACTTATCTATTGAACAGTGTCTCAAGACACAAGAAGAGGAAGAGGGTATGTCCCATGTTCCATATGCAAGTGCAGTCGGTAGCATGATGTATGCAATGGTCTGTACTACACCAGACATTACACATGCAGTGGGAGTATTGAGCAGGTTTATGTCAAAACCAGGGAAGGAGCACTGGACAACAGTGAAGCGGGTTTTCAAGTATTTGCGTGGCACTAGTGATTATGGTTTGTGCTACCAAGGAAGACCAGGATTAGATAAAGTGTTGGATATTCATGGTTTTGTTGATGAAGACTGGGCTGGAGATCTGGATCAAAGAAGATCTACAAGTGGGTATGTGTTTAACCTATTTGGAGGTGCAGTCAGTTAGATGAGTAAGAAACAATCTGTAGTGGCACTATCAACTACAGAGGCAGAATACATGGCAGCCACTCATGCAAGCAAGGAAACAATTTGGTTTTAGAGATTGTGTTCAAGTATGGGGTTAATATAGGGAGCTATAAGGATAGACTATGACAGCCAAAGTGCAATTTTCTTTGCAAAGAACCCTGCTTACCATTCAAATACAAAGCACATTGATGTTCAGTATCACTTTGTGAGGAATATGATAAAAGACAAAAAGGTGTTGTTGGTAAAGGTGGACACTTTGAAGAATACTACAGATGCATTGAAAAAATATGTGAGCTCTGAGAAGTTCTCTTGGTGTAGAGAAACAACGGGCGTTTTAGGGCTGGAAAAATGACTAAGCTCTCCTATGGCCCCCTGTGGAAAGAAAACAACAAGTGGGAGAATGTTGGGTTGTGTTATATTCTTTCCACGACTAACCTACATAGTGAACCAAGGAGTTAGAGGGGGCGTGGAGCCCCCCCTATGTTGCACTGATTGCATAGCGAGGGGGTCACAGGTGGTTTGAGGGGGGTGGGTAGCCCCCCTTTATGGGGTCTGGGGCAGCGCCTCTAGAAATTTCTTTTTGGACCCTATATTAGGTTGGACAAACCTACCTATGGTTTTTCGGTCCATGGTTTTGGACGCAATGGTTTTTGGTCCATCGTATTGGATGCTTCGACATGTATATATATGTATTGTAACATTGAAAGGAATATAATGAAAAATCAAGCTGGTAGTCCCGGTTTGGGATCCAGGGGAAAATCTCTGTGTATATGGATTTTATATGTTATGCTCTTGCATTGTTTATTTTCCATGTTTTAGAATTCGTATGCAGGTAATTTCTGTATGGGGTTAAAACCTACAAAAGTTGGTCATGAGGAACTTGGGGCTAAACTAGATTAGCTAGAAAAATAGGGAGACCTTCTGTTCACCCTTTGATCTTGGGTCACAAAGTAACACGGAATAATCCTCACCACATAATTGGCTGTAGGCACCAAGACGAATGAAATTAATGTCCTTGCAAATGACTTGACTTATTAGCTCATCTTTGTTCTTACTTTTAGGTCTTTATGGTAGTTCTTTAAGGTATTATCTCTCTTACTTTGTCTCACTTACCTGGATCCATTAACATAGGAATTTTTAATATTTTGTTTCCACTTTGGTAAATCTTCCTTTGTAAACAATTTTCATATGTCAAACCTTAATATTGGTCAACAATGTTAAACCCTTTTTCCCACAGTGTAGGCTTCTAAGACATTATCAAGTTTTTCAATGTATATTTTACTAAGGATAGAGTTCAAAACCCTACCTATAAGGATTCCTCAAGACAGAGTATGGCTCAATTCTTTTATGTTCTTCATAAGAGCTTGAATTTTTTATGTTGAAATAGCTAACTTACCTAGAAAAAATAGCAGCCTTACATAGAGCTAGATCCCTATTATCACAAGAAGAAATTATGAGGCTTGAGAAATGAAAATGAGGAAATTATTATGTTCTGAAGATGTTTGGGATTTTGTACTTCATGGGCGTGCAAAACCAACTATTCAGGTAGTTGAGCTTCCTTGATGCACTTATATCTATTAGCGAGATTTTATATATGGGTTGGATGCACTTTAGGTCTAACAAATGTATATCGAAGTCTAAGCATCCAACCAATTTCCACATATTCATTTCTGGGAATGCACCATATTTGAAATGATCCAAACATTCGATGAAGAGAGTAAGTAAAAATGTAATATATGGGGTGGGGCACGTTTGGGTGTTCGAAGGCACAAAACTTGATTCAGTCGCAAGTCAAATTTCATATGAGTATTTAGAGTGGGCCCAGTCTGGTGGAATCATTTGTGTGAGACCAAATTGGAATGGAACCAGATGTTATATCCTTTGGAAAGTGAATCTGAAGTGGGATCCATGGGAAGGTTTATTGGTTTAAGGCAAGTGTACCTCACAAGTGGAGGATGTATTTGGGGTCTAGGACATCTGTAGGTGAGGGTACAATACAAATTTATGAAGCTTTGGATGTGGGACAAGGCCAAATTCCTTGAATGCATAGGTTAGAGGTCAGAGGGTCTAGGAAGGATGTAAGTGGTGCAATCTAAGTACACCAAGATATCCCCTAAAATCATATATAGCATTATATCGTTGTATAGCATGCAAGGTTTGGACCACGTGGGACCCAGGAATTAAGATGACATGGAAAGTGCCTTGAACACATAGTTATGGCTACTTGGATGACATGCAAATGTTTCAGGTGGCATGGCCAAGCCATGTGAGTCCCACATCGCTGCCATGTGGTGGCATCTAGCTGATGTGGCCAAAGTTTATTGGTTGAAATTTGATTCAACATAACGATTAATCCAGGAGTCAGGCTGAGTTAAAATTTATATTGTTGAAAATATCTTGATGAGATGAATGGAGTGGTGTTGTCCAAAGTTAATTCTGCAAGTTCTGGAGAAAGAGGCTTTTCATAACCCCATCTTCATAGTGAGACAATGGAGATCGGGTTAGTTAAAAATAACACCTCCCATAGCCTAGGAAGACAAAAGGGGTTGGGAGGAAGCCTTACAATATGGTAAAAGAGCACTCAAGTTTAGCACTTGGTTAGAATGGACCTAAGATTATAAGTTTAAGTGATTTGTTACAAACTGTAGCATTAAAAGGATGATTGTTTCTTGTGTACAAGTGTGTGTTGATTGTATAATTATAATTGGGGATTATGTGTTGTATGCATATATCTATTGATATTAAAATTGTGAAGTGATGAAATGATTTACACAACATATTTTGATATGTTATTATTTTTTCTATTTGGCATACTAACTTGAGATTTGATGTTTTAGATAGCTCCATATCAACATGCTTATTTCAAATGTGCCAAGGTAATGGTAAATATGCGTATTTGTATTTTTGGTTGGCTAATAGTTATGTGTGTGTAGCAACGCATAAGAAGACACTAAGGGACAACAAGAGAGTAAAAGGGATGAACAACAGAATGTGCAGTACAACACTGATAGATCCCAATATTGTCGGGAAGAAGAGCTAGTTGGAAATAGGAGAAGAAGACTCCCCTAAATGGAAGGGCACTTTTACAACTCTAAGAACTAAGATGAGAAGTTGTAAGGCTAACAACAAGAATATTTTTAGAGCTAAATAGAAGTAGGAAGAAGACTACAGTACTACTACAAAGCCTATTAGGCTTGCAAAGATAGAAGCATCATGAGCTAAGTGCTAGCTACCTATGAAAGTATAAGCACAAATAGAGTCCATTAGGACTTTGGAAGCATAAATTGAGGATTGATGGTGCAAAAGGTAGCATATATAAGAAAATAAATATAATGGAAATTAAGATATAGTGAGAGGAGGAACCCCATTGTGTACTCTAGAGAGAAGAACATACAATTATGAGAAATTATCTAGTGCAACAACCAAAATACATTATTAGCAATGGAGGAATGAGAAATAATTGATGCTTGAGGATTTTAAGAAGGAAAAACCTCCTACATTTAATGGATATGTCAAGAAAGATGAAGTAGAAGAAGCCTAGTTATTAGGGATGAAGACATATTTCAGGGAACACGATTACTCTAAGTATATGAAGGTAAAAGTAGTGATTTTCGGCTTGAAAGGAAAAGTTGATATCTAGTGGGAAGACCCAAGGAATGTCAAGAACATTAGAGAAAAGGAGTTGTCCTAAAGTAGATTTGAGAGATATTTTCGTGGAAAATTCATGTCTAAAAAAGTATTATGATAAAAATGTTAAGTAATTCTATGAGTGCAAATTAGGGAAACTGACAATTGTTGACTACAAAAACAAGTTCTTGGAGTTATTGAGGTATGTGACTTACATCAAGGATGAGAAGGTAAATATTCAAAGGTACCTCAATGGATTGTCAAAAGCTTATAAGGATAGAGTAGAGATTGATGATCCAAAAACATTGGAGGATGCCATCCAAAAAATAAGATACTTCTATGAATATTCCAGGCATAAGATTGAGTTCTGAACTCATTAGAAGCAAGAGGTAAGCCTAGATTTAGAGGAAATGGGTTGAAAACTTTAGGAAGCCAGCTAGGAGGAAGGAATGTGAAGTTTACCACTCTTGCAAGGGGTGAGCCTCAACAAAAAACTACTACTTCTAATAGGGAATGATTTTCTCAGCTTGCAAGAAAAGAAGCAAAGGGGTTAGGAAGGGGCCCATAAAATGTTTGGCATGTGGAGAAAATCACTTACGAAGATATTTCCCTCGACGACAGAAAAACGACCCAAGGCTGTACAATCTACAAGAATCAAAGAAAATGAACGATGTTGTTCATAATGTGCAACAAATATATGCCATATTGGATAATGATAAGGTTGATCATCAAGCATCAACAATCGAGATGGAAGGTATGGTTCTAAAACCAACCTATTTTGAGTTGGATTGACCCATGTTCTAATTCTGGTTATGTGAGCCCAAAATTTGTGGAGAAGTGTGCATTGCAAAGGTTAGCCCATGAAAAGTCATGGTTAGTTCATCTAGCAACAAGGACAAAGAGGCAAGTTGAAGACATGGTGAAGTCATACCCATTAGTGATAAATGACATGCCCATGAACATAGACTTGAAGCTATTCCCATGTAGCCCATATGATGTGTTGGTTGGCATGGATTGTCTAGCGGCCCACAAAACTAAAATCGATTGCTAGAAGAGGTTGTTAGAATGTCTCAGTTACGATGGGTAAAGGGTGATGTCGCAATGGATAAGAAAAATGTAACTATTCAAAAAGTATCAGCATTGCAGATGAGAGGTGCAGTTGAAAAGGATGTGAATTGTATGTTTTCCAAGCGACTAGTAACTTAGAGTTTAACAGAGAAAGAATGGAAGAGCATCCAATATTAAAACAATTCAATGGTGTATTTATTTAGGAAATCCTAGGATTACCACCAAGAAGAGAAATTTATTTCTCAATTGAATTATTACTAGGATCATCACTAGGGTCAAAATCTTTGTATCGCATGAGCACACCGAAGTTGGTGGAACTAAAATTACAATTAAAGGAAATGTTGGACAAGGTATATATTTGTCCCAACATATCGTCCTAGGAGCTCCATTACTATTTGTAAAGAAAGAGGGCGGAACATCAAGACTATGCATTAACTATAGACAATTAAATAAATCCATAATTAAGAACAAGTACTCTTTGCCTATGATTAATGACTTGTTTGATCAGTTCAAAGGATTTGCATTATCTTAAGAGATAGGCTTGTGGTCTGGGTACCATCAGGTGTGAATTAATGATGAAGATATCCAGAAGACAACTTTCATAACCTAATATGGACATTATGAATTTTTATTGGTGCCATTTGGACTCACAAATCCTTCATCAACATTTTTATGTTTAATGAACAACATTCTTTATCCATACTTGGATAAGTTTGTGTTGGTTTTGTAGACGAAATTTTGGTTTAGCCCAAAATAAGGGAAGAACATGAAGAACATTTGGCAGTAGTTTTGCAATTGCTAAGAAAGCACAAGATTTATCAAATTTAGCAAATGTGATTTCTTCCAATCACAAATTCAATATTTGGGACACATTGTTTCCAAGGAAGGAGTAGTAGATATTAATAAGATCAAATCCATCATGGAGTGGCCTACTCCTCAAAATGTGGTAGAATATAGATCCTTTATGGAATTGGTGGGGTATCCCCAAAGGTGCATTCAAAATATCTCAAACATCAAGCATTCAATCAAAGAGCTGCAAGGGAAAGGAATTAAATTTCAATGAACATGAGAATGTGTGGCCAATTTTGAGCAATTAAAACATCTGCTCACACATGCACCAATATTGAAAATAATAGACCAGGAAAAAGATGTGTAGTTTGCATCAATGCCTATAAAGAAGGGCTCGATGGAGTCCCAATGAAAGGAGAACAAGTGGTTTGTTATGAACGAAGGAAGCTGAATGAGCAAAAGAGGAATTATGTGACTCATGACTTGGAGCTTGTAGAAATAGTGCATGCATTAAAAATGTGGAGGCACTACTTGTTTGAGAGGAAATTTGTTGTAATGTTTAATCATGGAGGGTTAGGGTATCTATTTGACCAACCCAAGATGAATCCAACATAGGAAAGGTGGCTAGCCTTGATTACTAAATTTAATTTTGAAATAAAATATGTTAATGAAAAGGGAAACAAAGTAGGAGATTCACCTAATAGAAGGCTACAAATAGATCATGTGGTAGTCATTAGCACTTATGAAGCTTATATCAAGGAAAGCATCAAAGAGGCAATGCATGAGGATGAGCATTTCTAGCAAGTGAAGGAATTCTTGCAACAAGAGCTAAACGGAGCATTGATTAAGAATTACTCACTCACAAATTGATGATATGTTGAAATTCAAAGGTAGATGGAACGTACCTTGCATGGGTGACATGAAGAAGCTTATCTTTGACAAGTGTCGCAAAAGAACTTATTCATTTCATCTTGGTTACCAAAAATGATAACATCCATGAAAAAGATGTACTATCGGCCAAGCATGGAAATGGGTGATGTCGACTATATTGCAAGATGCTTGGAGTGTTAGAAAGTGAAAGTGGAGTGTAGACATCTAGAGAGATTATCACAACCACTCCCCATTCCTAGGTAGAAGTGGGAAATCATTTCAATGGACTTCCAACATGGGATTAGAAAGTTCATCTAGATAAGATGATGTCATAATAGTGGTGGTGGAGAAGATGAGTAAGGAAGCTCATCATATAATAGTCAAATTAACCCACATGGAAATCAATATTGCTCATATTTTCATGAAAGAAATATCTAAATTGCATGGTGCACCCAAGAATCTTATTTTAGACTGGGATGCCAACTTCACCTCAAAGTTTTGGAAAACATTTTTTGTTGGTTTTGGAACAGAATTGGCATTCAATAAAACATATTAACCTCAAACAAATGGACAAACTAAAAGAATAAATAGGGTGCTAGAAGAAATTCTAAAATGTATATCATGAATCTACCTTAGAGGTTGGAGGAGCTTCTACCTCCAGTAGAATTTTCCTACAATAATGTATATCACGAATCATTTAGGTAGAGCCCTTTCGAGGCTTTGTATGGAAAAAAACATAACACACCCATCAACTAGAATGGTCAAGTGAATAACATGGTTCTTAGGCCTGATATGTTGAAGGAAATGGAACATGGTAGAAATTGAAAGTAGTTCAGGATAGAAAAAATATCTATGCATAAAATCAAAGAATGCACAACGAATTATTCCTAATGGGGGAACATGTTTATCTCTATATCAATCTAGGGAAGAGTTCAATGAAAATAGCATCTCACGCTAAGTTATCCACAAGATTTTGTGGACCATTTTAGATTCTGGAAAGAGTGAGTGAAGTGGATTACAAACCAACCATTCCACCCATAGTGAAAGCATGTGATGCTTTCCAAGTTTCTTTGCTTAAAAATTATGTTCATGATGTTAATGACGTTGTTGATTGGTCTATGATATATGTGTAATTCGAGGTAGAATTCCAACCAAAAAATAGGCATTCTGGATCAAAGGTAGATCAAGCTCTTAAATTGAGTAATCGAGTAGGTCAGGGTGTAGTCGAAGCACTTTGGACCGAATGAGGCCACTTGGGAAATGGCTAATCAAATGAGGGCATCTTACCCATTTTTTCTTATTGTGTAAGTAAATGTAAAAAGATTTGTGTTTATATTAATCTCGCCATTAAATTTGGTGTTGTTCATGACAATCATTTTACTACCCCTCCTGTAAATGTCACTACAAATTGTAGTTCATGTAAATAATGTGGAAATGGAAATAACGACTAGGTTGGAGGAGTGGACATGGACTCAGAGGACTGTGAAGGAGGAGTTGCATACGCTGACTATAAATTTATCACTATACTTATTTTAACACCTATCTACTTAATGAAGTTATGGCCTACTAATGCAAGCATTGAAGTTGTGTATGGGTCACATGAGTAAAGGATGAGCCCATATAGCCCATGTTCTCATGCAGCATGTGGGTGTGGTCAACATGCAAGAGCAGGGGGTTGAAGCAAAGGGGACAAATAGGAGACAATATGTGGGGGTTATGCATATGAAGAATGCAAGGAAAAACATGTAAAAGAAAGGCACAATGAATGTTGAAAACAAAAATAATGCAAAACGTGGGAGTGGTGGCAAAACAAAGATTTGCTAGGGAGAAATAACATTCTCTAGCTCGTGATTTCTAATTCATACAACATTCTCAGTGATTTGTTGAGGACAGTTATGTGTTCCTATGATTGGTTGATTAGTGAAATTTTAGTGGAGAGTTGAAGAACCTAGTCCTTTCTCACTAAGCTAATAAACCACTTAGTAGGTTGAGACAACCAAGTGTTTACTGAAAATGAGCTAATAAACTACTAAGTGCTTCCCTTGGGGCTAATAAACCACTTATATTCTTGTTCATTAAGCCGATAAAGCACATGGATATTCGGCTCTTGACTCTTCTAGTGATTTCCTGGAAAACCCCATTAATAAATCACCTACATAGTGTATTCATTCTCCTAAAACTAGACAATACTTCATTGAGACTTGGGTGCATCCTAGTGATTGATTTCTAATTGGGATAAACGGTCACTATGGTGCTCACTATTGGAGGCAATTGACAAACTACCCATACAATGGACTCCTCTTCTTGATTATTTGTTTGACTAATTATTGGTGTGAATACCCTTGAACAATTAACTCCTCAGACTCTGAATCTACCTCATGGGTGGTCAGCTGCAAGAATTATTGCAATGTATCTAGCGTATGGTTGGGTGGAGAGATGAAGTCCCTCCCTCAGTTGGAAATCATTCAAGTTATACATAATGTTGGGAAATTTAATTGCTTAAATTTTTTCTCATTAAATTATCGATTTGGGGTCGTAGACTGATGAGGTGTTGACAAAGTATATGCAGAAATAAGCTTAACTAGTTTGAAGATAAAAAGACACTACAACAATATAATTTAATCACACTATTCAAGAATTTAATTGAACATGGATTCATCCTTTACATGACAGAAAAATAAGAGATTAAATAATAATATAAAACATCCTCACATTCGACAGAATCTTCAAGGTGTCTAGTAGGTTCAATAATTCCTACAACTCGATAAACAATTTAAAAAAACATTCAGTGCCAAAATATATCGTTCACCCAAAATAGAAGAAAACATTTGAAGTTATTGACTCATGTCCTAGAGTCTCTTGACTTCCTATGGATTCCCTGGGTTATTAAATCTCTAAACCAAGGGCCCTCACACCATTCCACAAAAGTTATGCAACATACAAATTACAGGAACATGGTTGGAAATAAATGAATATATTCTATACAAATAAATATAAATAAAATAAATTATAAACTAACAAATTCTTCTGACTGTTGGAAATACTGAGAGGGGGGGGGTGAATTAGTATTTCTTACTTTTTGATTGTTCTAGTGATTGCCAAAAGCATATATAGATATGTATATGTATAAACAAAACATAGAAATCAACAGTTGGAATTACTGTTTTTATTAAAACTCAGGACAGTGCAATGAAATAAATACAATATAAGTATATATCAGATTGTGAATAGTTTCCAAGCTCCAACTTGGACTTCAGTCAGGCTCCAACCTCCAGAGCACCAACTCTGTTTTGCAATGGTTCTGCACTTAGGAGCACCTACCCCTAATGACTTTAGTCTTGTTTAGTTCTGAGGCTCCAACCTCTTGGGCTCCAACCCAACCTTGGTATAAACTGGTATGCTGCTACACTCTATTCAGTTGAGGTTCTCTCACTCCTACTCTCCTACCTCTACTGCTTCTACAGCTTCCGCTGCTTCTGCTGCATCTTCTGCCTTTGCTGCTTCTGCTACCTCACGCTTTGGTTCTTCACCACAACAATAGCACCAACAGTTCTTTGTTTTTACTGTTTTATACATTCTCATCATTCATGCCTTTGTTCATTCATTTTTGCTTACTCACTGGCTCTTTGGCTTCCTCCTCGCCTGCTTTAGCTTCCTCACCACTGGCTTGTCTGTCATTGTAGCTTCCTCTGTCTCATCGTGCTCACAGGACATGTTAATTCATAAGAGAGTGCCAAATAATCCACGGAGAACACATCTCACTGGTTACGACTGTAACAACACTCCTTTAACAATGATTGTGGGCATGCATAGAGTTCAGCTTCTTTTACCGGACAACCACGTCCAATCGCAATCAATTTCGCCATGAATCACCCCATTTACCTGAAGTTCAGCCTTCTAAAACCATCGGACACAGCCTTCGTAAGCCTTTCGGCTTAAAACCACCCAGCAAGAAAAATATGGTTACACAGGAAAATATATGAAAAATAGGCGAGAAACACTAATGGCAGATTTCAAATTTAGTTTACCCACTTCTATTCCTGTATCGGGTCCATACCTCCATCGCAATCGGTGCTCGGGAGAGTGTAATTCCTTTGTCCATTGTTGCGATGGGTGGATGTGATATAGCATTCAACCATGACACAATTCCGTAGCGGGTCCACACTTGCAATCGCAATCAGCGTTCAAGACTTCTAGGGATCCTTTATACATCGACCCCATGACATCGCCGATGGCCGACAGGTCGATCCTCCAGCGGATGTGATCTAGCATTAAGTTGTGTTACAGTCGGACCATCAGGTCCGTGTTATAATCGCAATCACATGTTTGGGGGTGACCAGTCTTTATTCATTGTGATTACCATGGATGCGACATAACAATAGGGTGTGATATAATAGGACCGTCGGGTCCACATACCTTATTGCAATCGGAGGTTTCAGGTGTGACACTTAATGAACCCACTGATATAGTATACTGCTCTACCTCCAATAGTGTATTTGTAATATGTACGCTATGGCCTCCGTTTGCGTTAAACGCATATATATAAGGTTACACATATATATATGGTTTTCTCCTCTGATAATGCATTTGCCTATTCATATATATATTCTCCACTCCTTTAGCCTTGCATATATATATTGTTCTGCTATTTCCTTTAACCCTGTGTGTGTGTATATATATATATATATATATATATATATATATATATATATGCTCCTCTAATGGCTTTGTCTGCTTCCTCTGATGGCTGTTTGCGTCCTCTATTGCTCTGATGGCTCTGCTTGTTCCTCTGTTACTCTGATGGTTGTTTATAGCTATTACCTGCGTGCATATAAGCTCTTCGATGACTTATTTGCATGCCTCCATTGGCTCTGTCTACTCCTTGAATATTGCCATATTGACATCAATGACAATCTGTGTCCAACAATCTCCCCCTTTGTTATTGATGGTAATATTCTTCTGCTCTCTCCCCCTTTGACATCAATGGCAAGGGACTGCATACGGACTCCCCCTGTCAACCTGCTCCCCCTGTCCTGCTACAACTTTATGAATGAGGTTGAGTGATGATAAAGAAATAACCCCCATCTTTTGACGCAGATGTTCGAATGCTTCTCGAGGAAGAGGTTTTGTGAAAATATCAGCTATCTGCTTCTTAGTACTGATATATTCCAGGACGATGTTTTGTTCAGCTACCTGTTGGTGGAGGAAATGATACTTGATTGGTATATGTTTGGTTCTTGAGTGCATCACTGGATTTTTGCTGACACTGATAGCACTTGTGTTGTCACAATGGACGGTAATCGATTGATCTGTACGTATGTCGACATCTTTTAGAGCTTCCTTCATCCATACTATCTGAGTACAACAATCTGCTGCAGCAATATACTTGGCTTTGGCTGTGGATAATGATATGGATGACAGTTTTTTGCTGAGCTAGGATACCAAACAGTCTCCTAGGAAGAATGCATTTCCACTCGTACTTTTCTGATCATCTATACTTCCAGCCCAATTAGCATCGGTGTATGCAGTTACAGTTAGTGTTGAGTTCTTTGGGTACCAAAGACCGAAATCAGAAGTTCCCTTCAGATATCTGAGAATTCTTTTTACAGCTAATAAATGGGATTGTTTGGGAGCAGATTGAAATCTTCCCACCATTCCTACTGCTTGCATTATGTCTGGTCGTGTAGCTATTAAGTATAGAAGGGCTCTGATCATTGACCTATAATGAGTTTCATCCACTAGAGGGGAGTCATCATCTTTTCTAAGTTTGCAGTTTGTGGTCATAGGTGTGCTCATGGGTGCACAGTCCTCCATTCCATATTTTTTGAGCATGTCTTTTAGATATTTGGTTTGAGATATACACAATCCTGCTCTGGTTTGGGATACTTGAAGTCCAAGGAAGTGGGACAGATCTCCTATCATTGACATCTCAAACTCTTTTCACATGCTTTGAGAAAATTCATGGCTCATTTCATCATTATTACTAGCAAAAATCAGATCATCGACATAAACAAAAGCAACTAGTAACTTACCTTCATTTGTCTTTATGTATAGATTACTTCCAGCCACTCCCTTTTTGAAGCCTTGTTGTTGTAAATAGTGATCCAGTCTTGCATACCAAGCTCTAGGAGCTTGTTTCAACCCATATAAAGCCTTTTTCAACTTACAAAATAAGTCATTTCCTACTGTTAGATCAAAACCTTATGGCTGCTCCATGTAGACTTCCTCCTTGAGTTCCCCATTTAGAAATGCCGATTTCACGTCCATTTGATAGATTTTGAATCCTCTTGAGCAAGAAAATGCCAAGAACATCATGATAGCTTCCATACGGGCCATTGGTACAAATGTCTCTTCAAATTCAACTCCTTCAATTTGTGAATAGCCTTTGCAAACAAGTCTTGCCTTGTTTTTGATAACCTATCCTTCCTCATTCATTTTATTTTTGAACACCCATTTGGTTCCTATTATGTTTTTGTCCTTTGGACGAGGTACCAGCTCCCATGTCTTGTTCTTCTCAATTTGGGACATTTCTTCTTCCATGGATTTTATCCAATGAGGATCCTTACTTGCTCCTGCAAATGTTTCTATTTCTATCATAGATAGGAGGGCAATGACTTTTCTCTTGGGTGTGATTGTTATCCTTCTTCGGGTCTGCACACCTTCATCTCTATTGCCAATGATCTGCTCTTCTGGATGATGTCTTTGGACATACTTCATCTCTGAAGGAGTATTAGGTGGTTCTCTTTCCTCTTCTTCTTATTCTTCTTCCTCATCTATTTCTTCTTCTTTAGGTTCTTCTTCTTCAATGAGAGAGTCATCTTCATGTTCTTCAATTTCCTTTTCTGGAAGATCTTCATCAACCTTTACATCAATGCTTTCCACTATTTTCTCCAATCGATAATTGTAGCACCTGTAAGCCTTGCTCCATGTAGAATATCCAAGAAATATCCCTTCATCAACCCGAGAATCAAACTTTCTGGGTGAGCCATCATTTATTTTTATGAAGCACTTGCTTCCAAAAATCTTGAAGTACTTCACCGAAGCAGGTCTTCCTTTCGATAGCTCATACGGATTTTTTTCACATTTTGGTCTTAATTGAGTTCGATTTAATGTATAGACAACTGTCCCTACTACTTCTCTCCGGAATTTAGGTTGTAAGTCTGCTGCTAATAGCATAGTTCTTGCCATTTCTTGAACTGTTCGGTTTCTTCTTTCAACTACCCCATTTTGCTGAGGTGTTCTGGCAGCCGAGAATTCCCTTTTAATTCCATGAATATTACAGAACTCACTAAACTCATTTGATGTGAATTCTCCTCCTCTGTCTATTCTAAGGCACTTAATTTTTGAATCTTTTTCATTTTCTACAAGGGCTTTTAGATTCTTAAAACACTCAAAAGTTTCAGATTTATACTTTATGAAATATATCCACATCATTCTAGTATAATCATCAACAAATAACACAAAGTACCTTTCTCCTTGGAGTGCTTGATTTCTAGTTGGCCCACACACATCAGCATGGATGATCTCCAAGGGCTTTGATGTACAGATTTCCTTTGTCTTGTGGCTGGTTCTGGTCTGCTTTCCATGTTGACTTGGACCACATACTCCTTGATTTGATTTGAACAGCCTTGGGATGTCTCGTATAGCTTTGATCTTGTTGATATTGATCAGATTTTCGAAGCTTGTATGTCCAAGTCACTTGTGCCACAGCCAACTCTCATCTGTCTGACTCAAGTAGCATTTATTTTCTTGAATCTTGTTTAGAATGTAAATGTTGTCTGATGTTCTCACCCCTTTTGCCACAAGTTTCCCTGAGGTAGAGTTCCTTATTTCACAGTCTTTAGTGCTGAAAACAACCTTATGTCCTTGATCACAGATTTGGCTGACACTCAAGAGGTTGTGTTTGAGTCCGTCAACTAGCAGAGCATCTTGAGCTTTTCCTTTTCCATTGATTAGAGTAACTGTTCCTTTTCCTGCAATTCTGCTAGATCCACTTCCAAAGGACACATTCCCTTCCTTTTTTCTTAGTGAGACAAACTTCCTTCTATCTCTTGTCATGTGTCTGGAGCACCCACTATCCACAAACCAATGGTTTCCATTATTTTGAGCATATAGAGCCAGGCCGCATTTATCCATGTTGGAGTTCTTGCTACTTGTCTTTCTTCCTTTAAGTGGGCAGTCTTGTTCATAGTTTCCATTATTGTAGCAGAAAGAGAAAATGAGATCAAATTTGGTCAAGGGATCAAATGAATTGAAGGTTTTGATTTGTCCCTACCTTTTGGGGGCATATGAGTTGATTATTCGGTCCTTTAGCTTTGTCTTTTCACTTCTACGAGCCATACAATGTCTGGCTTGATGACTGAATAATCAACTCATATGCCCCCAAAAGGCAGGGACAAATCAAAACCTTCAATTCATTTGATCCATTGACCAAATTTGATCTCATTTTCTCTTTCTGCTACAATAATGGAAACTATGAACAAGACTGCCATGGAGTTCATCCATTTTGAGAGTATCTAGATCCTTTGCTTCTTCTATAGCGCTTATTTTGGAGTCAAATCTATCTGGAAGAGACCTTAATACCTTTTAAACAATGGTACTTTCTTCAATTTTTTCGTCCAATACTTTCAGGGAATTTACCACTTTAGCTATTCAGAGGAGGTATGCTGCAATATCTTATTCATCTTCCATCCTCAAACTTTCAAATTGTCTTCTGTGAGTTTGAAGCTTTGCCTTTTTGAATTTTGAGTCTCCATCGTACAAGCCAACTAGCTTCTCCCACATTTCTTTGGCAGAGGTACAGTGCATGACTTTTGTAAACTCAGAATCAGTGATTCCACTAGTGATGGAGTTCATGGCCTTTGCATTTACGATGTAGGCTTTCCTCTCGTCTGAGTCTATTGGAAGAGTGGAAGTCATTCGGTATTCATTTTGAACAAAATGCCAGACTTCAGGTCCAAGGGACATTAAGTAGTAGGTCATTATTTTCTTCCAGAAACCAAAGTTAGTGCCATCGAACAAAGGAGGTCTTCCTGATGCTTCGTTATTTCTCATCATGGCTGCGGATCCTTCTTCAAGTTGTTAGGCTAGTATGAAGAAGCATGCTCTGATACCAATTGTTGAAAATACTGAGAGGGGGTGTGAATTAGTATTTCTTACTTTTTTAATTGTTCTAGTGATTGCCAAAAGCATATATATAGATATGTATATGTATACATAGAACACAGAAATCAACAGCTGGAATTAATGTTTTTATTAAAACTCAAGATAGTGCAATGAAATAAATACAATATAAGTATATATCTGATTGTGAATAGTTTCCAAGCTCCAACTTGGACTTCAGTGAGGCTCCAACCTCCAAAGCACCAACTCTGTTTTGCAGTGGTTCTGCACTTAGGAGCACCTACCCCTAATGACTTTAGTCCTGTTCAGTTTTGAGGCTCAAACCTCTTGGGCTCCAACCCAACCTTGGTATAAACTACTATGCTGCTACACTCTATTCAGCTAAGGTTCTCTCACTCCTACTCTCCTTCCTCTACTGCTTCTACAGCCTCCGCTGCTTTTGCTGCCTCTTCTGCCTCTGCTGCTTCTGCTACCTCACGCTCTGGTTCTTCACCACAACGACAGCACCAACAGTTCTCTGTTTTTACTGTTTTATACATTCTCATGCCTTTGTCCATTCATTTCCGCTTACTCGTTGGCTCTTTGGCTTCCTCCTCGCCTGCTTCAGCTTCCTCACCACTGGCTTATCCGTCGCTGTAGCTTCCTCTGTCTCATCGTGCTCATAGGACACGTTAATTCATAAAAAAGTGCCAAATAATCCACAGAGAACACATCTCACTGGTTACGACTGTAACAACGTTCCTTTAACAATGATTGTGGGGATGCACAGAGTTCAACTTCATTTAACGGACAGCCATGTCCAATCGCAATCGATTTCGCCATGAATCACCCCATTTACCTGACGTTCAGCCTTCTAAAACCATCAGACACAGCCCTCGTAAGCCTTTCAGCTTAAAACCACCCTGCAAGCAAAATATGGTTACACAGGAAAATATATGAAAAACAGGCGAGAAACACTAATAACGGATTTCAAATTTAGTTTACCCACTTCTATTCATGTATCGGGTACATAGCTCCATCGCAATCGGGACTCGGGAGAGTGTAATTCCTTTTTGTATTGTTGCAATGGGCGGATGTGATATAGCATTCAACCATGACACAATTCCGCAGTGGGTCCGCACTTGCAATCGCAATCGGCGTTCAAGGCTTCTATGGATCCTTTATACATCGACCCCATGACATCGCCGATGGTCGACGGGCCGATCCTCCAACAGATGCGATCTAGCATTAAGTTGTGTTACAGACGGACCATTGGCTCCATGTTATAATCGCAATCGCACATTTGGGGGTGACCAGACTTTATTCATTGCGATTACCGCAGATGCGACATAACAATAGGATGCGATATAATAGGACCATCGGGTCCACATACCTTATCGCAATCGGAGGTTTCGGGTGTGACACTTAATGAACCTGTCGATATAATATATTGCTCTGCCTCCGATAGTGTATTTGTAATATGTATGCTATGGTCTCCATTTGCGTTAAATGCATATATATAAGGTTACACATATATATAGGGTTTTCTCCTCCGATAATGCATTTGCCTATTCATATATATATTCTCGAATCTCCACTCCTTTAACCCTGCATATATATATTGTTCTGTTGTTTCCTTTAACCTTGTGTATGTTGTATGTATATATATATATATATATATATATATATATATATATATATATATATATATTGCTCCTCTAATGGCTCTGCTTGCTTCCTCCGATGGCTTTTTGCATCCTCTGTTGCTCTGATAGCTCTGCTTGTTCCTCTATTGCTACGATGGTTGTTTATAGTTGTTACCTGCATGCATATAAGCTCTCCGATGACTTATTTGCATGCCTCCATTGGATTTGTCTACTCTTTGTGCTGTTTGCTCCTCTGGTGGCTCTGTCTCCTCCTCTTGGCTCCGATAACTCTGTGTGCTCCTCTTGGCTCTGTCTACTGCTTGAATATTGCCATATTGACATCAATGACAATCTGTGTCCAATAATGACACTATGAGTGCATCCAAGAACCTAGGGGGTTCTTGACTAAGAGAAATCTCTGAGAAGTAAGTGATGGACTTCCTCATCACCTCCCAAGCCATCAAAGTTGTGTTTTCAAACATCCAGGCATTCTGACTACGCCAAATGGCCCAGATGATGTAGAATGGGAGAGCTTGATATTCTTGTGTATCCTTTGTCTAATGAGTGAAGCATTGTATCAGTGTGTGTGGGGTTTCCAGATAGTCGAGCTTAAGAAAATCTCTCACCCTAGACCACACCCCCCTAGCAAAATTGCGACTGATAAGAAGGTGATCTATCTCCTCCTGTAATCGACACATGGGGCAAATGCCCGAGCCATGAAAACCTCTAGATCACCAGTTATTCCAGGTAAGAATCTTGTTATGAATATCTAGCCACCCAAAATAAGGAAGTTTCTTAGGAATCTCCCACCCCCACGCAGCCTTGAACTAAGAAATAAAGTGGGAATATTTTTTTATCAGTGGAAGATTATTGTAAATCTCTTTAACTTTGGGGATTCCATTCTTCATAGGGCCTTCCCACTGTAAGCAATACTCACCTTCACCAATGCAGACACTAACATTATATAGATTAGTGAGATACACCTCCCATTCGATAGTTAGTTTGCTAATTAGTTTGATATCAGTGGTCCGCATCCAAGAAGGGTGGGTAGTAAGTTGATGGTGCCCATTGGCTATGTGAGAAAAGTGAATGATATTCTTTTCTCGAATGTTGTTGATATGGGCATCTGAGAGGGTATGATTTTAGGTGAATCCCTTCAATGCGTCCAACCCAGCGTCCTCCATTCTACCATCCCCAATAGCCCATCTCATGAACCCCAATAGCCAATGACAATTTTTCAGCATGCTCCTCTAGATATAAGATGTATTGATTGTCACTTTGGCCCACTTCCTTGACTAGGTCGAGAGGGTTTGCCCCTGCATGTCTTTTTTTCTCATGATGATCCCCCATAGTCCACTAATGTTTGTATCCCTCCGAAGGATTTTTATGATTAGGGCTCAGTTGAAGTTGTGAGTACACAGGATGCCCCTTCCACCCTCTGTGGTTGGTCTAGCAATGGCCTTCCAATGGAATAGGTGAATCTTCCCTTTAGTTCTGCACCCGACCAAATAAATCTAGCCATGAGTGCATCAATCTTATGGCAGACCTCCATGGTATCAGAAACAAGTGCATCCAGTACACTAATAAGTTCTGAAGGATAGAGAGGACTAGAGTCAATCGACCCCCTAGAGAACCAGTCGAACATAGGCACTAGTCGAACGATGAGTATCAAGTAGCAGGGGGTAGGTTTGCGAGAGAGGGCTTCCCATTCTGCCAGGCCAATGATCTCCACCAGCTCTTAGGGTAGAAAGAGGAGAGGCCCGACATGTCAACCATTTGGTGTCACCAATCAATGGAGATCCCTGTGGACCCAAAACCAACATGGAGAGTTAGCTAGATACAACAACGCACAAAAAAATCCCCCACCTGCCACAAAGGATAACCCCAATGACAGTGAATATGCTAGGCTAAAGGAAGAGGCCTCGAGTCCCCCGCCAAAGAAAGGCTGAAAGAGATCTTATACCAACAAGCCTCCTACAATGTACACCGGTAGTAATGACACCACTACCTATCTTGTCAAGCCCACGAGCCGTGATGTAGGATGTGCGACGAGTTGGGTGAGCGCTCCTAATTATGTGCGACGAGCCGAGTGAGTGATGAGTTGATGGTGCGACAAGTTGGCAAACAGGCATGTTGGTAGCGATGTTTGTTGTGACGTTGGGTCGAGTTGGTGAAGTGCGATGAGCCAACAAAGGTGTCGAAAAACAGAGGTTCAGAAATTTGACTAAGTATGGTGAACTTCATGAGAGGGCACCTTATACCATGCTAACTGGCCATGTGGACCCAGCGGAGCGACGGTATGGGCGAGTCAATGGGTGAAGAGGGCGAGCCGACATGACATTGTGGGCGAGTTGGCTGAATGGACTCAGGCTGACCCATGAAACATCCATGGCGTGGCTTATATATTGGTGAGTGTTTGGATGGAGAAGTCATCATCGAAAAACAACAATTCTTCAATTCTAAGGGCGAGTTAAGGGAAGTTAGCATGTTGCAGTTGGACGCATAAGGCGAAGGCAAAGTGCAGGCGGTTTCTTAACCCGAAGCACGGAGTCGAGGTGAAGTGTTGCAGGTGTGTTGGGTGAGGTGGGCCACAGGTTGAGCGGGTGGATGAACCGTAGGCAAGCGGGCAGGTGGATGAACCGCAGGCAGGTGGACAAGCGGCAGGCAGGCAGGCAGGGGGATGAATCACAAGCGGGTAACCTGGCAGGTGGGCAGCAAGAGTTGGTGGACGGGTAAATAGTCGAGTGCCACGACAAGCTTGTAAGGGTGACCTCCAGTTGGGCAGTGTACCCGCGACACGTTGAACGATCTAGGGTAGGCGAGCGCCCGTGGTTGGTGGGAATGGCGGAGGGTCCAGGCAAGCGACACAAGATAGGCGACACAACAGAACTGTTGTGCGGGTAGGCCGCGGGTGTGCGTTGGGTGGGTGACACATTGGGCAAGGTTGCATGATGGAGTTCGAGCATAGTGTTAACAAGTGGGAGCGTGGGCATGCCGCGAGTTGGACTGATTGATGAATTGGACTGAATGGTGGAGGGAGACCTAGTGGGTGCCTCTGCCTAGTGTGTTGGGCGACCTGACTCGATGGGTGCCTCTACTCGATGTGTTGGGCGACCTGACCTGGTGAAGGGTGAGCACACCCGAACAACAATTCGGGCAGGCTGCACAAGGTGCGCGCTGATTGCGAAAATTAATTGTTTATGTGAGTAGGAAGTTGGGGTTCCTCTCCAAGTGTTGATTTTGTATAAACTGAATATTGTTGTTATTATTGTGGGCAGACTCATCTTCAGAGAGTTTCCCCCACAATTCAAAATGCAGAGAAAAAAAAAAAACCGGATTAGTGCCTCCCTAGTCCAGAACACTAGAATCGAATCGAAAGAAGGTCAAGAATCTCATTGGTTGAAGAAAATGAGACCAGACCCAACTTATCGAAAGGATTACGACTTCCCTTAGTTGTGTATTGATCGAAATCCTGCACTGAAAGATTAGGTGAAGGAGGTTAAAAGGGAGAGGCTATGTCGAAGAAGGGTGAATACAGTGTTCCTGGATGAGTGAAAGTCTGGGTTCGGTGTTGTAACCGATACAGTGCCTCTAAAATCTCTGAAGAGTGAATTTGTGACGATGTCCCCGTGTACTCCGATTCCCTTAGAAAGGAGTTGCTTCTTCCTTGAGTGACTCTTCGATGACGACGGGCGGTTGAGCGCTGTAAACAATGAGATAAAACACAAAACAATGGGAAAGGTTCCCAGAACTCTGCCAATGCGGATTGTTAAACTCCCACAAGTTCAGACAAGTGAAATGATGATAGAACGAAGTGCCCGTTCTCTGACCTATGCGTCGCCTTCTCCAGCTTCTCCCTGTCGCATACTGCTCCCATTTTCCCCGTTGGTCTCGAAGATACCTGTGCTACCTGTATCACAGTGATTGGTTATTTGTTACTATATTCCAGTACCATTCGTGCTTCAGAGGAGTAGATCCTGTTCATTGAAGTTTATGCCCAATGTTGTTGTAGACGCAAATTCCCTTCTTGTGTTGTGTTGTTGTCCCCCCAGTCTCTCAATAATGCATAAAAATGTTGGGTCCCTGCATCGTCCAAAAACATGTTACATCATTCGCTCCCAGAGTTATGTTCAGTTGCATGTCTCGCAGAGTCCTGCATAGTCTCCCGAGCATCTCTCTCCTTCATTTTCTCCCATGGCGTCGCCTTCTCCCAGTAGCCAGTTTACAATCATTGCACAGATCGGTAACCTTTTGTATTACCATTATTGTTAAGGTAGATTATACTAATTTTGATTTGAAAGCAGAGCAGTGGGAATGAATATTGAATTTAGTGGTTTTCTCATGAATAATATCAAAACAAATAATTAAGTTATTAAATTAGATTATTAATTATAAAAAAGTTAATTCTAAATCAAATTATTTTAAATCCAAAAACATAATTTTATAACTATTATTAATAAATAAGTTAAAATGAAATATTATATAAAAATTCAAATCTAATCAATATCAATCCTTAGACTCTTTAAGGATTTTTGCTCTACTATCGGTATGATTGTTAACATTGACAAAATAAAAGTTATGGTTATCAAATCCAAGAAAGATACTTACGCTAATTTTATGTATGACAATAGTAATTTGGAGGAAGTGTCTTCTTACAAGTACCTAGGAATTGATATTCATCACAAGCTCAACTAGAACTATAGCATTGGGAAAATGATTAATGGGGGGTGGAAAGCTTACTTTGGTCTTGAAAATTTTATGTATGACAATAGTAACTTCGAGGAAGTGTCTTCTTACAAGTACTTAGGAATTGATATTCATCACAAGCTCAACTGAAACTATAGCATTCAGAAAAGGATTAAGGGGGGGTGGAAAGCTTATTTTGGTATTGAAAATAATTGTAAAACGACAAACCTTGTAATGTGGGATAGAATGAAGCTCCTCTTTGAAACTTTAGTCACTCGTGTTATCTTATAGGATGTGAGGTTTGGGGTTGCAGCATCTCTAGAGAATCCTAGAGAAAGATTGAGCAAATCCAAAAGCGTTTTATAACGTATAACCTCAAAATTAAAAGCAATACACCTTATCCTATTCTCCTTATAAAAGTGGGTCTTTCCCCCATCGAGAGCCTAGCTGTGACTAGGCTTTTGTTGTACAAGCAAAAACTCAATAGCACAGGAGACCATAGACTTCCTAAGCTAGCTTTAAATTCCAGCCAAAACCACCTAAGGCTCAAACGAGGTTGGTATAAAGACATGAGGGCTTGGTTAAACCATTAGGAGATCGACGAGAATGTTGCATTGCAAAACATTAATAACATTAAAAATTTTGTTACTTCTAAGTTCAAAGAAAAAATGTGGTGTGAGAAAGATTTAGCAGCTAAAAGAAAATTAAGATATAATAAGGAGGTCATTAACCCCACCCTAGAATATCAAAAGTATCTCTCTGTTGTAACTAGCTCAAAGAAGAAAATTAATATAGCCAAGATTAGAACAAACTCTCATGAGCTCCATAGTGAAACGGGTCGTTGGGCAGTTCCTAAAACACCATGGATGGAAAAGATCTGCCATCTCTGTGAGAATATGAACATCGAAGATGAAAATCACTTCCTCTTCATCTTTGTTGCAACACTGACCTTCCTAGCCTTTTACGATGTCAAAATTATAGTGAGCTCGGGAGGCTTCTCTCCAAGCTTTTTGAGCATAGGAATAAAATCTTAAATCAAACTAAATAATAATTCGTTTCTTTAGGTCATATAGACTAAAGTTTGATCTCAGTTGGTGTTAACCATCATCATCATCATCTATCATCATCAACAATTAAATTAAATTATATAATTATAAAAAAGTTAATTCTAAATAAAATTACTTTAAATCCAAAAACATAATTTTATAGCTATTATTAATAAATAAATTAAAATGAAATATTATATAAAAATTCAAATCTAATGGATATCAAATCCTCTCATACAATTTTTTCACTGTAGTCTAATGATTATGATTATGCTTTTTTGCCCCTAAAGTTATGGAAATTTTGGTCATATTTTAAAAAAATCTGGCAGATATTTTTGTAAATCCAAGTAAAAGCTGTCAAACTTCATAATTTTAAGAGCTCTGATAGTTTTTGATGGTGCTGAACCCATTTCCACCATAAAAAATATGATTCAAACACTACACCTACAGGATTTTTTGAATTCCTCAGCCTCCTTAAACGAATCCAATTTTTTTGGAGAAAAAATATTATGAGTAAGTGCTATTCTTTAAAAAGTGTATATCAATGTCGCAGAATGTTAAGAGATTAATATTTATATTTTAGTTAAAAGTGTTATATAAAGTAAAACGTACATATAACATTGCTGTAACACATATTTAAGCTCAATGCATTTAGTTTAAATAAAGGCAACTTTAATATGATTATATAAATAATAATACAACAAATTTATTACACATAATTGATTGAAAAAATTTACGATAGATATATGTAAGCAACTCCTGATTCATCAAACGCCCGATTCCAAGTCCAGAGACTGAGCGGTGAATTAATCAATTTAGCGAAGCTTAGTGAACTAACTGATCTGAGCCAATAAAGTAAGCGGTTATAGCAGGAACTGACCTATGGCTAGAAAAGTTGGACTCTCTCTAAGCATCAGGTACAATTCTTTGGTTTCTCTAAAATTAATATTTTCTACAATCCCTAATCCTCTTTGCCTGTCTCAACAATTCAAAGTTGATTGCCGCCTGTTGTTGGATACAATACAAAGCTTTCACATTGAGCTCTTAGAACAACGTCCGAATTTAATTTTGCAAGTCCCACTGTGAGAAATAAATGCATATTAGGTGGATCGTTAAGTAGCCTATGAATTCATGCAACTGTTTTGTGATATCCTGACAGGAGAATAGGAAGCTGAAGAAGGAGCTCTATTAATTGAGAGATACCTTCAATGAACTCTCATTATTTCAATATGCAGATAACTGAAGCCACAGAGTAGTTGAAGGTTAGTGTTGAAGAGTGGCTGAGGATGAAATTACTTTCGAAGATTATAGGTTCTATCGATCCTGGCACCATCTTGATGATAAACATCTCACTATTATCCTTAACCTGTTGGTATTCTCCTATAAGCTAGCCTTGGCTCAGCCTAATTACCAAAAAGGATAAAAATAAATAACGTAAAGAACAAGGCATCCGAAACTAGCCTCATTAAGACGAAGAGGTTGGAAACCCTGGCGAAAATCTTCAGGTAGCATACGTAGTCCAATATATCGTACTTTACGTTAAGCGCTCACAGTTTGACTGAAATTTTTCAACATGATATTCAATCCGTTATTGATTTTCAGGAGCTTGGGAAGAAAACAAAGGGCCGAGTCATGCACGGGAGAGAAATGCTATACAGGTACTAGAAGTGCGAAAGAGAATAATGGAATAGATGTCTGGCATTGAGCTTTCAGAGAGAACAAAACATCTTCGATAAGCATTCTTCAAACCAAGGTACAAGAAAATAAGGCAGATAGCCATGGGCTCTGCCAAGAGCCACACGAGAGTAGTAATCCATTTAATTGATCATAGCAAAATAACTAAGCATTCTTCAAACCAAGGGACAAGAAAATAAGGCAGATAGCCATGGGCTCTGCCAAGAGCCACATGAGAGTAGTAACCCATTTAATTGAGCATAGCAAAATAACTAATTTGAGTTATTAATGTGAGCAAGCACTGAACTATAGCTAGCAGATCGGAGAACTCTATCAAAACATCAGTGATAATTCGTTTTCTCTGTAATCACTAAAATTCATGATCCGCTTTCTTTGCAAATATATGTATCTTGATTATCCCCTATTATGGGATACAATACAGAGCTGTGACGTGGAGCTCTTAAAATATCATCCAACATTAATTCTTCAATTCTCATTGTGAAAAGGAAGTGCCTATCAATAGGATAATCTGATAAAAAACAGAGATAGAGAAGAAAACACAATAATTTGATAAAAAAATAGAGACAAAGAAGCAAACACAATAGGAGAAAGCTCTCAGTTCAGAGCAGAAGAGAAGAAGAAAAGTAAATGTAGTTGAAGTCAATTTTTTAAATTGTAAGCCTAGCTGAGACATAGACTAGTAGATATCTTAATTAAATTTTATGTGGTTGAAATTAAAGGTGAGTGTTGGAGAATCTAATTCCAACCATATGTTAGGTGTCAAAATCGTCCATCCAAATGTCTTAGTTTAGTTTCAGTTGAGTTTCACTTCAGTCATTTATTACTGATGTTTACAATGTAATCTTATTTAAATGATTTGTAATATTGAGATGAGCAATCTTCTACTCCATCGTTGTGTTCTATGTATCTTTCTCTCTCTGTGTTTCTGTCTTTATCTCTTTGATCCAAACCTTTCATGGATGCTTTTGATTTTGGGAACATTAACGCAACGTGGTAGCAACATCAAATGCGTTATAGTAAAAAATCAGCAGGAGCCATGAAAAGTTTGAACCAAAGAGATAAAGACGGAGACTAAGACAAAGAATAAAACGATGGAGTAGAGGATTGCTCATCTCAATATTACGAATCAGTTAAATAGGATTACATTGTAAACATCAGTAATAAATGAATGGAGTGAACCTCAACTAAATTGGACTAACTAAAACTAAGATTACATTGGAAACATCGGTAATAAATGAATGGAGTAAAACTCGACTAAATTGGACTAACTGAAACTGAACTAGGACACTTGGATGGAGAATTTTGACATGTAACAGGTGGTTGGAATTAGATTCTCCAACACTCCCCCTTAATTTCAACCACATTATGTCTCAGATAGGTTTATAATTTAAAAAGTTGACTTCAACTATATTTAATTTTCTTCTTCTCGTCTTCTGAATCCTATAGCCTTTAAATTGTTTCATTTTTTTCTTCTTGTTGTAGGTTTCAAATTTTAGATTCTTCATTTGTTGGTGTAGGTCCTCTATTGTTCCAAGTTGTCTAAGCATGTCTTGGACCTCTTAAAAAATCAGCTTGTATGTGGATTGATGCCATATATTATCTTCTGTAGTGCTATTTTCATCATCAATTTGTTGCAACATAAGACCATAATACAATTTCATCTCTCCAAGACTCCAATACCTGAAATTTTCATTAATTTCTTCATCATGCATGTTGTCTTCAACATTCATTTCTGCAACTTCTATGGAAACCTCATCTAGACATGGTGTTTCAAGCCACGCTTCAAGAAATTCTCTTCTTCATAATTGTTCTGTGTATCTGCACACTAGAAATCAATGTTAGAATTAAAAATATTTGCAGAACCACATTGGTTATATTCATTCTATTCTGCAATAATAGCTTTTTCCTATTGTGCTTCCTTCTCTGCCTCTGCCTTTTCTTTGTGGGCTTTCTTCTTTGCCTCGGCCTCTACCTCCATCTCTGTCTCTATCTTTGTCTCTTCCACTTCTGTACTAACCTATGCTGTTGCAGATAGGTTGTCCTCCACTAGGTTTTCAGATTCAATTGAGATTATCTTACCAAATAGCATCATCTCAATATGATGTTTTTGTTGCATCATATGCAACCACTCATCTTTAGTCAACAAATCTTCATCAAACTTTACATCAGCAATATTAATTGCTAGATTCACCATAGCATTGACTCTCCAATAGTAGTTTCACTATCATCAACAAGATCTATTGCTAGATTCACCCAAATTTCATCAGCAAGCTTTGTTGTTGGATTCACCAAATTTTCATCAGCAAGCTTTGTTGCTGGATTTACCAAAACTTCATTCACTTGCAGTTGTGCATAGTGGGATTCAAAAAAAAAATCATCTCAATGTAGATCTGCTGCTATAGATCCACCTTCATCTTCAACTTCAGTGCTCCCTCTTACACTAAAACTCCTATGAAGGGTATCCCAGGCTTCCTTGGTTATCTTGGCATCTGAAATCAGGGGAAGAATGATGTCATCCACAGATTCTTTTATGCATTTTAATGCGAAGACATTCTTTTCCCATTTGTTGAGCGTTGCCTATATCTTAACAAGAAAATGTACTAGCAGTCAAATATTGAATGAAAATGAACAAAAAAATCTTTGTGATGGTTTTTCTGCTGCTCAAATTCGGAATAATGGGTCTACAAATTCTCTACAAAGGCAATGTTTTCCCAAAAAAATTCACAAATCCCTTTTGAAAAAAAATATAGTAACCCTCACAACTAATCAGAAGAAGGCCCCCTTTGTTTTTCAATAGACCCTATTGTCCTTTTTTTTAAATATTACAATGTCCACAGCTAATTTTCTCCTCCCTTATGTTTTAATAGAAACCTCTTTTTTTATAAATATAAGTGCTCCTTTTTCATAAACATAATTCGTTGAATTAGAATTTATCCATAATGAACCTTATGCAATATCCACAAAATTCCAACACTTTCAAATATTAAGCACTTTATATAAATAAGACAATGGAGCTTTAAAATTTTTGTTCAAACCTTTAGCCCTTTGTGTTGGAATATCAAACCAAAATTTCTTGGAATTTTCACTGAAGCCCTCTTTTGTTTTCAACCATTGACATTTTCATGCTTCCAAACTTTTTATGGGTCATGGCTTGTGGGCATTTGGCTTGAATTTGTGTGCTTCTTCATGCTTCCAAAATTTTTATGGGTCATGGCTTGTGGGCATTTGGCTTGAATTTTTTTGCTTCTTCATGCTTCCAATCAGCTTGCTACAATGGAATTTGGCTAATGCTCTTTTTTGAGGCTTTGTGGCCGCGTGTGAGATAAATCACCGTAAGTTTTTGAAACTAACACGACTCTTAAAAGTTTTCAACTGCTGTAGTAACACCTAACGCTTCTTCTGAACATCTGGGTTGCGTTAATAATGCAGATGGATATACCTCTCTGATGAGTTAATGTGGATGTAGTTCAATTTTATTTTTTTAAATCTCAACCTCTTTCTTTAGAATTGGCTTTCTCTCTACTGCTTCTTCACAAGAGGCTTCTTCAAACTTTTACTTCTCTCTCAAAGAGCCTTATGCAAAATTGCCTCTTCTCTCCTCTCTGCTGCTCTCACGTGACTCACATTGTTGCTCGCTCAGGGAGTCTTATGCAAACTAGCTTTGATACCGTGACAAAAATTGAAGAGAGAAAAACGATAGAGTAGAGGAATGCTCATCTCAATATTACGAATTAGTTAAATAATATTACATTGTAAACATCAATAATAAATGATCGGAGTGAAACTCAACTAAATTGGACTAACTAAAACTAAACTAGGACACTTGGTTGGACGATTTTGACACTTAACAGATGGTTGGAATTAGATTCCCCAACATAATCGATAGCTGAAACACATTGAAGTAGGCTATGAATTCTAATAACAGTATTAAGAGACCCGAACAAAGGAGAACAAGAAAATAGAGGAGTAGTTTTAAGAGTAGAGAGATATGTTGAATGAACTTTGTCATTATTTCAAGATGTGGGCAACTCAAGCCAAAGTGCTTTTGAAAACAAGATTAATATCTACAAGTTGGGTCATGCTTTGTGGCTATAAGGGTTTTTTACACGTTGGTGTTTCTAGTGGCTTGGTGACCAATATGGGCAGGAATGTCATCAATCCCCCTGCCTACTACCATGACCAATGTGGGCAGGGATGTCATCAATCCCTCTACCTAATCCCATGAGCAATATGGCCAGGGATGTCATCAATCCATCTACCTACTCCCGATATAGATAATTTTAACTCATTGGTTTTGAATGGTTCGAGGTTCAATAGGCAAAGCCTTCTCTTTTCATTAGGAAATTGCATAATATTTCAAATGTGGAGGTATTTGTGCCGCAATTAAGAACTAAAGCTCTGCAACTGGCCGAATGTGGCTTCATTTGCTAGTTCATGGGGATCTAGTCCTCCCCACGTTCTATGAGGTTGTGCGTGGAAAAATATTAGAATCCTATGATTAAGGGTTCTCTCTCTTCGTCTTTCTGTGGAAAGGTTGTTTTTTACATTCTTATTCGAAAAAAATGTTAGATCGAGACCTGATATTTAGATGTGGACCTTATTTCATGGAGGCTCAAGGGTTATATATGGATAGATGGAGTACAAATTTTAACCTGCAAAGTGATATTCCATCTGTAGTCCTAGTATGGGAGAAAATCCCCCTTTTGACATTGCATTGTTGGAACGATACAAATTTTAAAAGTATTAGCAATGCCCTTAGCATGTATATCGGTCGTGCTAAGCCACAAATATGGTTTTTTTCTTGCATTAAGATCTACATGGAAGTGGATCTGGATTTGGAGGTATGCCATGAATATGGCCACTTTGCAAGAAGATTCAAAAGGAAACTAGAGGAGAAACCAAAAAAATAGGAGAAAGGAGAACAATGGAAATAGAAAAAAAAAAGGAGAAGCCAAGGCAACTAGATCATATTTGCAATAAAGCGAAAGGACTAGCCTGCCCCAAGAAAACCAATCGTAGAAGCAGAGAAAGAACCAACAATGGGAAGAAAGAGAATGGCAGCAACAATGAGGCATTAAATATGGTGAATCAAGAAGGGAAAATTCCACAAGGCAACCTCCCCTTCTAAGAGAAAGATCAAATTTTTGTATCAGATCTAGATCTAGAAATAGTTTATGAAAAATATCACTCTGAGAAGAAGATCTAGCACTAATAGCACAAATCATGGAGTCTTCTATGGAGGATGAAATTCCTCTCCCTTAAAAACACCAAGATGGGATCTTCTTTTCTGAGTTTGACAGACAATAAATTGGAGAATGGAAAGGAAAAAGAACTAGAGAGGTTGCAATGAAACACATGTCAAAATACTAATAAAGAGGTGAGATTGGAGAAAATGAAAAAACATAAAGAAATGGGCACTCAATCAATTTTAGATCCAAAACTGAAGGGATATATGAACACCAAAAAATTAGGAAAGTTAGCTCCTTAGCAAAGGGCAACTCATACAAGGAATAAGTAATGATGGTTATCTCATAGAATTGCAGGGCATTAGGGTCAAGAAAAAGGATGATGTATGTGAAGTAATTAATCAAGAAAGAATGGCCCTTAGTTCTCCTACTCCAAGAGACAAAAGTGGGGGATCAACATATCCTTCAAAAACATCATAAGATTTGGAATGACAGTGGGGTTCTTTCTGTTAGTTCAAGAGGATCCTCAAGTAGTGTGCCCGCCCTATGGGATATTTCATCACTCAGGTTGCTTGATCATCAGTCATCCACCCATTGATTGGCTACCATATTTCTTCATATCCCATCAAATCAGGTATGCTCTTTTGTTAATATCTATATGGTAGTATAATTTTTAGAAAACCAAGAATGTTATGATCCTTTGTTTGCTCTCGGGGATTCCATATTTTTCTCTGATTACGTATTTGGATTATCTTTTAATACAACTCTTCATTAGTGGGAAAGGAAAGGCCGATCTTATGTTAGAGAATAGTTTCATGTAAATTTGGAAGATCTCATATAGATATTAAATTTGTTGGACATAAAACCCTCCTCCAACAAATTTACTTGGAGCAACAAATGATCTAGACCATAAAAAACGATCTAGACCATGCTATATTGCTACTTGTTTAGATAGATTATTAATAGTATGCTCATTCTTGCCTCAAAATATATTGGTATGTTCTCAAATCCTTCCATCGAATACTCCATATCACAGACCAATTCTTCCTTAAATCACTAAAAGTAATGATTTAGGCCCCCTCCCTTCAATTATTTTCCAATCTAGGTAAGAACAACGAGTTTTAATGATTTGGTAAAGGATGTCAGGAGAAAATGGGGCATGGGTAGCCTAGTAACGATCTAGGAAAAAAAGGTTAAGTAATTAAAATGTGTATTGAAAAAGTGGGCTTGAGAACAACGTACAAAGAGACAATCAATGATATAGGAACATGAAAAGAGAATGGAAATTATACAATCCAAAATAGAGGATGACCATGTGACAAAAGACTTGCTTAAAGAAGAAAGTGAAGAATTTGCAACTTATCATAAAGCATTAAAATAGGAAGAGGAAATTTTGTGTTTAAAGTCCCAAAGTATTTGGTTAGAGGTAGGAGATGTGAATACAAAAAAATTCATAAACAGGCAAAGAAGTAAGCCTGAAGAAATAGCATCAAAGAGATAATAACAAGAAGTACTAAATCTCAGATTTTGGTCAACTCAAGGAGGAGTTGATCCATCACTTTAGTGGTTTGTACAACACCACAGCCCCAGACAACTCTGATGTTGAATTATCAATGTTGGAAAATATTCAAGAATCTGTCTCTCAAGAAGATAACCTTGCTTTGATAAAAGAGCCCACAAAAGAGGAATTCGTTAAGCAGTATTCTCCTTCAACATGGACAAAACTCCAGTATTAGATGAATTTTATTTCAAATTCTATCATCATTTTTGGGATGTAATAAATTAGATTTTTGTAGAATGGTAGGCTACATTTTTTTAAATAATTGCATGGGTGTTGGAATTATTTCTTCCTTTCTAGTGTTGATTCCAAAAGAAATAAGCTATGCTTCTTTTCCAAGAATAGAGTCTTTTTTCTTTGTGTTGACACCTCATCATAGGGATTGGGTGACCAATTGTAATTAAGTCTATATAAATAATAGAGGAAATGGAGAGCCATCGGGAGATGAACTGAATAGTCACTCCCTCTTGTATATAATAATAAACAACCTAAATGAATAACACAAATACCTTTGAGGAGTTACCTCCTAGCCTGACATGGTATCAGAGCCAACTCCCAAAATTAGCTTTTGTGTTGTAACTCCTTGCATAAGTTTTCTACCATATTCTGTCCCTCTATTCTCTGCACTCTCTGCCATATTGTCCCTATGGTATTTTTAATCACTCCCGCATAATTGTCCTACTACACCCATTGCATCAAACTACTGGTTTCATATACCTTTGTCATATTAATGAGCATTGTGGTATTGGTATCTTCGTTGTTTGAAGCCCTGCACCATACCACCACTAACCATAATTTGAATGCTCTCTCTGCATACACGCTTCCTGCAGATATAGTTGTTGTATTACATTTTCCATTGTCCGCTGTGGTATAGGTCCCATAGAGTTTCTCCCATACGAGCCCTCCTCTCCTCGCAGATCTCCATACATGCTCTCTTCTGTGTACTCAACACTGCTCCATACACATTATCGCTCCATAGGCAGCTTGGTAGCCACTACTCCTCGCAGATTACGCTTCATTCCTGTTGTAGATCTAACCCAGAAATATTATAGATCAGATATGAAAATATAAGATAATGCAAATAAACCCATAAATAATATGAAATGATTCTTTATTATCAAGACCCTTAAGGTAGGGCAACACCATACATTCACTCCTTAAGGAAGGAGAACACTCCACAAGCCATATGCCTGTTCATACAATAATTCTTCACTTCCTCTTCATATGGAGTCTCTAGCCTTTATATAGGACTCATACATATAATACCATGTATCATTACCATGGTTTCCTCATACCATCAACTAATACCATGGGCCCCTTACATTATTATTCACTACTTGTGGTCCCTTACATGACATGGGTTAACCGCCTTATTTATTACTATGGCCCATCCCATTATTACATTATTACCTTGGGTACCTCCCTTGGTACCCCATATTATCCCCCCTAGGTACATAACATTCCACCCCCCTAAACATGTTTCGTCCCCGAAACATGGGAAGAACATAAATAATAAGATCTACTCAAGAGAGTAGTCCACTGATACCATGCACGTGCATCTAGCCATCCAAGAGAAAGGTGAACCCTCGATCTCGCTGGTGCCTTGCTCGCTTGAGATGGAAGTTGATTGCGATAGCTCTTCCGTGTGGAAGTGTAGTAGGTGGATCTTTGTTCCTCTCGATCTGTCCTGCGGGGTTTGTTGTCCATGTGGCTAATTGGTTGCCTTCTTGATTGTTGTCTTGCTGGGTGATGTGGGTGATGATATGTTGAAGTTTTAACCCACGATGGCTTTTTCTTTACTTCACCTTGCTGTGGTGCCTCTTGTGGTGTCTTCTTTTTCAATATGACTTCAACCACTGAATCGTCCTCAGATGTATCAGCACCTGTAACCTTTTCTGCTTCAGCCTCTGTTTGTGTTTGATTGTCGACCATCAACTGCTCATCATCTGATATGTCAGTCCCTGTAACATCTTGTGCGTCAACCTCCGTGGACTCTACCTGTTTATGGATGGAAATATCCTGTAACGTAATTTTCTTCTTTTTATACCATAGCTTCAAGAATTTCTTCTGCACATTAATATTGATAGTACCCACAGATTCCATCCACGGATATTCCAAAACAACATCGATATTATCCAT
Organism: Pinus tabuliformis; assembly: GCA_031772625.1. NCBI lineage: Eukaryota > Viridiplantae > Streptophyta > Pinopsida > Pinales > Pinaceae > Pinus > Pinus tabuliformis. Next base: position 1,427,273,670 of record CM062816.1, read on the forward strand.
CTCTGAATCATAAAAATCACCATGAAACACATACTTATCCATAGAAAGCTGCAAATCCTTATAGATTTGAACATCCTTATCATCATCCTGTGTATGTGCAATTTGTTTTGCTGGGACTTGCAATTTTTTTGCCAAATTGACATTTATGAGATTTTGCTTGCAACTCATATTTATAGACACAATGATTTTCTCCTTCTGAATCAATCCATGAACCTGCAATAAGGAGATACCAGCAGAAAATAACCCTTTAGGTTCCTTGGTTTCCTTCTTTCCTGTAAAAATAAAATCTTTGCTAGGCTGTGTGTCTGTCTGTGTGAGCTTATCCACAAGATTAGCTTTTTGGTCAAAGCGGTCCATAAGAGCTTTAGTGAATTTGTCCCAAGTCAAGGGCCAACGATAGCGACGTTGATGCCCTTGCCACCATTGCAATCTTTCATTGTCCAAGTACATTGTTCCCAAATTCAGCTGAGTCTCATCATCCATGATGTAATTCAATCTAAAACATTTCTCCATTTGTGCTAGCCATTTGGCTGGATGAGAGCCGTCAAATGGATATAAGTCATTCAAATTCAGATCTCGGCCCGTCATCACAAAAATTGGCGAAAATTTGAAATGGTCATAGTTTCGTCAATATTGCTCAGAATCCTTATTATGACCTGTTTTCAAAAATGGAACAATCATTCTGCATCTGCCCATGTGATAGAAATCCTGATCCAGGCACTAGAATTCCAGATCTGCGCTGCTACTCTCCCGTCGTCACCCAAAATTTTTGCAAAAGGAGCTGATTTTAATTCAACGATATCTCCCTCATCCGGACTCCGATTCGACTGATTTTTTTTTGAAATCATGTGTTTTTTCACAAAGATTCCAGATCTACAATTAGATCTTGTAGATCTGGCACCAAGACTTCTCGATCTGCGCCGCAAACTCGCTGTCCTGAAAATTGTCTGCAACCCCACTGATTTTTAAATCAGCGATATCTCCTTCATCCGGACTCCGATTCAATTGATTTTTTTTTTGAATTTGGGTATTTTTTCACAAGGAATACAAATCTGCAATTAGATTCTGTAGATCTAGCACCAAAACGTACAGATCTGATCTGCAAATTCGCCGCCCCAGAAACCCTACAAAAATGAAAAAAAAAATCTCCACGGTTTGCCCAAGAAAGAGCTCTGATACCACTTGTTGTAGATCTAACCCAGAAATATTATAGATCAGATATGAAAATATAAGATAATGCAAATAAACCTAGAAATAATATGAAATGATTCTTTATTATCAAGACCCTTAAGGTAGGGCAACACCATACATTCACTCCTTAAGGAAGGAGAACACTCCACAAGCCATATGCCTGTTCATACAATAATTCTTCACTTCCTCTTCATATGGAGTCTCTAGCCTTTATATAGGCCTCATACATATAATACCATGTATCATTACCATGGTTTCCTCATACCATCAACTAATACCATGGGCCCCTTACATTATTATTAACTACTTGTGGTCCCTTACATGACATGGGTTAACCACCTTATTTATTACTATGGCCCATCCCATTATTACATTATTACCTTGGGTACCTCCCTTGGTACCCCATATTATCCCCCCTAGGTACATAACAATTCCATAGCTTTTCTCCTTCAGATCTTAAATGAATGGAATACAAGACAAGACAAGCGCATTTCAATCTGAAGCAAGTATAGTGGAAGCTTATGTTGGAGAAGCTACAGCCTCATATAAATCTAGGGTCGAGGCATTGAAAATTAAGTTTAAGTCTTTTCAAATCTGAACTTTTTTTTGTAAGGAAAATGTTGGTAAACAGCCCCTCCTCCATGCTAATGTTATTTTCATATATATGCTGGTATATATAATGTTGTCTCCACGCTAATGTTGTTTTCATATATACGTTATCCCAATATACCACGTTAGGCTCCCATAATGTTGTTTTCATAACGTTGTTTTCAAAACGCTATTTTCAAAGTGGACATTGTTTTCAAAGTGGCTGACATAGTTAACGCTCCTGCGTTTGACTAGTTTGGCTCCCCATATACCACCTTCCCTAAATATTCCCTCCCCCATATATTACCTCCCCAAAATAATACCTTTGTTTTTAATATATAAGAGTGCAATTTTTAACCACCAGAAGTGCATTTTTTGGCATCAGGGTATATATTTTTTTTAAATGCATTCACTGATATCTATTGTGGGAGTGGTTCTCACCGAGAAGGAGAACTATCCAGAATGGTCGTGGAAAATCAAACACACTCTCATTTTTAATGAGCTGTGGAAAGGAGTGTGTGCTAGAAACGGAGACAAAGAGCCTGAGCAGCCTACCTTAGACAAGGAATTTTCCATTTGGGAAAATAAGAATAGCAAGGCTTATGCATTAATTGTAGCATCAGTAAATGAAGAGGAGAGTTGCCATATTTCACCATTTTCAAATGCTTTCGAAGCCTTACAAAAACTGAAGGAACTCTGTGACTCACACTCTGCACTTGAAGTTGTTCAACTCATGATTAAATTGTTCACCCTTGAATTACAAAATGATGATCCTCTTGCTCTTGCATCAGAAGTAAAGCCTATTATGCATGATATCAAAGTCACTAATGTTGAACTGGACATTCCTCTGATAGCTTTTCTCAAGGCACTTTATCCCACTTACTCAAATTATCTTGATTCATTGCAATCAAATGGAAACCTCAAAGATATTACCTTTGACTCCCTTGTGAAAAAATTTGTTGAAAGAGAGAAAGCTTTTGGGAAGAAGACAGCTCCTCAGTCTTCTGAAGAGGCTGTGTGCCTTGCACATAGGGAGAAGAATCTTGCTCAAGATTATTCTAGAGGAAGAGGTGGTCGAAGAGGAAGAGGAAGAAATTTCAAAAGCAGGGGGGGAAAACACTCTCAAGGAGAAAAGTCGGATTTGCACTGCATACATTGCAAAAGAGATGGATCACATGATGCATCCACATGTAAGTTGCCTTGGGACAGAATTGAACATGAAAGAAACCAACCCAAAGGTAAAACTAATGACAAAGAGAAAGGTAAAGCACCTGAATCCATTCACTATGTTGTGGCATGCTATACTATTGGAGTAAATGATGACTTATTTAATGCTTCACTTGCTTCTTGGAAAAATGATTGGTTGCTTGATTTAGGAGCAACTTGCCACATGACTTTTAGAAGAGATTTTTTTGAAGAATTTACTAACAATGTTGATGGAACAATATACTTTGTAGACAAATCAAAACTCAAGCCATCAGGGCTTGGCACAATCAGGCTTAAATTGCCTGGTCTTCCAGACTTTCTTCTACATCACATTCTATATCTCCCATAGCTAAGGAGAAACTTTCTGTCCTTGGTCCACATCCACCAGCAAGGACACTCCATTCATATGTTTAATGGCAAGCTTGAGGTGAGAGAAGCATCAGACCACTCACTTGTCATGACGGGGATAGAAGAAGAAAGGCTTCTCAAGCTGCAAGGTACCTTTGCTCGTGCACAAAATTTCTCATACAATTCTCATTATGAAGAAGGTACATTTCCATCAAGTTTATTATGACATGCTAGATTTGGACACTTAAACTATGACAACCTCTGCTTGTTGAAGAAAAATGGTGTTACTGGTTTGCCTACAATTCCTAGGAAACTTAAGCAATGTGATGCTTGCATTCTAGGAAAGCATAGCAAACATTCTTTTCATGATTCACATTCCAGAGCACATAGAAAACTTGAACTCATTCATTCAGATTTATGTGGTCCAATGCCTGTTCCTTCTGCAAATGGAAATAAATATATGATGACATTTATTGATGACTACACTAGAATGTGTTGGGTTTAGTTATTGAAGAACAAATATCATGCTTTTTAAACATTCAAGAACTTTCATACATGGATTGAAAATGATGCACAATGTCATATTGGCTCTATTCACACAGATAATGGAAACGAATACACTTCAAATGAATTTGAAAACTATCTTCGCCAACATGGGATCAAACATCAAACAACTATGCCATATAATCCCCAACAAAACGGAGTAGCTGAAAGAATGAATAGGACAATCTTAAATATGGTGTGCTCCATGATGTTTTTCAAAAATGTAAAATTGATTTTTTTTGCTGATGTAGTTCTATGTGTTGTATATGTAAAAATAGATGTCCATCTAATGCTATTAGAAACAAGACTCGTTATGAAATGTGGCATGGGCACATTCCTTCCGTAAAGCATCTAATGGTCTTTGGTTCCACATGTTATGCCTTGATACCAAAGGTACATAGAAACAAACTTGGTGCAAGAAGTCGTAAGTGTATCTTCCTAGGGTATTCAAACACCTCCAAAGCATACCGTCTCTATGATGAAGTCAATAAAAAGTTTGTTGTATCTAGAGAAGCAATCTTTCTTGAATCATCCAAAACTGACAATGTTGTTGAGCAGAAACTTGATCGCTTGGATAGATTCACAAATGAAAAGTCATTTCAAGAATTTGATAATCAGATTCCACATCTTGAAGGGGGGATTCCCATACTAGATCAACTTGTGGAATCTTCTTCGAAGCACTCTCTCCCCTGCATGAAATTCCAACAATGGATGATACTTTGGGTGATGTGATTGGCAGAATTTGGAGACTCAATCTTGATTCAGTCCCAACTCAGTCAACAGAGTAGCCTGGACCATCTCAGAAAGGTCCCCCAAAGTGGCTGACAAATACACTTGAAAGTGTTCATCCTAATGAGGTTGGAAAGACAGGAACTAGAAATTCAAACCGACAAAATTGAGGTGATGTAGATGACTATGATTCACCTGTTGATATCGATGTTTCTTATGATTGTGAATTGAATTTGTCTACAGATTTTGAACCAACTTCCTTCAAAGAAGCTTCTTTCATGATGAATGGAAAGAAGCAATGCAAAAGGAGTATGATGCCTTGATCAAGAATGGCAATTGGAAGCTGGTTGATCCTCCATTGGGAACCAAACCAATTGGCTGCAAGTCAGTCTACAAGAACAAGTATAAAGTTGATGGCTCACTGGACAAGCACAAAGCCAGGCTTGTGGAAAAAGGTTTTGCACAGAAGGAAGGGGTTGATTATGAGGAGACTTTTGACCCCACAACAAAATAGGCTACCATCCAGACACTCTTTGCCCTAGCAGCTCAGAACGGTTGCAAATTCCATCAAATGGATGTAAAGACTGCTTTCTTGAATGGAGATCTAAAAGAGAATTTTTTTATGTCCTAGCTTGAAGGATTTGCTGTAAAAGGACATGAACATAAAGTATACAAACTTGTGAAATCCTTGTATGGCCTCAAACAAGCACTGCGAGCCTGGTATGAAAAGCTAACTGAGCATCTTCTGAAACTCAATTTCAAACATTATGATGTTGATGATGCAACTTTGTTTGTCAAGAAGGTTGGCAAAATAGTTGTATATCTTGTGGTATATGTAGATGATCTTTTGATGACAGGTAACAACGAGAGCTACATTGCATCCATAAAGAAGGAATTGAGGAAAGGTTTTGAAATCACTGATTTGGGCTATGTTCATTACTATCTTGGTATTGAAGTAACTCAACATCCAAAGTCCATATTCCTTTATCAAAAGCAGTACATTGGAGATCTGTTGAACAGATTTGGCATGACTGAATGCAATCCTCTGACTACTCCAATGGAACAAAACTTAAAGCTCACATCCATTGAAGGAAAAGAATTTGAGGATGGAACAAAGTATAGACAACTTGTAGGAAGTCTCAACTACCTAACTACTACCAGACCATACATTTCATTTGCTATTGGAATCCTCTCCAGGTTTATGCAAAGGCCTTGTGAGGGACATTGGTTTGCTGCAAAAAGAGTTTTAAAGTACTTGAAGGGAACTCAAGACTTTGGAATCAAGTATACACAAGTAGGCGACTTCAGCTTGATTGGATACTCTGATTCAGACTTCGATGGAGACAAAGAAACTGGGGCATCTACTTCGAGTTATGAAATGAGTCTTGGATCAGGAGCTGTCTCCTAGAGATCACGCAAACAATCAGTTCCAGCAGATTCCACAACAGAGGCAGAATATGTGGCAGAAGCTGAGGCAACAAAAGAAATTGTGTGGCTCAGGAAAATTCTTGAAGATTTGCAGGTAAAACAAGTACAATCGACTCCACTCATGATTGACAATACCTCGGTAATAAATTTGGCCAAGAACCCAAAGTTCCATGATCGAACGAAGCACATCAATACAAAATATCATCTGATTCGACATCATGTTGAGGCCAAAACAATCCATCTTCGCCATTGTTCCACTAATTAGAAAATTGCAGACATCTTCACCAAAGCGCTTGGAAGAGAAAAGCTTGAAAGATTCAAAATGATGTTTGGACTCACCAACATCCCTTCAAATTAAGGGGGGAAATGTTGACACCTAATCATAGGAATTGGGTGAACAACTATAATTAAGTCTAAATAAATAATAGAGGAAATGGAGTCATCAGGAGATGAACTGAACAGTCACTCCATCTTGTATATAATAATAAACAACCTGAATAAGTAACACAATTACATTTGAGGAGTTACCTCCTAGCCTAACACCTTGTAACGTTCATATAAAGTGATTCCTAATATTCTGCCTAGAATACATAAGCTCGTTCTTCCAAAAATAATATCGGAAAATCAGAGGTAAATATTTGATAACATCATTCTTGTTCAAGAGGCTATCAATTCTAGTGAAAATCAGGGAGACAAAGGCATGATTTCCTAACTTTACCTTGGAAAATGCCTTTGATAGAGTGATTCATGATTTCCTACTTAAGGTGATGACAAAATTTGGCTCTAATACTAAATTCATTCATTGTGTTTCTCTTTACAATATATCAGCTTAGATTTCTTGCTTGGTTAATGGGAGAAGATATTGTTTTTTCATACCTCATGAAGCGTTCACCAAGGTTGCCCATTATCTCCCTTCTTATATATCATTATGGTGGATTCCCTCAGTCACAAATTTGAATTTGAAAGAATATGTGAGAACCTCTTAGGAATCATGTAAGTCAGAGGTGTTAAGAGCATCAATCACTATTAATTTGCTAATGATGTGCGTTTGATGGATGGAGCTTCCTCAATAATAACAAAAAGATTCAAAAGGGTTCTAGATAATTTTCTTAAAACTTCAGGAGGTTGAACAAATTATCAGAAATATCATATTTATACATTGAATATTTCATTTAAAAATAAAAACAAATTGGAATAATAATGGTCTTTCAATTGATGGAAACATGGAAAAAAAATTAAGTATTTAGGCATTCCTATTTGCTTGAAATCACACTCAATCCAAGCTTTGGAATGTGTTCTTTAAAAATTAAAGAACACATTAGAATATCCACCATGCCTTGCATTGTTTTGATCAGCATCACTAGATCACAATAGCTCCACGTTGTATAACACAAATTACACACAATTGTTTTTCCATACATAGATCCATGAGAATAAACTAACCTAGTATGGATGTTGCTCAAACCTCAGAAAACCCACCACAAAAGCACAAAAAAACTCATACATCTAAGCTAATCTAATCTTCACTAGATTCATTTCAATATCTCACATATTTATGTGCCTTCTTAGAAGGGAGGTAAATCAACATTTTTTATGTTCTTCAATCTAGGGCAATCATTTGCAGATTTAATGGTTTTTGGCCTAGGTATAATGCTCTGCATTGGTGGGTTTCTTCAACTTGGACCAACATATGTGACATATATTATTCTCAAGAGGTTTGTTCATTGTTTAGTTTGATACCAATGAATATTTGGAGAGATTACTGAAACAAAGGCCCTGATTTTGGGGAAATGCATAGCTCTTCATTACCCCTTCGTTTCAAAATTTTGAGCCACAACAATGGTGGTATCAATAATGTCAGTATGGGTGAGGCTACGAAATCCTCCCTTTCCTTTTAAGCATCACAAGGTCCTTGAGGAAATTGGAAACACCCTGGGGTCATTCAAAAAGATGGACTAAGAGAATGAAGAAAGGGTTATTTACCTTCGCTAGAATCTATGTAGAATTAGATCTAAGTAAAGGCCTACCTAACTGCATTCATCTGAAACCCAAAAAAAAGAAAAATCTAGTCGACCCAACTATTAGATTATGAAAATATAGCATTCATATGTCGATTTTGCTTCCAAACGGGTTACTTGCAAGGCACATGTCCTCATGCAAAAATCACCCAAAACCAAAAAAGGGACAGGATCACAAAAGAAAATGATGGCAACCTTTCGATCCCTGCCTCACAGGGGAAGAAGAAGGGGAAATCGCAGAGAACGACCCAAACCAAGAAGGGGGTTCTCAAGTCTAGAATGGAAGCACAATCAACAAGTAGAATGGAATAGAATCAAAAGTGATCGAAGAACCAAAACAATAGAAAAATGTGGCAGGAAAAGAGGAAAAAATGGTGGGCACAAAGACAACATGTGCTTTGGAAAGTTCTGACTCGGACAAAGGACCCCCTACAGAGACAACTGTGAATGATTTAGAAATGGTTCTTGTGGATCGTTCTCTAGGGGGGTGGCAGAAGATCCAGAAAAATAAAGGAAAGAAAGGGAAGATAAGTAATTTTTATATCACCTAATCTTCTCCTTTGTATTTTCTATCTCTAGTTTTTCTCCCTGTTGCTGAGTGTAAGGCTACCCATACTAAATTCTTATGACATTTGCAAAATGTAATTTTGTTCTATTTCTTTAAAAGTTAAAATGAAATTATAGGTTTATCCCTTTAAAAATATTAAAGAGAATAGAAAGTAAATATAAACACTTTATCTTATATGGTTAAAAAAGCATATATATTAACCTTAAAAGAATGTTAGTTTTAATTTAGTTTTATCATGTGAATAAATTTTAACACATTCTTATACTTAAAACAAAATCAGATGCAATGTGGCAATTATAACTTTTAAATCATTTTATGTTATTAACAAAAATCACATATTTTTAATGATTCTCTATGTGAGATACATTAATTGATAACTATTGAGTTATGAATTGAATGGAGATATCATGAGGGCTTCACTTGGGGAGCAATACCATACCACATGTATTCATAGTGGGGGATATATATTGAGGAAAAAATGACATAATATATTATGCATATAATAGGGGGTAAAGGGTTTTTATATTGGCATATATAAAAAATGGAGCTCAAAGTAATGAAAATATGTCAAGGGGTATAAACAATGTTAATGAAAAATGGATACCTTCAATATCTAGTGAAAGTAAAGGTTTTTTTAAATTGGAAAGGTGTATTGGGTTCATATTGGTAGGGGGTTAAATAATGTGATTTTTAGAGATATTTCTAATATGTAGTCAAATTAAGGGTATTGTTTAGTATGCCACGAATGCACATGATATGTCAAAGGTTCATTTAGTGAAACCCCCATGGGAGAAATGATCTTTGCATCTCCTAGTTCTCGGTGGCTAGGGTTTCCTTAACTACTACATGTCTAGTAGATCAGATTTGATTCACATATCGAAGAAGAGGTTGTTGCACTTTGAGCTCATACTCCATTTTGTGATTTGGCCATCATCAACTAGTTTTTATTGAGTGGGTTTCCTTGGCAGCTAACATTGCCACTCCAATGGGATGTTGTGTTTAAACTCACTTTCTGAGAGGCATATTATAGGAGGTGTCATAGATATGGAGCAAGGCCCCCTTTGTTGAATGATTTGCCTCTGTTCATCATGCCATGGAGGATGTGGCTGCATTCAGAGCTTCTTGCCCCCAAAAATTTTGTGAAGAAATTAGTTGAGATTGTTGTTGTGGATCTCTCTCCTTTAAATCCATGCAAGAGAGCTTTAGCTCTCTCAGAAAAAACATTGGTTGGCAAGTTTATGGGCTTGTGGCCGAATAGAAAAGTTGTTGAATCCTGGATTGTGGAACAATGGGCCCCCAAGCTTCAAGGTCTAATAAATTTATTTTTAGTAGGTAGGGGCTTCTATGTCTTTTTATTTCTCAACAAAATGGAAAGAGACTTGATTTTTAGATCAGGATAGTATTTCATGGGGTCTAGAGGGCTCTTTCTCACTCCTTGGACTCCATATTTCAGTTTATATTCTAAGACTATTGTCATGTTGGTGTGGGCCCCTTTTCCACACCCCCTGTTCATTTTGGGGGGCTTGGTGCGCTAAAAGACATAGGAAACAAGCTTGGTCGTTATCTGGATAAAGAAGAACCAAAACGATTTTAAATTTCTTATGCTCGCATTTTTGTTGAGGTAAACCTCAATGAAGGTTTACCGGAGTCCCTAAAGATAAACCTAGGAGAATGGAGCTATGTACAGGAATTGGACTACGAGCATATTCCTTTCAAGTGCAATGATTATCATTTTCATGGGCACTTTGCCAAAAACTGCCACAACAAAATCTAGATGAGTAGGCCCAAGCCCCTATTTCTAAAGAGGTTAATTTCCAAACAACACAAAAGAGAAGAAGGAAGCAACTAAAAAGGCTACAACCCCAAAGAAATTTGTTATAGCTGATCCAGTACCAGAACCTTCCTTCAACAAAATCTCTTCTGTGGCTCCTAAGGATCCAATTCAAGATGAAAATCCCCTAATGGATGAAACCCCAAATGAAAATGAGGGAAACATAGAAGTGTCGATGGAGAATGCAGAGCAAGCTCATTCAAAAGTTGCCTCTCCAAATGTAGAGTTATATTTTAGGGAAAGACCATTGACATTCACACCCTCCAACCTTGTAGAGTTGAAGATATCTACCCCAAAGCTTTACCAACAAGTTATGGCTATTAGGAAAGCTCATTAAAAATCATGCATGGGAGGTAATATTGAAAATTCCCACTCCTTGAATGCGATGGAACCACCTCTCACAAGAGGCAAGAAATCCAACAATGAAGAACAAGGACATGAAACATATGCTAACATTGCTTAAGGATCCCAATTTCGCACTAATTATTTGTTCCAAAAACCTAATAAATAACTCAATATATTATCTTTACATTTTATTATGCTCACAATATGTAAGAATTTACTCTTGCCCCTAAACCTAAATTTAATACAATCCTTATTTTTTTTTTATAAAAAAAAAATAAAAAATAAAAATAAAAATTTAAAGCAAATTATTCAAAACTACATGAAAAGACATAAACTTATCAACATACCAACATTTTAGCTTTATATAATAAAGATAATGTAATAGTGATTAACATTCCGTCAGACTTATTTGATCTACCCCATCTTAAAAATTCATAAGACTTTGCCATGATGTAACGTTTCGTTATATAATTATTCTTTACCACATTAAATCTAAAAGAAAAAACGATATTTATACATCATTGTTTGTTAATTTACGTATCGTTTAGTTATTTAATAATTTATTTTAATTTTTTGTTTATTAATTTAATTATTATATCTATATATAATTATAATTATAATTTTATATTAATTTCATCAACAATATTCCTAATTTTATATATATAATATTTGTATTAAGAATTATTTCTTTCCATTTTTCATTTTTTCAAATAATTTTTTATTGCTTCATCTTGCACTTCGACATATAGTTTTGTTGATGAATCTTATTTATAGTCTGAAACATCGACTATAACAAATAACACTATAGATCACTCGCTTGTTCTAAATTCTACAAAATTTATAAATACCATATTACTTTTTACACCGCTCTACCTGGTATATCAGCAAATTTAGTTTATTTATCACTTCATAGGTAAAGTTGCATAGTGACATGGTACGTATATGATAAAAAACGTGTCATGGTCTAAAAGAAAAACTCCATGCTTTGAATTGTGACTCCCGTAGTATAACATTCTACAACACCCTTAAATAACTTCAATTATTGGTTACATATTCCTTATCTTTATCCATATTAATAACTTTGAGAGAAGTATTGATTTAGGAAATTTTCATGAGAGAAATATTGATCCAGAAACTTTGATTCGGTGAAAGAGTTAATGTTGTTAGATTTACATGGATGGTTTCAGATATATAGGTTTTGTGTTTTATGGTATTAGAGTTTATAGATTGCATGCGATGAAGTTTTTAAAAAGTTTGAGGGATTCTTTTGTATTGTTTTTTAGTTGTAAATTGCAGGAAGGCCTCGTTGAGCGAAGAAGATGTAGGATAGTTTGGTTACATTTAATCCAAGGCATCATTGCTTTTAAGCAATAAGACAATACAAATCTATTATTAGGTTGGTTTTTCCCAATTGAATTTTTCGAGAATAAATGTAGTGTTAATTGAATTTTTCGAGAATAAATGTAGTATTTTTAGGTTGGTTTTTCCCAATTGAATTTTTCGAGAATAAATGTAGTGTTCATGTGTTGTTAATTATTTGTGTTATTATTGGTCTATTTATGTCTTAGTAACAAGTGGTATTAGATTTAAGAGTTTGTGGCCTGTAGAAAGAGGTGATGGTATAAACAATGTCACATTGTATGTTGAAGGTAATGTTAACATAGGGATTCTAAGAGTTTGTGGCCTGTAGAAAGAGGTGATGATATAAACAATGTCACATTGTATGTTGAAGGTAATGTTAACATAGAAAATCTCTATTTGACTGGTATATGTGAAGACTCCCTGAGAAGAAATAGTCATCTACAGGATGAGAAGAGCACTTAAGATGGACCTGTTTAAGCATGCATGCCCCTACTAGTAAAGTCATCTAATTGATAAGAAGGGAGAGCATGCATATTTTCCTATTCAAATATAAAGGAGCCAATGTTAGAGTAAACTTAACTAGATGAGAAGCCAAAGTTGTAATCTCCACTGTAGTAGTTTTAGACACATAATTTTGGTCGCTTGAAGTATTAGAGCACATGCATAACAGGTGACGAAGCCTTTAAAATACTTTGAGATTCTCCATTATAATGGACTAAGAGTTGAGTAGAGGAGTCACTTGGTGAAGCAAGGATGTTGCCTCGCCTGACAGTTTTTATTTCGAGGCAAAGCTACTTCTAAACCATAAGATAATACTAAATCTAGTGGTTTTTCCCAATTGAATTTTTTTGGTAAATCCTAAAATGCACAGTTTATGTTTATTATTATTATGTATAAAAAACTAACCCCAATAAATGAAAAAGAAAACAAAAAAAACATGATTAGCAATTAAAAAAAACGCGCAACCTGTTCTCATAAGCCTCTGACCAAGATCCATGTCTCAATTATCAGCAACACGTACTAGATCTCATGGCCTGAGTCTTATTTTACAACAAGATGCAACACGGTCACTAGCAGATCTATTTTCAATGGATTTTTAAACAGGAATCGCCATTCTCTCACGGACTTCCATTTTTGGTTGTTTATGGACATTACTTTGAATTCTTCTTTTTAGTGTCCCACCCTCTAGCCACTGCCATCGATGAGATAGCAGAAATCCTTTACCTCTTCGCCATAAATCTGGGAACTAGTGACACGCATGCCGCCTTTACCTCTTCACCATAAATCTGGGAACTAGTGACGCAGATGCCGCATGTGTTTTTAGAACCAAACAGCATGAACGATACATTCTTTACTGGTTAAAGACTAAGAGTCTTTGAATTTCGATATGTCTTAAATCTTTATTCTTAATTTAATAGAAAGATGAAGAATCATGAAACCCTTCTTAGAAGATCAAACCAAAGTTCATATTTTATAACTCCTTCAAACTTCACAGATCTGTTTTTTTATAACTCCTTGATAGAGCGTATGTGGCACCGTTTCTATGAATGATTTTGTTCCATATCCATATGGAGCTTCTCCTCTCTGCATAGGTTCTGGCCCGAAGTATAAATTAATGTTTTCCAAATTGATTACTCTGACAGAGAACTCGACAGCCCATTGAAATCAATTCAATATCGTATTTTACCAGATTGAATGAGCATTCCTGAGCTACTTCTACTATGCGGTCTTGTTCAATGGGAAGTTGATTGTCAAGAAGAATCCCCCTTTAGCACAAACTTGACATCCTCTCCATTGCGACCACGACAATTGTGTCTGAAGGGAAGTAAGGTTTTCCCTCTGCACGGATTTTTACCATCGACACTCTGTGAATCTGAGGCCAGAAATCATTGGCATTCCTATGAAGCTAGGTATGATCGTTGGCATTTCTTTGAATGCCTGGTATTTCATCTTGATTGTGGGATTTCTACTGGAAAGTCCTAGCATATCTCGAGAGCTTGGTACTTCGTCATGACCAGTGGCACTCCTCTAAAGACCGTGGGCATATTTCTACAGTTTCTACTGTTTTTTTCCTAAAGCCGAGATGTGAAAAGTGACGTTTATATCTAAATCCTAGTCGTGGCTCACAGGAATTTATGGAGAGTAGTCGTGGCTCACAGGAATGTATGGAGAGTATGTTGAAATGTGCAAGCACCAATTTTCATCTAAATTTGGCCATTGAAATACATTTATCAACAACAAAACCTTCATACTCAACGGTTGTATGGACATTGAGAATATTCCTTATAGTTTCACGATAGTCAATACATTTATCAACAGCAAAGCCTTGATACTCACTGGTTGTATGGACGTTGAGGATATACCTTATGGTTTCAAGATAGTCATTGGACAGAGCTAGTTGTACAACCTTCAATGCCTTCACAGTCATTCAAATTAGGATGCTTGAATATATGCTCTCTTTACATTGCTATAGAATTTGCGCTGGCAATTATGGTTGTCTAAGGGTAATCAAGACCTCTCCTTGGCTGGAATAAGAAATAAACTTTTCTATTTCAATCTATATACATAGTTTTTTATATCATATATGGATGAAAATAAAGATATCATACAATTACATCAGATGAAAATGATCTTTTCGGTGTCTTGTATCAAGTTTTAAATTCTTTGCACTTGTAAAGGTCTATAATGAGTCAATATAATAAGACCATGGAAAAGTAGCTTTCAAGCTAAGCATAGAAAGGATCTACATAGAAAGAAGGCATTGACTATGAGGATATTTTTTGAATTTTTTCTCCACAACAAAATGTTTTGTATTTCATGCATTGTTGGCTTTAATAAAGCAAAATAGGTAAGATATTCATCACATTGACATGAACAAAACTTTATTGAATGGATATTTGAAAGAGAATGACTATTTCTCTGAACTAGATGGATTTGTTATAAAGGGTCAAGAACAGGAGGAATGTAAGTTCATGAATTATTTGTATTTCCTATGTCAAGAACATTAGACATGAAATGAGAAGTTGACTATGGATATTTTGAACATTAACAATAAGCATTTTAATCTCGATGATGCAATTTTTTTATCAAGAAAGTTGGAAAAGTATTGTATACCTTGGGGTGTATGTAGTGTAAGAATAAGAATTCAAGAGAAATCATTAATAACATTATCATAGCAACATGCAAACATAAATGACACATGATTTATCCTAGACAATACAAACCAGGAAAAACTAGCCAATAGATCTATTATTTCCATAATTAGACCTTGCCAAGCCATGAAAGTGAGCCATCACCACACACTATGGCGTATTACAATGGACTATCTTCAATCTTTATAAATGTTTCATTCCATGTAATCCATAGGCTCAATTCCATGGATCACTAATATCGTGTACCTAAAACCACCCTTCTTGACACAATAACTTTTTCTCTTATATGGAATCAAAACTAACTTATTATTTCCCCTTTTAAACTTGACTTGGGGTTTCCCTTAACCAAATCTATCCATAATGCTCAAGTTAACCTTCACCACTCACTTCTACACTTTATCCCCCTAAAACTCTATAACTAGGGCATCTAGGAATCAAACATGCCCCAGCTATAATGTAGGTCTACCTCCAGACTTTACTGGTAATTTACCAAGGATATGGATGTGTTACTAGATATTACAGTCATATACGTATTAACATGAAAAAAAAATTAACTCCATTAAAAGCTCTCTGTTTTTTTCTTTATTGTTGTTATTCCAACACTTATGCCACAATCCTCTTGCCATGTCATTTCTTTGACATCAATTTTTGGCATCCATATCTTATGGTTTCTCTCCATCTAGACCTACACACCATTACTAATGCCCTCAATCATTTCCATAGCCACAAATCCTCACCAATCTAGCTATCTCATAGCCATGTTTCACAAACTACTTTTACACATTGCTCCTTAGTGTCTTGATGACTTATTATTCACCTTCCTTGAATATATCATCAAGCATCCCACTTTCCATGTGAAAGAAGTTATTTCGTCCTCATGATCATTCTACATCCTATAGCCATGTGCATGGTGTCACACATCAAGTCAATCTATCACCATATCTAGGATTCCTAGGATCTTTAAACAACATATCTCACAAATCTTGTCATCTCTATATTTGAGCTAATACATCCAAGAATTCCATGCTAAATACAACAAACATACATAGGCCACACCAACCTATCATTACCTTTGTGGACCTTAGTGTCAAACCATTCTTGTGGAAGATATCAAATTAACCTCACTTTTATACCAAATGTAAGAAAAAAAAAGTGAGATAAATAATTAATAACAATAATGTAGCAACATGCACACATAAATCACACATGATTTATCCTATAAAACTTGAACTGGGAAAAACTAGTCAATAGATCCCTTATTCCCTTGACAAAACCTAGCCAAGTTGATCAAGTGATCCTCCATCGCTCACATCCTAGCACATTGCAATGGAGTATCCCCAAGCCTTTAAATGGGTTCATTGCATGTAATCCATAGGCTCAATATCAATATTATGTTTTAGAAACCACCATTATTAGCCTAACAACATATTCCACAGCCATTTGGTATAGCTTCCATTTGTCTCGAGTTGTTATTTCTAAGATGATCCTTCCAATATCTAATGATTCTAATCTTCCCACTGGAGAAAAAGTTTCTCCAAAATTAGTTCCATGTTATTGTGAAAGTGCCTTTCCTATTAGTGTTTCCTTGTATCTTTTAGTTTATTTTTTTTTCAATATATTGTTTCTATAAACCCATTTCATAGCAATACTTTCCTCATTTTTTGATAAATCCATTAGATCCCATGTAGTATTATTTTCTATGAATTTTATCTCCTCATTCATGGATTGGACCCATTTCTCCTCTTTGATGACTTCTTGAAATTTTGTTTGATATGTAAACAATGGAAAATATTAATGATTATCTAATTAATCATAAATTTCTTACAAATTTCTAGTCGTTATAGGGCCAAAATAGTCACTTGATTAAGGACTAGGAATAGACTCTTGATGATTCTCCTTGAACTTGAATTATTGGAGTCCTTGTTAGAGACCCTCAAATAGGTGATCAAGCATGTGCATCTTAAGGTTTAACTTATTCACTCTGCTCTTCTCCATTAAAATTTTCCACAAGGGATTTCCACTCCAACAGTCATAGTTTTGTCTACGCTTCCATCCCAAGCTTTAGCTCTTTTCAACTCTACGTATTTATTGATATAAAATTATTTTTGATTGGATTGTACAACCTATATGCTTTGGAATAGTCATTATATTCTACAAAAATGCATTTCTCACTTTTCTCATCTAGTTTTATTCATAGTTGTTTATGTATGTGGGCATATCCCACAAGACCAAACACCCTAAAATGTGAAACATTGCACTTCATTCCACTCACGAGCTATTACGGCACTCTAATTTTTAAATTATTTGTGGGAGACCTATTCAAAATGTATACAAAAAATTCAAATACTTCACCCCAAAACCCATTAGGCAAGTGTTTTTCTTTCTATAAACTTCTAGTCATATTCATAATTGTTCAATTTGTCCTTTCTACTATGCCATCATGTTGTGGTGTGTATCTAGCCATGAATTGTCTCTTGATTCCAAGGTGTTTGCAATATGTTGTAAACTCTTTGGACTCACATTCTCCTCCTTAATCAAATCTCAAGATTTTAAGATATCGACCACTTTTCTTTTCAACCATGCCCTTAAACTCGTTAAATT
Source organism: Pinus tabuliformis (assembly GCA_031772625.1). NCBI lineage: Eukaryota > Viridiplantae > Streptophyta > Pinopsida > Pinales > Pinaceae > Pinus > Pinus tabuliformis. The sequence continues at coordinate 1,427,291,580 of CM062816.1, forward strand.
TGATAAAAAAATCATATTGGAATTTCAATAAATATATTTGTCTTTTAACTAAAATCATCAATGGATGTCAAAATATAAGGTTTCCTCCAAGAGATTGGGTTTGCATAGGTCCACACAAATCCATGTGCACTAACTCCAATGGTGGCTTTGTTGAAGAAAGTGTATCTAGGTTCAGTATTTACAAATGTAATTTTGATCTTTGTACTTCTCAAGAAAAATAAATATTATTTTTTAAATTATGAGAATGAGTTTCTTGCTCATTTCATAGGTCTAGGAAAGTCAGAGTCAAAGAGCTCTTCTTGAGCATATATGTAATGTCAACCTAGTGACTAGATTAGCCCTCAAAGACTAGCAAAATCCTCATGAAGAAGACAACAAGCAAAATGATAAAGAGAGATGTCATGTCGGCCTCAAATCGAATTAAATAAACTAGAGAAAGTCATGTCGGCTCAATAAAAGGTCACAACGCTTCACACTATCATGTCGGCTGAAATATAGAGACCTAACTATTATATATACTCAGTTAGGGTCACCACAGAAAAGTAAGATTTCACATTTTCTTCTCTGAAATTTGAATTGGTGCAGTAGGTACAGGAATCTCGAATCAATGCAGTAGAGAAGAACTCAAACAGAGATCTGCATTATAGTAGATCCGCAATACAAGAGTTAGGATTTTGATAGGTATAGGAAGGCTCAGTCTAGGATGCCTCTGCAATTCCATGGACAATTATAGTGAGGAAAGATTGCAGTGCAATCTTAGCATACCTACAATCATGATCTCAATACAATGAAAGCAATCATTGTCTCGGTGTAGCAATAATAATGAAGGTATCAATATTGGTCACTGTCTCAACTCACTGACACAGTGAAGCAGCCTCACTATCTCGACATATGTGTGAGAAGAAGGATCTTGAAGTGACACTCTCTGTCTCAACAAGTATTCTAGAAACAGTCATGATCTTGTTCTAAATACCACAGTATATGGATCTCAGCTTCATGGTAAAGGTCTCAATGAAGGTAAAACAATGATCTTAGTAAAGGTGCAGCAATATTCTTGGTGAAGGTGCAGCAAGGTGTAAAGATCTCAGTGATACAATGATGATGACTTCGATGTAGCAGTAGTGATGATTTTAGTAGCAGTGATGATGATCTCAGTCATGATGAAGAAGAGGATTGGTGTCTTGGTCTTGGAGTGGAATAATAGGTCAAGGGTCATGGTCTTGGTATTCATCAAATGGAATCTCTATAAGAAGAATTGTGTTCGGGTTTTCCTCTCCAAGAGGGAGAGGCTTTGGCCCTGGTAGAAAGCTAAACATCTTGTGTTCTTGTATCTTAGGTTTTGGTAGCTATTTGATGAAATAAGAAACACACACTCTAATAATGTCAAAGAGAAGATTGTGCTAAGAAAAAAATTAAAATGCCTCACAAATAGTTATCAAGTTAAAGAAGAATCACATCAATCCTACTTGCCCTAGATTCTTCAACATGGTATCAGAGGTAAGGTTTAGAAGTCAAAGGAAGGGCATCAAAGAGACATACAAGGACCAACCTTCAAGAAAGCCATCAAAGAAAGAGCTTTGTCAAGATTAAAGAATTAGCTGACAATAGCAATCTACAACAACAAAGGCTTTTGTCAAAGAATGAAGTTTCAATCACAAGCACTCAAATCTCGAGTTCATGGCAGCAGTTTCGATGCCTCTCACAGTCTTAGTCTATGTCATAACACATGGATCTCAATACCATAAAATAATCATGATGGCAAGCAACATCAAGATTCTATGGTTCTACACAATGTTGCATACTACAAGGTTCCATGGTCCAGTTATGTGATGCAAGACAATGCCTCTTCAAGTTCATCAATAGGTTGTGAATCATAACAATCAGATATATAAGTCGAAGAAACTTGAAGACAAGAATGCAAGCTTCATACCATTACATCAAGGATCTCATCTGAAGGAAGCAGCAATGCATCTGCTTCAACCATCATCAAAGCAATCAAGGTGAAGATTTCATCTTCACATGAAAAGTATCTTTTCAATTTATATATTTGGTTAAATGACTTCATGGTTGCAAGGACATCTAAAGGTTGGATGGGCCATCAAGATTACTTAAATGAAGAAGGAGGATAGACATAGTCCTCTAAGTAGATGAAGTCATTAAACATATCAATAGGTCTCCTATGAATTTATGGAAACGGATGCTTATGAAAGATCCCCTCACATAGCAATATTGGAGATATCAAAGTGATCTAGGTGATAAAATAATTCTCTAAAGATGCAATGAATAAGGTCACATATTTTTCACGAAAGTAAAAGGGTATCAAGGATGTAGGATATCTTCATAAGATCCCATCTACAAGATCTAGGAAGGAAGATAATCATTAGCATTCTAACTGATAGGCAAGGTAACAAATGTCCATGAACAAGAAGGTTACCTAATTCAACAACTTGTGGTCTCTATGCTAGATAGAGAAAGACAAGTTGATGGCAAAAATATGAAGGTTAAAAGAACTCAACCATGTGCAGAAAGTAAAGGCAAGGTTGGTCCTCAAACAAGACAAAATAAGTATAGTTAAGATTCAATGCCATAGAAAAATTTTGGAAGCTCATATCACTGAAAGATGGAGGAAGCTGAAGAAAAGGGCCAAGGAAAGAGGGAGTAACAAATCTCTCCTATGAGTAAGATAATATCCCTCACAAAAGGGTCCTATCATAAGCTCCTAAATCTTGTGTTAAAATATATGACAATGATAATAAGATGCATCATGGCATCATGAAAGCATTAGAAACAAGACCTTGTAACATCTTCATAAGGATCATGAACAACAAAAATCCATGGCAGACAACATGTAGAAGATATAGCTCTTGGGAACCTCAGTGGATATTGAAAGAAATATAGGAGTCATCTAAGGCTCATCATATAAGGAAACATCTACCAGTTGGGGATATACAAGATCCTCAAAATTCTCTACTGGAATCCTCATTGTAGGGTTCACTAATCTAGAGAGGAAGCAAGTGTTTCAACAAGAACTCCAACATATGGAATCCATGAGATGATGTTATGACATGAAGCAGATCAAGGGATTGAAGATTGTTTCAATCAAAGAAGTTGTTGGAAGAAGCCTCAATGACTTGAAGGTAAAATAAGGTATGTATGATTGTTTTTAATATTATAATGTCATGTCATACGGTTGCATGTAACATGAATCATTGCTCCTATCTTAAGAAGCATGATCAAGAGAAAAAGGATCTCCTCCTCTGAAGGATGTAGCAAGGCATAAAGTCACACTAAGATGAAATCAACATAATATGTCCTCATATCAAGTATGAGGTCGTTGAATACAGTTAATAAACTCTGATTGAAAGCTTGTGGAATAGAATGAGTGAGGAAGGAAGAGATCGTGAGATATGCAACGATGATGAAGGCAAGCAACATCCAATAGACCAAGAAGTTTTGACCAGGACATCTCCTAGAAGGATATGAAGACTCTGATGAAAGTCTGAAAAAGATGGAGACCCTTGACAATGGATATCTTTGAGAGATGTGTCAACATGAATGCAAGATGTTGATACCTACAAGAGGATGTCATGATGAAGATCCATCTAGTAAGGTACGATTTGATTGAATGTTATGCTTTGATTTCTTGAATAATACATGGGTGAGTGCATGCAGGGCTACTGGAACAAGAGTTGTAAGTACAAGTACAACTAGAATTCATGTGGTGGATGGAAATTCTTGAAAGAAGTATGGTGGGAAAGAAGTAGCTATATGACGAAGGTTCCAAATATGTATCAAGAAGGCCACTTTCCATAAAGAAAGGAACGACATAACGAACCAAGAAGGAAAGTGATCGATGGTTGATGCTCTAGAAGAAAGAAGGTCAACTGAGTTCTATGACATCAAGGAGAGAAGTTGATCAAGCAGCTAAAGGACCCACAACGAAAAAGTTCTTGATATATAGAAGAGTCCCTAGCTAAGAGGGAGCTTTGACAGGTCCTTGATCAAGAGGGATTTTTGAATTAAGATCACCCTTGATTACAGAGTGACAAGTGAGTTTTTCCATGTCATGTGTCATGCATTAGACTAGGACTAACAGTTGTAAGCCCAGATGAAGGTCATGAATGGAAATGTAGACACATGGTAGACATAACATTCTTTTCTTCACTTGGAAGAAAGAATGGGAGGATTGGGTAATCATTTGGCATCCAATACTCTTTGAGGATGTGCAGGGCATCCAAAGCAAGAGTAGGCAAGAGGACTGATATTCTTTGAGGGTTGGGAACACAATATAAGAATAGTCCTAGAAGGTCATACTCAGTGAACACTCGGGTGGGTATGTACCTTGAGAGACAATGATGAAGGTGTCTATAAATCATTGGTCTCACTAGCATTGTAAATCATGCTCTCATGGAGAGATGGAGTTGTAGTCAAGGCCTTGCACTATGACAATGCTGATTGATATGATGTTATACAGATGGGATTACCAATCCGATTCTTCTTATGAAAAATTATTCAGATTGAGAATGACCAAGTACCATTATAAATACCTCCCAAGTTAAGAGGGAGTGTTGAAGAAAGTGTAATTAGGTTTAGTATTTACAAATGTAATTTTGATGTTTGTACTTCTCAAGAAAAAGAAATATTATTTTTTAAATTATGAGAAAGAATTTCTTACTCATTTCATAGGTCTAGGAAAGTCAGAGTCAAAGAGCTCTTCTTGAGCATATATGTAATGTTTACCTAGTGACTAGATTAGCCCTCCAAGACCAGCACAATCCTCATGAAGAAGACAACAAGCAAAATGATAAAGAGAGATGTCATGTCAGCCTCAAATTGAATTAAATAAACTAAAGAAAGTCATGTTGGCTCAGTAAAAGGTCACAACACTTCACACTATCATGTCGGCTCAAATATAGAGACCTAACTACTATATATACTTAGTTAGGGTCACCACAGAAAAGTAAGATTTCGCATTTTCTTATCTAAAATTTGGATGGGTGCAGTAGGTACATGAATCTCAGATCAATGCAACAAAGGAGAACTTAGACAAGATCTGCATTACAGGAGTTAGGATTTTGATATTTTGAGTAAGTACAAACACCACTGTAACTTTGGATAGGTACAAGAAGGCTCAGTCTCGGATGCCTCTACAATTCCATGGACAATTACAGTGAGGAAAGATTGTAGTCTCATCCTCCTCGGTGGTGGCAATCTCAGCATACCTGCAATCATGATCTCAATACAAGGAAAGCAGTCATTATCTCGGTGTAGCAGTAATAATGGTCTCAATATTGGTCACTGTCTCAACCTACTAACATAGTGAAGCAACCTCACTATCTCGGCATATGTGTGAAGAGAAGGATCTTGAAGTGACACCCTTTGTCTCAACAAGTATTTTGGAAGCAGTCATGATCTCGCTCTAAATACCTTAGTATATAGATCTCAACTTCATGGTAAAGGTCTCAATGAAGGAATAACATTGATCTTAGTAAAAGTGCAGCAGTATTCTCGGTGAAGGTGCAGCAAGGTGTAAAGATCTTAGTGATACAATGATGATGACTTCGGTGTAGCAACAGTGTTGACTTTAATATTAGTGATGATGACCTCAGTCATGACGAAGAACAGGATTGATGTCTTGGTCTTGGAGTGGCATAATAGGTCAAGGGTCATGGTCTTGGTATTCGTCAAATGGAATCTCTATAGGAAGAACTGTGTGTGGGTTTTCCTCTCCAAGAGGGGGAGGTTTTGGCCCTGGTAGAAAGCCAAACATCTTGTGTTCTTGTCTCTTTGGTTTTGGTAGCTATTTGATGAAATAATAAAGACACACTCTAATAATGTCAAAGAGAAGATTGTGCTAAGAAGAAAATTAAAATGCCTACTTGCCCTAGATTCTTCAACAGGGTTTTCCCTGTAAGATGCACTAGTTGGAAATTTATCAATGTGATTTTTTCATAATATACAACTCTCGTAAGTGTTAGTCGGTCCACGTATGCTTTGTACACCTTTAACCAACTTCTTCCATTGCAACAAATATAACCCTCCAAAATACAAGTAACCACATCTCAAATTCCAACACAAGACTCATCTAGACTAGTTACTTTATGCCTAGATAAGGTTGACTAATTAGGATTTTTTTATAGCCAAAGGATACACCCTATTCTTTTTCCTTTCAATTCTAACAATTAGTCACCTTCTAGGAAACATACACAAGGTTATGCAAGTATTGTGATTGAAAATAACTCTGTAACCATTTTTAGTAAGTTAACCAACACTTGTGAGGTTATGTTTAATAAGGACATTGACTATACCTTGCCAACAAAATTAAGAATACTGTTGTCTCCCAATTTAAATTCACCCTTAAAAGAGTTATCTAGGCTTAAAACATAATTCTATTTCTAGTCATATGATTAATACAAGCACTATCTAGCAATAGAAGGTGTTTGTTACTTTCTTGGGAAATATCACAAGTAATAAACATAGTCACAAACTCTTTTAGAGGTAAAATTAGTTTTTATTTTTATTTTTATGTATAGGTTTTTTCTATATCCATTACCACAACACACCCTAAGTTCTACAATAATGGCATTGAACATTGTATTTGGCATATCGTCTTCTTTGTTGGTGGACTCTGTCACCCTACCTTAATCTCTAAGTGTTCTACTATGGTGAATCTCCTTGATCCGGGATTCAATTGCCATTTATTTGTAATTTGAATCCATTATGTCTATCCCTACCTATGTTGTTCATTCCTCTACTCTTTTTAACGCTTGCCTATGACTTGAAGGAATTCCCGAAGGAATCATCATCCATATTCATCCTTATCTAATGGGATAACAAGGATTTTGTAAAATCATATACGCAAAGTTGTGCTAGATTCTTTGATTATTCAATGGCAATTACTATAACATCAAATTTGGCTAGAAGACTCCTCAAAACCTTATCAACAACCTTCTATTATGATTATATCTTCATGATGTGTTATTAACAATTTTACTAGATTCATCATATAATTCATAAAATGGTCAACATAATTAGCATCCTTCATCTTTAGATTCTCAAAATCCCTCCTTAGAGTGTGCAAATTTTTTATTTTTACTTTGTTTAAGCTTGGATAGGAGTTCTCTAAATTGTCCCATGCTTTCTTAGCATAATTGGCTACTACAAATTTTGGAAAAATTGAGTCTTTTAATCCTTGTCGAATAATCCATAGTGTGTTCTAATCTTTTCTTCTATTTTTATTTATTTTAGTTTTTTGAGCATTTTTCATAGCCTGTATGTCTACATCATCTTGTTTTGATAACCCACTTTAACCTACATCTGAACAATCTTGAGAACCAAGGAATTTTTTCATCTTAATGGCCAAATTCCATAATTTTTATCTATCAGAATTTGTCCTTGAGGTTGTCCTAGATTGCGACTAGGTTAATTTTTTTCTTTTTAATTTCCAATGATGGAAGAATTAAGAACTTTCTTGGTAGGGCTTCAAGAGTCATATGGATAGAGGTTTTCGCTGTGCTATAGCTCTTTGATAAACTAATAAGTTCCGAGGGTGATACTTGGCCCTATACCTTAAGGCACTAACTAAGGAGGATTGATCTTACCCTTAGTCGTACTACCTGATTACCTTCATAAATAAGAGTATCTTCCTAATTGTTTTTTTGAGTACCACTATGGCAGTCAAGTAATCAATCTACGACTACTTTCATGATGGCTATTAGACATCTTATACACCTAATGGTACATGGAAGTGAGATTTTATGTATAGGTTTCTTTAGTGACATATTTGAAGAGGTACTAACAGGGGTTATAGGGGTTGCCAACCATGTGAAAAAATGTGTGTTCAACCATGTACAACCATGTGTAGCTCCTATAGTTGTATATCCTATGAAAGGCATAATAAATTTACTATGCCTATAGTTGTATATCCTCAAGGAAACACACAGACAAAATCACACAAATGTGCTACGTATCATAAACTTGGAGACCAAACTTCATTCACTTGCATTGTTTTACAAATTAGATATGTACATATAAATTCTTCTATAGAAATTCTCCAAGAGTGATCTAGAGATTCAAATCTTTCTTGAGACACTAAACATCTAAGCTCCTTTAGAGCTTTCTACGATAGAAGAATCTAGATTTAATCTAAGTTTAGCTATAATAGTTCTAGAACTTTCTACAACTAATCAGAATAGATAATTCTAAAACTTTTTACAACTAATCAAAATAATTATAATATTCTGAAACTAAATTCCATGAACTTTCACGAGACTTCATCTGATTTCACATCATGTAAAAGTCAATACCATCCATTTCATATATAATTTCACAAATCCCATAAATTACAAGGTTGAGTTTGTAAAATGTTAATGCTTTTATAATAGCTCAACATGCAGATTGGTGGCATTAGTACATTTAAGGTGACACTACACCACCTTATCCATGCCTTCACAATGATTCGAAAAGACCTCATTTAAAGTGACACTACACCTTAACCATGAGTCCACAATGATTCGAAAATACCTCAAGGTGACACTACACCACCTCCTATCATCCAGGTTGTGTCACACGAAGACACTTTTCAACCCATAGCAAAGATTACAAAGATAGTTCAACTAATTCATTATTACTTACAATAATTCATGTTTACGAGGAAGAAAACTTCAACCTCGTAAAATCCGTACTCATCACCATAGGCTATTCACCAGTTTGCAATGATTTAAAATAAATGATATAAGGGGATATTACATCTAGTCTTACCATCTAGGTGGTATCCGAAGAATAAGTAGGAGATACTTTTCAACAAAAATGCATAGGTTATAGAGTTAATTCATTAAGTTTCATATTATAGTCGCAATGTTAATTAGGTAGGTGCAAATAAAAGTATAAAAGAAAGTAAGATGGTAAAAAATAAGTTTCAAATAATAATAGATACTTTTCAACAAAAATGCATAGGTTATAGAGTTAATTCATTAAGTTTCATATTATAGTCGCAATGTTAATTAGGTAGGTGCAAATAAAAGTATAAAAGAAAGTAAGATGGTAAAAAATAAGTTTCAAATAATAATAATTAAAAAATTTAAGAAAGAAAATATTAATGAGTTAGAATAAAATGAAATCGTATATTAAAAAAATAATAATTTATTTAATTGTTTAATTGTTTATTTATTTTATGTTTAGAGGAATTGGTAATTAGGTTGATATCATGCTATTATCTTATAGAATAGATTCTAACTATTAATATTATAATTACTTTATATTTTTATAAACTCTTAAATAATTTAAAAAAAATATATAAATTTTAATTTTAAATGATACTAGAAATTCAAAAAAAAAATCAATTACTGTTACACATTATTTAAAAAATCAATATGATAATATTATAGCTTTTTAAAATTTAATTAAAATTTTTGAAATTATACTTATGAATAATGCTTTAATCAATTTTTTTAATAGATTTTTAAAATATAAATAAATTTAATTAAAATTTTTGAAATTGTACTCTGAATAATGCTTTAATCAATTTTTTTTAGAAATTATAATAGTTGTTTTAAAATATTATAAATAGTTTAATTTTAAAATTATAAAATTTATAAAATTAAGTGTATGGAACTCATATATATTTTAAAATAATAAGTTATACTTATTTTATCAAATTATTTAAAAAATCAATATGATAATATTATAGGAATTATACTTATGAATAATGCTTTAATCAATTTTTTTAATAGATTTTTAAAATATAAATAAATTTAATTAAAATTTTTGAAATTGTACTCTGAATAATGCTTTAATCAATTTTTTTAGAAATTATAATAGTTGTTTTAAAATATTATAAATAGTTTAATTTTAAAATTATAAAATTTATAAAATTAAGTGTATGGAACTCATATATATTTTAAAATAATAAGTTATACTTATTTTATCAAATTAATTAAGAATTTGAAATCATCATCTATTTTTTTATTTTAATAATATTAAATTTTAAAATTATAATTATAATAATGCACACCTTTTGCTATACCATCTTCCAATTATTAAATAATTCAGAATTATTTTAATTTTAAATTTCTTAAATATTCACAAAAATAATATTTATTAAAAATGCAAGCCCAGAAAAGTGTAAAATTTAAGGTTTATAAGTCAATGTGAAATTTAATGTTTGTATTTTGAAATAATTAATTCTCAAATATATTTCTTAATAGAAAAGCTTTAAATATATTTTCAATAATATTAAAAAAAATACAGTTTCTTAATATAAAATTTTTAATTATATTTTCAATAATATTAAAAAGATACAATGTAATTTTTATATTATTTATATTATGACAATATTTCAATAACAATTAAATAAATTTTATTTAATAAATTTTTTTAACATTGATCATTAACTAGTCTCTATAATTTAATACTACAATAATATATTACATTTCCCTTAAAATAATTTACTTTCTAAATAATCCAAACAAAAGAATATTTTTATTCTCAATCATCCAAACAAAAAATATTCTTGATCCAAAATCATAAAATGAAAATGGTTTTGAGATACTAACAATTCTAAAAATAAAATAAAATATGAGGAAATCTATTTCATTATAATGACAACTAGGATGACTCATATTTCCAAAGAGATCAACCCGGCAAACAACATAACCCCAAGCATCCCTTCTCAAAATCACTAGAATTGTAGTTAAAATGAAGAAAAAGAATATTAAGTGTGAAATTATATTAAAGCTCAAATTAATCGTCACCAATGATGAGAATTGTAGTTAAAGTGAAGATTGATGAAAAAATATTGAAAATTAAATTAGATTAAAACTCAAATTAAATATCCATTATATGTATAACATTTTTTTTTGAGAGATATGAATAATGATTAAAAGATAGATCATTTTGAATTCGATAACAAACAATAAAACAACGTTCACTTTAAATCACTTCATTTAAGGAGAGAATAGATTTACAACAATTAAGATTAGTAAACAAGGGGTAAAGAATTAAATGATAACATTTCACTACACACTAAGGTGGTAGAGGAAGAGAAAGAGAAAGGTAGGTCACACAAATTTTAGTGTTTGAAAACTAGTTAAATGAAAATAAGTTGAAATAAAATCTCAATCTAAAAACTATTATCACTAAATTTAAATTATGGTTCTCATTTACTCCATTTGAACCTAAAATATAATCAACCAATCTTTGAATTGGTTTTGTACAAAAAAAAAAAAAAAAAAAAAAAAAACTTTGAATTGGTTTTGAAAAAAAAAAACCTATTCTTTGAATTGATTCCACTTCAAGTGACAACAAAAAAAATTGAAAATAATAAAAAATAGAATAAATAAAATAAAGCTTTTATATTGATCCCTATCCCATTTCTCTTATGTTAAGGTTAGGTTATGATAGTAGTGTTGATATTTTAAATGGGAGTAATTGATATAATCTATTATTCAATTATATTTTCATTTAAATGTATGATTTTATTATAAGAAAGTAATGACTTTCACATTTTAAAAAAATAAATTTCTAAATTATGTAGTTGTTAATATAATTATAAATATATTGTAATTATTAATATAATTATAAATATAATGTATGAATGATTTATTATGATTTAAGGCTGATGACATTTCCTAAAAATTTTGAACATCTCCATATATTGTTTAAATGCATCACCATATTACATGTCTTTATGCCTAAGAAATGGGGTATAACATTAGTAAATACTAGTTTTTTTCAAAAAAATTAGTATGAGGAATAAGATAAAATGAAGGACACTAAGGAGCATTTAAATTATTAGCAAGTGTTGGATCATAATTATTTAAATAAAAAAAACTTGTACAATAATGTTCTTTTCCTTCATTTCCTTTCCATGGTTTAGGATATTCAAGCTTTTATAGAATAAGTCCTGACAATATGCTATTTGGATTTTTCACTTTTGAGTTTTATTTTATATATATATATATGTGTGTGTGTATATATATATTTATTTTTTACAATTGACAAACAAGATCGGAAATGTATTTTAACACTCAAGTTAATTATGAGTTTTAAAATTCTTAAAAATACCATTGGTTCACTCAATAAGCATCATGATATTTGTTCATAGAGTTCATTCATGATATATTTAAGAGCTTTCCAAAATTCCTTTTCTATTTTAAAAATTTATTATTCAAATACTTTTCAAATAAATCCTTTCTATTAAAATATGACTCTATTTCACTAAATATCTTAAATATACATTTTCTGGACATATATGTATATATATATAAAACCATTCTAAATGGCATATTTTCTATTTTTCACATACTCATCCCACTTAATTCACTAAATATTTAAAATTTATATTTTCTCCCCATATTTTTTTATATATATATTTATCCTACTAAATTGTTCCTAACATATTTTCTATTTTTTCACATACTAATCCCACCTTATTTCACTAAATACCTTAGTTTTACATTTTCTTCCCCTATTTTTCATATATATATTTATGCTCTCTTTATGCTTATGTAGTATTATCTAGTTCTTTTCTTCACCATTAGAATAACGGGGATATAATATCATGATGCCGTGTACTGCTACCTGCACTAATCCCAAGTTTTCATGCTTTACATGGGGATGTAAAATGACGATGGCGATGTAATATGAGGATGGCCATGACTATTTTATGCTAACTTTAAGTTAGCATGATGGCCAATAGGCGCGGACCTAAATGCAAAGTGGAACTAGTAATATTATTATCGGGAGCGGTCAAGAACTAGATCCACGAAGGATTGGTGAGAAATTACGGTAAAATGGAAGGCAAATTCATCATCTTCATGACATTGATAATAAGTACACATGGGCTATACACAACTTAATGTTAGATATCATATATAAAGATACGGCGACTTTGTCCATTGTCAGTTAACAACCTTCATGAATAAAATGTATGTACCTAGCACTTTCTACTTATGGTTATAAGAAGTACTTAAGAGGTACCTAGCACTTTCTACTTATGGTTATAAGAAGTACTTATGAGGTACCTAGCACTAGCACTTTCTACTTAGGGTTATAAGTACTTATGAGGTACCTAGCACTTTCTACTTATGGTTATGACATTTTTTTAATGGCAGAGGATGAGAATTGTGGAATACTGTATGGGTAGTTTTGTCCAAATTACTTTAATACTTGGTTATAATTAAATATATTTAAAATTGTGGAAGAAAAATAACACTAACAAAAAATTTAAAATATATAGTTAGGAATTTGAATGATAAACGTATTTTCAAGTTGCAAAACTCTATTTGGACTCCATTCCTACTATTTTAACTATGTAGACCTTAAGTGATTAGTGACATTCTAATCAGGGATTTTAATGAACAAGGAAAAGTCGGTATCTATAAGTTGCAAAGCCATATGTTTTAATCTTAGACTACTCATTACTTGTTTCTCTCAACGATTCACCACTTATGTGCACGAGCGGACATATGTTGGCGAGGGGTGATCCTTCCCCATGGATCCTTCAAAAATAGGAAATGTAGTGGACAAAAAAGGAGTTTCAACCAGATATCTCGAAATAATGACATTTCAGGCCAGAGGTGTCCATGAAAAACTGATTAATTACAAATTTGATTTACGATTGACACATGTCTAAGGTAAGAGATTGCTGTGAGAAGCTTATGCATTTCAATTCGATGAGTGTCAAGGACAGTGAGAAGTAACCTTACTTGTATAGACATCTATGGTGTGGAGTGCTTGAAATTAAGGTTCGCTCCTTGCACGAAAATAATTGATGGCCGCCATCTGCACTCCAAAGCATTGTTCACGAATCCTTGAAACTGGGATGCCAATCACTTCGTACCGCCACCATCTCCTGTTCTGTTCATGATTGACTGGACGAGCTATAATGTTATCTGATGGAGTTTGTCATATCTGTCAAAAATTAAAATTGCTTTCTTCGGAGTTAGTAAGTACGGGACGCTGTCCATAAAGTTCTGCTTGCAGTTCTCGCTTTGATTCAGTGTACGCTAATATCTCAATTGAAATGATATAGTTTTTTCAGTGTTTCCGTTTTTTGTTTTCCATGAAGGGGCAAGAGAATATCATTCGTGCTGGCAAAAACATCTTATCAAGTGACCAATTGAACAACCTTACAGCATGGTGGTATTTTATCAATTCTCTTTCGACAGAACGTTTCATAGACGAGATCATCTGGACACAGAATCTTCCTCCATGGAAGCAAAAATGGAAAAGACACTTGTGATGTAGATAAAATAAAAGGGATTTGACTACACACAACTTTTACGATCGAGTCAATGATAAAATATACTAGGAAAAATAAATTTTTGAGGAATAAATTATTGCGTGTAAATTCATACAACGAAGAGGTTCCAACCATACCGAAATCAGACAACCTTCTATTGTCAATTGCAGGTTGAATTCACACAACCTTCTAACTGGGTATTTCTTTTGACACAACGCAATTCTGCATCCAATGTCGATACTTGTTCCCAATATTTAATGCCATTTCCTAGTTTTGAGGCTTGGCATCTGTAATCACATTCATTTTTTAGCGAAGGCCTGGAGTAAACATTCGGCAGCCGCCGGTGTGTCCTGAGGTATGACTGACAGCAGCCTTGACATAATACTAATACGTAATTCTTAATATTGGAGTACTCGTATCGAGATTCAGCCAAATTTTGAAGTTTCCAAGAATCCTAAATGCTATATGTTTGGAATTTTCGATGACCAACATCGGAACTCATTTATATAAATTTTAGTTAAATTACAATTTTTATTATTAATGCATGTATTCAGTAATCTTAAAAATCTTTATGCAACCTCAACAGTAATACTGATCTAGTGTTTCTATAATTCTTCTAAATTTACATTTATATTGCTTAGAATAAACAATAGTAATAATAATTGGAAAAATATCCCGAAAATATTGAAGTTTAAACTACCCTGATTATCATGGAGCAGGTCATAGCTTCCAATATGTTTCAGGACTAAACCTTTTGTTTGAGTCGGATTTCCTGTTACTCGGGAATTCTAATCTTATCATAGAAGATGAAGAAAGAAAGGGGCTGAAATTGGACATTCTACAACGGTGATCCGCTGGCGAATATCTTGGGGGCGTCATAAAGAATTCTAGAACAAGGATTGTACAGAGACGAATTAGCCATGTTAGTGAAAAAGCAGATATGAGAACTAATAAAATGATTTCCAGATAGACCAGCTAATACACCACAAATCCTGAGTAGATAAAGAAGAGTCTGTAGCTTTGATTTCTTTTTTGGGGGAGGAATGGTTAGATGTAACAACGCTTCGCCTCGCAATGAGATCTGATCTGAGATCTCCTGTATAAACAAAAAATAAGTTTTAAGTCTGAGAAACATGGGAATCTTACTATACAATAGAATGTTTTTAGAAGTACCTAAAGGTTGATGGTGATTGTGGTATGGCCTCTAGGTATCTCTATACAAAACCAGTGTTAAAGGGCTACGGGTTTACTTTCGAGTCACACGTACTTATATTCGACAAAGTTATCTATGTAGAATCGCTTTGATCATTGTGAAAATCACGGGATGTATCTTTACATATCATTTAAGAATGTCAAATATTACACCATCAAATGAGGTAGAGAAAATTAATCAATCCTTTACAAAATCAATACAGATCGATGGAACGACACGCAATCACCGTGTTCATTCGTATATGTATTCGGTCTTCTTTGCCGAGGGCAAGAATGCACGAACCATTAATCGAGTAGTATTAAGCAACATCAAGAAAAACACATCCATATTAAATATAATTATCGACAATGCAATTGAGAAGATTTGGTTTGAAAGCATACCATGGGTGATTGTATTCATCCTTTACGTTGTCCTGCACTGTGAATGGCTGGAAAGAGTGTATGAGAATCGCAACCCTGAAAAGGAACGAAATCCGTTGCTTTTAAAGAGCCTTCACCGTCGGCATTCTTTCGACTATGGGAGATACAAAGCATGTTTGTAATAGAAGAAGAATTGGACTGAAGGGGTCCCCTACTGGAGAGGCCTGACGTCGAGAAATTTATATCGTCTGAGAACCTAGAAATAACCGTGGTCTCTGCTTCTTGTTGCTCAACGCTTTTCATAAGCATAGGAATATTGGAATAAAGTAGATTAACCTGAGTTTGCCCTGGGTTGCCTTCCAAGTGTAGAATTTGATTTGGCTCAAAGATTTGATTTGCGGAGCCTGACATTTCATAGGTTTGAAAACAAGAACTTCCCAAAACCGCGGGAACGCTAGAGGTGCTGGGCACAGGCGGGAAATGATTTTGGAGTGCTGTTGTCGAAGAAGAAGCCATGATTTGAAGAGGATGAGAATCCTGGGAGCATAAGAACTCTGTGTAAGACGGCGCATTGTAATCCCAGAATTGCTGAGCACTGCTTCTGCCTGTCAAGACCTGAGGTTGAATCCCACAGGCGTTATCATTTTTGCTGAACGTCTGGTACTCCAACGGAAGGGAAGCGTAAGGCAAAGCGATCTTAGATATACTACTTAAGGAAGGATGTATCGAGTTCAATTGCTGGATGTCTGGTAGCGAGGCACTGGAGTTTTTAGCCGAGGCGGTTTTCTTCCTTGCTCGTTCCCTTGCTTTGAATCTTCTTTGTATTTTGGGATCCTGCTTTGACATTGAACAATTTGATGTATATTCCGCCGATCCCTTAACACTCCCTTCTGAAGTGCTACTGTTGCTTCGTCCCAAGTCCGATTCCTTGAGAGTCGGCAATGATATATCTTTTCCATCTGTAGCCTTGTGCGAATTGGTCCCTTGGGCTCTCGGTGAGTTAAGGCCAAATCCAAACGCCCTAAGGGCTGATGCAGCAGCGGCAGTTGCACTCTCTCTTGGCGAAACAACGGAAGGCATGAGCTGAGAAGAATTTGAAGAATACAGCTCAGTCATATTACCTGCAGAGGCAGAAGGTATTTCTGCGTCAAGTTCTGGGAGCTCATTTATATATGATTTGGCCGCATTAATCAACCAGTCAACAGCCTTACTCGGTTGCTCAAGGCCTAATCTGTCTTGTAGATCATAGAATTGAATTGCAGTCGAAACAGACAGTCTAACCCTTCTGTCACGAAGTCCCTTCGCTGTGCGAACTTTACTGTGACGATCTTTACCTCCAGTCAAACGAGAAACGCGGACTATCCTAGCCTCCAGGTCGACGTTTCTTGCCGATTCTATCTCAACAGCCACTACTTTTCTTTCCATCTCCCGCGCCTTGCGCTTCGAATCCTTGTTAATTTCTTGAATTTTGTTATCATCTTGATTTTGACGACCGCTGGTATAGTCTTCTTGCAGGACACTTTCATTAATGGACTCCGAAAAGGCGCCGAGATCTTTGCTGTATGTCTCCACTTCCACGGCCAGCACAGCCTCCGAATCCAGGGAGCTTTTCTTCAGCATAGTATGAGAATAAACATCGTTAATGCTGCTGTCTGTGAAGTCGAGACTTATCTCCTGTGTAGGCTCTCTGGTTTTGAGCTCATACCAATATTTGGGGCAAATTTTTTGCCCTTTCGCTCTATGAAGGGCTGCGTTTGGCAGGTTTGGCCTGCAAGTAGCAGTAACGTTAGTATCCAAGCCTGCCTTCTGTTCTTGGCAGCAAATGCAAGGGCCGGTGCTGTTGCTAGCCTTGAGCGCTGCTAGCAGAGTGTCAGTAGTACAGTTAATGGAACTTTTGGCGAGCTGGTCCCCTGCAACAGACGAAAATAATGACTCGCAGTATCTTCGTACTTCAGAGCCGCTAGAATCGTTCTCAGAGTACCTCAGCGCTGCACATTTTGATCTCTCCGTGAAGGACTCCAATCCCGCCTTACAATTGCATTTCAGGCTACAGTTAGACGTAGAAGCTAAAGCCTCCGGGCCTAGACCTACATTTGTTAAAGATTTAGCGGCGTTTGTTGTGTACCATGGAACAGAAGAAAAAGCAAACCCGCCGGCCATAATCAAGTACCAGGAAGAACTTACCGCGCCCAGCCGCCCACACCTCTATTATTACTCTTCGTACATGCTCTCATCAGAAACAACAGTATGCGTCCGCTTTATCTGCGAGTACGAAAGTCATCAAAGTAATTGTCAGGTCGCATTCTCTCGCCGAGACCGTATAAAAGCGAAAGTTAACTACAAAATTGTCCTTCATTAAATTTTAAAATATCCTGTGGCACCGTCTTATAATGCAAATTTTACTTTAATCAGCTTCTAATACATTTTTAGGGTTCCTGATTCAGAGCTTTAGATTCGGAGCTTAAAGCTCTGAGATTTTATGACACCTTCTTGTTTATTTTATACAATCCATAAAGCATCGCACATTTTATATTATTGTAAGGCTTGATATCGTATCGTTTTCACAAATTCTGCACATCGCCTCTTTGCTTGGATAGATTCATGGCTTCGGCTTTAAAGAGTAACGTTCTTTACAGCTTATGCTTCTGTACAACACGTTTTATATTTGAAAGTTTCCTTTTACTGATACATCTGATAATAGTCAGAAAGATCGGCTACCTGCAGATGAGATCCAATCTTTCTGCAGCGTATTAACATAGACAAAATGAAATCTTTCCTTTATAACCACAAGGAAGTGCAAAATCCATTTACCTAATGGATGAACAAATGAGGGAATGGAGAAGTATAGTGGAAGCTCCGGCTCCGCAGCTACAAAAGTAAGGAGGCAGCGAATTGTCTCCCTTTAGCAGTACTGTTCCCGCCTGCATTTCACAAAATTATACATAGAAATCAGACAACCGTTAACCACCAGAGAAAATTGAGTCCGGCTAGGGTTTGTTCCTCGTGATTCGAACGCATTAGCGGCAGCGTCAAATTCAAGACCCAAAGCACAAATCCAAACAACACCCGGTCTGCCGCGCACAATAATCCTAAAAATAAGAACAAGTGGCACTACTGGAGAACAGAATGCAGATTACTTTACAGAAAATTATAATCTCGTAAACGAAACCCTATGACAAATCAAACTAATCACCTCCTCTTCTCAAAATAGGGCTTCCTCCTCCTCTCTAAAACGTCGACACCTGCACCTTCTCCTGCTCGCAATATCTTCCTCGTGCTTCACCAATTGATGCCTTCTGTTAACTCCCACGCCACATTAGTCTGGTTCTTTAATTCAGGCCCACAGCGAGGGATGTAAGAAAGCAAAACCAAAAATGAACGGAGCCGGGTATTTTTGGCCTTTGGCTTCTCAGTCCTCCATCTGCCCGCCTTCCATTTATATTACCTTTTAATATTCTGCTCGGCTCAGCCGCTTGAGTGGCCTGGTCCTGTCCCGTCTGATTAAATTTTGTTTTATGCTGTTTATGCGCGCCACTCCTATAGGCCAGTCGCTGTCGCGCCATACCTAGACGACCCTACCCTTTCTCCATTCCCACTGACAACGAACCGAAAAAATAAAAGGTAAGGATTAAAAAAATCCCGTTGATTACGATTATTCCTAATAATACAAAGGCATTATTTCGATCACACCCCGTGCCACCGATCGCCAAAAATGTCAATGTATGGGATGCCATGCATCACATTTATCAAGGTCACGTCCCTTTCGTTCTCTATTCAAAGAATCTACATCTGCACATCGATTTAAATTCTTATGAAAGCTTAACGCAAACGTAATTCACACAACTTTGTAAACCAGAATAAAAATAATCCCCCAAAAAAAACCAGAATAAAAATAAGCAGAAGCTTTAGATTTTCAGTGATAACGAATCGTGATATTCGTACTTATTCTCCCCTGCTGATCTTTCTGTTTGCCTTATGCTTCTAACATGAGAGATCATAAGAACTTGATAAATGAATATAAATACTAGTTCAAGAAACCTAAAATTAATAAAAGAATACAAAATTTAGAGAAATATAAGGAATTATTAAAATACATAGTTTATATTATAAAAATTTAAAAAAAAAATTTAAAATTATATATTTTACAATAATTTTTATTATAAATTTGTTTGAAGGATTTTTGTTAGGCTCCTCTCATTTTATTAATTCACTATATTTATTTTTAAAAATATTTTTCCATTTAACATATTGAATGAATATTGAAATTTATGATTTTTTTTTATTTAACATGAATTTTTTAATAATTATTATAATATATTTCTGATAATAGTATTTTAAATATAAAATATAAGTATTATAAATAATATATTTTTTATTAAAGTTAGGATATAACTTTTGTAAATTTTATTTGAAATTAAAAGGTAACTATTTGAAAATGACATGAAAGGCTATTGCTTTCGAACAGAAATTTATCATATGTTTATGATAAAATAAGTTTATTTCTCATTATGGTTCTTGCACTTCCTTACCATTTTTGCATTTTTTTTCAATTTTATAAAGGAATGAAAACTTTATTGTGTTGTCACTTTCTCACCAGTTTTTAAGATAGGTGGATTGGTTAGCATGTCTACCTATTTCATTAAAGATTTTTCATTCATTGCATGACATAGTATGTCACTTAACCACCCTATAATGGTGTATGTTAATAACCACATCATAATTTTAATTATGGGTATTAAATGTCGATTTAAGAGGTCTTGGGAGGTAATGATGAATTATTGTCAAACATCAAATGATGCACATGGGAGCGAGTTCCCATTTATACTGGTTATTTTTGTGTGTGCATGGCTTCCACTGTATTCAACATCACTGCCCCACACATGCCAAGACTTGATAGGATTTTGCAAGTGGATTCAAATTTGCAATTAAGGTCATTGATGGAAGAAGCATGCTCTATTTCATTGGCTTCACTCGAGGCCTTGCATTGATTACATTTCTTGTGATGGATGAGCTTAGATTTTGCACTCAATCAAAGCTTTTAGTGGGTTGAAGGATTAGGCTAATTGTTTCTTTCTAATGGTCACATAGATTGGGTTGGCTAGATCAGGATTTTTTCTCTGCCTCTACCTTCTTTTCGATAGTTGCTTCACCTTCCTTATACCCCCATGTTTCTTAGACCCCTATTGCGTCTAAGACTCCTTAAGAGGCCCAATCCTCCAATCACTCTCCTATCCATCTTGTCATGTCCCTTCATTGTTGGACACACCCTCTTTGTTTACCACCTATTGTTGTCTTTGGTTCGATGTTGAATCTTCCTTATGCCCACTCAAATTTCTTTCAAACTGTTATCACCTGGATTGACCTTAGACTAAAGGGAAGCAATTCCAAGGTAACCACAAACCAAGCTTAGCCTAGTAGCTAGCCCTACCAAGCTGGGAGAGGGCTCTCTCCGTAAGGATCTCAGTCAAGATGACTAGATCAGGAACAAGATTTTATGCTAGGTATAGTAGCTCAATGGTTTTGATAGGTTTTGTTGGTGTTTTGCCAAACCAGGAGGAGCTGGGTAGTTTGGGTCTGGGAAATTAAAGCAAAATTATAGGGGATTCTATGGGGAAAGGTAGGTATGGGATTCAGCACCTTAGGCTTGATGAGGTGAAATGTTAGACTGGTGAGGAGCTAAGAAGGGCATGAGCAAGTCATGAATCCTTCCTAAACAGTAGAAAATACATGAAATATTGGTGTTTTCCCAAGGCAGAGCATTAAAACCTAATGTATTCCACCTATCTGACTTGAAAACAACCAATCAGAAGCAATTATATGAAAGAGGCATACATAGATAACAGAGAACATAATAATAGAAGAGGAAACACATGCTAAGGGCCATACCATAGGGATCCCATAAAAATAGATGCAACTTTATTAGTTTCCTACCAAAACTGCCATAAAGTGATATGTGTTCAGTACAGGAGCATCCAGCTGAATCCAACCCTTTCCAATGACAAAGAAAATACATGATATAGACATTCAAATCAATCATCCTAACCATCAGGGGTCGAAACCATGAGAAGAGGAGCTGTTTCAACCATTTCTAAACAAGGAACAGGAATCTAGATAGTCAAACAACTTGCCTCTAAAAGAGGGGAAACTAATTCATTACCATCAAAACCACCTTTAATCTAATGAATCTACCATATACTACTGTTTGACCATCATATTTACAAGCCATGTCATTAATTAAGTTAGTAAATCCTCCACCATGAGAGAGAAATCATGAAAATAGTCGAAAATTGGCAACTAGGCATTCCTCAGCAAAATTGCCCTATGTGCAACGCTAATTTCAGACCATTTTTGGAGGCCTTCCATCATCCAAATTGAGCCCAGGATAGCTCATTGGAAATGATTTCAAGTCTACTTTCCAAAACACCTAGATTTTTTGCATTTGGAGCTCATTTGACCCCTCAAAAGTTGATTCTCCCATGGTTGCTTATGTGTGTCCAAAAACTGGTAGAAAGGTCAATTTTGGAGTGTTTTTGGACATTCTAGTGGACTAGTTTTGCTCCAAAAATTCCAAAAATTGCTAGGGTACATGTCCTTGATGCCCTAAATCCAATAATTCAAGCCATTTGTCCATTGGGTGCCTCTAGAAAAAGTGCAGTGCTAGGTATTTTTTCTGTGTATTGAATTTCAAAAATTCAAAAATGACAAAATTTTCTTAAAAAGTGCCCAAAATTGGTATGAAGCACCACCATCAAGTGCTTTGATTAGCCAAGGAGGCTTCAGCCAACATCTTAAGTCTATCCTCCTCCTTTTTTCCTTCTAAAGCCCTCCTTAACCTAGCCTTCATCTTTTTTATTCTCATATTGCAAATCTTATTGTGGGTCATGTAGTGATATGCCATGTGTCTAAGCATTTTGTTATCCCTGTTGGCCTTCTTAATCAGCTCCTCAAGATGTAGATTGACTCTTTCAAGCCAAGTCTCCCTATCCTTTTCAATTTCTTGCTCGATAGGAGTCAAAGTGACATGAGCCTCTTTGTCACTTTGCCTCTTTGCTTTTAGTACTTCTAGCTCCATGAGGACTTGTTTGTCACTCAATTGTTTGTTCTCCTGCTCTAAGTATGTGATGACAAACTTGGCTCTC
The DNA here is from genome assembly GCA_031772625.1 of Pinus tabuliformis. NCBI lineage: Eukaryota > Viridiplantae > Streptophyta > Pinopsida > Pinales > Pinaceae > Pinus > Pinus tabuliformis. Next base: position 1,427,314,533 of record CM062816.1, read on the forward strand.
TCTAGGTTGTCTATGAAGGCTTGTATCTAAGCTTCCTTCTCCTGAATGATGATGTCCTTGATAGTTTCCCTCTCCTAAGCGTCTAAATCAATAATCTCAATGTCAAGCGACTCAGGCTCATCATGTTCTTCCAACTCAAACTCTCTTTCTTGCTCATCATCCAAGTCTTCTTCCTGCACCTTTTCCTTCCCTTTGTTCAGCTGTTGTACCTGTACCTGCTGTGTCGATGAAGAAGGAAAAGCCCCTTCCACATCCTATGGAGATAGCATTTTCCTATGGGCTGATGAAGAAGGCAAGGTCCTTTCCACATCTTGTGAAGCAAACACTTGCCTAGCAGCTGCAGACAATTTCCTTGTACCTCTTTGATATGTCAACTATACTAGCACCTTAGCAATTTTTGTCTCCTTGGTTTCTTCTCCTATTTCCACATGACTAGAAGGCCCACCTGTTTCTTGAACCATGGATGGAGGAATTTGGGGTCCCCCAAACATGTCATGAGTAATGAAATTCTCCCAACGGATGTTGAGGAGACTGAGATGGTGAAGAACAATAATCTTGATCAAGGAGTAGTGATAGATGTTGTTCATCTGCTGAGGGTATGGCTTCTTCTACACAAGGTAAGCCATCTTATCAATGTTTCTAAACAAAAAGTATGGGAGGTTCAACATTTTTACCCTTGTAAAGTGCATGAGGAGCATGATATGGTAAGTGTACAACCTGGAAAATTTGCCCTCATAAGTGAAATATTTGATGATGACCCTCATCAAGGGGACATACCTGTTCTCCAGAAATTGGAAAGAGAAAAGACTCTTCGCTTGACTTCTGTGCTGAGGTTTAATGTAAGGCTCATAATAATGCTCATCAAGGTCGTGAGCCTTACACCATTCCTCACCAACATTAGGAATCCTGGTGGGCTCTGAAATGATTAATGGTGACACTATGAAAGTCACCCCAGCAAGAGTCACTTCATTGTTGTGCAGGTGGGCTACAAAAAGTCTAGCCAGTTCATGGTGAAATTGGACTCTCTCTACTAGTTCACAAAATTCATAACATTCAAGGTGTCTAAAACATGAAACTGCCAATGGAGAGGCATGTAGTTCTCTTAGGTTAGTTCGCTCTTCTCTTGTGATCTTTTCTCCCTTATGAGGTTTTCTATGCTGCCTATTTCTCTCTGCTGAAATGTCACTTGCTGTATTCTCCTCATCATAATCATAATCTCCTCTATCCATGTTAACCAGCTTTTTAGTTGCACAATCTTAGACAATGAAGATGGGAATGAGTGGGATGCTTTAGGGTTTGTAGGGATGAGTTTTGGATGGATTTATACACTTATGGGTAAAGCATGAATCATGAGAGTGAGGGAGAGGATTTCTCAAATGAGGGATATATGAGGGAATATAAATGAGGGGAGAGGGAGTGATATAAAAAGGATTTTAGTTCTAGTGATAGGTGATGGGGAAAACAAACAAATTAGGGTTTTATAAGGGAAAACTAGCGTTTGATACTAAGTGTGAATGAAATGTCTAAAACAATCATTGTGCAAGCTAAACGTCAAGTGGAGTAGGGAAACTTACTTGTAGAAGAGGAAATTGCAAAAATTTCTGTGAAATTTTGGTGTCTGAGGCGAGTTTGAAGCTCACTGCCCCACGCACAACGCCTTTTTGAAGGCTGCCTTTGGAGGCCTTCCTGGTGTCCAAATTGAGCGTGGGATAAATTTTTGGAAAGCTTGTTGAACCTACTTTTTATAAAATCTTGAATATTTCAATTTGGAGCTCATTTTCCCTGTCAAAAGCTCAATCTCCCAAGACTGGTCAAAATGTGCAAAATGAGGCTGCCAAAATGCAGAGTGTTGTTTCATTCAACTTTTGGAGGTCTTCCTCAACTCCAAATTGAGCTTAGGATGGCTCATTGGAAAGATATCTATGTCTAGTTATCATTTGACTCATCAAGAAAGTCATTTGGTCACTCCAGCTAGGATAAATATTGATTTTCCCAAGGTCACTCCAGAAGTGCATCAACTCTCCTGAGGCAACTGTATTTTTGAAATTTCTCTAAAACCATGACACCTGTGTAAAAAGTGAAGGAGGTGTTTCTTCCTTGGCCTATTGTGGACAAAAACCTCTCTCACGTTTTCCAAATTCTGCCCTGTTTGGTCTAGAACATAGTTTGAATAAAAATTGGCCCTATGTGTGTCAAATGATTTGTCCCTTGGAATGAATTATTGAAAAATGATGGAGACATGATGTGTATGAGTTGGAATGGCTTCATACTCGCTGAAATGACCTCCCTTATGCCTCATATACTCAGATGTCTTTGATTCCATAGCCAACCTTAGCTCAATGGGTGAGGAAATTAGGGTTTAGTGCTTGTGGAAAATGATGATTTGGGCACCCTTAGGAAAAAACAACTCCCTTTGGCATGCACTTAACCCTTTGAAACTTTACCCTTTCACTTGACTATTTCCTTTGTAAAATTGAACTTTTCATGGTCTGGCATCTTTGGAACACTGAGTTAACAACTTGGGATGGTGAAATTATTACATTTGAAAGACATAAAATTACATAATGAAACTTTACAAATCATCTTCACATGGTGAAGGGATGTTATTTGATCACCCTTTACTTGCTGGTCTTATGCAATGGAATGAAACCTTGGCAACCCTAATGACCTAATAAAACCTTTGAAAAGCCCTAAAGACCTAATGAGACCTTGAAGGATTGAATTTCAAGATGACATAATGATCTCATGACTGATACAAATGGCATGATAAAAGTAACTTTATGGATGATGTACAGTCAAGAAGATATGAAACTATGCCAGCAAGTAATCACATTTAGGGAAGAGTGATGTTTTTGGACTAGGACTACCATTAGTGACTAATTTTTTGCATGACCTAGTGGAATGATAAAAAAATGTTGAATCAGATCCCTAAAATGATATGAAAAGAGGATTTTTTATCACTAATGGCAGGATGAAAATACTAACACTAACATCGGCCTTATTGGGGATGGCAGTTCCTTAGAGGTGTCAAGAACACCATAGACCAAGTGCTTAACCATGTGGTCCAATGCGGTCAAAAACTTAAATTGAAATGCATGACTGAAAACTGACGACTTGACGACACAAACTAACTCTGAAACTGATTGAACCATGCTCACTTCTGTGAGTTTATTGATCACACCCTGCTCTAAGTGATCCATTCCTCACCTGATCAAGTGAAATGAAACAACCAATTCAACCAAGTAAGCATTTTGGCTGCTATTTTAATTCTCTGCAAGTGCTTGCTTATGAGCAACAAGAGAGAACTATTGAAATGCAACTCCCATGAAAACTTGTAAACAGATCTAAATTTTCCTAGATTGAAAAATATGGATTCTCTATTTGACTCCAAAAATACTACATAAGGATCTTGAAATTCATGTGCACTAGGACTTAGCTCATCCAATGGATTAATTTTCTTCTCCTCATACCATGAATGCAAACTTTCATTTGAGCTTTGTGATGAGACTCTTGCTGAAAATGACAAAGAAACGGGTTGCCAGATCAAGTTTGTATCAATACTTTTTCCAAGCTCACAGTTAGCTAATGGAGAAGGACTTTTACTGCAAATATCATCCAACACATCAACTATTGGATCATGAAAAACTTGAAAAGACTATTGCAACCCATTTTCTATTGTTTCCAATGAGATTGCATGATTTCCTACAGGCTGCTCATTTGAAGATATACTATGCAAAATTCCCTTCAAAAACTGAAATGATTCAAAACATAATGGTACGGAATCATCTTGCATCATTTGATCATATGTTCCAGTTTCCGAGTCTTCATTTGCAACCTAACATTCAATGGCATTCAGGGGCTACAAATCTAGATATGAGAAGTCTTGAACAAGGATTTCATTGCCCTCTAGATGGTCAAGATTGAAACTTATTGACGGTTGATTTTTGATTGCACAAAAGTTGTCTCTGATGATCTGAAACGAAGTAAAACAAAAAGGCAAAGATCCTTCACTTCAAAATTGTATGCACTTTCCTCCTCACTTCCATAGCTTATATGTAACGGTTGATCATTATATTCGAGCTGAAAGTGAACTTCCTCCTTCCACAAATCAACTACTGATTTGTCTGTAAGACTAGATTCTGTTTTGAGAACATAATCACCAGCATACTGATCGAACTTAGGCAAATCATCAATATAAAACACATCATCAAGCATACATGTCAGATCAATAGATCTCTCTTCTCCAAGATGATCTATAAAACAATCATTATCAGATCTATGACAACTAGGATAAGAAAGAAAATGTTTTGGATCGGCCACTTGTTTTTCTTCAATCAGCGAGCAATAGTCTTGAACATCATACTCATTCCTTGTGGTGATCTTTTGCATCATATTTTCCACTGCACTTACCAAAATGTCGAGCTTTACCTCTAAAGATGTTGATTCCTCTGGATCTATGCTCTTCATCTCTTCTTCCTTCAACCTTGCCCTTCTGATCAGCAAATTAGCCTCTACATCTACTGCACTATTTTGCATCTCTTCAAGTGTTGCAAGGTTCCGTTCCCTGAGCTGGAACTCCATTTCTGGATCAAAGACTTCCGGTTAGTGTAAGAGAGTGAATCCAGGAGGAGGCCTTATATTAGCAGGCATTGAAAAATATACTTGGTTAAACCTGGTAGAAAATTGTTGTACTGTCTCCCCTGGCTGTCTTTTCAGCTAGTTATACTCTTTTAGAATCAAGAAAGGGTTCTGTCTGACCACCCACTTGTCAAGGAAAACTTTGACGAACTGCTGAAAATCCGAGATGCTTGCATCAAGCAGGGTTTTGAACCAACTCTTGACTTTTTCATGCAAAGAAAGAGCAAAAAGTCTAAGACTGACATCCTCTTCATCAACTTCAAAAAGGTCAAGAAAAAACTCAAAATTCAATACATGTCTCTCAGCAGTGATGTTGTCACATTCACCATCAAATCTTGGTAGATATAGGTAATGATTTTTAGGGAAAGCATGGGATATAGGAGGTAAAATCATAGGCTTGTATCTATCTAGAATTTTACAAGGTATAGGAATATGTACAGAAGGTGTAGAATCAGTCTTGGTCTCTTGAGGCTCATCAGTTTGAAGACGGTCATCATAAGATTCGGAAAAAGGGTCTTGATCAAGACCAAAGGCATGCGAATATTTGGTATTCAAAATCTTCAAAGGGAAAGAATCAAATGTAGGTCTAGGATCTTTTCTCGAATACAATATAATTTGTAAATCCTTCTTGACATTCTCAGGAAAAGAGAAGAAATAATTTATAATAAAGAACATAATGTCTTGGATGAAATTTCAACTTGAATACCCGATCTTTCCATATTGTCCTTTCATGTTTTTTCTGGTCGGGTTCATCATCCAGTGGAGTCCTTGGATCTAATCTCAAAACTAATTTGGAGTCACCAGGTGAATTATTTTAGCCTTCTTGTGTCTGATCGTTGTCCACCATCAACAATCAGATCTGAACTTGATACATTTTGCTAAGGAACATAAAACTACATTCCCCAGTATGGTCGCCACTATGTTATCACCTGGATTGACCTCAGGCTGAAGGGAAGCAATTCCAGGGTAACCACAAACCAAGCTTAGCCTGGTAGCTAGCCCTACCAGGCCAGGAGAGGGCTCTCTCCATAAGGATCTCAGTCAAGATGACTGGATCAGGAACAAGATTTTATGCTAGGTATAGTAGCTCAAAGGTTTTGATAGGTTTTGTTGGTGTTTTGCCAAATCAGGAGGAGTTGGGCAATTTAGGTCTGGGAAACTAAATCAAAATTGCAGGGGATTCTATGGGGCAAGGTAGGTATGAGCTTCAACACCTTAGGCTTGATGGGGTGAAATGCTAGATTGGTGAGGAGCTAAGAAGGGCATGAGCAAGTCATGAATCCTTCCTAAACAGTAGAAAAGACATGAAATATTGGTGTTTTCCCAAGGTAGAGCATTAAAACCTAATGTATTCCACCTATCTGACTTGAAAACAACCAATCAGAAGCAATTATATGAAAGAGGCATACATAAATAACATGAGAACATAATAATAGAAGAAGAAACACATGCTAAAGGCCATACCACAGGGATCCCATAAAAATAGATGCAACTTTATTAGTTTCCTGCCAAAACTACTACAAAGTGATATGTCTTTAGTACATGAGCATCCAGCTAAATCCAACCTTTTCCAATGACAAAGAAAATACATGATATAGACATTCAAATCAATCATCCTAATCATCAGGGTTTGAAACCATGAGAAGAGGAGCTTTCAACCATTTCTAAGCAAGGAATAGGAATCTAAGCAATCAAACAACTTGTCTCTAAAAGATGGGAAACTGATTCATTACCCTCAAAACCACCTTAAATATAATGAATCTACCATATACTAGTGTTTGACCATCATATTTACAAGCCATGTCATTAATTAAATCAGTAAATCCTCCAACATGAGAGAGAAATCATGAAAATAGTCGAAAATTGGCAAACTAGGCATTCCTGAGTAAAATTTCCCTACGCGTAGTGCCACTTGTCCTACATGCAGTGCCACTTTCAGACCACTTTTGGAGGCCTTCCCATCATCCAATTTGAGCCCAGGATAGCTCATCAAAAATGTATTCAAGTATACTATATAGAACACCAGGATTTTTTTCATTTGGAGCTCATTTGATCCCTCAAAAGTTGATTCTCCCAAGGCTGCTTCTATGTGTCCAAAAATTGGCAGAAAAGGTCAATTTTGGAGTGTTTTTGGACCTTCTGGTGGACTAGTTTTGCTCCAAAAATTATGAAAATTGCTAGGGTGCATGTTATTGATGCCCTGAATCCAAAAATTCAATCCATTTGTCCATTGGGTGCCCCTAGAAAAAGCACAGTGCCAGTCGTGCTGCGCTTCTGGGCAGTTTTTCTGTGTATTGAATTTCAAAAATTCAAAAATGACAAAATTTTCTTAAAAGGTGCCCAAAATTGGTATGAAGCACCATCATCAAGTGCTTTGATTAGCCAAGGAGGCTTCTGCCAACATCTTAAGTCTATCCTCCTTTTTGCCTTCTAAAGCCCTCCTTAACCTAGCCTTCATCTTTTCGATTCTCATATTGCAAATCTTATTGCGGGTCATGTAGTGATATGCCATGTGTCTAAGCATTTTTTTTATCCCTGTTAGCCTTCTTAATCAGCTCCTCAAGATGTAGATTGACTCTTTCAAGCCAAGTCTCTCTATCCTTTTCAATTTCTTGCTCGATAGGAGTCAAAGTGACATGGGCCTCTTTGTCACTTTGCCTCTTTGCCTTTAGTACTTCTAGCTCCATGAGGACTTGTTTGTCACTTAATTGTTTGTTCTCCTGCTCTAAGTATGTTATGACAAACTTGGCTCTCTATAGGTTGTATATCAAGGCTTGTATCTAAGCTTCCTTCTCTAGAATGATGATGTCCTTGATAGTTTCCCTCTCCTGAGCTTCTAAATTAATAATCTCAGTGTCAAGCTGTTCAGGCTCATCATGTTCTTCCAACTCAAACTCTCTTTATTTCTCATCATCCAAGTCTTCTTCCTACACCTTTTCCTTCCCTTTGTTCAGCTGTTGTACCTGTACCTACTGTGTCGATGAAGAAGGAAAAGCCGCTTCCACATCTTGTGGAGATCGCATTTGCCTATGGGTTGATGAAGAAGGCAAGGGCCCTTCCACACCTTGTGAGTCAAACACTTGCCTAGCAACTGCAAACAATTTCCTTGTACCTCTTTGATATGTCAAGTATACTGGCACCTCAGCAATTTTTGTCTCCTTGGTTTCTTCTCCTGTTTCCACATGACTAGAAGGCCCACCTGTTTCTTGAACCATGGATGGAGGAATTTGGGGTCCCCTAAACATGTCATGAGCAATGAAAGTCTCCCAAGGGATGTTGAGGAGACTGAGATGGTGAAGAACAATAATCTTGATCAAGGAGTAGTGATAGATGTTGTTCATCTGTTGAGGGTATGGCTTCTTCTGCACAAGGTAAGCCATCTTATCAATGTTTCTAAACAAAAAGTATGGGAGGTTCAACATTTTTACCCTTGTAAAGTGCATGAGGAGCTTGATATGGTAAGTGTACAACCTGGAAAATTTGCCCTCGCAAGTGAAATATTTGATGACGACCCTCATCAAGGGGACATACCTGTTCTCCAGAAATTTGAAAGGGAAAAGCCTCTTCACCTGACTATTGTGCTAAGGTTTAATGTAAGGCTCATAATAATGCTCATCAAGGTCCCGAGCCTTACACCATTTCTCACCAACATTAGGAATCCTGGTGGGCTCTACCATGATTGATGGTGACACTGTGAAAGTCACGCCAGCAAGAGTCACTTCATTGTTGTGTAGGTTGGCTACAAAAAGTCTAGCCATTTCATGGTGAAATTGAACTCTCTCCACTGGTTCACAAAATTCATAACATACAAGGTGTCTAAAACATGAAACTGCCAATGGAGAGGCATGTAGTTCTCTTAGGTTAGTTGGCTCTTATATTGTGATCTTGCCTCCCTTATGAGGTTTTCTATGCTGCCTGTTTCTCTCTGCTGAACTTCCACTTGCTGTATTGTCCTCATCATAATCACAATCTCCTCTATCCATGTTAACCAACTTTTTAGTTGCACAATCTTAGACAATGAAGATGGGAATGAGTGGGATGCTTTAGGGTTTGTAGGGATGAGTTTTGGATGGATTTATACACTTATGGGTAAAGCATGAATCATGAGAGTGAGGGAGAGGATTTCTCAAATGAGGGATATATGAGGGAATATAGATGAGGGGAGAGGGAGTGATATAAAATGATTTTAGTTCTAGTGATAGGTGATGGGGAAAACAAACCAGTTAGGGTTTTATAAGGGAAAACTAGGGTTTGATACTAAGTGTGAAGGAAATGTCTAAAACAATCATTGTGCAAGCTAAACATCAAGTGGAGTAGGGAAACTTACTTGTAGAAGAGGAAATTGCAAAAAATTTTGTGAAATTTTGGTGTCTGAGGCGATTTTGAAGCTCACTGCCCTACGCGCAGTGCCTTCACCTAGAAGCACAATGCCTTTTTGTAGGACACTTTTGGAGGCCTTACTGGTGTCAAAATTGGGTGTGGAATAGCTCATTGGAAAGCATGTCAAGTCTAAGTTATAGAACATCTTGAATTTTTCAATTTGAAGCTCATTTTCCCTATCAAAAGCTCAATCTCCCAAGACTGGTCAAAATGTGCAAAATGATGCTGCCAAATTGCAGAGTGTTGTTTCATTAAACATTTGGAGGTCTTCCTCAACTCCAAGTTGAGCGAAGGATGGCTCATTGGAAATCTCTTTGTGTCTAGTTATCATTTGACTCATCAAGAAAGTCATTTGGTCACTCCAGCTAGGAGACATATTGATTTTCCCAAGGTCACTCCAGAAGTGCATCAACTCTCCTGAGGAAAATGTATCTTTGACATTTATGTAAAACCATGACACCTGTGTAAAAAGTGAAGGAGGTTTTTCTTCCTTGGCCTATTGTGGACCAAAAACTCTCTCACTTTTTCCAAATTCTGCCCTGTTTGGTCTAGAACATAGTTTGAATAAAAACTGGCCCTATGTGTGGCAAATGATTTGTCCCTTGGAATGACTTATTGAAAATGATGGAGGCATGATGTGTATGAGTTGGAATGGCCTCATACTTGCTTAAGTGACCTACCTTATGCCTCATATACTCAGATGTCTCTAATTCCATAGCCAACCCTAGCTCAATGGGCGAGGAAATTAGGGTTTAGTGCTTGTGGAAAATGATGATTTGGACACCCTTAGGAAAAGACAACTCCCTTTGGCATGCTCTTAACCCTTTGAAACTTTACCCTTTCACTTGACTATTTACTTTGTAAAATTTATCTTTTGATGGTTTGGCATCTTTGGAACATTGAGTTAACAGCTTGGGATGGTGAAATTATTACATTTGAAAGACATAAAATTACATAATGAAACTTTACAAATCATCTTCACATGGTGAAGGGATGTTATTTGATCACCCTTTACTTGCTGGTCTTATGCAATGGAATGGAACCTTGGCAACCCTAATGACCTAATGAAACCTTTTAAAAACCCTAAAGACCTAATGAGACCTTGAAGGACTGAATTTGAAGATGACATAATGACCTCATGACTGATACAAATGGCATGATAAAAATAACTTTATGGATGATATACAGTCAACAAGATATGAAACTATGCTAGCAAGTAATCACATTTAGGGAAGAGTGATGTTTTTGGACTAGGACTACCATCAGTGACTAATTTTTTACATGACCTAGTGGAATGATAAAAAATTGCTGAATCGGATCCTTAAAATGATATGAAAAGAGGATTTTTGATCATTGATGGCAGGATGCAAATACTGACACTAACACGAACTACATCACAATCCCCTATTATCAAGCTAAATTCTAATGTGGACCGACATATTATCAAGAACGTGGTAGGTCATCTACCCTGTAGCGAGCAGAAAACTCAACTTCCATTAATCATGAGCACACTCCCTAGTTGGTTTAAGAGGAGATAACTTAGGTGGGATGTGAATTCATTATTTTGAGGTGTGGTCAAACAGACTTGGAAGTTTTGGTTGAGTTGGAAAAATGAGTCCTAGACATGTGTCATACCATGGGTTGTTATTGCCAATATATGAATAAGACAAATATTTATTGGCATCTAAAATTATTGCTAGGAATATTCTTGGTTGACCAAAATGATGCCAAAGACGAGATTGTTCTTATGTTGGATAAGATGCAAATGCACATGACCTCCATGGATCATAGGTTCAAGTACATAGAGAATCATATGGCCATACCCCCTGACCTAGGTTGCTATCCTAGAAGTAATAAGGATCTCATTCTAGTGGAAGCCTAGGAATCTAATAAGTCTGCATGATAGTATCTATGTTGTTTTCTTATTTTATTCCTATCTATATGTTTCTTTGTTTTCCATTTAAGAATGGCCTGAGAGGCCTTGCATAACAATTGAACCTTTTTTTTTAACAATTAATAGTAAACTTTTCCCATAGATCTGGGTGACCAAGTGACATTTGAAGGCATTGAAAACCTTCATGTAAGACGTTGCACCAACAATTAAGGTAGGAGGATGGTGGCACTCCAAGCCAACCATCTCCACAGGCCCAAGGAAATGCATGTGCTAGGGTGGAAATATAGTAACAACTTGGCATTTAATGCCAACATGGGATAAGTGATCCCAGCTAATAAGACAACGACCCATTCAACTGCCCACCTACACACATAAAATTAAATTGAAGGTTAGTAGAGCTACCCAGAGAAATTCTAGTCATGAAGGTAAACAATAATGGTGAAGGAATGAGATCATCCCATGAGAGGGGGAAGAGGCAGAAGCTGAGAACCTCCTCCTCCTTGGACTGGCCTTATCATTGAGCATGGTTGTGAACTTGGAGGCATTTGGTGCATGGTTGCGAACTTGGAAGCTCATGAGCTCGGTAACACAGGCGAAAACCTCTAGGAATTGAGAAATATGTTGGAACACCAACTTTGAGATGAGGGAAGAAGTTACGATGGTGGTGGAAGGTTATGTCTTTGACCTAGACTCTGACCTAATCCAAGCTCGAGCCATTCTATGGGTTATAGCTTCATCCATGGGAGTCTAATTCTCACTCCTCCCTCACCTCCAACTACCACCCATACTTTAGGCAAATTTGCTTCTTAGAGTCCCCTCGACTCTATCTCGCAAGGAGCTAAACCCCCCAATATTAAGAAGTTGAAACCAATGAGTTGGGGGAATGGCCCTACAGAAATACTCTAAATTTGTACATCGATTTAAATTCTTATAAAAGCTCAATGCAAGCATAATTCACACAACCTTGCTCTATTTCTAAATACTTTGAGAATAAAACCCAGAATAAAAATAAATTGAAGCTAAATAGATTTTTAATGATAACGAATTGTGATGGTCATTTCCTTACCTTTTTTACATGATACATCTAACATTAGAGAAATAGTTAAAAATTTTAGAATTAACTTAACCTATTTTATATTATAAATCTTATTTCAAAAAATAAAATTTAAAATTATATATTTTATAATGATTTTTATTATAAATTTGTTTGAAAAGATTTTTTTTTAAGTCTCCTCTTATTCATTTACTATATTTGTTTTTAAAAATATCATTTTTTAAATGGATATTGAAATTTTTGATTAAACAAAAATTCAATTTAATATGTTCCAATATGTTAAATAGAGTTATTCTGATTTTTCTTATAAATTTATTTGAAAGGATTTTATTAAGTCTCCTCTTATTCATTTACTATATTTATTTTTAAAAATATTATTTTTTAAATGGATATTGAAATTTTTCATTAAAAAAATCAATTTAATATGTTTCAATAGGTTAAATAGAGAGTGAAGATTTTATTAATAATCATAATATATATTTTAATGATATTCTAAATGTAGAAATTATTTTTTCAAATAATATTTTTTTATTATTAAATATAAGATTAAAATGTAATCATTTCATAATGACATGAAAGACTATTGCTTTCAAACATGAATTTATCATATGTTTATGATAAAAGAAGTCCATTTTTCATTATGATTCTTGCACTTCATCGCAATTTGTACATTTTATACAATTTTATAAAGGAATGAAAAACTTATTATGTGTTGTCAACCTCCCACCAATTTTTAAGGTAGGTGGATTGGTTAGCACATTCCACCTAAGTTATTAAAGATTTTTCTTTCCACTACAAGACATAGTATGAGACCTAACCACCCTTTAACGTTGTATGCTAATCACCACATCATATTTTTAATTATGGGTATCAAATGTGGATTTATGAGATCTTGGGAGGTGATGATGAATCATCCTCAAACATTGAATGATGCACTTGGGACCGAATTTCCCATGTACATTGGTTATTTTTGGATGTGGGTGGATTACACTATATTCAACATGACCACCCTGCACATGCTAAAAATTGATAGGATTTTGCAAGTGGATTCAAATTTGCAATTAAGGTGTGGATGGAAGAAACATGTTCTATTTCATTAGCTTCACTCTAGGCCTTGTATTGGTTAGTTGTTATATCTCTTGTGATGGATGAGCTTTTATTTTGCAATCACTTAAAGCTTTTAGTGGTTTAAAGGGTTAGACTAATTGTTTCTTTTTATTGGTCACATGGATTGGGTTGGATATGTTGGGCTTTCTCCTCTACCTTTACCTTCTTTTCAATAATTCCTTCACCTTCTTTGTACCCCCATGTTTCTTAGACCCCTCTTTTGTCCAAAACTCCTTAAGAGCCCTAATCCACTAATCACTCTCCTATCCATCTTTGTTTGTCTCTTCATTCTTGCATGCACCCTCTTTGTTTACCACATGTTGTTGTCTTTGGTTTGATGTTGCATCCTCCTTATGCCCACTCAAGTTTTCTTTCCAACTAGGTCACAATCCCTTGTTACCGACCTAAAGTCCAATGTGGATTGACATATTATCAAGAATGTGGGAGCTCATGTGCCTAATAGTGAGTAGTAGGCTCAACTTCAAAATATCATGAGCACACTCCCCATTCAGTTTTAGAAGAGATATCTTAGGTGGGATGCAAGCTCATTATTTTGAGGTGTGGTCTATAGACTCAGAAGTTTTGGATGAGGTGGAAAATTGGGTCCTAGATATGGGTCACACCATTTGCTGCTATAGCCAATATATGTATAAGATAGATATTTATTGGCATCTAAAATTATTACTAGGAATATGCTTGGTTGACCAAAATTATGCCAAACATGAGATTCGTTTGATGTGATGAGATGCAGCTGCACATAACCTCTAGGGATCATAGGATAAAGTACATAGAGAATCATATGGGCATACCCCCTAACCTAGAATTCTCTCCTAGAAGCAACAAGGACCCCGTCTTAGTGGAAGCTTAGGAATCCAATAAGTCTGGATGATAGTCTCTATGCTGTTTTATTTTTGTATTCCTATCTATATGTTTCTTTGTTTTTGATTTAAGAATGGCCCGAGAGGCCTAGCATAGTTATTCAATCTTTTATTCTCTTAATAATTAACAATAAAATGAAGTGAAGGTTAGTGAAGTTTCTTAGAGCAATTTTAGTCACGAAGGTCAACCACAATGGTGAAGGAATGAGACTGTCCCAAGAGAGGGGGAAGAGGCAAATGTTGACAACCTCCTCCTCCTTAGCATGGCCTTGACACTGAGCATTTCAAAGAGGACCTCCCAAGAAACATTTGGCACATGGTTGCACACATGGAAGCTCAAGAGCTCGTTAACATAGGAAAAAACCGATGGGCATTGAGAAATCTATTCAGACACCAACTTTGATATTAGGGAATAATTTATGATGGTGGTGGAAGGTTGCACCTTCAACTTGGATTTTCACATGGTTCGGGCCCAGGCCACTCTACAGGTTATAGCTAGAGCCACTGGAGTCTAATTCCCACCTCTTCCCTCACCATTAGCTACCACAAACACTTCAGACAACTTTTCTTCTCAGAGTCCCCTAGACTCTATCTCACAAGGAGCTAAACCCCCCAATCTTAGGATGTTGAAACCAATGAGCTTGGGTGAATAGTCCTACAAAAAGAATCTAAATTTGTCCATTGATTTAAATTCTTACGAAAGCTTAATGAAAACATAATTCACACAAATTTGTTCTATTTCTAAATATTTTCACAATAAAAATAAGCGAAAACTTTAGATTTTCAATGATAACGAATTGTGAGTCATATTTTTGCTCCTTCCTAATCCTTTTTTCCTGGTACTTCTAGCATTATAGATATATAAAATATTATTTTAAAAAAATAATAAATATTACAAATAATTTTATATGTTTTTATAAAATTAGTTTAACATAATTCATATTCTAATTTTTAATCTAAAAATAAAATTTAAAATTATATATTTATAATGAATTTTATTATAATTTGTTTGATTAGGTTTTTATTCCATCACTATAATTTTTTTCAAATATTTTTCCATTTCAAATATTCCATTTAACATATTGAATGAATTTTTTTTTTTACTGAAGCAAGTGCTGATCCTTCTATTTCCTTAAATTAAAAGAAAAATTACATATTTGTACAACAACCCGATACTTAACAAGAAGACGGGAAAATGAATCCTTGCCAATGTCAAAGACCCATCTGAAGAGAAGCTAACGTGGAAAGGCTACCAGAGCCCCCACCCACTAGGGAACATCCGTACAGATACATTCCCCGAAGCCGACTAACAAACACAAACAACTCCAATCATGTGAAACCCACCCTCCACAAAAGAGGGAGAGGATGCTCCCAAAAGGCTTGATGAATAGCACCCATTTGGCCCACAAAACCCAAACCGCCCATAGCGCCCACCGGGCCCACCAAACCCATAGCGCCCATCGGGCCCACAAAACCAAACAATTATTCTCATCCGTAGATCCTGGCTGCCAGATCCAAACATATTGAATGAATATTGATATTGAATTGGTATTGAAAATTTTGATAAATATTTTTTCTATTTCAAATATTTCATATATTAAATAGATATTGACTTTTTTTTTCAATAAGAGTTATAATACACTATTTATTAAGATATTCTAAACATGGGAAATAAGTTATATAAATTTCATTTGAAATTAAAATGTAAGCATTTGATAATGACATTATAAAACTATTATATGTTTATGATAAAAATAAACCTCAAAACTTGCTTATTCCTCATTATGATTCTTGCTTTTCCTCACAATTTTTAAATTTTTTACAATTTTAAAATATATGGAAAATTCACATTTTTTACAATTTTATAACTGTATGGAAAATTTATTGTGTGTTTCCACCCTCCCACCACTTAGGAAGGTGGATTTGTTAGCAAATTCAACCTAAGTAATTAAAGGTTCTTCATTCCACTTCACGACATAGTATGTGACTTAACGACTTTTTAATGGTGTATGTTAATCACCACATCATAGATTTAATTATGGGTATAAAATGTGTATTTATCAAATCTGGGGAGGCATGATGAATTGGATCTGAATGTTGAATGATGTACTTGGGCCAAATTTCCCATGTATATTGGTTATTTTTGGAAGTGAGTGGTATGCACTCTATTCAATATCACTACCTTGCAAACCCAAAACTTGATGGGATTTTGCAAGTGGATTCAAATTTACAATTAAGGTATTGGATCGAACAAACATGCTATATTGTATTAGCTTTATTCTAGGCCTTGCATTAGTTAATCATTATATCCATAAGTTTTGATACTTTAATCTCTCAAAGTTTTTAGTGGGTTGAAAGGTTAGGCTAATTGTTTTTCTTTAATAGACACAGACTCGGTTGGCTAGGCCAAGCATTTTCCTTCACCTCTACATTATTTTTGGTATTTTCTTTACCTTCTTTGTAATCTCATGTTTCTTAGCCCCTCTTGTGTCGAGGATTCCTTAAGAGCCACATTCCTCCAATCACTTTCTTATCCATCTTTGTCTATCCCTTCACACTTACATGCACCCTCTTTAATTATAATCTCTTGTTATTAGTGGTTTGATGTTGCATCCTCCTTGTGACCACTCAAAGTTTATTTGCAACTAGGTCATGATGCCCTGTTATCGAGCTAAATTCCGATGTGGAACAAAATATTATTAAGAATGTGGGAGCTCATGTGCCGAATAGTGAGCAAAAATCTCAACTTCTAGATATCGCGAGCACACTCCCAAACAAGTTGAAGAAGAGATAGCTTAGGTGGGATGCCACCTCATTATTTTCAAGTGTGCTCTAACAAATTTAGAAGTTTTAATTAAGGTGAAAAATTGGGTCCTAGACACGGGTCACACCATGGGCCGCTGTAGCTAATATAAGTATAAGATAGATATTTATTGGCATCTGAAATTATTGCTAGCAATATTCTTGGTTGACCAAAATGAAGCCAAAGAGGAGATACTTCTAATATTGGATGAGATGCAGCTACACATGACCTCTATGGATCATAGGCTCAAGTATATAGAGAATCATATGGACATACCCTCTGACCTAGGTTTCTCTCCTAGCAGCAACAAGGAGCCCATTCGAGTGAAGCCTCAATATCTGATAAGTTTGGATGACAGTCTCTATGTTTCTTTCTTTTTCTATTCCTATCTATATGTTTCATTCTTTTCCATTTAAGAATGGCCCTAGATGCTTTGCATAAAAATTCTATTTTTTTTTTCTTTTTGAAAATTAATAGTAACATTTCACTTGGCTCCTCAAAAATTAAATTCTTGTGAGTGATCTAGTTTCTGAATAGAAAGTAAAAAGTCTAATTTCCCATTAAAAGTTAGAAAAGACTTCAAATACTTTTGAATTTAAAAGATAAATTTTTTTACCTAAAAAAAATAATAAATATATTTAAAATATATTTTTATTATTTATTATTATTATTATATTATAAACTAAAAAAATATTTATTATTTATTATTATTATAATATAAATTTGATAGAGATTTTTACTAAAGGTCATTTCTCTCACCTTCAATAATAACCCCAAATTAAGACTTATCAAATGATAATCAATAGATTTAAATAAATATAAATAGTATTAAAAATGTTAGCGGAAAATATTTGAAATTTTCATCAATTAATTTATAATTAATAATAATAATAATAATATATATTTTCTAATTTTATTAAATAAAAAATATTTTTAAAATCATAAATTTTAATATATATAATTATATAATTATATATTTTTATTTTTTATTTATAATTATAATTATAGTTTAAAATTTATTATTTCAATTAATTATTTTCTAAATTTATACTAACTATATTAATATAATATAATTATTATTTTAACCTAATATAATTATTATTATATCTATGTAAATGATCAATTTTACTATTTTATCATTTATAACCTAGAGATTAAAATAAATATTCCTTATATTATTTTCTTGATTGAAGCAAGTTTTTCATCGATTAAAATCATGTTTATGTTTAGGTAGTTGATGTATAAGAAAAAGCTTTCCAACATGGAAGCCAAGAGGTTTCAAAAATTGCTTCTAACTTTAGCCAAAACCTCGACCTCCAATTGAAGCGAAAGGATAATATTAAAAATACTATTACCTCTAAGTTTAGGGCTAAGTGGTGGGATGATAAGGAGCTAGAGGGAAAAAGGAAGCTAAAGTATTATAAGTAGGTGATCAACCCCACTCTTGCTAATCAGAATTATCTCTCTCTTGACCAGTGCTAAGAAGTAAATGAACATTTCAAGGATTAGAAATAATTCTCATGAACATTGGTCTAGCATTTGTCTATTGCCAAAACACAGTGGGACGAAAAAAAATTGTCACCTTTGCGATACAAGGAGGGTTGAATATGAAAGACACTTTATCTTGGATTGCTTAGCTCTTACTCACATCCATTCTTATTTCCAAAACATTTACTAAACTACTAACCTTCTTGATTTGTTAAGTCAAAACACTACATTGATTTAGGAGCACTATTTCTCCTTCTTTTTGATCATAGAAATAAAATATTAAAAAAACAATTAATCTCTTAAATTCTTAAAGTGTGGGAAACCACATTAGTCTTACTAAATATTAATCATCAGCATTATCATTAATCATCATTATCCTCATCATTATGTATTAACAAATTTATCATCATAAAAAATATTCTATATTATTTTTATAAATCTTTAAAAGTTGAAAATTAAAGATATAATCTATTTTGAGTTTATGAATTTTAATTTTTCTTACAATTAATAATAAAAACAAGAGTTGACATTATATAAATTAAAATTATTTATCAAATTAATTTTTTTTTAAATTGTATAATTTTTTATTAACAATATTCTACATAATCAATAATTTTAATTATAATAATATTTTAAAAATCATAAAATATTATAAAATCATTAATTTATAAAATTTAAAATTCCTTTATTAAATTAATGAATTAAGATATTTGGTTATGTTAAAATTAAATTAAAATATAATTTCACGTACCATCTTTATAAAAATTACATTAATATTCTTCGTTTCACGATCAATAACTATCATGAACAATTACTTTATTTTATTTTAAATTGTATTTGATAAAATAAAAAGACAGAAGGTTCCGATCCCATCTTCAATATTGATTGCAATTTTATGCTTTCATAATATATGCTCTATATTATTAGATAGACATATTTTTTAATACTTTGAAATTAATATAGTATATTTTTTTATTATTATTAAATTTAATATTTTTAATTAAATAAATAAATTTTATATTTAAGATGATTAATATATAAATGAATTTATGTTTGTAATATAAAATTTAAGTTTGTGTTTAATTCATCATCGAAGTAATATAAAATCTATATTTACATTTAAAAAAAATGATAAGTCTCAACTTTCTAGAGATTTACTAGTAGTTACTTTGTACACCAGTTTTCTTTAAGATTAATAATAATAATAATAAAAATTTTAGATTTATTATAATATATATATATATTTTTAAATATAACAAATTATAAAAAATAATTATTTTTATTTAATGTAATTAATAGAGTTGTCTTTAGTACGATTTTTTGGTGCCAAAATCTGACGGAAAAAATTGAGATGAAATCTTAATTTTTGTTATTTAAACTTGTTTTTTCACTTTATATATGGGTTCAACACCCTGAAAAACCCCACACTTCAATTGTGCAGAGGTTACTTTTGCTGGATTTTAGAAAAATTAAACAGAAAAACCCATGGGAAAAACTTCCAAAAAATCACACTAAAAACAACCCAATAATTAATTATATTTATAATAAATTATTTATATCATGTTTTTAATATATATATGCGCTATTTCTTTCTAATTAGTTGGTCCGAGGGTTAGCATAGTTGTATCTCTTACATAGTGACATCCATTATGAGTACTTCCACTCATTCTTTAGTGGAGGATAATTGATATCCACAAGTTGATGATGAAGCAATAGTAGGGTTATGGCCCTTCGTATATTTAAAGGTGCTTAGTTATGGCTTTAATTAGAAAGATTTTATAAAAAGGGTATTCAAGTTTAGTTTAAGTGGGCTACGTTAGTTAGTTTCTTTGGTTGATTCTTGACATCCTTTTGTGTTTTTTAAGTAATTTTTTTTAGATTTTAGTGGTTGGTCCTTTTCTCTTGTTGGTACATGATCTTTTTATATTAATTTAATGAGTTAATTTGGCTTCAATTTTTTATTTCGAGTTCATTCTCTCATTTTCATTTAACTCAATTGTTTTACAGAATACTGGCTCTCTATTATATAAAATTTGTTTGAATTGGTGAATTATTTTATTTTAGTATATGGGTTTTTTTTTATTTGCAAGGAATTGAGTGGTTTTTGAAGTATATTTTTGTGAGATTTTTATGTCACAGTGTTTTTATGTCATTGTTATGTTTATGATCACGATTTATCGTTTTTGGGTCGGTATTAGGATTACGGTTTGGGTTTTACATTTTTCCTATCTTATTTTCATTATGGAAAATGATGAAATACATAAATATAGTAAAATGGAGGCCTAGAAGAGCCAAATGTGCTCTCACGAATGTGCCTCTCCACATACTTAAAGAATTGGAGTTGAAATGGATACTATGCTCACAAGGAAATATTTCCAACATACTACCTCCATAAAACTCAAGTGGAAGGCAAATATTTGGTCGCTTTAGTTACACAGAGAATAAAATGGATGCATTTTAGCAAATTATGACAAATTTTTTAGGGATGGGTTGATGATACAAGGATTCCAAAGTCAATGGACACATAAGTTTTTAATGTCATGGAATTATATTCACATGCTTAGACCCTTGTTACCCTTGTACTAGAGAAGTAGAGGTAGTTTAAAATAGAATTGATTAACTAACTCTTGAGGTTTGAGGTAAAGTTCACTATGCTCTATCATGTGGTCATTCGCCTTTGTTTTGAGGACTATGGTGATGGGTCTAGGAAAGAGGAGGAAGCTATTCAATTCATGAGCATTTTAACCTTTAAGGTACCAACACCAACCCCATTTCATTGAGGATGAGTAGGAGGTTCAACAACTCAATAAGGATGAAGAATATGAGGCTTAATACTAGCCTATCTAACTTAACATGCCATCTTTATTTTTTATTCCTACTTATGTCTATTTTTATTTGGTTACACAATTATGCTCCTACATAACTCAATGTCTAATAGTTTCAATAATAGTTCAATTAACTAAATAACTCAATTGATCTTTCAAAAGATATTTTTAGAACAAACTTCTTATAAATGTTTCCGCTATTTCACTAAGGTTGAGGTCTAGTTTCATTTTTGATACATTTCAATATTTTGTGACTGGATCAATTTTTATATTGTGGTCTAATGTTTTTAATCGATCTCAATATTTTGTCATTAAATTATTATTTATATAATATAAATTTTGTTAGCTTACGCACACCAAAAAAAATTAGTTAAATTAATATTCTCTTTAGTCTTTAATTTTTAATTTTATTTTAAATAAATTCATCATTATTTTTGGAATTTTTAAAAATAATATATATCTATGTAATTCACATTTTTAGGAAAATCTTAATAATATACAAAATAAATAATATAAAAAATCAAAATAATTTATTCTCGCAAATACAATTTATAAATACATTGAATTTATTTTTAACAAAATAACAAATAAAGTACCCTAACTCTCTCTCTCTCACACACACACACACACACACATATATATATATATATATATATATATATATATATATATATATATATATAACTTTACACGTCAAAATACTTAATTCAAGGTGATAAATCTTAGGGATTATAATGAATCTTGTATTCCTTTATTCTTCAACCTGCACATATACAATATCACAATTTCATATATGTTTAATATTCTTAATTTATTTAATATTAAATTAATTATAGATAATTTTTTTTATATAATTAAATAAATATATATCTTCTAATTTTAACCATACATGAATTATATATAAATAATTAAATAAAATAAAAAAATATTTTTATAAATCAAAATAATTAATTTAAATTTATGAATAATAAATATTATTATTTTTTATTCTTCATCATATATTTATATATTTTTTGTTAAGTTGTTTATGATTCTCTAAGTTTGACCTATGTTTTGAGAAATTGCAACCCAAGGGCATCTAATTCATCAAAGTCACCTGGAGATTGCACTTGGTATGGGCCACACTAGCCCATTAACCCATCAAAGTCACCTGGAGATTGCACCCGGTATGGGCCACACGAGCCTTAAGCTGACTAGATTTTTTAGCATGTCTCCTCCCCCTAGCACAGGCGCAACCACCCTCATGAGTTTTGATCTTGGGTTGACTTGCTAACGAGGCCCATCCTCAACCAGTTGTGCCAATGAGACTTGACACATATATTTTGTAGAAATTCTAACTGTAGATTAACCTGATAATGCAATATAACTAAAGCAAAATACTTTAATCTACTTCTACAATCAAACTTGTTGAAGCTTAATAGATTTGAGCAAGATCAAGTGGAACACATATAACCAGAAGAAGAATCAATGCACATGAAACACATAAGAATACTCAGGGGAAAGCCTCAACTAAAAACCCCACTATCTATATTATCATACAAGGTGGAAATACATCAAGATTACACAGCTTTAGCTCTCAAAGCTAGCCAACTCTCAGTACAATCCTCCTGGATGCTCACAGGCAAACAAGGTTTCTCACAAACCTTCTCCTTAGCCCTCCAAGCCTCCTATTTCCTTGCGCTATTTCTCCTGGGTGATCTTACTATTACCAAGTGTAACATTCACCACTCACACTGATCTCACACCCTATAAAACTGCACAATCCTCAAGGAACCTTATTCCTTCTGCATGCATGAGTTTCCTTTACAGGAGAAAACATGCAACTGATAGTAACCTGTCCTTGACATTTAGCTCAACTGGGTCTTTCTCTGAATAGACATGCATGAGTTTCTGATGAGAGAATCTTCAGTTATCTAGAGTACACTAATTGGATGCATGCATGCATTAACTGACTGAACTCACAATTAGTTCCTCAAACAGTTTGGAACTAATTTAACTGGACTTAACTCAGTAAACTGAGCTAACTAATTACAAATCAATATAGCTCAATCTTATCTCCTTAATTAAGGGATAACTATTGCATGACTGCAGAAAGACTTCTAACTTGAATTTCTCCAACTAATTAATCCATAAATAATTAATTAATTATTTCCAAGCAGTTGGTGAGACTAAATTCGAATTTAATTCACAATTTTAATTCAAGGGAAAATTAAAATTGGAATATTCTGGATTCTATTTTTATCATTTCTTGTTGCTATTTTCAGCACTCCCTCTCAACAAGAAAGGAATTCAACTCAATCCCGATCCTGAACCTTTGGAATGTTTTGCATGAAACACTTCTCTCTAGTGTTGTTTCTCCAACAATCTCCAGAAACAAAGAAAAAAACATCCAACCTAAATTAGAATGATGCCGCTGTCATCAAAGTCTTTGGTTGCTATTGCCTCTATCGATTGAAAAAATCTGTGCTTCTGCTGATTCAGTGTTTTTGCATTGTTGTCAATCCTTCTATGTGCTCTTCAGTATCTGACTGCTCTAGCCTCTGTCACTTTAATATCTAACTGCATCAATCCCACTGATTCCTCTCGCTACTATGTACATTGGGCTCCCGTAGTAAGGTACGATCCATGAGATAAAACCTCTCAATGGACCCTGCCCAATTTCAGCCTTCATGGGACTATCACTTCACATCGCCCCACCTCACACCTATAGGTATGGCTGCATGTGATCCCTCTGCCCACTTGGCTCGAAATTTCCCCCTACTGGAGGTCTTTGCATGAGTGGATGCCTCTACTCAGTCTCCTCTCATCATCTCCAATTGTGGCTTCTCCACAATTGTCTAAGACTTCTTCTGGGGCAGCATGTTGAGAGGTAATGTACTCTCCCTCTCAACCACCAAGTCTCTAACATTTGCCTTTCTCCTCAAGGCTTTTCATACATCTTGAACCTCAAGAGCATACAAGTTCTTGACTCGTGAACCGATCTGTTTCACCTGTCTAGTGGTGATGTGTCTAAGGAAAACCTTTCCCTTACTGAAGACAACATTGTAGCCTTTGTCCTCCAACATTGTGATCGATACCAAGTTCTTCTTCAGTATAGGCACATACTTCACATCTGTCAAGGTGATAAAAGCTCCATGCTCCTGAAAAGAAACTGTGCCCACTCTTGAAACACTAGACCTTTCATCGTCACCCATCTCTATGCGCATCTTGAGGTCTTTCTCCTCCAAGGTACTGAATAAAATTTTATCGCCGGTCATGTGGAATGAGGCTCCACTGTCAAGAAACCAACCACAACCCATCATTGAGGTCACCATGCATGCGATGAGGGTGAAGTCCATTTCGAACTGAGAGGCTAATGCCTCACCTTCCGATCCTTCTGAGGATCCCTTCTTAGACTTCTTCGATGAGCAATTAGTTGCATAGTGACCCATCTCGTGACAATTAAAGCATCTCACTTTAGACTTGTCAACCTTCTTCCCTCCATGAGAAGAATTCGATTCGGAATGAGATGCCTCCCCCTTCCCTTTCCTTGTCTTACTTGCTAAGGCCAGATTTTATTCATCATCCTTGGATGAAGAACCATCTCATGTGCTCCTCCTGATCTCCTCCTACATGAGATCTGACCACAGTCATTCCCAATCCAACAGTTTCTCCGTTCCATTCACAGAGTCCTGGTAGCTATTCCAGCTCTTTGGAAGGCCAAGGAGAGCGAGGCTCACCATATCATCATTACAGTAGTTATTCCCACATTTCTAAGCTGATATCTGCAAGTGGTGAGATTTTTCAGATATGTAGAAATAATATCGCAGTTCTCCATCTTGATTCTTTGAAGCTTGTCCTTGAGCGCCAATTTCCTTTGGTCGCTACTATTCTAGTAGAGGTCCTTCAATGTCTTCCACATTGAATATGGAGTATCCTTCCCATGGAGACTTGAGACAATATGGTCTTGAACTCCCTCAAGGATGATCCGTCTCACCCTCGCCACACACTTCTTCCACTTAGCCAACTCTTGTGCATTAGTTGAACCTGGGTTTGGGATTTCTTGATCAATGAAATCCTTCAAGCCGTTGTCTTCTAATACAACCTCCATGTGATCTTTCCATGCTATGTAATTCGAGCTGCCATCCAAGGCATACTCGAGTCTCAAGCCATAGAATGCCATTGACCAACCTTGAAGTATGATATGAATTTGATTTGCACCTGCAACCGCGAACTTCAAACTTTGAATTCTCTTCTCCGTATACTGTTCATTGATCTCATAAACGCAGCTCCAATACCATGTAGAAATTTCTCTATAGATCATCTAGCTTTGATACCATGTAGAAATTATGACTGTAGATTAACCTGATAATGCAATATAACTAAAGCAAAATACTTTAATCTACTTCTATAATCAAACTTGCAGAAGCTTAATAGATTTGAGCATGATCAAGCGGAACACATATAACCAGAAGAAGAATCAATGCACATGAAACAAAGAAGAATACTCAGGGGAAAGCCTCAGCTAAAAATCCCACTATCTGTATTATCATACAAGGTGGAAATACATCCAGATTACACAAAGCTTTAGCTCTCACAGCTAGCCAGCTCTTGATACAATCGTCCTGGATGCTCACAGGAAAACAAGGCTTCTCACAAACCTTCTCCTCAACCCTCCAAGCCTCCTATTTCTTTGTGATGTTTCTCCTAGGTGATCTTACTGTTACCAAGTGTAACACTAATCACTCACACCCACACCCTATAAAACTGTGCAATCCTTAAGGAACCTTGTTCCTTCTACATGCATGAGTTTCCTTTATACGAGAAAACATGCAACTGATAGTAACCTGTCCTTGACATTTAGCTCAACTGGGTCTTTCTCTGAATAGACATGCATGAGCTTCTGATGAGAGAATCTTCAGCTATCTAGAGTACACTAGTTGGATGCATGCATGCATTAACTGACTTAACTCACAGTTAGTTCCTCAAACAATTTGGAACTAATTTAACTGGACTTAACTCAGTAAACTGAGCTAACTAATTACAACTCAAATACAACTCAATCTTATCTCCTTAATTAAGGGATAATCTCCTTAATTTAAGGGATAATTGTTGCATGACTGCAGAAAGACTTCTAACTTGAATTTCTCCAACTAATTAATCCATAATGAATTAATTAATTATTTCCAAGCAGCTATTGAGACTAAATTTGAATTTAATTCACAATTTTAATTCAAGGACAAATTAAAATTGGAATATTCTGGATTCTATTTTTATCATTTCTTGTTGCTATTTTCAACATGATTATATTTATGTATAAATAATATTTTATATTTTTTCATATTTTTAATAATTATAATTTTTTAAAGTTTATTTATATATAGAGAGAATGCTATATAAAAAGTGCCACATACCCAACTCCCTTAATAACTTACAGAGGTTACAAGCTACCCAAAATATTCTTCTTTTGTTTTTACTCACTTGACAATAAGCTTTCATACCACTTTGTCATATACCCCTACTATATTTGTTCAAACCACACTTTAAAAAACTTAATTTTCATCTCTTATACCTTTTTTCAAACATTTTACATGTCAACCTTTCTTCAAATACATTGTATATAGCCAATTAAGTAGTATTTTTCTTGTAGACATTTTTTCAAAAAAAAGGTATGAAATCAAATAAAAAATATTTCTCTAATTCCACTTGTAACATACTAACTAAAATGTACCACTCAATCATGCAACTTATGATTTATGACTTTGAGGTATTTTATCAAATAGTCTATATGCAAATTGTAATAAAATACCTTTGAGACATTTCTTCAAATGACGTTCATGCAAATAGACATATATTGATTAGAAATATATTATCATACAACAATGTTAACATATGAAAATATTATCCCCATCCTTAGACATTTCCATTAGGGCATTTCATCAAACAATTTGTATACAATAAATGATTAAACCATTTATACATTTCTTCAAACACTTTGCATGCATATTAATATAGCAACTTCCTCATGGCATATCTCCTAAATTATAGTAGTTCAAGTTATAAAAATTGAACCAAATGATTAGTGCATATTCCCACACTAGAGTCCAAGTTTCGACTCCTAGAACCTCCCAAAACAAACATTATAGCATAAATACTAACATGACTTATTTGATGCATGATGTTAGGATCATCTAGGAATCTATACTTCTTCTAATCATGTTTCCTAAAATACCTTAACCAATATTTGAAAGTTGGACAAGATGATCAATGGGATTTCTCTTCACTATTTTCCAACTTTTAGCTTCTGCAACCTCCCAGAAGAAAAGTTATAACAGGAATTCCAACATGACTTGTTTGATGCATGATTTTAGGAGCATCTAGGAATCTTAACATTATTTCATGATATCTCCTAGAATAGCAACACCCAAGATTTGAAAGTCAGACCAAATGATTAACAAGATGTCCCCTCACCATGGTCGAAATTTCAACTTCTAGAACCTCCCATAAAATAATTTATAAGAAAATTTCCAACATGGCTTGTTTAAAGATGCATTTAGGAAGCCCAACTTCCTCAAATAGTGTCGTTACAAAACTTAATACATCTAAAAAGCTACAACCAAATAGTATAATAGATATAACCATGACAAGTTTGCTAAAGGGTAGATGCATGTACCTATAAAATTGCTAAAAATAACAATTAAATAATCATGAATAATAGATCCTTATCTTAAGTCAAATATTTCACAATTTAGAACTGAAGAAGGGTGAGCCACTCTCCACCCAATAATAGCCTCAGCTATGTTGCAATGTTTCTCATAGTTGGCCACCCCTGAGCTAGATCTTCATGCCTTGAGAGAAAAATTAAACTCATGGATTTAAAATAGTTTTAAGATCATAATTAGCACAAAAAGTGAAGGAGAATATCCACCATGCACAAGAAATACTCTTAGTGTTCAACCTTTCTATTCTTTTACTAAGATCATAGATGTTCAAAAATTACAATACATGTTTGCACAACCTAGGTGAGTCCATATATAGTCTATGTAGCATGTCAACCTTCCCTTCTTCAGTGCTCTACATGCCACACAAAAATATGACAACTCCCATTCCTAAGAACCATTCAGTCTAAGGAAAAATGATGCAACACTGACTCTTTCCTCTTTCTTAATCTCATAGCAATGAATTAATCTCTCCTTGGAGTCTTCAGTTTTCCTATTCTCATTGCATTTTCCCTTCTGTAATTGTGATATGATTTATTTGTTGCAAGTGGGTAATTCCCTCCCATTGTAGACTTCCTCTCTATATTTGTGACCTGACTCATCCTTCGGGGATTCTAAACACCTCCTCCTCATTTATGTTGTGATGCATTCCCAATTCTCAATGGAATTTTCCATGTATGGGAATGATAATACAATTAAATATTATTGGTTTCTCGTCAATTCTTTCGAGACTCTTCAATGATTCCAATCCCTCATCACAATTTCATAATAAGATATTGTGATGTCGGTAGATGTGTGAAGTAGGTTTAGGAAGTGATTGGCTGCAGTCATGACATTGGTTTCAATACCAACCAAGTTCTGTCACATTTCCCCCTATCAAGGATGTGATTTTCATATTATTAACACTCGATGGATCAAAATGCAATCACCCTTGCAACTTCACAATATGACCAAACCTATATGGAACCCCTTTTGGCAATGTGAAATCCTAACCTCTCTATTGTGAGGAACGTTGGTTCAACTTTCATAACACAAAACCCTTCTATACCCGATGGGGAACTTATATTATATAACTGTGATAATGAACTTGGATTTGTATTTTAATTCCAAACTATGCAAAACTATGATCCTTACATCATATAGTAATGCATTAAAAAAAATTAGGTTATACAATTATAGGGGTTTGTTCGTAGTTTAATGCTAACTCCAACCTTAGTTTTGCCACTGCGGCCTATAATCCCTGCATATAATACTTGACACATATAAAATTAATATTTAAATCATGTAATGACAGGAATAGTTTCTACAAAACCCACAATCTGCTTTGTTACATGTAGATACCATCTCTTTTATTAATACGTAGTCATAATTGATTATAATTCATTTTAGATCAAAAAATATAACATCTAATCAACTAAAATAGAAAAGAAATCATCATCATCAACAGTTAGTTCTCGATCTACTTGGCAGCAAGCCTTTATTGCACATACATAACTCAACACTCCTCAAACAAGCTCGACTTTCTAGAAATCAATAAGGTAAAATGGAAGAAATTAAATGATGCCCCTGCATCATACTCCAGGATTGAAATTGTTCATGGACTCATGTCCATGAGGTATCCATTGGAATGTTGTTTTTCTATAACATTACAGTAGTTCCCTAGTATCTATACTGATTGGTACACCATGCATTTTCAAATAACTTATTCCTCTTTTTTTAAGTGGCTCTCATTTTCTTTCAATCCAACACCACTTTATTGATTGTAACTAGTCTTTTTGTATTAAAACTTGACATTATGTGTTTGTGAGTTTTTCCATTGGGCCTCCTTGCCCTATAGGATCTTGTCAAATTTTTTCTTTTTCAGCTGAGCATATCCTTCTACCAAACACAAAAGCAATAAATATAAACTTGAAAAAATTGTTTGAAGCCACACCCCTTTTGTGGAAATTTTCTTCTCCAACTTCCTTTTGCTTACACCATGTCCATAAAACTTTGTCACTTTACCATTTCTAGTAGTATCCTAAAAAAATTTCCCTCTTCGCTGTCCTTCAAGGCAATGTTCTGTTGTTCATTAATCAACATTTCCTCCATTATAACCATCTCGGCTATATAAAGTATTAGTTGAATTGTACTTTCCATTGACTCCCTTTCATTAAAAAATTCATTCTCAAAATCAAATTAATTCTGATTTGTTGAAGGTGAACCAATTACCTTCAAGTCCATAGTTGCAATATTTTCCTTATCTTCTTGTCCTTGCTTCACATTCTCTATGTCTCTAGTCACCATTTGGTTTCCACTCATTAGCAATATACTTCATTCAGATTTATCCTTGATTCCTTCCTCTTTTATAGGAAATAACACATGTTTCTTACCATCTTTCTCAAGGGTATAGGTGTTGTTTCTACCATCATTGTTCACCATTTTATCATATTTCATAGTCTTCCTAACAATATGACAAATGTCCATATGTATAATATCACAAAACACATGTTATACTCACCAATTTTAAACTCCACTTGGCATTGTTCATTCAACAACATTTGATGACCTTTTTGCAACCATGAAACTTTGTATGGTGCAGGATGTGGCACCCTTTCTAGCTTTATTTTTTCTACCATTTCTATACAAACCAAGTTATCAGTACTGCCATTATCAATGATTAAATTGCAACACCTACCTTTTTGTTTACATGTGGATTTGAACAAATTTTTCCTTAGAAACACTCTCTTCATGATTAATGCTTTTCCTTCTTTTGGAGCATTAAGACATTCTTCTTATTTGGTACTTGGAGGTTCAACTTTAGTTTGCACCATTTGTGCCCCTCTCTATCTTGTAGCATTCTTTGGACAATCCCATGACATATGGCCCATTTTACCACATGTGTAACATCTTACTTGTTAATCTCTACCTCTGCCTCTCCCTCTTGGAGAAGACCTTGTTCCTATGAAATTGTTAGCTTTGTCTTGGTGTTGGTTCCTGGATTGAACTGCTAGCTTCTCCCTTTTGTTGTTATTCCTTTCATCCATATCTTCTTTCTCTCATTCTTTGACTCTGCTTCCTCATTAAATTTTCTTCATCCTTTAGTGCAAACTATTATTCTTTGTTGACAGATCTCAATCTCATTAGACTTAATTCATCATAGCTATCAGATCATAAACCATTAATATACCTAGAAACTCTCTCGAGTGTATCCTCTGTGTGTCCTGATCTAATATTCACTTTGTAAAATTCCTCCGTATACTCCTTAACAATCATCATTTTTACTTAATATTCTGTATCTTATTAAATAAAATTAATTGATAATCTTTGGGAAGGAATTTACCTTTCAATTTAGTAGTCATCCTAATCCAACTCTTAATCTTGGCTTTGTTCTTCAAAAAGTCTTTCTTCCTTCACTCCATCTCACTATAAATTTGCATGTCCTCTCACCTTAGTGACAATGAACTTAACTTGTTTGTCTTACGGAGTCTCTATGTAATCAAAATGTTTATTCAAAGCAATTATCCAATCGACCAATTCTTCTGGATCTAAACTTCCACTATATGTGGGTAAATCTACCTTTGATCCTCAACCCAGACCAAAAATTTATTTTATAAACCTCACCTCTTGAGTTTCTACAACTACTTGCTCTTCCTCTTCCTGAATTTCTTCCTCCTCACTTGTATCCCATGTATGATCATGATGCGTGCTAGCCTCCATGGATTCCATCCATGCTCGTAAAGTTCTCTCCTTGTCTCTCAACGCCACATTTTCTACTAGTTGACCTCTCCCTCGACCACCACCTCTTCCAATTTTGACTTCCATCCTTGACAAAATAGATGAATCATAAGGATTAATTCAGAATTTAATTTCCTCTTTCAAACAAATCATTGCTCTAATACCACTTGATGCAGAGCCCACTCTTTCCTCTTTCCTAATCTCATAATAGTGGATCAATCTCTCCTTGGAATCTTTAGTTTTCTTGTTCTCATAAGATTCTCCCTTTAGTAATTGCGATATGATTTATTTGTCGCAAGTGGGTAATTCCCTCCCATCGCAAGCTTCCTCTCCATATTCGCAATCTGACTCGTACTTTGAGGATTCTAAACATGTCATCCTAAATTCTATCATGATGTGTTCCTAATTATCAATGGAATTTCCTCTGTATGGGAATGGTAATACAATTAAATATTACCAGTCACTTGTCAATTCTTCCAAGACTCTTCAATGATTCTAATCCCTCATTGTAATTTGATCTTAGAAGATTGTGATTTTAGTAGATGTGTGGAGCATGGTTAGGTAGTGATCGCATGTGGTCGTGACATTGGTTTCAATACCAACCAACACTTGTAGAAAATGAAAAATTAGTGACTAGGTGACTAAAAAAGTTAGTCACCACAACTTTTCGAAGTGAAATACTACAAAAAATGAGCAATCTTAAGTGACCAAACTAAAAACAACTAACATAAATCACTAATTTAGTTACGGGTTAAAATATGTGACTAGCTAATAAGTAATGCAACTAAAAATGGCTAACATGAATGACTTATTTAGTTTAAGAGCAAACATACAACTACCTAACAAGCACTACAATAATATGAATCAATTTTTTATGTTATTCATCTTAATTGTGTCAAGCAATCTAAACTTACAAGTGATACGAGATTGAAAGGTTGTTAAAGATTGGTTGAAAGGTTATCCTTCCTTAAAAACTTCTTCATCCTCACATGGTGTATAGGTGAGCCAACTTTGAATTATTTATTTCTAACTATTTCTAATGTTAAAAATATATTTTTTAATAAAAAAAAAATATTTTATGTATTTCTTAAAAATCTATTCATTGAATCCAATTGGATCTAGTTCCAACTTGAAATTAATTTGAAGAGAAATTTTAACTTTTAAGACTATAATATCAAATAAAAACTACTTTAATTTCATATTAACTGACCTAGATCCATATTAACCCCAAATATATCAAGCGATGAGAGGTATCCAATCTCTCGAGGTGCAATTTTTTTTCTAGTGTAAAACTTGAGGAAATGTTTGCACCTCGAGAGATTAGATCCCTCTCAGAACTTAATAGTTATAGGGTAAATATGGATCTAGGTTGGTTATATAATACTATATAATATATAATACTATAT
This sequence comes from Pinus tabuliformis, assembly GCA_031772625.1. Lineage (NCBI taxonomy): Eukaryota > Viridiplantae > Streptophyta > Pinopsida > Pinales > Pinaceae > Pinus > Pinus tabuliformis. The sequence continues at coordinate 1,427,347,421 of CM062816.1, forward strand.
AATATATATATTTGTATTTGTGTCTCTTTGTTACTCCCTCTCTCTATCTCACCCACCAAACATGCACACACTCTCTCTCCCTCTCTTCCCCTTCTCTGTCTATCTCTCTCTTCCTCTTCTCTCCCTCTCTCTATATATCCTTCTCTCTATTGTCTCCCACTCTCCTCTCTCCCTCAATCTCTCTCCATGACTCCCTTGTCATCCCCTCTTTCTCTCCACCTTTCTCCCTCTATGTTTTTCTTGTTTTATCCCTCTCTTCCCCCCTCCAATTCCATATCTCTCTCCTCATCTCTATCTCCCTTCCTCTCTATCCCTTACCTCCCACCTCCCTCTATCTCTCCCCCAAAATCACTCTCCCCCCCTCTCTCTCTATTCCATCCAACTCTATCACTATCTCCCCCCCTCCCTGTCCTTCTCCATCTCTCTCCCTTGCCCTTCTCTCCCTATCTCTATCTTCTCCTCTTCTTTCTCCTCCCTCTCCTCTCTCCCTCACTCTCTCTTTATCTCTCCCTTCTCAGTCCTCTGTCTCTCCAACTCTTTCTCTCTATGTATTTGTTCTTTCCTCTCTCTCTCTCTCTCTCTCTCTCTCTCTCTCTCTCTCTCTCTCTCTCTCTCTCTCTCGCTTCCTTCCTCTTGCTCCCTCTCTCCCACCTCACTCTCTCTTTGTCTCTCTCTCCGCCCTCCAATTTTTTCACTATCTCCCTCTCTCTCTACCCCCTCCCCAACTCTCTCTTCTATTTGATCACATTGTATTGTGTTTAAGAAGTTATCTAAATTAAAAAAACTTAATTGGTTGTAAAATATAAAACCTATATTTTTGATCAATCATGTCAAAGAAAATAAAATAATGAAAAAATTTACAAAACCATGCACTATATTAATCTATTATAATTATTCAATTTGCTTGCTCTCATCCCTTGGATCCCTAAGATATATATATATATATATATATATATATATATATATATATATATATATATATATATATATATATATATATATATATATATATATATATATATATATATATATATATATAGAACCAGCATAGATCCATCTTAGCTTAATTTTCTTAAAACCTTAATTTAATTTCTATGGGAATATTTTTAGTGGTCATGAGGATAGAGGGTTTAGATATTTCTCAAATTGTAACATTTTCCCTTTTAGATTCAACTAAAAAAAAGTAGTAAAATTAAATTAAATTAAAATATTTTTACTATGAAATAAGCTATGGTTTTTTGGCATGTGGTATTGATAAGCCATGGTATTAGCCCATTGTATTGTAACAAAGCCGATTTACAAGTTAATATCCATGGTAAAGTGAGGGTGAATATCCATGGTCAACAATCTTGTCATATTGTTATTAAATATTTTGATTGTGAGATAATTTATGTTTTTTGGGCATGTGGTATTGATAATGCATGGTATTGACCCATGGTATTGTAACAAAGGCTATTTTTTACAAGTTAATAATATCTAGCATTCCGCAACCTTTTAAAGAAGCAAGGGAAGAAATGCCAGTTCTCAGAGGTGCCGAAGTTCATAAAAAAACTTGAAGAGATTCCTGAGATTGCTCTCCCAGAGGAACAATTGATCAAAATCGCTCTTGCTCTGGCTGACAGAGGCCTGGTAGGAATCACGGACGAATGGATTCAGCGAAACTGGAGACCTCAGCTAAAAAACAACGTGATCTGTTATGCTGTGGGACGAGGCTACTTCATTTTTGAATTTACATCCAAAGAAGATCGTGATTTGGTGTTCAGAAACGGGCCGTATTTTATGGGAAATCAAGGTCTGTATCTAAACAAATGGAGCCCCGATTTCGATCCCTCCGTCGATGTCCCTAAGGAGGCGCCGGTCTGGGTTTGCCTTCCTAATCTCCCGATACACTGCTGGAGCTATCAATCCCTGCAGAAGATCGGAAATGGGCTGGGTCGTTTCATTGACAAAGCTGATCACAAGGGCCAATATACCTGCGCTAGAATCTGCGTGGAAGTCGATCTGGAAGCCGGTCTGCCAGAAGCGGTCAAACTCACAGTTGGAGAATGGCAGCATTATCAGAAGCTAGATTACGAGCAGCTGCCTTTCAAATGCCGAACCTGTCATGAGCATGGACACTTTCAGCGAAACTGCCCAAAAGCTCCAGCAGGGATCACGGTTGAAGAGGAAGGATGGAAAGAAATTAAAAAGGGAAAGGCTGTTCCAAAGCCCCCGGGGCAGAATATCTCCGCACCGCTGGGGAAGCCACAACCTAATCCAAAGGTCAATGCTGATTTCAAAGATGGCTCCTCCTCAGGAGAAAAGGTGGAGGCCATGGAGACACAAGAGGAAACTGGAAATAACTCGAAGCAAGTGAAAGAAACTGAAGCCGAATCATCGGTTCCACCAGTTGATGATGGTCAGAGGGGTAAAGAAGGCAACGAAGAGCACATCAGTCTCGCCTCCGAATCTGAGGAAGATTCAGAAGAGAGAGACTCCGAAACTGATAACTCGCAAGTCACTCCTATCAAAACGACTAGGGGTCGGAAATCCAAGAAGAAACAGCGTGAGGAAAAAACTTATCTAGATGTCCTCCAAGGCTCCCAAAAAACCCTCAAAGGAATGATGAATACGAGATCTGGGCGCAAGAGCAACAGGGCTCCAAAAGGAGCCTCAATCCCTCAAGTCAGTAAATAATGAAATACGTCTCCTGGAACTGTAGAGGATTAGGCAGCAGGTTGAAAGAGGAAGCCTTAAAAGACATAGTGAGAATATATTCGCCTGAAATCCTCCTCATCCAGGAGACTAAGCTGGAGGAACTTCTTCTCCTCCAATCCAGTAAAGTTTTTTGGCAAAAAGGCCAAGGAAGAGCGGTTAGTGCAAGAGGCGCTTCTGGTGGAATAGCCACCTTTTGGAACAACGCCATTTATGATCTTATTCAAGAAAAAAGCAGCCCCCACTGGCTTTTCACTCAGCTCCTTCACAAAGATTCTGGTCAACAGGTAAGTATGTTTAATCTTTATGCTCCTGTTTTGCCAGGCGAGAAAAAAATTTGTTGGAACTCGCTTCAATCTTTTCTTTCAGAGCAAAATCCAGGAAATATTATCATTGCAGGGGATCTGAATGTCACCCTTGCTCTTGATGAGAAAAAGGGAGGCTCCATTGTCAGGGACCCTGCCAGAGAATGGGTTGAAGATATTATGCTGGGCTGGGATCTGGAGGATATTAAACCTTCTTCAGGAAAATTCACCTGTTCCAACAAAAGATTAGCCCCCAATCACATTGCTGCCCATTTGGACAGATTCCTAGTCCACTCATCTTTCCTGACATGCGGTCTTATGGCCACTTCTAAAATACTACCAAATCTCATTTCTGATCACAAGCCCATCCTCCTCGAGCTTTCTCTGGATGGTAATTTAGGCCCCATCCCATTTCGTTTCAGTCCTCTGTGGATTCAGCAAGAAGGATTCCAAGATGTGGTTTCTGAAGCCTGGAATAGGCCTGTCCATGGTTCCCCATTCTTTGTGTGGGAAGAGAAAATCAGGGGACTAAAAAGAAGTCTTAAGGAGTGGGCAAAAAGATTGGAAACACCCACTGCCAAAAGAAAAGAATCTCTCAACAGTCTTGCTGCTCATCAAATAGCTATGGAGCATAGTCCTGTAACACAAAATCTTCTCCAAAAAGAAGTCGAGCTGCAAAAAAAGGTACACAGATCTAGCAGGGAGGAGGAAGAATTCTGGAGACAGAAGTCTAGGAATCTATGGTTAAAGTCCGGAGATAGAAACACCAGCTTCTTTCATAAACAAGCCGAAGCTAGGAAGCACTTCAAAACAGTTTCTGAGATACATTACCAAAACACAGTGGTTAAGGATTTCGATGGCATTAAGAGAGCTGCTTATTCATTCTTCAAAGATCTTTATTCGGCTCCTGAAGAAAACCCTATTGATCCTCATGCCTACCCGATGGACTTAATTCCCAAGAGCGTTAAGGAATCGGACAACGCCATGTTGACTGCTCCGATCAGTTTGGATGAGCTTAAGAACGTTCTGGATCTCATGGAGCCTGATAAAGCCCCAGGCCCTGATGGGTTCACTGTCAGGTTTCTCTTGACCTGCTGGGCGACAATTAAAAAAGATTTATTGAGAATGGTCAGAAAGTCCCAGAATTGTGCAAAGCTGGGCGGTGGCATCAACTCGGCCTTTCTAGCCTTGATCCCAAAAGAGAAAGGCACTTCCGACTTCAGCAGATTTAGGCCCATATCCTTGTGCAATTCAAGTTACAAGCTGGTCTCCAAAATAATTGCCAACAGGTTAAAGAATATTTTGCCAGCCATCATCCCTGAAAATCAAGGCGGATTCATTAAAGGAAGAAAGATATTGGACAACATTGTGCTGGTGCAAGAAGCTGTCCACTCAAGCTGCCAAAGAAACGAGAAAGGTATGGTTATTAAGCTCGATCTGGCTAACGCATTCGATAGGGTGAGACATGATTTTTTGTTCAATGTGATGAAGAAACTAGGTTTTTCAACAGCCTTCATAAACTGGGTGAATGCCTGTATTGCCTCGCCATGGATTGCGCCTCTGGTCAATGGCCGCTCAACTGACTTCTTCCAAGCCTCTAGGGGCCTTAGACAAGGATGTCCCTTGTCTCCACTCCTATATGCTATTCAGGCCTCGATACTCAGTTTCCAGCTTGATCATAATCAGAAGATTCAAATTCTGCCTGGCCTCAGAACGACTCACAAGGTGAAGGACATCAATCATGCACAGTTCGCAGATGACACCTTGCTGCTTGGAGGAGCCAGCATAATCTCTGCCAGATCCTTCAAGAAGGAGCTGGACATTTACAGGTTGCTCTCAGGCAGCAAAATTAACTACCGAAAATGCTCAATCTATGGCTGGAACTGCTCGATCAAGGAGCTGTCTGATATTGCAAGGCTTTTAGAAATGGATGGAATTCGAAATTGGGAGTCATTTAAATATCTCGGGATCCCAATCTTCAAATCCAAACCTAAAGTTGCTCACTGGATGCCGCTGCTCGATAAGTTAAAGAACAGAATCCAAGCTTGGGGTGCCTCTTGGCTGAATAATGCAGGGAAAGTCATCCTGATGAAGTCGGTCCTTATAAGTATGCCTCTATATCAACACTCTGTTCTCCTTGCCCCCAAAACCTTTCTCAACAAAATGGACAGTCTGTTGAGAAGATTCCTGTGGGAAGGTGGGAACAACAACGACAGAAGGATCCATTTAGTGAACTGGGAGACTATCAAGAGACCTCTTCTGGAAGGCGGCCTTCACCTGCGTAACTTGGCTGCTCAAAACCTTGCTTTGGGATCCAAGATCTTGTGGAATTTAGTCTCCGGAAACTCTAGCTGGAGCAAAAGAGTCATTTGGAAGAAATACTTCCAAGGGCAACGCTTGAGATGCCTGGATAAGCCTCCAAGATCTTTAAAAGGATCTCCGATCTTCAACCTCTGCAGTTCTGCTATGGAGCAATTCAGCCATCAACTTTACTGGATCCCTGGTAATGGGAGAAAGATCAAAATTTGGGAAGACTCAATTCTGGGTGACCAACCTTTGATTCATGTGGATGGTCTTACAAATATCAAAGCTTGGCTTCAGTCCTCCAACTTGCACACCCTGTGGGACATATCTACCTGGAAGAATGATCCAGATAGGCTCTGGGACTGCTGGAATCTGGGGGAGGTTCCCCTTATGTTGCAGGGGGAAGCTTCACTTTTGCTAGATCTGCTTCAAGGCAAATCTCCTTCAAAGGTCACCTCTAAAGACAAAAGAGGCTGGGGCTCCCTCTCAGGCTCTTACACTACTACCGAACATTACAAAAGTATAATGCCTGTCCCTTATGCTCGTCCTGACCCAGCTCAATGGAAATTTATATGGGATTTCCCCTCTCTCCCCAAAATTGACTTTTTCTGTTGGACTGTTGCGCACAATAGCATTCTCACCAGAGATAATTTGAGAAGAAGAGGGATGGAAGGGCCTTCCAGATGCCCCCTTTGTTTGTCTGATGAAGAAAATGTCAATCATCTGCTGTTGCTTTGCCCCTTTGCTCAGGTAGTCTGGAGGGGAGTTCTGAGGTTAGGCCCAGCAAATTTTGATCTTCCAGAAAGCATTCCTACTCTGCTCCGAACTTGGGCCAGCCTATCTCCCTTTTGCCTTAAAAAAAAAGTCTCCTCAAAACAAGTTGGATGTGGATCCCTAAATTTATCTGCTGGAAGCTGTGGTTGGAGAGGAATAATAGGATTTTCAGAGGAGAAAGCTGCAATTCTACACGAGTTATTTCTAAAATCAAAGCTCTGCTAGGCGAGGCTTTGGAAGCCAATTCTACTTCAAGGAATGAAATGAATTTGGTCAAAGAAGAGGAGCAATGGCTCCAAGAACTGGTTCCGAATCTGAAGGAAAGATCCACTCCTCCTGCACCTGTCCATGCCAACTGGGAGATTAGGCTGGAGGAACTGGAGTTCATCAAGTGGAGATCAGCCCTAGATGAACACTGTTTATTCTTCGATGGGGCTTCTAAAGGAAACCCTGGGGTTGCTGGCAGTGGTGGGGTTCTTCTGAGTCCTGGAGGATCAACAGAATTGCGATTCCATTGGGGTCTGGGCATCGAAACCAATAACAGAGCGGAGGCTCTTGCATTGTGGCAGGGGCTGAATCTGGCGATTAATCGAAATATCCTCTCTCTCTGTGTATTTGGAGACTCTAGACTCATCATCCAGGCGATGACCTCTCATAAGACTCCTCATCAGGTTCATTTAGCCACTGTTATCAAAAAAATTCAGCTCTTACTGCCCAAGTTCAGTAAAATCTCCTTCTACCACATATTAAGGAAACTCAACTCTCAAGCTGATATGGAGGCCAATCTTGGCTCCCTCTGTAATCGAAGATCTCTGGTGGTCAATTCGATGGAATCCTCCTGTCCCATTCCATGATGTTTCTGCTGTCCAGACCTCTGCTCCTAATTGCTCCAAGGGCCTGTTTTCAATCAGTCTTCCTATCAATGACTTTGTCTCCTGTCAGAGCTTTATTTGCAAAGCGTCCACAATCGTCCTTCAAATGTCATCTCAGCTCCAGATCAGAACCTTCCCTGTTATCACACCTGAATACTGGTCACTCCATTCTCACAGCTTTTCAATTCCTACAGGCGGCAATCGACTTGTAGTTCTGAGGAATGCAATTTTGGGCGTTGAAGTTTCTTCATGTCAGCTGTATACCCTCCAAAGTAACCGCGGATTCATTAATTTCCATCAAACAATAGCACCGGTCCTCTTTTGTTTTGCTCGTCCAGGGAATGCTCAGGGAAGTCCTCCGGCCTTGGGCGTTGCAATGACCATTGCCAGGCAGCTTCTTCATCTATGCGGAACCTTCATTTCTGCGGGACACCCATCTAGGCGAAGCGAACATCCCTATTATCTGTGATGAACCGCTTGGTGCTCTGTCTCCTGATCTCGGTGACAGCTTGTCAAAACAGCAATACATGACATTCCTCTTTCTGTCAACGCTGAATTGTAAGAGCTAGCGGCAGGCAGTTTGCCGCCATAAATAAAAATTATAACCATTATTGTCAAAAAAAAAAACACTCATCCCAATATCATTTTTAACTTCTTTTTCTTCTTTTTAATTTTAATTTAGTGTCTTACACAGAAATAACGAATTATTATTAAAAATAAATCATTTAACCCAATTGAAATTTATATATTTTATTTTATATTATAAATTTTTATTTTTTCCATTATAAATATGTCTTTTCTTTTTCACTTCCAGTTTAGCACTGGGTTCAAATAAAATATTCACAGATTACAAAATCACATTGTAGCACTACATTTTTCTCTGCCTTATTGATATTTGCGTGGAAATTCCAGAAGAAGGAAGACCATCAACGTGATGTATGGATTTCATGGGATTTGAACCCCTGATGGATTTTGCATGGGAAACACCTTAGGAGAGCATCAATGATTAGATGGAGGAAGGGAAGGGTCATTGGGCGTGGAGATTTTGGCCATTTGTACGTGGGTATGAATTTGGACCCTGGAGAGTTCTTCCTTTTTACTAAAGATGATTTTTGTTCTTATGGGTAAACAATTTAGAGGGTTTATATGATCAAAGCATAAATTTCATCTAGAGTTGAGGGTTAAATGATTATGATAATGCAAATGTTGATTGCGGCCAACAATTCATCAAAAGACAATGCACAAGTAAGCATTTTGCATGTCCTTATTGCAAAAAGGGTTTAATGATTATGATAATGCAGATCTTGATTGTGGCAACAATTCATCAAAAGAAAATGGACAAGTAAGAATTTTGCATGTCCTTATTGTAGAGATCAGTTCGCTCCCTAACTTTTCTAAGGTCATAATGCGTGAAATTTTATTTTTTCTTTTCACCTTTCTTTTAGTGGTTGATTGTTTGTGTAATGGACTCTACCATGACCAAATTCAAAGGGCTCGAGTGTTGTAAGAAAATTTTCTAGTAGGATAAAAATATTAGACCTTCCTCAAACTTTGTTACATGAAATTAAAATTTCTTGTAATCATGAATATAAAATATTTTTTGTTTCATCCATAGATTCTGCTCTCAATGCCTCAATTTTAAACCATGTTACTATATTTTAAGCAGAATATACTTAGATCCAATAAACCTTAAAAATCTCCAAATCTTAGGTTAATTTTAGCTAAAAAGAAGGAACTTGAATGGATTTTGCAATTTAGAGTCAATGCTTACCGATAATGATTAAAAATGGAAGAACCCAAATGGTTTGATAACTTTTACCTACCCATAAATTTCCAAGACCTTTGCTATTATTCTAAACTTAAGCAAAGAGAGTAGAAGAAGAAGAGGAGCCTGGATGAGGTGGAACCTAACCTACTTTATACATTTCAAAAGTTGGGCATGCCCTTTGACTAGAAGAAGAGATTGACCAACATTGTCGTAAATGTTATTTTTGACAGTGTTTTCATTACTACCATGCATAGGTAGACTCTATAGGAAGTTGTGGTTACCTTTTGTTCATTGTAAGAGATAATTCAGGAGTATCTTGATCTAGTTAGGAAGTAGCTTCGAAGGGTTGTTCCTATTGCTGATAACTATTATGTTGCATTGTATTTTTTTTTAGTGATAGCTCCTTCTATTAAATCCCTAAGCACACTTTGTCACCAATGGAAATATCCACTTATTTTAGGATGAATGAGACGGATTTGAGAGGACTCTTATTGTTGTGTATGATAGGAGTTCCATGAGGTGAGAGGAGTTCTATGACATATATCGAAGGATGCACTACACCATTTTATGACACCAATCATCTCCATGCCACAGTAGTGGATCTCTATTGCACTAAGGGAGCAATGATAAAGTATTCCACTATAAAGAATTGGTATGTTGGGGATGAGGAATGCAGATGTGGGATTTATAATTTTATTACAAAAATAGGTTTGTGCGATGGAGACAAATCAAGGATTTCGTGGACCTAAGTAGAGACTGATTCGATAATCATCTAGAAATACTTTAGCATTGTTTTGAAAGGCGATGACGCAATTGGAGAGTTCTATTATGTTTCCTTGAAAAATAATTATCAATAGTGGGGAAAAAGATGATCCATGTTGGCTTGATGGGGCCTAACCCATGTTTGAAGTTAATTAGCCAAACAAATCCCTACACTACTGGCCCTTTGGGCAACAACCCGCGGAGCGTGAACTGAGGTCTCCCCTGAAGCAGTATGGGGGGATGTTGGAACCAAGTTTCTGCACCCCTTGAGATGTCTGAGGGTTCGATTTAGTCCAACCGTGAATGGCTTCGGGTAGGTCAATTCTCGCACTATCCTGATCTGCGAGGCCTTCACGATCTGTTATAATCACCTTCGCGCAACCCTAACCAGGGGATGAGGTGCTTTCGTGCTACTAGGGTAGCGTTCTGCGCTATGTCCCCAAGTTACAATGCGTATCTTATCTTCTTATAACTGTTAGTTAACTTCACGTAAACAGATACTTTATCTTATATTCACTTAATCAACACAATCATATAAGTTCACGTAGCATATAAATAGTGAAATTGCAATTTATACCCAATAAAGTCAATGCACAAAACAGGAAAAATATACACAGAAATGATATGAAACTTCTCTTTATTACTTCTCTAATGGTTACATACTCGACTCACCCTGCGCACTCAGCTACAGGGGTCTGCGCACTTAGCTTCGGACTACTAGGCCTCTGCGCACTTAGCTGCAGAGCCTTCTACTCTACGACCCAAGATTCGACTCTACACTTAGATAAGACTCAATTCTCCATTTATTACTTTCTCAATTGATTCCCCTCTTTCATTTACAACTTAAAGCCTCACTCTATTTATACAATCCCATGGTCCGCAGACCATGGGTAGATCTCTAAAGTTGACATTACATTACAAAAATGAGGGCAGACAACCCTATGACTCATTTACAAGTTCGCACTCCATGCCCACAAAACGCAAATTATTTACATCGGATTTAGTCAAAATTTGGGCTTTAAGCCCCAAAACTTCCCTTGGGGGATCTCGTGCCCAATAGGTCCCCAACACAAACATCATGACTCGCCCTCGAGTCACTCTATCGGTGCGGGGATCTTCACGTGAAGACCTCCAAACATTGCCTGAACTGCTGCAAGATCAGTAGTGCACTGAGCAGCTTCCTGCTGTACCTCCTGCACGCATTGTTCAGAGACCATAGTAGTTGAACTACTGCCCTACACCTAGTTATAGTCTCGTGCCTCCTTTCAGCTTCCTGGAGCACTATGATTGTTCTTCGGTTGGCTATTCAGATAGCTAGGCCACCCGTGTATGGCTTCAACCGACTGCCATTAACTTTTCCTAGGAAAAGTTCTCCATTTAACTTTACCAACTGCACCGTGCCTCTGTCTGTGACCTTCTTAATAACATATGGTCCCAACCAATGAATTCTGAATTTTCCTGGGAATTTATCAAACTTAATATCATACAGTAACACCAAATCGTTCACCTTGAAGGTGCGTAACTTAATATGTCAATCGTGCTAGACATTTTCACGTTGCTTTTATACCTGTTGGTGAAAGCCAGCCAAAAATCGTTCTTCCTCAAGTTCCTCCAACTACATGAGCCTCTCCTCCAGGGCTCAGTGGTCCATCATACCTGTGAGCGCTACTATTCACAGATTAGGCACGTCATATTCCATTAGCATTACAACTTCCACTCCATAGACCAGTCGGAAAGGTGTTCGCCCCGTTAGTTTCTTGCATGTCATCCTATAAGCCCATAATACTGCGGGTACACGGAGGTCCCAATCACTTCGTTGTGCACTACATACCTTGTTCAGAGCTTCGCACACCTCTTTAAATGCTTTCGCATGGGTAACCTTCTGCGTGATCGTTCTCTCCACATTTTTTCATTCCAACTTGAGGATTCATTTGCGCAATTGTCCCCCCAACACATGCTTATTAACCGTATTTCCCAACGTGAAGTTCATGTTCATCCATGTAGGTTGTTTTCCATATGTTGGCATCCACCTGGCTAGATGTGCACGTGGTTTATCTTGCCCATTGCATTTATCTGTCAATTGCACTCTAGGCTTTCCAAATCGTGTGTGCATCATCCTACTACATGTGCACTAGTCTTCAAAGCTTCCTTTGTGCGTACCCCACCACCTCACAGGCATATCATGCAGTACCTAATTCAAGGCCTGGAAATGTTTCTTTTCTGACACCTCCCTTTCAAATTTGTCCAAGAATGCATCTACCTCACCTAATCCATCATAAATAGGCAAATCCGTCACTTTTGTCGATACGCAGTGTAGCGATCTTGTCATCATATTACAGTTCAGCATGGCTACCTCATGTAACTGGTTCTGCCATCCCTCTATCTCCTCATCAGAATCTGATGTACAAGAGCTTTCACGCTCCCATGAGATCCATTTGTCCGCGGTGGGATTTACCCAATCTTGCTCTCACGTGGTTATTTTGTAGATGCAGTCCAAATCATCGTCACTTTCATAGTTGCGCACCGACTTTGTATACTGATATCCTTTAGCAGGTTCCAAGGGTATAACTAAGCACAGAGACTTCTTCTCAAAAATCATCTTGCGCTTCTTTAGATTAGTCACCCCATTCATGTCAGTGGCCCAATCAATTCCTAATAGCGTGGGGTAGGGATTTCTATCATCAACAATCTCTATCACTTCAAAGTCTGCTAATTCTCTCGCTCCCTCAATATCCACAGTGATTCCATGCAATCGTCCCATGGGTATTATCTTTTGTTGGTTCTCCATTCATAGCTGAATAGGATACTATTGTAGTGTAGGCCTCCCCATGCACTCCCATGTCTGCTTCAGCAGAATGTTCGCATCCGATCCTGTTGGAAATAATACTGAGAGGGGGGGTGAATCAGTATTATCAGATCAATCAAACTTTTTCAATGCTCAGAAACATATACGCTACTTCAGTTAGGTGAACCAGCGTGTGCACGCTACTGTGACTAAATAAAACAGCGTATAAGAAGAAAACTCATAATTTAGTTAGCTTATTCTTCAGTTAAGTTCATCAGGACATTATTCACCACATTAACAGTAAACTGGTGCAGTATAACTGAACAGATCAAAAGCCACACACATGAACACCAAGATGTAAGGTGGAAACCCAATGTGGGTGAAAACCACCTGCTGCAAGTTGTCTCTATCTTTCTTTAATATGAAACTTCAGTTTACAATCTTTTGTACTGGTGCAGCCTTATACCAGTACGCAGGCTACAACCTGCAGAAGGCTACAACCTTCTCTCGTTCTCCAATCTTCCTTGGAAGGGAGCTCCAACCCCCTTTGCTCTTGTACTAGCCAAGATACTAGTACGTAGGTGCTGACCTACAATCTTCTTTCCTTCAGGTACCACCTTTCATACATTTTCAGACTGGATATTCCTGAAGCACAACATTACAATCTGTAGACCCCAATTCATTCAACTTTCACAACAGATCATTGAAGCATAAAACAACCAATACTAGTATTATCAAATTTTGAATCACTGAACCACTGAACCCTGTCAATCACCAGATACCAGAACACAGAGCAGTCTACAGAACTCTGTAATAACAGTCAGATCCAACTGCAAACCCAAAAATCAAGCTTTAAGAGATATACGCTACTTCAATGAGTGAAACCCGCGTATACACGCGCCTTTACCTAAGCCAACCTGCGTACAGATCTAAAAATAGATTCTCTCAACTTGCAGCTGTACCAGACATCAGTTAGATCCAGAACATAATATTGCGACAGTATGCAGATCTAGAAATACGCATAATCAACCATATCATAATAGTGCATTTCAAACCATTAGATCCCGATTTATCCTTAGATCTAGTCTTCCATCCGCCGATGTGATTTCTCCTTAGCTCATATCAAGCAACCCAGACCCTGCATATCAGATCTCTTTCTCTCTTAGATATTCAAGCCTTGTCGAAAGATGATTTTGCCTAATGATCTTCTTCTCCTTATATAGCCTTAGGCCTTGCTCAATACCAAGAGCCAAAACCATAGTAACACAATACCATCAACTTCAAAACTAGGGATCGACACGCCCGTCGAGACACAATGGTCCGAAACCATAGGCACAACTTCCAAGGACTAACCACCATGGACCAAAGGTACTTTTCCACATACACGCGCTTTTTCTGAATCCAACTAGCGTGTACACGCAACTTGGGCTTAACGAACCTGCGTATATGAACTTCCTTGACATGCTGTACTAAGATCTGTCTTCTGATTAAGTTGCCATCACCTGTACCAACCTCTGAGCACCTGTACCAACCTCTGAGTGAGTTGCCATCAAGGACAACACTTGAATCATAATGCCAACAATCTCCCCCTTTGGACTTGATGGCAACCACCACACCAAGTCACTCTCCCCCTTTGACATCAAGGGCAAAGGGCTGTGCTCCCCCTGAGGACATGCTGATACCTCTGCTTGGCTGTGCTGACTCATGCTCCCCCTGACAGTAGGCCAGATCTGCAAAAGATGTTCTTAAACAAGAACCAAGACTTATACACCATAAGGGACCTTCCTATCACCAAAAGACTCAATACATACATCCATACTCCCTACCAAGAGGGGACATATCAGAACCAACCAATTATATTACAGCATTCATCCCAGGCATAGTGGGGAAACCAACATAGGCCGTTACATGACCTTGACACCATAAAAAATATATCACAAGAGAGATACATGACATAGAGACAACAGATCTAGACCAAGACTTATGAAAGTCACCAGCAGCATATGATAAACATCTTTTTAGATCAGCAACCAGGATTTCTTTCTGAGCTCCTTTTCCTGAAATCAACAACCAAAACATCTGAATGCCAACAATGCTTTATGAGACTTTTAAGCTGCTCCCCCTGAACCTGTGCCTGAAGAATTCTGACATACCCATTGCTGTTCAGAACTCCAGAGTTTTCCCTTGCTGTTCAGAACTTCATATACGCGATTTCTCCTGCATGAAACAGCGTATGTACGCGGATATAATCTCTGCAACAAGCGTACACCATACACGCGACTTTCCCAGCATAAATCCGCGTGTATACGCGTATATACCTTTCGTAACTTGCGTATACCAACTTTTCTGTAGAACAACAAGCTTCAACAGCAGGATGAAGCATCAACTACTCCCAGCTTTTGTCTGAGATATTCAAAAGTTTCCCTGGGCAGTGGTTTTGTGAGAATATCAGCAACTTGTTCCTTAGAAGGAACATACTCCAACTTGACCTTCTGCTCAAGCACTTGTTCCCGAAGAAAATGGTACTTGATTGGTATGTGCTTGGTCTTTGAGTGCATGACTGGATTCTTTGAAATGCTGATTGCACTTGTATTATCACATAAGATAGAGACGGGTGGAGTGCAAGTGATTTGAAAGTCCTGCAAGGTCTGCATCATCCAAAGAAGTTGTGTGCAACAAGATGCTGCAGCCACATATTCTGCTTCAGCTGTAGATAAGGCAATCGAACTCTGTTTCTTGCTGAACCAAGATACTAATCTGGAACCCATGAAGAAAGCACCACCACTTGTGCTTTTCCTATCATCCACACTTCCAGCCCAATCTGCATCTGTGTAAGCATGAAGAGTGAGATCTGTATTTCTAGGATACCATAAGCCATAGTTTTGGGTCCCTTGAAGATATTTGAAGATTCTTTTGACTGCCTGAAGATGAGTTTCCTTTGGGTTGGCTTGAAATCTTCCAACCATTCCTACTGCATGTGTAATATCTGGTCGAGTACCTGTCAAATAAAGCAAACTCCCAATCATGGATCTATAAGTGGGTTGGTGAACTGCTGCTGATTCATCATTTGCACTGAGGCTGCATCCTGTAACCATGGGTGTACATACTGGCTTTGACTCTTCCATGCCATACTTCTTCAAGATCTGCTTGAGGTATTTGGTTTGAGACAAGAAGATACCTCCTTCATTTTGTTGGATTTGCAATCCAAGAAAATATGTCAATTCTCCAAGAAGTGACATTTCGAATTCTTTCTGCATAACCAAGGCAAAGTTTTGACTCATAGTCTCTTCATTGCTGCCAAAAATAATATCATCTACATAAACAACAAGAATTAGCAATTTGTTATTTTCAACTTTTATATAGAGATTGCTATCTGCTGATCCTTTTGAAAAGCCTTGTTGGTGAAGATATTTGTCCAACCGATAGTACCAAGCCCTTGGAGCTTGTTTGAGTCCATAGAGTGCCTTTTTCAATCTGCATACAAGGTTTGGATCATTCCCAAGAATGAAACCATCTGGCTGCTCAATATATACTTCTTCTTCTAAGTCTCCATTCAGGAAGGCTGATTTCACGTCCATTTGAAATACCTTGAAGTTTTGAAAGCTTGAGAGAGCAAGGAACATTCGGATGGCCTCAAGTCTTGCCACAGGAGCAAAGGTCTCTTCAAAATCTATTCCTTCTTGCTGTGCATACCCTTTACAAACAAGTCTGGCCTTGTTTCTAATTACTTCTCCATTTTCATTTAATTTATTCTTGAAGACCCATTTTGTTCCTATTACATTCTTATCTTTTGGTCTAGGAACTAATTCCCAAGTGTTGTTCTTTTCGATTTGCTCAAGTTCTTCATCCATTGCTTTGACCCAACATTCATCTTTGCATGCCTCTTTCACATTTTGTGGTTCAGTGGAGGAGAGTAATGCCAAGTAGCTTGAAGCTTCTGCAAGTGTCCTTCTTGTTTGTACTCCTGCTTCTTTCTGCCCCACAATCTGAGTTTCTGGATGATTCTTTTGGACATATCTGGATGGAGTCTTCTCTTCTATTCTTGTCTGCTCCTCTGGTTCTTCTTGAGATTCTTCTTCTTCTTGAGGTTCTTCTTCTTCATCATTTCGCCTTTGAGAGTAACCTTCATCTTCTTCAATGTCTTCATGATGAACTTGCCTAGGAATATATCCCTTCTCATCAACCACTATATCAATACTGTCAACAATTCTGCCAAGTCTTTTATTGTAGCACTTGTATGCTTTGCTATGTGGAGAATAACCAAGAAGAATGCCCTCATCTGCTCTAGGTTCAAGTTTGCCAAGTTGCTCATCAGTATTCTTAATATAACATTTGCTCCCAAAGATTTTGAAGTGCTTCACGGAAGGAGTTTTACCACTCCAAAGCTCATGAGGTGTTTGAGTGCTGTTTACTCGGACATTTGTTTTGTTAAGAATAATAACAGCAGCATGTGCAGCTTCACCCCAGAAGGTTGCAGGAGTACCTGATTCATCGAGCATAGCACGAGCCATTTGTTGGATAGTTCTGTTCATTCTTTCCACAACCCCATTTTGCTGAGGAGTTCTAGCTGTAGAGAATTCTCTTCTTATCCCATGTTCATCGCAGAAATCGAAAAATTCATTTGATGTGAACTCCCCACCTCTGTCAGATCTGAGGCACTTAATTTTGTGTCCTGATTCATTTTCAGCCAATGCTTTGAAGGATTTGAATTTTTCGAATGCTTCATCTTTGTGCTTCATAAGCCCTAACCAAACAAACCTTGAGAAATCATCAATGAATAATATCAGATATTCTTCTCCTCGAGGTGTCCTTTTCCTAAATGGACCACATACATCTGTATGGACTAGCTCAAGAGGCAAGCTAGCTGATCCTTCCTTCTCTGGAAAGTTAGTTCTGGTTTGCTTTCCAAACTGACAAGATTTGCATATGGTGTTGTCTGGAATTTTGATATCTGGAAGATCGCGAACTGCCTGATATTTGCATGCTTTCCTTATTTGTGAGAAGCTTAGATGTCCCAACCTTCGATGCCATAACCAGTGCTCTTCATCCTTGCTAAGATAGCATTGTTGTTGTCCTTCTTCAAATATGTACAGATTATTTGGAGTTCTTTTGCCTTTGAGAACTGTTTTACCTGTATCAAGATCACGAACAAGACATCCATTCGATCTGAAAATAACCTCGGTTTTTTGATCACACATCTGGCTGACACTTAGTAGATTATGCTTCAATCCATCAACATACAAAACATTTCCAGCCTTGACCTTTTCTTTCAAAGGAGCAATACCTTTTCCTTTTATAGTTGCAGGAGTATCATTTCCAAAAGAAACTTTCTTTCCCTTTTCTAAAGTAGAATAAGATTCAAGTTTTTCTTTATCACCTGTCATATGTTTCGAACATCCACTGTCAATGTACCATAGATTTTCCTGTCCTTCTGCATAAAAAGCTATCCCACATCTTTCTGTTTGAGGTTCCTTTATTCTCCATTTTTTGGTGCTCGTGGCTTGTTCCTTTTTCTCCTGAAACCTGCTCCTGCATTCAGAGTCTTTATGACCAAAATTATTGCAAATAGAACATTCAACTTCATTTTCAAGAACCGAAAAGTTGTTATAGGTCCTTTTTGTAATCCCTGTCATACTTCTTTGTTTTTGAGCTTCCCTAGTCATGATTGTTTTATATGCAACACATTGAGCTGCTTTGTGACCAAAGTTATGGCAAGAAAAGCATTGTCCATTGAAGAAGCTTCTGCGGTTATTGAATCTACCAGCCAACTGATTTCTATTTTCATCTATTCTTGAGCCAAACTGAGAAGATTTTACCTGTGGTTGGTTGTAGCTTTTGTTCACCCTTAAGAAGGATTGTCCCTGATAGTTTCTGTTTGTAATTCGTCCCTGCTTTACCTGATTATCTTCATTGTTCTTCTGCTCATTTCTTCTTGCTGCATCAAGATAACTTTTTGAGGTGGATGCTTGAGAGGTTTCTCCATTATAGCCCAAACCTGTCTTGTTTAGAGGAGACCGCTGCACATTGATAATCTCATCCAAAGTTTCAGATCCTTTGACAAACTTAAGATTAATAGCTTTTGTTTTCTCAATTTCTTTTCTGAGACCAACAATTTCACCTTCTAGTTTTTCAAGATGTTTTTCCTTTTCATCAATTTGAAATTGCAAAGTATCAATGATCACACTCTTTTCTTCTATGCATCTCTTGAGTCTAGTAATTTCATTATAGAGATTATCCACATCTACAGCATCCTCATAATCATCATCTTCAAATGCCATTAACAGCTTATATTTATTACCTTGTTCATCTTCATCACTGTTTGATAAGCCATCACTATCTTCATGGGTGTAGTAGCTTTTCTTATTTGCACTTTGTTTCTTGTTCCATCTAGCAGGTTCTTTTCCTTTATCCTTATAAGGACATTTTGCAGCATAATGACCTACTCTTCCACAAGCAAAGCATTTGAAAGGTAGCTTACCTCTGAACCTTCCAGAACCCCTTTGAAGATTTCTGACAAAATTTGATTCTTCTTCCTCTTCTTCTGGAACATGGCTTGCTTCATAGTAATCTTCTTTTCCTGATGCCTTAAAAGCAGCTTCCCTTCTGTCAGATGGACCTCCCTTTCTCATTTCATAAGCAGTTAGAATTCCATGTAGCTGAGACATAGTGAGAACACGAAGATTTTCTTTTTCTTCTATTGCAGATACTTTAGATTCAAACTTGGGGGATAATGATCTTAGAATCTTTTGAACTACTATAGTCTCTTTTATTTCTTCACCCAAATTTTTCATACAATTAACAATCTCATCTACCCGAAGAAAATAATTAGCCACACTTTCATCATTATACATCTTGAGAGTCTCATATTGAATCCTGAGAGTTTGAAGTTTAGCTTGCTTTACCTGTTCATCTCCTTCATAGCTAGTGATCATTTTGTCCCATATCTCTTTTGCTGATTTGAAGTGCATGACCTTCATGAATTCTGTTTGGGATATACTTCCTAATAGAGTACTGACTGCTTTTGCATTTGTTTCATACTGCTTTTTCTCAGCTGGATCTGTAGGAGTAGCTGAAGGAAAAGCATAGCCTGTTTCTACAATGTTCCAAACTTCTGTACCAAGAGATTGAAGATATGCAGTAACTCTTACCTTCCAATAATTGAAATTTGTCCCATCAAAAATCGGTGGCCTGATTGATGCTTCTTTCTCGTAGTTGCTCATGATGAATGATCTACCTTCAAGCGATCAAGCTTCTCTGAAGGACCTGCTCTGATACCAATTGTTGGAAATAATACTGAGAGGGGGGGTGAATCAGTATTATCAGATCAATCAAACTTTTTCAATGCTCAGAAACATATACGCTACTTCAGTTAGGTGAAACAGCGTGTACACGCTACTGTGACTAAATAAAACAGCGTATAAGAAGAAAACTCATAATTTAGTTAGCTTATTCTTCAGTTAAGTTCATCAGGACATTATTCACCACATTAACAGTAAACTGGTGCAGTATAACAGAACAGATCAAAAGCCACACACATGAACACCAAGATGTAAGGTGGAAACCCAATGTGGGTGAAAACCACCTGCTGCAAGTTGTCTCTATCTTTCTTTAATATGAAACTTCAGTTTACAATCTTTTGTACTGGTGCAGCCTTATACCAGTACGCAGGCTACAACCTGCAGAAGGCTACAACCTTCTCTCGTTCTCCAATCTTCCTTGGAAGGGAGCTCCAACCCCCTTTGCTCTTGTACTAGCCAAGATACTAGTACGTAGGTGCTGACCTACAATCTTCTTTCCTTCAGGTACCACCTTTCATACATTTTCAGACTGGATATTCCTGAAGCACAACATTACAATCTGTAGACCCCAATTCATTCAACTTTCACAACAGATCATTGAAGCATAAAACAACCAATACTAGTATTATCAAATTTTGAATCACTGAACCACTGAACCCTGTCAATCACCAGATACCAGAACACAGAGCAGTCTACAGAACTCTATAATAACAGTCAGATCCAACTGCAAACCCAAAAATCAAGCTTTAAGAGATATATGCTACTTCAATGAGCGAAACCCGCGTATACACGCGCTTTTACCTAAGCCAACCTGCGTACAGATCTAAAAATAGATTCTCTCAACTTGCAGCTGTACCAGACATCAGTTAGATCTAGAACATAATATTGCGACAGTATGCAGATCTAGAAATACACATAATCAACCATATCATAATAGTGCATTTCAAACCATTAGATCCCGATTTATCCTTAGATCTAGTCTTCCATCCGCCGATGTGATTTCTCCTTAGCTCATATCAAGCAACCCAGACCCTGCATATCAGATCTCTTTCTCTCTTAGATATTCAAGCCTTGTCGAAAGATGATTTTTCCTAATGATCTTCTTCTCCTTATATAGCCTTAGGCCTTGCTCAATACCAAGAGCCAAAACCATAGTAACACAATACCATCAACTTCAAAACTAGGGATCGACACGCCCGTCGAGACACAATGGTCCGAAACCATAGGCACAACTTCCAAGGACTAACCACCATAGACCAAAGGTACTTTTCCACATACACGCGCTTTTTCTGAATCCAACTAGCATGTACACGCGACTTGGGCTTAACGAACCTGCGTATATGAACTTCCTTGACATGCTGTACTAAGATCTGTCTTCTGATTAAGTTGCCATCACCTGTACCAACCTCTGAGCACCTGTAACAACCTCTGAGTGAGTTGCCATCAAGGACAACACTTGAATCATAATGCCAACAGATCCTAAATCGAAAATTACTTGGTCCATATCATATTCTCCAATCTATGCGGTTAACCTCATTTCTCTTCCTGTCCTCATCATATGCTTTCCAATTTTTTGGACTATGCATGGTTCTCCTGGCACGGTCCGAACACATCTGTTAATGAGTTCCTACAATCCTTTTACAACTTTATTATTGTGCAGTAACTTCATGCACGTTTCCAGGAATGTTGTAAGCATAGATGGGTCCATTTTCGGCTTCGGTCTATCTTTGCTTCCTAAAGTGGAGGCATCAGCAAAGCTCTTCTTAGCTTCCATGAAGGTTTCCTAAGCGCGCTCCAAATCAAACTCTACTTCTTTCATCGAAGCCTTGCGAACCCAAGTACTATCTTCGGGTTGTTTTCCTTTATCATCTCCCGTCGCGATTCCACTTCGGAGCACAATGTTCACATTTGGATCTTCCTCACATGGCTCAAACCTCATCATCTACAGTTTCTGAGTCAGGGGAGGTGGTAGCACTCCCTTGTCGCGTATCCTAGCTACCAACGTAGGACAATCTTCCATCTCATGGTCAAACAAGGTACAATATAGACATGATGGATGCGTTGGACTTGTACAATCATAGACATAATGTCCTAGCCCTCCGCTATTGTAGCATATCAACTATATGTGACCTCTTCCAGGTCCTCCTCCACCTCGGCCTTGTCCGCGCCCCTAAAATCTGGTTCGCGCCACTCCTGCATTCTGGTCTAGGGGTTGTGTTTCGACCTAAACCCTGTAGGTTTGAGTTCTATCCATCATCAACTCATAGCTTCTACAAGTGCGCTCATCGTGTCCCACTGACCTACAAAAGTTACAGAACAATTGTTGCGAATTTTGAGTATACTTCTGTAACAAATGGCAGTTGTCTGTAGCATGTTTTCCTCCTATTTGACAAATTGCACAACACAAAGCAAGCATCGCGCTAGGTCCTCCTTGTGCCTCCGGTCTTAACAGAATCAGTCCTCCTCCCACGAGGTAGTTTTCGAACACTAGGAAATGGTCCTTATCTTGACCTTGACACTTTCATTTTACACACTATACCTCTTCATGCACTTTCGGGTGAGCTGTCCTATCCTGTTTCAGACTCTGCATCTCAAGGCATAAGTTTTTCAACTACACGTGGATCTGTTGAACTCCCAAGTTAGGATCCTACATTGGGGTCTCATGCAGCCTCATCGTAATCTCTAAGGCCTCTGCCTGAGTCGTTAACTTCTACTGTGACATCGTGATCCTCAAATGCAGCGTTAGCGATGCTACAAATAATTCATGATGTTGTCCATCCATCAGATTCATATTAGTTTTGCGAATCATGCACTTCAACCTTTGATCCAGCTCCCAAGGAGTCTCGCCTAGTAGCATTGTGATCTCTTTGAATCCAATGATCGACTGCGCTTCTAACTTCAGCCTGCTAAATTCCCTATTTATCGCAATTTGGATATCCGCAATTCCCACATTTGGATTGTCATTAGAATGCTTAATATACCAGGCCAGCGTGCGATCCTGCAGAGCACTGACCAATGTTGCTTTCTTTATATTATCATCTATAACTCCTTGCGCTTCCCATATGGCTCTTATCACGAACCAAAACTAGTCCAAATGTTCATTTCCTACTCCCTTGAACACAAGCAACTTTATCGTGCTTGCCATATTGACTTGTGGTGGTGGCGAAGGTGGTACAGGTGAAGATGGAGGTGAAGGCAATGAAGCTAGTGGCGGTGCGGGCGGGGGTGGTATGCGGAGACTCCTTTGCCTTATCAAATTGATCACACTTTGTGGAGAGACCTTCGCAAGCTCTTACTTGTCCCCTTGTGGAGGTGAGATAAAAGGGCCATTCTCTGGTCCCTTACTTCCTTCGTTTCTATAGGTTTTTCCGCTTCGCGTAGCTCCAGACATCAAGGTAATTTCATAACCTTCTTTTCACACAATAGCATTTTAATCCAAGTATTCAGAGACTTTACATACTTACCTCGCGGTCCTTTGAGAAAGCATCGCTCTGCCTCGCTATAGCTGACTGAAGTATCTACTGTGAACTGAGTAATGAATCCTCCTCTAATCCGATCAAGCCAGTGATCAACAGTGCATGCAATATTATCCTCTGATGCTTCCAATTTGCACACCAACTCTGGGTTCCACACAATAGGATTGTCGAGCTTCCACTTCCTTGGCTATCTGCTAGCTTTGCGATCCACTCGTATAGCTCAGTAGGGAAAGATGCGAAGAAGATTTCGTGGATCTCTGTGTACAGGTAGCAGTCTAACCACTCTTATTTTGTCAGTCACAGATTCCTATTCTCCTGCGCCGTGAACTCGTGAATTCTCCTATCCAACCACCCTTCAATTTCCTTCTTAGTTGGATTCCAATGATACGACATCAGACATCTCTATACAGATTTTGGTCCCGGCAAGGGAACCATTTGTTGGATTGATGGGGCCTAACCTAGGTTTAGAGTTAATTAGCCAAACAAATCCCTCACTAATGGCCCTTCCGGCAACAACCTATGGAGAGTGGACTAAAGTCTCACCCGAAGCAGTATGGGGGGATGCTCGAACAAAGTTTCCGCACCCATTGAGATGTCTGAGGTGTCGATTTAGTCCAACTTTGAATGGCTTAGCGCAGGTCACTACGGGCACTATCCTGATCTGCGAGGCCTTCACGATCTGTTATAATTGCCTTTGTGTAGCCCTAACTAGGGGCTGAGGTACTTTTGCGCTGCTAGGGTAGCGTTCTGCACTATTTCCCCAAGTTACACCACGTACCTTACTTATATTCTTATAACTGTTAGTTAACTTCACGTAAACAGATACTTTATCTTATATTCACTTAATCAACACAATCATATAAGTTCGCGCAGCATATAAACAGTGAAATTGCAATTTATACCCAATACATTCAATGCACAAAACAAGAAAAATATACACAGAAATGATATGAAACTTCTCTTTATTACTTCTCCAACGGTTACATACTCGACTCGCCCTATGCACTCAACTGCAGGGTTCCGCGCACTCAGCTGCGGACTACTAGGCCTTTGCGCACTTGGCTACAGAGTCTTCTCCTACTCTACAACCCAAGACCCAACTTTACACTTAGATAAGACTCAATTCTCCATCTATTACTTTCTCAATTGATTCCCCTCTTTCATTTACAACTTAGATCCTTGCTCTATTTATACAATCTCATCGTCCTCAGACCATGGGTAGATCTCTAAAGCTGACATTACATTACAAAAATGAGGGTGCACAACCCTATGACTCATTTACAAGTTTGCGCTCCCCGCCCACAAAACTCGGAGTCTTTACATCAGATTTAGTCAAAATCTGGGCTTTAAGCCCCAAAACTTCCCTTGGGGGATCCCAAGCCCAACAATCCATATAGGGAAGAATTGCAGGAGTAGGATTGTTTCTAAAGTTATATTTATAGGCAAGTCAAGGGACTACTACAAAGGATTAGTGTAGGTGCAACCAAATTCTCATAATGCAAGGAATTTTTCACAGTGCGATTCGATGCTCATCGGTGACTAGGCAACTGCAAATACTTATCGTTACATTCTGGTACAATTTGAGTTTCATTCTAAAGTCTCTAATTTCAATTATTGATAATCCTTATTGTGTCCTTGTCTCTCTTAATTTCATTGTGGCATGATTGGAATGGGTTAAAAAATCAAGCATATCATTGAGTAAAATAGACACCCACATGTCACTACATGTCATTGTGCATACACTATGTTTTTGATACAATTAGAAGTGAGAAATATGATGTGTGCACAACCAAAAAACCTAGCATGCATGATGAATCTAGTATTAGCATGGAAATTGAAACCAAGAATCATAAAATATCAATAAATTTGTGACACGAAGTAAAAAACACAATAAAAGGTTCTATTCCAACATTGCCTATTTAGTGCAAGATACTACTAATATTTCATAATTTTCAGAGATGGTGGATGTCATGAAGATGCCTTCAAGAAAATTTACTGACTTGAAGATAAGATGGTCAATGCAACTATTTACTTTAAATAGGCTAAATTTAGGCAATTAAAACAAGTTTGAAAATATCTAGAAACACCACCCATATTTATTTTAAATAAGATAAATTTAGGTAATTAAAACAAGTTTGAAAATCACTAGAAACACCGCCCCCACATCATTTTATTTCCAGTTGTACAAGATAATATTGAATAAAATTATGAGCACTTCCATTTAAATTCACCGTACATAAAATAACAAACAAGGTTGATGCTTTTAAAATCTATATCCATCATTAAATATAATATATGACAATGATGGCTCATAATTTAAAAGGCTATATCCATCACCAACTATAAGATAAGAGTTAATGAGACGAGAAATTTTTTGTCTTGATATAACATGTAAACGTCATATTACTTATAACTCATGTAGATTGTATCTTATTATGCATAGAAATATGGAAGGGGAATGAGTAAGCATTTTCACATTGGTTTAAAATTTCCCCTTGGTTGGTGAAGAATCAATTCAATGCTATTTTTGGCGGTGTATTAAGTTATTAACCAAAGATAAAAAATGTTAGTCTCTTAAGTGACTAAAAAAAGGATATTTAGAATGTCATATAGAAGTTACATTTCACGTAGCTATATCTACCCTGACGTAACTATAATATTCCAACTCCTTTTTTTCCACACTTTTCAACATTTTAAGATTTTTCTATTTTAGTGTGATTATGCAATTAAATAGTTGATATTGTTTAAGACATCTCCTATTTGAAACATTTTGAATTCTTAAGTGGGATCTTGGGTAGGTTTTTGTTACTACCATATATCATTTTTTAAGTATATGGTGTTTTATAATTCACCCAAGAGACTTTAGGAGCAACCTTGAATTGCATGCTTGTTTCCATTATACATCTAATATTTGCAACCTTTTCCATGTGAAGAACCCAATATCCCATGTTGAACATGAAGCAAGTACCTCAAAAATTGGGGAATATCAGTTATTCTATTTCTAGAGGGGGATAGATCTAGAGAAGGCAATGATAGCTATCATAAATGGCTTTTGTCAGGTTGTATTTAGTGAAATCCCACTAGAATTTTCTACTAAAGTAAATCAATTGATGAATTTGAAGCTTGAAGGTAGTGTTGAATAAGTGTTGCAAGGTATCTCTATAACAATATCTATCTACATGATTCTAATGACATGAGATGGTGTCTCAATAAAATTATTGTCCAGTGACGAGTGCTAGATGTAAATAGCTTTCTCATGTCCTACATGTAAATCATATCATTATATTTCTATGAAATCTGGGAATGTGTTCAAAGTTTGTCTTAGATAAGAAAATATGTATGTACTCTTGAATTTATCTATGTTGTAATAAGTTCATGAATAAAGTTGTCATTGCAAATAATAGGGTTGTACCATGTAATTTTAGTTTACTACATGAAATTATTGATTTGTTAGATCCCAACTAGTTAGGGTTGAGTTTATTTTTGTTGTAATGAGATTAAGAATAAAGTTTTCATTTTAATCATTGAAATCTACCATGTAAGATTTATTCACTACATGAAATTTTTTATTTGTTAGAGCCCAACTTATTAAGATTATGAGGAGTCCACTTTCATGACAATATTTATGAATGCTCTATTCTTGCTCAAAGAATTACATATTCCATAAAGGTGGAAAATAAATGAGATACAGTTGAAAGCTTTCTGTTTTAAAATGTATGTAGGGAGTAAATAATCATTTTCAGTTGCATTCAAATATTTTGGAGCACCCACTAAAGTGCTTTATTTTCCTCCTAGTTAATTCCATTTCTACTATCCTAATGCTTCTAAAAGTCCTTCTCCAAATTGATCTCTTAAGTCTCTTGGAGGGAAATTGATTACTTGACTGGAATCCACAGATTAAAATTTGATTAGGAGCAAGGTATGAGAAAGCTTCATATTATTCAATATATTCCGCAAGTTAAAATAATATCAAATGATTTCCTTTCTATTTAATTGATACGACAGTCACTCGAGAATTTGTTAGAATTTTGACACCTTTTGCAATAATTTTTTTTTTCCAAATTTATGTTCTCAATTAAAGAAATTAAAGAAAATATGAAAATGATGCAATGGAAGGGTTTTCTATTTTAGTGCCTACGTATGCCTTGCTAATGTGAAGGGCATGGTATTTTCTTGACTCAAGATTAATCGCATTTGACTTCCTAGAATTTATTTTAATTTCATTTTTGTTGTGTTTATATTGCTATCCTTGAAGTTGGTGAACTACTGTGTGTGTAATAGGAAGTATTAACTAATAAGAACTCTCAAAGGTGATATCGATGGATGACTAACTTTAAATGTCCCTACTTGACACTTTAGTATTACATGATCGTGCAAAGAAATTATTAATCAATATTAAAGGGAATATGATTAACGTGCAATGTTTCTTGGCTTGTCATATAATTACTGCATTTTGGCCCCCAATAGTATATTTGAGGCTACTTTTTGGTTGTTACATGTGGAGCTTCCCTTTGGCACAAAAAAACATCGAGGATAAATATCCATTGCATTGGCATTGGACATCATCAAAGAGGAATAAACCAAAAGCAGTAGAGGACATGGGAGAAATTGGTAAAATGAGCAAATAACTGCTAGAGAAACACAGAGGAACCATAATTTCTTGTGTATTTAGATTAACTCGAAAGTAACTAGTCACAAAAAGTACCTTTTTTTTTTGAATATTTTCATGCATACAAAAATACTAAAAGCACAATTTCAAACTAATTATTCAAACTAATAATCATCTGATAGTCACAATTTATAATTAAATAGTATAATATGATTAATATTATAGGACACAACTATAGGGTCTGACTGTGAGGGGCATTGTGAAAATATATGTACACTTCTTACTGTATTAGACAATCATCTCTAAGAGTGTGATATCCATCCAACGAAATGTACTCCGAGAGGCCATTATGGGATTGAAATTTTTTCTTTCAGTGGACAAGTGGTCATATATTTTCTTAGGCCTTAGTGTTTTGCTTCCCTAAGGTTTTGACACTACTCACAGCTAGCACCTTCATTCAACCAAGTGAGGTACTCATCTTAGAAAGTTGAATTATTTTGTCTCCACAATCCAATATGATGTTGGATCAATCTCATGATCCTAAAAACATAGGTCATAATACCGAGGAAATTTTACTGTGGGCAAAAGAATATCAAAATTTAAGGAACATGAATCTTTTAGAACAAGCAATAAGGATATTTTTAACACCGATCCTTTTTTTTTCCATTTGTTTTCACAAGTTATTTATTACCTGATATTTTTAACATGTAACTTAGTTGGTATGATTGTGCCTAAGGTTTTGTTGAAGGTTGAATACTAAGTTCATAAGTTGTTATTTTTTATGGTGACATTTTATTTGTTTTTTTTATATAGGCCATCTAGCTGCATAATGGCCACTATCGAATGTTGAGGTATATGTCATATAAATATTTTATAGTCTACTTTATTTTATATTCAAGTATTCATTGTCTTTCATGTCTTATACTCTCGATTGTATCTTCTTTCATTTCCAGGAGAGGAACTCAATATTGATGGTAAGAAGCAACAATTGAAGAAAGAGGAGAACAATAACATTGGAGCGACAAATGCAAAATGACAGAGAGAAGAGAATCTGTCTAGTGATACCCTTAGAGCCAATATCTTGCATAAGACACACTCATAGAGACTAATGGACAAGCTTTCAGAGTTGGTGAATTCACTTGCAATGCTTTGGCAACATGGTGATAATGTTTTGAAATGATGAAACAATATTTCATGTGTAAATTGTAGTCCAACTGATATTAAGTTGGAAACTCATATTGTAATACTTGATATTTTATATAATAAAATTTATATGGTTGAAATTATTTTTATTTGCACTTGATATTATTTAGTTTTGTAATAAACATATGTAACTTTGCGTTATCATATTAGATAAACATGCACATTGTATGGCATTTTTTTTTAAATTTAGTTGCAAAATCATACTAATTAATTTATGTTGATTAATAATGAACACATAAAATCAATCTAAAACTACTAAATTAGTAATTTATATTAATTAATGATGAACACAAATAAATGAATATATGACTAAATTAGTTGTTTATAATGATTATGAATGAAATTAAATGAAATGAATAGAAACTACTAAATCATTCGTTTATATAATGAATATGAAAATACCAAAAAATGATAAATTTTTGATTAAAATGATGACTAAATTTTGCATATATATGACTATTAGTAGCTAATTTATAGTATCTTATAACACGACTAAAATTTAGTCATATTTCTTTGGTCATTAATTGGTTTTAAATGATGACTAAAATTTGCATATATATGACTATTAGTAGCTAATTTACAGTATCTTATAACATGACCAACATTTTGGTCATATTTCTTTGGTCATTAATTGGTTTTCTCGAGGATTCATATAGTAATATATTTTGTTGTATATTTGGTCATTAATTGTGACAATTAATGACTAAACCAATGAAAAATTAATGACCAAATTAATGACTAAATATACTACTATATGGTAAAATTGAGGAAACCAATTAATGACTAGGCTAAAAATGACTAAAAGTTGGTCGCATTATAAGATGCTGTAAATTAGCTACTGTTGGTAACCCACTAAAAAATGGTCATTTATATTGCAAAAGTTAGTTGGCTTTTTAGTAGCTAATTAGTCATTTTGTACTAGTGCACACTCCATCTCATTTTCCCCTAAAAAGGATGTGATTTTCGCATTCTTAACACTCAATGGATGAAATATCAATCACCCTTGTGACTTTAGAATACAACCAAACCTTTATGGATCCCCTTTTCGCAATGTGAAAGAATAACCTCTTTACTTTGAGGAGCCTCGGTTCAACCTGAAAAACACAAAACCCTTCTATATCCAATGGATAATTTATATTATATAATTGTGACAACGAATAGAGAACTTGGCTCTCTATTGTAATTCAAAACTTTGCAAAACTATGATCTTTGCATCATATAATAATGCATTCAAAGCAAAAAATTAGATTATACAATTACAGGGGTTTGCTCATATTTTAATGTTAACACAGACGTTGATTTTGCCACCATGGCCTATAATCCCTGCACATAATACTTGACACATAAAATTAAGATTTATATTATGTGATGATTAGGAATAGTATATACAAAACCTACTCTTTTCTCTCCTACATGCAAATGCCATCTATTTTATTAATACATAGTCACAATTAATTACAATTTGTTTCAGATCCAAAAATATAAGATCTACTCAACTAAAATAGAAAAGAAATCATCATCATCAACTATTAACTCTCAATCCTCTGGATGATCTCGAGTTCTACTTGACAACAAGACTTTATTTCACACACACAACTCACCACTCAAGCAAACTCAATTTTCTAGAAATCAATAAGATAAAATGGATGAAATTAAATGATACCCATGCATAAAAAAATACACTATTCTTATGATATGAGTTGTCACAAATTCTCATGTCAATTCAAATTTCTGAGTGACAGAGGAAAAAAATGAGTGTATGAGAAGAATAATGGAGTAATTCTCACAACAAAAAGGAAAAAAGAAAAATCTCCTTAATGATTTTTCTCTTTCATTTTTTATAAACACACCCTGACCCTTCATCTTCTCAACCATCACATAAGGGTATTATTCATTCAAGGTATGTATTTTCCTCTCAAGGCATCATAATTTGTTGGTTGTGACGAGTCCCATCAATACATATATCTTGAAGTTCATTATGCTATCCTTCAACCTTAACACTATCCCTTTTTCACACTAACTCACATTTTTTGTTATAATATGCTTAGAAAGAAGAGTAAAAGGTGTTTGTCATAGTTTATGGCCTAATGTGATTAAATTGTAGGAAAAAAGAAACATTTTTTAGGCATTTACTATGTAGGGGCTTGATGAAGAAAACCAAGAGGGAATCTAGGGAGGCTTGTCCACCACCTTAACTCTCTAACTTCGCTTGAGATCACCAAATCCTCACTCACAAGCTAGAATTCACTGACAACCGAGTAACTCCTGTTGAGATTGCAACAAGATGATGGAGCTTAGTGAAAAGAGTCGCCTTCACTAAGTGGGCCCGCAGGCTATTTTTGGTGCAAGTCTATTTTTAGACTATGTCTATTTTTAGACATATGGATCATGTCTATGGATTGCAGGTTGTTGTTTATGGATGATTGATCAAGTTGGGAAAAAAATAGATGGACTTCTATTTTTGATGAAAGTGTGAGTGATCACAGTGTGAGTGATCAAAGTCAAAAATAGAAAAGTCAAATATTATTATCTCACAATAATATTTGGACTATAAACTTAATCTTATTCTCTTGGAGCACTTCAGTTTGAGCTACAGAGGTGGCACATGCAACTGTCAGAAGGAAATACGCTTTTCTTATGAGTCAGTTGAGTTGTTGCATGCATGACTTCAGTTAGAACTCAATCAGTTGAGTTTGGTGGAGTTGATGGAGTTGTGTTCAGTTTAGCTTTGTTAAACTGGTTGTATTTAGTCTAACTGGCAAATAGACTACAGATGAGTTGGGTGAATTAGTTATTAATTAATTCACAAGTTATTAACTCATAATACAACTAATGAATACATCAGTTAACTCAGTTGCATGTCAGTGCATGTTCAGTTCAACAAGGACAGGTGGTAGAGAATCAGATTGCTATCAGTTGTGACTATAGTTGTGCACCAGATCTTGCACAATCAAGGGATTGAGTATGCCAATGAGTTTGCTCACGTATTGGCCCACATTATATCTTGTGCTCACGTCCAAAAAAGTGTGAGTGACTATTTTGCAGGAGAAAAACGAGTTTGGTGAACCATTCTCATCAGTGGAGGCAGGCAAGCAGTGGAATAGATTTGGAGATCAGATCTGAGCTGTATTATGTGTAACAGAGGTGGAGATACTTGTGAGAAGTATTATGCTGTGTAATGTTACATGACTCAATCAATAATATACAGATAGTTGGGGTTTTTAGCGAGATGCTTTCCCCGCGATACATATTGTGTTAATGTGTGAATGCTCTTGATGTTTTATTGTTATTGATGCTGCTATATTGATGATCAACGTGGAGGAGCTTATGTATTGTGTATGTTTTCCACAATAGTACATGATCAGGATAATCTCTGTTGAATATGTGTTAAATTATTCAAAATTTCTACAACTCCAAGTGCATGAGAAGCTCAAGGAGGACATGATTTGAAATGTTCGAGATCAAGGAGGGAATCACTCGTATTTTCAAGGGATCTTCTATCAACTACCCTTTTGTATAAATAAACGAGGTGAAAGGTTCATTAGGATTCAAACTTTTGATTCAGATAGGAGTATCTATTGAGCCCAAGGCTTGACATTGTCATTGTTGGTTTTCATATGATGTATGAGACTACTATTTTCTGATAATGAGAAGTTGGTTATTAAACTGCATCTAAGCTATTTTTAGAGAGCTAAAACCCTTGGTTTTGGGCCCAATCCAGAGGCTTTGGTCCCTCTTCTGTATCTTTATCTTGTTCTTAGTTTAATGTATTTCATGCCTTTCTTTTATTGTAGTAGATGTTAAGCTATAAAAACTTGTGATTGCAGTCTTCCCTATCACCTCTCTTGTGGGAGAATGGTTGGAAGGATTTACAATCTCAGTCTAAAAAAAAATTGTTTATGATTTCTTGGAAACAAATAGATGTTAGTTGTCCTTCTTCATATTTAATTTATGCAACTTAGGAGTTAGTTCAGTGATCAAAATAGTGTTGTGGCATAGGATAGATGTTATTCAAATTCAACTCATCTTTTCCATCATAGTTTATATCATCATGTTAATGATCAATTGATGCATACATGTGGCTAGTTACAGGGTTGTGTTGATTTTCAGGGGAGTGAACCTCTTTCATCTCCACTTGGACTTCTCCATATTCTCCTTCCACCCTGTTGGAAATAATACTGAGAGGGGGGGTGAATCAGTATTATCAAGTTCTTTTAACAAATCTTCCTTATTTATACTTTGAATTATTTTTGCATATCAGTACCATAAAATAATGAGCATGAACAAGAAAAACAGATAGTCACACCAAAGAACACCAGATATAAGGTGGAAACCCAATGTGGGTGAAAACCACCTGCTGCAATATGTCTCTATCTTCTTTCAAATTAGAAAATGATTTTGTACTGGTGCAGTCCTTTACCAGTACACAGGCTGCAACCTGCAGAGAGCTACAACTCTCTCTCGTTTTCCAGTCTCTCCTGGAAGGGAGCTACAACCCCCTACTTCTTTTCTTACAAGGATCACTTTTCATAAATTTTCAAACTGGATCCATAAACATCAAATGATCATCAAGTACATGTAAATTACACAGTCAACTGTAGTAACCAGATCAACAATAATAGAACTAAACCCAGAACACCTTATCAACAGAAATATTCAGTCAACAGAAGATCTTAAGACAGATATGCAGTTTTTATTTCTCTGGCCTGCGTCGGTACGCACTTCACCTTCTGCTTCCCTGCGTATACCCGCAGAGAGCCTTCTGCTGCACCGCGTGCCCATGAACTGCTTCTTCAATCGCGCTGCATATTGTTACAGTACGTATGCACCCAGAGACACTATCGGGCCGTGTACTGTTGCTGTAGCCACGCACTCATAGACACTATCGCGCCGCGTACCTTTACTGTGCGTACGCACCTGAACCTCTGTCACGCTGCGTACCCACGCAGTTCTCCTTCTTCTGCTCTGCGTACACATGCAGTGCCCCTTCTTCTGCTCTGCGTACCCACGCAGCTCTTCTGTTTCTCCTCTGCGTACCCACGCACTTGCACCGTTAATCACCTGCGTACTTCTGATTAGGGCCGAATTGGCAGTTCACCAGTGTGCCACAGTTAGTCAGATGCCCAGATCTGATCATGCGCTTGAGAGATCACCCTTCACAGATTCGCCTTTAACTTCACTTTCATATAGATCAAGCTTTTTAAAACAATAACCCAATATTTCAGATCTTAAGATATTCAATTTGCAAAAAGATGCTTAGCCAAGTGATCTCCTTTGCTTTATATAGGCAAGCTCCTCCTAAAATCATGGATCAATACCATAGATAACCAATACTAGGGGCCCAAAAACATGGGGCTCAATAATAATAATAATATAAAACAATACCACGGGCCAAAACCATAGAATCAAGAGCGGCGAGCTAAATACCACGGGCCAAACATAGGAAACCCCACGTGAACGCGCTTCTTTGCCTTGAAGTAAGTGAAACTGGGGGTACGCACCCTCTGAACGGGTGACCTGCATGAGTGGCCGCAGTTCCTTCACGGTGTACCTGCGTGTACGCATTTTCTGAACTATTTTCCTGCGTACTTCTTAATTTTCAACATTTTGAGATCCTGATCAGAGCATTGCCACTTGAGGGTGTTTCCATCAAGTACAACATCTGAAACATAGAGTCATACCAGAATCATAATGCCAACAATCTCCCCCTTTGGACTTGATGGAAACCTCAAAATCTTCAGCTTCATTCTCCCCCTTTGACATCAAGGGCAAAGGGTTATGCTCCCCCTAAGAACATGCTCCCCCTGAATATGAACCAGATCTGCAAAGAAGAACCATAATCCACCAAAGACCATAAATGACCATGAAAGAGATAGAGACATATTGCAGCTATAATCAGACCAGCATCCATGATCTCCTTCTGTACATCCTCCATAATGCCAACAATGCATTATATGCTCCCCCTGAACCTGTGCCATTCAATCTTCAACCAATCCGCAACCCAGCATATGTACGCATATACCCCAGATGAACCATCCGTACAACCATCAATCAGAAGAGTTTCAACAATAAGATGATGCATCAACAACCCCCAGGTTTTGCTTGAGGTATTCAAAAGTCTCCCTGGGCAATGGTTTGGTGAGTATATCAACAACTTGTTCCTTAGAAGGAACATACTCCAACTTGACCTTCTGTTCAAGCACTTGTTCCCGGAGAAAATGATATTTGATTGGTATGTGCTTGGTTTTTGAATGCATGACAGGATTCTTTGAGATGCTGATTGCACTTGTGTTATCACATAAGATGGGGATAGGTGGTGTACAAGTGATTTGAAAATCCTGCAAAGTCTGCATCATCCAAAGGAGTTGAGTGCAGCAAGATGCAGCAGCAACATATTCCGCTTCGGTTGTAGACAAGGCAATCAAACTCTGTTTCTTGCTGAACCAAGATACTAGTCTGGAACCCATAAAGAACGCACCACCACTTGTGCTTTTCCTGTCATCCACGCTTCCGGCCCAATCTGCATCTGTATACACATGAAGTGTGAGATCTGTATCTCTAGGATACCATAAGCCATAATTTTGAGTCCCTTGAAGATATTTGAAAATTCTCTTCACTGCCTGAAGATGAGTCTCTTTCGGATTTGCTTGAAATCTTCCAACTATTCCAACTGCATGCATGATGTCCGGTCGGGTACCTGTTAGATAAAGTAAGCTTCCAATCATTGATCTGTAGGTTGGTTGATGCAATGCTGCAGATTCATCGTTTGCACTGAGGCTACATCCTGTGACCATGGGTGTACATACTGGTTTTGCATCTTCCATGCCATATTTCTTCAAAATCTGTTTGAGATACTTGGTTTGAGACAAAAAGATCCCTCCTTCTTTTTGTTGGATTTGCAAACCAAGAAAATATGTCAATTCTCCCAGCAATGACATTTCGAATTCTTTCTGCATCACCAAGGCAAAGCTTTGACTCATAGCTTCTTCATTGATGCCAAAGATAATGTCATCTACATACACAACAAGTATTAGCAATTTGTCATTTTCAACTTTTATATAAAGATTGCTATCTGCTGATCCTTTTGGAAAACCTTGTTGATGAAGATATTTGTCCAAATGATAGTACCAAGCCCTTGGAGCTTGTTTGAGACCATAGAGAGCCTTTTTTAATCTGCATACAAGATTTGGATCATTTCCAAGAATGAACCCATCTGGCTGCTCAATGTATACTTCTTCTTCCAAGTCTCCATTCAGGAAGGCTGATTTCACGTCCATTTGAAATACTTTGAAGTTTTGAAAGCTTGAGAGAGCAAGGAACATTCGGATGGCCTCAAGTCTTGCAACAGGAGCAAAGGTTTCTTCAAAGTCTATTCCTTCTTGCTGCGCATACCCTTTACAAACAAGTCTGGCCTTGTTTCTAATTACTTCTCCATTTTCATTCAATTTATTTTTGAAGACCCATTTTGTCCCTATAACATTCTTATCTTTTGGTCTAGGAACAACTCCCAAGTGTTATTCTTTTTGATCTGCTCAAGTTCTTCATCCATTGCTTTGACCCAACATTCATCTTTGCATGCCTCTTTCACATTTTGTGGTTCAGTGGAAGAGAGTAATGCCAAATAGCTTGAAGCTTCTGCAATTGTTCTTCTTGTTTGTACACCTGCTTCTTTCTGTCCCACAATCTGAGATTCTGGATGATTCTTCTGAACATATCTGGATGGAGTTTTCTCTTCTATTCTTGTCTGCTCCTCTGGTTCTTCTTGAGGTTCTTCTTCTTCATCATTCTGTCTTTGAGGGTAGCCTTCATCTTCTTCGATGTCTTCATGATGCACTTGCTTAGGAATGTATCCCTTCTCATCAACCACTGCATCAATGCTGTCAACAATTCTGACAAGTCTTTTATTGTAGCACTTGTATGCTTTGCTATGTTGAGATTAACCAAGAAGAATGCCTTCATCTGCTCTAGGTTCAAGTTTGCCAAGTTGTTCATCAGTATTCTTAATATAACATTTGCTCCCAAAGATTTTGAAGTGCTTTACCAAAGGAGTCTCACCACACTAGAGCTCATGAGGGGTTTGAGTGCTGTTCACCCGGACATTTGTTTTGTTGAGAATAACAACCGCAGCATGTGCAGCTTCACCCCAGAAAGTTGCGGGAGTTCCCGACTCATCAAGCATAGCACGAGCCATTTGTTGGACTGTTCTGTTCATTCTTTCCACAACTCCATTTTGCTGAGGAGTTCTAGCTGTAGAGAATTCTCTTCTTATCCCATGTTCTTCACAGAAATCGAAAAATTCATTTGAGGTAAACTCCCCACCTCTGTTGGATCTGAGGCACTTAATTTTGTGTCCTGATTCGTTTTCAACCAAGGCTTTGAAGGATTTGAATTTTTCGAATGCTTCATCTTTGTGCTTCATAAGTCCTAACCAGACAAACCTGGAGAAATCGTCAATGAATAATATCAAGTATTCTTCTCCTCGAGGTGTTCTTTTCCTGAATGGACCACATGTATCTGTATGTACTAGCTCAAGAGGCATGCTAGCTGATCCTTCCTTCTCTGGAAAGTTAGTTCTGGTTTGCTTTCCAAACTGACATGATTTGCATATGGTGTTGTCTGGAATTTTGATATCTGGAAGATCGCGAACTGCTTGATATTTGCATGCTTTCCTTATTTGTGAAAAGCTTAGATGCCCCAACCTCTGATACCATAACCAGTGCTCATCATCCTTGCTCAGATAGCATTGTTGTTGTCCTTCTTCAAATATGTATAGATTATTTAGAGTTCTTTTACCTTTGATCACTGTTTTACCTGTATCAAGATCACGAACAAGAAATCCATTTGATCTGAATATCACCTCGGTTCTTTGATCACACATCTGGCTAACACTTAGAAGATTATGCTTCAATCCATCAACATACAAAACATTTCCAGCCTTGACCTTTTCTTTTAATTGAGCAATTCCTTTTCCTTTTATAGTTGCAGGAGTATCATTTCCAAAAGAAACTTTCTTTCCTTTTTCTAGAGCAGAATATGACTCAAGTTTTTCTTTATCACCTGTCATATGCTTCGAACATCCACTGTCAATGTACCATAGATTTTCTTGTCCTTCTGCATAAAATTCTATACCACATATTTCTGTTTGTGGTTCCTTTATTCTCCATGTTTTGGTGCTTGAGGCTTGTTCCTTTGTCTGTTGAAACCTGCTCTTGCATTCAGAATCTTTATGACCAAAGTTATTGCAAATAGAACATTCAACTTCATTTTCAAGAGCCGAAAAGTGGTTATAGGTCCTTTTTGTAATCCCGGTCATACTTCTTTGTTTTTGAGCTTCTCTAGTCATGATTGTTTTATATGCAACACATTGAGCTGCTTTGTGACCA
Organism: Pinus tabuliformis; assembly: GCA_031772625.1. Classification (NCBI taxonomy): domain Eukaryota; kingdom Viridiplantae; phylum Streptophyta; class Pinopsida; order Pinales; family Pinaceae; genus Pinus; species Pinus tabuliformis. The sequence continues at coordinate 1,427,385,654 of CM062816.1, forward strand.
AAGTTATGGCAAGAGAAACATTGTCCATTGAAGAAACTTCTGCGGTTATCAAATCTACCAGCCAAATGATTGTAATTTCTATTGTCATCCATTCTTGAACCAAATTGAGAAGATTTTACCTGTGGCTGGTTGTAGCTTTTGTTCACCCTTAAGACGGATTGCCCCTGATAGTCTCTGTTTGCAATTTGTCCCTGCTTTACCTGATGGTCTCCATTGTGCTTTTGCTCATTCCTTCTTGCTGCATCAAGATAACTTTTTGAGGTGGATGCTTGAGAAGTTTCTCCATTATAGCCCAGACTTGTCTTGTTTAGTGGAGAACGCTGTACATTGATAATCTCATCCAAAGTTTCAGATCCTTTGACAAACTTAAGATTAATAGATTTTGTTTTCTCAATCTCTTTTCTAAGACCAACAATTTCACCTTCTAATTTTTCAATATGTTTTTCCTTTCATCAATTTGAAATTGTAGAGTATCAATGATCATATTCTTTTCTTCTATACATCTCTTGAGTTTAGTAATTTCTTCATAAAGGCTATCCACATCTATAGCATCCATATAATCATCATCTTCAAATGCCATTAACAGTTTATAGTCATTACCTCGTTCATCTTCATCACTATTTGATAGACCATCACTATCTTCATGAGTGTAGTAGCTTTTCTTATTTGCACTCTGTTTCTTGTTCCATTTAGCAGGTTCCTTTCCTTTATCATTATAGGGACATTTTGCAGCATAATGACCTACTCTTCCACAAGCAAAGCATTTAAAAGGTAACTTACCTCTGAACCTTCCAGAACCCCTTTGAGGATTTTTGACAAAATTTGATTCTTCTTCTTCTTCTTCTGGCACATAACTTGCTTCATAATAATCTCCTTTGCCTGAAGCCTTGAAAGCAGCTTCTCTTCTGTCTGATGGAACTCCCTTTCTCATTTCATAAGCAGTTAGAATTCCGTGTAGCTGAGACATAGTAAGAATTCGTAAATTTTCCTTTTCTTCTATTGCAGACACTTTAGATTCAAACTTGGGGGACAATGATCTTAGAACTTTTTCAACCACAATAGCCTCTTTTATTTCTTCACCCAAGTTTTTCATGCAATTAACAATCTCATCTACCCGAAGAAAATAGTTAGCCACACTTTCATCATTATACATCCTGAGATTCTCATACTGAATCCTGAGAGTTTGAAGTTTAGCACGCTTTACCTGTTCATCTCCTTCGTAGCTCAAGACAATCTTGTCCCATATTTCTTTTGCTGATTTATATTGCATAACCTTTACAAATTCTGTTTGAGATAAGCATCCTAGCAAAATATTGACTGCTTTAGCATTTGTTTCATATTTCTTCTTTTCGGCCGTATCTGTAGGAGTAGCTGAAGGAAAAGTGTAGCCTGTATCTATGATATCCCAAACTTCTGTACCAAGAGATTGAAGATAGGCAGTAACTCTTACCTTCCAATAATTGAAGTTTGTCCCATCAAAAATTGGTGGCCTGATTGATTCTTCCCTCTCGTAGTTGCTCATGATGAATGATCTTCCTTCAAGCGATCAAACTTCTCCGAAGGACCTGCTCTGATACCAATTGTTGGAAATAATACTGAGAGGGGGGGTGAATTAGTATTATCAAGTTCTTTTAACAAATATTCCTTATTTATACTTTGAATTATTTTTGCATATCAGTACCATAAAATAATGAGCATGAACAAGAAAAACAGATAGTCACACCAAAGAACACCAGATATAAGGTGGAAACCCAATGTGGGTGAAAACCACCTGCTGCAATATGTCTCTATCTTCTTTCAAATTAGAAAATGATTTTGTACTGGTGCAGTCCTTTACCAGTACACAGGCTGCAACCTGCAGAGAGCTACAACTCTCTCTCGTTTTCCAGTCTCTCCTGGAAGGGAGCTACAACCCCCTACTTCTTTTCTTACAAGGATCACTTTTCATAAATTTTCAAACTGGATCCATAAACATCAAATGATCATCAAGTACATGTAAATTACACAGTCAACTGTAGTAACCAGATCAACAATAACAGAACTAAACCCAGAACACCTTATCAACAGAAATATTCAGTCAACAGAAGATCTTAAGACAGATACGCAGTTTTTATTTCTCTGGCCTGCGTCGATACGCACTTCACCTTCTGCTTCCCTGCGTATACCCGCAGAGAGCCTTCTGCTGCACCGCGTGCCCACGCACTGCTTCTTCAATCGCGTTGCGTACTGTTACAGTACGTACGCACCCAGAGACACTATCGCGCTGCGTACTGTTGCTGTAGCGACGCACTCATAGACACTATCGCGCCACGTACCTTTACTGTACGTACGCACCTGAACTTCTGTCGCGCTACGTACCCACGCAGTTCTCCTTCTTCTGCTCTGCGTACACACGCAGTGCCCCTTCTTCTGCTTTGCGTACCCACGCAACTCTTCTGTTTCTCCCCTGCGTACCCACGCACTTGCACCGTTAATCACCTGCATACTTCTGATTAGGGCCGAATTGGCAGTTCACCAGTGTGCCACAGTTAGTCAGATGCCCAGATCTGATCATGTGCTTGAGAGATCACCCTTCACAGATTCGCCTTTAACTTCACTTTCATATAGATCAAGCTTTTTAAAACAATAACCCAATATTTCAGATCTTAAGATATTCAATTTGCAAAAAGATGCTTAGCCAAGTGATCTCCTTTGCTTTATATAGGCAAGCTCCTCCTAAAATCATGGATCAATACCATAGATAACCAATACCAGGGGCCCAAAAACATGGGGCTCAATAATAATAATAATATAAAACAATACCACGGGCCAAAACCATAGAATCAAGAGCGGCGAGCTAAATACCACGGGCCAAACATAGGAAACCCCACGTGAACGCGCTTCTCTGCCTTGAAGTAAGTGAAACTGGGGGTACGCACCCTCTGAACGGGTGACCTGCATGAGTGGCCGCAGTTCCTTCACGGTGTACCTGCGTGTACGCATTTTCTAAACTATTTTCCTGCGTACTTCTTAATTTTCAACATTTTGAGATCCTGATCAGAGCGTTGCCACTTGAGGGTGTTGCCATCAAGTACAACATCTGAAACATAGAGCCATACCAGAATCATAATGCCAACACACCCTTCAATTCTACTCCCAAAACTCTGTTTCCACAGTCACTGTGTTTCGACAATTAAGGACACGGTGGGCATTCATCTTGGTGCAAGACAGATCTTTGAGGGGTCCTGCGCTTAGCAAGGAGGCGTCCCCCGCTTTCATTCACTCCCTCCTACCTTCATCCACCTTTCCATGCCTTCAAGGCACCATGTCCACCCTAAAAAGGCTCTCGGAACCCCTCCTGTCGCAATACAAGTTCTCCTGTAGCAATACAGGACCTCCTGTAGCAATGTTGGCATGAGAGGGATTGGACCCAGGTTCAGAGTTAGTTTCAATAGCCAACAAAACCCTACACTATCGGCCCTTTTGGCAACAACCCGCTTAGCGTAGGCTGCAGTCTCACCCGAGGCAGTATTGGGGAATGTTAGAACCAGGTTTCTGCATCCAAAAGGCTATGTGATGTGGGGGTAGGGCGTTTCTTCGGTTTAAGGCTTGATCTAACCTTCACGAAGCCTTATCCTCAAAATCCCCAAACTTAAAACAATTTCCAATTAAACAGAGTTAGGAGCTTCACGTAAGGGTCTAATCATGCATAAAATAACATAGAACAATAGATCCAAATCTTCGTGGCATGATGAAGACAATAATATAGATAAATGGCATTCAATTGAGAATAAATACAAAAAACACATAAGTATATAGATAAGACAAAGAATTGCTTCAAATACTCTCTATTATTGCATATCTTCAATACATATACTTTCCAGACCCTGTGCACAGCTGCAGGGGCCTGCACACTCAGCTGTGGACTTACCAAGGTCTCCACGCACACAGTAGAAGGAGCCTTCCCCTTTTCCTGAATACAGAAAGATATCACAATTATAGACTCAAAAATATATCATCATGAATTTATCTCCTTAGAATTGTTAATATATCCCTTGATATATCCTTTACCCTTACAATACCATGGTCTGCAAACCATGGGCGGAGCTTAATACAACTTATCTTTTTACAAAATAAGGGGAATTAACTTGCCTAAAATCCTGTTTGACTCTTAAGAATGTACACTACTCGCACTCTTCTCCTCAAAATGTGGAGACTTTACAATATCTTATCAAAATTTGACTTAAGACTTAGCAAAAATTAATCTTGGGGGACCCTGTCCCAACAAGAAACACCTATAGCTAGCCTGTAGCACCATTTTTCCCCAAATGTTTTGCTCCCCACTTCAACCTTAGCTTAGTCAAGATGAATAATGACCTGAACTTGTGATTTGATGATCAAGAGAAGCTCCTAGTCCACTCCAACCACCCCTTTTCCTCACCTGAAACGAGACTAGAATTAACGTTTTTCATTCACGAGCATGATACAAGTTAGATTTATGATTTTTAGCAAATGTGAAGTAGATCAATGATACATGCAAATAGGTTATTGATTTGATGAATTATGCAAGATAGAGTAACTTTACTTATGCATGTAGATCATCCCTTTCTCTTACATATAATGTTAAGTAGCATCTACAAGTTTAACAAATGGAATTTCATTTTCATAGTTAAGAATCAGTTTTCAATTGTTCTTTCACTATATTTGAGTTGGAGGAATGGTCTCTGAACACCTTGATTTGATGTCATGACTGAGGGTGGCATTAGTAGAACCTAACCTATTGTACATATATCATTGTCACCTCTAAGTTTGTACAAACCTTAGGGTTGACAATTTGAGTTGAGGAGCCCCTGTGATTTGTAACACTCTTGGTGCAATACCAGGGCTCACCACTTTTTGGCATCATTGTCAGGGAGGTGTATAAGTAGGTGTTGTTTTTGCTTGAGATTTTTTTTTTTTTTTAATGTTTTGCATCAGCCTTATTGATTTGAAAAAGTGAAAAATTCAAAAAAAATAAAATTCTTTCATGCCTCGTAGGAGTAGGGATAACCAAGGAAAATTCTTAAAAAAACACCCACACCCTCAAGCATTCAACCTTCATTCTTCTTCAGTGACTGTGAACTTCCCTCTCTTACTAGAGGGGAGTTAGAAGAGCTTCTAAGTGAGCAACCTGAAAATTTTGAAGAACCTATTGGGGAAGAATAAGAACCCATCTCACCTACCCAAACCATGGATGAAAACCAAAATAATGAGCTCTTTCCTATCAGAGAAACCAATGGAGAGACTAGAATGAAAAATATAAGGCATGTTGCCCTTCCACATTTCCATGGCCTAACCTTTGAAGATCTTGACACCGTAATGTTTGAGTTTTTTTATTGTCTGTAGGACCTATGACTATGACTCTGATGAGTAGAAACTAAAGTTGTTTCCTTCTACCCTCAAAGATGCATCGTTGCACTATTTTATGAGTCTACATGGAGGAAACATCACTACGTGGGCCTAAATGCAACAAACCTTCAATGATAAATACTAGGATTACTGTAGGTCCAAAGAAACAAATGAGGAAATATTTAGGATGACCCTTGGACCCGATGAATATTTGGAAGACTACGAGGAAAGGTTTCAACTCAATTATAGGAGGGCCAATTGTACCCTTGATGTTGAGTCACTCAAGCTATTTCTTCTTCGAGGGATTAGGGAAGATGTAATGGAAATCCTCAACATGCTATCTAGAGGAGATATCTACCAATTTCATTATGATTTCATCAAAACTATATTCAAGAATTATTCTAGCGTTTTTAGGATGAATGGTAGGTCTAGCCAAAACTTGGCTAGTTCCTCTCCCTCTACAAAATCCATCAAGCATGAAATAGGGAATATGTTGGATGATTTCAAGAGTGAAATGTTGCACACCATTTCCCTACAAATGGATACTGTGTGAATCAAAAGGAAACAAGAGGAAGCAGAAAGGGCATTAGCTATTTTCTACCCTAGATGTACTAAAATACATCCTAGGAATGAATGTCCCCTAAATGTTATAAAAGTATGCCTAGTATGTGAAGAGAAACATGCAATAGAAAAATGTCCCTCCCTTCCAAGCCTAAAGGTTGTATACCAGGAATGAGTAGAGAGTGGGTCAAAACAATTATGCTTCATTAACCAAAGGAGACCCTCAGGACCTCGGCCATATCAAGGTGCACATTATCCTCACTACAATCCAAATGAGAATGCACTTTTTTAGCCTTGGTACCCTTCCACTCATCCATCATGGTCCACACCTCCTCCTTGGCCTTATGCTCCTCCAAGTTTGAAAATTATATATTACAGAGAAATGGAACACATAAAATATTTCAGAAACACAAACACATAAAATTCATAAAACAAGAGAGAGACACAGATATATATCGTTCACCCAATTTGCGCTGCGTTCATGGAGAAAGAACCAATCCTTCCTTTTATATTATCCAGAAAAATGAAGAGATACAACCTACAGTTGATATGTTGTAATTTCCTCTTCGCTCTCAAACAATCTCCTCTCTCTTTCTCACTCAGAATACACATATATCCAACTGAAATATAATTCCCTCATATATAGTGAGGGGTTTCCTTCTAGGGAAAAAAAACCCTAAATTAAACATAAATTCTACTGTCATATCAACTATCTAATGAATAGATCAGATTGATTATAAAACTACAATATCTTACAAGGTAATTTTATGCCTATGTTTAGCTTCAGGGGCATTGCCCCCAAACCCCAACCAAGGGGGGGCTGTAAAAATCATCGTCACACCCCCCCGGACCCCCCTTGGCAGCAAAAAAATAGGTTGTGTTGTCACTCCATTATGAACTGGGGTCCAATGTAGTGCTACCTCTTAATAAAGAAGATAATCAGGCTCCACTCCCAACACTCCATATCCTCCTCAGCCTATCATCTATATCCTCCCTAATCTTCCCAATGGGGCAACCCCTCATGAGGGTGGAGGCCTCAAATAAACCACCCTCCTAATTTACTGACTCCATCCCAACCTCAACAACAAATAACTCATCTTACTTCACCTAAGAAAACTCAAATTCCTGCTAAACCTAATATGAACTTGGACAATAAGTCGGTACAATAGGTATACATTTGGGAAACATCCTATCTTGCTTATGCTATGGAAATACAAGAGCTCAACCTTCAGTTTGAGAGGGTGCTCCCAAATAATCACCCACCTTCTCCACTTGAAGGTCTTGAAGAAGAGAATGGAGAAATGGCCCCTCAAGTTATTGCACCTCCCTATCTTGAAAGGTTGATCCACCCTAGAATAGGTTAAACTTCTAGGAGAATTGAAGAATTTATGTGTTAATACACCCATTTTCCATGCCATTAAGTACGTTCCCATCTGCGATAGGATTATTAAATAAAAATGTTTCAAAAGTCCTAGGAGAAGAAGAAGAGATACCCCCACCATCAATGTTGTTTGACAACTATCTCATCTGATGCTTGGGAGGGTGATCTCCCTAAAAATACTGAGACCCTGGTAGCCTAGTAGTGGAGGTGCAAATTCATGGCATTAGGGTCCCTAATACTCTGATTGATCTTGGGGATACAACTAATGTGATGACTAGGGAAACCATGTTAAAGCTCAATCTCCAAGGGGCTTCGAGAAAGACCACATCAGTGTTGTAGCTTGTAGACAGATTCATAGTAGCTCCTAAGGGAATTATTGAGGATGTCATGGTATCCATTGACTCTTGGGAGTACCCTACTGATTTCTTGGTCCTCCAACCCAAAACTAAGTTTAATGGATATCCTCTCATCTTAGGAAGAACTTGGTTAGCCAATGTTGATTCCTACATTAGTTGTAGGGTTGAGAACATGACTATCAAGAATGGACATTTATCCAAAAAACTTGTGTTGTATCCTCCTTCTCAACCTTCTATTGAACATGATTTACCCATATGGTTAGAGGATGAGGAAGAGGATGAATTGTATCATACAACCCCCTACCCAGTCTACACTCTAGATATTGTTATAGAAGGGAGACAACTTGATGAAGATGACCTTATTGACCATATATTTCAAAATAAACCTCCCACTCCCATACCAATTGATGAGTTGATGAAAGAATACAAGAGTAGTCCTTTGAATGACTTGTTCTCTATTGAATCAAGACCATAATGCGTCAATATTGTAGAGTTTGGCTCATCTAGAACATTAAATATCAACCCCTTTCTCTCGTCCAAACAAGAAGAATAGTTGTGCAATGTACTAAGGAAACACATGGATGCTTTTTCTTGGGATTATAAGGAAATAAAAGTTGTGCATCCGTCAATTTGTACTCATCATATTTACATAAAATATGGGTGCAAGCCTGCGTGCCAAACCCAAATAAGGATGAATCCATCTCTTAAGGACATTATGAAAGAAGAATTACAAAATCTAGTAGATGCAAGGTTCATATACCACATTGCAGATAGTGAGTGGGTGTCACCTCTTATTTTTGTTCCCAAGATGAATGGGAAGTGGAGAATTTGTGTTGATTACTATGAACTTAACAAGGCTACAAAGAAGGACCATTTTCCTTTGCCCTTCATTGACCAAGTCCTATATGGCCTTGCACGAAATAAATTCTTCTCCTTCCTTGATGGATTTAGTGGATACAACAAAATCTATATCAACCCTAAAGACGAAGATAAGACTACATTTACATGTCCTTGGATACCTCTTCCTATAGAGTTCTTCCATTCGGTATATGCAATGCCCTTGTTAATTTTCAAAGGGCAATTCAAAGTATTTTTGTTGAACTTGCTCATGACTATGTTGAGATATACATGGATGATTTCACTCCTTATGGACATGACTTCCATGAAGCTCTCTCCAATCTCTACAACGTTTTGAAGAAATGTATTGAAATGAATCTCTCATTGAGCCTTAAGAAATGTGATTTTTTTATGAATGCAGGGATTGTCCTTGCCCATTCTATATCTAAGGAGGGAATACAGGTTGACCCAAAAAAAATTTGCATCATCAAAAGGGTCCCTATCCCTCAAAAGAAAAGAGATGTTAGGATTTTCCTTAGATAATCTAGGTATTACATAAGGTTCATTAAATATTTTAGCAAACTGGCTTCACCCTTGTTTGGTCTGCTGGCTAAAGATTCAGATTTTTGTTAGACAACCAACTATTAAGAAGCCTTTGAAATACTAAAATAAAAGCTAACCACTGTAGACATCCTTAGGGGTCTCAATCAGGCATTAACTTTCCATATACACAAATATTCCTTAGACAAAGCTGTAGGGTTTGCCTTAGGACAAGTGGAAGACAAATTTCCTTATGATATCTATTTCATTAGTAAGGATTCGTCTAAAGTTGTGTTGAATTATATTGTCACTGAAAAAGAAATCTTAGCTGTAGTACATTCTCTAAACAGGTTTAGGCATTACATCATTAGTTATGAAACTTTGGTTCACATTTATTATGTAGCCATTAAGTGTTTAATGAATAAACTTGATGTCAATGCTAGGATAATTAGATGGTTTCTATTATTATAGAAATTTGATTTGACTATTGTTTATAAAACAAGGAAGGAGAATGTGATTGTAGATTTCTTGTCAAGACTAACTCTTCCTGCTGGAAAGAAAGAAATAATAGATGATCAACTTCGAGATGAACATCTCTTTTCCATCTTAGTTCTTTCTCCTTGATTTGTTGATATGGCCAAGTTTTTGGTTGTTGGGAGGTTCCCTCCTAACCTATCCTCCATGGAGAAAAGCAAGATTTTTAGGAAGAGCGCCCCATTCACCTGGATTGGGGGAAACCTTTTCAGATTGGGGTTAGATCAGATCCTAAGAAGATGTGTGAGGGAATAAGAGGTCTTTGACATCCTCTCAGCATGCCATGATGGGCCCTATGGGGGCCACTTTTCTACTAAGAGGAAAACCTTCAAAGTTCTACAATCATGTTATTATTGGCCTACTTTACATTAGGATGCAAGGAGATACACCACCAAGTGTGATCAGTGTCAAAGGATGGGTAAGCCAACACCCAAGGATGAGATTCCCTTACAACCTCAAGTGACTCTAGAGCCATTTAAAAAGTGGGGCATGGATTTCATTGGGCCTATTGATCCCCCATTAGGACAGAAAATGTATATCATTGTATACATCGATTACTTGACCAAATGGGATGAAACAAAAGAAATAAAAGTAGCAACTGAGAAAAAGGTCGATGAATTTCTAAGGGAGAATATCTTCTACAAATTTGGTTTTCCGAGGGAATTAGTCACTGATCAAGGAGCACAATTTACATCAAGTTTGATTGAAGACCTTATGAAGAAGCACCACATCAAGCAAATGACATCTACTACCTATCACCCTCAAGAAAATGGGTAGGTGGAAGTCACCAATAGAGCATTGGAGAACATTATTACAAAGGTTGTTAGCAATAGCAGAAAATATTGGGTAGACAAACTTGTGGAAGTTACTTGGGCCTACAACACCACTTGGAAGATCACCACTGGATTCACTCCCTTTGAGTTAGTCTATGGGAAGAAGTCCCTATTTTCTATTGAATTTGAGTACAACACCTTGAGGATGGAATCTCAGTTAGACTTGGATATCACTTCAACACAACAAGAAAGGATGCTCCAACTCAATGGTCTAGATGAATTCAGAATGCAAGTTCTCCTACACAGTGAGGTAATCCAACTACATAGGAAAATTTTGCATGATAAGTACATCAGAGAAAGGACTTTCCAAGGAGTATGTGACCTATTTTATGATTCCATATTCAAGGATTTCAAAGGGAAGTTGATGACAAGATGGTTGGGTCCCTATCTAGTAGAGATGTTTAATGAGAATGGGTCTGCCCAAATTAGAACCATTGATGAGGAAGGGATTCCCTTACTTGTCAATGGTCATAGGTTGAAATTATACAAGAAACCTATGTTCAAGGAATAATTTTTTAGTTCAATCAGTAGAGAGTTAAATTTTATTCAGAGGCTCATAACCCTCGGCCCACAAAAAATCTAAAAAAAAGACGAGAGAAAAAAATAATAAGAGGGACTAGATGTAAACCTCCATGAAGCATCTAAGTTCCACTCTTGAGTTGAAAAATTCTCTGAGGAAACCTAGGAGGAAAGAAGAAAGAAAAGAAAAATTAAAGACCCCCAGGTGAAAAACTCTCTATGGTGCCTAGGGCAGGCATGCAGGTTGAAAACCTCTACAAAGAAAACCTGATTATCTAAAAAAACAAAGAAAGAGAGAGAGAGAGAAGAGAAGCACAAGAAGGGAGTTCTTGTAACATTTCTACTAACATCTTTCTTTTGTAGGACTCCACACAGTTGGAATAATTATGGCTACAGGGAAGAATCTACAAGTCTCCCTCCATCCTTCCATCCATACACCTCATCTCCACACTCTCCACTCACATGCCCACCTCTCTCCATCATCTAATCAACAAGAGACTCTAATTTTACCTCCTTGCTGTGATGCTATAGGAAGGACTTGTAATGCTATAGGAGGTATTGTAATGCTACAATAGGATCTTGTGAGGCTATAGGAGGTGGATCCAATGGAAGAAGAGACCATAAGGTCATTCCATCTCTAGGAAATGTTAAGGGGGGTCCTCCATTATCAACTCCACCCGTATACCCCATTTAGAAACAAATTTCTACAAATTTCCACTTTGTCATACATCGAAAAAGAACAAACAAATCCATGTTTTCTATTCTTTTAACACCTACACCACTTCTTCATGATCCTTATCTAGTCTTCATGCCTTTCTTCACTTCCCCTCAACCCTGGAATACAAGATATAGACTGAATGGAGGATTAAATGTCAACTATAGGAAGCAAGATCCTCCTATAGCAGCTTGTGCAGTCACAATAGGACTCCCTGGATTTATTTATTTTCACTCACAAAGAGCATCTTGGAGCCATATCTGCAACAGAGAGGAGACACATCATCCTTAGGAAGGCACTCAACCAACAACAACAACAAGCTTGGACATAAGGAAGGAACCTGCACACACATCAAAGTTATCAATTAAGATATCATCAAGTTATGGAGACATGCACATAAACAAGCAAAAGAATAAACTCTCTCGAAGATCATGATGTTATGAGGCTTGGATCCAACATGCAACCATCTTCAAAAATTCGATCCATAGGTAGGATCAGGTATGAAAACCCTCACCTCTTCCCTATGCATAAAATTCTAAAATGTGTTGGCCGTTAAAGGAGTTTCAATAGGATGGAGGTGGTTAGTGAACTTGGTCACACTTGGCTAGTAAACCTAAGTTTTTGTTAGTCACCCATGCAATGTGGAGTTGTCAACTCAAAATGAGGTGATGCTCAGGAGGAGTGGGAAAAATGGTAAAAAGAAGGAAACTCAAGTATATGACATGTCACCAAAGTGCTCCGAGCCTTTACCACAAAGAGAATATTATGTATTGGGCTTGAATTCATTTGCACCATCACTCATTTCCCCAAAAAATCAGTTATAGGAAGGATAAGCTATTGCTATCAAACTACCTTGGATTCCACTGAGAAGTTTCGAACCCTGTCTGCAGGTGCTGCAAGAGGAAGCTACAGGAAGGTTTGAAATACTACAAGAGGGCCAAGAAGGAGCTACATGAGGAATTGAAGTGTGAAAGGGAGCCACAGTGACCTGAAATTGTCTCCTAACTCTCATGCACATACAAAGCTATTTAGAAAAGAAGTAAGTGGCATCCTCTTTCCTTGTTTCCCATCTACTTGCATGAGAATTCTGCCTGAAATTGATAGCCTATAATAGACAATTGAGCAGTAGGAGGTATTTCTAGAAATCATTGTGGATAGAAGCAAATAAAAATAGATTGTTTGATATCAATTCCAGCATCCTTCTCCCTCACTGATAAAAAGGAGTATAACATTATTTCCACAACTGAGATTTCTTTAAAAAAATTGAATTCCACACCTAAGTAACACCAAGGAGGGGAAATAGAAGAAATGGGGGGAGGATTTAATAGAAGAAAACCCACAGACACTAAGAGGATTCACCAACACCCTCTTGTAGTGAACATATTCAAAAGACATCAATGGTTGGGTTTCTTTGAACTACTAAAAGGATATGATCATGATATCACTCATAAATTTTCCATGACACTGCATTGTCAATGGGAAGATACTACCACTATTATTTTCATAGGATTGGACATCTCCTTAAGTCATGAAACCATAACTATAGTGACCACCTTACCCTTGGGGGTTTGATGGAGAAAGGAGGAGAAGGTAGTAAGTTTTATAGCCAAGAATAACTTCTTCATTTAGAGAGAGAAGCCCATAGAAGATATGAATGGAGTAAGAAGAGAAATCCTACCATACCCCAAGGATGAGATGGCTTATCACACCCTCAAATATATATCTTGTGAAGGGAGATTGAGTATGGTATCTGCATATCATTTTAGGTTACTTCATGAGTTAATATTTAAAGAAAAATTTCCTCTCCCTTAAAGACTTAGTTTTCCCCATTTCCTCTTGCACACAACCATTGAATGAGAAATCATTGAAGGAAAAATTGAGGATATTACCTATCCTAAGGGAAAAATCAAACCACCTGTGACATATTGGAAAAGGTCCACCACCAGGGAAGTGACCTTCAAGAGACCCAAGACACAAGTTTCCCTTAAGCAACCAAAAAAAGAGGCATTACAGGAGAAACATGGGTAGCTACAAGAGAAACATGCACAACTACAGGAGAAACACTAAATGCTACAAGAGAAGAAAACGAGGCTACAGGAAGGAGAATCCACCTTAAAAGTATATGAAAAATGCCTCTAAGAGATTCAAGAACCTGATCCACAACCCATCTTAGGGTCATATTACAAATTTATTAAGGGAGGAAGCATCATACCTAAAATGTTTGCTGTCCCACTCCTCTATGACTTAGAAATAAAGAGAGGCAAAACACAAAGGTGGATGAAAATTGCCAAATCTAAGAGTGTAGAAGATGTGGCCCTCATGGAGGAGAAATTCACTTAATTGGGTAAGGATTTGAGTGATTTGAGACTAAGAGAGTCCCTTATGAGGGAGCAACTATAGAGAAAAAACACAAGGTTGAGAGTGCAGTTGCAAGAGAAAGAAGCACAACTTGCCACTATGGAAAGTCTCTATATGGAATCCTTACAGTGCAGGAAGCCATCAAAATGCTATGCTCTTTCCTCAAGGAACAATGGCTACATTTCTAGATTAAGACACTATCACAGTATGGATCCTTGCCTTTTCAATATTATAGGTAGTTTATTGAGTTTTGCAAACAAGATAGTATGGAAGATAGGGCAAAGGTAGATGAATAATATATGCACAATTTCATTCTAACGGATCTAAATTTATGGGACCCCAATTCAATATTGGGAGACATGCAACTAATGGCATTAGAATCTTGGTTTACTCATGAAGAGGCAAGGGCCGAGGAAGTGAAAAATGTGATGAAAAAAGAAGAGAAGGAACCCTTGTATATCAGAGTAGATCTAGTACGATTTAAGGCTGTCATCTGTAATCATAACCTTATTTCCTCTGATCCTAGTTTAGAACCTATATACATAGCAACCCAAGAGCAAACCATTCTACATTTTGAGGAAAATCTTAGGATTTTAGCAATAAGGAGTCTACAAGTTTGTCAGAGAAGGTGGCATGCCTTACCCCACAATCTACAAATCAGAGAGTATCACTCTCCTAAAATGTTAAGGAATGCATTGGAAAGAACCCCATTGTACAAAAGAATCATGCAAAGAATTAAAATCAAATGGATAGGACTCAAACTCAGTCCAACTTCGCTGTTGGGCTTACAAGAAGAAGTGAACTAGGTAGAGGAACAAAAGGTATGGACAAAGATAGAGACAAATGTAGGTTATTATCCACATGAGGGAACACCAACTAAGGTGCCTTAGGATGTCATAGAGGCCACCAGTGCCATGAATGAGCTTCATATGGATGACTAAGTTGCTCAGAGGATGAGCAACACCTTCAACAAGGGGGTGATGATGAGTCCCATCAATAGGTATATCTTGAAGTTCATTATGCTATCCTCTAACCTTAAAACTATCCTTTTCTCACATTAATTAACATTTTTTGTTATAATATTCTTAGTAAGAAGAGTAAAATGTGTTTTTCATAGTATGTGGCCTAATGTGATTAAATTGCATGAAAAAATAAACATTTTTGAGGCATTTAACATGCAGGGACTTGATGAAGACAACCACGAGGGAATCTAGGGAGGCTTGTCCACCTCCTTAAGTCTCTAACTTGGCTTGAGATCACCAAATCCTCACTCACAAGATCGAATTCACTGACAGCCAAGTAACTCCAAGTGCATGAGAAGCTCAAGGAGGACAAGATCCACAATGTTCGAGATCAAGGATGGAATCACTCATATTTTCAAGGGAGTTGCTATTAGTTGCCCTTTTTTTTTATAGATAAACAAGTTGAAAGGCTCATTAGGATTCAAATTTTTGATTGAGCTAGGAGCATCTATTGAGCCCAAGACTTGAAATTGTCATTGTTAACTTTCATGTGATGTATGAGACTATTATTTTATGATAATGAGAAGTTGGTTATTAAGCTACATCTGAGCTAGTTTTAGAGGGTTGAAACCCTTGGGTTTGGG
Source organism: Pinus tabuliformis (assembly GCA_031772625.1). Classification (NCBI taxonomy): domain Eukaryota; kingdom Viridiplantae; phylum Streptophyta; class Pinopsida; order Pinales; family Pinaceae; genus Pinus; species Pinus tabuliformis. Next base: position 1,427,401,261 of record CM062816.1, read on the forward strand.
CCCAACCTAGAGGCTTTGGTCCCTCTTCTGTACTTTTTTATTGTTCTTATTTTAAATTATTTCACGCCTTTCCTTTATTGTAGTAGATGTTAATCTATAAAAATCCGTGATTATAGGCTTCCCTATCACTTCTCTTGTAGGAGAATAGTTGGAAGGATTTACAATCTTAGTCTAAGAAAATTTTATTTGTGATTTCTTGGAGACAAATAGATGTTAGTTGTCCTTATTCATATTTACTTTTTGCAACTTAGGAGTTAGTTCAGTGATCAGAATAGCGTTGTGGCATAGGATAGATGTTATTCAAATTCAACTCATCATTTCCATCATAGGTTATATCACTGTGTTAATGACCAATTGATGCATGCATGTGGTTAGTTGCAGGGTTGTGTTGATTTGTAGGGGAGGTCACCTCTTTCATCTCCACTTGGACTTCTTAATATTCTCCTTCCACCCTTCAATTATGCTCCCAAAACTCTGTTTCCATAGTCACTCTGTTTAGAGAATTAAGGACATCGTGGACATTCATCTTGGTGCAAGACAAACCTCCGAGAGGTCCTCGGGATGGCTATGAGGCTTACCAAACCTTAATTCACTCCCTCCTACATTAATCCACGTCTACATGCCTTCAAGACATGATCTCCACCCTAAAACGACTCTTGGAATCCCCATGCAGCAATAAAAGTCCTCTTGTGGCACCACTTATAGCTAACCTATAGCACCATTTTCCTCCAACTATTTTTCTCCCCACTTCAAAATTAGTTCATTCAAGATGAATAATGACTCCAAATTTTGATTTGATGATCAAGAGAAGCTCCTAGACCAATTTAACCACCTCTTTTCCTCACTGCAAACCAAAGTAGAATTAGTGTTTTTCATTCACAAGCATGATACAAGTTAGATTTCTGATTTTCAGCAAATGCGAAGTAGATCAATTATAAATGAAAATAGGTTATTGATTTGATGAATTATGAAAGATAGAGTAGCTTTACTTTTGCAGGTAGATTATCCCTTTCTCTTTCATGTAATGTTAATTAACATCTACAAGTTGAACAAATGGAATTTTCATTTTCATAGTTAAGAATCAATTTTCAATTGTGCTTTCACTATAGTTGAGTTGGAGGAATGATCTTTGAACACCTTGATCTGATGTCATGAATGAGGGTGGAATGAGTAGAACCTAAACTATTATGCATATATCATTGTCACCTCTATGTTTGTATGAATCCCCGGGTTTATAATTTGGGTTGAGGAGCCCTTGGGAGTTGTAACACTCTTGGTGCAATACCAAGGCTCACCAAGTTTTCCCTCTTGCTTCACTTCTACCATATTTTACTAATAAAATAAAACATTACATCATTTAATAGAGTTTAATATCATAGCATCAAGGTTGTAACCCCAACATTTGATGTTCTTAAATACATTACAAAATTTGCAGTGATGAAAGGGGTGTCAAAATCTTCTCCCATTTTAAGGAACATTGTTTCTTATTTTCTACTATCTGTAGAACCATTCTTTATAGAATAAGAAATATGCCACTTCATATCAAAAACTTTGTCCATGTCCCTAGTTTCCACTTTATGCAATTTCATTCACTTTTTATAGTTTAGTTACCTCTAGACCTATTGGCATTCTAGCACATTCCTACATGATTTTTCATTGCTTCATAGGGCTTCCATAATTCAACTCATTTTTTTCTTGGACATACCCAATACATTAATGATCCCAATGAGTATGTACATGAATCTTTGAAAACTAATTTATTTAAGACTACCCTATGTTTTAGTCACACACATTCCAAGTTTAGACATCATCTTCTTTGCCTCCCTAGTAATGTGTGTGATCCATTCCTTGGAAAGGATTCCTCTCACATGAAGAGCCTTGAGACTTATGGAGTCTTACAACCAAGGCATCCCTCTGGATTGATCTAAATAACACATCAAAATTTTCATAACATAACTCATGGTGATCATTGTATGTCATAGGGTTCCAATGCCACCACAATGGCCTTGTCCATATGATTTTCAGCTTCAAACCCATAATCTATTCTTCCTAATTAGATCATCATGATGATCTAAAATTAAAATCGAAGGTTTCATGTAAAGCTTTACAAGGTAGTTTATGTTTTATTGGTAATGGATCGATATTACAAAATCACACAAACTAAGTTAAATTGTGTAGATTTTAACAGTGAAAAATAGACAACAAGTAGCATCACAAAACAACAATTTGATGATTGAGTTCACCCCTCTTGGGCTACATCTCTGGGTCTAGCTTCCAATGGAGGCCCTTTAAATTATATGTTCAAATGTGAAATTACATCAACATACAATGCTCAAATTGAAAAAATAACAGTGCCATTATGTCGAGAACACCCAAAAATCCCTATGTAAGATCTTCTTGGGATCAGAAAGGCTGAAAAATGGCCAAGTTTAGCATCCTTCTCCATTTCTATGCTAACTATTCTGCAAATTTGACCTTCTATCAAAATTTTCAATGAAACTGCTCTTTGGTGGGCTTGCAAGGGAAACATTTTGAAATTGTATGTGGTAGGTTCGGCCCATGAAACTTGCCATGTTAGGTGCAATTTTTCAAACGGTCAGTTGAATAGAATGGGCCACCCCCCTTTTTATCCACCCTCTAGTTGGTCATGTGGTGCAAATATGACCATGGGAAGTAGGCCATAGGCCACATGCCCCATCGACCCCACTCTTGGTCATGTGACGATCAATATTACTGGGGTTTGGGTCCAGGCAGGGTGCCAAGTTCCCTCCCCTCCTGAAAATTTCACCAACAATTGTGTAAACTCAACATAACTGAGGGTCAGGGCATAGGTAGGGTGCCACGTTCCCTACCCTTTTCGCCTTACGGGACAGTCACGACATAACATATGACTTGTGACCCCTCCCCCCAATGTCGCTAACCATATCACATCAAATATAAGTCTACCCACTACGTTTAACAAGAAATAATTGTGGTGTAATGGTAAGGCATTTTGTTAGCTTGTGATAAGTCATGAATTTTATCCCCTCAAAGTGTTAATCGATCGTCCTTAAAAAAAATTGGTCCAATCCAGGGTGGCATGTAGTGCCTCATAATTGGGCCATGTGTCACCCAATCATTGGCCTAAGTGTCCAAATTATATTCGCCCACCACCATCCAACCATTAGCTACCACATGCTAGCTCAGGATTGGCCTATCTAACCATCATACCACATAGTCAACTTGTTGACATCAGCATGATGTCATTGTACGAAATACCATGTGGTAGCCGTACACTGTCCATTCAACCCTGCAAGTTGACTTTTTAATTGTTTGCCAAAATTTTCATAACACAATAAATTCCTCATACGATGTCAGATTGAGGTGATTCAAGCATTGTTGGAATCATGATGAGTAGATCAACAATTTGGTGTTGGTTTCAAGAGAATTTAAAAACTTTCATTTTTTAGCATATCTTTTATCCCTTAGATCATTCCCCCCATTGGAAGCTTTTGCACCACCAAAAGTCTATTTTTACTTAGCAAGAAAGTGAGGGTACAACTCTCTCACATTTTCCAATCTCTATCCACCTTTATTTAATTGTATTGGTACCTTTGGGCCCCACTCAAAGATACTCCACATTGCCTCTTCTTGAAGTCCTTATCCTCGTGTCAATAATTGAGTCTTCTTGCAACTCATTTAAATATTTAGGAGGAAAATCTTCTATAGATGAAATTTGAACATTCTCTTCTTGATCATCAGTCATTGGAGGTTCATACAATATCAAGTTTTCCACATTCACAATAGAATAAATTTTCATTTAAGGTGGAAAATCTAATCGGAAAGTTACCAATCTTCTCCATGATTTTGAAAGGACCATATCTGATTGGCTTCATATTTTTACTTTCACCTTGTAGTCTTTCCTTGCTGATGTACAACCAAGCTTGTTCTCCCACTTGGAAATATTGATCAACTTGATGCTTTCCATGTCTTGCTTTGTACTTGTATTTTCTTTTCTCTAGTTCTTCTTTTACCTTTTGATGCTCAAGCTAAATTTTTTCAATGAAATGCTTAGCTTTGTCTGCATCACTATGTACATCTACTGAAATATCTTTACTAAAGATAAAATCCAAAGGGGACTATGACAAATAACCCAAACAAGCTTCAAATGGAGATACTTGTGTAGATTAATGCTTGTCATGATTGTAGGCATGCTGGATGTAATGCAAATTCTCATCCCAATGTTTAGGATGCTCACCAAAATATCCTCGAAGGAGATGCACTACCATTATGTTCACTACTTCTATCTAGTCGTCGGTTTGTGGATGAAATGTGGTGCTCTTCTTCAACTTTGTGTTCATCACTTACCATAAACTTAACCAAAACTTCTCAACAAATCGAGAATCTTAATCAGAGATAATAGAAGTGGGAAACCCAAAGTGAACCCATACATTTTGGAAGAACATATTTTCTGTTTGTTCATCTATAACCTGTTTCTTACATGGCATCAACACACACATTTTGTTGAAACCATCCACAACAACATATAGCTAATAATGACCTTTCCTACACATTGGTAGTCCCCCAACAAAATCGATAGATATAATTTCCCAAGGATGAGAAGGAATAGGAGTGGAGTCTAGAAACCCGATTTCCTATTGCTTGGCTTACTTGTAGTACACATGGAACATCCTTTCACATATCTTGAAACAATTTCATTCATACGAGCCCAATTGTAACACCCTCCTCCCACATCTATCCATGTAACCATCCAACCAGGGTAAACATGTGGCAAGAGGCTACAATGATTAGATTCAACCTCCATTGTGACCTTAAGGAAGTGGAATCTTTGGAAACACATGTTGGGAAGGGGTCCTTGGGGTCATTTTAGGTCAATGTTTTGGTAAATTTTGTAAGCAAATGTAAAGCCTCTGTGAAATGTGGAAGCAGAGTGCGAAGCTAGTAGAAGTGAAAGGGGATTTAGTCCCTTAAGTGGGTAGGTGATAGAGAGTTTTGGAGACCCACCCATGGTCCGCGGACCATGGTATTGTAAAGCAAATGCTATATATAGATGAGTCATAGCGAGTCCTAAGAGGTAATGTTTTGTGAAGAATCATTATAAGGATAAGATGCTAAGGCAGGAAAAGTATGTTTGCTATACATATGCAAAAAGGGAAGGCTCCTATAGCTGAGTGCATGGAGACCTTCGTAAGTTCACAGGCTGAGTGCATGGACCCTTGCAGCGCAGGGAAAAGATGTCAGTAATTGAACGATTATACTTAATAAAGACTGTTTTGAGCTGAATCTGGTGCATTTGTGTCTTATTATTTACTTCTGCAAAGTTTATGTATCTTTGCTCTGTGTTATGATTTACATGAATTAATTCTTGTTTACTACACAAAAGTAGTAGATCTGTAATCTTTATGCATGATAAATATACTTAGGATCCTTCGCAAAGATCTGGAAGATATTTAGATAGATTTGCAGTAGTTATCTAATCAGAAGGGTTAAAGGTGCGTGAAGGTAGATCTAAGCCATACAGAGTCTAGGAACACATCACACAGGCCTCTGGATGCAGAACCTAGTTCTAGTATCCCCTAATACTGCTTTGGGTGAGACTGCAGCCTGTGCTATGTGCGTTGTTACTGAAAGGGCCAACAGTTAGGGTTTTGTTGGTTAGCATAGATAACGTTGAACCTAGGTTAGGCCCCATCAAGCCAAAAAATGGTTCCGTTGCTGGGACCAAGATCTATCTGAGGAATGTGTAATGTTGAATAAGTGCTTCCGGATCCTCTGACCTTAGACCATTACATTTTGGAAGAAAAGATGGAGGGATGTTCTTCATGTGCACATTTATATCAATATCTTAAATGGGCAATCCGAGAGTATCTTCCTCATTTTTATCTTCTCTATCCATTTCTTCTACATTCTTTTCCATCTCTTCTTCTTCTTCTACCTGCAAAAGTGGATGGTGATATTGCTCTTACTGCACCATGTGATCAAATGGGGGGGTGGGTTGGTGTTGGACAATTTTTTTGTTTTTTTTTTTTATGATTGAATGAAAACTATAATGTAATGCAATTTTATACTTTCAAAATTAAATATAGCTAATGAAAATATTTTTTTGTTTTTTCAAAATGTAAAAATAAATTAATTAACTAGGGAAGAAAAAATGCATACTTTGACACCACCCCGACAAGGGTGCCAAAAAGTGATGAGCCTCAATATTGCAACAAGAATGCTGAAACTCCCAAGGCTACCGACTTTAATTATCAACCCAATGTTCGTACAAAATTAAGAGATATCGACACTATATGTGCAACATATAATGTGTCCTTCGTTTGCTGTCATGAGAGAAAAGAAATGCTGCCTATTTGCAGGAATGAAAGACTGAATTTAAAAATGCTTGTAAGGTAACATGAAATCCTCTATCTACTTATTAACACACTTTGCTTCGAAAAGAACCCTATTTTAACCCTATTTGTCACATGTGATGTTTTAACTAATCTAAGCATGAAATCTGATCTAGAGAGTACTAACTACTGTGTGCATGTGTAAATATAAAAGAACTCATTTTTTAATCCTTTTTCTTTACAAATGAAAATTCCAATCCTTCCTCGATATTTGGTAGGGGAGACAGGTGTGGAGGAAGAGGGTTAAAACGGTCTTGATGGCATGGAGGTCAAGTAGAGGCCTAATCCTAGCTTCAATGATGATTTTTCTCAATTTGGGCTCAAAACAGACCGCTACAGGATTTCCTACAGGATGTACTAGTTCTCCTATAGGATCCCTTGTTTTACTATAGGATGTTACATATCTAAGCCATACGGACTGTAGGAACACATCACACAGGCCTCTAGATGTAGAAACCTAGTTCTAGTATCCCCTAATATTGCTTTGGGTGAGACTGCAGCCTGCGCTACATGCGTTGTTACTGAAAGGGCCAATAGTGTTAGGGTTTTGTTGGTTAGCATAGATAACGTTGAACCTAGGTTAGGCCCCATCAAGCCAACAAATGGTTCTATTGTCGAGACTAGGACCTATCTAAGGAATGTGTGATGTTGAATAAGTGCTTCCAGATCCTCTAACCTTACACCATTACATTTTGGAAGAAAAGATGGAGGGATGTTCTTCATGTGCACATTTATATCAATATCTTGAATGGGCAATCCGAGAGGATCTTCCTCATTGTTATCTTCTCCATCCATTTCATCTACATTCTTTTCCATCTCTTCTTCTTCTTCTACATGCAAAAGTGGATGGTGATATTGCTCTTACTGCACCATGTGATCAAATGGGGGGGTGGGTTGGTGTTGGACAATTTTTTTGTTTTTGTTTTTATGATTAAATGAAAACTATAATGCAATGCAATTTTATACTTTTGAAATTAAATATAGCTAATGAAAATATTTTTTTGTTTTTTCAAAATGTAGAAATAAATTAATTAACTAGGGAAGGAAAAATTGCATACTTTGACACCTCCCCGACAAGGGTGCCAAAAAGTGATGAGCCTCGATATTGCAAAAAGAATGCTGAAACTCCCAAGGCTACCGACTTTAATTATCAACCCAATGTTTGTAGAAAATTAAGAGATATCGACAATATATGTGCAACATATAATGTTTCCTTCATTTGCTGTCATGAGAGAAAAGAAATGTTGCCTATTTGCAGGAATGAAAGACTGAATTTAAAAATGCTTGTAAAGTAACATGAAATCCTCTATCTACTTATTAACACACTTTGCTTGGAAAAGAACCCTATTTTAACCCTATTTGTCACATGTGATGTTTTAACTAATCTAAGCATGAAATCTGATCTAGAGAGCACTAACTACTGTGTGCATGTGTAAATATAAAAGAACACATTTTTTTGATCTTTTTTCTTTACAAATGAAAATGCCAATCCTTCCTTGATCTTTGGCAAGGGAAACAGCTGTGGAGGAAGAGGGTTAAAATGGTCTTGATGACATGGAGGTCAATTAGAGGCCTAATCACAGCTTCAATGATGATTTTTCTCAATTTGGGCTCAAAACAACCCACTACAGGATTTCCTATAGGATGTACTAGTTCTCCTATAGGATCCCTTGTTTTAATATAGGATGTTACAGATTTACTATACGAAATTATAATTCATCGAATGACCAAAAAAATCAAATCCAAATTGGATGGAACAAATTTTTTTATTGACTAGGATGTCTTAAGCTTCCATTCCAAGTGGAATCACTCATAAAGACCTCTGGTAACCCATGCTAAATAATATCATAAAATTGCTAGTCTAAAATCTAGAAATTCGAGAACTAGTGAGTTAGTAAATCCATAAAATGCCTAACCTAAGCAAGTGAAAATTCAATAGGGAAAATTTTGTTATTAAATATAATGTTTTTTCGATCTAAGGCAAGTGGAAACAACTCGATTTAAGCTCGTTAGAATGCTCTAAAAAATAGCTGAAATTTACTGTTCTTTGCCACAAAGGAGTTACAGAAATCTTGATTTGGGAATAATAAAGCTAATCCAAGTAGCTCAATGATTACTATGACCTTACAAAGCTTTTCCAAGGATTAAATGATTCTTTTTATCATGCAAAACAAACTACATCGACCATTTAAACCAATCCTACAACAAGAAATCATTAATACTAAATGCAGAAATAGAAAGAAATAAAAACAAGAGATGCATGTGAATAAGAAGTGAAAAGAAGGAAATAAAATGATACGAAATGGCTCTGAGGCTCTTGGGATGGCCAAGCCCAAGGAAACTCAGAGACCTATGGAGGAGAACAAGATTTAGAAGCTAAACATGACACTAATCTTCATTATTTTCATTAATACAATTACATCCCTGCAAGAAAATAGAATGGAGCTGTAAAAATATGAATTCTCTCCACAAGAACACTAATGAAAATCTATCTCTAAAGGAAAATTAGACTCGATAGTTATACAAATTATTAGGAATCATTCTCAATGAAATGAGGAAGATTTCCCCACCAAAATCCCTTGATTAGTGGATTTGGTTCCCAATACTAGGAATTTGCATTAAATGGCAGGGAACACATTCCCAGATTTTCTCAATCATTGGAGTTCCACAATCTGTGCCATAATTCCATAACATCTTGTTGATTTATTATTTAATATTGATCCTCCTATAGTAGAGAGAAAGTCCCTAAATTATCTCCTCCAAATCTTCATAATCTACCCAATATTCTCATAATATTCCACAAAAATAAATAATATTAGGCACAAATATGCAATTATTCATAAACCTTCCTAATGAATATATTAAAGTTAAAAATACATTATCTAATGCAAAAAGAGAGGTTTAATGTGCTGAAGAATGGTCATAGGCCTCAATTTATGTTTAATTTGAGGCATGGGCCTTAATTTGTGTCTAATTTAGGGTCCCATCATACCCCCCTGCTGATAGTGTTGCTTGTCCTCTAAGAAACTTAGTGACTTCATTGTGCCTCATTCATGGCCCTGGTGGCCTCTCTCTTGTGCATTAAGAATATTGGCTGTAAGTTCTACAAGGTCAAGCCCAAAAACATATTTATGCAAAGAAAAATCCTTGTTTCTTGAGACAATTAGCTTGTCTTCTTCTCCTTATTCAAGATGGTTCTTGAATATTTTTTAGTTTGGCAAGGTCTTCCACATCCTTATCAACCTTCTGCTACCTTGTTCCACCATTTGGAAACCTCTGAAACCTTCAAAATTTCTTTAGATGAGAACTAAGACATCCTATAGTAATTCCTGCCAAAACTACAGGAAGCCTACATGAAACCCTGTTAAAAATATAGAAAATCCTTTTTGAGCATAAATGATAGTCTGAGCCTAGGACATGCCCTCAACTTGACTCCCATGCCTTTCTCTCATTTCTATAACATATTTTAGGCCTTGGAAAAATGGTAGAAAGAGATTAGAGACCTCTTGGAAAGTCTCTTTTCATCACTACAGTTTGAGTTCTGTTTTGATAGTGGATGCCTCATTTCCTTTTGGTGCCTTGTTCTTCTCTCTTGTGGCCTAGATGCTTGCCTAATGGCCTTGGAGTTCTCTGTTTTGATTAGGTCTCTCTTAGGCACTGTCATTTTGGGTTTTGGCAAAAAAATTTCTTTCTTCCTTCTTGTAGCAGTATTCTACCTTCCTGTATTATTCATTCCTTCTTCCTTCAGAGTCTTGTAACTGTATGGGAGTGATGAGAAATGATGTAGGTTTGTGAAAATGGAAAGGATGCTCTGTTTTATTTTTCAACAAATTTTCAGGGTGAGATAGGGTTTGTTCTTGAAATGATGAAATGGGATGGATGAATGATGGATAGATAGTGAATATGAAGTGGATGGAGGGCTTGGAGTGATGTAGTGACTTGGCCTTTGCAAAAATTTCTTCTTTTAACTATTGTCCTCATTCCTTGAAATCATCACCCTTCATAATTTGACTTTTCAACATTGCATGAGTGAAGGAGTGAGATGAAATTAACTAGTAGAAGGTAGCTGAGACTACTAACCCATCCTTAGCTTATAAAACCTCATCTCTCATGCATTGACAACAAATTTCCAACTATGATATGCTCAAGAGAAGAGGTCAAGAATATTGCATACCTATACCTCCCTCATGGTTGTTGGAGAGACATGCATGCTGCTGCTAAGTTGATGTTATTGTGCTTTTAATGAATCAGGCACATCTTCTTGAATGATTTTTTATTTTTTGTTGATCTTATTTTACTGATAGGTTGTCTTCTTGTTGATGCATAGGTGATGGCTTCCTCTGTTGCTGCTGAGCTCTCGAGGAGTTTCATTGTGCCTGTAATTATGCTTCTCCTCTTTCAATCATGATGCTGAAGGTTAGGCCCAGAGCCTACTTTTACTTCCAAATAGGCTGATGTAGCTGCCAATTTTTTTAATGTTTGTGTCCTTTCTCTGTTGGAGGGTAAATAGGTATTGGAATGAATGGAAGGTGTGGCCATAGAGTGACATGGTCATGATGGGTGTTGGCTGAGATGTGGTGAAGTCAATGTCCTTTTTGTCTATCCCAAAACAGGCCTGCATCATAATTTTTCCATCAGACTACCTTTCATGTAGATTTTCAGAACTTCCTGTAGTACTACAGGAAAATCTTGTAGTAATTCAGGACAAGCTTTTGTAGCATATTTGTTTTTTCCATATCTCCCAAATGGTAGAATGGATTGACCTGAAATTTTCTGAGCATGTTTCCATCATCATTATGCACCTCCCCATAAAATAAAATTGGTCAATCGATGTACGAATCTCGCAAAAAACTAAAAATGGTTGAAGGCGATGGAGGTCGATTTCTTGGAAATTATGCACTGGACTTTACTGAAATTGCTTGGGCATGTTACCATCATCCATATGAATCTCCCCATGAAACAAAATTTTAAATGGATGCATGGTTTTCAATTTGTGGAAAAAATAAATTTCTGCTCTATCTATTTTTGTTTCCTGTAGTAAAACAGAGCCTTCCTGTAGTTTTTTTGGGACAACAAGGAAAATGAGTGGTAGAAGCTTGGGAATGATGAGTGGATGGTGGAAATAGATGAGGTTGACGGATTGGCATGGCCTTGGTCCTATTGGAGCATTTGAGAAAAGGAGGAGAAAGTCAAAATTTGACTTCTTTTGGCTAGGTTTGACCTATTTCTTCTTTTCTTTGGTGCCAACTTGTTTTTGTTCCTTGTAGATGTTGGAGAGCACCTACATTCATCAAAGAGATACATTGAGCAAGGAATTTTTATTTTTTTTCCGTTTTTTCTTCTAGGCTTACTAGTCACCTCAAAGAGGTTTTCAATCAATGAGCCAATATGAGATGCCTCAAAGGAGGTTTTCACGTAAGATTTTTTTTTTTCTACCCTACCCTACTTGAAAAAAAAAATCACTTTTAAGTATTAGAATATTTCCAATGGAGCCATGTGCACATCAAGATGACAAAAAAAATGATGTGGAGGCTTGAAATGTATGCTTTGACATGTACCTAGATTTAAGTGATCAAATGCTTTGACTTTGATGATATCAAGTGTAATTGAAGAAGAGAGTGTTGTTGAAATTTACTGACTGTCTGGAACCAAACCTCAATATAACTTTGATGTCATTGGTTTTCTTCCTTATCTCGATCATTATTCATGTTTTCTTCTACGATGACCTTCAAATCTTCCTCTTTTTGTTGATTGTTCTCTTGAATACATGGAGGATTTGATGGTAACCATGAGGGAGCTCTCTCGATCTCTGATTTTGATGTCTGCTCTTCATCAAGTGCAGCCCATGATTCTATGGTCTTCTCATTTGAATCTTCTTCTTCTGGATGTGGTCCTTCAATGATATCAAGATAATATCTTTTTTGCAATACTCTTCCTAAGCTATGGTGAATACCATTGATCTCAAGAGGATATGTTTGGAAGTGTTGTACCTCAACATTGTAAGTGGGTTGAGCTACTTCAATGTGTGGGTTTGGAAATGGTGGTACAGGTAGTTGAGTGGGAGTGGATATTTGAGATGGATGTGGTTGGGATTGTGGTTGTGGTGGATATGAATGGTAGGGATAACATGGAGTTGGGTATGGAGGATATTGTGGATGGCATCCATAAGTTCCTTGCCAACCTTGTTGTCAAGGTTGGTTTTGGGGTTGAGATGGCCAATGTTGCCAAGGAAAGGGTGTGTTCCAATTACTTTGAGGTGGATATGCATAACCTTGAAATTGTGAATTAGGCTCTTGCATCATACTAGGTTGACTAGGTTGCCATGGTCCTCTTGGAGCTAAATAACATAGCTACATTGGAAATTGACTTGCTCCATTGTCCTCATGGTGAACTTCCTTCAACCTTGGTAATGAGAAGCAACATTTAACATCATGTGAGTCTGCATGGACAACACAAATATCAACATCTTCTTTTTCTTCATCTTGCATTCTTAACATTTCTACTTGTTTGGTTAGATTGCTAAGAATTTATGTTTTAAAATCACCAAACAAATTTCCAAGTTTAGCTTGACTTACCAATCTTGATGCCGATTTGCATACTCTTATCTTTCCTCTTGATATGTGTTTGCATGTTTCACAAATTTATTCAAATGATAATTGGTATACATAACCTCTACTCATGAGATCAAGGAGATCAATCCACTCATCCCTAATTGTTCTAAGTAAGAGGGTTTTTAGTGTGTCATAATATCCTAAATGATGTAGTTTTTCCCTATTAACATTATACATGAAGCTCTATATTAGATCTTCAAGGCTCTCATCTTCTATTTGATTCGTTATAAATATTTCTTATTTAAGATCATGATCTTTATATTTTTCTAGAAATATATATTGCATACCATTCCATAATCTTATTGAAATAGTCCCTAAATTCATGAACCATTTAAGAGCTCTATCCTTCAATGTTTCTAGAAACAATCCCAATTTTTGACTTTTTAATAAGTAACCATAAGATCTACAAACAATTTCAAATTCAAAGAGAAAGGTTTCCGGATCCTCTAACCTTAGACCATTAAATTTTGGAAGAAAAGAAGGAGGGATGTTCTTCATGTGCACATTGATATCAGTATCTTGAATGGGGAATCCGAGAGGATCTTCCTCATTGTTATCTTCTCCATCCATTTATTCTACATTATTTTCCATCTCTTCTTCTTCTTCTACCTACAAAAGTGGATGGTGATATGGCTCTTACTGCACCATGTGATCAAATGGGGGGGCGGGTTGGTGTTGGAGAATTTTTTTTGTTTTTGTTTTTATGATTGAATGAAAACTATAATGCAATGCAATTTTCTACTTTTGAAATTAAATATGCCTAATGCAAATATTTTTTTGTTTTTGCAAAAAGTAAAAAGAAATGAATAAACTAGGGAAGAAAACAATGCATACTTTGACACCTCCCCGACAATGGTGCCAAAAAGTGATGAGCCTCGGTATTGCAACAAGAATTCTGCAACTTCCAAGGTTACCGACTTTAATTATCAACCTGGGGTTCATACAAACTTAAGAGGTATCAACACTATATGTGAAGCATACAATGTGTCAATCCTTTGCTATCATGAGAGAAAAGAAATGCTACCTATTTGCAAGAATGAAAGATTGAATTTAAAAATGTTTGTAAAGTAACATGAAATCCTCTATTTACTTATCAACACACTTTGCTTGCAAAAGAACCCTATTTTAACCCTATTTTTCAAATGTGATGTTTTAACTAATCTAAGCATGAAATCTGATCTAGAGAGTACTAACTACTGTGTGCGTGTGCAAATAAATAAGAACTCATTTTTTAATATATTTGCTTTATAAATGAAAATGCTAGTCTTTCCTTGATCTTTGGCAGGGAAGACAGGTGTGGAGGAAGAGGGTTAAAATGGTCTTGATGGCATCGAAGTCAAGTAGAGGCCTAATCCCAGATTCAATGCTGATTTTTCTCAATTTGGGCTCAAAATAGGCCGCTACAGGATTTCCTATAGGATGTATTAGTTATCCTACAGGATCCCTTGTTTTACTACAGGATGTTACAGATTTACTATACGAAATTAATTCATCGAATGACTAAGAAAATCAAATCCAAAGTGGATGGGAAAAATTTTGGTATTGACTAGGATATCTTAGGTCTCCATTCCAAGTGGAATCACTCAAAAAGACCTATGTTAATCCATGCTTAAAAATAACAGAAAATTACTAGTCTAAAATCTAGAAATTCGAGAACTAGTGAGCTAGTAAATCCATCAAATGACTAACCTAATAAAGTGAAAATTCAATGGGGTAATTTTTTTTATTAAATAGAATATTTTTTTGACCTAATGCAAGTGGAAGCAACTCAATGAAGTTCGTTAGCATGCTCTAAAAAAAAGCAGAAATTTATTGTTCTTTGCCACAAAGGAGTTCCAAAAATCTAGATTTGGGAATAAGAAAGATAATCCAAGTAGCTCAATGATTACTATGACCTTCCAAATATTTTCCAAGGATGAAATGATGCTTGTGATCCTACAAAATATATTACATCAAGCATTTAACCCAATCCTACAACAAGAAATCATTAATACTAAATGCAGAAATAGAAAGAAATAAAAACAAGAGATGCATGTGAATAAGAAGTGAAAAGAAGGAAATAAAATGATACAAAAGGGCTTTGAGGCTCCTGGGATGGCCAAGCCCAAGAAAAATACGAGACATATGGAGGAGAACAAGATGTAGAAGTGTTGAGCAGCGGGTCCCCCGCGTAAGGGTTTTGGGGCTCAAAGCCCATAATTTTGGGTAAAAGTATGGTAAAGGTTCCGCGAAGTGTGCGGAGCGCGAATTGTAATGGGTCGAGTCAAAGGGTTGTCTGCTCGAAAATAATGTAAAATAATAGAAAGAAAGTCAGCCTGCCCATGGTCTGTGGACCATGGGAAGGTATAAATAGAGCAAAGTTCTAAGGATAGAAGGCAATTTTTTGGTAATTCTAGATTAGATCTGAAGTGTATGGGTTTGTAAAAGCAATATTTGCTCTGAGTTTGTAAGTATGAGTCGGGTTTGGTAGTAGTTAGAGTAGGCTCTGCAACTGTGTGTGCACAGGCCTGGTAGAGTTCACAGCTATGTGCACAGACCCCTACAGCTGAGTGCGCAGGGTGGAACAGATTGTACTGAATAGAAGATTAATAAAGATAAGTGTTTCTGAATTATTGTGCATTGGGTCGAAAATCTATATCTTTATGCTTATATTCTGAGTTTATGCATATCTGTAAGATTTATGGTTGCACGCGCTGGTTATAATTGTTGAATGCTTGATCAAAGACCTTAAGAATTAGATCAGATCTATAATAAATGCCTTAATAATAAAATAATAAGAAGTGCCTCATCGCTGAGCTACGCGAAGGCTAGATAGCTGTGTAGAGTAGTGCGAGTGCATAGATCAGTTCACAAACCTTCCAGTCCTCATCAAGACATCCCTAGGGTGTGGAAACCTGGTTCCAGCATCCTCCCATACTACCTCGGGTGAGACCTCAGTCCGTGCTCCGCGGATTGTTGCCGAAAGGGCCGGCAGTGCGGGATTTGTTTGGCTAAAACACTTTCGACCATGGGTCAAGACCCATCAAGCCAAAAAATGGTTCCATTGCTGGGACCGGGATATGCCTAAGGGATGTCTGATGTTGGAACACTAGAACCCTACGAAGAAAGAAATTGAAGATTGATTGGATCAGAAGTTACACAAGTTCGTAATACAGGAAAACAAAACTCCACAGATAACTGAGGAAAGATGGTTGGATCGCTTCATATATACAGAAATCCACGAAATCTTCTTTGCAACCTTCCCTTTATAACTATACGACTGGATTGCGAGGCAAGTAGACAACAACAGAAGATGCAAGCTTGATCAGCCGATCGTGTGGACTCCAGAGTTGGTACATAGGCTAGAGGCATCCGAAGATATTAAGATCGCGTGGGCCGTAGATCATTGGTTGGATCGGATAATAGGAGGATTCATCACTAAAGTTGTGATAGACACAACTATCAGCTACAGCAAAGCCGAAAGATGCTTTCTCAAAGGACCGCGAGGTAAGTAAATCAAATTGTTCAATACCTGGATTAAAATGTTGTTATGTGAAAAATGGGTTATGCGAATCCATTAATGCCTGGGACAACACGGAGGGGAAGAGGCTACCAAGGGATCGAAGGATTAGAGAATAGTCCCCTGATTTTAATTTTGCGAGAAAGCGAGGAGGAGCTCACTGGGTTCTCTCCGAGAAGTGTGGTCTGGTTGATAAAGCAGTGCATTCCATAGTTACCACCTCCATCCACACCATCCCCCACTTCACCTACATCACCCCCATCTTCGCCCACCCCACTTCCACCATCTCCAAGGGTGGGAATGGCGAGTGCGATCAAGTTGCCCGTATTTAGAGGCATAGGAAATGAGGAACCAGATCAGTTCTAGTTCGTGGTAAAGGCAGTATGGGAAGCCGAAGGCATTACAGATGATAACATTAAAAAGGCTACGCTAGTAAGCGCGCTGCAGGATCATGCGTTGACGTGGTATATCAAGCACTCTAGTGATCATCCAAATGTCGGAACAGCGGAGATCCAGGATGCATTGAACAAAGAGTTTAGTCGACCAAAATCAGAAACTCAGTCAATCATCGGATTTAAGGAAATCGCGATGCTTCCAAGCAAAACCCCCTGGGATTTGGATTAGAGAATGAAGAGCACAATCCGCAAAGCTAACATGGTGCTAACAGATGTGCAACACCAGACGTGGTTTGTGGCGTCTTTGACACCACATTTGAGGATAGCACTATCACAGCAGAAGATATCAACCTAGGCTAAAGCATTAGAGATAGAGATGAGGTTGCATGAAACTCCAATACAAGATCTTGGGTTGGGATTTCAGCAAATCCACACATAACTACAAAACCTATGCTTGGAGATGCAGAGTTCGAATCAGAATAGGGCGCCTCGACCAGAGGCGTGTGAAGAAATGTGGTGTATCAAATGCAAGGGCTAGGGTCATGATAAGGATCACTCCCTATACTCGCAAACTATTTGGTCGGAGGGGGACTGATGCCATTGAGGCTAGAGGTCCAAGCAGGGCCAAGTGCGGCACCTGCACTTTGGTGCGTGATTTTTCAAGTAGGAGGAAAGCATGCAATGGAAAACTGTCACCTGTTGCAGAAGTATACCCAAACTCTGCAGCAACTGTATTGTAACTATTATAGGGAAAAGTGTCTATATAGAACTGCTCTATCCCACTAAGGTGTGACAGCTGCCTTAGAAACAAATAGAGTAAAGCTACTTTCGTTTTTCCTTTATGAATTATAAATAGAGAGGAACAAGAAGACCAACCTCTGTCTTGCGCTAATCTCCTGATTTCATTCCTCTCTTCTTTGATAGTCTTTCGCTACCTACTCCCATGCACGCCCAGCTTCACAAAGTACCTGTAAGATCACAGTAGCATAGCACTATACAAAGACATGGATCTATAATCATAAACAATCTAGGATCAGATGTAAATTGACCATACAAATGCAATAAATATCAATGACACAAGAGTATGGAGGAAAACTAGAATAGCTTTTATTGATAAACAAGAAAGAGCCAAGAGGAGTTACAACCAGTTGTTCTAACCCAGCATCAACCTCTCAGCAAAGAAGCCCCTCTTCACCTCATACAAAGCTTAGATCACCCAACAATCTGATGTTTGTCTCAAGAAACCAACAACAATTCTTTACAATATGCAAAATTCCAGCCTCTGGATCTCTGGGATGAGGGATCCATATATAGATATCTGTAATGGAGATGAGTCAGCTTATGATTTGATTAGTGTCTTCCCTCTGATAGTTCTTGCTTCCACTTGGAGATTGATGATCTCTTACTCATCCTTGGTCAAATTCAGAGAGGAAAGTGTCACAGGAGAAGTTTCTGGAAGCTTCCATTACCTCTCCACCTCGCGGAATGACACTGCCATTTGTCATTTCTCGCCCATCGCACCCCATAGAAGGTATTTTTGAAATGCAACGCACCCACACAGTGTATTTAGGTGAGATGCAATGCTGGCCAGTGGAGCAGCTGAAATGATCCTGTTTTGACCAATTTTGAGCAGTTTTTCATGGAGAACTTCTGGGAGAAGCTGTAATCTGTTGACCTTGTTCCTTTAGGGGTTAGAACAACACTTTTAGGGACTTAGGAGCCCTTGGTTTATGGACATTTCATGCTTGGGGTTGTAGTACCCAAAAATGTCTATAATAGTTGCCCCCTAAAGCATGAGGTCATTAATCTTTTGATGTTGGGTGAAATGCTTTATTATGAGGATCTGAAGTTCTTTCAATGCTAGGAGGAGACCTGTAATAAGATACAATAAAATACATTATCTTCATAATATTTTCATGATCTAGCTGAGGCGGGCATTCCCATGCTCAGCTTTATAAATTCAATTTCATGTACATAGGATAGACAATCATCTGAGTGAAGACTGATGATTCTGATAGAGCCATCATCCCTTTGATTGGATGATTATATGTGCAACCATGACGTACATTTGATGTTTTTATTTTCCTGAATGTATATCGCAGCCCGGATGGATGAAACTAGATCCGGGGTCTTCAATCTCGTTCGATCTTCACTCGAAGTACAAGTCTATCCATGTGAGAAATGTTCTGAAGTCGAACATCGAAAGGCATCGCTTGATTACTAGCCAATGATGTAAGCTGTTAACAAGCATGAGAGGAATCACCGATAATGATAATGACCCTCAAGGTACTGCAGTACAATTCACATGGTGTGAATAAAGGACTTGGCGTCGAATACCACACAAAATCTTTCGGTCGAAGGTCATTGATGTAAACCTGTCGCTGGAAGTGAGAAACTTGCCATTAAGGCATGCAAGCTTCAAAGTACTGAATGGGGTGTTCCTAGATCAACTTCTTGGATAATGAGCTGATGTCGACAAGAAGTGATCCGTCATAGGCGGGCCTTAATGAATCCCACATCAATGACATGGAACGGAGCAAATGATTTTAATGGAGGTGAAAACGATCTGGTGATATAAGGTTCAGGGTGGCGGTCATGAAAGAATGGAGTATAAATGTATTGTAGTGGGTGAGACACAGGTGAATTCTTTGAATGACTTCTCTTGAACATATCAGCGACACTGACGTGATGGATTGGTAGCATTAACCCCAAATGTGGATGGTATGATGGGACCATGGTGATGTGACTGGTGAATGAAACAACCCAACCCGACTTGGATGCGGAGTGAAAGTGTCATGTTCAAGAGCGACTTGCTACCAACAAAGTTTCTTGAAGTTTTCTTCCCAATTTTTCCCCAGTCATTGCTGACCAATACCTCTTTATTTTTATCAAGCTTGAGGAGGATAACATATGCTTGTTCTATAATTTTCCCTTCGGGCAAACCCATCTCTATGTTTTAACGAGCCTAGCGATAGTGAAACTCGTTCTCGTCTATAGACAAGTTTGTCGCTATTAAAATTTTAACGAGTTTAATAACAAAGATAACTCAGTCCTTTTCATTTTTAGAGAGTCTGAAAAGGAACGTAAAGGAAACTCCAAAATTCCTTTTTCGTCATCTAATCCCTTAAGTCTGAAAAAGTATAAAACAATATAGAAGGGATGAATTTTCGATAGTTTTAACGAGCCGAAAAAAACAAGCGCTCGATCTTTTTGTGTAATAATCCCTCAGGTCCAAAAAGATTAAAATTTAGAGGAGGGATAGCACTTCCGGTCCCTTTAACGAGCTGGAGAGGCCAATGGCTCGGCAATCTTTTCATATTTTACGAGTCAGTTGAAAAGAGCTTAAAGGAGACTTGTCTTTTGAGGAACGAGTGATAAAATGGGTAGCAACTGATTCTAGGTAAGGTTTGGAATTTTCCAATCACGGCAGTGTTACAAGGATGGCTAGTGAGATCACTCTTCGCAGCTGTTCCTCAAAATGGGTAGACAATCAAATGGAGGTGAATGATCGGCCAATGCGAAAGTGGAGGTGATGGTGCAAACACGACCAAGGCTTTAAAGGCTGAAGTATTACATTCACGATGGTTATTTACTGGAAATTGGTTCATTTTTTAATGAGCTTAAACTTTGGGGGAACATGTGCTCATTGCTTATGTTTATTTTTTAACGAGCATGAAGTCCGCGCTAAAACTGCTCGATTAATCTAGTCATGTGATAAGAATGTCTCATATAAAAACGGCAACTTTTAGAGTTTTGCCCCACATCCTTTCTTTATGCAAGTTAGGAAACGACCACTCCAAAAACTGGATAAATGACCTCTCTTTGCTTGCACTCCAAAAGGTTTGCATGCCCCTAGGCATAAAACAGAGTTTCAAGGTTACCCCTTCTTTCTTCCGTTAAAACATTTGTTTTACCGAGAGAGGTCTACCTCTTACAGGTTACCAAAGATTGCTCTATTTACGACGTAAACAAAACACTTCTTCGGCGATGTTTATCGAAATAAACAAAGGTGAGCAGCGATGCCCGCCAACTCACATAACTTTGACAAGAGGATCTTATTCCAGTCCAACTCCCTCTTCCAACCATGGACGGGAGTACGGAGGTCATATACTCTCACGGAAACCTACCCTATACCCGAAGTTTTCCTGCCGAAGTAGACCAAGGTGCATGCCCCCTGGGTTTCAATCATATCGCCCGAATCACTCGCGCTCATCAGGCGGGCGGACTAGAGATTGAGACATTTCTTTCATGAAAAGACCATTCAAGGATGGTATGTGACTATTTGCTATGCGTGAACCAGGGAATGAAAGTTGGTCTACGAGCTTGACCACTCTTCCTTCGTGCGGAAAACACATTACTCTAAACAGTGAGGAGACAATCGCTCCCATGCAATAAATATAGTCCCATCCAAAGAGTAGATTATAATCCAGGGGTCCTTGAACTACCATTACATTCATTTGAACGGTTTTCCCTCTCAACGCTATGGGCATATTGGGAAGGATCCCTAACGGTCGACTAGTTCCTTTATCAATGCCTGTTAGATTTCTCATCTCAGACAAAAGCGATGGCGAACCAAGCACTTTCCAAGCAGTTGAGGAAAGGATACTCACAGAAGCCCCTTCATCTATGATGGTACCGGCCATAACCATTCTATATATTTGAACAATGATTTCGAATGGTATACTAGCTGGTAAACGGGGTCTGCCTAGTTGATTCCAGTCGAAGGAGACAACTAGGTTGCTTAGAGGTGGGACCGAATAGATGGCCGGGTACGACTCTGACGAACTTCCTTCCTGTGGTAAAGGAACGGGTAAATTGCCCCCATGTTCGTTGGAGTCTGTGCTTATGAAAAGAATTTGGATGGTGTCATCCTTATTCTCTTCGGTGACTGTATCATCTGAAGATGGAACCTCTGAAGGCAAGACCGAGTCAACTGCCACCTCGACCTTTTGATTTTCATCTGGTATGGGTTCAGATGGTTTGTCTTCAATGATAGATGCTTCAGCTGACCACTTGAGTGGGCCAGCCGGATTTTCAACTAGTGATGGACTCGGCAAGAGTTTTTTATATCCAGTAGGAAGTCGTAACGGTGAAACTGGACGATCATCCAAAACTCTTTTAGCTTCGTCTAAGAAGGGACAACGGTGGATGGCATGATCGCCTTCGCATAGTTTACAAGGAAATCTATATTTTCCTTTTTGTCCTGGGGCTTCACTTTCACTAGTTGACGGTGTGTTTTCAACATGATCATCAGAGGTTGACGACACTGGGTTGTGCAAACGAGGAGACCAGTCCCTTAAGATCCGAGGGATACAAGGACAATCTTTGCGATAGTGGTCTCCTTTGCAAATGACACATGGCGATTTAGGCCTGGTCGGTGCAGTGTGTGGATTTTCGCTAGACGACACTCGTTTGCCCCCATTCGCTTTTGGCTCCTTCTTCTTCTCTTTCTTCTTCTTTTCCTTCTTCTTCTCAGGTACTTGACTTTTGGCTTTACCAGCCCCATCAAGCGAAGAGGAAGGAGGAGAGGAAGAATTAGAGGAAGTAGAAGGTTGGTGGGTAACTCTGGACTCGTCTAGTTGCTGATTCGATTGTTCAAGAATTATGGTGTTCTAAATGACAGAGGTTGAGAAGATCCATACAGGCAAGCCGATTGTCAGTCCTAGAAGCGACAATGTGGCCATATGGGGTGCACCAACATCTCCCCAATAGGAGAAGGGACTAGGATTTCCTCCAAGGGGAATTCCTTGGTTGGTGGATTCCATTTTCTCAACCCAAGATCAACGTAGGAAAGGGGTAATGAATATTCCGTTTAAAATAAATTTTAGATGCTTTGACACAACTTTTTTTTTCAATTTTTAAGAGTCGAGAAAAAACAAAGATGACTCTAGTCTCCTTCGATTTTTAATGAGCCTGAAGTGACAAGTGCTCAGATGGACCTCTTCTGTTAAAGAGTCTGAAAAGGAACAAAAGGGACTGCTCTGGAAATCTAGGTAGAGGGATTACCAAACCAATCGAAAAACTGCAGAATACTTTTTACGGTACGACAGTCAATCTTCCAGAATGCTGTGTTCAGTGCATTGTGATCGATAGGGCGGCAGACACGGCTTCCTATGGATAAAGGATTAATCCTATTGGGGTCTCCCAAAATATACTCGACGGTACGTGGGAGCACAAGTCCGTACTGGCACTTATCGTCTCAAAGTGGAGGAATCACCCAACCATCAGTGAGAACAACAGTTACCAGGCTTTACGACGCCGGAATACGTCTCTAGCCTTGTTGTAGGGAAAAGTATCCAATACGGAATGACCCTATCCCACTCTAAGGGTGATAGTACCTCAGCAACAATCGAAGCAAAGCTATCTAAGATTTCTTCTTTATGAAAGTAAAATAGGGGAGAAAGGGATCCACTAACCGATATCTTTCGCCAATGGTTGATCCAATCTTCTCTCCTTGCTGCTTGCTCCCAGCTCCTTGCTCTTTCACTGGCCCAGCTACACCAAGATCCTGCAAAATGGCAAGAGAGGGAAACTACAAGAAGCATACATTCATAACTGATTCAAGGATTAGAATAAATCAAATACACAAGTATGACAATACATCATTGAGACACATGCATATAGAAGAACCTCAAATGCTTTATTAATGGAAGAAGTAAAGTTCAGGAAGTGATACAACCATAAGAGGCCCAATCCAGTATCACCTTCCCAGCAGAAAGAAATCTCCTCTTCACCTCCTTCAAAGCAAATCACCCAATAGCTCTAAACTCAAACCAACAGCACTTCCTTACATTCACAAGATTCCAGCCTCCCTAGACCTCATGAGAGAGCTCTATATATAGGAGTTTTGGAGAAAGGATGAGTCAGCTTGAGAGCTGACTAGTGTCCTCTCCCACTTCAGTTATTCTTTAGTCCTTGAGTCCACTTGGAGATCCTTGCTTCCACTTGGAGATTGAGAACCTCTTACTCATCACTAGGCGAATTCCTTGATCCAAGTGTCACTTTGGAAGCTTCCTGGGCACTGACACATTGAGGAATGAGACTTCCACATGTCAAATCTCGCTCAGCGCAGGTAGCCTTTGTTGGAGTTGACATTCAACGCAGGTACGGAGTGGAGCACTTGACATTCAGCGCAGATGCTCAGTGGAGCAGTTGACATGATCCAGAATTTGCTTGTTTTTGAGTGTTTTCAGGTGGAGAACTGATATTTAGTGCTGTGGTTTGCTGACCTTGTTCCTCTAGGGGTAGGAACAACATGTTTAGGGACTTTGGATCCCTTAGATTATGGACATTTCATGCTTCATGCTGTAAGGCAAAAAAATGTCTATAACAGTTGCCCCCTAAAGTATGAGGTCGTTTATCGGGTGAAATACTTTATCTGGAGGATCCGAAGTTCATTCAATCGCTGAGAGGTGACCTGTAATAAAATACAATACAATACATTATTTTTCATTCTGCTTTCATGATCTAGCTGAGGCGGGCATTCCCATGCTCAGCTTTATAAATTCATTTTGGTACATAGAACAGACGATCGTCTGAAGGTAGACTGATAATTCTCTGCTGAAATTATCATCCTTTTAGTAGGATGATCATCTGCTGCAATGATGTACATGTCAAATGTCTTTATATTTCCTGAATATATATCGCAGCCCGGATGGATGAAACTAGATCCGGGGTCTTCAAACTCGTTCGATCTACACTCTAAGTACAAGTCGATCCATGTGAGAATTGCACTGAAGTCGAACATGGAAAGACATCACTTGATTACCGGTCAATGATGTAAACCGTTAACAAGCGCAAGAGGCATCACCAATAATGATAATGACCCTCAAGGTACTGCAGTACAATTCACGTGGTGTGAATAAAGGACTTGGCGTCGAACACCACGTAAAATCTTTCGGTTGAAGGTCATTGATGTATACCTGTCGCCGGAAGTGAGAAACTTGCCATTGAGGCATGCAAGCTTCAAAGTACTGAGGGGGTTGTTCCTAGATCAACTTCTTGGATAATGAGCTGAAGTCGACAAGAAGCGATCCGTCAAAGGAGGGCCTTAATGAATCCCACATCAGTGACACGGAACGGAGCTAATGATTTTAGTGGAGGTGAAAACAATCTTTTACATATGATTCAGGGTGGCTGTCATGAATGGATGAAGGATAATGTATGGCAGTGGATGGGACACGGTTGACTTTTTCTGAACAACATCTCTTGAACATATAACGACACTGATGCGATGGATCGGTCGCATTACCCCAAATGGATGGTTTGGCGAGACCATGGTGATGAGACTGGTGAATGAAACAACCCAACCCGATATGGTACGGAGGAAAAGTGTCATGTTCAAGAGCGACTTGCTACCATTAAAGCTTTGAGGTTCTCCCAATTTTTCCCCAGTCATTTCTGACCAGTACCTCTTTATTTTTGTCAAGCTTGAGGAGGATAACATATGCTTGTTCTATAACCTGCCCTTCGGGCAAGCCCATCGCTATGTTTTAACGAGCCTAGCGATAGGGAAACTCGTTCTCGTCTAAAGACAAGTTTGTCGCTATTTAATCATTTTAACGAGTCTAACGACAAGGAAAACTCGGTCCTTTTCATTTTTAGAGAGTCTGAAAAGGTACAAAAAGTTAACTCCAAACTTCCTTTTTCGTCATCTAATCCCTTAAGTCCAAAAAAGTATAAAACAATACAGAAGGGATGAGTTTTCGATAACTTTAACGAGCCGAATAAAACAAGTGCTCGACCTTTTTGTGCAATAATCCCTCAGGTCCAAAAAGATTAAAATCTAGAGGAGGGATAGCTCTTCCGGTCCTTTTAACGAGCTGGAAGGCCAAAACTCGGCAAACTTTTCATATTTTACGAGTCAGTTGAAAAGAGCTTAAAGAAGACTCGTCTTTTGAGGAACGAGTGATGAACAGGGATAGCAGTAGATTCCAGGTACAGGTTGGAATTTTCCAATCACGGCAGTGTCACAAGGATGGCTAGGTGAAATCACTCTTCGCAGCTGTTCCTCAAAATGGGTAAACAATCATATGGAGGTGAACGATCGGCCAAATGACGGTGGAGGTGACAGGTGCAAACACGACCAAGGCTTTTTATGGCTGATAAATTTACGATCACAGAGGTTATTTACCGGTTCATTTTTTCTGAATGAGCTTGAACTCTAAGGGAAAGCTTGCTCACAATCTTATGTTTATTTTTTAACGAGCATGAACTATTTGCTAAAACTGCTCGGATCTTGCGTTTATTTTTTAACGAGCATGAACTATGTGCTAAAACTGCTTGATTCTTATGTTTATTTTTTAACGAGCATGAACTATGTGCTAAAACTGCTCGAAATACCAGTCATAAGATAAGAAATGTCTCCTGTGAGATCTCTATTTTTTAAGGAGTTTCATCTTCACTAAGCTTTACTCCATATCCTTTCTTTATGCAAGTTCGGAAACGACTAATCCAAAAAACAGATAAATAACCGCTCTTTGCTTGCACTCCAAAAGGTTTGCATGCCCCCAGGTATAAAATACAATTTCAAGGCTGCCCCTACTTATCCATCAAAACATTTGTTTTAAAGGGTGAGGCTTACCTCTTTCAGGTTACCCAAAGATTGTTCTGTTAATCTTTCAAACTGAACACTTCCTCGGCAATGTCTACCGAAATAGACAAGGGTGAATGACTGTTTTCAAACACGTAACTTTGAAAAAAGAATCCTATTCTAGAACAACCCCTCTTCCAACCACGGATGGGGTACGGACTAGTCATATTCTCCCGCGGAAATTCTATCTTATACCCAAGGTTTTCTCTGCCCAAAGCAGACCAGGATGCATGCCCCCTAGGTTCCAGTCCCATCTTTCCGAATCACTCGCACTCATCGGGAAGGAGGACTGGGGGTGGAGACATTTCTTGATTGAATAGACCATTCAGGGTTGGTATTTGACTATTTGCGATGCGTGATCCCGGAAATGAAAGTTGGTCTACGAGCTTGACCATTCTTCCTTCGTGTGGAAAACACATTACTCTAAAGAGTGAGGAGACTATTGCTCCCATGCAATATATATAGTCTCGTCCAAGGAGTAGGTTATAATCCAAGGGTCCTTGGACGACCATCACGTTCATTTGAATGGTCTTCCCTTTCAATGTAACAGGCACATTGGGGAGGATCCCTAATGGTCGACTGGTTCCTTTATCAAAACCTGAGAGATTTCTTATCTCAGGCAAAAGCGCCGGGGAACCCAGTGCTTTCCAAGCAATAGAGGAAAGGATACTCACAGATGCCCCTTCATCAATGATAGTTCCAGCCATTACCATTCTGTAAATTTGGACTATGATTCTGAATGGTATACTGGCTGGCAACCGGGGTCTGCCCAGTTGGTTCCAATCAAAGGACACAACTAGGTTGCTTGGTGGTGGGACCGAATATACGGCCGGATATGACCTTGACGATGTTCCTTCCTACGATAAAGGAATGGGTGCATTGCCCTGATGCTCATCAGAGTCTGTGTTGATGAAAAGAATCTGGATGATGTCATCTCTATTCTCTTCAGTGAGGGTGTCATTTGAAGATGACTCTTCAGTGACGGTGTCATTTGAAGATGAAACTTCTGAAGGGAGAACCGGGTCAACTGCCGTTTCGACCTTTAGACTTTCGTCCGGTCTGGATTCAGTAGGTTCATTTTCAGTGACTGACGCTTCAACCAACCACTTGAGCGGGCCAGCTGTATTTTCAACCAATGAAGGACTTGGCACGAGTTTTTTGTATCCAGGAGGAAGTCTGAACGGTGAAACCGGACGATCTTCCAAAACTCTCTTCGCTTCGTCTAAGAAGGGACAACGGTGGATGGCGTGATCACCTTCACACAGTCTGCAGGGGGATCTTACTCCCCCTCTTTATCTTGAACCTTCACTTTCGCTGGTTGACGGTAAGCATTCAACATGGCTATCAGAGGTTGATGCTCCCGAATTGTGCAAATGAGGGGACCAGTCCTTTAGTATCCAGGGAATACAGGGACAATCTCTATGGAAGTGGTCTCCTCTACATATGACACATGGCGATTTAGGCCCGGTCTGTGCTGTGTGTGGATTTTTGTTAGATGTCTTTTGCTTGCCCCCAGTCACCTTAGGCTCCTTCTTCTTCTTCTCTCTCTTCTTCTTCTCCTTCTTCTCCATGGGAGCTTGGCTTTTGCTGGCTCTACCTTGCAAAGATGAAGGATTGGAGGAAGAGTTATAGGAAGTAGAAGGCTGGTGGGCAGCTCTAGACTGATCTAACTGTTGACTCGACTGTTCAGGAACCGTGGTGTTCTGAACTACATTGGTTGAGAATAGCCAAATTGGCAGGCCAATTGTCAGTCCTGGAAGCGACAATGTGGCCATGTGGGGCGCACCAACTTCTCCCCAAGAAGAGAAAGGACTAGGATTTCCATCATGGGGAATTCCTTGGTTGGGGCGTTCCATGTTCTCAACCTACAGATCAACGCAGGAATAGGAGGTGATTATGTTCCGTTTAAAATAAATTTTATAACGACGCTTTAGACACAACTTGCTTTTTCAGTTTTAAAGAGTCGAGAAAAAGCTAAAGATGACTCTAGTCTCCTTCGATGTTTTAACGAGCCCGAAGTGACAAATGCTCGGATGGACTTTTTCAGTTATAGAGTTTGAAAAAGGCCAAAAGAAACTGCTCTGGAGATCTAGGCAGAGGGTGTGCCAAACCTTTCGCGAAACCACAGAATACGTTTTACGGTATGGGTGGTCGATCTTCGTGAATGCTGTGCTCACTGCATCGCGATCAGTAGGGCGGCCGACACGGCTTCCTAAATATAAAGGCTTTGTTCCTATAGGGGTCTCCCAATATATACGCGACGGTACGTGGGAGCACAAGTCCGTATTGATACTTATCGCTTCACCGTGGAGGAATCACCCAACCACTCAACGCTAAGATATCACGTTTAACGACGCCGGAACACGTCTCTAGCTTAGACCTCTATGTGTTTGCGTTATGTTTCAAAGCGTTGTTATGTAAATTCAATTCATTTTAAGTTGATCTTGTTTAGCAGTTTGCCTTTATGGATCACCAC
Organism: Pinus tabuliformis; assembly: GCA_031772625.1. Lineage (NCBI taxonomy): Eukaryota > Viridiplantae > Streptophyta > Pinopsida > Pinales > Pinaceae > Pinus > Pinus tabuliformis. The sequence goes on from CM062816.1 coordinate 1,427,430,226, forward strand.
GAGATGTATAATACAACTTCCTAAATGCAGTCTAAGATGATAAGCAAGCTTTTCAATCTTTCAACTTTGAAAATCTTAACTACCGAGGGAAAAGAAAGACATCATCTTTTCACACAGATCATAGAGCACACACTAATGCACTTTTCCCTAAATCAACATACAAATTGTCAAAATGCACATGCACAATGCAGGTATTTCTTTTCTCTTTCTTAATGTTGATGTATTACAAAAAGAAAGCTGTTGTATAATTTTGAATTGAATTTCAAGTGAAAGAAAACAAGCTTTTTCCAAAATCAAAAGACACCTTAAGATTTACTTGTTTCAACACTAGAAATACATAAATTCAAACCATATGACGAAAGCAAAAGTTCAATCAGCTATGAACAGCAAACAAACTAACTCTTAAGATCAATACGACACTTATCACAGGTCTAGATCTAAGAGGCCACAGCAAGACTAGTTCACTTTTCGTTATGGGAAACTGCAAATGATATAAGAAATACAAAGAACAAATACAGTTTCTTTATACAACTGAGGCAGAATAGTGGCAAGGAAAGGTGGTTTCAGATAGGTACATTGACTGATAACAGGCTGCAAAAACAAGGATGAAAACAGGGCAATAAACAGCAGGGAATCCCAGTAGCACAAGGCAAAACTGGTTCAGCGCAGGTAGTACATTGTCAGTTTGACATTCAGCGCAAGTAGCCCCTTCGGGACCTGCGATGAAATGCAGACTGCCTTCACAGTGCCTGCAATGAAGAGAGAAACTCTCGTTTCTCTTGGTTTCCGGGTCACAGATTGCTAAAAAATTCACAGTTTTTGGCCAAATCAAAAGCTATCAATCAAGTACACACTAAAGGGTAATTAGGAGGATGAAAAGCTATCACTAAGAGCTGTTCAGAGTCCTTGTGGATCAGCTCTTCAAATCATAAACATGCCCAGAAAATGAGCTAGAGTAGCTGCCCTCTACTTTGCATTTGAAAGATCCAAATGCAGTTCGATTCGGTACTCCCTGTGTTTATGAAATGAATAGCAAAAACACAAACAACCAACAAGATAGGTTCCCCAGCGGAGTCGCCAATTTGTTGTAGGAAAAAGTATCCAATACGGAATGACCCTATCCCACTCTAAGGGTTATAGTACCTCAGCAACAATCGAAGCAAAGCTATCTAAGATTTCTTCTTTATGAAAGTAAAATAGGGGAGAAAGGGATCCACTAACCGATATCTTTCGCTAATGGTTGATCCAATCTTCTCTCCTTGCTGCTTGCTCCCAGCTCCTTGCTCTTTCACTGGCCCAGCTACACCAAGATCCTGCAAAATGGCAAGAGAGGGAAACTACAAGAAGCATACATTCATAACTGATTCAAGGATTAGAATAAATCAAATACACAAGTATGACAATACATCATTGAGACACATGCATATAGAAGAACCTCAAATGCTTTATTAATGGAAGAAGTAAAGTTCAGGAAGTGATACAACCATAAGAGGCCCAATCCAGCATCACCTTCCCAGCAGAAAGAAATCTCCTCTTCACCTCCTTCAAAGCAAATCACCCAATAGCTCTAAACTCAAACCAACAGCACTTCCTTACATTCACAAGATTCCAGCCTCCCTAGACCTCATGAGAGAGCTCTATATATAGGAGTTTTAGAGAAAGGATGAGTCAGCTTGAGAGTTGACTAGTGTCCTCTCCCACTTCAGTTATTCTTCAGTCCTTGAGTCCACTTGGAGATCCTTGCTTCCACTTGGAGATTAAGAACCTCTTACTCATCACTAGGCGAATTCCTTGATCCAAGTGTCACTTTGGAAGCTTCCTGGGCACTGACACATTGAGGAATGAGACTTCCACATGTCAAATCTCGCTCAGCGCAGGTAACCTTTGTTGGAGTTGACATTCAACATAGGTACGGAGTGGAGCACTTGACATTCAGCGCAGATGCTCAGTGGAGCAGTTGACATGATCCAAAATTTGCTTGTTTTTGAGTGTTTTCAGGTGGAGAACTGATATTTAGTGCTGTGGTTTGTTGACCTTGTTCCTCTAGGGGTAGGAACAACATGTTTAGGGACTTTGGATCCCTTAGATTATGGACATTTCATGCATCATGCTGTAAGGCACAAAAATGTCTATAACAAGCCTAGACTTCTAAATGTTGTGAGTTAAGTTCCAAAGCATTGTTAGATTCATTGAATTTATTTTATAGTTGATCTTGTTTATGAAGTTTGCCTTTCAGGTTCACCGCGAGATGTAGATGTAATTCCTAAAAATGCAATCTAAGATGGTAAACAATCTTTTTATCTTCTTTGTGCAATGAAAATCCTAGCTACTAAGGAAAGAAAGACAGAATCTTTTCACAAAGAGCAAAGAGCACACTCTAAATGCACTTTCCTAAATCAAACCAATCAGACTGTCTATATGCAAATGCACATGCATGTATTTGTTTTCGACTTTCTTAGTATATGAATGATAAGAAGAAAGTTGATGCATAAATCTGAATTTCTTTTCAAGCGACAAATATCAACAAGTTTCTTTTCGAAATAAAAAATGGAGACGATCACAACACCTTACAATTTTGAAATGAATATTTGTTCTTGACACTAGAAAATTACAAATTCAGACCAAAAACAATAGTAACAGGATAATTGACCATCAACAACAATCAAACTCTTTCCTACGATTGAAATCGACACTTGTGACAGTTTCAAATCAAAGGACGACAGTACGATTATGCTACTTTTGCAAAGGAGAACTGAAAATGACTCAACAAACACACAAAAACATTTACAGTTCTTTTGTACAAAGGAGGCAGAATAACAACAAGGAAAAGGGGTTTCAAATAGACATATACTGATCACAGGCAGCAAAATTCAGGAATAGAACTGGAAAGAATGAATCACAGAAACCAACACTGCACAAAGCCTAGTCTGATCAGTGCACCTGCAACACAGAGAATTTGAAATGCAGCGCACCTTCTCCACTCGGGAAGTGCGCTGAAGTTCAGATTCTCTGAACAGTACCTACGCTGGGCCAGAAATGAGACTCTGTTTGGGTTCCGGGTCACAGTTTGCAGTTCAGTTCATGGGTTTTGGCCGAGCAAAAGGTAATCAGTAATGCAACAATCAGGGGTAGATCTAAGGAGGATCTAAGAGCTATCACAAGGGCAATCAGAGAGTTTGTGAATCAATTGTTTAAATCATAAACAGATCCAGTAGATGGACTGAAGTAGCAGTTATCTACTTTGCATTTGCTATGGCAAATGTAATTCGAATGCTACCTGTAAGTTTATGAAATAGACAACAAAGAATGATAAACAAACAAACTAATTCGTCCCCAGTGGAGTCGCCATTTTGTTATAGGGAAAAGTGTCTATATAGAATTTCTCTATCCCACTAAGGTGTGACAGCTACCTTAGAAACAAACAGAGTAAAGCCACTTTCATTTTTCCTTTATGAATTATAAATAGAGAGGAACAAGAAGACCAACCTCTCTCTTGCGCTAATCTCCTGATTTGATTCCTCTCTTCTTTGATAGTCTTTCGCTACCTGCTCCCTTGCACACCCAGCTTCACAAAGTACCTGTAAGATCACAGTAGCATAGAACTATACAAAGACATGGATCTATAATCATAAACAATCTAGGATCAGATGTAAATTGACCATACAAATGCAACAAATATCAATGACACAAGAGTATGGAGGAAAACTAGAATAGCTTTTGTTGATAAACAAGAAAGAGCAAAGAGGAGTTACAACCAGTTGTTCTGACCCAGCATCAACCTCTCAGCAAAGAAGCCCCTCTTCACCTCATACAAAGCTTAGATCACCCAACAATCTGATGTTTGTCTCAAGAAACCAACAACAATTCCTTACAATATGAAAAATTCTAGCCTCTGGATCTCTGGGATGAGGGATCCATATATAGATATCTGTAATGGAGATGAGTCAGCTTATGATTTGATTAGTGTCTTCCCTCTGATAGTTCTTGCTTCCACTTGGAGATTGATGATCTCTTACTCATCGTTGGTCGAATTCAGAGAGGCAAGTGTCACAGGAGAAGTTTCTGGAAGCTTCCATTGCCTCTCCACCTCGCGGAATGACACTGCCATTTGTCATTTCTCGCCCATCGCACCCCATAGAAGGGATTTTAGGTGAGATGCAACGCTCCTGGCCAATGGAGCAGCTAAAATGATCTTGTTTTGACCAATTCTGAGCAGTTTTTCATGGAGAACTTATGGGAGAAGCTGTAATCTGTTGACCTTGTTCCTTTAGGGGTTAGAACAACACTTTTAGGGACTTAGGAGCCCTTGGTTTATGGACATTTCATGCTTGGGGTTGCAGTGCCCAAAAATGTCTATAACAGTAACTTCTGTAGATTAGTAGGTCACGACGAGCGAACGTGTCGAAGCTATGAGCTAATAATGGATAGGACGCCAGCCTATCGAATGCCGACTAAGACGTGAGGTTTGGATCCAGCTGTGGGGGCACGGGTGGATTCCATGGATGTGGATGAGGGAGAGGAGGAATGGGACCTAGATGAGGGTGTGGACATCTGATCTATTATAATTGTGGAGGGCTGGGGCACTACGCTGGCGATTGCACCAACCTGACGAGAATATCTTGTCCTTACTGTGAGTAGTTTGATCATGAAATGGTAGATTTCCTGACGCTGATCATCCAAATGTGTGAGAAAGGGGTACTACAGGCCACTCTAACTCAAAATATCCAAATGATGAGGTCCGAACCATGCGAAGAGGACCCCCAACGTAAACATGGTACTCAGAAGCAACGCAACTACAGGGGAAGATAAGAGGAAACAACCCGGAGAAGATTCAAAGGTTTGCGAGGCTCCTACAAAGGAACCTGAGTCTGAGGTGGAACATATGATGGAAACATTTGAGGAAGCTAAGAAGAGCTTCAAGGAAGCCTCTACTTTAGGTAGTAAGGATCAAATTGAGCCAGAAATGGATCCTTCTATGCTTACTACCTTTTTAGGGACATGTATGAAGTTGCTACGCAACAATAAGGTAGTTAAAGGACTACAAGAGCTGATCACTAGGTGCGCAGGGTCAGGAGAGCCATGCGTGGTACAAAAGCTTGGAAAGCATGCTTTGCATACCGAGCGGGAAATGTGATTGACAACGCAAATTGGTGAGTATGAGTTGGATCAGGTCATCCTAGATCTGGGGTTAGATGCGAATGTATCACCAAAATAGATGTGGGAACGCATGGGCAGGTCCATGCTGTAGTGGTCTCCTATTCAATTACGAATGGCCAACCAACAAAAGATCTTACCAATGGGAAGGTTGCAAGGGGTGACAGTGGACATTGAAGGTGTAAGTACGTAGATGGACTTTGAGGTAATAAAAATTGTTGATGATAGTAATCCATACCTCACATTGCAAGGAATAGATTGGGCCACGAACATGAATGGGGTCATCAACTAAAAAAGATGGAAGATGATATTCGAGAAAAAGTCACTCCGTATAATAGTTCCACTGGACCCAGCTGAAGGAGTGTGCTACACTGAACCTGTGCGCGATGAGGACAGTGACGATGAACTAGACTGCATCTACCAAATAACGATGCAAGACTAGGATCAGGTGAATCCAATAGCAGACGAGAGAATCTCATGGGAATGTGACAGTTCCTGCACGTCAGATTTAAATGAAGAGATAGAGCGATGGCAGAACCGATTGCATGAAGTAACAATGCTAAATTGTAATATGATGATTAGATCACTGCAATGTGTGACATCTGAAGTAAGGAAATTGCCAGCAGATGACAACGCAACAGATGGGGAGGAATTCGTAGACCACTATGGAACTACAATCATGGAGCAAGAGTGACGCGGTGCACGAAAAGGGGCACTGTGTGTGCCAAATATACGAGGGTGAAGTACACCTTGGAATATTAGGTGGAACAGGTGCAAATGTAGAAGGCGGTTGCATGTACAGGTTGGAGACCTTTAGTGTCAAACATGGTCTAGGTAGCTAGGACGAAGCGGTTTGGACACCCACCTACGATGAGGGTTACAACCGTATGCTGTACAACCACTGCCCCAACTAAATCTGCACGTACCAGGGGTTCGATGGGCCAATAGGACTGTAAACAAAACGGGGTGTGCAAAGATGACCCTATCTGCGATCAAACATGATGCAACCAGGAAGGCGAAGAGAATTTCCCCGACCACCGCCCCTGCAGTTTGAACTGAACGTGAGAACCTGGGCAAAGGAATTTGGTGGTTGCAGGAAGCCATTCGGCATGGCAGCCTGAGACTTTGCGAACTCGATGAAGAATGGGCATGATTGAGGAGGAAAAGCACGATGTTGGACGAAGAAATTAGCAAAATGAAAATCAGAGTCACACAAGCAGGCCACACGAGTTTAAGAATAAGGGGACTAGACCTAGCTGGTCCTACAATGGTACTAGAATGAGCTATGACCCTACTATCGTGTCTGTGACTGCACCAATGGGGGAGTGTACGATATACAGTAGAGCGCGATGGGCTACTAGATACAAAGGTACTCGAAAGGTGCTCGCAGCCCGGGCTAGCAGGAAAATTGAAGTCCCACACTAGGGGTGCGACCACCTGACTATCCGTAGGAGGCTGAGTCTCAGTGCTCCACGCAGTTGGAAGAGGGCGTGGGACTATAAAGGAGTCTATAGGGGGATTGCGTGGCTCAGATGTGGTGAGAAAAATCAGTATGAAGCACAGAACGCGTGCGCGTACAAGGGACTGCACTACCACGTGGGGAGGATGGAAGCTGACTATTGCAGATACTATTCATGACAAGATGTCCCACTTAAGACACCAAGGAGTGGATGACGGGTAATTAAGACACAAGGTTGAAGGAATCTACCACCAAAATCGCAATAATGAGCCACAAAAGGGGGGAACAGTCAAATTTGAATTCAAAGAGGCATATAAAGCACAGCTGGCCTATCACCAAACAACCCTTGGAACTTTGCATATTAAGTCGTTTCGTTATCAAGCAGACAGGAGCATGATGAATGAGGCAGTAATGAGAGTAAGTCCATGGTTTCAAGCATTGTCAAAGGATATGCAGGAGTCCCTAATTAGGATGATAGCCATAACCAAGGATGTTACACAGAACCCTACGTTGCGCGTAGGGGGTTCAACTGAGATCCCTAAATCACACCGGACGCTGCGGGCCAAGAAGGACCCATAGGTAGTAGGAGTGGTCCAGATGTCTCCGCGAAATCCGTGATTCGGCAAACTGTCGATGGAAGAAAAGGGAAAAACGGTCACTATTGAGAGCGATGATGAGGAAGAGGATCCTCCAACCTTTGTCAAGGAGATGGAACCAGAGGAAGAGATGGAAGAAGATATCTAGCCAGTATAGGCTCCAGCAAAACGGCCTAAGAATGTCCCTCCACGGAAAGGGAGGGTCAAGGTACCTAAAGATTTGGATGTCATTAAAAATGCACTTATAACCCCGTCCCTTCCCAAAGGGGATCTGTTTGAAGGAATGATGTTTGGCCACATTCCCACTATGAAATTTGAAGACTGGGACCTTGTGGATAATGAGAAGGTTCCCCATTTGGAAACTAGTGAACTGATGGAACAAAGCACAGAGGGGGTTGTTACAACACTACAACCGCAGAAATGGCTGCGAGGGGTGTAGGAGGCTGGGCTACTCCACCTCCCGTCAATTCCACACTTTCATCGGGCCTTAATCACGATATTCATCATCAGGCAACTGCACTGCCTAGTGCACAATGGGTACGTATGGCTAGAAAAACCCATCCCCATTAGTTTGGCGACTTGAAGATTATGGAAGCCATGAAAAAGAAATATAAGTTGGAGAAAAAGTAGAGAGGGTATGTTATTACTAGTATTTAGGACAAAGGGGTCCACATTGCTACCCAATTGCTGGCAGGAAAGGTGATGAGAAAATGCCGAGGCAGTGAGGTACCAGCAACGGTCATCGCATTAGCTGAGCAATGCGCAGAAGGGGTATGGTTCAATTGGGTGCAATTCCTCTGCAACGAATTCCTGACGAACTGCAGGGAGGCCCAGGAGCAGGGTAAGACCTTCCACTACGCATGGTTGCTCTTATCCATCCTATTGGTTACAGGTGAATTGCCCAAGGATAGTCAATTTCCCCCCCTGGACCAAGATTGGCTAGAGGCAGCAAAATACACGTCGCTATGGGCGACAAAGGATGCCACAAGAATCTGAGAAGTCAAGATTTTCTGGATACTGATGGACACAAACATATGACAATGGATCAACCAGCAACCCCACCTATCTACCGAGGTATATGACAGTGTGAAGAACGTGGTCGACTTTAAGGCAGATATGCACCATGTGTATATCTAGGCGCGCAAGGATCCAGAGCAGACGTGGACCATGCTTCCCTTCATCGCCATTGATGACACTGTTTTCACGGTGCTCGATACTTGGCCACCGGAGTGGCGTGGACCAGATGTGGTAGGGCACGATGAGACCGCAATCCAAAAACAGAAGGCTGCTGCCAAGTTCCTAGCATAGCAGAAGCAGAACGAACATTTCGTTGAGGAAGTACGGGCATCCCGGGAGGTAGCGCAGGCTGCCATAGACAAGGTGGAAATAGGAGGGGTTGCTACAATAGAGGACGAAAGTGGCTCGAACGTGATCACAGAGCCGGAAGTGGATAATGTGACGAAAGGTGCGAAGCCAACCACCACTTGTTCACCCTTAAAATGACCGTGTGCGACAGAATGGTCAAGGTCATGGAAGAAGACCAAGGCATCCAAGTTGGACAGGGAGCCTATCACATTGATCGAGGGTGACCTATGTGACATCGAGGATATAGTTCGTGAAGTCACCAGGGAGGCACTCAACGAGGCCATGACAGAGTAGTAGACTGTGTTGGGGACACTTAGGACACAACTGTAAGAACTTCAAGCATGGGCCCCACAACCAGGAGTGGTAGCTAACCATGGAGCTACGGGTATGTCAGCAACTGAGCAGCTGCTGCAAGCCAAAATGGCTAATACGGTCGCGCTACTGGAAGGAGCACTGACAGTAGAAAACGCGGAGGATAGAGCCATGGTAGGCTAGATCAGAGGATTGGGATTAAATTTGGCTGCCCTCTCGTGGAAAATTTTATACCAGCTACAAGATGGAGCAACGACAGAGCTCCGTGCTAGGGAAGGTTGTGCAGTATAGATGCTCAGCGAACAGTGAATCAACCTCGAGTAGTTGAGCCTCCAATGTGATGAAGTAGTAACACAAAATTGATAGTTGGAGCAAATTGTTGAGGAAGCGTGTTGTCGTGCCCCTGAGCTCGAGATTGCGGCAGATTTACCTGTAGGCATACAGATCCACAAGTTGGCCAGTGGGTTCTACGAAGCAAAGGAAGAAGCAGAAAAAATCCAGTTGGACCTCAGTTTGTAGATCGCAGAGCTAAGACTCAAGGCGCAACCCTCTACACCACCAGAGGTTAGAGAGCAGCGGCAACATGCCATCCAATCTGGGCGGGAAGCAATAGCATGTGCCATACAGGAGTGCACCGGCTTGTTAGATCATTCATTTATCACGGTCACTTCACTATAGGAAGACCCGACATTACAACAGTTAGAGACCAAAGCACGGGAGTTGCAGCAGGCCTATGATAATGTCCGGGGGACCGTACAGACGGTTGCCCTTACTCAGCAATTGGCCAAGATGAGGGAGGCCCAAGATCTCAAGGCACAAGTCGATGCCGCTCACTAGAAAGAAGTAGTCCTTAAAGAACGCATCCAGCCTTGGCTTGATGAGGCATTCGCGGTCACCGCCAACATTGAGGGAAAGCTAGCCCACATGCAGGCAGTATATGAACTTAGAGAAGCAAGTGAAGCTGACAATGATGTATCGGAGGCTCGCGCACAATGAGTACAACAAATGGTGGAAGAATGTGTTGTGGAGGTAAGTGAAGCACAGAAGCTGCTAGATAACCTCTGTGCGAAGATCACCACACCAGCTGAGTGACTCGGGATGAGTCACGATGATTGTGTTGGGGGCCTTTTGGGCAGCGGGTCCCCCGCGTAAGGGTTTTGGGGCTCAAAGCCCATAATTTTGGGTAAAAGTATGGTAAAGGTTCCACAAAGTGCATGGAGCGCGAACTGTAATGGGTCGAGTCAAAGGGTTGTCCACCTGAAAATAATGTAAAATAATAGAAAGCAAGTCAGCCTGCCCATGGTCCGCAGACCATGGGAAGGTATAAATAGAGAAAAGTTCTAAGGATAGAAGGCAGTTTTTTGGTAATTTTGGATCAGATCTGAAGTGTATGGGTTTGTAAAAGAAATATTTGCTCTGAGTCTGTAAGTCTGAGTCGTGTTTGGTAGTAGTTAGAGTAGGCTCTACAGCTGTGTGTGCAGAGGCCTGGTAGAGTACGCAACTGTGTGCGCGGACCCCTATAGCTGAGTGCGCAGGGTGGAACAGATTGTACTGAACAGAAGATTAATAAAGATAAGTGTTTCTAAATTATTGTGCATTGGGTTGCAGATCTATATGTTTATGCTTATATTATGAGTTTATGCATATCTGTAAGATTTATGATTGCGCGCGCTGGTTATAATTATTGAATGCTTGATCAAAGACCTTAAGAATTAGATCAGATCTATAATAAACACCTTAATAATAAAAATCTAAGAAGTGCCTCGTCACTGAGCTATGCGAAGGCTAGACAACTATGTAGAGTAGCGCGAGTGCACAGATCGGTTTGCGAACCTTCCAGTCCTCATCAACACATCCCTAGGGTGTGGAAACTTGGTTCCAGCACCCTCCCATACTACCTTGGGTGAGACTTCATTCTGCGCTCCACAGATTGTTGTCGAAAGGGCCATTAGTGTGGGAGTTTTTTGGCTAAAACACTTTCAAACCTGGGTTAGGCCCCATCAAGCCAACAAGAAGCTGAACATGACACCAATCTTCATTATTTTCATCGATACAATTACATCCCTGTAAGGAAATACAATGGAGTTGCAGAAATACGAATTCTATCCACAAGAACACTAATGAAAATATATCTCTAGAAGAAAATTTGGCTTGGTACTTATACAAAATGATTAGGAATCATTCTCCATGAAAGGAGGAAGCTTTCACCACCAAAATCCCTTGATTAGTTGATCTGGTTCCCAATACTAGGAATCTGCATTAAATGGCAAGGAACACATTCCTAGATTTTCTAAATCATTGGAGTTCCACAATCTGTGCCATAATTCCATAATATCTTGTTCATTTATTATTTAATATTGTTCTTCTTGTAGTAGGGAGCAAGTCCCTTAATTATCTCCTCCTCCAAATCTTCATAATCTGCTAAATATTCTCATAATATTCCACAAAAATAAATAATATGAGGCACAAATATGCAATTATTCGTAAACCTTCCTAATTAATATATTAAAGTAAAAATACATTATCTAATGCGAAAAGAGAGGTTTAATATGCTGAAGGATGGTCATAGGCCTTAATTTATGTTTAATTTAGAGGCATGGGCCTTAATTTATGTCTAATTTAGGGGCCCATGAGCAACGAAGATTCAAAAATTGGCTACCACAATTAGAGAATCAAAGGAGGAAGTTGGTCAAGTCCAATTTGCGTTACAGATGCAATCTCAGAGCTGTAGTTGAAGTTACAAACAAACTGGAAGTCCGGGAGCACAGTGGAGCAGCCATCAAAGAGGGAGTGGCCATGTTAGATGCAATGGTTAAGGGATGTACAGAGCTCTTTGAGAAAGAAATGGAACTTTGGAAAACTTTGTAGGAGGACCTGACTCTGCAGAAAATTGAAACATATATCCAGGAGAAGCAGTAAAAATTTGATGAACTCAAGGTGACTGTGTGCACTTTGGTGCTAGTCCAGTGCTTCACTCACTCGATAGAAGGGAAATAGCTGCAAGCAAAGATTGAAAAGCTGCAAAGAAAAGAGGCCATCTTGAAGGCTAGGACAAAGTCATGGAGAGAGGAAGAAAGCCATCTTACTCTATTAGTACAAGAGAAGTTGAAGACAATCCAACAAACACAACAGACAATGGGCCTCGCAGTGAAGGCCCTATAACAGAGAAGCTGGTCGAGGAAGCGTAGCAGGCCACGGTGTAGGGTACTACTGACATTCAAGTGTTGAAGGTGGAGTTCAACAAACTCCAAGTGAAGATTTTTACACCAACTAAGTGACTCGAGGGTGAGTCACCCAATTTGTGTTGGGGTCCTGTTGGGAAGGGGTCCTTGGGGTAATTTTGGGTCAAAGTTTTGGTAACATTTGTAATATCTTTTTGTAGCCAATGTAAAGTCTCCACGAAATGTGGAAGTGGAGCGTGAAGCTAGAAGAAGTCAAAGGGGCTTTAATCCCTTAGGTGCGTAGGTGATAGAGAGTTTTGGAGACCTGCCCATGGTCTGCGAACCATGGTATTGTAAAGAAAATGCTATATATAGATGATTCATAGCGAGTCTTAAAAGGTAAATTTTTGTGAAGAATCATTGTAAGGACAATATGCTAAGGTAGGAAATGTATATTTCCTGTACTTAGGTGAAACGGGAAGGCTGTTGCAGCTGAGTGCGCAAAGACCTTGGTAAGTTCAGAGGCTGAGTGCATGGCCCCCTACAGCTGAGTGCGCAGGGAAAAGAAGTCTATAATTGAACGATTATACTTAATAAAGATTATTTTGAGATGAATCTGGTGCATCCGTGTCTTATTATTTACTTCTACAAATTTTATGTGTCTTCACTCTGTGTTATGATTTACATGAATTAATGCTTGTTTAATGCGTGAAAGTAGTAGATATGTAATCCTTATGCATGATAAGTATAATTAGGAACCTTTGCAAAGATCTGGTAGTAATTTAAATATATTTGTAGTAGTTATCTGATCAGAAGGATTAAAGGTGTGTGAAGGTAGATTTAAGCCATAAGGAATACAAGAACACATCAGATAGGCTTATATATGCAGAAACCTAGTTCTAGCATCCCCCAATATTGCTTTGGGTGAGACTGCAACCTGTGCTATGCAGGTTGTTGCCCAAAGGGCCAATAGTTAGGGTTTTGTTGGTTGTCACAGATAACATTGAACCTAGGTCAGGCCCCATCAAGCCAACAACACAACATACAGACCTTCCACAACACCTACAAGACTCCTAGGAACCATCCCAACCACTTAGGTAGCTAGTCCCTGGGTCCCACTAAAGTTCTTAACCACTTGACCTATGGACACTCTCATGCTATAGACTTGCCAATGTCAAGGAGACTCTAGATGCTCTCATGGCAAGGCATGCAAATGTCGAGAGACTATTTTTCTCAGTCTTGTGCTAGTGTCCCCGGGATTTGAGCAACTCTTTTAGGCCCAGAGCCCAGCTCACTACCAAGAATTGAATGAAACCTTCAGAGTAGTAATATAACAAGGAAACAATGATGCAAATGTAAATACTTGAACAAGCCCTTAACCAGACCCCTAATAACCATGATAGACATTTCATCAAACATATCACAAATATGTAATCTACAGGTGTAAACAACAAATTTAAGCATAGGGATCTCATACTTATCTAAGAATCACTAAGAACCATTATTCCCTCATATCATTTGCTGCATCATCATATATTAGGTCATACATAGATTGTCCATCCGTTTACAAGTAAAAACATGATGAGAGCCATACATAGCCATTGTCATAAAACACATATATAAATAGCATAATAGAAACAAAAATACCAATGAAATCACAACCATATGACTCACATATAAACTAGTATAATACTCATAGAAATATAAGAAGAAATAACCTCATATTGATGATGAAAAATCCAAACCCAAGATGGGACAACCATGTTCCACCTAAACATAGAATGGTTGAGCCAAATATCTCTTCATCCATTCACCCCCATTCCATACTCTAAGCATGAATGTGGGACTCAAACAAAAGAACCAACTAGGGCATCCCAAGGCTAAACCACCTCACCCTCATCAATAGAAACCAAGGTTTATGGTAATCCATCCTGGATCACTAAGCCAACACAATAAACATGTAATAACTGGCTTTACCATGATCTTCACCTGATCACTAGGCAAAACAAGCATGGATGCCACTAGATTTATTCACCTACACCATGAGGAATTTCCTTGTCTCCTAGTCTCTCAGGCTTTACTACAATCTGCATCAGGTCACTAGTCCCTAAATCGAGATACTAGTCTCTCATGATTTACTGCAATCCATATTAGATCACTGGGCGCTAAACCAAGACCCACTCTTTAGGATTTACTGTATATCCCATCCTAGGATTACTAGGCCTGACGAAGAGCACCCACCACTTTGCTTTACTGTATATCCCGCCATTCACCGACAAGGATTCCTAGGCCCACCGAGGCAACAAAAAATATGACTTTACCACAACCCACTGTTTGGTTCAGGGGTTAGTAGGCCATGTGTTCTATCATTCCGAGATCCACCTCACTCAGCTTTGAATCCATTCGACAATCCAACTCAACCAAAACATGAGAACCCCATCACCATGGCTATCTAGAAATGCCAAGGCTAGGCTGAAAACACCATCACACCAAGAAAAACCCATGCCATAGTAGCAAAAGAACCACATACGATACCATGCATGCCAAATATAGCAAGGAAAATACACATGAAAATTGATACCTGCAAAGGTTACCATTGTAGCTGCTTGATCCTGTTCTTCCTTCCTTGCTTTTTCTTTACTCTTTCCTTCTTTTCCTTTCTTGTTCCAAAGCAAAACCTGAGAAAAATCTTGCCAACTGATCCCCATAAACCTTTTTATCAATGAGGCTTCTATTTTCTTCATTTTCCATTATTTTCTTTCATTTTCCTCCTCACATGCAACCTGTAACATTTCACCTTCCTTTATCCTATTTTCCTTTATTTTCATAAATAAAATTCCAATTAATACCTCATGCCTTTCCAAAGCCTTTTCCATTACCTTTGCTAATTTCCTTAGCCATAATAAACCAAATGATCACCCACTAGGATGTCTTTCCCACCATTTAGCTTAGAATACATGTCCCATTACTATGGCCTTCTATATTGTTTACATGGAATTTTTAACCATGATTGTTACAGAACCCTCCCCCTTGGGGGAACACTGTCCTCGGTGTTCAATGACACCTATAACCAACAAGACCACTAAAAGCAAAACGTACTACCCATGGAGCTTTATAACTCAGCTCATTGTAATATTTACAATGACTATATGATAAAACATGATAAACATACTATTTACTGGAGCTTTATAAAACAACTCATTACAATATTTACAATAATAACCACAAATACACACATACACATTTGCTTCACCTAGAAAATAATCATACTGTCTATGGAGCTTTATAAATCCATATTGATACAATATTACAATAATACACACATATGCACATTTGCTCAAACAAGAAATAAAAGGATATGATGCATGCATCCACAACAATGGAATCCAGAGGCTCACACCTCCACCCTCAAAGTAATACTAGGATTCACCTCCTTCCCAGGAAGTACAGAATTTACTACAAGGTCAATCTGCATCCAATGTTCGACACTATAATCATGCATCACTTGTCTTCTTAGTGAACAATTACCGACTCATTGTTCCAAGGCACACTCCCAATGTGCATCTGATTCCATCTGGTAATGCTAATGACCAAAACAAATCCATCCTCGACCTTCCCTTCTCTCCTACATAATCCCTCGGTAAATCCAGTCACCCCCTTTCATGTAGTCACTCACCTTCCAAGTTCCTCGCAATCCCCTATCTCAGGCGATCCATGCCTTAGCAAGGCTTCCTCACATCGGAAGGTCAACAAACAAGGCATATACCTACCTCAAAACCATCATAATGGTCATAGCATGCTCATGGAAATCAATGAACACTATTGGGTACCCGTGTCCCATAATGGCACTACTCCTGAAGTGCTTTACTAGCATATTTCTGCTTTTTCAAATTCCTTTCACTGCTACTGCTAATTCTTGTAGTTAGTTTCAACCACCCAACATACAATTTCCATGCTTCTTGTACCAAGCACATAACTTCCATTAGATTTAAAATGAATTGAAATAAATTCACATCATATCTCATTGATAACTCATCAATAAGGTACACTTGCAATCCTGTTTACTTCCTGTCACAACAAGTCAAACTAGTATATTTGACCAAATCATCATATATAAACATATCACATTAGGTTAGATCAAAACACAACCATCATAGGTCAAAATCATAAATCACATGTAACCATTATAAACTAGAATCATAAAGCACATGCATAATAAAAATGAAATTAAATACTGATAATTATCCTTCATTGATCCTTACTTTTTCCTTTGTTCTTATTCCGTATGCACACCAAATCTGTTGCCACACCCGAGAAACACCCAGTGCCTTCTCCTCCACAATGTGCACATACACATAGTGTTAATCACACATGTACAACCACACATGACTTATAACAACATGCAATACATGCACCTACACTTGGTATACCACATATACATCTACACCCAATGTACAACACAACACAATACATACTCTTACATCCAGTGTACAACACAACACAAATACATACATAGAGTACAATGCAACACAATACATCTATACCCAATGCAAAAACCCACACAATACATGTACCTACACCTAATGTCCAACAAAACACAATACATGCACTACAAGGAGTACAACACAACGGGTAAACATGTCACAATACCACAACTACACAATTCACATATATAGTACCGCATGCCCGCAACAAATCATGTACAACATGCACATAATACCACATGTGCACCAATACCATATGTAAAACATGTACACAGTACCACTTGCACATAAAACCACCCGCACAACGTGTACACAACATCACATGTACATGGCACCACCTGCACAATGCTACATGTACATCGTACCACCTATACAATGTGTACACAATGCCAGATGTACACAAAACCACACGCATGATATGTACACAACACCACATATACACAACACCATATGCATAACATGGACACAACACCACCTGCACATAGTACCATATCTACAACAAGTACATGACACCATATTCTCACAACACCACTTGTACAATCATGCACACAACACCATATGTACATAGCACCAAATGTACAACATGCACACAACACCGTATTTACATAGCACTTCATATGCAACATGTACATAGCACCCTATGTACACAACACTGCATATCCAATATGCATATAGCATCATATGCACACAACACCACATATCCATCACATGCATTATACAATATGTACACAACACCGCATATCCAACATGTACATAGCACCATATATACCTAGCACTGCATATGCAATATTCACACAACACTATTTGTACCACCCTGTACATAACATTTCATAAACAACATGTACACACACTATATATACATAACACTACATGTGCACAACATCATAGATGCAACATGTACAACATATACAACATATGCACAACAATAGTACCACACATCCAAAACCACACTGTCTCTACCAAGCAACCTTGCTTCCAATGTCTCTCCACCAACCATGCTTATCTTAGCATGCCGCAAGGCACATTGTTTTCATTCCACTGATGTACCCTTCAACGTTTCCTGTCATAACATAAACATAGGTATAATACAGGCATACAATATCAATTCATATCCACATGATATTAACCTCGTAGATGTTTTAGGACTACTCTTCCCACTTGATTCCTCATAAACCAGGAACCTCTTTCATGCCATTCACCTGCATAAGAAATCATTCCTCCACAAGAATCATCCCTGAAAACCCTGTCAGATAGTGACAAACATACATACATACATACATATATATACATATAAATATTAGCATTAAATATTCATGATCCATGATGGCCCTATCAAACATGGCATACGTACACACATACATACATATATAAACATCAACATAATCATGATCATAGCATAATTACTAGATAACATAAGGTCAAGGTTAAGAGAACTCCCTTTATCTATGCACACCATGCACAACATTGAGAACAATCCTTCCAAACATAGCCAAGTCATTTGATCCTCAAATCCATTCACCTTACCTTTCCTGATTACCTTTCTCATGATTGTACTACCACTGTACATTTACACCAATGGACCCCACCAGTCCAACTGACTACAATACTCTTGCATTCAACTGCCCTTACACATGCACTGACTTCATCTGAGTCTTACATCAAATGTTGGGTTTTATTTATCTCTCCCTGGGCTTCGTTAACTTTCCTCTTTCCCGAACAATTCCCTAGACCCCAAACATAAAAGGAAAGACAAGAAACAAATAAGAAGAAAACCATGGAAAACCAACAACAATATGACACCACAACCAAAGTGGCATGGTCATGCATAAGACACAAACAAAACCACAATAAAGCACAATAAATCACAAAATACCAAGAGCACAAGACTGACAACATACATCGTGATTCAATCCCCATGGTTCCTAGTCCTTCCAAGGGAAAGCTCAACCTGAGACTTCTTTGAGATTTCATGGAAATTTCTTTTCCATGCAATCCCTTGAATCATGCTGCCATCAACACATGCTATTAGTGCTTAAATAAACATAACAATACATTGGTTACCTTACCTTTCTATGCCAAGCACGTTTCTTGCAACTGAACACATTCACGCCATCTCTCAAGGGACTCTAATTCCCTTGACAGATCCACCTATAACTAGAGACTAGCTAATATACCTGTTAAATACAAGTTCATAAATCTAGCACATATCCACATAATGTCAAAAAAGATTAAGTTTAAGAAGGCATCTTGTATGCAAAGCACTAAGTCATTTGGAATTGGGGTTTCTAAACATAGCCAAAGAAATTATTCCCCAATTCATTTCTTTTTACCTTTTTACCTGATTACAATGGAGGCTTATTATGTACTGTCACATCACCCAACTATTAGTTATATAAACACAACGACTATTACCTTGTCATGCTAATACCAAGCATGTTTCTTTGCAACTACTCACACATGTCAACCACATGTTCCAAATATCAAGACAATCATTTCTATTAATTTGAAGTCAACCTTTACCAAGACTAACAATCATGTCATAATCCATAGTCAACTCATAGTAATTAGACATAATGCTACAACCATCACCTACTTACATTCAAGTACATATCAATTGTCTCAACACGTGTTAGTATGACCATCTTAGATCGTTCATTCATGCAATCTTAAAGACACATGTATCATGAAAGTAATCACACATTTAGATAACAGATAGGCGACATAATAGACACCAACACTCAAACATCAATTAAATGACATAATCAAACATTCAAGCACAAAGTAGATAACATAAGCAAGCCCTTACCTTAATGTATCTCAAGGGAGGCTATCTTGTCTACAAAATCAATCCAAATTAGCATGATATAACTTCATGACATATCAACTCAAAAATAAATAAGGTCATGATATCCATATAGTCACTAGCTAACATGTTCACATCATAAACTCATAAACATTTGTCATTTATGCATGGCAATCACATATGTACGATCAGTCTAGATTAGTACAATACAATGTCACAAATAAGTTAACTCATACTTGAATGTCATAAACATAACCATTTGCATAGACCAATCCAAGTTAGTATGATACATATAACATCAAGATCTTAATGTAATAACCCTAATCTTCAAACTAACTATCATATAACAACAAGAAGTTAACCTATAACATACTTCTTAACAACATATAGCATAATCATCAAGTTATCTAACATAAAACAAAAATAACAATGCATAAAACCACATGTTGCTATCATTCATGACTATCTGACGCATGTGCATATGACTACACTAATCAACTAGTGTCTATCATGTATGTAACCATAACATTAATAGAATGAAATACATACACATAACCATATTGCACATAACAGTCCTTAACCTACATACCTACATGACCAACATACAAACTTGTATGATGACATGTTTTTGCCTCGAGGTCCAATGCTACAACCTCACTTTGATGACCTGCATCTCCTACTCTATCTCATCATAACACATTAGCATCATAACATACCAATATAATCATGATGACCTAATTGCATACAATGACCTCAATGCATGTTTTACCTACTATACATGCATAACTATAACCATGACAATGCATGCATAATAACATATGGATAACGACATGCATAAGAAATTCATATATAACCATACCCTCATGATGGCACATCCCACAACAACACCATCAACCGTCACATGGCGACATCACTACAACCATGACAACACCATGAAAATGAAACAAGCACATGGTCCTACAACATAAGAGACACACATGCAACCTACATGAATGCATGACCACACACAACCCATCCATTCCAAGGGGTGAACAATGCTTTGATACCACTCTGTGACACCCTCCTCCCACATCTACCCAAATAACTGGCCAACTGGGGTAAACATGTGATGAGAGGATACTATGATTAGGTTCAACCTCCCATGTGACCTTAAGGAAGTGGAATAGATGAAAACACAACATACAAACCTTCCACATTAGCTAAAATACTCCTATGAACCATTCCAACCACTCAAGTAGCTAGCCCCTGGGTCCCACTGAAGTTTTTAACCACTTGACCTTCAAACACTCTCATGCTATAGGCCTGTTAGCGTCCAGAAGGCTATGAATGCTCTTATGAAAAGGCATGTTAACATCCAAGGACTATTTTTCTCAGTGTTGTGCCAGCATCCCTGGAATTTGATCCACCTTTTTAGGCCCAGAGGCTAGGTCATTACCCAAAATTGAATGATACCTTCAAAACAGTAAGATAACAAGAAAACAATGATGCAAATGTAAATACTTGAACAAGCACTTAACCAGACCCCTACTAGCCATGAGAGGAATTTTTTCAAACATATCATAGATATGTAATTTATAGGTGTAAACAACATATTTAAG
This sequence comes from Pinus tabuliformis, assembly GCA_031772625.1. NCBI lineage: Eukaryota > Viridiplantae > Streptophyta > Pinopsida > Pinales > Pinaceae > Pinus > Pinus tabuliformis. The sequence goes on from CM062816.1 coordinate 1,427,451,158, forward strand.
CATAGGGATCTCATACTTATCTAAGAATCACTAAGAACCATTGTTCCTTCATATCATTTTCTGCATTATAATTTATTAGGTCATAGGTACATTGTCCATCCATTTACAAGTAAAAGCATGGTGAGATCCATACATAGCCACTATCATAAAACACATACATAACCAGTGAAATAGCAATAGAAATACCAATGAAATCATAGCCATATGATCCACAAATAAACCAATATAATACTCATATAAATACAAGGAGAAATAACCTCATATTGATGATGCAAAATCTGAACTCGGGATGGGACTACCACATTCCACCTAAACATAGAATGGCTGAGCCAAATTTCCCTTCAACCATTCACCCCTATGCCATATTCCAAGATGAATCTAGGACTTAAACCAAAAGAACCAACCAGGGCATCCTGAGCCTAAAGCACCTCACACTCATCAATAGAAACCAGGCTTTACCGTAATCCATCACAGATCACTAGGCAAACACAATAAACATGTAATAACAAGCTTTACCATGATCTCCACCCAATCACTAGGCCAAACAAGCATGGATGCCACCATATTTCTCCATCTATATCGTGAGGAATTTCCCTGTCTCCTAGTCTCTCAGGTTTTACCACAATCCACAACAGATCACTAGGCTCTCAACAGAGACACTAGTCTCTTAGGCTTTATGAAATCCATACTAAATCACTAGGCCCTAAACTGAGAGCCACTCCCCAAGATTTACCGCATATGCCATCCTGGGATTACTAGGCCTGCCAGAGAGCACCCACTTCTTGGCTTCACCATATATCCCGCCATTCATCGGCAAGGATTCCTAGGCCCACTGAGGCAACAAAAAATATGGCTTTACTATAACCCAGAGTCTAGTTCAAGGGTTAGTAGGCCATGTGTTCTATCATTTAGAGATCCACCTCGCTCAACTTCAAATCCATCCAACAATCCAGCTCAACCAAAACATGAGAATCCCATCACACCATGGCTATCCGAAAATGGAAAGGCTAGGCTAAAAGCACTATCATACCTGGAAAAACCCATGCCATAACAACAAAAGAACCACATGAAATACCATGCATGCCAAATGTAGAAAGGAAAATCCACATGCAAATAAATAATTGCAAATATTACTGTTGTAGTTACATGATCCTGCTCTTCCTTGCTTGATTTTCCCTTCCTCTTGCCTCCTTTTACTTGCTCCAAAGAAAAACTTGAGAAAAATCTTTCCAACTGATCCTCATAAGCCTTTTTATCAATTAGGCCTCTATTTTCTTCATTTTCCATCATTTTACATCATTTTCCTTCATTTTCCTCCTCACATGCAACCTGTGACCTTTCACCTTCTTTTTCTCCTATTTTCCTTTATTTTCATAAATAAAATGCCAATTAATGCCTCATGCCTTTTCCAATTTCCTTAGCCAAAATAAACCAAATGAACACCGACTAGGATGTCTTGCCCATCATTCATCTTGGAATACGTGTCCCATCACCGTGGCCTTATATATTTTTTACATGGAAGTTTTAACCAAGGTTGTTACACCAATAACAATACCTCTGAATTTGAGCAACTCTTTTTCCTACACTAACGTGGCCACCAATAAGAGAAGTGTGGGATTCCCTTATTGTTGGGTGCAACCCAACTTGGCCATATTTTGGGCAAAGAATCAGAATTTTGTGGGAAGAGTGTGTAGTATAAAGGATACCACAAAGTGTGAAGTGGACCGTGGAGCAGAGCGGTGGAGCACAACGAGGACCACACAAAAAACTCACTGCACAGTAAGTAAAAGTTGAATGGTTTTGGACCATAGTCCCTTGTATTTTGGAAACCATGGTATTGGGTCCATGGTAATGTAGCGATGTAATCTATTAATGTAATAGTATATATAGGGATGAATAATAAAAAAGGAAGGCATAAATCAATGAATCAATTGGATCCATATATATGTTTATGGTTGTATTTTTGTGATATGTACTTCGGATAAAGGGTAAGGCTCCACAGTTGAATGCGCAGAGGCCTGAGTTTGCAGGCTTAGGCACAAACAACCTATAGTTGTGTGCACAAGTTAAGAACTGTTTGTTGTACTAAATTATCTATTATAAGCAACAATTCTTATGGACATAGTCCACATTGGGATGAACCACGGTAAAATTTGTGTCTTCATGTGTTGATTTGGTTATTATCTGCACTTTCTTTCAGTACCATGAAGTTTATGGGTGTTTATGATATGTTTAAGTGATGAATGTAATTCTGCGAAGAAATATATAAGTGTGAAGTAGTTCATGAATGTGAATTAGTTTATAAGTTTTAGAGCATAAGAAAATAGAAAATTGCCACATTGCAGTATCTGTTAAGGTTGCAGAAACTTGTTTTTGCAACTTCCCATAGTCACTTAGGGTAAGACTGCGACTTGCTTGCAGGTCATTGCTAAAAGTGCTAGTGATTGAGGGTTTTGTTGGTGCACAGTAAAGAATCAAACTTGGGTCAACCCAACCTAAGCCAATAAATGGTTCCATTGTTAGGACTGGGATCTATTTGAGGAATATGTTTATGTGGCATCCTTCGAAGAAAGAAATTCGAGATTGGGTAGAACAGAAGGAATGAAATCTTTGTAGAAAAATAAAATACAAAACCCTCATGTGTTAGATGAAAGGTGGTTAGAGAAGTATATTTTCAAATATCAATATGAAATATTCATCAGTTCATTTGATGTTGAGTTGTACGAGTGGATATCAAGGTTGACAGAGAGAAAAAATTGTTTTAAAGGAGAAGAACCTAAGAAGTGAAATCCTAAATTGATACAATGACTCAAGAACACCGACAATAGGATCTCAAGAGCTGTTGATTTCTGGATTGATAGCATATTGGAAGGATTCATTACTAGGTTTGTGGTAGACTCGGTTGTGTCCCATAGGGAAGCAGAACAAAATGATTTCAAAGGACCGCGAGGTAATTCCTTGAGATCTCTAAAAATTTGGATTAAAATTATTTTGTGCGAAAATGGAATTTTACGAATGCAGTAAGATTATTAGTTACTTGTTTCTGGGAGAAGATCCGAAGGATAAACTAGAACAACACAAAGTAGAAAAAGATACAAAATAGACACTAGGACGAGATCTCATGACCAAGATCCAAATGATTTTATAGAAACTAACTATAGCCCTCTTTTAAGTGAGTCTAAAAGTGAAGAAAACTGCCCTGAGAATCCTAAAGGAACTCCACAATATTCACCCTTCCAACCTGAAAGTTCACCGAATCCAAAATCAAGTAGTAATCAGGGTGCTTTTGGTTTTCCCCATCCCCATACCTCCTTGTTGAAGCCTTAGAATTCTGTTGCTCCAACATGGGGGATAACGACCTAGTCTAGACCTTAAAGACAACTCCTTTTCTGTTTGAAGTGGTGGCTCCGACTGGGGATGATGGGACCATTTTACCAATGTGGGTTTTAAAATGGGAATGGGTGGTTTCGAAGCGATTGCAGTAATAATAATGATAACTAAATGGCCTAATTTCTATCATGAAAATATCTAGCTAACTTAATATAATATAAACCCTGGTATTCTATATGATATGCAATCTAAAAAGATATATGTTTGACATGTGATAGTAAAGACCATTCATGTATTAAACAGAGATGCAAACATGTAAAGATAATTTCTTTGACTGAATAGTTAGTCAAAGAAATATATAAACTATATCACATATATCTAATAATTATATATGAAAATAAACACTTTCATCTAGGCATCATACAATAGTGCAATTAACCCATAACAGACATAAAATATTCCATACATAATTGATGAAAACAAAATGACTAATTAAACAGAAATAAAACTAATCATACAAGATAAAAGTACCATATGTGTGAGGTTCTACTCATTTGACTAATGACATATATCAACTCCTTTCTTCAAATCAAATTATTCTCCAAGTATACAATAGTGCATCAACAAAGGAAAGTAGTCTGATATTCAAAAGAAATGACCATGTTCCATAATTTCATCAAGGAATTCACAAACTTATAGAAGTGCATTCTTTGCAAATGTTTTTGATAAAATTCTCGACCCTTCTCTAAATTCATGAGAAGGGTATAAATACTATCTAACTAAAGTTCAAAAATAGATTATAAAAATATTTGAGGAGGTTTCAAACAACCTTCCTCTTAACTAGCAACTAACTCTAAAAATAAAAGTGATTTGATGAGCAGAGGTTATAAAGATGACTTGTTGTCTGCTAGCTTCTCCTTTAGATTGCATATACCGGACATCGGTTTCACTTGAGGAGGTGCTCCAAACTGCATTCTGACCTGTCCTACGAAGATAACATCTTTGACAGGTGGAAGCATCCTTTGTGTTGAATGGAGTGAACAATTGAGAGTCATTATTCGGCCGTGATGTTTGACAAGGAATTGCCAATATGCCTCCAAGTCAGTCTTTGATAACTTTGTGATTGCTTCCCTTTGGGTTTTCACCTTTTCCTTCTAGTTTTTATCCAATTCATTTAAATCTGGTAGTGTCTTTGGATTACCTTCTTTCATCAAGTTGGTAGTGTTCAAAGTGTGATTTACTGCTTTTACTATGTTCTTTGCCACTCCTGCTGCTCTTGCCACTCCTAATTCAACCTACTTGATCTGCGCATCCCAATATGTAAATAAAATGTCCTTATGCGTCTCCTCAATCTTGGGCATATTAGCTTTCCTTCCCTCTTCAGTTTCTTTCCATTCAATGAATTCAGGGATCTTTGTATTTAAATCATTAAATTCAGTTCTCTGATCAATCGCCTTATTCGTTAACTGATCACGGGTAATCAGATAAGGAGTGACATGCGACATTCTCTGGCAAAATAGATCTTGTTGTTTTGATAGAATGGAATTTAGATCCACATATTTATATTTTCCCATGGTTTCTTGCAATTCTTGGATTTACATGTTTTTCACAGAGATGTCTGCTTCATGGCTTATCTTTAAAACCTCAATATTCTGTTGCAATTGGGCTATTTGTTCAATGGCTTGCTGGTTCACATTTTCCTTCTCGATTTGCAGTCATTGCTTAACCTGCACTATATTTTCTTTCACTTCCCTTAACAAAATAGATACCTCGGTGGCTTTATCCATGGTGGCAGTTGCATATGCCCCTGTAAACTGCGACAATCTGGTCAAATTTTCAGCAGGATTGGAAGGAATATCCTTCCAGACTATGTCCATCGGCTCATTCCCTGGTGGGATCTTGGGTGTTTCCACCCTCCTTCTTTTCCTTTGTCTTCTCACTATAGCCTTATGTAGTGGACTGTAGAACACATCTAAAGGAGGAATTTCAGTCACCTTTAGGATAATTTCCGATGTGGGCAAAGCAGGAATGATTTTTGTATGCTGCGAACTTGTCCCTTGCTCATCCATCGACTCAGACTCTATAGTTTTCTGAGTTTGTAGAGGAGTGTGATATTCCATGGTTTCCTGGGCATCTATTGTCTTAGGAGTATCTTGTAGCCTTTTATTAAATTGGTCCCATTCTTGCTCCAAATTGCTGCTTTTGACTTCGGGACCGGTATCTTTAGTTAGGTCACTTATGACCTATTTCTCAGCTGACCTTCTGCTGGATTCCGCTGTATTCTCTATGTCCTATGTTTTCCCTGTATCTTGTGCTGTATTCACTTGAGATTCTATGCGAGAATTTGGTCCTTCGCTGTTGATAGTTACACTGGACATAGGATTGTCATCAACTCTTAACAAATCCAATGGAATTGTTTTGAGCCTTTGATTTCTGAATTCCTGAAACTTTTCAAAATCTTCAGGACTCAAATTGGCCTTCACCCAATAGAATTCTTGTTTGAATGATTGAGCTGATTGTAAAAGATCTTTGGAATCATTAGCCTCATGGTTAAAGGGCTTAATCTTTACTGCAGTAGTAATATTGTGTGCTGTTTTGTTTGGGTCAAATTGCCTCTTTAGCAGAGTATGGAGCCTGATGCTCTCTAGGCTTATTGATTCCTTGGTTGCATGGTTGAAATTTTCCAATGAAAAAGAACCACATCGAATGGGAAAGGATGGCCACAATGACTTTTTGTTATCTTTTAGGATCTTGGTTAAGCCTTTTCCCACAATCTGGTAGGCTATTTCTCTTGCTAATAGTTTGTCGGACACATACAAAGGGAGTACATGCGGGTCCGCTATACTACCAAAAACTCTGATAAATGTAAACCATTCTTTCGCAAAATACTTTCCTACTACGAGAAGGTCTATAGCGGCTTCTTTAGAAAACCTGGGGGCTTTCTTATTAAAAATAAATTGATATAATGGTAAAACAACACCGTGTCATATTTTATAAAAATGGGGTATACAATGGGATTCCCACATCTATTTGTAGCTGAGATGGATGGGGTAGGGGTCTTGCAAAGTCCATTTCCAACCCATGATTGGAAACTTAGTATAGAAATAGATGGCATCCATCATATAGGCACTGAAATAAAATGGAGGAAGGTTCTTTGTGGAGGTGGATCTCTTTTGAAGATACTCAGAAATGGTAGTGGCTAGATTATTAGATAGGATAGTGGCCCAATTCATTATGTGAGAGTTGACACATGCATCTATCAAAGGGACCCATTCTATAGAGAATTTGGCATTATTAGGCAATCCATATAATCTGCATGACATAGCAGTTGCATAGTTGTGGGGATTTTCTAAAGAATCAATGGGGTACATACCCGTTTTATCATATTTGAATTTGTTCTCTAGGACCCTCCAGCCCTGGATCATCTTGAAGGGTTCTTCATTTTTCTTTGCAAAGTTGGTCAGGTATGACTTGTCATATATGTCTTGAGGGTCAGGTATATGATACATTTGCTTCAGGTCTTCAGCTTTGAATGACCCCATTGGCTTCATCTTTGAGCTCCTGAATTTCCTATCTTCAATGTTGAGATTTTCCACCACCCATATAATCATATTAGTGTATGGGAGTATTTTGACTCTTGCTCCTATTCTGTGAAGGAAGGAGTAAGCAACATCTTTGAATTGGACCCTCGAAGGTTTTATTGAGTCAGTTGTTGCCTTTGTGACAGTAATTTTAGGCCGCTCATCTTCAAGTCTATTATATATGACTTCCCATGCGGTCACTCCTCCATTGACATTGCAAACTGTATCAGCGAATACAGGCGACATCTATGATACCTCAGACTCTGTAATGCTCTGCTTCTTCTACTTTTGCATCACCTTCCATAATGACATATCTTTTGAATCTTGCCTAAAATGAAAGAGATATACCAGCACACACAATGGAGGGAAATTAAGGGTGAGAGTTCTTTGAAATGACTTTTAATCGTGGGAAGACTTTGCATGAAATTTCTATGTTAAATAATGATAACTTGAAAAATCAATTCCTCTCCTTGGGTTGCTAAACATTAATTGCTCTGTCAAACCACCTAATATTTCATTAAAACTCAGTAACTTCCCCGCTTCATGCTTTATTTCCACATCACAACTTTCAAGCATTGCCATATAACGTTATTCGGAGTTAATGCAAAATGTAATTGTAGAAATCGCAATATTGCATTTAGAAAATTCATAAGGGGCGACACAATGGCACACTTTATCAATTTGTGATTTGCGAAGTGTGATGGCGTGTTTTTAAAGTGTTGTGATTGGAAAATCGCAGCAGGGACCTCATCGCATATCACATTTTGGGATTTTCAATGGAATGTTAACAATTGTTACATGGAAAACTGTGAGATGCAATTTGCAATAAGAGATTTAAGCATGAGTTCTTTTTTGAAGGTTTTTAAGGCAAATTTGTAGAGTTAGCATTTATTTTCAAAGGCTAAAAATTTAAAAGGGTACCCATTCATATGTCAAATATTAACTATTACTCTGTATAAATGGGGGGTTGTTACATCGTACAACACCCCCCTACATCCCCTACCCCGCATCCCCCGCCCCTTAAGAATCCCCCTCCCCCACCCCCTCCCCCTCATCCGAGAAGAACTATGGCCAATGATATTAAGCTACCTGTCTTTAAAGGGACTTGATCAGAGGATCCTGAGTAGTTCTAGTTCTTATACAAAGCAGTATGGACAGTGAAGTAGGTCCATGATGAAAATATGAAGAAATAACAACTTGTTATGGTGAAGTAAAATTATAAGTTCAGACACAAACAAATTCCTCTAGCCCGATAATGGGTCTAACCACAACTAATACATTCTATGGAAGATTTCCTTAGGTTAGAACCAATTAAGAGGGCCTACCTTTTAGTACGCTTATCCCGTTTGATGATGTCCTTGCTTGCTTGCTCCAACTATCTCTCGCTTCCCTCTTCAAACACCTGAAACAAGTAAACAACAACAAACAACAACCATGATAATAGACAAGTTGTAATTCAACCTACTTAACAAGTCATGAAAAATTAAGCCATGAACATGTAAGATGAAAAATCATGTAGGAAATCAATCGATAGTTGCATATATATTGAATCAAGAAGAGATTACAAGCATTGTCTTGATGTTTTCATTCTCCTCCGACAAAACCAAGTTCCCACACACTTTTGTTAGAATTCCATGATGGCTTCAACAATAATAGTTTTAAGGCTCTTCCCTTTAGGCTTCACACTAAACCAAATTCACACTTCTCCCTCACACAACTAGAGAGCTACAACTATGAATAGCTTGTTGTTTACTCCAAACTTAATTAGCATTAACACACCAACATTAACACTAGCCTGTGCTTGGGAAAAAGGGAGGTTTATATAGGATGAATGGATGAGAGATGGATCCTATTCTCATGGGAGAAGGTCTTATCTCTTGAGGTAGTTGCATCATTATAGGGGAAAAGATCCGAAACTAACATCCTTGACCCCATCCAGCCAAACCATTTACCAGACTTCCGTTATGAAGCTTTGGCTCTTTATTTAAAAAACTTTCCATAAGAGCACCGAAACGACTGGAACAAAGCTCAGTCACTCCGGTCGGCACTAGGGACAGTGTTAATCCTTGCATATTAGTGCAAGGGGGACAAGGGCCATTAGCACTAGTCTTGTAAACTGGGAAAAACATAAGTTTTTGGGGAAATGGTGTAAAAGGGAAATGCTCTTCTCATGAAGAGGGACACAATGGGAGTTTCTTCATGAAGGGTAAGCATGTAGTGTTCACTGTAGAGGTCATCCAGGATCAAGGAACGAGGAGTACAGGGATAGTGACAAAATGATGTGTAACAGATGACCCCTAAAGTGTTAAGGCCGAACTAGAGTGAGGGATGAAATGCTTTATGAATCAATGTAGGGAACTATAGTCTACCATCAGAAAACCTGCAAGTAAGTACAAATACATATACATAACTGAGAACTCTGTCAAATGATACATGAATCATGGAATGGCTGCAGCAATCCAGAGAAATATCATGTAAATGGATCTAGGTATCGGCGCAGCCATCCATCAAAGATGATCATAATGAAACCAAGGTATGGTCGTAGCCATCCAATAATGAGAAGGATCACATATGATAACTCATGGTATGGTCGCAGCCATCCATCTGAAAGGGACATGTATATCAACATAACCATGTCACATCACTTCACAACCTGGACTTTTGTGATCTGAGTCTAGGGTCTTGCACTCCAACACAACTCGATCAAAGTACAAATTCTAACATGCGAATAGATGTGTTGACATCGAACATGCTAGAAAATCACTTGATTACCATTCAATGATGTAAACTATTAACAAGCACGAGAGAAACCACCAATAATATCAATGGTCCTCAAGGTACTATCAGCACAATCCACAGAATGTGAATAGAGGAACTGAAGTCGAACACCCGTGAAATCACTTGATCGAAAGCTAATGATGTGAACTTGTCATCGAGTGTGAAGAACTTTCCATTAGGGCATGAAATCTCTAAGGCACTGGAAAGGAGTCTGTCGATGAACTTCCTAGATAATGAGTTGAAGTCGATAGGAAGTGACCATGTCGAAGGAGGTCCATAATGAATCCCACATAATCGACACAAGACAAAAGGATGCAAAATTATTTTGGATGATACAGAGAATTGGGGTTAAGTGTAACTGTAGAAGGACAACTCTTGAACATATCAGTGACACGACTAGAAGTTTGGTAGCTTTTGGATCCATAGGATCGGTGGTCATGAATGATGTGGCAGAGATCAAATGGAAGGCAAAAATGAATGACCCACCCCAGGAAGGTCAACGATACAAAGGAGGATATCCCAACCCGACACGAAGCAGAAAGTGTCATGTTCAAGAGTGAGCTTCCAACACAATTGATTAGATTTCCAAATTTCCCCCCACCATTTCTGGCAGGTACCCCAAGTATTTTTTAATCGTAAGCTTGAAGGGGATAACATATGCTTGCATTGTAAGTTCATCCTTCTGATGAATCCGACCTAGTAAGTTTAATGAGCCCTAGGAAGGAGAAGCTCATGTTTGTCATGGTGACGAGTCCAATGCCGTTTAATATTTCAACGAGTCCGAAAAAGTGGTAACTTGGTATCTTTTTCATGTTTAGAGAATTTGAAAAAGGCACATAAAAGAAAAGTACACATGGTCCCTTTTCGTATGTTGGTGTCTCTCGAGCCCGGAAAGGTAGAAAATGATACTTGAGAAAACTGCTTGACCATTTCAGTCAAGGAATACCTTTTTCGTAAATAGTGCATCCTAGCCCAAAAAAGGGGTAAACTTATACTGGGCACACAATGTTTCACATTCATTAATGAGTTAGAAACGATAAGGGCTCGACTATATTTTCACTTATAAAGGGTTGGAAAAGAGCTTGAAAGCAAACCCCCCATTTTATTCTCTTTTATGAGTCAAAAGGGAAAAATACTCGGCAATCTTTTCATATGAGTTTAACTAATCGAGAAAAGAGCTGAAACATGACTTGTCATCATCGTCAAACATCTGTCACCTGTCACTATGCAAAAAGGGTAAAGTGCATTATCCAGTTCTTGAGGCAAAATAGGTTAAATTTATTTACAAAAAACCTAATATTTTCATGAAAAACTGAATAAAAAGGAAAAAAGTAAATATTTTTTTACCATTTACCATTTTACCTTGCTATGAAGACTTTTTACTCACTTTTGCCCTAATTGTTCCGGAGAAAATTGCGGGAGATCCAGGAGGTCATTTTCTGAGCCACCAATTACAGGTAACAGCCAAAGCCCTGAGCTCCATTTTCATGCCTTCTATTCCTGCTTTTAACCACTTTTAGGTTTTCTGAGGGAGCATGACTTCCAGGCACGGAATCATGTTGGCTGAGGGTAATTAACACAGCCTATCACACCGTCGGCACAACTGTTTTTAAAAAAGGCATGCCAGCACCATGAATACGGAAAAACCCTATTTCCTCACAAAACCACTGTTGAAATTTGAAATTTATGGGCCAAGCATGATTTCTGACTCAAATATATGGCTTTTGCAGGAAATAGTTGCTGAAAATGGTGGACTGGAAAGAACGGGAACATGAAGATGTGGACAGCCAGGCAATGAATGATCCAAACTTCCCGAAAGCTTTGAGGGCTTGTGGGCTTCTCAAATTCTTTCTCACACCAGGGATGTGGGCCCAACATGAGTTGCTTCGATACTTGATTAGTCTCTGGGACATAAATCAGGAAATATTCGTCGTTGGTGACCAAGAGCTCGAGTTAGAAACTTTAGATATATACTTCATTATAGGACTGTCCCGAAGAGGGGAACCAGTCAACTTGTATGAGTCATGACCGATTGGGGCAAGCACATCCACATTGCTTACTGACCATTGCCTTGAGGCCCTCAAATCCAAGAGTGGGAAGATTGAGATTTCCATTATTTAGGATCTGACACTAAGAGTGCTATTGTTGACTACCAACAGAGTGGCAGGGTTCCAGGTAGTGCATGAGACCAACAAGTTGAAGTTCCTACATGTTATTGACTGCACAACACCTACGATCTTCAACTGTGCAGAGGCCATGAAGATCAACATAAAGCGCCAGCTGACCAAAGCTAAGGCGGGGAATCTGAAACAATTTTTCTTCGGATCTGTACTAGTGACATCTATCTTAGAACGGGTGCCACTGTTCTAGTACCTGTTGACTAAGATAGACCCTCCCATGCCACGCGGCCCGTGGATGGCCTGCTGGAGTCGTTTGATGCCCAGGATCACTGGGGGCTAGCACATGTTGTACAGACCTGCATTCTTTTCATTGCTATGACGACAAAAGATCGTTGTGGAGGACTGGCCATACAGTAGCACTGACTTTCGTGGAGATCTAGACATGCTGCTACCAAATGGAGAGGATTTCAATGATGAAGGTAGAAAATCAATTTTTGAATTTTGAGATTTTTAGTTATTTTTGGCATATATGTGTTTATAAAATTTCTCTTGTTAATGTAGACGTTGGACCAAAGCAGCCTACTAGGATGTCCCCAATAGACAGGTGTGTCGCTCGCTTGATTGATGTTGTCACTCCTTATTAGGAGGGGAGTGACAACGAGGAGGAGATCACGAGGAAGCTTGAGTGGTTGACTTGTGGTATCCCAGAGTATGCTTGGGTGGGAGACATTCCTCGCCAATACCAGAGACACACGGTGGGAGTGTCAAATCAGATCTACCAATGTTGACTCATGTTGCGTGAGCCATATCATGCTACCACAATCACCATGCTGATTAATTCCTAGGTCTAGCACTTACATTTTTTGAGGCTTGCGTGCCACAGATATATGAGGCTTGTGAGCTGCCGATGTTATTTTCGACACACATATACTTATTTTTAGGTTTTGATGTATCATATATATATATATATATATATATATATATATATATATATATATATATATATATATATATATATATCTATCTATATATATATATATATATATATATATATATATATATATATATATATATCTATATATCTATATATCTATATATATATATATATATATATATATATATATATATATATATATATATATATATATATATATATATATATATATATATATATATATATATATATATATATATATATATATATATATATGTTGTATTTTCTTTCTTACTATGGTACAAATGGTTTGTTTTATCCTTTCACATGTTACGTAAATGTCTGTCCAACACATAATTAGCTAATGCATCTGTCAATGTATTCATGCATCTAGGAATATGATGATATGTAATGTAATCAAAATGTCTTTCCAATAGATGAATATGGAGATACATTCTCAATGCTTGAGGGTTTCTGACGGAATATCTCCTGTTGAGTTGAAGGACGACAAGGATGACAAGCTGTGAATCCAAGTTGACAACCAACTCTCAAATATCAAGAGAAATGCTGATTAATTCCTAGGTCTAGCACTTACATTTTTTGAGGCTTGCGTGCCACAGATATATGAGGCTTGTGAGCTGCCGATGTTATTTTCGACACACATATACTTATTTTTAGGTTTTGATGTATCATATATATATATATATATATATATATATATATATATATATATATATATATATATATATATATATATATGTTGTATTTTCTTTCTTACTATGGTACAAATGGTTTGTTTTATCCTTTCACATGTTACGTAAATGTCTGTCCAACACATAATTAGCTAATGCATCTGTCAATGTATTCATGCATCTAGGAATATGATGATATGTAATGTAATCAAAATGTCTTTCCAATAGATGAATATCGAGATACATTCTCAATGCTTGAGGGTTTCTGACGGAATATCTCCTGTTGAGTTGAAGGACGACAAGGATGACAAGCTGTGAATCCAAGTTGACAACCAACTCTCAAATATCAAGAGAAATGGCTTCTGACAAAAGTTCGATGACCGCACTATATTCAGCAATGTTATTAGTTTTACGTCCTAAACAGATACCTTGAAGGTCAATCAACTCACTGTTAGGGTCATGAATCGCCCATGCCGTGGATGATAGGTTCCGAGTACTACGGCAAGCACCATCAGCAAAACCGATGTGAGGAGTCGCGAACATCTGTAAAGCAAGGAAAACATAATAAATAGGAAATTTGTTTGAAAACTAACACACCAAACCACACTGTACAAAAAATGAATGACACACTAATGTACACAAGTAACCATGCAAGATGACCTAAGCATAGTACTTCTTTAGGTAAATCCTTTTTCGGGGCTTATCCAGAGGATTTCATTCATAATCAATAAGCTCATAGGCCCCTTTTTGCAAAACACGTTTCAAGATGTAGGGCCCATGCCACATGGGTTTGAACTTGCCTACCCCTAGCTTATCATTAACTTGGTCATATAGTAAGACCAAATCACCATCAGAGAACGCGCGAGGGGAGACTGACTGATCAAAATGGGATCTGACCGATTTCATTTTTGCTTTGATGACCAAGGCTACAAGACGACGAGCCTCATCCATTCATTCTAAGTATAAGAGGCAATCTTCCTGAGGTGATGTTTCGGGGAGAAGTTCAAGAACTAGATTGAGTGAAGGAATCTCGCTTTCGATTAGCAATGTTGCTTCCAGACCATTGACTAGCAGGAATGGTGTGAAACCAATTGAGTCTTTGGTCAAGGTTCGGTAAGCCCACAGAGATGCAAAAAGCATGAGATGCCAATTTGACTTGTGCATCCCAATAGTACGCTGAAGCATTGTAACCAAAACCTTGTTTATGGATTCAACTTGGCCATTGGCCTGAGGGTAATATGGATCAAGCCATCGTGGTGCAAGCCTAATGCGGATCTCAGTTCAGCCATCATATAATCTATGAAATGGGAGCCATGGTCTATAACAATGGCTTGAGGTATGTCGAACTTGGAAATAACACTATTGAAGAGGAATTGAGCCGCCATCTTACCGTCTGCAGAGTATGTAGGCATCACTTTAGCCCATTTGGTGAAATAATCCACAGCATTGATAATACATCCATGCCCCCAAGCCGAATGAGGGTTACACGTCATATAATCGATGCCCCATTTGGCAAATGGACCAACGGTAATGACAGGGTGTAGGTGAGTGGGTGGGGCACGCATGGTAAATTTGGCATTCATGGCACTTCTGAACAACATGGATGCAGTCCTTGAAAATGGATGGCCAAAAATAACCAGCATGAAAGATTTTTTGAGCGGTAGAGAAGCTAGACATGTGACCACCACATGCCCCGGAGTGGCAGTCATTGAGTACTCTTTCAGCTTCCTCGATTGTAAGGCATCGCAAAGAACTGAATTGACATTGACATGGTATAACGTATCACCAATAATACAGTAGGGTTGGAGTGATGCCGAATCCTTTGGTGATAATCCTTAGTCAACGCAGACCAGAATGTGGATGTCTAAAGATACACGATGATATCACCATACCACGGATCAAGGGTGCTAATCAGGAAGAGAGTCTCGTTTGGGAGTTGTTCATCTGCACCAGTAGGGAGAGACTTAGCAGGAAGGGAACAAATCAATTCAGTGAAAAAGAGTGACTTCTTAGATTGGCAGTAGTAAATACCAAATCAAATTCTTACAGGATGACAATCCATTTAGAATATTTGCCCCCCAGCAACTAACGAGTCAGGATGTAGGTCATGGGGTTGCATTCGGAAATCACCGTAGTTGTGCACAAGAGGATGTACTGCCAAAAGCGTTGAACAGCCTGGACGACAGCCAAAGCCAACTTCTCGACATGGGCATAACACATTTCAGTGTCGAGGAGATTACGACTAAGGTAATAGATAACATGTTCATTTCCTTCGTTGTCATCTTGGACCAAGACCATAGCAATGGTGCTAGGGGCTGCAGCTAGGTAAAGGAAATAATCCCAATAATAATCCAGGGGATGCAACAGAGGAGCATTTATGAGGATGGCCTTGATATCATCAAAATATTTTTGGGCCACCTCATCCAATACAAAGGGCATTCCTTGTTTTAAGAACCGGGTAAATCCTATAGCTAACCCAGCATAATTGGGTATAAAACAATGGAGAAAATTTTCCTTTTCTTGCAAGCTCTAGAGTTGGTGTAATGAAGATAGAGGGGGTAAATTTACAATGGCCTCAACTTTGAGCGGATCAAGGTGAATACCATCCTTGGAAATGATAAAGCCAAGGAGTCGTTTGGATTCTACGCAAAAAACACAGTTATACAGGTTTAACCGAATATTGTAGTGTTTACAGCAGAGAAAAATCTGTCGAAGATGGTCAAGGTGATCTTGGCGCTTACAAGAATGAGCGGGAAGGTCATTGAAGTAAGGCTAGACAATGTTGCAAATATCATGAAACGCAAGGACATTGCCCGCTAAAACATAGCCCCAACATTTTTTAGGCTGAAAGGGAGCTTTTTGTATGCAAACATACCCCATGGAGAGATAAAAGTTGTCTTCTCTTGATTGGCTAGTGCGATGTTGATCTAGTTGTAACCAGAAAAACCATCCATAAAGGAAAAAATCTCACTCCCGCCATGTTCATCAATGATTTGATCAATGAAGGGAGTAGGATAGTTATCTTTAGGACAAGCACGATTGAGATATCGATAATCAACTTAAACGCAGATCGTGCCTTGTTTTTTCGTCACCAGGACAATATTTGACACCCAGTCTATAAGAGGGATGGGATAGATGAACCTAGCTTTGAGAAGTTTGTCAACTTCACCCTTGATAGTGGCGACCTTCCTAGGGTGCACCAAGCGGAGCTGTTGGCAAACAGGCTTCGCGTGGGGATAAGTTGGTATTTCGTGCACAACAATGCTAGGATCAATTCCAAGCATTTCTTCGTAGGACCACACAAACACATCACAGAATTCCTGAAATAGACGAGTATAAGTCTTGATCTCATTCGGAGAACAAGATACCCCGATATGGACATGTTCAATGATACCAGGCTTGATAGAAATATCAATCGACATCGTTTGGGTAATATTACCCAAATTTCCTTCCGACCATACTTCATGAGTCATGATCAGTGGTGGAAGTGGGAGGGAAGGAAATAGAGAAGAGGACTCTTCGAAAGTAGTAGACATGACCGCCGGACGAGGCAGGAATGAGGAGTGATGATGAGTATCGGTCCAAGGTGGTTCCTCGAGAGACATGACTTCAATGATACCTTCATCAACAAGGAAGGTGTCGGCTAAGGGATCAAGTGATTCCAAAGCTCCAAGCCATGAGGACTAAGAATATGTATCGAGAGAGGTCTTTGTTGAGCCTCAAACCTGCATCTTCCTATACACCCTCTCAGCCTTCTTTTTCCCACTTACTTCATCCATCAAGCTGTTAAATCATTGCATTATAGTCTAAAAAGAGCTTCTGACATGGTTTTCTAACTATGCTTATGACTGTTGTTTGGTTTAGATTTTTGTTCAGGCAACTGCGGAAACTTGTCAGTTTCCGCAGCCAGCACAGGTTTCCGCAGCCAGCACAGGATTCTGCAACTATTTTGTTAAAAGCTATACTACAGGTGTCCTATGAAGAAACGAGCCACATGGGCAAGCTACAGGTGACGGGTACATGGAACGTGTCCCTTCAAATCTGCCAAATCATCCATAGAAGGTCATGGTCAACGAAGGTCAAAGGCAAAGCCAACCAAGGTATTTAGCGGTGGCACGTCTCTGTTTGGAGCATGTGAGAGTTTACGTGGCCTAGTCCTCAGCCCACGGAGACATCGGCACACCTGGATATCATCCCCGTAACCTGAATCCAACAGCTACCACTCTGAAGATTTAATAGACATGATGACAGTTACGCTAGATCTCGGCTGAGGAGATCTACGTGTCTTTGGCAACGCAGTTAATAGCATAGGATTCAGTTAGTCAGTTCAGCACTTTTCATTATAAATAACGCGTTGATGAACGCTGTAAAGAAGCTTTTTGGAATGTAATTTTTGAACTGTTTTCTATTGTCACCCCACTATACTCTGTTTTATATGTTGCTGCTACTTTAATATATGAGAAGACTACTTTCTTGAGTTCATTCTCATGACTGTTCGTTGACTGGCTGAGGTGGCAGAGGGCCCCTGCGCACTAAAGCCCTGTATAGTTGTCATTTGATTTTATTATGTTTCTGTTTTTATAATTACTAGCTTGTATATAACATGTTGTTTTGATGTTTTTAATTCACCGCTGCTTATATTTTCACTTTTGTTTTCTTATAGCTGTTAGCTGATCAACGTTTTTCTGCAGGTTTTCTTAGGCAGCCCGGGCAAATTTTCATATTTTTGATAACTATTGACATATGAGATCATCTTGCCCTTCCTGCTAATTTCAATTTTCTGAAGTTTAATTCCAGCATTGTCCCTTTTCAAGTTGTGATTTGCTTATTTCTTTTCTGCTACTTAGACATCATACTACTCATTTGTTTATGGTTTCTTTCTATAGTCAAGTGACTCTATTAGTAAGGAATCAGAATATTATTTATTGTAGTGTGATTTAGTTATCATATTGCTTAAACTTGTTCATGATTGCTTCCCACAAGGTAGATTGAGCTGAAGGGTAAAGGATCTGAAGAGTTGAAGTAGTGTGATTAGTTTCCTTTATGTAGTTTAATTTCTTACCACTTAGTTATCATATTGCTTAGACTTATTCATGATTGCTTCCCATAAGGTAGATTGAGCTGAAGGGTAAAGGATCTGAAGAGTTGAAGTAGTGTGATTAGTTTCTTTTATGCAATTTAATTTCTTGCCATTTAGATATCATATTACTTGACTTGTTCATGATTGCTTCCCACAAGGTAGATTGAGCTGAAGGGTAAAGGATCTGAAGAGTTGAAGTAGTGTGAATTAGCTGCTTTGCTTTTAATTTGAGTTGCTTTAAGTTCAGTTTTTACTTTCTTTTCATTCAGCAGCAAGGATACTGGGCCATTGTCATTAGTTCACTGTTTGATACGTTTACTTCCTCTTAAGAATTGATTTCATTACAGTTGTTTTAAAGCTTTCTCTTTGATAACTTTTAAGTTTAGGGAAATCACTGTAGAAATCACCATCACCATCCACACTTAACTTTCATTTTCACCATCACACATTAGGAAAAGATAAATTCAAAAAAACAAACTAAAAAACTCAAAAACGACAAAAGACTAAGGAAATGGTTATCTAGTACATATAGTACACTTCACTTCGTCAATTTACGAATCCCGGATTGACATTTTAAATAGCAATTTAGAATACACTAAATTGACCAAACATTTTGGCGCCGTTGCCGGGGAAGTGAAATTAGGTAGCCAATTTCTTAAAAAAAAAAACAAGAAAATTTCAAGGAAGGAAAATTGATAACCTCTCAAAGTATGCTCTCCTCTTGCACTTAGTGTGATCTGGAGGATCAGAAAAGAGAAAGTTATTGGTTTAATAGTTTCTTGAGTATGCTCTCCTCTTGCACCTAGAGTGACCTGGAAGACCAGAAAGAGAATTATTAGCCCGACTTGAAGAAAAATAAAAATGACATGCATAGAGCAAGAGATTCTAGGGGAAGGTTTTTAGCTAGAGCCAAGAGTTTGATTTTTACAACTCCTTCTACCTCAAGGAATAGACAAGAGACACCTCCATCATCTCCAACCTACACTCCTAGCCCTAGGATTCCTGGAATTCAAGAGACAGTAGTTGAGTTAGGAGACTCTTCCTCACCATCCATTGAATCTGAATTAGGAAAAGATTCTTTCTTTTCTTCTACAGGGAGACACATTGTAATTGAAGAAGTAGAATCACCTGAGGAAGAAGAGGGAGAAATTCCTCCTCGTTCGCCATTAGTAGAAGAACCAGAGGACTCTGAAATATCTGAGAAAACTACCATGACAGAAGAGGGAGTTAATGGATTTGGTAGAGGTAGAGGTAGAGGAGGAGGAGGAGGAAATAATGGAGGAGGTAGAGGTAATAATGGGGGAAATAGAGATGGAGATAACTCATTTGGATTCCCTATAGTCGATGAGGATTCTCGAGCAACAATGAAAAATATTTCACCATCTATCCTCCCAAACTTTCATGGGTTAAGAAATGAAGATCCTGAAACATTTCTATTTGAGTTTGAGGTCATGTGTCGAACCTATGATTATCTGGAAGACTCTCAAAAACTCAAATTGTTTCCTTCAACATTGAAAGGAGCTGCTTTGAAATGGTTCATGGGATTACTCACTCAATCCATTAGGACTTGGAATGATATGAAACAAACATTCTTATTTAGATACATGGATTATTGTATGCCTACCAACCACAAGGATGAAGTATTTAAAATGGTACAAAAAGAAGATGAAAACTTGGAGGACTTACCTCAAATATTCCAATACAATCTGAAAAGAGCAAAGATGAGTAATTTAGATGAGGAAACCTTGAAAGCCCTTCTATTAAAAGCCATTAGAGATGAATGGATAGATATTTTGAACATGATGGGAAAAGGAGACATATCTCAACTTCCACTTCATGACATATCAGAACTATGTGTCCATCTCTCAAGAGGAAATTCTAAAACTGGAAAAGGGCCTAGAGATCCTTCTCTCATCAGAGCAAACAAATCTGCAACTGGATCAGTAAGTAGGGCTGAGATTGGCAATATGCTTGATGAATTCAAAACTGATATCTTAGGGAGTCTGAGTGAGCAACTAGACACTCTTAAGATCCATAATAAGCAAAAAGCAGAAGCTGAAGCTTTAGCCATCTTTAGCCCAAAATGTAGAAAAAAACATGCTCTCAGGGAATGTCCCTTGGATGCAAAAGTTGTAGAAACATGTGTGATCTGTTCATAGAATCATGAGACCAAGGATTGTCCTTCAATTCCTGGGCTCAAAGCTGTTTTTCAAGAAGATCCAAATACAATTGAGTCTCTCTGTTTTGTTGCAAGGAGACCTTGGCAGGGGCAACAAAATCAAGGGTTTAACAACTCTATGAACTTTCAACCCTCACCAAATTGGAATCCTTGGCAACAACCTTGGTCCCAACCTCAAAATCCTTTTCAATCATGGGTACAAGGTATGCAAAATCCTTATGGGAGATTTGCTCAATTTTATCAATATCCTCCATCTTTTCAAAATCAACAGGCTCCACAACTTCCAAATCAAAAACCACAACTATCATTGCCATTTCAACAACAACAACCTTCTCAACAAAATCCAAATTCTCAACTCTTGCTTCCATTCCAACAGAAGTCAAATCAACTTCCTTCTCAGCCATTGCCAAACCCCAATAATAAAAACCCTCAAAATGCTTACATGATAGAAGGTCAACAATTTCCTGCCTATATGATTGTTCCTCTCAATGATGTACAACTCAGATCTGGTAGAGTTCTAGATAAACCTTCTATAGATGCCCAAAATCAAAGCATTTTTGAGGAAGAATCTCTTGAAGCCAATAAGGGTTCTGAAGCATCTCTTCAAAACCCAAACTCTCAGAAAGAAAAAGAAGAACTAACCCCTACAACTCCTATAGTTGAGCAACCTATATCTTCATCCACACCTCCTTTTCCTGAAAGATTACAAATTGACAAAGGGGTGGAAAAACAAATCTTGTTGCCTGACTATCATTTTCTAGATGAATTGAAGAATGTATGTATCAAGATTCCCTTGTTACAAGCCATTAAAAAGATTCCTATTCTAGCAAAAACAATAAAGGAGTTGAGTCTTAAAAGACCAGGAAGGAAACCTAGAGACACAAGAAGAATCCACCTGGTAGGGAAAATTGCAGACATCATGATGGGAAAAATTACTATGCAGAAGTATGTAGATCCCGGTAGTCCAATTGTCAAAACACATATCAATGGGGTTGAAATTCCAAACACTTTGATTGATTTAGGAGCTGCTATCAACATTATGAGTAGATAGACTATGGAACAGCCGAAACTTCCTAATCTTCTCTTTACACCTACTTTACTGCAACTTGCAGATCGATCAATTATTAAACCAGATGGTGTATTAGAAGACATTTCAGTCTCCTTAGACTCTTTGGAATATCCAGTGGATTTCATGATTTTAACTCCCAAGAGTAATTTAGGAGGACATCCTCTCATTTTAGGAAGACCTTGGATAGCCACAGCCGATGCTTTCATCAGTTGTAGGTCTGGGGATATGTATATTTCTGATGGTAACTCGACAAAGAAATTCAATCTGTATCCTCCAGCAAAAGCAATAATAGAAATAGGAGATAATGAATGGATTGATGATGAAGATACTATACAACCTGTCTTTACCATTTCTGAAGTTAGTGAAGATAGTCAAATTCTGAACACATTAGAAATTTTTGAAACATCTTCAAAGTATGACCACACACAATTTCAGTTAGATTCTGACATTGAGTATCTATCATCTAGACAAATGTCTCTTTTCTCTATGGAAGAATTTGGTAGTTCCACCATTGAGATCTTTCCAGGAAAAACATTGAATATCAACAAAAATTTGGAAAGATCACAACAGGAAGAACTAACCAAAATCTTGCAAAAACATTCTACTGCATTTGCATGGGAGTATACCGATATGAAAGGTATTGACCCTAAGACTTGCATTCATCACATCTATATTGAGGAAAACAGTAGACCAATCAGACAACCTCAGAGAAGGATGAATCCAAACCTTAGGGAGATAGTGAAAGAAGAGCTCCAAAAGTTACTTAATGTGAACTTCATTTATCCAATTTCAGATAGCCGATGGGTTTCTCCTTTGGTTATAGTACCTAAAAAGAATGGTAAATGGAGAGTATGCATTGATTACAGGTAATTGAACAAAGCAACTTTGAAGGATCACTTTCCTTTACCCTTTATCGATCAGGTATTAGATACTTTAGCAGGCAAAAAGTATTTTTCATTTTTGGATGGTTTTAGTGGTTGCAATCAGATTCAGGTAGCACTTGAAGATCAGGACAAGACCACATTTACCTGTCCATGGGGAACTTTTGCTTATCGAGTACTTCCTTTTGGATTATGCAATGCACCCGCAACATTTCAAAGGGCAGTACTAGGAATCTTTTCCGATCTAATCCATGATTGTGTAGAGGTGTATATGGATGATTTTACAGTTTATGGTAATTCGTTTGAAGAGGTATTAGAGAATTTGGGAAAATCCCTTATAAGATGTAAAGAAACAAACCTATCATTAAGTCATGAAAAATGCTTTATGATGTTTACTAAAGGGATTGTTTTAGGACATCATATTTCAGGAGATGGGATTAAAGTTGATAGATCAAAAGTTGAAATCATCTCCAAGTTGCCTATTCCAAATTGTCAAAAAGATGTTAGAAGTTTTCTTGGATTTACTGGATACTATAGAAGATTTATTGAAAACTTCACCAAAATAGCATCTCCACTCTTCAAATTACTTACAAAAGATTGTGAATTCAAATGGGATCCTGATTGTTAATCTGCATTTGAAACTTTGAAAACAAGAATATTTGAAGCACCCATTTTGAGAGGTCCAAATTGGAAACTTCCTTTCCATATTTCCACAGATGCTTCAGATATAGCTCTAGGAGCCGTGTTAGGACAAAAGGATTTAGTTCCTTATGCCATTTACTACACCAGTAAAAATTTGACTCCCACTGAGTTAAATTATACTGTGACTGAGAAAGAGTTCTTAGCTGTTGTTCATGCAATCAATAAGTTTAGACATTATATAACCGGCTATGAAAATTTTGTCCATACTGATCATTCTGCAATTAGATATCTTATGAATAAACCTGTTACTAGTAGCAGAGTTACAAGATGGATCTTACTTTTACAAGAATTCAATATTACTGTGTTGGATAGACCAGGGAAACAAAATACAGTAGCTGATTTCTTGTCTAGAATCCAAAATACTAACAAAGATTCTCTTGTAGAGGATAAGTTTCCAGATGAATATTTGTTTGCAGTAACTACTAAGACTCCTTGGTATGCAGATATTGCTAACTACTTGGTTACAGGGAAGCTACCTCCACATCTATTTCCTGGTGAAAAAAGGAAAATTATTCAGGAGAGCTCAAGTTATTCATGGATTTCTAATGAATTGTTTAAAACAGGGCTAGATTGTGTGATCAGAAGATGTGTTCGGGAAGATGAAATGCCTGACATCCTCAAGGCATGTCGTGATGAACCATGCGGTGGACACTTTGCTGACAAAAGGATGGCCTATAAAATCCTTTCTTTAGGATATTATTGGCCTTCCCTTTTCAAAGATGCAAAACAATATGTCAGAAGGTGTGACAGCTGCCAAAGAGTTGGGAAACTGACTCTTTCAAATGAAATTCCATTACAACCACAGGTACTCATCGAACCCTTTGAAAAATGGGCTTTAGATTTCATTGGACCCATTAATCCACCATCTAAACAAAAGAAGTATATATTGGTATGCACTGATTATGTCACTAAATGGGTAGAAGCCAGAGCATTGCCTTCTGCCACTGAAAATTTAGTTGTTCAGTTTCTTTTTGAGGATATTTTTACTCATTTTGGTGTCCCAAGAGAAATTGTGACAGATCAGGGAAGTCAATTTACATCTAACTTGATGGAGAAGTTGATGGAAGAATATAAAATCAAGCATAGAAAATCTACTCCTTACCATCCACAAGCAAATGGCCAAGTGGAATCTACAAACAAAGTTCTTGAAAGCATCATCACCAAAACTGTTCATCTACACAGAAAATATTGGGCAAAAAGGCTTCCTAAAGCCTTATGGGCCTACAGAGCTACATGGAGGAATACAACAGGACATTCTCCCTATGAACTTGTTTATGGGAAGGAGGTCCTGCTCCCCATTGAGTTTCAAATCAAGACTTTCAAGATGGCAGTCCAATTGGGGATGAATCTATCAGAAGCCCAAAAGCACAGAATGGAGCAGCTGAATGAGCTAGATGAGATCAGACAGGATGTAATTTTAAGGACTGATTTAGTTCAACATCAAAGAGCTAAGTGGCATGACAGATACATCAAAGAGAGAAAGTTTCAAGAAGGAGATTGGGCGTTACTGTTTGATTCCAAGTTTAAAGACTTCAAAGGAAAATTTCAGACTCATTGGCTTGGACCATATGAGATTGAAAAAGTCTTTAACAATGGAGCGGTAAGAATCAAGACTATTGATGAATTTCAAACTCCTCTCATTATGAATGGCCACCGATTGAAAATTTATCATAAGCCACTCTCAAAAGAGGAATTTGTCAAAATGTTCCAGGAAAATTCTGAAATAAGGCTGGTGGAGAAGAATCCTTCTCCCCCATCAGCCTAGTCTTTGTTTCTTTCAAAAAAAAAAAGAAAGGAGAAAAAATCGTATAAGCCTGGAAACCAATCATAGATTGGTAGTCTTATACAGAAAATGTAGAGTGAAAATCAGGGACACTTGACACTCTATATTTTCCAAAAAAAAATCTCCTCTCCTTCTCTTTCCATCTTCACTCCATTTCATTTTCCATCTCACTTCACCTCCATCTCACTCTCATTTCCATTTCACTTCACTCCACTTCATTTTCATTTCATTCCACATTCCATTTCACTTCATCAATAAAAGTCCAGGACTATTTTCATTCAGTTAGTTCTTCTCTAACTATCTTCATGCAGTTAAGGGGGTGCTGTCTCAGTTTCCGCAGCTGGACACCGTTTCCGTAGCCAGAAGCAGTTTCCGTAGCCAGAAACAATTTCCGCAGCCAACATCACTCTGTTTTCAAATTTACAGTCAACTATTAGTGCCATAATCATGAAATGTAGGTGAAATTGAGCTAAAGACATGGGGCATCTCTAAGACATCAAGATAGAGCAATTGGTTAGAAGCCTTGAGGAAAAATTGACAAAGTTTCCAAAGGGATGATCAAAAATCTTTATCAAATAACAATTCAAGTCATAATTACGCATAGTTATCAAACCATAACAAGTTCTACTATGTGCAATGATTTGATACGATAGCTCCACTACCACTCCTATTGGACGATATCACTCCACACACCTTGCATTCATTTCTCCAACGGTCTCATGATTATTCCGAGTTTAAACTCAAGACTGACTGCACTTCTATTTATTACCCGTACTCTTGAGACGTGACCTATTGTGTTACAGTTCTTCTTAGCCGTAATTTCCACAGCCATCTATTGAGACGTGTAAAAATTTCATACATAGTCATCAATCCGATTCCATTCGTTTACCACTCCACTAATACCATACCTCTCGCATGTATTTGCATTTTATTTTGAACTTGCTCACTACTGCTCACCCTCTGTTCCTCCGGTAATTCGGGTACTGCCACTACAGTTTGTTCTCCATTTCCGACTGCAGCCACTACAGTTTGTTCTCCATTTCCGACTGCAGTCACTACAGTCATCCTAAAACCCCGACTGCAGTCACTACAGGCTATCCTAAACCTTGTAACAGAGCCGTTTTTTCTGAACCCTCACACGCAGAAGAACTCTCAGTTGGAATTTAAAACAGCAGATGGGAAAATTACTGAGAGCCGAGCCAGAAGGACCGAAATACTTGGAGGGTTATCCTCAAACTAAGGAATTGTTGAAGAAAGCCAGATGGCTACGATTTATCGAAAAGTTTAAAGGGCATAACAAGGAGGTGACCAAAGCTTTTGCGCGGTCTTTTGATGGACAAACAGTGGTGATTGGAGACTTAAAGTTTACAGTGATTGAGGCCACAGTAGCAGCTGCCACAGGCCTACCTCAAGAAGGTGAAAGGTGGTTTAAAAATAGAAGTGTGGACGATAAAATATGGAGAATCATGCTACAAAACCAAGGTATGGATACCTCCGTATTTACAAGAGGCATCCCTGTTCATGCACTAAAAGAGGAATGGTCTAGTCTACTGTTAGTCATCCAGAAATTTATCACATGTGAAGGCCGTTTTGGTTCTATGTATATGTATCATGCTAGACTTATGATGAATTTCTTAGAGGGTCACACTCTTAATTTTCCTCATTTTATGTTATTGAGTTTGAAAAAGATGAGTTTTACAGTTCAAAAACACATAGGCAACATTGAATCTCATCTCTACCATCATGGATTCATAAAAATTCTTATTGAGGACCAGTTAAAGAAAACTAAGGATACTTGGGAGCAATTTCTGACAAGAAATTACTTCCAAGAGCTGTCTGAGGCCTCTGGAAGCAGTCCACCAAAGATTCCAAGGAAAAGTAGGAGGAAAGAAAAGAACATTACAGTCCAAGACTCCCCTACAATAGAAATTCAAGAAACTGTCCAAAAAGAAGAAGAAGATAGAGCTAAAAATAAGAAACAGAAGAAAGAAAAAGGCAAAAGAACCATTCAAGAAGTCTATCCATCCCCTGAGCAATCCATAGAGGAGGATTATCAACCTCTGTCAGAAAGATTAGTACATCTTCAAGTTACTGCTATAGCAAAGAAAAAGCAAAAAGGAAAACAGAGTGCACAAGAGAAGAGTACTAGTCCATACTTAAGGAGGAGCACTAGGCTAAAAGGAAAAGTGAATAAAACCCAAGAAAAACAGTCTCACTTTATTGATTTAGGTGAAGAGACAATTGAGAAATCTCCAGCCCAGCCAAGCATTGAATCAAGTCCTCCACATGATGAAAGCCCCTTTCGGCCGGAAAGAGAGAACAGTCCTCCTCCTCCACCAGATATTGAGCCTAGTCCAAGAAAGACACCTGAGGTAGATCCTAATCAGCAAGAGGCATATAACTACCTGGAGTCTTTAGAACAATCAGCTGCAGGACCAAGTACCACTCTGCCACTAGATGCACAAGTTCAGTCCTTGAAACAGGAAGTATTTGAATTAGAAGTCCTAAATAGGCATATCAAATAGGAAAATGAAGCACTTAAAGAGCAGAGTAAAGTAGACAAGATTGTCCATGATAACACTATGCTCCATTTAGGACTGTGGCAAAAGAAAAACAGGAAACTGAAGAAGAAGTGCAAAAAGTTAAGCAGAGCATTGATTAATCTCAAGTTCAAATGTCTAGTCAGGAAACCAAGGATGATGTTAGCATCAAAGAAGAAGAAAAGAGGGCTAGATGTCCTAGCAGAAGCCTCAGAGCATATGGATTAGAGGGAAATAACTAAATTTTGGTTGCATGAGGACATGCAACACCTTCACAGTGGGGGTATGTTGAGCCTCAAACCTGCATCTTCCTATACACCCTCTCAGCCTTCTTTTTCCCACTTACTTCATCCATCAAGCTGTTAAATCATTGCATTATAGTCTAAAAAGAGCTTCTGACATGGTTTTATAACTATGCTTATGACTGTTGTTTAGTTTAGATTTTTGTTCAGGCAACTGCGGAAACTTATCAGTTTCCGCAGCCAGCACAGGTTTCCGCAGCCAGCACATGATTCCGCAACTATTTTGTTAAAAGCTATGCTACAGGTGTCCTATGAAGAAACGAGCCACATGGGCAAGCTACAGGTGATGGGTACATGGAACGTGTCCCTTCAAATCTGCCAAATCATCCATAGAAGGTCACGGTCAACGAGGGTCAAATGCAAAGCCAACCAAGGTAATTTAGCGGTGGCACGTCTCTGTTTGGAGCACGTGAGAGTTTACGTGGCCCAGTCCTCAGCCCACGGAGACATTGGCACACCTGGAGATCATCCCCGTAACCTGAATTCAACAGCTACCACTCTGAAGATTTAATAGGCATGATGACAGTTACGCTAGATCTCGGCTGAGGAGATCTACGTGTCTTTGGCAACGCTTTTAATAGCATAGGATTTAGTTAGTCAGTTCAGCACTTTTCATTATAAATAACGCGTTGATGAACGCTGTAAAGAAGCTTTTTGGAATGTAATTTTTGAAATGTTTTCTATTGTCACCCCACTGTACTCTATTTTATATGTTTCTGCTGCTTTAATATATGAGAAGACTACTTTCTTGAGCTCGTTCTCGTGACTGTTCGTTGATTGGCTGAGGTGGCAGAGGGCCCCTGCGCACTAAAGACCTGTATAGTTGTCATTTGATTTTATTATGTTTCTGTTTTTATAATTACTAGCTTGTATATAACATGTTGTTTTGATGTTTTTAATTCACCGCTGTTTATATTTTCACTTTTGTTTTCTTATAGATGTCAGCTGATCAACGTTTTTCTACAGGTTTTCTTAGGCAGCCCGGGCAAATTTTCATCTTTTTGATAACTATTGACATATGAGATCATCTTGTCCTTCCTGCTAATTTCCATTTTCTGAAGTTTAATTCCAGCATTGTCCTTTTTCAAGTTGTGATTTGCTTATTTCTTTTCTGCTACTTAGACATCATACTACTCATTTGTTTATGGTTCCTTTCTATAGTCAAGTGACTCTATTAGTAAGGAATCAGAATATTATTTATTGTAGTGTGATTTAGTTATCATATTGCTTAAACTTGTTCATGATTGCTTCCCACAAGGTAGATTGAGCTGAAGGGTAAAGGATCTGAAGAGTTGAAGTAGTGTGATTTGTTTCCTTTATGCAGTTTAATTTCTTGCCACTTAGTTATCATATTGCTTAGACTTATTCATGATTGCTTCCCATAAGGTAGATTGAGCTGAAGGGTAAAGGATCTGAAGAGTTGAAGTAGTGTGATTAGTTTCTTTTATGCAATTTAATTTCTTGCCATTTAGATATCATATTACTTGACTTGTTCATGATTGCTTCCCACAAGGTAGATTGAGCTGAAGGGTAAAGGATCTGAAGAGTTGAAGTAGTGTGAATTAGCTACTTTGCTTTCAATTTGAGTTGCTTTAAGTTCAGTTTTTACTTTCTTTTCATTCAGCAGCAAGGATACTGGGCCATTGTCATTAGTTCACTGTTTGATATGTTTACTTCCTCTTAAGAATTGATTTCATTACA
The DNA here is from genome assembly GCA_031772625.1 of Pinus tabuliformis. Lineage (NCBI taxonomy): Eukaryota > Viridiplantae > Streptophyta > Pinopsida > Pinales > Pinaceae > Pinus > Pinus tabuliformis. The sequence continues at coordinate 1,427,480,830 of CM062816.1, forward strand.
GTTGTTTTAAAGCTTTCTCTTTGATCACTTTTAAGTTTAGGGAAATCACTGTAGAAATCACCATCACCATCCACACTTAATTTTCATTTTCTCCATCACACATTAGGAAAAGATAAATTCAAAAAAACAAACTAAAAAACTCAAAAACGACAAAAGACTAAGGAAATGGTTATCTAGTACATATAGTACACTTCACTTCGTCAGTTTACGAATCTCGGATTGACATTTTAAATAGAAATTTAGAATACACTAAATTGACCAAACAGTCTTCAAAATAGAAGAATCAGAGGATACAGAACTCAAAGCTGAAAAAATTTCCACGTAGTTGATTTCGGCAAGAATAAGTGGCGTAACCACGTCACATGTATCAACAAGATCTGGTGAAGGTATGACCCAAGGATCAGATATGATAGAGACCATGTTGACGGAGGCAACATGAGGAGGTGGGAGCACTAATCTACTTGATGCACAAAACATTTCCATCCGAAGAGGAAGAGGCAAAGAAAGACAGCTAGTCGACAGTGATGATCTTCCTTGGATGGGGAGAATGAATCATGCAAAATAGGGAGGAGGCTACAGCATGCATAGCATGGGTCTAGCTCCGACCGAGTAGAAGACTGTAATTGAGATTGGTGTCAATGATCTCTACTTAAACTTGCACTGTCTTGCCTTCCAGGGTAATGGCAAGGTTAGGTAAGACACTGAAGGGCTGTGAGTTGCGCCCACTGAAAGCTTCCAAAGTGTTCAGAGATTGGTTCAAAGCAGGAGAACCAATGGCCTTCAAGCATGCGATTGACATGATGCAAGTGGAAGCACCTTCATCAATGATAGTCCTGTGGATGGTCTTCTCATTGATGATTACCTGAATGAGAAAGGAAATCTGATGAGGGAGGTGCGGAACATGGTTCTCTAGATCAAAACATATCAAATTGGAATCGGTGGGATCGATACCCTCGATAGCTGACAACAAATATTTCCACTGTGATGGGCAGCTTTGGAGCACCTCGATAGCCGACATAGCTGATGGCGCCTAAGCCAAATCCTCAACAATATTATAGTGCTGAGCGGATCAGGCATTAGGATCGTACGAGGATTTCCATAGCACAGCGCGAGAGGTTGGCTGTATAGCAAAATCAGGGTTTCGGCACTTGATATGAAGAGGGCCAGAACTCAGGGTAGAAGAAGAAGGGGTGGCTTCTTCTTCTTTCCCAGCTATTGAGGTAGGAGTTTGGTAATCTTTTGATCTAGTAGCTACATTAATAGGCGTATTCATCATGAACACTTGAGATCCTGAGGAAGCAGATGATGGAGGTTGGTATACCATTTGGGTATGCTAAGATGGAAATGGCTCTTTGAGGATAGTGGGGATCCCTTTGAGCAGATGACTAACTTCAAATCATCAGGGACAATCCTTAGTGTAGTGATCTTACTCGCAAATGAGGTAGGGATACTTAGGTTTCCGTTGTGAAGATTCACTAGCTGATGATTTGGGAGGGCCCTGTTTTGGGGCATCGACTTTACCCTTGCTCTCTTCTTACCTTTCGAGGATTTTTCCACTGCGGTAGACTGGAAAACATGGACCTCTGAGGTTTTACCAGAGCCAGGAGGATTCTAGGAAGAGCTACTAGGAATAGTATTTGAGACCGACTTCTTTTTGGAAGAAGATTTAGTAGGGGTCTGGGATACTGAACCAATAAATCCATCAAAAGGAGGTACAACTTGTAACTTTGATGTTGTGGGATTAGATGATGGCCACAGAGCATCGGGTAATAACTCATACAAAGTGTCAGACTAAGAGTAAACTAGATCTAAGTACTAGGCATGGGAAATGGCTTGCTCTTCAGTAACACATCCACCCATAGCTATATCATGAGCAATTGTGCCCATGAATGATTTAGTGAACCATTTAGTGAGCAACTGATCCATAATCTCAAATTTGATCAGACGATGCCTACGCCTCCATTCATGGATGTGATCGGAGATGTGTTTCACAGTATCTTGCTTAAGCGATGTGAGAAAATAGATGCCAGTTTCATAGCGAACTGGCAGTTGAAAATGTGTGAGGAAAGCCATGGCTAAAGAGTTAAAGTCATGGTAAGTACTTAGAGGAAGCTCGATGTACCACTTGGCTGCAGTGCTTGTGAGGGTTCATTGGAAAAGACGGAGATGAATGGAATCATCAAAGTAAGAGTTCAAAGAGTACCAGAGGTGATATGTCATCACATGGGCTTCAGGATCTTCTTTTACTTTCCCAATGAAATTTGGAAAATTGCTTGGTATCTTAGAAGACAACGGAGGCCAGTATGGCAAATCAAGGATTGGATCATTCGCAAGGTAAGATACATATGGAAACTTGAGTGTGGCCAGGAATGGCAATTGAGTATTAAAAGGCATAGGAGGTCAATAAGCGGGTCTGAATGGAGGAGCCCATCCCTACTAGTAAGGATTGTGGCCCCACAGTGGGGGATTTTGGCCATCTGGCATCTGATGTTGCCTCCATTGCAAGTTATCTTGACCATAGGGAGGATTTTGACCTTGAATACCTTGGAACTATCGAATCATAGGTTGTTGATAAGCAACATATGGGTTAAAAGGCTGTTGAGCCTATTGACCTTGAACATGTGGATATTGAACCTGTTTTCCTTGAACATACGGGTGGTGAACCTGTTGTCCCTGAACAAGAGGATTTTGGACCTGGTTTCCTTGGGCATAAGGTTGATACACTTGTTTCCCTTGGACATAGGGATTTTGTACTTGTTGCACTTGACGAAAAGGATTTTGAACTTGTTGACCTAGGGCGTTATGGGTTTGTACCTGGTGCCCTTAGCCAGAAGGATTTTGGACCTGTTGACCTAGGACATTAGGATTTTGGGCCTGCAACTGCAGGACTTAACCCTAGCCTTTCCCTTGTAAGGGTTGACCCTGTTGATATGTATACAAGGGTTGTTGCTACCCAGGTTGGTTTTATTGTTGCAAGGGTTGGCGTTGCGACTGCAAAATTTGTCCCAGGGGTTACAAAGGTTGGCCTTGCGAGGACATGGGCTGGCAGGTTTGGGAGCATATTGCATTTGCTGGTGCACAGTTTGTTGCAACTGTTGCAAGGGTTGACCTTGCAGTTGTTGCATCTAACCTTGCTACGAGATCATTTGACCTTGCTGTTGTGCCGATAGCCCTTGCTACAACAAAGGTTGCCCTTGTAGCAACAAAGGTTTTCCTTGTTGTAGAGGCTGTCCTTACTGTTGCAAAGGTACTTGAACAATGCCCAATTTTTTTTTGAACTGAATCTAGCCATAGCCACCCTAGAAAGTGGATGAGGCAGGCTGAATGTACTGCCCAGACTAAAGGGTGTAAGGTTGATTAACCATTCCTTGAGAACCATATGGAATGTAAGGATTTTGGTATTGGACCTGAGCCTCATAGGGCTGCTTATACTAGACATTGATCGACCCAGACAGACCAATGAGATTTTGATCCTGTTGGTACTGGACATTGCTTGATCCAGTAGGATCAGCATGGTTGTGAATAACGCTTGAAGAAGGCTGGTTCATACCAATCATGTGAGCTTGTGATCCACTCACATTGGTGGTGCCTAACACCATAGGAACATTTGGGTTTTTCCCCTGAGGTGGTGGCATAGCTTGGCCACTAACCAGAGGGATGGAGGCACTGACAAAGACATTCCTCAAGACTGCCGGTTAAACTAGATGGGTGCCTGGGATTGACGATACTTGAGGGTTCGAATGGTGGGCTGCACCGGGACTAAGGTAACAGCCTTTTGGGAGGTCATGTTCACAATGAATGGACCTGAAGTAGGCATGGTGCCTGATACCCAAACATGGTTATGGTAAAATGATGAGGCACTAGGTGTACCTAAAACCAACTGTGCCAAAGACACATAGTTAGGTAGCAAACTGGTGGGAATGCCCACTATATAGGGAAAACCTTCAAGAGGAAGAGGATTTTCTTCCTCCTCGATAGTGTGTGGAGTAGAAACTTTTGACTCCTCCAGAGAGGTGACTAGAGCATCGCCTTCAGGTTCCATATCCAGGAACAAATGACGACGAATGGCTGAAGAAGTAGGAGGGGATAATTCCAAAGGAACACCCGACTGGTTGTATGGACTATAAGGATGCTGCGGTGATATCACAATAGGGTCAAGCAAAGGATTCAGAGGATAGATAACTAGTCCAAGTTGACAGTTAGTGGTTGTAAAATTCTTAGGAGTTTGAACAGGATTGTTCAGAGATTCCAGGCCAAGATCAGCAAATGACCCAATATCTAAAGTAGGCGGAGGACGAGATGACAAAGGTTGAATGCTTAGAACAATTTTGAGTTCAACACCTTGGTCCTCGAGTGACTTTGGTAACTCAGGAAATGACTCCTCAGGAAATCTTTCAAACAGAGGAGAGGAAGAGGAACTTGGTGAACCAGATGGTTCATTGACGCTTTAAAATGTTCTTTAAGGGAAACTCATGATTTGGTCTAGAAAAGACTAATAGGATGTTATCGGATCGTGGGAAATGAATTATTAAGACACATAAAAAGACTAGTGCTCTTTCATTTTTTAAGAGCCAAGAAAGAAACAATAATGACTCTATCACTTTTGATTGGAAACGAGCTTGAAAGGACAAGTGCTCGAATGATCTTTTAAGTTTAAAGAGTCAAAAATATCAAATGACTGCTCTGGATGATCTAGGTAAATAGGATTACCAAGCAACCATGAACTGCAGAATGCCTCTTGGTGAACCGAGAAGTACGAGCAGGCAATCTCCCCTAATGTTGTGTTCGATGTATCACGTTTGCAAGGCGGCTGACTTGGCTTCCTAAGGATAAAGGATTTCAACCTAGATGGGTCTCACATTATATACTCAATGATATGGGGAGCACAAATCCATACTAGCATTGTCTAATGCCAAAGCTAACGATAGTTGCTAGGTTTAAAGACGCCGGAACACATTTCTAGCCTAGACCTTCTAGATATGATCATTAAATGTCAAATGCGCCTTATGTTAATTGAATTCATTTTAAATTTTATCTTGAGTTATGTTTCATTTTTCAGGTCTTCGTGATGCGACTCGAAAACCTTAAATGCAACTAAATGAGATAATACCCTTCAAATTCGATGAATTACCTACACTAGAGAGGGTAGAAACTACACAATCAAATGCAAACAACCAAGCAACTGAAAGAAAAATGATCTTTCACTACTTCACTTTTCGAAAAAATAAACTAATGAAAAATACATTCCGATTTGTAATTTCCTGAAAAGAACATTTCTAACAGACCTTTCAAAAGAAGAAATATTTCTTTTCCTTTTCTCAAATGCCAATGAAATCCTAGTCTCTAATGATGCAGGCTATCGTAGCACAATGATGCAACAAACTAGAATTTCATACTTTTCATGAAACAACGAAATGAATTTTTCGCATACAACACTTAAATGAAAAAGTTTTCAAAACAATCAGCTCTTCAAGCAAATGAAAACATGAAAAGATAGACTCATTCAGACTAATGAAGCACTGACTTTACCAACAATAAGACAAGCAATGTAATCCATGCTGGAAAAGAAACGTTTAAACAAGCAAACAAAAACTTTTCAAACTTGTGTAATGGAGGTCAAAGTCATAAGAGGATGGTAAATAAAATGCAAGGAGTAAGTACACCAACAAATCGACTCACTGAGTTCACAATCAGATGAATGGATGATGATCTAGATGCCGTAGTGTCACTAACCATCCAATGACTCAAGAAATCAACCAGAAAGATGATAAGCCAACAAGAAAACAAAACCAAATGAAAATCATCTTTCTAGTCAGGGAGAAAACGATATTTAAGGGCTTACGGGGCTGAAATCATGAGAGCAAAACACAGTGGCCAATATTGGGGACAAACCCTAATCTTCACTTACAGGCATCGACATGACTGCCTAACTGACAACAAGTGCCAGAGGTTGGTCGGTACAATTGTTCCTCAGCATATCACGCTAGTCGGCACGACTGTCATCCCCGCTAATGCCACCACTCGCGTCACCTCCTTCACCTCCATCTTTTCCCACGCCACCTCCACTAAACCAGCAGTTTAGCATGGCGAGCGCGATCAAGCTGCCTGTATTCAAAGGAGTAGGAAACCAAGATCCGGATCAGTTTTGGTTCGTAGTAAGAGTAGTGTGGGAATCACACAGGGTTACAATGATAACATCAAAAAGGCCACATTGGTAAGTGCGCTATAGGATCTCATGCTGACATGGAATATCAAGCACTCGAACAACCACCCGAATGCCAGAATAGTGGAAATCTAGATTGCGTTGAACAGAGAGTTTAACCGGCTGAAATCGGAGACGTAGTTGATCATCGGATTCAAGGAGATCATGATGCTTCTAGGTGAAACCCACTGGGATCTAGATCAGAGGTTGAAAAGTATGATCTGCGAGGCTAATATGACATTGATAGATGCATAGCACCATGTGTGGTTTGTGGCATCTTTGACACCACACTTGAGGACAGCACTGTCGCAACAGAATCTCTCAACCCAGGCATAAGCATTAGAAATGGTGATGAGGTTACATGAAACATCGATACAGGATCCAGGGTTGGGAGTCCAACAAATCCACACATAAGTACAAAACCTATGTTTGGAGATGCAGAGTTTAAAGCAGGATAAGGTGCCTCGGCCAGAGGCACGAGAAGAAGTGCGGTGTATAAAATGTAAAGGCGAGGGCTACGGTAAGGATCATTGTCCAGTATTTGCAAACTATTTGGTGGGAAGGGGACTGATGCCATTGAGACTAGAGGCACAAGCAGGGCCAAGTGCGACACCTGCGCTCTGGTGTGCGATTTGTTAAGTGGGAGGAAAGCATGTGACAGACAACTGTCACCTATTACAGAAGTATACCCAAACTCCACAACAACTATATTGTAATTTATGTAGATCAGTGGGCCACGATGAGCGGACATGTCAAAGCTATGAGATAATGATGAATAGGACCCCAGCTTATTGAATGCAGACAGAAACGTGAGGCCTCCATCCAGCTGCAGCAATCGCATGGGGGGATTTCAAGGGTGAGGTCGAGGACAAGGAGGCATGGGACCCGGACGAAGGCATGGACAGTTAATCTGCTATAATTGTGGAGGACCTAGGCACTACGCACATGACTGTACAAATCCAACCAGAATATGTTGTCCGTATTGTTATCAGTTTGATCATGAAGTAGTAGATTTTCCAACATTGATCGCACAGATGCATGAGAAAGGGGTACTACAGCCTACTCCAACTCTAAATATCCAAATGATGATGTCCGAACCACGCGAAGAAGACCCCAACGTGAATATGGTGCTTAGAAGTGGCGTGACCACAGGGGAAGATAAGGGAAAGCAACCCGAGGATGATACATAGGCCCCTATGAAGGAACCTGAATTTGACTTGGAAAGCATGAGGGAAACATTTATGGAAGCTAAGAAGAGCTTCAAGGAGGCCTCTACTTTAGGTAGTAAGGATCAACCAGAATCGAGAATGGATCCTTCTATGCTTACTACCTTTTTAGAGACATGCATGAAGTGTCTACGAGACAATAAGGTAGTTAAAGGACTACAACAGTTGATCACTAGGTGGCAGGGTCAGGGGAACCTCGTGTAGTTTGGAAGATGGGGAAGCATGCTTTGCGCACCAGGAGGGAAATGCAGTTGACAGCGCAAATTGGCGAATATGAGATTGATCAGGTAATCCTAGACCTAGGTTCGAACATGAACGTGTTACCAAAGCAGACTTGGGAACGCATGGGCAGGCCCGTGTTACAATGGTATCCTATTCAATTACAGATGGTGAACCAACAAAAGATCTTGCCCATGGGGAGACTGCGAGGGGTAATAGTGGATATCAAAGGTGCGAGCATGCAGACGGACTTTGAGGTAATTGAGATTATGGATGACAGTAACCCTTACCTCGTGTTGTTAGGGATAGACTAGGCCATGGATATGGACAGAATCATCAACCTGAAGAAGCGGAAAATGACTTTCGAGAAAAACTCTCTACAAGTAGTAGTTCCACTGGATCCAGCTGAAGGAGCGCGTTACATTGAACCTGTGCACAAGGATGATAGTGATGATGAGCTGGATTGCATTTACCTGATGACGGCGCAAGACCAGGATCGAGTGAACTTGACTGAAGATGGGAGAATCTCATGGGAGCGCGACAGTTCCTGTACTTCAGATTCAGACGAAGAAATAGAACGTTGGCAGAACCAGTTGCATGAAGTAACAACGCTAAATTGCAACATGATGATTAGATCACTACTGTGCGTGATGACTAAAGCAAGGGAACTACCAACATATGAAGGGGACATAGGTGTGGATAAACTCTTAGACAAAGTTGGAAGGTCGGTACCAAAACAACAGTGGTACGGTGTGATGGAATGGGTGTTGCGTGCGACACCCGCACAATGGTGGTAGACACACCAAAAGAATATGGGGAGTTGGCACGAATGCAGAAGAAGGATGCACTTATGGTTTGGAAGTCCCCAACATCAAACACGAGCCAGGTAGCCAGGGCAAAGCAGTTTGCATGCCCACTTGTGTCGATGGGTGCAACCGCATGCTGGGCAGGCACATCCCAGGCTAAGAATAAAAAATCATGATCCGATGCAGCAGCAACAAGAGCGACACACACCGCCAATACCCCATGACAGAGCCGTCACAAGGCTACTTGGGATCATGAATATAGTTTACCAAGTGGGACGAATGGATTGGGACCTGCGTTTACCAGTAGTTCAATGGGCCTATAGGACCATGAGCAAAAACTGGAGCACAGAAATGATCTCAATGGTGACAAGAAGAGAGGAAACCAGGAAGATAGAGAAGAATCCCCCGACCATGGCTCCCGCAGTAGGGGAAGGACGCGAGGACCTCGGTAAAGGAACTAGGTAGTTGCAAGAAGACCTTTGGAGAGGAAGCATGAAACTTCGTCAACTCGATGACGAGTTGGCACGGTTGAGAAAGATAAGTATGACATTGGATGAAGAAAATCGCAAAGTAGAAACCAAAGTCGCGCAAGCGGGCCGCAAGAAACTAAGTATGATGAGATTGAGTCCAGCCAGCCCTACTACTGTAGTAGAAAGAGTGGCGACCCTGCTATCATGGCTGCAACCACACCTTACTAAACAAGGTTGTGTACCATATAAAGAGGAATGTGACACACTACTAGACACAAGGGCATGTGAAAGGTGCCCGCAGCCTGGGCTAGTAGGAAAAGCGAAGCCTCGCACCAGGGGTGCGACCACCTAACTATCTGTGGGAGACACAGTCTCAGCACCTCAGGGAGTTGAAAGAATGCGCGGGACTATAAGCAAGGCTGCAGGAAAGCTGCGTGGAAAGGAGGTTCCATGTAAGGCCCGTCTGGCACAAGGCTCGCTGTCATGCATAATGGGTTGCATTGTTGCGCGAGTATGCTAGGAGATGACCATTGATGTCACTATTCATGACAAGAGCACTAATTTAACGCAGAGAGGAGCAGGTAGCGGGCCATTAAGACAGGAATTATAAGCTAGATTCTGGGTGATCTGCCGCCAAGAAGGTACTATTGACTCAGAAATGCAGGGAATGGCTGAATTCAAATCCAAATGTTACTATAAAATTCTGCAGGGTAGTTTCGAAGCAACCCTCGATTGTTTGAGATTTGAACCAGTACAAAGAAGTGAACCCCAAGCTACCTTGCCACCCGTGAGTACGCAACCGAGCGATTCTAGTATAGATACAATGTCGAGAACCAGAGTGCAAGTTACGGGGGTTACCCTAGAACCTTGTTTGACCTAGGAGGAGCCTGGAGAGGTAACAGGTGCACCAGAGGTACTGAAGTCCCCTCGCACACTGCGACCACAAAAAAACAAATAGCCAATGGGGCCAGTCTGGGTATCAGCACGGAACCAAAGAGTTAGTAAATTATCAATGACAGAGAAGGGCAAAGCTGTCACCATTGAAACAGAGGAGGAGGAGGAAGATTTGTAAGCCCTGATTGGAAAAATTTTGGCACAGGATGATGAGACAGAAAATGTCTCCCAAGTACCTTCAGCGATAGAGTTACCCCCCTACATTCCCTTGTGCAAAGGGATAGCCAAGATACCGAAGGACCTGGAGGCAATGAAGAGTGTGCCCCAGACCTCGCTTCCTTTGGATGACATAAGGTTTGATGGTCCATCGCTGGGATAGGTACAAAATATAAAATTTGAAGACTGGGACCTCGCGATAGTGAGAAGTTCCCACAGTTGGCTGCGGAGAAATTACTACAGTAGAAATGGTTGCGAGGTGTGGAGAAGGTTGGGTTACTCCATCTACGGTGGATACCCCACTACTAGGCCTATGATGATGTTTAGGGAATTGCGTAGATGATCTCCCTTACCTAGCGATTGGCCAAGATAATGGAGGCCTAGGATTTGAAAGAACGGGTGGATGCCACACTCTAGAAAGAAGCAGGGCTTAAAGCACGCATCTAGCCTTGGCTCGAGGAAGCGTTCATGGTCACCATCATGATCGAAGGGAAGCTGGCCCAGATGTAGGACACACATGTGAAAAGGCAAGAGGATGCCTCTGACAATGATGCATTAGAGCGTTGTGCACAAGTGATACAGTAGACAGCAGAGGAATGTGTGACAGACGTCTGCAAAGCACAGAGGTTGTTGGATGGACTCCGAGCAAAGATTGCCACACTGGCCAAGTGACTCGGGACGAGTCACGATGTTTGTGTTGGGGGCCTGTTGGGTAGCAGATCCCCCGTGTAATGGTTTTGGGGCTTAAAGCCCACAATTTTGGGTATTGGTATTATAAAGGCTCCGTGAAGTGTACAAAGCACGAATTGTAATGGGTCAAGTCTAAGGGTAGTCTACCCTAAAATATTGTAATTTAATCTAGAATGTGTCGGCCTACCCATGGTCCGTAGACCATGGGAATGTATAAATAGAGCGAGGCTCTAAGTGTAGAAGGTAGCTTTTGGATGTTAAGAAGGGATATGGGTTTTTGAATGTGGTATTCAATCTGAGTCTGTATGTCTGAGTTTTGGGTTATAGTAGGAGATAGAGGCTCCACAACTGTGTGCGTGGAGGTCTAGTAGAGTCCATAGCTGAGTGCACGGACCCCTGCACCTGTGTGCACAGGGTAGGAAGTGGATTGTAATTGGAAAATGAATTAATAAAGATAAGTTGGTTTTGGAATATTGCATATATGTTTCTATATTTCGGTTTATGCTTTTGTTTATGGTTTATGATTGCACGCACATCTATTTATGTTAAATGGTAACTGAAAGCATTGGGCCTACTTAATTTAATTCAAGATCTATAATAACACTAAGCACAAAAAGGGTAAAGAGCATTCGTGCTCATCATCCTAGCCGCGCGAAGGTAGTTGCACAGAATAGATGGCTGTGTGGAAGTCACACAGTGCGTAGGCATGGTTCGTGCACCTTCCAGACCTCATCTAGACATCCCTAGGGTGCGGAAACCAGTTCTAGCACCCTCCCATACTACCTTGGGTGAGACCTTAGTCCACACTCCATATACTGTTGTCGAAAGGGCCAATAGTTTTGGGATTTGTTTGGCTAAAACACTTATGAACCTTGGTCGGGCCCCAATAAGGCAACACACAAACACAAACAAATTCCTCTAGCCTAATAATGGGTATAACCACAACTGATACATTCTATGGAAGATTTCCTTAGGTTAGAACCAATTAAGAGGGCCTACCTCTTAGTACACTTATCCCATTTGATGATGTCCTTGCTTGCTTGCTCCAACTATCTCTCACTTCCTTCTTCAAACACCTGAAACAAGTAAACTAAAACAAACAACAACTGTGATAATAGACAAATTGTAATTCAACCTACTTAACAAGTCAAGAAACATTAATCCATGAACATGTAAGATGACAAATCATGTAGGAAATCAATCGATAGTTGCATATATATTGAACCAAGAAGAGATTACAACCATTGTCTTGACATTGCCATTAAAACTAGGTTCCCACACACTTCTGCTAGCATTCCATAATGGCTTCAACAATAATAATTTTAAGTCTCTTCCCTTTAGGCTTCACACTAAACCAAATTCACACTTCTCCCTCACACAACTAGAGAGCTACAACTATGAATAGCTTGTTGTTTACTCCAAACTTAATTAGCACTAGCACACCAACATTAACACTATCCTATGCTTAGGAAAAAGGGAGGTTTATATAGGATGAATGGATGAGAGATGGATCCTCTTCTCATGGGAGAAGGTCTTATCTCTTCGGGAAGTTACATCATTATAGTGGAAAAGAGCCCAAACTGACATCCTCGACCCCATCCGGCCAAACAATTTACCGAACTTCTGTTATGAAGCTTCTAGAGCTGGAAGCTTCGACTCTTTATTTAAAAAACTTTCCATAAGAGGACCGGAAGAATGGAACAAATCTCAGTCGCTTCAGTCGGTGTTAGGGACAATGTTAATCATTGCATATCAGTGTGAGGGGGACAAGGGCCATTAGTGCCAGTCTTGTAAACTAGGAAAAATGGAAGTGGTCCTCCAGGGTCAAGGAACGGGGAGTATAGGGACAGTGACAAAATGCTATGTAACACTTGTCATGACATTCCGAGATAAATAATTCATGTGGTACATGAAGTATCCTAGCAATGAGATTAGATCATTTGCAGATATTAAAAGAACGTTGGTAAAATAATTTAAGAAGATGAAGTCTAAGTCATATTATATCACAAAATTAAAAGAAATTAAACAAAATCCTACTGAGTATGTTTGGGAATTTGATAAAAAATTCAAGATATTATTGGATCAAGTGAGCTTTAAAATAGCTCCGCAGCAACATAAAGAATGGTTTATAGCTTTGTTGCTTCCACATATAAGATTTCCTTTGTCGCAACAGAAGATAGAAACTCAAGATGAAGCTTTAGAATAGGGATACCATGCAAGTATGCAGCAGATCCAAAGTTAGCTGGAAAATTTGACTTTGCAGATACAATATATGAAGAAAAGTAAGGAAGTGAGAGAGGAAGTGTGGTGTACAAAGTGTAAAGTAGAAGGCCACTCTAAAGAAAAATTCCATCTCTTCATAAAATAAATGGCTAGTGGAGCACCAAATCCTTTGAATCTTGGATCTAGCTTATGGTGCGAGATATGTAAAACTAGCGGTGAACATCACTCATAAGAATACTACATATTGCAAAAGTATGTCCATACTCCAAGAAACTTATATTGAAAATTCTACAAATCAGTAGGGCATGATGAGAACAACTATCAAGCTTATGGATTGATGATGGAGCATAGTATTGATGCCTATAGAATGCAAGTTGAAGAACATGGGAATGAGGAACATGGATGGCATAGGGGTCAAGGTGGTTATCAGAATTTAAGGATAGATATGCATTTAATGATGAAATTTGAACAAAATTAGGAAAAAATCAAATCTAATGATGAGGTTTGAAGGCTAGAATTGTTATAAATAACTGACTCCCACTCATATTAATAAATTTATTGAATCAAGAGCTTGAGTGATTAATAGTACGATGAAGTTGCAAGAGACTTTGTTGTGTATGTCATCTGACCGAAAATGGGAGGAGATTGTTCAGAATTTACGTGAGAAGGGATTGTCTGGATTCATGGAAGCCGCTGATATGTCTGTGCCAGTAGCTGAAACACCCAAGTAGCATCACCGTCGTAGCGGAAATCACCAAGGAAGAAAGAACCAAGAAATAGAAAGATAAGAAGCCTGCCAAACTTGTGAAACTTCAAAAGAAACCTAAGTAGGTCAATATTGTTGAAGAAGAAGTGGAGGAAATATAGGCAGAGGAAGGTGGCGCAATGTTCATCTCACCTCTGCCCTCATACATCTTACCGAGGAAGTAAGTTCCAAACCAGTAAAGGATTACAAAGATGCAAAGTATGATACATTTACACCACTATTGCTGGAAGATGTGTCGTTTTCAAGAGATATTTTAGGGAAAATTCCATGACTTAAATTTATAGACTATGATTTTAATGACAGGAAGAAGTACCCTCAGTTCACACTAGACTGGTACTCGAAGTAGGTTCACTACCCAAAGAGTGGAGTGATGATATTGTAACCACAACAGTTGGCGAATGGGTTGGCACAATCAAGACTGTTCAATATGTTGAATGTGATGCACTTCGACAGAAGTTCAGCAAACACAGCGTGTGTGTGACAATTGTTGGTATTAATACATGACAGACACTTGTGGGTGGGGAATAAGATCCCCATAGACCAAATGTTGATCTCGAGGATCACAAGATTACCATACCAAGGGGGAAACCCTGCAGAGGATTTTGTGGAAAAGGATCAAGATTACACTGTGGTGAACAATATGAACAAGAAGTATGGGTTGATCAAAGGCAAAATGCATAATGACATAAACTTGATCGATGACCAAGCAGTTCACTTCGCCACACATATTTTTTCCAGAAAGATTATGAGGAGGTGTCGTGCAAATGAAGTTCCTATGTTGGTGGTGTCTTTAGCCATGCAATACGCAAATGGATTCCAATATAATTGGGTTGGATACTTTTGCAAGGAATTCTTGGACGACGACCACAAGGTCCAAGAGAAAGGTACATCTTTCCACTATGCCAGGTTAATCTTGATCATTGCTATGTTAGCATGTAAAGAGTGAGAGGACACACAGTTCCTTTAGATGTATGTGAGGCCACAAGGTATGGTTCGTTGTGGCACACCAATCAAGAATCACGAACGTAGGAGAATATAATATTTTTTTATATTATATTAGATGGATCTACACATGTTAGTAAACTAGTATCCACTCCTTTCGTCAAGTTTGCACAAATAGTACAACTCTGTGGTGAAGTTCAAGGTAGATTTTCATAAATTGTACATATAGGCACACAAAGAGACGGAGAATAAATGTCATGCATGTCCATCTATGGTCAAAGAGGATGATATAATAGAATTAGTATAGACATGGCTGACAAAATGGAAGACTCCGTTGGAGGAAGCAGGAGATAGAAGGAAAAAATAATAAGAGCCGGACACTTTGCAGCTTGATGAAGCCAATGGAAAAGAAAAGGAGAAAGAATCAGAGGAAGAGGAAGGGGAAGAAGAACACAACAAAGAAGAACACCATGAGGAGGAACCTCAAGGAGGTGAGGCTACGACTAAGGAGACAAAAAAGGAAGAAATAGAGAAAACAGTCACGGAGAAAAGAAAGATCCAAGACGAAGCTACCATTAAGAGAAGAAAGAAGAATAAGGCGGATATAACAAAATAAAACACACTAATGGTTCTCAATGAAGGTGACCTGGATCAAATCATAGACAAGTTTTAGGAGAAAAGAATGGAATCATGGAATAGGGTGGAAGATCATTGTGGTGAGCTTATCAAGGGTGTGTAGTAGAGTATTGCAGAGCTAAAGTTTTTGGTGCAAACATCCAGACCACCAACGTAGATAGACAAAGGACTCCATCAAGAAGGACTGATAGGAGGAACATTTGGGATGAGGATAATGTAGATACCTACCAGAGCTCTATAGTTCAACTCCGTTGAATTCAAGTAGTGGGCAAAAGGTTGGGACCATGTTAATATGAACATGGTAGCACTGCCCACTCCAGTCCTACATGAATTGCACCAAGATATCACAAATGAGCTCAAGGAGCATGAACAATGCACCTCACACTATTCTGGACATGGATGTTCATGAGGAGAAATTAACAAAAGATAAGGTGACAAAGCTCGACCTTTTATTAAAGGAAACCAAGAAGAAAATCGTAGATGTACAATTCGAATTTGATGTAAATATCAGTTGGCTACAATTAAAGCTGCAACCATCCACGCCACTAGAAGTGCACAAACAAAGGGAGATTGACTTAAATACTGGAATGGCCAGCATCTCCACAACATTGACAGACTATGGAAAATTTCTTGATGAGAGCATACAAATTTTGACTTCGCTGCAAGAAGATCCAAATGTTCATAAACTGTAGGAGGAAATGTAGCAAAAGTAGCATCAATTGGAGGAGATTTGGGCAGCTGTGATGGATTTTCCAATCTTGTAGAGGCTCACAAAATTAATCAGTCAATATTGTTAGCAGGACTTAGCAAGACTTAGATCTACCCGAGGTCGTGAAGTTTGCTTCGCTATGGGCCACCAAAGATCATGAGCACATTATGGAGACCAAGATATTTTGGGTCTTATTTGAGTTAGAGCTGAGGATGGTGATTAACCAACGACCAAGGTTATCACCAAGTTTGCACACGCATTACAACAATGTTACATATTTCAAGGTAGATTTACATAATCTATGCATTCGCACGAAGAAAGCCACCACATGCACATGGCACAAGTTTCCATACTTAGTTTTCGAGGATGATATTTTGGGGGTTGTCAGGAAATGGTCGAGTGACTGGCTTACCCCCTATGATGCTGGTGCAAGAACTATTAAGGGTGTTCAAGGTGAAGCAGCATAGTCCACAACAACGACATTAGCAAAGAAAAGAAGAAAGCATAGATCACTTCTATGAAAGAGGAGGAAGTGGAAAAAGAAAGGGTTGCGCAGCAGAAAGAAGTTGCTGCAAGAGTAAAAGAAGTGACCAAAGAATGGATCTCTTCCAAGGAGAAGACTTCCACTATGTCGCAGGCCACCATTGACCTCGACGAGTCAGACAGGGAGTGCACAAATGTGGAGGGAGAGACAGAGGGAGAAGAGGAAGGGGTCCTAGGCTTGGAGTCCCCTTTCATCGTCAAGAAGAGGCAAAAGTGGAGTTCTACCAGGCCACACAAGTAGAAGAAGTTAGACAAATAGATGAGTGTGCTACCTTTGGTCCTCACGAAACGGGACTTAGTTGACATTGGTGATGTGGTCCACGATGCGATGAAGTATCTTTGGGGACACATCGAAGAAAAATACCACCAAATGCTAGATAAAGTGTAACAGGGCCCACGAGAATTGCAGGTCCAAATAGGTATCATTCAAGCGAGTGTCGGATAGACGAGCCTGAAGCAAGTGAGCCTGAAACAAGTGAGAAGGTTGGCCTTAGTGGCATAACTTATTGCAGACCTTTGCATAGTGTAGTTACCGAAGGAGTCCCTGCCCGTCAATGCAGCAGAAGGCAAGGTGCAACTCTTGCACATGAATAATTTGAGTCCAAATTTGGTAGTACTTCCTATTTTGACACTTCACAAGTTGTATCAAGGTGTGTCAGATGAAGTGAGAGTTTGGGAATAATGCGCACTATTGATCATCAATGAGGTCAAAATAAATAATCAACAGATGTTCGAGGAAAATCGGCAGGCCCTCAAGGAAAGGGAGGAAGTGATGGTGTGAAATCAGAAGCGGGAAGCAACAATAGTGCAAGTCTATAGTGAGCTTCCCGAGCTCTAGATTCAATAGAAACAACCCTCGGGGAGAAGATTTAGAAGCTAGCTGCAGCAGTCAAAAAATCAAAGGAGGAAATTTACAAAGTTAGATTTGAGTTGCAGCTACAAATCTCTGAGATCCAACTCAAGCTATAGCCAACCACTCCTCTAGAAGTTAGAGAATAGCATGAGGCTGCTATTAAGGAGAAATGGCTACCTTTGAAGCTGCAGTCAAAGGCTGCACTCAGTTGTTTGAACAAGCCATGGAATTATGGACCTCACTATAAGAGGATCCAACTCTGCAAAATATTGAAGCTCATATCTAGGAAAAGTAGAGGTAGTTCGATGAGATAAGGTCTACAATGAAAACCTTAGCACCAGTGCAAAGGTTGACCATATTATAGGAGGGCAAGCTCATCTAGAGAAAAATCGATTAGCTGTGTTGAAATGTAGCAATCATATCTTCAAGGACTCAGCCTTGGGCCGATGAGGAAAGTCAGTTCACATTGTCAATACAGAGTAACTTGAAGGCCATGCAACAGATGCAAAGAACCATGGGCCTTGCAATCAAGGTTCGAACAACAGAAAAATTGGAGGAGGAAGTTTGTCAGGCCATTGTGCAGGGAACAACAAACCTGCAAGTATTGAAGATAGAGTTTAGTGAGCTACAGGTGAAGATCGACGTGCCACCAATAGAGTGACTCAAGGACGAGTCATGACTTTGTGTTGGGGGCCTATTAGGATAGGGTCCCCTGGGGTCAATTTTGCAAATAGTTTTGTTATTTTTGTAAAGTCTCCACATTTTGAGGAGCGGAGCGCAAATGTCATTAGGAGTCAAAGGGGCCTTAGGAAGGTCAAAGCCACTTAGTTTGTTAGAATTTAAGTTTTTTTGTGACTTTCCCATGGTTCACGGACCATCATATTGTAAAAGAAGATGATATAAAAAAGTCATAGAAGGTCATAGGGAAGTAAGTGAAGATAGCGAAAAACATAGATAGGCAAGTTTTGGGTTTGTATTTCCTACTTTGTACCTAGGCGAAGGGGAAGGCTCCTATAGCTATATGTGTGGAGACCTTGGTAAGTCCACAGTTGAGTGTCTGGGTGCTTGCAGCTGTGTCCGCAGGGAAGAAAGCATATGTCATAGAAGACCTAAACATAATAAAGGTTATTTTTGACAAATATCTATGTATCTGTGTGTTTATGTTTACTTCTACATTTACTATGAAATTGCAATTATCATAAGAAACACTTAATATATTTGAGAAAGTAGTAGATCTGTTAGCTTACTTGATTATATGAATGTTTAAAGCAATCGACGCAGAGTTGGATTTGTTTTCTATAAGTTACTAAATTTTCCATGTTTCAAGGGTTACGATTTGCGAAAGTCAGAATAACGCCCTAGAAGTAACATAAAACCATCACATAGACCTTTGGATGGAAAAACCTACATCTGTCATCCTCCAATACTGCCTCGAGTGAGACTGCAGCTTGCGCTACACGGGTTGTTGCCGAAAGGGCCGACAGTGTAGGGTTTTGTTGGTTGGCGCAACTAACACTGAACCTGGGTCCAAACCCCTTCAAGCCAACAAATGGTTCCATTTGTTGGAGAAGGATATGTCTAAGGAATCTGTGATGTCGAATAAATTGTTCCCAACTAAGAAGGAGATCGAGAAGTGGATAGATTGGAAGCTGCATGAATTTGCAGCCCGGGAAAATAGGAATATGTACCTATCGAAGGAAGAGTGGTTGAATAGATTCCTATATACAGATGAACACACAATTCTCGTCTATTGTTTTCTGTGCTAATTACATGAATGGTTGTCTAAATTGGAAGATAGTCAAGGTATGTGGAATTTGGATAACCCTGTTGTGTGGACTCCAGAGTTGGTGAGGCGTCTAAAAGCTTTAGAAAACAAGATCACAAGGGCTATCAATTACTGGGTCGATAGCATTTTGGGTGGATTCATTACTAAGTTCACGATTGATACATCTATCAGTTATAGCAAAGCTAAACACCATGTTTTCAAAGGACCCAGAGGTAAGTATATGAAGTCACTGAAAACTTGGATTAAATTGCTATTGTGCGAGAAAAGGGTTATGCCATCGAATTAATGTTTAGAAGAGATTTGATGGGAACTATGCGAAGTGGAAATACATTTAGAAGAGATCTAGACTCAAGTGTTGAGTACAGTCCTCTGTTACGAGTGTTTGATAGTGACAAAGAAAGAGTTATTCTAAAAAAATCTGAAGGTGCATTGTAGATGGTAAATCAGGGTATCGTGGGAATACCACATTCATCCACTCCACGTTCGCCATCACCTCCACCTCACACACCTATACCTACACCTCCGCCTCCACCTCCACCTCCACTATTCAATATGGTGAATGTTATGAAGATGCATGTATTTAAGGGTTTATGGATAGAAGACCTCGAACAATTTTGGTTTGCAGAAGATGATGTGTGTAACTCATACCAGATTATAGATGATGACCTGAAGAAAGCACAGTTGGTCACAAAACTTCAAGATAGAGCACTAAGTTGGTATATTAAGTATTGTTCGACTCATCCAAACACGACACTGAAAGAAATGAAGGACACGCTAAATAATGAATTCAAGAAGCCTAAGTTGTAAGCCCAGTCAGTAACAGAGGTCAAAGAGATCTAGCAAAAGGTGAATGAGACCATGTGGGACTTTGATCAGAGGTTTAAATGTCTGCTCCAACAGTCTAATATGCATATCATGGATGACCAACACAAGGACTGATATATTGCCTCGTTACTACCCGATTTGAGATTACCACTATCATAGCAGAAGATTGGAATGCAGGCTGAGGCACTAGAAATTGCTATGAAACTAGAAGCCTCACCTATTCAGGATACGAATTTGGGAGTGCAGCAGATTCAGTCACAGTTGGCTAGCCTGCATATGGAATTGCAGAGTCTCAAGAAGGGAAAGGAAGTCTAGAATGAGGTCTGTGCGAAAGTATGGTGTTTGAAATGTAAGGGCCATGGTCACGACAAGGACCATTGCCTGGTGTACCAAAATTATCTTGTTGGGGGAGGACCTATCCCCCTGAAGCTAGAAAATATCACTAGGCCAAGTGCAACAATGGTACCATGGTGCGCTATTTGTCAGATTACAGGAAAAAACATAACAAACAATTTTCATTTGTTGCAGAATTTTTTGTAGACTCTCAGCAACTATTCTGTAATTTTTGTAAGTTTGTGGGTCACGACAAGTGCAATTGCTGAATTTATGAATTGATGATGGAAAAAACACCAATGTATAGAGTACAAATGGAGGCTCATCCTCAGGATCAAGGTGCAACTATAGCACATGGAGGAAGTTTAGGGACAATGAAGAGGAAAATGGGGAGGAGCTGGAAGAGGTTGTGGTTGGATCATTTCTTACAATTGTGGAGAACTAGGTCACTTTTCTCGAGATTGTCAGAACCCAACACACTCCTCATGTCAATATTTTCGACCATTTGATCATGTCATAGAAGATTGTCTCGTGCTCATCATGAAGATGAAAGTAAAGAAGACCCATACTCAACAACATACTCAAAACATCTAGATGATGAGATCAGAACCTCATGAAAATGGACCTAGTGTTAATATCGTCATGTGAAGCGACATAAATACCGGGGAGGATAAAGGGAAAAAGCCAGAGGAAAATGTATGGGTACGTAAGGCTACCGATAAAGAAGCTGGATTCGATTTGAATAAGGTAAAGGAGAATTTTATGGAGGCAAAGAAGAACTTCATGGACACAAGGGACTCCCTCTCAAGGACTTAGAGTATGCACATGGAGAAGCCTAAAGACTCCAGTACTGCAAAGGAGGTAGACCCCTCATTATTGGCATCATTTTTGCAAACTTACATGAAGATCCTAAGGGACCAAAAAGTAGTAGTGGGACTGCAAGAATTGATAGATAACTACACTGGCAAGAATAATCCACTTCCGAAACAACGCATGATGCATAAGGTGGACAAAAGTAAGAAAAGGATTGGTCGCAAAATGAGATTGACTGCCTAGATTGGAGAATTCAAAATGCACCAACTAATTCTTGATTTGGGATCTAATGTAAATGTTCTACCGAAGAAAACCTGAGAAAGGAAGGGAAGACTAGTGCTACAGTGGTTCCTGATCTAGCTGAGAATGGAAAATCAACAAAAGATCATTCCTATGGGACACCTAGATGGGGTGACTGTGGATATTGAAGGGGTGTGCACCATAGCCGATTTCGAAGTAATCGAAATAGTGGACGATAGTAAGCCATATCCAGCACTATGTGGGATTGATTGGGCCTTTGATATGAATGCAGTCATCAACCTTAAGAAGCGCAGTATAAAATTTGAAAAGAAAAAACTAAGGGTTATTGTTCCATTGGATCCAGTCGAAGGTGCGCGATATACTAAACCAGTTTGCGATTATGATGAGGAGGATGATATTGAGAAAATTTGTAAGCTTACTCTGTGAGATGAAGATTGGATCAACCCTATGGAGGATGGGTGAATTACATGGGAGAAGGAAAACTCCTGTAATTTAGATTTAGATGAAGAGCTCGAACACTAGAAGAAAAGGTTGCATGAGGTATTGTCACTACGATGCAACAAGCTTACAAATTCACTTCGATGTATATCAACTAAGGTACGCAACTTACCGTATTGTGATGGTTTAGAAGATGTCAATTTATTTCTAGATAAATTTGAAAGGGATGTACAGGAGTAACATAAGTTCCAGGAGTTAGATATCCTACTCAGAGTTACACCTGCCAGATGGTGGGGTACACATAAGAACAACTTCGCAGATTGGAGGGAATATCGACAGATGATGAAGCTACGGTTTAGGTATGCCAATACCCACATTATAGAAAAATATACAGGGAAGGGTGATCCACATGATCATCTGGATTGATGGACGAAAGAAGGGGTGGAAGAACCATAGACATAATGGGTTTATATATTTTTCAACACTTTGGATACAATCCTGATGAACTGGTATCTAGAAATAGAGCTGTGAAATGGAACTGTTGAATGGGATGTTTTGAAGGAAATTTTTCTGCTCACTTTTAGCTTTGAAGATGGATTTGAGTGTATTGATGAAGATTCAAGAGATCAAAGCTGCAATATTCAGAATGCCTGAAGAATCTATTGCATGGGTACAACCTGATTGGAGTACACAATTGTGCCATGCGCTTGTGACCACTGAGGAAGGTGATGAAGATCCTAGGAACATCAACATTCTTGGTCAGAAGGACAACATGAAATCACAGGGCTTAAGGCAAAAGTCCTAATATATCAAAGCCCTTGAAGACCAACCAGGTGAATATTGGATTGGAAGTGCAACTAAAGTTCGCAAACATATGTGACTATTGGGACGAAGATATAGTGGATAAAGTCACGGAGTTACTACGGGACTATCAGGACTTGTTTCCCACCAAGTTTTCTGATCTAAAAGGGATAGTAGGGGATCTGGGCATCATGAAGATCACTCTAAGGCCAGATTCGAAGCCAGTGAAGCAGCACCCCTATCGATTGAATCCTAAGTATAAGGAAAAAGTGCGTGAAGAATTAAATAAGATGCTTGCAACCAAGATTATTGAACTTGTCGAGGAATCAAACTAGGCTAGTCCCATGGCAGTTCAGGAAAAGAAGTTGATGGGACAAATGCCATTCAGACTAGTTTATGGACAAGAAGCTGTAATGTCAATGGAGTACATAGTGCCCAGTTTGTGGATTGTTGTAGTTACAAACATGGTCGATTAAGATACCATGGAAGAATGCCTCACGTAGCTCATTGAGTTGGAGGAAGATTGCTTCTTGGTGGGTTTTCATCAGCAGGTGTAGAAGGATTGCGAAAAGGAATGGCATGATTGCCATATTAAACAACACACCTTTAAGAATGAAGATTTGGTATTGTTGTATGACAGTAAGTTCACAAAGTTTCTAGGGAAGTTCCAAATGAATGGCAGGGGCCATATTTTATTAAGGAGATTACAGATGGAGGTGTAATTTAGCTCGTGAAGATGAATGATAAGTTGTTTCTAGGAAAAGTCAACAGGAGTCGATTAAAATTGTATAGGGGTGATCCCACCCCTATGCAATGACTATATGGACGCAAGATAATCTTAGTACTCCAAGCAGTTCCACGGGAGTGTGAGACTATAAACTACACTACTAGAAGGATGGTTGCACAAAGTGATTGGGTTGTGCGACAAATTAGGGGAAGGTGCAGAGGAGAGCTATGACAAAGGAGTTATGCTAGGATGGTGGGTCTCACATAGCTTAGCCAAAAGTGACCATTGGAAGGACTGTAGCTGATTGGATGAAAATGTTTCCATTAAAGGGAGCGGACAGAGGGAATTTAAGATGCATACCTTTGGAAATATGCCACAAAAAACACATTAATGATAGGGATTTGGAGGGAATAGACATATTTTAATTCAAATTGAGCTATAAATATGGCATCCCACTCCACATTCGAACACCTTTTCTTGAGAATTTTCCTTGAGTTTTTGCACTTTAGTTTGCACCAAGAGAAGTGCTGTATGTATGAAAATAATTGGGAAAGAATTAAGGAGTAGATTTCACAGCTGAGATTCTCAAATTTAACTGATTGAAAGCACGAATTACTCATTGAAAGAATGACTGCAACTTGACCTTAGCCAGAGCCGACCCAACCTGTGCTTACAAGGTTTCCCACTACCACACTTAGGTCACTAAGGCCTAAGCCATTTTCTTTCACGGTGGGAGACAAGAAGCAGAAGAAGCCTCTACAAGCACTGGTAGTTGACATAGCCCCTAGAATTAGATGAGGAAGAACTATTCAGCGGTATTGAGGAGATCGATGCAGAGGAGGTTGAGTCTATAACTCGGCTACCATCGTATATGACACTACGAAAATCCATTTCTAAAGTGCTTAAAGACCTAGATTTAGTGAAGTTCATGGTCTCTACACCTTTGCTGCTAGAGAATGTGTTGTTTGAAGGTAATTTAGTAGCCTAGATACTGTACTTGAAAATGGAGGATTAGGACTTGGGGGACCACGTGAAGTTCCCACATTTGGAGCCAAGCAAGTACTTGAAGAAGGTATAGTATAAAGTGTCAGATGTTACGCTACTTGAACTGATGAAATGGGTGGCTGAAGTTGGGTGCTCGGGGCTACTAAACATGTTGTGGGTGTTGCATTTTAGCTGCAGCACTATAAACACACTCTGTGTGCATCAACTTTTGACACTGGTGCATGATGAGTGCCTCTACTTGTGAGGGCCCATCCCGATCACTAATATGCTAATCCACATAATATCTTTGTTTCCATATCAAGGAGTGGACCCTGCAGAGGATTTTGTAGGAAAGTCGTAGGAGAAGAAATTAGCAGATCAAATGAAGAGTGACTTCAAGCTGACAAAGAAGTCACATGGCTATGCAATGAGTTCTATATTAGATGGTGTGATGCAATTCATTTCACAAACATTTGTTGGAAAGATCATGAGGAAGTGCCATGCTGATGAAGTGTCAGTGCCAGTAGTCTCTTTGGCTGCGTAGTGTGCCAAAGGAGTCCAATACAATTGGGCTCAATACCTATGTCATGAATTTTTGGAGGACTGCAGAGAAGCCCAGGATGAGGGAAAGGCATTCCACTACGCATGGTTATTGTTGTTGATTGCGTTGGTGGCATGGAGGATGCCCGAAGAAAGTCAGTTCCCTTAGCAGGACTTAGATCTACTTGAGGCCGTGAAGTTCACTTCGTTGTGGGCCACAAAAGACCCTGAGCGCGTTATGGAGATGAAGATATTTTGGGTCTTATTTGAGTTAGAGCTAAGGATGGTGATTAACCAGCGGCCAAGGTTATCACCAAGTTTTCATGCGCAGTACAACAATGTTGCAGATTTCAAGGTAGATATTCATAATCTGCACATGACACAAGTTGCCATAATCAGTCACCAAGGATGATATTTTGGGGGTTGTCAGTAAATGACCGAGTGACTGGCTTACCCCCTATGATGTCAATGTGAGAACTAGTAAGGCTGCTGAAGGTGAAGAAGCGTAGACCACAACAACAATAGTAGCAGAAGAAAAAGGGAAGAATAAAAGGCTTCCACAAAAGAGAAGGCAACAGAAAATGAAAGGGTCATGCAGCATAAAGAAGCTGCTACAAGAGAGAAAGAAGAAACCAAAGAACGGGTCTTTACCAAAGAGACCAGCATGGCCAAGGAGAAGACTACCGCTACATTGTAGGCCATTATTGACCTCAATGGGTCAGACACAAAGTGAAAAAATGTGGAGGGAGAGACAAAGGGAGAAGAGGAAGGGGGCATAGGCTTGGAGTCCCCCTTCATCGTCAAGAAAAGACAAAAGCGAAGTTCAATTGGGTCACGTAAGAAGCAAAAGTTAAACAAATTTGATGAGCATGACACCTTTGGTTGTCACAGAGGGGTACCTAGATGAGATTGGTGATGTGGTCCATGATGCAATGGTGAATATTTGGGGACACATCAAAGAATAGTACCACCAAACAATGGATAAAGTGCAATAGGGCTTGCGGGAATTGTAGGTCCAAACATGTATCATTCAAGTGAGCGTAGGATAGGCAAGCCCAAAGCAAGTGAGCCTAAAATAAGAAGAGTGGGTCGACCTTAGTAGTAGAACTCACAATGGACCTCCACATAGTGTAGTTACCAAAGGAGTCCCTATGGTCGAAGTAACAGAAGGTAGGGCACGCCTGTTACACATGAAGGATTTGAGTTTGAATCTAGTGGTGCTTCCTATTCAGACACTGCACAAGCTACATCAAGGGGTGTCAGATGAGTGCATATTTCGGGAAAAGCCTAAACTATTGATCATTAACGAGGTCAAAACCAATAATCAACAGATGTTCGAGGGAAAGGCACATGCCCTCAAGGAAAGGACGGAAGTGATG
This sequence comes from Pinus tabuliformis, assembly GCA_031772625.1. Classification (NCBI taxonomy): domain Eukaryota; kingdom Viridiplantae; phylum Streptophyta; class Pinopsida; order Pinales; family Pinaceae; genus Pinus; species Pinus tabuliformis. The sequence continues at coordinate 1,427,507,112 of CM062816.1, forward strand.
GCATGAAATCAACAATTGGAAGCAACAATAGTGCAGGGCTGTAGTGAGCTTCCCAAGCTCTAGATTCTAGTAGAAACAACCACTGGGGGAAGTTTCAGAAGCTATCTGTTGCAATCAACGAGTTGAAGTAGGAAATTGGGAATGTTAGATTTGAGTTGTAGCTGCAGATCTCTGAGCTCCAACTCAAGCTGCAGTCAACCACTCCTCCAGAAGTTAGAGAGCAGCACGAGGGTGCTATTAAAGGAGAAATGGCGACCTTAGAAATTGAAAGCAAAGATTGCACTCAATTGTTTGAACAAGCCATGGAATTATGGACCTCGCTACAGGAGGATCCAACTCTGTAGAATATTGAAGCTTATATCTGGGAAAAGTAGAGGTAATTCAATGAGATAAGGTCTACAGTGTGAACCTTAGAACAAGTGAAAAGGTTCACTAGATTATAGTGTTGGCATTATGCCACAGATTTGGAGTTATGGCACAGGTGTTGTCCTTGATGGCAACTCTCTCTGGTGACAGATCTCAGTTCAGGCTTTCAGAATGAAGGAAAAGACATATACGCAGGTTCACCTAGACTAAGGCACGTATACATGCGTGTTGGACGTTACAAAGGCGCGTATGCGTATACACGCACTTTCATGCAAGGAAAAGCGTGTATATGTTGGAGAACTTACCTTTGGTCCATGGTAGTTAGTCCTTGGTATTTGAACCTATGGTTTTGGACCATGGTATCTCGTCAGAATTGTTGATCCCAAGTATTGGGTCCATGGTATTGTTTTATTATGGTTTTGGACCATGGTATTGTGAAAGGCCTAAGACTATAAAAGGGGAAGGAGATCATTTGGCAAAGGATCATCTGAATTAATTGAATATCTAATAAGTGCTAGATCTGAAATATTGGTGATTGGGGTTATGGTGCAGATCTAGATCTGAATGAAGGAGGAACCTTAGCGCAAAGAGAAAGATAAGTTCTGTTGATGGGTCATAATCTTGAGGCTTGAATGATAGTATCTTTGTATAATTTTGATCTGTTATATGTGGCGCATGCTTGATCTATAAATCTGATACTCTGGGCTAATCAGTGTCTGAATTTTTGAAAGAGTGAATTATCCTTTATAGATCTATACGCAGGTTCAGTGAAGCGAAGGCGCGTATACACGTTGTTTTGGTAAGGGGAAGAATTGTATACGCAGGTTGGCTTTGACACAGAAGCGTATACACGCAGGTTTTAGAATAGTGAAGTAGCGTACATCTTTTGATTTATGTTCTAGCTGCTTCTGTTTATTGTTGCAGTGTTCTGGGTTCAAAATTGGTGTGTGGTTACTGTGTTTTGGGTACAACTATAAGAGAAGTGTTTATTTTTGATTCAGTTTTGATTGGTGAAAAGGTTATTGGTTGATGTAGAAATTCTTGATGATTGATTGATGTTCATGGATCCAGTCTGAAAATTTATGAAATGTGGTCCCTGGAAGAAAGAGAAGGTTGTAGCCTTCTGTAGGCCAGCACCTACGTACTAGTATCTTGGCTAGTGCAAGAGCTAAGGGGGTTGTAGCTCCCTTCCAGGAGAAGCTGGAGAACGAGAGAGGGTTGTAGCTCTCTGTAGGTTGCAGCCTACGTACTAGTAAAGGATTGCACCAGTACATTGTAAAAAGAAGTTTCTAATTAAAAGAAGATAGAGACAAATTGCAGCAGGTGGTTTTCACCCACATTGGGTTTCCACCTTATATCTTGTGTTCTTGTGTGTGATTGTCTTCTGCTCTGTTTTACTGTTTTTGGTTACTGGTTATTTAATTCAAATACATAGATTAACAATCAACATCTGAAAGATAAAATAAATTATAAGTTTGCATTGTATACACGGGTTTCCTTCTACATAGTCGTGTATATACGCGGGTTGAATTAACTGAAGTAGCGTATATTATCTAGATTTGAAAAAGGTAATATTTGACTTGATAATACTAATTCACCCCCCCCTCTCAGTATTATTTCCAACAATTGGTATCAGAGCAGGTCCTTCTGAAGAAGCTTGATCGCTTGAAGGAAGATCCATCATCATGAGCAACTACGAGAGAGAAGCATCTATCAGGCCACCAATTTTTGACGGGACAAACTTCGTATATTGGAAGGTAAGAGTTACTGCCTATCTTCAATCTCTTGGTATAGAAGTCTGGGATATCATAGATACAGGGTAAACTTTTCCATCAGCAACTCCTACAAATCTGACTGAGAAGAAGAAATATGAAACAAATGCAAAGGCTATCAATACTCTATTAGGATGTCTATCTCAATCAGAATTCGTGAAGGTTATGCAGTATAAATCCGCAAAATAAATATGGGACAAGATTGTTTTGAGCTATGAAGGAGATGAATAGGTAAAATGAGCAAAACTTCAAACCCTCAGAATTCAGTATGAAAATATCAGAATACACAATGATGAAAGTGTGGCTAACTATTTCCTTCAAGTGGATGAGATTGCTAATTGTATGAAAAATTTGGGTGAAGAAATAAAAGAGGCTGTTGTGGTTGAAAAGGTTCTAAGATCTTTGTCCCCTAGGTTTGAATCTAAAGTTTCTGCAATAGAAGAAAAAGAGAATCTACGAAACCTTACCATGTCACAGCTGCACGGAATTCTGACTGCTTATGAAATGAGGAAAGGAGGACCATCAGACAGGAGAGAAGTTGCATTCAAGGCTTTAGGCAAAGGAGATTACTATGAGTCAGGACACGTGTCAGAAGAAGAAGAAGAATCAAATTTTGTCAAAACCTTCAACGGGGTGCTGGACGATTCCGAGGTAAGTTACCTTTCAAATGCTTTTCTTGTGGAAGAGTCGGTCACTATGTTGCCAAATGTCCTCATAAGGATAATATTGACAAGGGGAAGGAACCTGTTAGGTGGAACAAGAAACAGAATGCAAATAAGAAAAGATATTACACTCATGAAGATACTGATGGACTTTCAAATAGTGACGAATATGAACGAGGTAATAATTATAAACTTTTAATGGCTTTTGAAGATGATGATTACATGGATGCTATAGATGAAGAAGGTCTTTATGAAGAGATTTCTAAACTCAAAATTTGTTTAGAAGAGAAAAATGTGATTATTGATTCTCTGTAATGTCAACTAGCTGAAAGGGAAAAACATCATGAAAAATTGGAATGTGAAATTTTTGGTCTTAGAAAAGAGATTGAGAAATCAAAAGCTCCTAATCTTAAATTTGTTAAATGATCTGAAACTCTGGATGAGATTATCAATGTGCAGCATTCTCCACTAATCAAGACAGGTCTGGGATATAATGGAGAAGCATCTCAAGCATCCACCTCCAAAAGTTATCTTGATGCAGCAAGGTGGAGCGAGAAAAGGCCTAATAGAAATAATCAGGTAAATCAGGGACAATTTACCTCAAAAATGAACAAAGACTATCAAGAAAATCGGGGGCAATCTACCTTAAGGACAAACAAAAGCCACAACCAGCCACAGGTAAAATCTTCCCAATTTGCCTCAAGAATGGATGTCAGTAGAAACTACAATCGGTTGGTTGATAGATTTGATAATCGCAGGAGTTTCTTCAATGGCCTATGTTTCTGTTGCCATAACTTTGGTCACAAAGCAACTCAATGTGTTGCCTATAAGACAATCATGACTAGAGAAGCTCAAAAACAAAGAAGTATGACTGGAATCACGAAAAGGACCTATAACAAATTTTTCGCCCTTGAAAGTGAAATTGAATGTTCTATTTGTAATAACTTTGGTCATGAAGATTTTGAATGCAGGAGCAGGTTTCGGAAGACAACTTAGAAGGAACAAACGTCAAATACCAGAACATGGAGAATGAAGGAACTGCAAACAGAAAGATGTGGGATAGCTTTATATGCAGAAGGATAGGAAAATCAATGGTACATCGACAATGGATGTTCGAAGCATATGACAGGTGATAAAGAAAAACTTCAATCATATAGTGCTTTAGAAAAAGGAAAGAAAGTTTCTTTTGGAAATGACATCCCTACAGTCATAAAAGGAAAAGGCACTGTTCAGTTGAAAGAAAAAGTCAAGGCTGGAAATGTTTTGTATGTTGATGGCTTGAAGCATAATCTACTGAGTGTCAGTCAGATGTGCAATCAAGGAATTGAGGTAATATTTTGATCAAATGGATGTAGTGTTCCTGATCTTGATACAGGAAAAACAGTGATCAAAGGCATAAGAACTCCAAATAATTTATACATATTTGAAGAAGGACAACAGTAATGCTATTTGAGCAAGAATGATGAACACTAGTTATGGCACCGGAGGTTGGGGCATCTAAGCTTTTCATAGATAAAGAAAGCATGCAAATACCAGGTAGTTCGTGGTCTTCCAGACATCAGAATTCCAGACAATACAATATGCAAATCATGTCAGTTTGGTAAGCAAACCAGAACTAACTTCCCTGAGAAGGAAGGATCAGCTAGCAGGCCTCTTGAACTAGTCCATACAGATGTATGTGGTCCATCTAGGAAAAGGTCACCTCGAGGAGAAGAATACTTTATATTATTCATTGACGACTTCTCCAGAATGGTTTGGATAGGACTTATGAAGCACACAGACGAAGCCTTCGAAAAATTCAAATCTTTCAAAGCCTTGGTTGAAAAGGAATCAGATCAAAAAATTAAATGCCTCAGGTCTGATAGAGGTGGGGAGTTTACCTTGAATGAATTTTTCAATTTTTGTGAAGAACATGGAATAAGAAGGGAATTCTCTAGAGCTAGGACTCCTTAGCAAAATGGAGTAGTAGAAAGGATGAACAGAACAGTTCAACAAATGGCTCATGCTATGCTCGATGAGTCTGGAACTCCCGAAGCCTTCTGGGGTGAAGCTAAATTTGCTGCGGTTGTTATTCTCAACAAAACAAATGTCCGGGTGAACAACACTCAAACTACTCATGAGCTCTGGTATGGTGAGACTCCTTCGGTAAAACATTTCAAAATCTTTGGAAGCAAATGCTATATTAAGAATAATGATGAACATCTTGGCAAGTTTGAACCTAGAGCAGATGAAGGCATTCTCCTTGGTTATTCTCCTCACAACAAAGCATACAAGTGTTACAATAAAAGACTTGGAAGAATTGTTGACAACATTTATGTAGTGGTTGATGAAGAAGGAAACATTCCTAGGCAAGTAAATTATGAAAATATCGAAGAGGATGAAGACCATCCTTCAAATCAAACTGATGATGAAGAAGAACCTCAAGAGGCACCAGAGGAACAGATAAGGATAGAAGAGAAGACTCCATCCAGGTACGTTCAGAAGAATCATCCAGAATCTCAAATTTTTGGGTAGAAAGAAGCAGGTATACAAACAAGAAGAACAATTGCAGAAGCCTCAAGCTATTTGGCATTGCTCTCCTCCACTGAACCAAAAAATGTAAAAGAGGCATGCAAAGATGAATGTTGGGTCAAGGCAATGGATGAAGAACTTGAGCAGATCGAAAAGAACAACACTTGGGAGTTGGTCCCTAGACCAAACGATAAGAATATCATAGGAACAAAATGGATCTTCAAGAAAAAGTTGAATGAAAATGGGGAAGTGATTAGAAACAAGGCCAGACTTGTCTGTAAAGGGTATGATCAACAAGAAGGAATAGATTTTGAAGAAACTTTTGCTCCTGTTGCTAGACTTGAGGCCATCAGAATGTTCCTTGCTCTTTCTAGCTTTCAGAAGTTCAAAGTATTTCAAATGGACGTGAAATCAACCTTTCTGAATGGAGACTTAGAAGAAGAAGTGTACATTGAGCAACCAGATGGTTTCATTCTTGGGAATGATCCAAATCTTGTATGTAGACTAAAAGAGGCTCTCTATGGTCTTAAACAGTCTCCAAGGGCTTGGTACTACCATTTGGACAAATATCTTCATCAACAAGGTTTTTCAAAAGGATCAGCAGATAGCAATCTTTATATAAAAATTGAAAATGAAAAATTTCTAATACCTGTTGTATGTAGATGATATTATCTTTGGTAGCAATGAAGAAGCTATGAGTCAAAGCTTTGCCTTGGTAATGCAGAAAGAATTCGAAATGTCTTTGCTTGGAGAACTGACATATTTTCTTGGATTAAAAATCCAACAAAATGAAGGCGGTATCTTTTTGTCTCAAACCAAGTATCTCAAGAAGATCTTGAAGAAATATGGCATGGAAGATGCAAAACCTGTATGTACCCCCATGGTTACAGGATGCAGCCTCAGTGAAAATGATGAATCAGCAGCAGTGCGTCAACCAACCTATAGATCCATGATTGGAAGTCTACTTTATTTGACAGGTACCCGACCAGACATCATGAATGCAGTAGGAATAGTTGGAGGATTTCAAGCAAATCCTAAGGAAACTCATCTTCAGGCAGTCAAGAGAATCTTCAAGTACCTTCAAGGAACTCAAAACTATGGCTTATGGTATCCTAGAGATACAGATCTCACACTTCATGCTTATACAGATGCAGATTGGGCCAGAAGCGTGGATGACAGGAAGAGCACAAGTGGTGGTGCATTCTTTATGGGTTCCAGATTAGTATGTTGGTTCAACAAGAAACGGAGTTCGATAGCTTTGTCTACAGCTGAAGCGGAATATGTGGTTGCTGCATCTTGCTGCACTCAACTCCTTTGGATGATGCAGACCTTGCAGGATTTTCAAATCACTTGTACACCACCTATCTCCATCTTTTGTGATAATACACGTGCAATCAGCATTTCAAAGAACCCATTCATGCATTCAAAGACCAAGCACATACCGATCAAGTACCACTTTCTCCGGGAACAAGTGTTGGAACAAAAGGTCAAATTGGAGTATGTTCCTTCTAAGTAACAAGTTGCTGATATTCTCACCAAACCACTGCCCAGGGTAACTTTTGAATACCTCAAACAGAAGCTGGGAGCAGTTGATGCATCATCTTGCTGTTAAAACTTGTCTGTTTCAGATAAAAATGGGTGTACGTGAGTTTCCAGAGGAGGATCTACTACATACGCCGGTTTGGGCAGAGACAGTCGCGTATATTGAGGCTTGATGAATATCAGTAGGGACAGGCACTAGTTGAAGATATTCTGATATGGATCTGACAGAGACCATTTGGCACAGGTTCAGGGGGAGCAGATAAACTTCTAATGATGCATTGTTGGCAGTATCTTAGAAGCTTTTTGTTCTAGTTCACAGCTGTTGTTGGTTTCAGGTGGAACAAAGGCAGAGGGAGAACAGAAGGAAATTTTGGTTGCTGATCTAAATGGTGATTGACAAATGTTGCTGATATTAGTTATTGGTGACTTTCATAAGTCTTGATCTACTTATTTTGTCTCTATGTCATGTATCTCTTTTAAGGTGTCAAGGTCATGTAACGGCCTATTTTGGTTTCCCCACTATGCCTGGGATGAACATGTAATGTACATTGGTTGTCATATGTAAATTTCTGATGTATCCCCACTTGGTTGGGTGGATGATCCCCACTTGGTTGGGTATGGATGTATGTATTGAGTCTTTTGGTGATAGGAAGGTCCTTTATGATGTATAAGTCATGGTTCTTCTTGAAGAACATCTTTTGCAGATCTTGCCTACAGTCAGGGGGAGCATGGTCAACGCAGCAGGGCTGAGATTTCAGCATGTACTCGGGGGGAGCACAACCCTTTGCCCTTGATGACAAAGGGGGAGAATGATTTTTAGAATCTTGGGGTTGCCATCAAGTCCAAAGGGGGAGATTGTTGGCATTATGGCATAGATTTGGAGCTATGGCACAGGTGTTGTCCTTGATGGAAAATCTCTCTGGTGACAGATCTCAGTTCAGGCTTTCAGAATGAAGGAAAATACATATACGTAGGTTCAACTAGACTAAGGCACGTATACACGCGTGTTGGACATTACAAAGGTGCGTATGCGTATACACGCACTTTCACTCAAGGAAAAGTGTGTATATGTTGGAGAACTTACCTTTGGTCCATGGTAGTTAGTCCTTGGTATTTGAACCTATGGTTTTGGAGCATGGTATCTCGTTAGAAGTGTTGATCCCAAGTATTGGGTCCATGGTATTGTTTTATTATGGTTTTGGACCGTGGTATTGTGAAAGGCCTAAGACTATAAAAGAGGAAGGAGATCATTTGGCAAAGGATCATCTGAATTAATTGAATATCTAATAAGTGCTAGATCTGAAATATTGGTGATTGGGGTTATGGTGCAGATCTAGATCTGAATGAAGGAGGAACCTTAGCGCAAAGAGAAAGATAAGTTCTATTGATGGGTCATAATCTTAAGGCTTGAATGATAGTATCTTTGTATGATTTTGATCTGTTATATGTGGCGCATGCTTGATCTATAAATCTGATACTCTGGGCTAATCAGTGTCTGAATTTTTGAAAGAGTGAATTATCCTTTATAGATCTATACGCAGGTTCAGTGAAGCGAAGGCGTGTATACACGCTGTTTTGGTAAGGGAAAGAAGCGTATACGCAGGTTGGCTTTGACACAGAAGCATATACATGCAGGCTTCAGAACAGTGAAGTAGCATACATCTCTTGATTTATGTTCTAGCTGCTTCTGTTTATTGCTGCAGTGTTTTGGGTTCAGAATTGGTGTGTGGTTTACAGTTACTGTGTTCTGGGTACAGCTGTCAGAGAAGTGTTTATTTTTGATTCAGTTTTGATTGGTGAAAATGTGATTGGTTGATGCAGAAATTCTTGATGATTGATTGATGTTCATGGAATCAGTCTGGAAATTTATGAAACGTGGTCCCTAGAAAAAAGAGAAGGTTGTAGCCTTCTGTAGGCTAGCACCTATGTACTAGTATCTTGGCTAGTGCAAGAGCTAAGGGGGTTGTAGCTCCCTTCCAGGAGAAGCTGGAGAATGAGAGAGGGTTGTAGCTCTCTGCAGGTTGCAGCCTGCATACTGGTAAAGGACTGCACCAGTACATTGTAAAAGGAAGTTTCTAATTAAAAGAAGATAGAGACGAATTGCAGCAGGTGGTTTTCACCCACATTGGGTTTCCACCTTACATCTTGTGTTCTTCTGTGTGATTTTCTTCTACTCTGTTTTACTGTTTTTGGTTACTGGTTATTTAATTCTGATACACAGATTAACAATCAACATCTGAAAGATAAAGTAAATTATAAGTTTGCATTATATACGCGGGTTTCCTTCTACATAGTCGCATATATACGGGGGTTTAATTAACTGAAGTAGCGTATATTATTTGGATTTGAAAAAGGGCATATTTGACTTGATAATACTGATTCACCCCCCCTCTCAGTATTATTTCCAACATATAGGAGGGCAAGGTCATCCAGAGTGAAGTTGATGATCTGTGTCGAAATGAAACAATCATATCTTCAAGGACGTAGCCCTAGGTTGATGAGGCAAGTCAGTTGACATTGTCAATATAGAGCAAGTTGAAGGACATACAACAGATGCAAAGAACCATGGGCCTTTCAGTCGAGGGCTTAATAATAGAAAAATTGGTGGAGTAAGTTCGTCAGGCCGCTGCGCAGGGAACAATAGACCTACAAGTATTGAAGATAGAGTTCAATGAGCTGCAGGTGAAGATCAAGGCACCACTAGTAGAGTGACTCGAGGACGAGTCACGACTTTGTGTTGAGGACCTGTTGGGGACAGGGTCCCCGGGGATCAATTTTGCAAATAGTCTTGTTACTTTTGTAAAGTCTTTGCATTTTGAGGAGTGGAGTGCAAAGGTTGTTAGGAGTCAAAGGGGAGTTAGGAAGGTCAAAGTCCCTTAGTTTTTTAGAAGTTAAGTTGTTTTGTAACCCACCCATGGTTCATGGACCATGGTATTGTAAAAGGAGATGATATAAAAGAGTCATAGAAGGTCATAGGGAAGTGAATATAGTGAAAAAGATAGATAGGCAAGTTTTGGGTTTGAATTTCCTACTCTGTACCTAGGCGGAGAGGAAGGCTCTTGCAGCTATGTACGCGAGCCCCTGCAGCTATGTGCACAGGGAAGAAAGAGTTTGTAATAGAATATATAAACATAATAAAGACTATTTTTGAGCAATATTTGTGTATCTATGTGTTGATGTTTACTTCTACATTTACTATGAAATTGAAATTATCATAAGAAACACTTAGTAGATGCGCAAAGTTTAAAGCAAACGGCACAGAGTTAGATCTATTTTCTATAAGTTACTATAATTTCCACAATTCAAGGGTCAGGGTTCACGAAGGTCATAATAAATCCCTAGAAGTAACAAAAACCAATCACACAGACCTCTGGATGGAGAAACCTGGCTCTGTCATCCCCCAATACTACCTCGGGTGAGACTAGAACCTGCGCTATGTGGGTTGTTTCTGAAAGGGACGACAATGTAAGATTTTGTTGGTTGGTGCAACTAACTCTGAACCTGGGTCCAGACCCCCTCAAGCTGACACCAGTTATCCTAGGTAGTGGATGAGAAGCTTCAATAACTTCGAAAAAGGGAGACAGAATTGTTAAAGAAGGTTGCAGATCATGTCACAAAAGCATTATTAGAAGAAGTGCACAGCGAGGAAAAGTAGCTGGCAGAGATTTTGCAACAGTTCAACAAGACATACAATAACATTGCAGACAAGATCAGAGGAAAAGTAGCTGAGTGAGTCAAGACGAGTCACATGTGAGTGTTGGGGGCATATTGGGCGCAACCCAACTTGGCCATATTTTGGGCAAAGAATATGAATTTTTTGGGAAGAGCGTGTATTAGAAAGGATGTCATGGAGTGTGAAGTGGACCTGTAGCAGAGCAACGGAGCACAACGAGGACTGCACAACAAACTCACCGCACAGTAAAGGGGTTTCGCAGCGAAGGCCCTCCCTTTTTTTAAATCATATAATATTGTAAAAGTTGAATGGTTTTGTACCACAGTCTCTTGTATTTTCGGAACCATAATACTAGGTCCATGGTAATGTAGTGTGTAATCCATCAATGTAATAGTATATATAGGGATGCATAATAAATAAGGAAGGCATCAATCAATGAATCGATTAGATCCAGATCTATGTTTATCATTGTATTTTTGTGATTAGTACTTCAAAGAAAGGGAAAGGCTCTACAACTGAGCACGCGGAGGACTGGGTTTGCAGCTTAGTGCATAGATTATTTGCAACTTAGTGTGTAGAAAACCTACAACTATGTGCATAGGTGAATAACTATTTGTTGTACCAAATTATCTATTATAAGGAACAATTCTTATGGATGTAGTCCCACATTATAATCTACACATTATTTCAATATTGTAAAGTTTATGGATGTTTATTATATGTTTAAGCGATGAATGTAATTCTTCTAAGTAATATATACATGTGAAATAGTTTATGAGTGTTAACGCATAAGAAAATACAAAATTTCCAGATCGCAGTATCCCTCAAGGCTGTAGAAACCTGGTTCTGCAACCTCCCATAGTCACTTTGGGTGAGACTGCAACTTTCTTGTAGGTCATTGCTGAAAGGGATAGTGATTGAGGGTTTTGTTGGTGCGCAATAAAGAAGAAAACCTCGTTCAACCCAATCTAAGCCAACACTTATGACATTGAATCTTTCACCCTATGGAACACGTAACTTGCCAATATGATACATTAACTTGTTATGAACATGATCATCCAACTCCTCGATGTGATTGCCTTGACTTAAAGTTGCACAAAAATCTTTAAATTCTTCATCCTGAGCATACTATTCAATATAAATTTTATGCATGAATGCGTTATGCTTAAGAATAACATATGCATTAACAATAGGCCTTAACAACATATCTCCAACTTTGTTGTATATACCCTTCTTATACCTAATTAATAAATGGAATTACTGTAGGAATCCCATCCACTTGAAATGTCTAGCTTGTTGTAGCTTAGTTTGCGATTTTAAATTGAAAAGGTTGATGGTTAGTATGAATAATTGTTTCTTTACCCATCAAATAATGCTTCCATTTCTTCATGCTTTGTACCAAAGCTTACAACTTTTTATCATAAGTTAGATAGTTAATTACTATTGTTAAAGCTTTCAAAATGATAACATATTGGCTTACCATGCTGCATGAAAATGACTCCCATAACATATTCAATTGCATTGGTTTGAATTTCAAATGGTTGTTTAAGGTTTGGAAGTGCTAGAACTAGTGTTGTATTGATTTTCTCTTTCAAAGTGTCGAATGATTTCTATTTCTTTCCTCCCCATTGAAAGACATGTTTCACACTTGTAAAAGCATGTAATGGTGATGCAATGAGTGAGAAGTTAGTGATAAATTTTATCCAATACTGGGTTGCTCCCAAAAAGCTTCTAACTTTTGTTACATTGTTGGGTTTAGGTCAATTTACAATAACATCAACTTTTGAGGGATCGATTTTCAATTCACCCCCTCCTACATATGACCCAAATAAAATAAAGATGTTTTCCCAAATTCACATTTAGACATATTCAAATACAAGTCCTTTTTCAATACATCTAAAACTTGTTACACATGCTTGACATGCTCTTCACGAGTCTTACTAAAAATAAAAATATTGTCTAAGTAGACTATAAAAGAATCATCAAGGAATGGTTGCAACACATAATTCATAATTCTCATGAATCTGGCAAGTGAATTGCAAAGCCCAAATGGCATAACTGAGCATTCAAACAAACCTTGTTTTGCCTTGAAACTATTTTTACTAATATCATATTCGACAATCCTTATCCGATGATAACCACTTCTCATCAATGCAAGGAAGAGGATAACGATTATTTACTGTGATCTCATTCAAAGCTTAGAAATCCACACACATGTGACATGTACCATATTTATTTGGAACCAAGATAATAGGATACCCACAAGGAGATTTTCTAGGGCTGATGACCCCTATGTCAAGTAGATCTTGAATTTGCTATTTCTGCATTCTCCAAAAATGAAATTATATACATGCCAATATTTGGAAGTGGTGCATCCTGCTGCAAGTGAACCCCATGTTGGATTCCTCTTTTTGGAGGTAACCCTTTAGGTCCCTGAAACATCTTGTCATAAGTGTTAACAACTTCAACCCATTCATGATTGACTTTAGAATCACATCCTATGAAAGCTTATGATTTAGCAGTATCTTTACATATAATCATCAATAACACAAAATTCTTACTAACATTTACAAGCCTTTTCATCTTACCAACACTAACAAGAGATAAGTTCATCTTCTTGCAATGTGATCTAACAATATACTCAACTCCATATTTAAAATGATAATATTTGTTCTAATGACGATAGAATATGGCTTTTCGATCATACAAGTATGGAATCCCTAAAACAATCCTGCAAATATCAAGTGGTACAACATCAAGCTCCACCTCATCTATGAAATTAGCAGTGATGATGAATTTGAGTTTACATTTTCTTGTCACTTGTAATTTGGCATCATCACATACCCAACCCAAAAGGTAATGTTTAGTATGAGGTGTAGTTTCTAAATTAAGTTGCTTGTCAATTTCTTCAAAGATAAGATTGACTTGGGATCCACTATCAAATAACATATCAACCTTTGGATCTTTTGTAATGATCCTAATATGAAAAAGCTCACTTCTTTCTTTATCATTTTGAGATTCAATAGGATTACTAGAAGAATTAGTACTTGCATTAGAAGTTATACATTCATTCCCATGGTTGTGATTTTGGTTTCATCGCCTAAATCTAATCCTAGATCTTGTTGAGTTGTAGAAGCAATCTTTTGTTTCTCCTTGTTATTGAACTTCTTTGGTCTCATTTTTTGGATGTAATTTCAAAAAATGGTCTTCATCATGGCCATATTTTGAAAATGTTTGCAAGTAAGTTTCTCTCCCTCTTTCTTGACAGTAGCATTCTTTTTTCCTTTACCCTTAAACTTTCCCTTTCCTTTTTCTCCTGATTTAGAACATTTCTTGTTAGTCTCTCGAGGAACATTCTTGCCTCTTGATTGTAAATGAGTTACTTGATAACATACTTCATCTATATTGGTGGGATCAAAGATAAATATAGTAAATCTCAAATAACTGTGTAATCCACCTATGTATTTAAGGAGTATCTTATGAAGACATTTCAACACCCATGATTAAGATCTTCTTCCAAATTCTTGTGTGTAACTTTCGACACTCTGACCTTTAGCTTTTCTAAAAATTTTCCAATCCATAATTTATTTTTGCATGTAAGCTAATGGACAAAATTGCCTTCGTAATGCAGCTATAAAATCATTCCAAGAAAGATAATTTTACCATTTTTCTTCAAATCTTCTTGAGTTCTTGCCTCCCACCAATTGAGGGCTGCACTTTCCAAGAAAAGAGAAGCAAGCTAGATATTAGTGACAGCATCATCAATATTTTGAATCCTATAAGAGACTTCAATTTGACAAACCCAATTATCAAACTTTTTAGCATTTACTTCCCCATTCTACATAGGGAATTCAAACATGACATCAAGTTTAATCAAAGGAGACTGAGCATGTCCTTTTGGAGATGGAGGAGGAGTAGGTCTATGAGATGAGGGAGGTGAAGAAGAGGGTGAGGATGGAGGTATATATGGAGGTGAAGGAGGAGGTGGAGGTGGAGGCTTGCTCCCATCACCACCATTACCTTTTGGTTCATTAGAAATTTCTCCTTGCAACCTTGTTGTCCTCTCATTATACAACACTTTAACCATCTTAGAAGTATCATAAAAAGCCTTTCTAAAATTTCTCTCATACTTAAACATCAGCTCTTGTGAGCCCTATTATTGCACCAAGATTGTTGCAACTCCTAAGGTCTCCTCAACTCGAATTATCAACTTGGGGTTTGTACAAATTTCGAGGTCATAGTGCTATATGCACAACAAATAGGTTTCCACTCATGCCACCCTCAGTTATGAAATTAGATCAAAAGTGCTCAGAGACCCTTCCTCCTACTGAATTAGAAGGAAAGATTGTTGATAAAGGTATAATTGGAAATTTCTTCTAGCTATGAAAATATAAATGCCATTGACTCAACTTGTAAATGCTAACTAATCAATTCATGAAAGGACAAAAAGGCTAATCTACTTGTAGAAAGAAAGCTATGTTATCTTGAAAAATTCATCAAATTACCACATATACTTGCAGAAAGGAAGATAATTTATCTTGCATAATTCATCAAAATACCAATCAGAATTGCATGTACCATCTACCTAGTTCACACTTGCTTATAAATCAGTAACCTACTTGAATGATAAAGAAACTAACTCTACTATATTTTTGTAGTAAATAATAGGAAGGGTTGGAGTGGACTAGGATCTTTCCCTAGTCATAAAATCATAGCTGGGGGTCATTATGTATCTATACTAAGTCAAAGTTGTAGTGGGAATCAAAACTGACGAAGGAAAATGATGTTGTAGGTTGGCTATAGATGATTGCTACAGGAGGCTTGTAATGCTACATGAGGGCATCTCAGTGATTTTTGAAGGTTGAAATGTCATCTTGAGGGTATGGAGAGGTGGATGGAAGTTGAAGAAAATGGAGGGAGGTTGGTTTGAGCCCATATCCAAGCTCAACACCTCTCGGAAGCTTGTCTTGCACTAGGATGAGTGCTCTCGGTGTATTAGGGAGAATGGCCTATAAAACAATGTTTTGGGACAAAGTTTGGAAGTTGAAGGAGAAGATGAAGGAGCTTAATATGGAAGTGGTGAAAGTGCCCATACTTTCAGAGTAACCAACCCTGCAATCAATCACACCCATGCACCCATTTATCATTGATAAAATGAAATAACTTATGATGGAAAATATCAGTTGAATTTAAATAACAACAAATTTATGCAATACCATTGATCTAATCACTAAACCAACTTCTAAGCTATAGAAAGAAAATGTAAAACAATACAACTAAAACTAATCTATTTCCAAGAAACCATAAACATAACCTTTTTGGAATGTGGTTGTGAATCCTTCGACTCATTCTCCCACAAGAGAGGTGATGTAGAGGCTGCAACCACATGATTTTATAGATTAAAGTATACTCAAATGCAAGAAACTATGAACTGCTTGGAATCAAGAAGAAACATAAGTGAAAGAAGAGGGAACAAAGCCTCTGGGTTGGGCCAAAACCCAATGGTGTTAGCCCACTGAGACCAACTTAAATACAACTTAAAATCCAACTTCTCATTATCAAAAAGTGAAAGTCTAATACGTCATATAAAAGTTTAAAATAACAATGTCAAGCTTGAAGCTCAATAATTACACCTAGATGAACAAAAAATTTGAATCCTAATGAGATCTTCTTCTAGTTTATTTATACAACATGTGATTCAAAACTTCCATGGATATTCCATAAGGCAACTCGTCACAGCAGATCTAATAATATTATATTTAAAATTTGAGATTCTACACTATTACAATTTTATTTAATTTCTAGATCTATAAAATTAACTGTAATTAGTGCATGCATGTAAAAGTAAATCAAGAAGAAAAGAAGAAAACGAAAAAATAAGATCACACACACATAATACACAAGATATGCTCTTTGGGAAACCCTTTCAGGAGAAAACCCAACTAGAAGGTGAGTTTCCTTCACTCTCTTTCTCTGTCTACAAATATGGCTGCAGATATAAAGAAGTAATGCTTGTGGCCCGTGGGCTACTACAGTGCACACATCCTCTCTGTGTGCTCTACCTCCTATCTCTCCTAGTTATCATTTCTCAACTATGGAACAAAATTTTCTCCAAATAATGGAATGCCTCTTCCTTCTGGTGGCCCGGTTATAACACAACCCGATAACCTACTAGTGGTTAAGTTTGACTATGTCAACTCTTAACTAGAGTTACAAAATAGACTCTTATAGAGTATTTTACATAAAAAAATACGTGGCTAGGCCATATTCCATCAATAATGGGGGCTGACATGGCATCCTCTTGAACTATAGGTGTGAAAATAGGAAGGTTAACTTGTGGGTGGCCTAACTTTTGCATACAGACTACGATTGACGTGATTCTTGTGCGGCTGGAAAGATCTCTATGTGTAGAATAACATGGAGAGGTGACGAAATTAAGAATCAAATTTTTACCCTAAAAAAACCTTGTTTGATTCCTCAAAACACTCTTGGAATGTTTCAAACCTCGTTTCGCCAAACTAGGTCTTGCCGGTAAAAATGGTCCCGTGAGCTAATTCCTCCACTTTTTCCACTCCAAATATATCAAGATAGATGAAAAATAATATAATGATCCAATTTGGATCAAAATGGAAGTTGAATAAGCTCCATTGAAAGTAAGAGTGGTTCCCTCCTTGATCTCGAAAATGGTGGATCTTGTTCCTCTTGATCTTCACTTGGACTAGGAGTCACTCAGCTACCAATGAACGTGAACCAGTGAGACATGATATTGTGATCCCAAGATTTGTTTAGAGAGTTAATGATGTGGAAAAACCCCCATATTCTCTCCTAGTTGTCTCCATCAAGCCCTTGCATAGTAATAGCCTAAAAAATGCTTCATTTTCCTGCAATTAAGCCACATTAGGCCACATACTATGACGAGCACCTTTTACTCCTCTTACTAAGCATAATATAACAAAAACTATGAATTAACATAAGAGAAGGATAGTTTTATGTCTGGAGGATGGAATATTGATATTCAAAATGTACCTATTGCTGGGACTCGTCATGACCCCTTGCTGAAGGTGTTTCTCATCCTCTAAGCAACTCAGTCATCCATGTGCAGCTCTTTCATGACCATGGTAGCCTCCTTGACATCCCAAGGCTCCTCAGATGATGTGCCCTCCTGGGGTTAAAAACCTGCATTCCTCTCTATTTGTATTGAGTACTTCTCCTCTACTGCTTCCTCCCTTCCTTGTTGTAAGCCTAATAGCAAGGGTGGACTTAGATTGAGTCCTATCCACCTGATTTTCATCCTCTACATGATCCTCTTGTACAATGGTGTTCTCTCTAAGGCATTCATTAGAATCTTAGGAGAGTGATATTATATGATTTATGGACTGTGGGGTAAGGCATGTCATCTGCTTTAGAAAGATTGTAGACTTTCTATTCCCAACATCCTGAATATGTCTTCAAAGTGTAGAATGGATTTCTCTTGGGTATCAACATATTGGAGTGCTAAAGCAACATCATTAGAGATGAGGCTATGATTTCTAATGACAACCTTTGGGGTCAGTAGCTCTACGTTGATATACAATGGTTCATTTTCCTCCTTTTCCATTACCCTTTTCACCTCCTTAGCTCCTGTCTCCTCATGAGTCATCCAGGATACTAAAGCCATCAAATGCATATCTCCCAATCTTGAATCAGGATCCAAAAAATTGACATTTGTCAAAATGAGAATGCGCATGTAAAATTCAACCAATTTTTTTTGTCTTCCATGTTAGTTTGGTTGCAAAATTCAATGAAATTCCTATAGTCCTAAAACGGTAGATATCCATATTGTGTCAAAATTTTGATTTGGAACTGCAACTGCTATTCTTTGAGAAAGATGGCATAATACTTTGATGGTTATCTACATTGTAGTGCTTCCATGGAGAGACTTTCCATGGTGGCAATTTGTGTTTGTTTCTCCTGCAAACTCTCTCTCAACCTCATGTTTTCTGCTTGTAGTTTCTCCTTCATCATAGACTCTCTCATTCTCAAATAACTTAACACTTTTCCCATTTCAATGAATTTTTCTTCCATGAGGCCTAGATCCTCTCCCTTCTTAGATTTAGAAATTTTCATCCACTTTTGGCTTCTACCTGTCTCTATCTCCATCTCATAAAGGAGTGGGATTACAATTTTTTCAGGGACAATCCTTCCTTCTTCAATGAATTTGTAATATGAGTTCAATATAGGTTGTGGGCTAAGTTCTTGGAGCTCTTGTAGGTATTTTCCAATAGTCCTTGAGGTGGTGGCTTCCTCTTGTGAATATTTTTTATGCTCCTGTAGCTTGCCCTATCCTGCTTGTAGCAGCCCCTCCTGTACCAAACCCTGTCTCTCTTGTAGAAAACCATGATCCCCCTATAGCTTCACTTTTTTTTCTTAATCAAAGGCATATTGTGTCCTTAGCTTCTTGAAGGTGATAGACCTAGTGCTGGTAGGCCTACTCACAGGTGTTATGGGTGACTTTTTTTTGGTTTTAGGAGTGACCTCCTCAATTTTTCCTTCACTGGGTCCTATTTCTTCATTTTTCTTGGTCACTCATCAATAATTATAAGAACCCTTGTAGGCATTTGTGGCTTCCCTTGTCTAATTCTAGTGCTCTTCCTGGTTTTGAAATACATTTGAATTGGTCTTGATTTCTTCCTTTTGGGATTGATAGGAGTGCCTAATGTAGATAAGGTTACATCTACTTCTTCTTCAATGTATTCTACTTCTTAGGGAGGAGAAGCATACTCAAGGCTTATTCTTTCTTCTCATTTCTTCTCCTCCTCTTCTCCTTTCATCTCTACTTCTCCTTCCTCTATATCTATTGCCTCCTTTTCCATTTTTTTTCTTTCTTCTCCTTTGATTCTTGTTGCCTCTTCCTCCTCTGTCTTTGATCCTTCTTCTTCCTCTATTTTTACTTCTCTTCCTCCAATACTAGAGGCTAAAGTCTCTCCTGGTGGCAGGGATTCTCAAGTGGTTCAAAGCATATACCACTAACAACTTGATGAGGACATGGTGAGCTAAATGTTGGTGTTTTCCTTCCCTTGCCTTCTGACTCATCTACATGATTGATTATAGAAGGAAACAAGGGAAAATAAGTCTTTGAGAAAGGGGTAATTCTATCTTGAACCTTAGCTCCTGGAGTAGCTTGAAGTGGTAGGAATAAAACACACTCAATATCCCTTCACAAGATATATATTTAAGGATATGGTAAGCTACCTCATCTGAAGGGTAAAACAAAATTTCTCTTCTCACTCCATTCTT
Organism: Pinus tabuliformis; assembly: GCA_031772625.1. Lineage (NCBI taxonomy): Eukaryota > Viridiplantae > Streptophyta > Pinopsida > Pinales > Pinaceae > Pinus > Pinus tabuliformis. The sequence continues at coordinate 1,427,526,914 of CM062816.1, forward strand.
GTCTTCTACATGCCTCTCTTTTGAAAGGAAGAAGCTTCTCCTAGTTGTGACACTTACTTGTTTGTCTTCTTTGATCCACCTAATTCTTAGAGGCATGGTGGTAACTCTGTTGATGGTTTTAGGACTGAGAGAGATGGCCACCCATCTGACAATAGTTTTGAAATTATCTTCCTCTTTAGAGTGTAATTCAATGGAAAATTCATGGGAGAGATCATCATCATACGCCTTTAGTAACCAAATAAACCCAACCACTATTGTTTTATAAAGATTTCAACTAAAGGAGGGTGTTGGTTAATTCTCTTGGTGTCTGAGGGTTCCCTTCTATTAAATCTCCTCCCAATCTCTTCTCTATTACTCCTTGATTCAGTGTAGGTGTGGAATTCAAAAAAATAAATTCAAACAGTCTCAGTTGTGAAACTGTGCGACAATGCTTGGTAATAGTGAGGAAAAAGGTTGCTCAAATTCATATCAACCAGACTATTTTCTCCTCTCTTAACCACAAAAAAATTCCAAAAGGAACCCCTACTAATCAATTGACTACTATAGGCTCTTAATTTCAAGCAAATTTCTCATGAAATTGGGTGTATAAACAAAGAAGGAGGGTGCCACTTACTTCTTATCAAAGTAGTTTTGGTGTGAAAGAAGGTTTTAAGATAGTATCGAGCCACTAAGACTCCTTTTTCTCCTCCCAACTCTTCTTGTAGTTCCTCTCGGGCCTTCTGTAGAAATTGTAGGCCTGCCTGTAGCTTTGTCCTGTAGCACTTGCACGTAGGGTTTGAAGCTCCTCGATGGAACTCTAGGTTGTTGGATGCACTAGCTCTTCCCTCCTCTACCTATTTTTGGAATGAGTGATGGTGCAAATGAAGTCGATCCAACACATACTATCCTCTTTTGGTTAGAACCTTGGAGTGCTCTAGTGACTTGGCATTAACAGGATTTTCATCTTTTGGATTGTTGTCCCCATCAATTGTAACCATTTCTCCCTCCTCATGATTACCACCCCACTCTTCGAGGAGACCACTTCATTTTGAGTTGACATTTCCACGTTCCATGGGTGAATTAATTCACACTTGATTTTACTAGTCAAGGGTGGCCAAGTTCATGGGCCACCTCCAGGATATTAAAACACCTTTTCTCGCTGAAAACACATTTTTGTCATTTTTATGTAGACGGAGGAGGTTAGAATTGCCATACCTGAGCCTACTTGTGGATCCAATTATTACAGAGTTTTGCATGTTGGAGCTGGAGCATATATCATTATGATAAAGGGAGTTGATCTCTTTGAATTATTTCCAGTTCATGTATTCATTCTTGATGCTACCTTGATTGTTACTTTGGTTGTTTGTTTGCAGGGGTTTTACAGATCCATTTGGGCACATCACTCCCATCATTCAGATTAGTACTTTTAGGGCTCATCAAACCCTAATTCAGTTGCTACAGGCCCTAGACAAGTCATCACTTGGAATGCCTCCTTCCGTGAGAGTTTCTTGGCCTGAATCCCTCCATAAATCCTCCTTGAGGGACCAGCGCAACCCTAGTTAGGGGTAAGTGTGCTTCAATGTAGGTAGGCCCATGTCAGGGTGCATTTCAGAGCACCTAGGCCCACTTTGACCTGCGCTAGGCGAGATTGAGCGAAATCCACATATGGTTCTGGGAATATTCTTCTATTTTGGAGCCTTCTAGAAGATTCCCACACTTATCATCTCCTATGAGCTCAAAATTGGATAGGGAATGAGTTAAGTAACCTCTTATCCTCTCATCCCTTCCTCCATGGAAACTAACTGTAAGTTTGGAAGGCCATTCAATACCCTCATTTATGACCAAACCTCCTCCATTTTCGTATAAATTGAGAACTCATCTAAGTGATCAGGGGATGGACTTTGAATAATTGTAAGAAGATATTGTTGGTTTTAGGTTTAATATTATAAACAAGTATTGTTATGTTGCCGGAGTGTTGTGCTTTTGGTGTGATGAAGGATGGAACTCAAGCTGGATGAGTGACATGGGATCAGACTTATTTGGTTGTAACTCTTCCTTCTACTTAATAAAGTTGTTTACACCTTTTCCCATATTCTTGTCTTTATGTATGATGATTATATGTGTAAATTCTTTCGATTCCATTTGCTTATAATAGATAGATCTCTTTCTTTGATTGGTTTTTGTCCTCTGTTTATGATTTCAAGTACTTGTTGAGCGGATTAAGATCAAGAAGGAGGGATGGGAACAATCCAAAGGAGACAAAGGGAAAGCAAAAGATAACAAGTAGATCCCTTGTCTTATTTATCTTCTATAGAAAAATGTTAAGCGCTTTAAATCTGTTGTTCTAGGTGTAGCTACCCACCTAGGGAAATTGTATTTATCAGTAGATGCAAAATTCCACATAATAGATTGGCAACTCCACTGGGGATTGACCATCCTTCCGAGTAGTTTATCCTCATCATAGTACACCCTAGTAGACTTTACTTGACTTCATTGATCTCTTTTCAGTCATTTTGAAGCTTTTTTGGTCAAAATTTGCACTAGAATGCCTACTCTAGGAATGCACTGGTACTAGAGCACCCTTGGTTAGGGGATAGTGCTCTACAGAGCACCCTTGGCTTAGAGACAGTGCTCTGCAGTGCACTGCCTCCCATTCAGGGCTGTGCTAATTGTCCTTAAGTTTAAAAACCCATCTTTGGCTTGGATTTTTCCAATTCTGCTTCTAAAGTTGTTTGTTTAAAGATCAATGTTTCTATGGTTCTGAAATCAACTTGTATCTCTTCTCCTAGACCTACTTTCACCTTGGGTTTTTAGTGTTTTTGAAGAGTTTTCTTTATCATTATGAATTCATTGTCAAAGTTAGTTTATATCGATTAGTCTTTTCTGAAAAGGAAGTGTTGTAAAGTCTTCATTTCTTTGAAAAAGAATCTATGGTAAAGTCTTCGTTTCTTGTGAAAAGTATTGATTGATTGTTTATGCATCTAGTTCCTTTTTGTCCATCTAAAAACTAAAGGGACTAAAAAGAAAAACTTGCATTTTTCATGCTGTATTTTGTGAATGCTTGATAGGAATAGCTAGGGAAATTGCATTAGCTGTGCTATTTGCTCTTTGTCAAAGATCTGATTGATCTATCCCTTACTAGCTATGGTTTTCATTGTTAATTGAATGAAAGAATGTTTCTCATGTTAGTTGCATTCTAGGAATTGCAAACATACATCACGTTGTGAACCTTGAAAGGAAAATTCTTAAGAAGATCAACTTAAAAGTTATCTCAATTAACCTAATGGAGCGTTGTAACTTAATGCATAACATTTAGAGGTCTAGGCTAGAGACGTGTTCCGGTGTCATTAAACATAGCAGCTGTCGCTAACTTTTCTGTGATACATTCTGAGTGTGATACCTCATTCCATGTATGTAAGTATATCATAGCTCATCCACGTACCTTCAAGTATATAAGGCAGTGTTACATTATGTAAAGTATAAAGGAATGCTCTCATTGTGTGGTTTCGCATTAGACAATGCTAACACGGATTGGGCCTCCACTTAATTTCGATTATATATGAGATGACTACATTAGTTTGCTATCCATCCTTAGGTAACCGATTCAGATGCCTTGTACACTATCATACAGTGAACACAACATTCGGGTAGATTTCCTGCACGTATGTTAAGTCCTTGGTTTACTGGGGCAGTATATTGCAGTTCACCATTAGTTGGTAATTCTTTTGCCTAGATTATCCCTCTTTTGTTTTGTTATGTTATTTTGATTAAAATAAATTAATTGACCATGGATAACATCCTCCACATCACTCCTTAGTTGATCTTAGGTTGAGACATATGGCAACAACTCCGGAGTGCACTGATCAAGGAATTCCTTTTGATAGGAATCCTAGTCCTTTTACTCCTTCGGAATTATTGGTGCTCCATATATGGCTACATTATCTCTTTCAGGATTTACCATTGGCTTGCTAGTATGGTTGTTTTCAACCTCCTTGGTTCAAAATGTCATGATTTCTCCATAATTGAGTACTCCTCCAACTAGAAAAAATCAACCTCCAGTTGATCCTAAAGTTGACCCTTTGCCTTCTTCCTCCCCTTCTTCCTCTTCACTTGGTGAAATTATTGATACTAGTAACCAAGTGGCTAAGAAGAAGAAGAAAGGGAAGAAGAAGAAGAAGAAGAAAATCAAGCAGGGGAGCAACCAAGAAACCATTGCTTTGAATGCAACGTCTGATGGGAAACTATCCAATAAGCCTCACAAACTTCGATATCCTTGCAAAATTTGTACGGGAGACCATCTTCTTCAAAATTGTTCTAGTATTCCTCAGATCTTAGAAGAATGGCCTTCTCTATCACATCATCCTATGCTATCAACTCTTGGAGATCATGCTGGTGACACACCATCAACTAGTGGTAGTAAAGTTCATGGAAATAAGGGTAAAGTTAAGTTTCCCTATAGGTTATGTGAAGGGAATCACCCCATTCACCTTTGTCCCTATCTAGATGAAGCCAAAAAAGTGTTGGATAACCGTCCTGCTTCTCTGCAGCTACTTCCATCTGGTTACAAGAGACTCTCCCTTAATCCTTCACTAGTTGATGAATTGAATGACCCAAATCAACTGTCGGTCAAACCCGCTCTCTTTGAATGAGAATCCCATGAGTTTATATCTGACCAATCATAGGTCAAGAAAATAGTTGACTCGATTTCACCTTCAGTTAATCGTACCTTTCCTGAAGAGAGTGAATATGATACCACTCAGGTTCTTTTCTTTTCTTCATATTCGAATGAGCTTAGAGGCAACCCTCTTGTTCCATTAAGACAGGAGGAAAATCCTCCCATTATTCTAACTCAAGGGGGTAATTCTCCCATTCTTACGGTACCCCCTCCAAGTAGTCTGGTCACTTCCTTTGATTGAAATCGACTAGCAAGATGTCGTCTTCCTTCTTATGTGCCTTTCCAGATCATAATATAGGTTTGTAATATGGTTGTACCTGGCACTATTATAGATGAAGGTGCATCTGTGAGTATCCTTTCCTCCACTGCTTGGCAAGCACTCGGTTCACCGCCACTTGTGCCTGTTACCTAGAATTTGTTGGCTTTTAATAGAGGAACCAGTCAACCATTAGGGATCCTTCCTTAGTTTCCTATTACTTTAGGAGGAAAAATTGTTTATATCAATGTGATGGTAGTCCGAGGCCCATTATATTACAATTTATTTCTTGGGTGCAACTATGTTTATGACATGGGAGATATAGCTTCAACACTCCTTCGAGTGATGTGTTTCCTGCATGAAGGCAGAATTGTCACCGTTGACCAACTTTCATTTCCCAGTCCAAATATGGCTTCCAGTCAACCATCTTCCCTAAATGGCCCTTTTGTCCCAATGGTATCTTCCCCGCTATGGGTCAATTATGTGGCAACCTGTTCCATGCCTACATCAACTAACGATCAATTCTGTTATGTTGTAGATTATGTATTGGGGGCATTGGAACCAAATCTCAGATTCCTTGTTATGGATCCCTTTCAAAGCATTGTTCTCCCATTTGATGAGAACCTCTCGGAAGTCATGACGTCTTATGGGTTGTGATCAAGAGTTCATGAGGATGGTTCCTTGTCTTGTGTCAACCTCATTAAAATATGAAATAAATGAGCATAGTTCCTTGTCTTGTGTCAAGCTCGTTAAAAAATGAAACAAGGAATATGAGGATAGTTCCTGGTCTTGTGTCAACCTCCTTAAAAAATGAAACAAAGGATATGAGCATAGTTCCTTTTCTTGTGTCAAGCTTGTTAAAAAATGAAACAAGGAATATGAGGATAGTTCTTGGTCTTGTGTCAACCTCGTTTAAAAAATGAAACAAATCCATGAGGATAGTTCCTTGTCTTGTGTCAACCTCACTAAAAAATGAAACAAAGGGTATGAGGATAGTTCATTGTTTTGTGTCAAATTCATTAAAAAATGAAACAAAGGTAAATGAGCATAGTTCCTTGTCTTGTGTCAAGCTCGTTAAAAAATGAAACAAGGAATATGAGGATAGTTCCTGGTCTTGTGTCAACCTCATTAAAAAATGAAGCAAAGGATATGAGCATAGTTCCTTGTCTTGTGTCAAGCTCATTAAAAAATGAAACAAGGAATATGAGGATATTTCCTGGTCTTGTGTCAACCTCGTTTAAAAAATGAAACAATTCCATGAGCATAGTTCCTTGTCTTGTGTCAAGCTCATTAAAAAATGAAACAAGGAATATGAGGATAGTTCCTCGTCTTGTGTCAACCTCGTTAAAAAATGAAACAAAGGGTATGAGGATAGTTCTTTTACTATGTCAACCTCATTAAAAAATGAAACAGGTCCCATAGCATAGTTCCTTGTCTTGTGTCAAGCTTGTTAAAAAATGAAACAGGGAATCTGAGCATAGTTCCTTGTCTTGTGTCAAGCTCATTGAAAAATGAAACAAGGACCCTTGGAGCACAGTTCCAATCCAAGTCTTTGATTAGATCTCATAAAATCCCAGTCGATTCTTTCACTTGATCTCATAAAAGAATGTTCATTCCATCCACCTGATAGCCACGAGTAGTCTACTTAGGTGAATGCAGTGAAGCTTGGGGGGCATGCACCTAGAATCAAGTCATCATGCTCAAGGCATGTAAACCAATCTCAAGCATAGTTTTTCATTTCAAGCTTGTGTAAAAATGAAACTAAATCCAACCATAGTTTTTCATTTCAAGCTTATGTAAACATGAAACCGAATCCAAGCATAGTTCCCTATGGTTCAAGCTTCTGTAAAAATGAACCCATATCCATTTTAACCCTCGTGATTGCCATCTATCAGCCTCTTCCCTCAGATGAGCCTTGGTTTTTCTCCTTCCATCGTCACTATCTGCTTGGTTGATCATACACTTTCACTTGGCTTTTTTACCCTTTTTGAGGAATAGTTGCAATGAGTGGTCTTATTAGCCAGCCTCTTCACATAAATCAACATGTTTTGAGAAGTTCCAACATCATCGGAACTAGTTGCTATCCTATACACCACTCGTTCCTTAAAGTGGAGTCTTCTTTAAGCTCTTTTCAGACTCTCAAAATATGAAAAGATTGCTGAGTGCTTGTCCTTTTCAGCTCGTCAACGGATTGGAAATGACATCTACTTAGTATAAGTTTAACCCTTTTCCAGACTGAGATAGATTATTTATGAAAAAGGAATATGTTGATCGAACATGGTTAATAGGTTATCTCTTGTATTATCTTACGCTTTTTCGGATTTGAGAGACAAATTTACGAAAAATAACTTGTCGAGTTTTCTTTTTTTCCCTTTTTAAACTCAATAAGTATGAAAAGGGCCGATTTCTCATTGTCGTTAAACTCGTTAAAGCATAAAATATCAACAAACTTTTCCATCATGACAAGACCGAGTTTCACCTTTTCTAGACTCATTAAAACATCACATAGCGATGGATTCACCTAAAGAGTGGAATTATACAACAAGCATATGTTATCCTCCTCAAGCTTGATAAAAAATAAAGAGGTACTAGTCAGCAATGACTGGGGAAAATGGGAAAAGGGGTAAACCACTTTATGGTAGTAGGTCACTCTTGAACATGACACTTTCAATTCATCACTATGACTATATGCGTTGGGTTATCTGCTTGATGGTCATCATACCTTGGTCTATCATACCATCCATTACTTTGGTTTTGAGTTAATGCTGCTAATTCATTTAGTGTTGCCGACATGTTCTAGAGAAGTCACTCAGTTGAAATTCATCCTTTGCAATACTCATAAGCCTTCATTTTCATGACCACCATTCCTAAACCTTGTGTTGTCAGTCACATTCCATCTCCAAAAATCATTACGATCATTTCGTGTCATTGATCTGGGATACATCAAGGCCCTCCTGCGACGAGTCTCTTCTTATCGACATCAACACATTATCCAAGAAGTTGACTTAGAAACACCCTTCCAGTACCTTGAGGCTTTCATATATCAATGGAAGGGTTCTCACTTCTGACGATAGGTTGACATCACTGGCCTTCGACTGAAAGACTTTGTATGGTGTTCGAAATCAAAACATCCATTCACACCATGCATAATGTATTGCAATACCTTGAGGATCATTATCATTATCGGTGATTTCTCTCGCATCTTTTAACAACTTGAATCATTCGCTGGTAATCATATGGTTTCTTCCCATGTTTGACTTCAAATCACATATTCACATGGTTAGACTTGTACTTGAGTGAACGATTGAACGAGATATAAGACCCCGTATATAGTTTCATCCATCCAGGCTGCAATTTCAGGAAAGTACCAAATCATCCATACAATGGATTTACACTAATGGTCATCCTATCATGGGTCGATATCTGTAGACAACTATCTATGTACTTGTAATGAAATTTTATATGCTGAGCATGGGTATGCCTTCCCTCTGCGATTCATGAAAAAATCCAAAATATCATGATATTATGTATTGTAATTGATGCAGGTCACCATCCACTTCAGAACCTCCTCATCACATCATAAATCATATCACTCGAAATTAACATTTTCGACTTCATGCTTTAGGGGGTAGCTGTTACAGATCGATTTGGGCACATCACTCCCATCATTTAGATTAGTACTTTTAGGGATCATCAAACCCTAATTCAGTTACTACATGCCCTAGACAAGTCATAAATTTGAATGCCTCCTTCCCTAAGATTTTCTTAGCATGAATCCCTCCAGAAATGCCTCCTTGAGGGACCAACGTAGCCCTAGTCAGGGGCAAGTGTGCTTCAGTGGAGGTAGGCCCATGTCAGGGTGCATTTCAGAACACCTAGTCCCACATTGACTTGTGCTGGGAGAGATTGAGAAAAATCCACATAGGGTTCTAGGAATATTCTTATCTTCTGGAGCCTTCTAGAATATTCTCACACTTATCATCTCCTATGAACTCGAAATTGGATAGGGAATGAGTTAAGTAACATCCTATCCTCTCAACCCTTCCTCCATGGAAACTAACTCTAAGTTTGGAAGGCCATTCAATACCCTCATTTATGACCAAACCTCCTCCATTTTCCTATAAATTGAGTACTCATCTAAGTGATCAGAGGCTGGATTTTGAAGAATTGTAAGGAGATATTGTTGCTTTGAGCTTTGAGATTATAAGAAAGTATTTTTATGCTGCTGGAGTGTTGTGATTTTGTTGTGATGAAGGATGGAACTGAAGTTGGATGAGTGACATGGGATTAGACTTCTTTGGTTGTAACTCTTCCTTCTACTTAATAAAGTTGTTTACACTTTTTCCTGTATTCTTGTCTTTATGTATGATGATTATATGTGTAAATTCTTTCGATTCCATTTGCTTATAGTAGATAGATCTCTTGCTTTGATTGGTTTTTGTCCTAGGAGTGATGGGAACCATCCAAAGGAGACAAAGGGAGAGCGAAAGATAACAAGGAGGTCCCTTGTATTATTTATCTTTTATAGAAAAAGGTTAAGCATTTTAAATCTATTGTTCTAGGTGTACCTACCCACCTAGGGAAATTATATTTATCCGTAGATGAAAAATTCTACATAACAAGGTGCCTCTTCTGATATTGAAGTTGTTGCTAGTGGTGGAAAGCCTCTATGAGAATGAGGTGTCTCTTCATGGTTGAAAACAATGCTTCATCATCTCTTCTGGTGGTGGAAAAAAATAATATCAGTGATTGTTGTGTGGCTGCATAGGTTGCTACAGGAGGAGTTTCTCCCTGTAGCAGTCCTTTGTCCTCCCCTTGAAGTATTCAGTTTGCTTGAGGGAGATGATGATAAGCAATGAGGATAGGGCTAAAGTTGTGGAGGAGTAGTGTAGACACTATAGAGATAGGAAATAGTAGCTTCTATGTTTTTTTCTTAAGGTAGGACAAAGTGGAGAATTTGAGCAATGTTTTGGTGAAATGAGTGGATGGGTGATGGATGGATGATGGAAAAGTCATAGGAGGACCTTATTTATCATTTATTAGAGTTAGGATGATATTTTGGGATTTTTTCCTCCTCGGATATCGCTCTTGTAGCTCCACAGACTCCTCCAGTAGCATTACAGGACCTTCCTGTAGCAATACAAATCCTTCCTGTAACATCACAAAGAGGAGGTGAAATTTGGATTTCTCGATGATGGGAGGGTGGAGAGAGATAGTAATATGAATGGAGAGGATGGATATGAGGTGTTTGAATGGAGGAATGGATGATAGCTTGTAGGTCTTGGAATGTAGCCATGAAATCTGCCACTGTGTACAATTATGCAAAACAAAATAAAGGTTAGCAAATATGATATAAGGTTCTTCCTTATTATCTTTTTTTTTTCTTTTTTTTTCCTTTTTCTTGAGACACACGAGATGCTTCAGAGGAGGTTTTCAACCTGTATGCCTGCCTTAGGAGCCTCAAGGGAGGTTTTCAACTCGGGATATTTATTACTTTTCCCTATTTTGTTTTTTTTCTCCCGGGTTGCCTCAGAGAGGTTTTCAACCTTGGAGTTGGCATCATATGCCTCATAGGGTTTTCATTGAGGCATTTTATTTCTATTTTTTAATTTCTAGTAATGTTGAGGATTGGAAGATATGAAACTCCCAATCACATTTAACTCTTTGATGACTGAAATGATAAATTCCTCCTTGGACAAAGGCCTTCTATATAACTTCAACCTATAGCCATTTACATGTAAGGGAATGCCTTCCTCATCAATGGTTCTGATCTGGATAGATCCATTTTCATGACACTTTTCCACTAGGTATGGACCCAAGCATCTTGTCATTAGCTTCCATTTAAAATGTTTGAACCTAGAATCATATAACATGGCCCACTCCCCTTCTTGAAAATTAATTTCCTTGATATTCTTGTCATGCCAGACCTTCCTTTGTAGCTATATGACTTCAGTGTGTAAGAGAGCTTGCATTCTAAACTCATCTAAGCCATTCAGTTGGAGCAACCTTTTTTAGTTTGCTATTATGACATCTAAGTCCAACTGATCTACCATTCTCAAAGTGTTATATTCAAACTCAATAGAGATAAGAGCTTTCTTCCCATAAACCAAATTATATGGAGTGAATCCAGTGGTGGTTTTCGAAGTGGTATTGTAGGCCCAAGTGACCTCTACTAGTCTCTCTACCCAATATTTCCTGCTACTGCTAAAAAAATTGGTAAGGATGCTCTCCAATGCTCTATTTGTGACCTATAGTTGCCCATTTTCTTGAGGATGATAGGAAGTTGATGTCTTGTGCTTGATATGGTGCTACCTCATAAGATATTCAATTAAATTGGATGTGAATAGTGCTCCTTGATCAATGACTACCTCCCTTCGATACCCAAACTTGTAGAAGATGTTTTCTCTTAAAAAAATTGCCACTTTCTAGATAGTTGTTGCTTTGACTGCCTTTGTCTCAACCCATTTTGTCAAGTAATCAGTGCACACAATTATGTGGTTTTTCTATCTTGATGGTGGATCAATTGGCCCAATGAAATCCACACCCCCCTTGTCAAATGGATCTAATGCCACTTGAGGTTATAGGGGAATTTCTTCCCTGGGTGTGGATTTTCCCATCTTTTGGCAGTGATCACATCTCGTGGTATACATCCTTGCATCATGATGTAAAGTGGGCCAATAGTAACTAGCCTGTAAAAGTTTAAAGGTTGTCCTTTTTGCAGAAAAATGAACTCCAGGAGAACCATCATGACATGCTGAGAGGATGTCAAAGACCTCCTCTTCTCTTACACATATCCTCAATATTTGATTTAGTCCCAATCTAAAAATATTCCCCACCTTCCAAATGAAAGGAGGGCTTTTCCTTACAATATTGCTTTTCTCCTTGGATGATAGATTAGGAGGGAACCTCCCTACAACCAAGTAGCTTTCTATGTAAGAAAACCAAGGATAAAGAACTCAGATGGAAAATACGTGTTTTTTTGGCAGTTGATCATCCATCATCTCTTCATTACCTGCAAGCAAGGTTAACTTTGACAAAAAATTAGCAACCACTTTTTCTTTCCCTGGCTTGTCAACAATAGTCAAATCAAATTGTTGTAACAATAACAACCATTTAATTATCCTAGCATTGACATCATGTTCATCAAATATTTAATGGATGCATGATGAGTATGAACAAAATTTTGGTACCCAGTGATATAGTTCCTAAACTTGTTTAAAGAATATACTACAACTAAGAACTTCTTTTTAGTGATAGTGTAATTCGGCTTAACTTTAGAAAAATTCTTACTAATGAAGTAAATAGCATAAGGAAACTTATCCTATACTTGTCCCAAGGCTCTCCCCATAGCTTTATCTAATGCATCAGTATGGATATGGAAAGGCAATGCCCAATTAGGACCTCTTAGGATGGGTCTAGTGGTCAAATTTTCTTTCAACACTTTAAGGGCCTCTTGTTGGCTTGAGGGGATCTGGTCCCAGGTTCAGAGCTAGCTGCTCCAACCAATGAAACCCTAAATTGTGGGCCCTTTCGGCAACAACCTATGTAGCACAGGCTGTAGTCTCATCTGAGGAAGTATTAGGGGATGCCAGAACCAGATTTCTACATCCAGAGGTTTGTGTGATGGGCTTTTGTGATTCATAGGGCTTTTTCCAACCTTCACGAAGCCTAACCCTTGAATTTCAGAAATTATGATAACTTAAAAATAATAGATTCTAACTCTGCGTCGATTGCTTTAAACATTCATAACATATAGTAAATAAACAGATCTACCACTTCTGTGCATCAAGTGTTTCCTAAGATAATTCCAGAAAACAGAGCAAATAAATAGAAAATGCATAAGTAATCATAAAGGCACAGATACACATATATTTCTCCAAAATAATATTTATTATGTTCAATCCTTCTATTACAGACTTTTTCTTCCCCACGCACATAGATGCAGGGGCCCGTGCACTCAACTGCGGACTTACGAAGGTCTCCGCGCACATATCTGCAAGAGCCTCCCCCTTCGCCTAAGTACATATAACAAGATGTTCTCCCTTAGATCACTTCCCCATACATAGATTTTCAATGATTAACTTATTTCCTATGACTCGCTATGACTCCTTTTTATAGCATCTTTCTTTAGAATCCCATGGTTCTTGAACCATGGGCGGGTCACAAAACATCTTAACTTCTAACAAACTAAGGGGATTTGACCTTCCTAAATCTCCTTTGAATTATAAAAACTTCAGTCTGCTCCTAAAAATGCAAAGACTTTATAGAGATAACAAAAATGACTACAAAAGTGACCCCGGGGACCCTGTCCCAACGGGCCCCCAAAAGAAAGTCATGACTTGTCCTTGAGTCACTTTGCTGGTGGCACCTCGATCTCTTGCTGCAACTCACTGAATTCATTCTTCAACACTTGCAGGTATGTTGTCCCCTGCGTAGTGGCCTGAAAGACTTCTTCAACCAATTTTTCGATAGTGGGGCCTTCGACTGCAAGGCCAACAATTCTTTGTGTCTATTGCATGGCCTTCAACTTTCCCTGCACTAATAGGGTGAGTAGACTGCCCTCATCTGCGCAAGGTTGTGTCCTTGAAGGTGTGATGGCTTCCTTGTGACATAACGCATCAATTTCACTTTGGATGAGCTTGCCTTCATGTAACGTGGTGAACCGTTGCACTGGTGCTAAGGTTCACATCGTTGACTTGATTTCTTCGAATTGTCTCTCCTTATCTCTAATGTCTGCTTCAATCTCATTTGTTGGTTTGAGGGGGTCTGGACCCAGGTTCAGAGTTAGCTGAGCCAATCAACAAAACCCTAAACTACCGGCCCTTTGGGAAACAACCTACATAGCACAGGCTGTAGTCCCACCCAACGCAATATTGGGGGATGACAGAACCAGGTTTCTACATCAAAAGCTATGTGTGATGGATTTCTGTGATTCCTAGGGCATTATTCTGACCTTCGTGAACCCTAAACCTTGAATTACAGAAATTATGATAACTTACAGATAATAGCTTCTAACTATGCACCGATTGTGTTAAACATTCATAACATCGACTAAATAAATAGATCTACCAGTTTCGCGCATCATTTAAGTGTTTCTTAAGATAATTGCAAAAAATAGAGTGAATACACAGAAAATGAATAAGTAATCGTAAAGGCATAGATACATAGGTATTTCTCCAAAATAGTCTTTATTATTTTGGATTTAAGACTTCTGTGGTTAATATCTTCTAACTTAGTAATCGGAGAACCCACAGTAAAAACCATTTTCTGTCAACGTTTCAAATCCCAAGAGGGATCCATCATCAGGACTATTATTGAATGATGATAGTAAAAGAGCTCAATAGTAAGATATAAATAGTAATGAGGTTACTATTTATATCTCACTATTGAGCTCTTCTACTATCATCATTCAATAATAGTCCTGATGATGGATCCCTGTTGGGATTTGAAACATTTACAGAAAATGGTTTTTACTGTGGGTTCTCCGGTTACTAAGTTAGTAGTCTTTATTATGTTTAATCCTTCTATTACAGACTCTTTCTTCCCAGTGCGCACAACTGTAGGGCTCCATGCACTCAGTTGCAGGGGCCCGTGCACTCAATTGTGGACTTACCAAGGTCTCTACGCACACAACTGCAAGAGCCTTCCCCTTAGCCTAAGTACAAAAAATAGGATCTTTTTCCTGAGATCACTTGCCCATACATAGATTTTCAATGATTAACTTCTTTCCTATGACTCACTATGAATCCCTTTAATATCATCTTTCTTACAATACCATGGTTCGTGAACCATGGGATGGTCACGAAGCATCTTAACTTCTAACAGTATAAGGGGTTTTGAGCTTTCCTAAATCTGTTGTGACTTGTATGACCTTCACACTTCGCCCCTCAAAATGTGGATACTTTACAGAGATAACAAAAATTATTAGAAAATTGACCCTAGGGGACCCTATCCCAGCACCTCTCGACAAGTGTTGGTCCAACAAAAATCTAAATCTTTGATCAGTAAACCAAACAAAGGCGAAGCCATTTTACTAAAGTCTTATATGAATCTCCTTTAATACCGAACTAGTCCCAAGAAGCTCCTAACATCTCTTTACTTCTAAGTGGGAGGGACCCTTTTGATGATGGTGATTTTGTTTGGGTCTATCTATCCCTTCCTTGGATATGGAATGGCCAAGGGAAGTCCCCTCATTCATCAAGAACTCACATTTCTCAGTGCTTAGAGAGAGATTCATTTCAATGCATTTCTTAAAAACCATGCATAAATTGGAGAGAGCTTCATGGAAGTCACATCCATAAGGAGTGAAATCATCCATGTATATTTTAGTAGAGTCATGAACCAATTCGAAAAAAATACTCAAAACTGTCATTTGGAAAGTAGCAGGGGCATTGTACAAACTAGATGGAAGAAATTTGTAAGCAACGGTAACCCAAGGACATGTGAATTTCGTCTTATCCTAGTCTTCACGGCTGATCTGGATTTCATTTTATCCACTAAATCCATGGAGGAAGGAGAATAATTTCTTCCTTGTAAGGCCATCTAGGATTTGGTCAATGAAGGGAAAGGGAAAATGGTCCTTGTTTGTAGCCTGGTTGAGTTCCTGGTAATCCACACACATTCTCCACTTCCATTTCTTCTTCGAAACTAACATAAGAGGTGACACCCACTCAATATCTGAAATGGAGTATATGAACCCTGCATCCAATAGTTTTTTTCATTCTTCTTTCACAATATCCTTAAGAGATGGGTTCATTCTCCTCTAAGGTTAGTGCATAGACTTACATCCCTCCTTGATGTAAATATGGTGAGTACAAACAGAGGGATGCACACCTTTCATTTCCTTATAGTCCTAAGAAAAATCATCCAAGTGTTGCCTCAGTACTTTGCACAATTGTTCTTCCTGTTTGGTCAAGAGACAAGGGTTGATATTTAAGGTTCTGTATGGGCCAAACTCTACAATATTGACATGGTCTGCACTTGAGTCAATAGGGCATAAGTTAACCCAAGAATTACTCCCAGATTCTTTCAGCAACTCATTAATTGGTATGGGAGTGGGAGGTTGATTATGAAGGATATGGTCAAAGATATCATCTTCAATATCACGTTGCCCCCCTCCTCTAATAATGTACAGAGTGAAGATTGGGTGAGGGGTGGTGTGATACAATTCATATTCTTCCTCCTCTTCTAACCAGAAGGGTAAGTTAGGCTCAATAGAAGGTTGAGCAAGAGGATACAATACCAACTCTTTAGACAAATGTTCATTATTAATGGTCATGTTCCTATGCCTAGAACTAATGTAAGCATCAAGAGTGGCTAACCATGGACTTCCCAAGATGAGAAGATATCCATTAAAATTGGTTTTGTGATGGAGGACCAGGAAATCAATAGGATACTCCCAAGAGTCAATGGATACCATAACATATTCAACAACTCCTTCAGGAGCTACTCTGGATCTATCTACAAGCTCCAATACTATGGTGGTCTTTATCAAAGCCCCTTGGAAGTTTATATTTAGCATGATTTCCTTAGTCATCGTATTGATTGCAGCCCCAATATCAATCAGGGTGTTAGGGACTATAAGGCCATCAATCTTCACATCTACTACAGGGCTTCCAGGGTCTAGATATTTTGGGAATATCACCCTCCCAAGCATCAAATTAGATAATTTCCCAACACAATTTATGGTGGGGGTGTCTCTTCTTACTCTCCCAGTATTTTTGAAACATTTCTCCTTGATGACCATATTATAGATGGGAACATCTTTAATAGCCTAGACAAGAGGTATCTTAACACACAAATTCTTCAATTCTCCAAGAAGTTCAACCTCTTTTGGGGTGTGCTGGCTAGGGTTGATCAACCTCTCAAGAAAAGGAGGTGGAATGACTTGAGGAACACTCTCTTCCTTCTATTCTTCAAGCTATTCAGGTGGTGAATGTGGGTGGTTATCTAGATGCACTCTCCCAGATCGAAGATTGATCTCCTAGATTTCCATAACATAAGCATGATAAGGTATCTCTCCACTATAGACCTGTTGTGCTTGCTTATTGTTTGGGTTCAGATTTGGTTGAGCAGACATTTGAGGTTTCTTATGTGGAGTAGGATGAGTGAGTTGTGGTTGAGGTTTGGGTGGAGGTAATAAAGTAGGAGGATGGTTAACTTCAGGCCTCAACCCTTGTGTTGGGTTGCCTCATTGAGAACTTGATTGGGGTGGATATGGCTGAAAAGGATGGTTGATAGTTTGAGGAGGATATGGAGGAGCATAAGGCCAAGAAGGAGGTGTGGACTAGGATGGATGAGTGGAAGAGTATAAAGGTTACAAGGGTCCATTCTGATTTGGATTATAATAATATTAGTGTGCACCTTCCATGCCTTATTGATATGGCCAAGGTCCTTGAGGTATATTTTGATTGATGAACCAAAGTTGCTCTGACCCTCCTTCTGCCCCTTGATGTACAAATTTTAGTCCTGGAAAAGAAGGGAATTTGTCTATTGCATGATTTTCCTCACAAACTAGGCAGACCTCTATGACATTCAATGGGAACTCATTCCTAGGATGTCTTTTGGTGCATTTAGGGAAGAAAATAGCTAGTGCCCTTTCTGCTTCCTCCTACATTCTTTTGACTTGTATGGTATCCATTTGTAGTGAAAAGGTATGCAACATTTCACTCTTGAAATCCTCTAACATGTTACCTATCTCATTCTTAATGGATGTTGTGGAGGGAGAGGAACTGACCAAGCCTTGACTAGCCCTACCCTTATTCCTGGTAGCCCTAAAGTGATTCTTGAACACAATTTTAATGTCATCATAGGATAGTCGATAGATATCTCCTCCAGACATCATGTTGAGGGTTTCCAACATATCTTCCGTGATCCCTCGGAGAGGAATTTGTTTGAGTGATTCAGGATCAAGGGTGCAGTTGGCCCTCCTATAACTGAGTTGAAATCTCTCCTCATAGTCTTCTATGGATTCATCAAGTCCAAGAGTCATCCTAAATATTTCTTCCTTGGTTTATTTATACCAACAGTAGGCCTTGTACTTTCTATTGAAGGCATATTGTATTTGGGCCCAAGTATTGATGCTACCCCCAAGCACACCCATAAACCATTGCAAGGCTGCATATTTAAGGGTGGAGGGGAATAAATTCAGATTTTCTCATTAGAGGCACATTCATAGGTCCTACAGACATCATCAACTTCAAACATGAAGGTATCATGATCCTTAGAGGTTAATCCATGGAAGTGTGGAATGGAAATAGGGATTATGTTATTCATTCTAGCCTCTCCATTAGTATTTGTGATAGGGAAAACCTCATTTTCCCTATTCTAAGATATAGTTTGGATATGTGAAGTGGGTTCTTCTTCTTCCCCAATAGGTTCTTTAAAAATTTCATGTTGCTCAACTAGAGGGTCTTCTAACTACCCTATCGTCAGAGAGGGAAGCTCACAGTCACCGAAGAAGAGTGAAGGTTGACTATTTGAGGCTGTGAGGGTTTTTGGTAATAATTTTCCCTAATTATCCCTACTCCTACAAGGCATGAAAGGATATATATATATATATATATATATATATATATATATATATATATATATATATATAGATATATATATATATATATATATATATATATATATATATATATATATATATATATATATATATATATATATATATATATATATATATATATATATATATAAACCTTTTTTAAAAACTATATGCAAAACAGAAACAATGCTTAAGCAAAAAAAACATCTACTTAGACAACTCCTCAATAGTGATGCCGAAAATAGGTGAGCCCTGGTATTGCACGAAGAATGTTGCACCTCTCAAGGGTTTCTCAACTCAAATTATCAACCCGGGGTTCGTACAAACTTTGTGGTGACAATGCCATGTGCACATCAGATAGGATTCCACTCATGCCACCCTCAGTTATGACATGACAAAATGTGCTTAGAGACCCTATTAGGGTCCTATAAATTATAGTGGTTAATTGATGATCACCTGGTTATTTATTTTGGGAATCTACTGATAGAATTTAGCCTACAAATACACCAAGACTTATAGTCTAAATTGTCTTTGTATAGAGGTCCCTTGGGGGTAATCATTGAGATGTCATAAGTCAGTTGTCAAAATCCACCCTTTCCATTGCTCACCATTTCTAAAAGATGAAATGTTACTAAAGTTATTTTTAATAGTTTTGATTTCAAATGAGTTTTAATTTTACAAAATGTATCTGTATTTTGTAAAATTATTTATTTGAAATTATTAAACTTAAAGTTAAAATAACTTAGAAAACCCAAAATCTAAACTATGGAACCATATTTTCCTTGATGTGTCACCCAACAATAAATTTTGAATTAAAAAATCTGAAAGTCAAACAAATGGTTGTGACCCCACCCCACATTTAATGCATTAATTTTCCCCAATGTTAAAAGCCTCGAGATCTGTGAACAAATAAATTGACGGTTAGTGATGGACTTTGGATCCCCCTTTCCTTTTCGACACTTAACCAAGAGGGGGGTCCAAAAAGATGTTTTTCACTTTACCAGGTTTTACAGTTGTCAGTTTCTCCTTCATTTCGGACCCCCCCTCCTAAAACCATTTACTACCACCTCCCAAAAAACCATTATTTACGATGATTTAAATATCATTATGTATGGCAGGAAGGCCATTTTCCATTTGATTAATTGAATTTCTCTAAAGCTTGGATATATTTGTGAATGTAAAAGGACACTTTAGTCATATATTTTTGAAATGAGGCTACACGTGAAAGGCAAAAGGAGGTTGATTAAAATGTGATTGAAGGAGGTGAAAAGAGTTTTTTACAGGTCATATACTTATGAAACTAATGTACATGTGAAAGTAAAAGGAGGCTGAGTAAAAAATGAATTTTTCACGGAAGAAAAAGACATGGCATATGAATTTGGATAAATACTTATCCAAAGGAAAACTAAATTACAGGAGTAAAAAATGAAAGTAAAGATACTTTACCCAACCAAGGAAAAACAACACATGGGTTTCAAAATCCATCGGAAGGGAAAACAACACATGGATTTGAAAACAAGATGGTTTATTAATTCAGTCAAATAAATATGTTGAAATTTTAATTATGAAATTCATTTACAGGTTTAATCAAAATATTTGGAAATATTATTCAAAATATATATATCTATATATATATATATATATATATATATATATATATATATATATATATATATATATATATATATATATATATATATATATATATATATATATATATTTCCCAAATATTTTGTGACAATAATGAAGTTTTCAAAATATGATGAAAGGCAAAAAATGATAGAAATAGTAGCCAAAGGGACAGCTAGCTGATACATATGGCAGAATTAATCATGGTTGAAAAGGCAGCTAGCAAGTTTTGTGATCAACATTTAAAAACCAATTTCCATATTTGAATGTTGAAGATGTTCCAACAGTTCCATATTTTCTGCAAATTTCTAGTGATTAATGTTATCTTTAGTTCATTAATAAGTTTTTTTAGAAATTGTTAGAGATTATTTTGTAATCATTTCCTTTTTGGAAATTTGAATATAGTTTAACATAAATTCTATAAATATGTTGTAATAATACTTAGAAAAGGGTTGGAACTTGGATGAAGAAAGCATGCTATTGATGTAAAGTTGTTCATTGAGCTGAAAGTGATCATTTCTTTAATACAAAAATATGTTCCAAATTCTTTTCTCAGGTGAACTGTCAATGTTTTTCTTTTTGTAAACTTGTTGTATCTCTATTTTCTATATGTTATTCTGATCTATATTGTTTAAATAAAATGAAAAACTGGATTTGTTTAATTACACTATGTCTTGGCTTATAAGCAATATCTATGTTTTCAAACTGAAATTATATATAGAATTCTTAACTTCTCTATGTTTAATCGAACCTTAAGCTTTTCCTCTCTATCACTCCATCAAGCTACAAAGATCCAATAGTCTGCCTACCTTGCCTTGTTACATATGTTCTAATATTTATGCATCTGATCACCCTAAGGCCTTTGACTCCATTTGCCCAATGACCTTTCTTTGAAATTTCAACCAAACAATTCAAAAACCAAACTTTGAACCTTACATCTAGCCTAAAATCCTAAAGAAACAAAGTTAAATCTAATAGAGAGATCCCTCTCTATGTTTATAAGGGCTAGCTTCTAAACTTAATATTGGCTTTGTGGTTACCTCTACACTTTCTTTGCAGCCTGGGAAATTACGGAATGGTAACATCTTGGTAACTCCATAGGGGACGAAAGGTTTAATCTTCCTCAGGAAGGAGTATCAAGTTTCAGATCTGATCACTGATGGTGGACAATGATTAGACGCAAGAATGATGAAACATTCACATGGTGACTCCAAATAATTTCAAGCTGATCTAAAGACCCCACTGACAGTATAATCCAAAAATCAAGATGAGTTCTCAATCGAGAAGGTATGCAGCCATGAATCAAGATCATATTGTAGGATTTCCAAATCAAATGCCTTGTCTAGATTGGTAAACATATTTACCCATATTCAGAGATCAGGAAGGAAATGATGTTTCTCTTCACTTGGTCAAGTTTAGCATGCATGTACATAGATAGAAAATTCATTTTCTTGAAGATTGCCTGATGAAGATATTTACAAAAACTTTCGAGGGAAACACGAGATCTTGGTATGAAAATTTTCCAGCTGTTAGTATATGTTCTTTAAAGCATTTTCATACTGTATTTTTTGAGAAATAAAAAGAAAATTATCCATCTCTGTTGCTGGTTCAAATCTGTTGTGATCATTTTGATAGTTTTATTCAATATCTAGAAGGTTACTATGAATATGATCAGTTCATGGGCAAAGAGGTACAAGAGGCTTTGGAAGAAAATCCTTTTTAGCGTCATGAAAAAAAAAGTAGAATCTAGCTTCCATAATAATCATGAATATTATCACACATTAGTTTCTTCCTTGGCTGTTGATGAAATAAGAAAACATACTATTGGAAGTCATGTTCCTTCACCTGAATTTGATGAAAGTTTGCAGCTATCTTGCAAGTTTTTTTTGTGACTAAGTTAGTGATGTGGGTAGTCAATCAACTCTTTCTGCTCTTCAATCATTTTCTAACTCATTCATTACAAGAGAAGAGGTTATCTCAGATTCTTTTGAATGTCAGGATGGAATTTCTATTGAATTGAATAAAGGCTCTTTTTTAGAAAACCTTATTGCACATGATATTGCTGTTGTATTTGATAGGATTCAAGAAAATTCAGAGTGCTCACCTATTATGAATGGTAAGGATGACAAACTCACTGTTGTTTTTTCATTTGAAAATGATCACAAGTTTTATAATGATCACCTTGATAAAATAGAACAAGAAACATTTTTTCTTGGTTCTTTTGAATATCCAAACGACATTTCCATTGAAATACATGAGGGGACATTTTCAAATTTTCCTTGAATATGTCAAGAAATTGTTTCATATAAATATGTTCAAGAGTGTACAACACATCTTCGCGTTGTGGATGATGAGACTAAAAAATTGTTTACTACCATTCTATTCGAATGGGATCATTTTCAGCACATAAATAAACCAACAATTTGTAATGAGGTTTGTTTTCCTACTTTAAATCATATAGAAGACCTTATGTTTCATGTTTTCCATGATCCTTTGGTCAATTTATTACAGTCATTGGTGAAGGTAGAACTTGGTTGGTTCATTAATAAAGGTATTGGATCCAGTGGGAAGTTTGAATTACCTGTTTTTGAGTTTCGTTTTATGCCTGGAGGAGTGGAATGAAAGCTTCAGTTAAGTAGCCATTTCCTTGACTGGTTGCATTGAAATTTTGTTATTACTTGATATTGCAATCATTTCATAAAATTAGAGTGAGTACGAGTGTGAATAAGCTGAACATTCTGAGCATATTTTTCAGCCATATTTTTCAAACATTAGTTTGTAACAGAGTTTTCAGTTTTCAATATACAGTTCAGATTTTATTTTGAAGAATGGATTTGATTCAGTTTGAGGATTAGAACATAATATCAACTGATTTTTAGTTGTAGAGGTTTCATGGTAGAGCATGTCACAGACTTAGGATCAACCCAATGGATTAGGATATGTTGACAGTGTTGGACCCGCCAACATTCAGGGGATCACCCTGATATGAAGTCCCAATTAGACCTCACACTATTTGGTGTGGGATTCCCATCCAGTATCATGGCTCGGTTGCCATTGTCTTAAGGATTTGCCTCAACTCTTGCTTATCAGCACAAGAGAGTGGTCTGCTTTGTCTTCGAGAAGTGAGGTTCGCATGCCTGGTGAGTGTAAGTGTCACTTGTGTCAATGGTTCTTTCACTTTAGAGGGAGAGGGTGGGAGTGAGTCCCAAGTTGGTTGGGATGATGTCCCAACTCAGCTAGGAACACACAACACAATAGGACGTGCACAACTTCCAGAAGAGCAGTCCACACGGATGCGGAAATCACAACACATAGGGTAAGATAAAACGTACAACACTCAATGGATTGGTCTGAATGAGTGCAACGGTTGTTACAACAAGTTTTATATGAAAGGCATGTCTGGTGTCCGGGAGAGTAGTCTACATGAGCAAGACAATATTAACCGAATATACAACACATTTTCATTCATAGATTATGTATTACAACAAGTGAAATAGTTCATATGTAGAAAACAAGTTAAAGAAACATGCATCACAAGTGTTAAATATTAGTCTTACAACAATTACAATACATGTCTAAAAACGTGCTGGCCTATCAACAAGCTTCTAAATTAAGTGAAAGCTCCAAGACACAATGTTACACCATACATCACTAGCCTCGAGTGCAGGGTGTTGGAGCCACTACTTACTCCTCAAGGAAATGATTACAAACTCTCTTGGCTATGTGGGAGGAGCTAAGGTGAAAAGTCCTTTACATGTACAAATGAGGGGGTATTTATAGCCAAGGGTGAAACTGACCCTTGTGGCTGTTCGACTACCCTCATGACCATTTGACTTCCATGACTTTTCAAGTTACATGACTCTTTATTCAACAAGTGGGTCTCTTGGACTTCCACGTTACATCACATTGATTAACAACATAGCACATAGTAGAGATGTGGGTGAAATGACTCATGACATGACTCGACATGACAGTGTTGATACATTCGTGCTGCTATTGGAATGCATGTCGAGCTACAATGTTGCTGGGTGATGGATGTCTTCATGGTGTATCACAGCTTCACCTCCACATGGCGAAGTGTGCGGAGTCTTCGATGGTGTTTGGTTCGCTTGATGAAGCTTTGGCATGTTGCTCCTTGCTTGCATATTGGAAGGCCTAATAGGCTCATCTGTTCGCGAAGGTGCATTTTCGTCTATTCATCCAATGGTGAGCACATCTCTTCACATGAATCGTTCATTCGTCTATTGTTGAACCTGTCCTTCTATATGTGCTCCCTTCATTCATCCCATTCATCATCTTGCCATGTTTTTTGGTGTACTTGTACCTGCATTCACTCATGACGAGACGACATCAAATCCAAAACCTCCTAGTAAAACATGACACATGATCAGTTCGGATGCAGGTGATTGGGAGAGGTAGTAAGGTTGTGAAGCAGGATGATGGCTCCAGGCACTGCTAATGAAAATTGCGCAAGAGTCATTGAATGATGGATATGGGAAATCCAAGTCGACAATGACTGTCTACGAGGTGTGGCTCGACCGGAAGTCAAAATTACAAAAATTTTGAGAGGGACAGTCTGGGTTGTAGGAAGGCAAGGTAGGCAAGATCTGTACGGTTTCCAGAACAAGTGGGCAGCAGGACTTGGAAGGCCAAATTTGTGCAATCTTCTGGAGGAACAGGTTGGGCTATAAGGAGGGTCAGCAGGTAGTCATTGCATAATTTTTGGGAGGAATTTTCCTGGAGAATGGTAGCCAAAACTAAGCAATTCCCAGAGGGAACTGGCAGTTGGTTGGTTTGGTCACTAGCAGCCAAAACTGCATAATTCCCAGAGGGAACTGGTAGTTGGCTGCCTGGTCACTAGCAACAGAAACTGCGCAATTCCTGGAGGGAACTGACAGTCTGCTGCTAGGAGCTGCTGGCAAGGGAAGCTACACTGAGGCTGGGAGGCTAGCCTACTGAACATCTCTGCGCAATTTTTGAGTTGAGAAGACTATTGGGGAGCAGAAGGCCTGCTCATGAAAACTGCGCAATTTCTGAGATGAGCATTCGGTCGTCTATTAGGATGACTGAATGGCAAAACTGCGCAATTTTCCAAGGGAGACAGGGACGGGAACTCGGTGTTTGTCTGGCCTATCTACACAATTTCCTCAGTTAGCTGAGTGAGTAAGGTCAACAACCTCTACGCAATGTTTTAGGGGAATCATCCCCGGGGTCACTGTCAGGTCTGATTGTCCGGGTGGCCAGCATGAGAGTTGATTGAATTGCTTGCAGGCAACATAACTTAAAAAGGCTAGCTTGGTGCTTCTGCGCTGTTTTGGTAAACAGTCGATCAGGTCAATGGCGGGGAGATGGTTTGGCTATTAGAGGGGATTTTGGTCATTATAACTTCAAAAAAAATGACTAAGTGTGTAAACGATCGAAAGATGCATAAGTGATCATACAAACACACACTCAGATGACTCGACAATGAAACGACTCAAACCATCCAGACACACATGTTCAACATGACTGAACAATAGTGCAAGTGACAAGCATGACACTCGTGATTAACCAACCGTTCATTGACCGAGACAACGCTTGCACGACAATGAATGTGACTCCATGTGTGAGTGCGACAGATGCTTTCATAGCGAACACAACAAGAACATACAAAGTGAAGACTTTGCACATAACCAGAACATGGTCAAAAGCATGATGCACAAACTTGAGTGAAATGAACAAGTAATGTGGACACAAAGCCTCACATGAGCTCACGGAGTGAACCTAAGTATGTGCAGTCATCAAGTGAAACTCTCAAGGGAGGCTCTGAAATTGGTGCAAGCCAAAATTTTGGAGGGTGGTTGTAGCCGCTACAATAGGATACTAGTCTACAGTGTTCTTGGCACCTTAGTAGGAGGATGACATCCCCATTGGTGTCGATGTTAGGGCCTTATAAATTATAGTGGTCAATTGATGATCATCTAGTTATTTATTTTGGGAATCTGCTGATAAAATTTAGCCTACAAATACATAAGGTCTTATAGTCTAACTTGCCTTTGTACAAAGGTCCCTAGGGGGTCATCATTGAGATGTCATGATTCATCTACCACAATCCACCCTTTCCATTGCTAACCATTGCTAAAAGATGCAATGTCCCTAAAGTTATTTCTAGTAGTTTTGATTTGGAATGAGTTTTAATTTTACAAAATATATATGTATTTCGTAAAATTATTTATTTGAAATTATTAAACCTAAACATAAAATAACTTAGAAATCCCAAAATCTATACTATGGAACCATATTTTCCTTCATGTGTTACGCAACAATAATTTTTGAATTAAAAAATCCAAAATTCAAACAAATGGTTGTGACCCCACCCCACATTTAATGCATTAATTTTCCCCAATGTTAAAAGCCTCGAGATCTGTGAATAAATAAATCGATGGTTAGTGATGGAATTCGGACCCCCCTTGCCTTTTCGACATTATAACAAGAGGGGGGGTCCCGAAAAACCATTATTTACGATGATTTAAATATCATTATATATGGCGGGAAGGACATTTATGATATATGGGGGGAAGGTCATTTTCCATTTGATTAATTGAATTTCTCTGAAGCTTGGATATATTTATGAAATTAATTTAGAGGTGAAAGTAAAAGGAGACTTTTATGGTGATATATTTTTGAAATGAGGCTACAGGTGAAAGGCAAAAGGAGGTTGAGTAAAATGTGATTGAAGGAGGTGAAAAGCGTCTTTTATAGGTCATATACTTATGAAACTAATGTATAGGCGAAAGTGAAAGGAGGCTGAGTAAAAAATGAAATTTTGACAAAGGAAAAAGATGTTTTTTGCTATGATATAAAAAGGAGAAATGCATATGAATTTGGATAAATACTTATCCAAAGGAAAAAAATTACAGGAGTAAAAAGGGAAAGTAAAGATACTTTACCCAACCAAGGCAAAACAACACATGGGTTTTAAAATCGATTGGAAGGGAAAACAACACATGGATTTGAAAACAATATGGTTTATTAAATCATTCAAATAAATATGTTGAAATTTTAACTACGAAATTCATTTATATGTTTAATAAAAATATTTGGAAATGTTATTCAAAATATATATATTTTTCCTCAAATATTTTGTGACAATAATGAAGTTTTCAAAACATGATGAAAGGAAAAAAATGACAGAAACAGTACTCAAAGGGACAGCTAGCTAATAAAGATGGTAGAATTAATCATGGTTGAAAAGGCATCCATCAGGTTTTGTGAAGACAACTTCCACCTTTCCAGATTTTAAGACAGAGGATCAACATTTAAAAACCAATTTCCATATTTGAAGGTTGAAGATGTTCCATTAGTTCCATATTTTTTGTAGAATTCTAGTGATTAATGCTAAATTTAGTTTATTACTAATATTTTTTAGAAATTGTTAGAGATTATTTTGTAATTAGTACCTTTTTGGAAATATGAAGATAGTTTATCAGAAACTCTATAAATATGTTGTAATAATACTTAGAAAATGGTCAGAACTTGGATGAAGAAAGCATGCTATTGATGTAAAGTTGTTCACTGAGCTGAATGTGATCATTTCTTTAATACATAAATCCGTTCTAGGATTCTCATGTCAGGTGAAATGGTGATGTTCTTCTTTTTGTAAATTTGTTGTATCTTTTTTTTCCATGTGTTAATTTGATCTATATTGTTTATAGAAAATGAAAGACTGAATTTGTTTAATTACACTCTATTTTGGCTTATAAGCAATATATCTATGTTTTCAAACATAAATTAAATATATAATTCTTAACTGCTCTATGTTTAATCAAACCTTAAACTTTTCCTCTCTATCACTCCATCAAGCTACAAAGATCCAATAGCTTTCCTACCTTTCTCTGTTACATGTGTTCTAATATTTCTACATCTGACCATCCTAAGGCCTTTGAATCTATTTTCTCAATGGCCTTTCTCTGCAATTTCAGCCAAAAAATTCAAAACCCAAACTTTGAACATTACATCTAGCCTAAAATCCTAAAGCAAAAAATCTAAATCTGATGGAGAGATCCCTCTCTGAGTTTAGAAGGGCTAGCTTCTAAACTTTAAAGTAGTTTTGTGGTTACCTCTGCAATCCCTTTACAACATGGGAAATTATAGAGTGATAAGATACCCTTCCTCCTACTGAATTAGAATGAAATCTTGTTGATAAAGGTACAATTGGAAATTACTTCTAGCTATGAAAATATAAATTCCATTGACTCAACTTGTAAAAGTTGACTAATCAATTCATGAAAGGACAAAGGCTAATCTACTTGTAGAAAGAAAGCTACGTTATCTTGAAGAATTCATCAAATTACCACATCTACTTGTAGAAAGGAAGCTAATTTATCTTGCATAATTCATCAAACTACCAATCATAATTTCATGTACCATCTACCTAGTTCACACTTTCCTATAAATCAATAACCTACTTGCATGATAAAGAAACTCACTATACTATGTTTTTGCAATGAATAAAAGGAAGGGATGGAGTGGCCTAGGAGATTTCCTTAATCATAAAATCATAGTTGGGAGTCATTATGAATCTATACTAAGTCAAAATCACAGTGGGGATCAAAATTAATGAAGGAAAATGCTGCTACAAGTTTCCTGCAGGCGATTGTTATAGGAGGTCTGTAATGCTATAGGAAGGCCTATAATGCTACAACAGGGCATCCGAGTGGTTTTTGAAGGTGAAAATGTTGTCTTGAGGGTATGGAGAGGTGGATGGAAGTTAAATCAAATGGATGGAGGTTGGTTTGAGCGCCTAGCCAAACTCAGGAGCTATTAGAAGCCTGTCTTGCACTAGGATGAGTGCTCTCGGTGTAGTAGGCAGAATGGCTTATAAAATAGGGTTTTGAGTCAGAGTTTGAAAGTGGAAGGAGAAGATGAAGGAGCATAAGATGGAGGTGGTAAATGTTCCCTTCACTTTAGATAAACCAGCCTTGCAATCAAGCACATACATGCATCCATTTGTCATTGACAAAATGAAATAACTTATGATGGAAAAGATGAGTTGAATTTAAATAACATCTAATTTATGTAATACCACTGATATAATTACTAAACCGACTTCTAAGCTATAGAAAAAAAATGTAAAATAGGACAAATAACACTAATCTATTTCCAAGAAATCATAAACACAATATTTTTGGATTGTGGTTGTGAATCCTTCCACTCATTCCCCCACAAGAGAGATGATGTAGAGGCTACAACCACAAGATTTTATAGATTAATCTCCACTCAACTGCAAGAAACTGTGAATAGCTTAGAATCAATAAGAAACATAAGTACAAGAAGAGGGACCAAAGCCTCTGGGTTGGGCCCAAACCCAAGGGTCTCATCCCTTTGAAACTAACTCAGATGCAACTTAAAATCCAACTTCTCATTATCAAAAAGTGCAAGTCTAATACATCAAATAAAATTTTAAAATAACAATGTCAACCTTGAAGCTCAATAGCTACACATAAATGAACAAAAACTTTGAATCCTAATGAGATATTCTTCTAGTTTATTTATACAAAAGGGAAGCTGAAGCAACTCCCTTGAAAGTAGGAGTGGTTCCCTCCTTGATCTCGAAAATGGTGGATCTTGTCCCTCTTGATCTTCACTTGGACTAGGAGTCACTTGGCTACCAATGAACTCAAACTAGTGACGGAGGATATTGTGATCCCAAGCCAAGTTTAGGGAGTTAAGGAGGTGGACAAACCCCCTAGATTCTCTCCTAATTCTCTCCATCAATCCTCTACATAGTAATAGCCTAAAAATGCTTCATTTTCTTGCAATTAAACCACATTAGGCCACATACTACGATAAACAAATTTTGTTCCTCTTACTAAGCGTAATATAACAAAAAATGTGAATTAATGTAAGAGAAGGATATTTTTAAGGTTGGAGTATGGCATATTGATATTCAAAATACCTATTTATGGGACTCATCAAGCTCTTGTCCTTCTTTATGTGCCATGATAGTTTGAGTTTGTGGCCTCATTGAACCAATTTGAGGGTTTGGTTCTTAAATAACTCCTTCTCCTCTTTTCGATTTATACCTTGTAATCATTCAAGAAAAACACTTGCGAAAACTATCAAACCTTCACTAAAACCATGCTTTGATACTAAACTAATATTAAATTAAAATTGCAGGTTTCATGTAAAGTTTTACAAGCTAGTTTATATCTTATGGAAAATCTATCAATATTGCAAAATCACATAATCTAATTTAATTTTTATATATTTTAACAGTGAAAAATAGACAACAAGCAGCATTACAAAACAACAATTTGATGATAGTGTTCACCCCTTCTAGGCTACATCTCCGGGTCCATCTTCCAATGGTGGCCCTTTAAATTATATGATCAAATGTGAAATTTCATCAACATACAATGCTCAAATTACAAAAATAACACTACCAATGTATCCAGAACACCAAAAAACCCTTGTGTAGGCTCTTTTTGGGCTTAAAAAGGCTGAAAATGGCCAACGTAGGCCTCCTTCTCCGTCTCTCTACCAACTGTTCTATAAATTTGACCTTTTG
The DNA here is from genome assembly GCA_031772625.1 of Pinus tabuliformis. Lineage (NCBI taxonomy): Eukaryota > Viridiplantae > Streptophyta > Pinopsida > Pinales > Pinaceae > Pinus > Pinus tabuliformis. Next base: position 1,427,557,551 of record CM062816.1, read on the forward strand.
TCAAAACTGGAAATGAAAATCCTCTTTGGCGGGCTTGCAAGGTGAAAATTCTGCCACTGTAGATGGTGGGTTCAACCCACCAAACCCTTGTGTTGGGTGCAATTTGTCAAATGGTTAATTGAACAGAATGGGTTGCACCCCTTTTTCTTAGCGCTTTGGCCGACCATGTGACACACATATTACCATGGGGCATGGGACATATGCCACATGCCCTACCAGACCTACTTTTGGTCATTCAATGGTTAATAAGACTAAGGGTTGGGCGTAGGTAGGGTGCCATGCGCCCTCCCCTCTTGAACCTTCTACCAGTGATTGTTTGAAATCAACAGAACCAAGTGCCAAGGTAGGGATAGGGTGTCATGTGCCTCAACTTTACTGCCTTACGCTATGGTCACAACATAACATATGACTTAGAGTTGGGTTGGTTGGGCAGGCCCATGGGCTTAACCCTCCCCCCAATGCTGCCAATCATATCAAATTAAATTTAAGTCTACCTACTACGTTTAACAAGCAATAGTCATGGTGTAATGGTAAGGAATTTTGTTAGCTTGTGATAAGTCAAAAGCTCGATCCCCACGAAGTGTTAATTAGTCAACCTTAACAAATTTTTGTCAAATCTGGGGTACCATTTTGTGCTTTCTAATTGGGACACATGTCACCCAACAATTGGCCCAGGTTTCCAAACCATATTCGCCCACCACCATCCAACCATTAGCTGCCATATGTCAGCTCGGGATTAGCTTGTTTGACCATCATATTACCCAATCAACTTGTTGACGTCAGCACGATGTCATTGTACAGACTGCCACATGGGATCCGTACACTGTCCAGTTAACCCTACAAGTTGGCTTTTTAGCTTTTTGCCAAAGACTCCAGAATGTGATAACTTCCTCATATGATGTTGGATTGAGGCAATTCAAACATCATTGGAATCAGAATGATGAGATCTATGATTTACCACTAGTTTCAGGAAAATTTGAGAATTTTCATTTTTTAGCATATTTCTAATCCCCTAGATCATATATCACCTATATAACCATAATCATTTCCATGGTATTAGTAATAATTTAAATAAGACATTCTTCCCTTTTCTTTTCTTTTCCAAACTTTTTTTCATATAGGAATCAGATTCCATAAATATGAGATTCCTCTCATGATGTTTAACTCTTGCATATGATAGTATTTAGCCTTCATTATCTTATCCAAGGCCTTTTCAACTATGATTTTTACTTTCAATCAACCAAACAGTAGTAAGCTTTCATACATAAAATATTTTCATTGCAATTTTTATAATGGCCATTGATGTGATCTCAGAATTATTATACACATAATAGTTCAATCACTTTCAATTTATTTAAAAATAAATTGAAATGAAGATATCGTTGCATTACTTATTTGTATCACAATCATTCCAAACATTCTACAATTCATTTAAACCATTCATTACAACAACTAGATGTTCAAGCATGAAAGATACGTATCTTTAAACTCATGAGTAATTGGCTTTAATTTTTCTTTGCAGGATGAGGGATTCATGTTACTCATTCCACTACTCAACAAATCCTCAAAATTATTAGAATCTATTTATTTTCATGGCATTCAATCATGATATTTTTTTTCTCATGGAAGCATGTATGCACTCAATGCACCAAGCATATGTACCATCACGATTCATAATATGAGTGTCACGGCGAAATCATGCCATAATAACTCATGGATGCATATCAAATATTCTAGCAATATTTACACAATGAAAACTTCATTCCTCTTTCATAACCCACTATGTATTAATGCCAACTTATTCTCATATATCAACAATTCCATCACTTTTCACATTAAGAAGGAAAAACGAATCCTTCAATTACATGTTCCATACCAACAAACATAACATTATATGATATAAGAATTTGTCTCAAGCTTAGAAACTATTTGACCAATACTCATGGACTCATGAACCCGATAATAGTCCCTATATTTTCTTCATACATCTCACCATTTCATGTATTCTCTCAATGCATTACCAAACATATTTTATCTCACAAGTGTCGTATTCATTAATTTAATATTTCTTCAACATTGCAATCCAATGCATACACACACTTATTAAGGTTTCACTAAATATTTTTGTGTTGATAATTTTCTAACTCAACCACACCCCTTCTTGGACATCCATGCAATACAAACATTAGTTTGAAAAACAAAATATATCAAATTCAGTTGAAAATAATTCTTACCAAATTCCTTTACCTTTTACCTTTGGTTTCTACTTTCCCTACCTACATTTCTACCATCACATGTATTCTTAGCTAAGATATTTTCAAGGACATCAACTAGATTCTTAGCATACTTGATGTCGCAACATTCAACATCTCCTTAAATGATCTCAACCTCACATATTAGTCGCAACTCTATCATTTCATCTTCTTACACACAAATTTCAATGAAAATTCATAAAGGGAATTTGCATTATGTATCCAATTTACATGCATGTATACATCTTACTATGCACAGGTCATACTTGCACATATTACACGTTGTTCATACACATTTATTTTTAAATTTAATTATTAGTCTCTCTTGCTTTCAGTCATTCACATGAAAAGTCTCATAATCATATGCATAAGAATAAGCACACTACTTCATTTCATGTGGAAGTTAACACCAAGGGGTCACTTTTACAAACTTTCCATTTTAGCATTCCTTGTGACATAGAAATCATTAGGTAATCTTATTGCATTACCCAAAATGTAGCAAGTAACAATTTCTATTTTCTTGCCATTCATGCCTTCATATTATTTTCATAAATAAAATATATCAACCAACCATAATTTTCAGTTAAGGGAAACTCCATTCTTAAGCCATTTTCATTGTTGTGACATTGTTGTCCATGTCTATATTGACATAGCCAAAATCTCCTTAACTAGCCCTTTATCCACATCTTCCCTCTAATGCAACTCAGGAAGGCAGGCTTCCAAGCTCATTAGGAGCTTCATCACATGAATAAACATAACAATTTAACTAAACAAAGACATAATTTTTATCAAATTGTTAACAAGCTTACAACCCAAATTTCTTCCTTATTGCAACTATGTGGCCCCTCCCCCTTGCACTCATGCATATATTAGTTGTCTCAACACACATTATATAAGTACAAGTGTCTTGGATCATGATCATTCCTTCATGCAATATTAAAATCATATACTCATATCATGCACTTAATCATACATTCAAATAATGCTTTAGGTGTGCATATAATTCAAGGTTCTTAATCAATACTTATTGCAACACTTGTCTAGAGAAAATAACTAACAAGAAAAAAACCTCTTATTCTCTTTTATCAATAAGATTTGGTTCTCCTGTTTTGTTCAATAGTGGTTCATTCTTAGGATGTGCCATGACTCCACAAATAAGGTCAAGGTACCAACCCTAGAAGCCTCCAACCAACAATTTTACATTCACCCATCATCCCACTCGATCCAAGATAGTGCACCACCCCCTTGTTTGATCACAAAAATCCCTCGAGATGTGCCACTATCCTTCCAGGGTCTCTAACTTGTGATGGCTAAGGATGTATTAGATCCCTATGGCTTATAAGAATTTAATCTATCTTTGGGTCTCTAGGTACTCTCTAGACTGCACACAAAAACACATATCCCCATACTCCTCTCTCCAAGGTTCTAGCCTTCCTCAAGGAAACCCAAGGATAAGTGCACTCACAACATTATCTCAACATACATATCACCATGCATAAGTGTCACTCATACCATTCTCTTATCAACACCTTATCTTCCACATCCTTGATTCCACAAGACTACATGCATCACCTTCATTAGCTTCCCAATCATGTTGTCAACCTTTTTCTGGTTACATGTTCACCATTAACCATTATTACTCACCTAAATCATGTTATGACAACAAAAGTACTTCTATTATTTATGCTTGCACATCCATTATTGTATTCACCTAGCATATATTCATGCATTTAACATATCACTATTTAATATTTATTCAAAGGACATGCATCTTTGAACTATTTCATCTCTTGCATTTTTATCATGCCTATGCTATTATTTATAAACATATGACAATTCTCAATTCATTAAAGAAAAGTATTAAAATTATCAAGAGATAAGTTAAGAGATTCTCCCTCATAGTTATGGTTGCATAACGTAGCCATATAATTTTATAGTTCTATTGGGTTTTTCTAAGGAATCTAGCCAGCATCTTGCATGTTTGTCTTGTTGTGTCAAACTTAAGTAAACCTTCAATTAACATCAACGTATTCATATATATATATATATATATATATATATATATATATATATATATATATATATAATATCACATAAGTACACATGCATGCATAGATATTAATTTAAAACTTAAGTTCTTTCCTATACTCGAGCCAATCTAGGTTTAATGCTGAACCTTAGCTTTGATACCACTTTGTCACATACTCCTACTATATTTATCATAACCAACACTTGAAAAAACTTGGTTTTCATCTCTCATACATTCTGTTAAATACTTTACATATAAGCCTTTATTCAAATACATTGTATACAACCAATTAAGTAGTATTTTTTTTTGTAGACATTTCTCAAACATTTATTATGAAATCAAATAAGAAACGTTAATCTAATTCTAATTCTAACATACTAACTGAAATATAACAACCAAACACACATGCTTTTTTATACCTATCTTTAAGGTGCTTTATCAAATAATTTGTATGAAAATTGTAATAAAACACCTTTAACACATTTCTTCAAATGATTTGCATAAAAATAGGCATAGATTAACTATAATAACACTATCATACAATAATTATAACATGAAAAAATACTATCCTCAGCCACAAAACAAGATTTTCATTGGGAAATTTCTTCAAATATTTTGTATGAAATGAATCATTAAACCATTTAGGCATTTCTTCAAATACTTTTCATGAAAGTTAATATAGCAAGTTCCTTAGGGAATATCACCTAAATTATATAAGTATAGGTTTTGAGAACTAAATCAAATGATCATGGGATTTCCCCTCACTACGATTGAAGTTTCAGTTTCTAGAAGCTTCAAGAAGAAAATTTATAGCATAAATACCAACATGGCTTGTTTGATGCATAATTTTAGGAGCATCTAGGATGCTTGAGTTCCTCTAATCATATATCCTAAAATATCATGAACCAAGATCTAAATTTTGGATTAGATAATCAGTCAGATTTCCCCTTACTATGGTCTAAGTTTAAGCTTTTGGAACCTCCTAGAAGAAAATTTATAATATAAATACAAAAATGACCTATTTGATGCATTATTTTAGGAGTATTCAAGAAGCTTGACTTCCTCAGATCTTACCTTCTAAAATATCGTGACCTAAGATCTAGAATTTGGACTAGATAATTAGCAAGATTTCCCTCACTATGGTCCATGTTTCGGCTTCTAGAACCTCCTATAACAAAGGTTATATAAGAAATGGGTAAAAGCATGGAGCTAGGTTAGACCTTTTGGCAAGGGAGGGTGTGTTTAGGTAAAAAAAAAAAAATATTAATCGAGCATTTTAAGCGCTTGATTGAGCCATTTTTAAGCACTCGATTGACATCCTTTAGTGCTAAAAAATTATCTCGATCGAGTGCTTAAAACAAATCCTTAATTGAGCTCTAAGGCTCGGTGGAGCCCTTATTTTCTATTAAAACACACGATCACTCTCTACACGTGTCATTGTTTGCACAGACAGTTGGATAAACAAGAGATCGACTAAGGTATTGAAGCTCAATCGAGCGATTGGACCATGGAGAAACCCAACCAACCTCGCCAACGACCTCGCCAATGTTTAAGAGGCTCAAGCCAAGATATGTTTCCTATCCTTTTTGTCTTTTTTATTTAATATTTCTTTCAAAATTAAATAAATTAATTTGAAAAAAAAAATTATCATACAAAAACCATGAAAAACACAAAAAACCACCAAAAACCCCTTCAAAACAACTAAAATCAAATTAGAAAACCACAAAAAAACCTAGAAAACCACAAAAAGAACCTAGAAAACCACCAAAACAACCTAGAATATGCTTTGAAACCACCAAAAGAACTATAATTTAGGTTTTAAATTTTTTCTTACCTGCAATCTGGTAGCATATTTATTATGAATAGTTTAGATTTTGAATGGTAAAGAAATTATTTCTAATTATTTTAGATTTTAAAATTTTTCATTAGGAATTTAATAAAATAAAATTTCAATTTTTTATTTTTTATTTTTTTAGAATTAAAATGCATTTTAAATTTCGAACAAATTTGACCGAAAATATACCCCAAAAAACTCTAAAAGAAAACAATCAACCTATAACCAATAAATAAATAAATTAGGAGCTTGAGGTTTGCATGATGAATGCTCATGATGAGCCTCTATTTATCAAATAAGAAATTTTATTTTATTTTATTACTTTAGATTTAAATTAATTTATATTGTAAATATTTTTTTAACAATAAATATAGTATGATTAGTTTTAAAATATTAATTACTTAAATAAAATATTAATCTTTAAAGTTAAAAGCCCCAAAAAAAATGTTTTTTAATTAAATTTTATTATCTCTCTCTCTCTCTCTCTATATATATATATATATATATATATATATATATATATATATATATATATATATATATATATATATATATATAACATCACGTAACGTGTACATCATAACTATAACATAACATAACTATAACTATAATGTTTAGCATAACATGTATATGAAATTTAACATAGCTTAACTATTTAAAACATATCACACACACATGTGTCTTATGTTTTAAATATTTATGTTATGTTAAATGTTATCGCTATAGTTATATTATGTTATAGTTATGATGTACATGTTACACTATGTTATGTTATAGTACATTTAACTATATAATTATATAACTATATATATAAGTTCAAGTTTCAACAAGGCATCTTTGATAGATACATTAAATCGATCATGGAAAGTGCATTTAAAGTGAATAAAAGCATTTTGAATCTTTTCTAATTTTTACCATATTGTTCATTATGTAGTATGTTGCACAAGAAATATTGTCTTCATGTGCTTGCACCTAGTGTGTGTCATGTGTCAAGTCAAATATTATAACAATTTAAATTCTATTGGAGTATTTGGTTGGCAGGAAATTTTATTAGTTTTGCAAATATGTTTATTTCCATTTTTTACATATATATTTACAAATTTACTCCCTATGAATAAAATGCATTATTTAGAAATGGGAAATCCTATGAAGGTAGATTTCATCACTTCATTCGATTGTGTTTTCATGGAACTCAATAATTTGGTTGATAAATTATCAAAAGATGGACTCTAGAGTTTGGGACTTCAGGCTAGATTATTCAACTTGAGTTTAGAAATAGTTTTCATGTCAACATTCTTTCTAAGTCAACATTTTTTTCTTGGATTAGTTTATATGTATTATATGTAATATGCAAAGGCATCTCCTATACGCCCCCAACCTCAGGGCATTAGTGTGTGGAGGGATTTTCTATACATGGTTGGGCTCGTGATGGATCACTTAGCCCACCTAGAGTGTGTGTTCCACTCTTAGATCCTGCCTCTGACACCATTCAAAGTGTCAGTGGCAATGTTTCTGTCTCTGTTGATGATCATTCTACTGATAGTGGACCTTCTTCACCTATTCCAGGTACACCTCTCATATTTTTAAATCCTATTTAAACTTTATGTGTTTATGACTTGAAATTGTCTTTAATTTTTAAATCGTTTTCAACTAATGTGTTTGAATGTATTGTATATGTTATTATGCTTCTAGTTTGTTAAATATATATGTTAAATTATGTTTATGATTTGCAAACCCTCAATAGGGTGAAGTTGACAATCAAAGTGCAACTTCAATCCCTCTATGGGACGATGCTACATCTATTATCACATTGGAGGCTATTATGGCCCAACATTTGTGGATCACAAGAGAGTTGCATAACATCCCTACTAGCTCACCTACTAGGCATAGTTTGTGTTTGATGATGGAAAGTATTAATAGGTTGATTGAGACATAACAGAGGTCGGACCCACAAATTTGTCTCCTACATTCCATATAGAGGATTAGGAGGCATGAGGTTAGAGGACCACATACTTAGGAGGTGGTGAAAGAGGCCACCAAGAAAATTAATGTTTGTGAGGAGTTGTTTGACATCCCTCCAAATCGCCCTACTAGACATAAAGGTCTAATTCCCCTCAAATATATTAATTTTTTTTATGAAACCTCTTTTTGTGTATGATCAATTCATTGGAGCTTGGGGCTAGTTCCCCCTCCATGACACGGTCACCCTTTATTTTTTTAAGAATTACACTGATACCAAATCTCATTATTACGAACCTAACCTAGGACATACACATGATCGTGAGGGGGCTCGTAGGGACCCAAGGCATGTAACACCACCTCCGATATTGTTGACACTAGCATCTCAGAGCATGGTATTACCGAAAAGGCTAGAGGAGCCATCACAACTCGGTGCATAGACCAAGGATACCATTGCAGATAGTATGTGGACGTCATTGGTTAGTGCATGTGTTGCATTGTATGGATAGATTAGCAGACCACCACCATTGCCTCATGACCTGCAAGTTCCTTTATATGATGATTCATTTGTCACGAGTTTACTCGTTGACCAACTTTTGTCATATGCATGTATGTGTCATGATACCATCCATGACACTTGAAGGGCTCATGATCCACGTGACACATACTAACATGTAGACACAACCCAACTACATGGATGAGCTTATCAGGTCATCTGAGTGGGCTGTTGATCAGCCAGACCATCCTGCACTAGTGCATGTTTCCATGGATTCTCCTCCACCTCCACCTCCAACTCAATACACTCATGTGGAGGAGAGTCACTACGTACAACCACATGAACCAACAGTTGAGGTAAACTTTTTTATTGTTAAGATTTCAACATTTTATTTTTTTAAGTTACATGCATGATAATTAATCATAGACTAATGTCTGTGCTATTATGTACAAATGCCCATATTTAGAGTGTTGTTGGTGTCACAATTATGTTGACACGTGAATGGGATGCTGGGTATAGAGGCATTGAAGATGCAGGTCCATTGATGCAGGCCACAATATTTGAGCCATAGGAAGGGGAGCACCAAACCTAGATTCATTAGACCACCATCCTACCTAACATGCATTGGACTTGTGTGAGGTTAGTAGATTCATATATGTAATTAAAAATGTGGTTTAAAACCATTTATTTCCATACTATTTATTTTGTACAAATAATGATCTAATTAGTTTGAATTTTAATGTGTTATATTGCAGTACTAGATTATGGACACTAACTTTATGCAATGTGATTCAAATAGGTGTTTTGGTAGTACTTAGAGTGGATAGTTTGTATATTTTTAGGCCCATTTCAGAGGGCACATTAACATGTGATACAAACTTTGTATATTTTCATAAATGGATAGTTTATGGATGTACATGAACATTATTTCAATTTATGGATGCTTATTATTTAAGTTTATGGATGTTCATGTGATATTTATAATTTGTATATATTTTCATATGGATAGTTTACTGATACATTCATTATTTCAGTTTATGGATTTGTATTAATCTTGTATATAGATGTTCATTATTTTTTAAAGTTGATGGATTTTTTAAAATTATTTCCCTAGTCAAATTTTTTTTCTATATACTATAATTTTTATTAAAAAATATAATAATTTTGGTTTCTAGTTTCATAGACTAAGAAAATAAGTGCAAACTTAAGTTATGATGCGAGTCATTTTGATACTTAAATGAACTAAAATATATGATGGTTGAATTAAAAAACACAAATAGGATTAAAATAAGTTTTAAATTCAATTTTAAAAGATGTCTGTTCAACAATAAATAAGTTTTATTCAATTTTATTTATTTTGAGGTCATCTACAAGAGCTTAGTCATAACATGATATTTAAGTCATATGTATTGGAATTTAATATACCAAAAAATAATTAATGATATATGTTTCTATAATTTTATATATAATTAAATATGAACTTTCCTAAATTTACTTGGCTATCTCAAGGTTCAATTAAAAGCATAAAAGAAATTGAAAGAAGTTTTATTCAATTTTATTTCTTTTGAGATCATCTACAAGAGCTTAGTCATAATATGATATAAGTACAATCTTACTATGATGCAAGTCACTTTGATACTTAAAATGAACTAAAATATATCATGTATCAATTTAATATTGAGCATGGAAAGAATTACAATCATGTTTCATATTCACTTGTAGAAAGTGTCTTTTAGTGCAACACATATGTTATTATAATTAAAATCTATATATGAAAATTTTTGTGACCCACCCATATACCATTGCCTTGTCAACTTTTTTAAGTATTTCAATCAATTTCTCAAGTCTCCAGGTTCAATTAAAAAACATAAATAGGATTGAAATAAGTTTTATCCAATATTATTTCTTTTGAGATTATCTACACGAGCTTAGTCATAACATGATATAAGTAAATCGTATTGGAATTTAATATAGGTCAAAAAATATATATGATAACATTTCTATAATTTTATATAGTGTTATCAACTTCCCTAAATTTACTTGGCTATCCAAGTATTTCAATCAATTCCTTATGATTGAAATAAGTTTTCTTCAATTTTGAAAAATGTGAAGATGTAAAAGTTAGAAATAAGTTTTATTCGATTTTACTTCATTTGAGGTTACCTACAAGAGCTTAGTCATACCATCATATATATGTGTGTGTTTGTGTGTGTTCTATTTGTTGCACATTTTACAATCCAATATGAAGCAAGGAAAATGACAATAATAAAATGTAGTTAATTACAAATAGTTTTTAGTTTCAAGAAGCAAACATTTGAATTAAGTGAAAATTTTATTTGAGAATAAAGCTAAAGTGTTTTATTGTGGTTGAATTACTATAAAATAGAAATCAATGCATGTCGTCAATAATTTTTTTGTGCTTACACTAAAATCAATGCAAAATCTTAATCTAATTACCTAGAAATTAATGTACACCATACATTTAGTTACATCAAATCAAAAATCAACATCATCATTGAAATCAATGCATCTAATGCAAGAAATCAAATAGGATGAGAAATCAACATCTACACTAAAATTAATGCATCTAATGCAAACAATCAAATAGGATTATAAATCAACATCTACACTGAAATCAATGCATCTATTGCAATCAATCAAATAGGATTAGAAATCGATCGATACATTGAAATCAATGTATTGAGTGCTAGCAATGAAATAGGATTAGGAATCAACATCTACATTGAAATCAATGCATTTAATGCACACAAACAAATAGGATTAGATATTAACATCTAAGTTAATGAAATATATGCATCTAATAGAAGCAATCCAATAGAATTAGAAATCAACATCTACATAGAAATCAATGCATCTAATGCAAGAAATCAAATAGGATTAGAAATCAACATGTACACTGAACTCATTGCATTTGGTGTAAGCAATTTTCTTCCCTTTCTCTCCCCCATCCATCTATATCTATATCTCCCTCCATCTCTCTTCATTTGTCTCTTTACCTCACCCCACCAAACACACACTCTCCTTCTCTTCAAATCTATCTATCTCTCCCTACCCCTCTCTCTCTATCTCTCGCTTCCTCCCTCTCTCTCCCTTCCATCTATATCTCTATCTCCCTCTATCTCTCCTTCTTCATCTCTCTATATCACCTAGAAAACATAAGCATTATTTCTCCATATATGTCTATATCTCCCTCCCTCTCACTCTTCATCTCCATCTCACTCTCTCTTCCCGTTCTCTCCCTCTCTCTTCTTGTCTTCCCCTTCTCTCTCTCCATCTCCCTTGTAACCCCCCTCTCTCTCCACCTTTCTATCTCTATGTATTTCTTATTACCTCCCTCTCTCTCCTCGTCCCCTCCCTCTCAAGTCCTCTCTCTTTTCATTCATGTCTCTCCCTTTCTCTCCCACCTCCCTCTGTCTCTCCCCCACATCGCTCACACGCACACTCTCTCCCGTCGTCCTCCAAATTTGTCACTGTCTCCCTCCCTCTCTCATTATCTTACCCCCTTCTCTCCGTCTGTACTTCTTTGTCTTTCTATCTCACCACCAAACTTAAACACACTCTCTCCATCTCTCCCATGTCACTCCCCATCTCTCTCTCCACCTTTCTCTCTCTCTCTATATATGTTATAGACATATTTGGGCACTGCAACCCTAAACTCATATGTCCATAAAATAAGGGCTCTTGAGGCCCTAAAAGTGTTGTTTCACACCCTAAAGGATCATGGTCAACTGATTACATCATTTCCCAGAAGTTCCACCTGAAAAACTACTCAGAACTGGCCAAAACTGGACCATACTGACTGCTCCATGGTCAAGATGCGATGCATACTGGCTGCCACACTAGCCAGGTGTGATGCATACTAAAATGGCCTTATATGGGGTGTGATGAGTGAGAATAGACAAATGGCAGAGACAGTTTGCTAAGTTGATGATCATGGAATCTTCCAGAAACTTCTCCTGTGACACTTGCCTCTCTGAATTCGCCCAGGGATGAGTAAGAGATCAATGAAATCTCCAAGTGGAACCAAGAACTATCAGTGGAATGACACTAATCAAAAACCTAGAGCTGAATCACACCCTTACAAGACATCTATAAATGGATCCCTCATCTGAGAGATTTGGAGGCTAGAATTTTGTAATTTGTAAGGAAGTGTTGTTGGTTTATCTGTGAGAAAAGACATTGTATTGTTGGGTGATCTTGCTTTTCATGAGGTGAATAGGGCTTCTATGCTAGGAGGATGATGCTGGATTAGACAGCTGGGTTGTAATCCTCTCTTCTACTATTAATAAAGTTCTTTGAGTTTTCCTCAATATAATCGTGTATTTGTGAATCTTATTGTTTATGAATGCAAATGTATGGTCAATGTGTTTCTGATTCTACATTGTTATGATGTTTTAGATAGAGATGCTTTGATGGTTTTCTGTTACTTTGAATCTACAAGTACTCTTTGAAGCGGGACAAGTAGGAGAGGAGTGGCAAATTCTATCAAGGGAAAGAGAAATCAAGCAAGGATCAAAGCGGAAGATCTAGGTTGGTCATCTTTTCTTCCCTCTTATCTATTACACTTAAAGGAAATCTCGAATTGCTTTGATTTTTTGTTTCTAAGATAGCTACCCATCTTAGTGGGACTAGCAGTTCAAATCGACACTAGTTTTCCCTGAAACAAAATGGCAACTCCACTGGGGAATGAATAGTTTGTTTTGTTTGTTTATTGTTTGCTTTATAAACTACAAATGGAGCCTGAAGTTAGCTAGCTAGCCTTCGAAACTCCTTTGCTATGCAATTGTGAAGTAGATGAATGTTGCTTCAGTCAATCTCTGGGTTGGTTTATGAACTGAACATCTAACTTACAAGCATTCTAAGTGCCCTTGTGGTAGCTCAATAACCTCATAAGATCTTACCCCTATACTTTGTTTTTACTGTCCATCATAACTCAGCCTAAATCACTGAACTTAGCTGCAAATTTTGAGCAAAAACCAAGCTCAGTTTCGCTCCCTGGTCCATCGCACTATCTATAACTGGGCAGCCTATATGCATCGCACCTCCCGTGTGTTGCAGGTGAGATGCATCCCTGTTTCCCTGTGTTGCAGGTGCAATGATTGAGTGATACTATTTCTCTCTTTGAAATTTGGTTTTTCCTCCTTGTTTTCAGCTCTATTCTGTAGTTTTGTTGTTCATGATCAGTATCTTCTTGCTGAAACCTTCTTCCTTCACATATTTCAGCCTCCATTAGTTAGGAATTGTAAATGTTTTTGTGTATTTGTAAATCATTTACAATCTTCCTTTGTCAAGAGTAGCATAATCGAACTATCGTTTTTTTGATGCAAGTGTCCTAATTGTCATTTTAAATCAAAAGAAGAGTGTCGTAAAGTCTTCCTCTTCTAGATAGTTGATTGTACTTTTTTCATTGTACTTGATTTGAATTATTGGTATTTGAAGTTTCGAAAGCAATTTTCAATTCGAAATCAAAAAGTGTTATCTTAGTCTTCCTTTTGTTTTGAAAAGAAATTGTTAAAAATGTCGCTTTAAAAGAAATAGTTCAGATTTGTACTTAGCTTTCCTTTTTGGCATTCACACATTAAGGAAGCGGAAAACAAATACATGCATGTGCATTTGCATTTCGACTGCATGTGGAATATGATTTAGGAAAGTGATTTTAGTGTGTGCTCTATGCTCTCTGCTGAAAGAAGAAAATCATAATCTTCATTCCTTTGTAGCTAGGATTTTCATTGCTAAAAGAAAATAAACGATTGTTTATCATTTTAGATTGCATATTTAGGAATTTTACATCTACATCACACAATAAACCTTGAAAGGAAAACTTCTAAGCAAGATCATCTCTAAAATAAATCTCAATGAACATAAAAACGCTTTGGAACATAACGCAACACATCTAGAAGTCTAGGCTAGAGACGTGTTCCGGTGTCATAAAACCTGGTAACTATCATTTTTCATTGAAGGCTGGGTGATTCCTCCTCTTTGATACGACAAGTGCCAGTACAGACTTGTGCTCCCCGTACCGTCGAGTATATATTGGGAGACCACAATAGGCTGATATCCTTTATCCTTAGGAAGTCATGTCTGCCACCCTATCGATCGCAATGCACTGAACACAACATTCGAGAAGATTGACTGCCATACATAAGTCCTTGGTAATTTCTCTATCATTTATCACCAAGGTGTATTTTGCAGTTTTGCGATTGGTTTGGTAATCCCTCTGTCTAGATTTCCAGAGTAGTCACTTTCATTCCTTTTCGACTCCTTAAAAGAAAAGGTCCATCTGAGCACTTGTCACTTTAGGCTCATTAAAAATCGAAGGCGACTAGAGTCACCTTTAGCTTTTTATTGACTCTTAAAAACTGAAAAAAACAAGTTGCATCAAAGTGTCTTAAAATTTATTTAAATTGGAATAACTTTTTACCCTTTAATTTTGAGTTGATCAACTAATCCGCAATCATGGAAGAAAGTCAATCAAAACCCCGTCATTCGCAGAGACTAGCAAGTCAACTGTCTTTGACCCCAGAGACGAAACCATCCCAGGAAAAATGGTCTCATTTAACTGAGTCCAATTCACCTGCTTTATTTGAAACTTGTGTTTCAACATCGTCAGAGACTACAGTTACTCCAATTATTTTTGGTACATTTTCCTTTGCAGAAAAAGTTCCACAGTTACAAGAGGACATTAGAACTGATCCTAGTGTAACAGTAGAAACTTCTATTCTTGAAACAACTCCATCTAGGGCTGAGCCAGAAACTGAAGTTCACTTACCTTAACACTTGGAAGTTGAGTTCCAAAATTTAGAAGGTGTCACCCCTCTAGTATCTGTTTCTGTAGAAGCTACACTTTCTTCGGCTCCAGAAATATTTTATGGACCTGACAGTCTACCTCTTCCACCTAGATTGATTGCCATAGAAGAGATAGTAGAGGATCTTCCATCCAGTACTCCAGTGCATTTTGGAACTGGGATCCACTTATATCCTTCTACTACAGAAGTTAGTTCTTTTAATCATCCTTCATCGCAAGTTCCTGTCGAATCGCTAGGAAATATTTTGGATAGACTAAATATGTCTGAGCAACCATCAACATCTAGGACTATGTCAACTGACACGGCTACGGTGGAGCTTCCTGCTACCATTCCTACAATGTTTGCTGGTATACCATCTGTCCTGACTAGTTATCAACAACAAGCTAGAGTCCACTCAGGGACTGTTTCGACGACATGGTCTGTTCCTATTTCTTCATCCAGAATCTCATCTGGTATTTCTTATGTTGAAACTCAACAAGTTGATCCAATATGTCTTCAAAGGCCGATCTACCCTTTAAGCATTGGATTGCCACCATATGGGGGGCAGTATGCCTTTTCATTGTTCCCTCCTGGAGAACAACCATATGAGAGTTTACAACAAAATTCAGGTCAAACTGTAATTACATCCAACAGTTGGGTACCAATACTGCATCAACAACCAAGGGTTGTATATTCAATGCAACTAGTCCAACCTGTGTCAAATATTCCCACTAAACCTGCTATTGTGACTGTATCGCAAGTACAAGAGCTACCTGTTGTATGCCAACCTCAAGTCTCTCAGGTTGCAATACAACAGCCTCTTGTCTCTGTGATTCAATCACAATCTTAGGTTAGTGCCTCCTTACCTGAAACGACTTAGGCTCAAACTGGTACTATCACCCTGCATCTTGGTCAATCATCTAGTATTGGACAACAACAAATGGTCCAACAACCATGGATGGTACAATACTAACAACCGCAATTCCAACAATCTTACCAAGGACCTGAGCAACAAGGCTTTGTAAGTAACAACCAACCATATTTCCAAAATGGTTATCAACAACCATATTATAATGGTTATGCCCATCAACCTTATCAAAGTTAGCAACATCAAATACATTATGCTGGTATGCAAAGACCAACTGCTCAGATGATTCCATCTTATCATGGGTATGCTTCGCCTAACCTGAATCAACAATTGCCTCTTGTAGCAACTCTTGAATTACCAGATCTAAACCGGCTGACGAATGATCCAATTGCTTATGCCCCTTGGTGGCCAGTGATTCCTCACAAACTTCCCTCTGATATTCCTAAATTCAATGGAAATCCAAGTGAATATCCATCGAATCATGTAATTACATTCCATTTGTGGTGCTCATCTAACACCTTGAATGATGATTCAATTAGGCTTTGCATTTTTCAACAAATGCTAACTGGTCTAGCAGCAAAATGGTATATTGAATTTCCTAGAGCTTCGTTTGATAACTTCAGCACCCTTGCCACTACCTTTTTAACCCATTTTCAGTTACCCATAAGGTACGAAACAGGGATATAACTCCTTACCAACTTTAAACAGACGACAGCCACTCACATATCTGATCATATTCATGAATGGCGGCGTCGTCGAAGAATGGTAAAGACGTATGTTCCTGATCAGCTTTTAGCTGAATGGTTTATAAAGTCATTATTACCCTCTATTACAGAGGATGTGGCTAAGGGAGGAGTTGTCACTGAAGAGCAAGTCATTGCTCGTGCACAATATTTAGACTTGATCTATACTCAGTCTGGCACGCTCTACGATAAAATTCCTAACGCTCCTAGACCATAATTTTCCATTCCTCCCCCTCCTAAATCAAACAAGGACTCTCATGCCGGTGATGGTGTGATCGGTACCACAAGCACGAAAACCGCAAAGGCTACATCTAAAAAAGCCCATGTAGTTTCTAGTCAAAAAACAGATGAAGAACCTCTTGCCTTGGAGATTAATGTTGTGTCAATAGACAAGGGCAAAAATCCTAAGCAACAAGGGGCAAGAAGAAAGTGACAAACAAAAAGAAGAAACAGGAAGATTCGACTCCTGAGAAACCTTCTGGAAACCCTACTGGATGAAAGAAACCTAATCAACCATGTTTCATATGTGATGAGGACCATTACATGAAAGATTGTCCACATCGAGCTGAGGTCACGAAGTTTTTTAAAAAGACTTCAAATACCTCAGCGGTATTGACTAATCCGTTTCCAAACCCAGAAACTAATCTGGTTGCTAGTGATCATGCTTCCCCATCCCAAGTGCTTATGCTATCCATTTTGAAACAGCAAAATGATGCTTTGATATCAGCAAGGAATAAAGATGATGGCAATCCACAGTCGTCGAACGGCAAGGCTATAGATCAACCCAACAGTTCGACAACAACTT
Source organism: Pinus tabuliformis (assembly GCA_031772625.1). Classification (NCBI taxonomy): domain Eukaryota; kingdom Viridiplantae; phylum Streptophyta; class Pinopsida; order Pinales; family Pinaceae; genus Pinus; species Pinus tabuliformis. Next base: position 1,427,575,343 of record CM062816.1, read on the forward strand.
TGCCAGAAGTTGTTCCACCAATCATTCCTGAATTAATAATAAAACTACCTAAGGGAGTAGTACATAAATCGATGTTTAATCCTCGTGCTCAAGGAACACAAAATTATAACATAGTGGAGGATCTGGCCCAATCAGCATCCGCTATGTCGACACTTGAAGTACTGTAGAATTTCTCCTCCCAAAAGCAGGCTTTGTTATCAGAGATAGGTGGGACTGATCCAACGGATTCCAATCTAGTGGCCTTTAATCATAAAGGATACGAACCTCAATTACCAGCCCAACTTGCTTTCCTCATACAGGTAAAATCCCTCAACAAAATTGTTCATCAAGCAATCATTAATGAGGGGGCATCTACCTGTATTATGTAAATGAGTTGCTAGAAAACTTTAGGCTCTCCACCCTTGTCACGATCATCAATGACATTAAAAGCATTCAATGGAAGAACGTACATGCCATATGGGATATTAAGTAACTTGCAAATCAAACTGGGGGGCAAGTTTTATGAAACCAGCTCAAGAAAAGATAGAAAAGATAGATCAACGCCTTAGAATTCAGCCTCTTCGAGGGGGCAACCTCCTTTACATTACATAAATGAACAATTCTTGGATGATTCACATGACAAAACCTCCTTTCTATATATAGGAGTCTAAGGAGTCATAATATAACCCAGCTGACCTAACAATAATAATATAAAGCCACAAAAATAACAATAGAGGGATCCTATGGGGCACAATAATAAAAATATGGGGAAAATAGGGGCACAACAATGTTAATAAGGGATAAAACTACAATAGTAATGGGGTAATCACTAGTATTATAGCGACCTATCATGCCCCTCTCCTTCAAAAAAGTGTTGTCCTCAACGCTTGAGTAGTTTTGGATGCTTCTGTATAAAATTCTCATCCTCCCATGTGGAATCTTCAGCAGATAAGTTCTTCCACTTGATGAGATACTCCGAAATTGATCGATTTTGTAGCTATTAATTTCTTGTTTCTGTGACTGCTTCCAGTTCCAATATAATTTTTCCTTCCTCGTCAAGTTCTGGCAATATTGTTTGAACTGGGAGCTTGTAACCTATAACCTTCTTTAAACATGAAACATGGAAAACTGGGTGCACTCGAGAAGCTGCAGGAAGCTCCAATTTGTATCCCATAGTACCAATCTTTTGCAACACCTTGTATGTACCATAATACTTTGGTGATAATTTATTATCCTTCTTAGCTTGCTTGAGGGACATTTGCTTATATGGTTGTAGCTGTAGGAATACCCAATCACCTACATCAAAACTTCTTTCGCTGCGATGTTGATCTGCCTGTTGTTTCATTCTGTTTTGTGCCGACACGAGGTTATCCTTTAAGAGTTGGAGGACCTGTTGTTGATGTTCAATGCGATGTTCCACTGCTTGAACCTTAGAATTTTCTCTTAAATATGATATGATGGATGGTGACCGATATCCATAAAGTGCCATAAATGGGGTCATTTTTGTTTCTTTATGGAAGGAAGTGTTATACCACCATTCAGCCAGAGGCAACCATTTGACCCATTGTGTCTGTTTATCAGATACAAAGCAACGAAGATATCCTTCCAAACATTTGTTTACTATCTCAGTTTTCCCATCAGATTGAGGATGACAAGATGAGCTATGAGCTAACTGAGTACCAAGACAAGGAAATAATTATGTCCAAAAATTTCCAGTGAAAATGGGATCTCTGTCACTTACAATAATCTTTGGGTTTCCATGTAGCTTTTGAATTGTTTCCATAAATGCAGTAGAAACTGTACTAGCTTTAAATGGATGTGATAATGCACAAAAGTGTGCATACTTGGTAAGTCTGTCAACTACCACCATGATGACACTCTTTCCCTCAGACTTGAGTAAACCTATGATAAAATCCATTGAAACCTCTTCCCAACGTTGGCTTGGAATGGATAAAGGTTGTAATAGACCCGGTGTCTTAATTGTTTCAACTTTATTTTGTTGGCAAACCAAACATTCTGCCCAAAATTTTGAATATCTGATTTAAGGCCATCCCAAAAAAATTCCTTCTTAACCCTGTGGTAAGTTTTTAAAAATCCTGAATTCCCTCCTAAGGGAGAAGTGTGCAATTCCATAAGAATATTTTGTTTGAGTTGCGAATTCTTACAGAGGTATAAGCGATCTTTGTACCATAACGAATCATTTTGCCAGCTAAATGTATCATATGTACTGGAATTTTGTTGTAACTTTTGAATAAGTGCCCACACTTCTTCGTCATTCTTCCACTCCTCCCTTGCTTCATTTATCCAATCTGGTTGGATAATAGAAATGGCGCACAACAACGCTTCCACATCCTCATCCTTTCTTGAGAGTGCATCTGCCACCACATTTGCTTCCCTTTTTTGTAGATGATTTCAAAGTCATAACCCAACATCTTTGTGACCCACTTTTGTTGCCCTTCAGAAGATAATCTTTGTTCTAAAAAGTATTTAAGGCTATCATGATCTGTTTTTACCTTGAAGTGTCTTCCCATTAGGTAGGGTCACCATTTCTTAAGTGCATGTAGTATTGCCAACATTTCCTTCTCATAAATAGCTTTGCGTAAAAACTTTCCCTTGATTGGACGACTTTCAAAAGCAATGGGTCTTTCATATTGCATTAAAACAGCACCAATTCCATTTCCTGAAGCATCACATTCCACAATAAAGGTTTTTGTGAAATCTGGTGTATCTAAGACCGGTGCTTGGCACATTGCCTCTTTAAGATGTTCGAAGGCTTTTGTTGCTTCTGGAGTCCATGAAAATGCATCTTTCTTCAATAATGTTGTTAGAGGTGCTGCTATTCTCCCATAATTCTTAACAAACTTGTGATAATACCCTGTCAACCTGAGAAATCCTCGCAAATGCTTTATGGATGTGGGGATTTTCCATTCCTTAATGGCTTTAATTTTGCTAGGGTCTACCTTAACTCCTTCATGAGATACAATATGACCCAGATATTCCACCTCTTTTACTCCAAAGAAACATTTGGATCTTTTTACATATAATTGTTTCTCCTCCAATAGTTGTAGCACCCTGTCAACATGTTCAACATGATCCTTCCAAGGCTTGATGTAGATTAGTATATCATCAAAAAATACTAACACAAATTTTCTAAGGAAGGGTTTGAAAATGGAATTCATCAAACCTTGAAATGTAGAAGGTGCATTGGTAAGGCCAAAAGGCATGACCAAAAATTCATAATGACCCTCATGAGTTCTAAATGTTGTTTTTGGAATGTCTTCACTCTTCATTATGATTTGATGATATCCCGAATGAAGGTCCAACTTGGTGAAGTAAATTGATCCATGCAATTCATCCAATAATTCATCAATGACAGGAATGGGAAACTTATCTTTAATAGTGAGCTTGTTGAGCTCCCTATAATCCGGACACATGCGCCATGATCCATCCTTCTTGTGCACCAATACTATTGGAGCAAAGAAAGAACTTTGACTAGGTTGAATTATACCAGCCTCTAGCATTTCTACAACCATACGTTCAATTTCACTCTTTTGGGCATAGGGATATTTGTACGGCCTGATGTTTGGAGGAACACTTCCTCGAATCAGATGAATAGCATGATCATGATCACAAATAGGTGGGAGACCTATGGGAGTCTCAAATACCTTGGAATGATTATCCAAGACTTTTTGGAGATCTGGAGAAATAGATGATTCCGATGTGGAAACATCTAGCGAACATAATTGTGCAATTACACCTCTTTGTTCCTTTTTTAGAAGCTTTGTCATACCGTTAGCGCTGATTATCTTTCCCGGTTTCCCTGTAATACCCCTTAATTCAAGTTCCTTTCCTTCCGCAGAAAATTTCATGAAGAGTTCTTGAAAATTAAAAGCTATTCTACCCAAGGATTGTAGGCATTGGACTCCTAGTACAACATCAGCACCCCCCATTGGAATGGAAAGCATTGGGCTAGTCAATACATATTCTCCCATGGATAGCTTGATATTATGGCACTTTCCCGAGCAATTTATCGTTCCTCCATTTGCAATCATCACTTGACACTCTGGTGCTGGATATAGGAAGCAATTCAATTCTTTTGCTACCTTACAATGAACAAAATTGTGGGTACTTCCTGAATCAATCAACACTATTACCTTTTTCTTCTTGATTTTCCCTTCTATCTTGATGGTTTGAGGAGTGGTAATTCCAGCCAATGCATTACAAGATATGGTCAGATTCATTTCTTATTTATCTAGGCTTTTTTCTTGGAGTATATCCTCTTCCTTTGACCTTTCTTGCTCGTTTTCTTCTTCCTCTTCACAATCTATGTAGAATAATTTCTTCTCAGCACACTGATGACCTTTAGTGTATTTTCTATCACAACTGTAACAAAGCCCTTTCTCTCTTTTTTCTTCCAATTGTTGTGGTGTCAACCTTATAGGTTGTGGAAGGCTAGGGGTAACAACACTTCCATATTTATAGTTTTGACTGGTATGCTTTCCATTTTTCTTGCTAACCTGAATGCCTTCTCTAATGAATCAAGTTCCCAAGGGTGAACATCATGTTAGATATTTTCCTTTAATGTCCCTATGAACACATCAATCCTATGCTCCTCTGGAATATTTTTTACCCTTATCTTCAATTTTTGGAACTCCTCAATGTGCTCCATTATTGAACCCTTTTGTTTGAGACTTATCAATTGGCTAAAAAAAGTGTTGCTTTTTGTATCCTCATAATGTGCTGTCAATTCTTCCATAAAAATTGCCCAAGTGATAATTTGTTTACGAGAGCAAAGCCATTGATACCATACAAATTGATTTGGTTCCAAATATAAAGTTGCAATACGTACCTTTTGTGTGTTTTGCACATTATTGAGATCGAAAAATTGCTCCATCTGTAATGTCCATGTTGCGGGATCCTTGCCATCAAACTTCCTCATATCGATTTTTGGAATATGGTGGGTCTTAGATCCAACATTAGATTCTATGCAATCGTGATTAACATTTCTTTTTTTTGCATCATGAGTTTCCTTTACAACCTTTTCACCATTAGTAAGTATTTCTTGTCGAAAATTTCTCAAATCTGTCTTCAAATCTGCCATGTCTGTCTTCAAATCTGTCTTCAAATCTGCCATGTCTCTCTTCAAATCTGTCTTTGAATCATCCATCTTAGCTTTCATGCCATTTATCTTAGATTCCACACCATTTATCATAGATTCCACGTGTTATGAAACCAGCTCAAGAAAAGATAGAAAAGATAGATCAACGCCTTAGAATTCAGCCTCTTCGAGGGGGCAACCTCCTTTACATTACATAAATGAACAATTCTTGGATGATTCAAATGAAAAAACCTACTTTCTATATATAGGAGTCTAAGGAGTCACAATATAATCCAGCCGACCTAACAATAATAATATAAAGCCACAAAAATAACAATAGAGGGATTCTATGGGGCACAGTAATAACAAAATGGGGGCAATAGGGGCACAACAATATTAATAAGGGGTATAACTACAATAGTAATGGGGTAATCACTAGTATTATGGGGACCCAACATGCCCCTCTCCTTCAAAAAAGTGTTGTCCTCAACGCTTGAGTAGTTCTGGATACTTCTGCATAAAATTCTCATCCTCCCATGTGGAATCTTCAGCGGATAAGTTCTTCCACTTGATAAGATACTTTGACATTGATCGATTTTGTAGCTGTCGAGTTCTTGTTTCTGTGACTGCTTCCGGTTCCATTATAATTTTTCCTTCCTCGTCAAGTTCTGGAAATATTGTTTGAACTGGGAGCTTGTCACCTATAACCTTCTTTAAACATGAAACATGGAAAACTGGGTGCAATCGAGAAGCTGCAGGAAGATCCAATTTGTATGCCATAGTACCAATCTTTTGCAACAACTTGTACGGACCATAATACTTTGGTGATAATTTATTATCCTTCTTAGCTTGCTTGAGGGACATTTGCTTATATGGTTGTAGCTGTAGGAATACCCAATCACCTACATCAAAACTTCTTTCACTGCAATGTTGATCTTCCTGTTGTTTCATTCTATTCTGTGCCAACACGAGGTTATCCTTTAAGAGTTGGAGGACTTGTTGTTGATGTTCAATGTGATGTTCCACACCCTGAACCTTAGAATTTTCTCTTAAATATGATTTGATGGATGGTGGCTGATACCCATAAAGTGCCATAAATGGGGTCATTTTTGTTGCTATATGGAAGGAAGTGTTATACCACCATTCAGCCAGAGGCAACCATTTGACCCATTGTGTCTGTTTATCAAATACAAAGCAACGAAGATATCCTTCCAAACATTTGTTTACTATCTCAGTTTTCCCATCAGATTGAGGATGATAAGATGAGCTATGAGCTAACTGAGTACCAAGATAAGAAAATAGTTCTGTCCAAAAATTTCCAGTGAAAATGGGATCTCTGTCACTTACAATAATCTTTGGGTTTCCATGTAGCTTTTGAATTGTTTCCATAAATGCAGTAGAAACTGTACTGGCTTTAAATGGATGTGATAATGCACAAAAGTGTGCATACTTGGTAAGTCTGTCAACTACCACCATGATGACACTCTTTCCCTCAGACTTGGGTAAACCTGTGATAAAATCCATTGAAACCTCCTCCCAATGTTGGCTTGGAATGGATAAAGGTTATAATAGACCCAGTGTCTTAATTGTTTCAACTTTATTTTTTTGGCAAACCAAACATTCTGCCACAAACTTTTGAATATCTAATTTAAGGCCTGTTATAGACATTTTTGGGCACTGCAACCCCAAGCATAAAATGTCCATAAACCAAGGGCTCCTAAGTCCCTAAAAGTGTTGTTCCAACCCCTAAAGGAACAAGGGCAACTGATTACAGCTTCTCCCAGAAGTTCTCCATGAAAAACTACTCAGAACTGGTCAAAACAGGATCATTTCACTTGCTCCATAGACAAAGTGCGTTGCATCTCACCTAAGTACACTCAGTGGGTGCGTTGCATTTCAAAAAGCCCTTCTATGGTGTGCGATGGGTGAGAAGAGACAAATGGCAGTGTCAATCTGCAAGGTGGAGAAGCATGGAATCTTCCAGAAACTTCTCCTGTGACACTTGCCTCTCTGAATTCGACCAAGGATGAGTAAGAGATCATCAATCTCCAAGTGGAAGCAAGAACTACCAGAAGGAAGACACTAATCAAATCACAAGCTAACTCATCTCCCTTACAGATATCTATATATGGATCCCTCATCCCAGAGATCCAGAGGCTGGAATTTTGCATCTTGTAAGGAATTGTTGTTGGTTTCTTGAGGCAACATCATAGTGTTGGGTGATCTAAGCTTTGCATGAGGTGAAGAAGGGCTTACTTACTGAGAGGATGATGCTGGGTCAGAACAACTGGTTGTAACTCTCTTGGCTCTTTCTTAATTATCAATAAAGCTATTCAAGTTTTCCTCTATACTCTTGTGTAATCTATGTTTTGTGCATTTGTATGGTCAATTTACATCTGATCCTAGATTGTTTATGATAATAGATCCATATTCTTGTATAGTGTTATGCTGCTTTGATTCTACAGGTACTCTGTAAAGCTGGGTATACAAGGAAGCAAGTAGCAAAGGACTATCAGAAGAGAGAGGAATCGAGCAAGGAACCAAGCGCAAGACAGAGTTTCGTCTCCTTTATTCTTCTCTCATCTATCTTTCATAAAGGAAAACGAAATTAGTTTTACTTTGTTTGTTTCTAAGGTAGCTACCACATCTTAGAGGGATTAGCAGTTATGCATAGACACTTTTCCCTGTAACAAAATGGTGATTCCGCTGGGGAGCGACTAGGTTGTTTGTTTATCTACATTTGTTTACTTTATAAACTTACAGATGGAGCCTGAAGTTGAGCCAGGTAGCTTTCGAACTGCATTTGCTATGCAAATGCAAAGTAGATAAATGCCGCTTCAGTCAATCTCCGGGTTTTGTTGATGAATTAAACAACTGATTTACAAACTCTCTAATTGCCCTTGTGGTGGCTCTAGTAACCTCATTAGATCTACCCCTGTTGTTGATTTACTAATTACCACTTGCTCGGCCAAAATCCCTGAACTGAACTGCAAACTGTGACCCGGAACCCAAGCAAAGTCTCGTCCATCGCCCAGTGCACTCTCTGTTCTGTGAATCTGAAATTCAATGCACTTCCAAAGTGTAGTAGGTGCGCTGCATTTCAAATTCACTGTGTTACAAGTGCGCTAATCAGACTAGGCATTGTTCCTGAATTTTTGTTTCTGTTCACTCTTTTCAGATCTATTCAAGAATTTTGCTGCCTGTAGTTAGTACACCTCTGTTTGAAACCCCTTTCCTTGCTGATATTCCACCTCCATTGTGCAAAGAACTGTAAATGTTTTTGTGTATTTGTTGAGTCATTTTCAGTTCTCCTTTGCAAAAAAGTAACGTAATTGAACTGTCGTTTCTTGATTTGAAAGTGTCACAAGTGTCATTTTCAGTCATAGAAGAGAGTCTAATTGCTCTTGATAGTCGATTACCCTGTTACTATTGCATTTGATCTGAATTAGTAGTTTTTCTAGTGTCCAAAGCAAGTCTTCATTTCCAAATCGCAAAGTGTTGTCATTGTCTTCATTTTGATTTTGAAAAGAAACTTGTTAGTAATTGTCACTTTGAAAAGTAATTCAGATTTGCGCATTAGCTTTCTTTTTATCATTCACATATTAAGAAGGCTGAAAACAAATACATGCATGTGCATTTGCATTTAGACTGTTTGATTGGTTTGATTTAGGACAGTGCATATAGTGTGTGCTCTTTGCTCTTTGTTGAAAGAATTTTGTCTCTCTTTCCTTAGTAGCTAGGATTTTCATTGCACAAAGAAGATAAAAAGACTGTTTATCATCTTAGATTGCATTTTAGGAATTGTACATCTACATCACGCGGTGAACCTGAAAGGAAAATTTCTTAAGCAAGATCAACTATAAAATAAATTTAATGAATCTAACAACGCTTTGGAACCTAACGCACAACATCTAGAAGTCTAGGCTAGAGACGTATTTCGACATCGTAAAGCCTGGTAACTGTTGTTTTCACTGTTGGTGGGGTGATTCCTCCACTTTTAGACAATAAGTGCCAGTATGGACTTGTGCTCCCATGTACTGTCGAGTATATTTTGGGAGACCACAATAGGCTTAATCATGTATCCATAGGAAGCTGTGTCTGCCACCCTATCGATCGCAATGCACTGAACACAGCATTCGGGAAGATTGATTGTCATACCGTAAAAAGTATTCTACAGTTTTGCGATTGGTTTGGCAATCCCTCAACCTATATTTCCAGAGCAGTCCCTTCCTTTCCTTTTTAGACTCCTTAATGGAAAAGGTCCATCTGAGCACTTGTCACTTCAGGCTCATTAAAAATCGAAGGTGACTAGACTCATCTTTTGTTTTTTCTTGACTCTTTAAAATTGAAAAAACAAGTTGTGTCAAAGCGTCTAAAATTTATTTTAAACGGAATAATCACCACCTTTCCTACGTTGGTCTTGGGTTGAGAGAATGGAGTCCACCAACCAAGGAGTTCCCCTTGGAGGGAATCCTAGTCCCTTCTCCTCTTGGGGAGATGTTGGTGCACCCCATATGGCCACATTGTCACTTCTAGGATTGACAATTGGCTTGCCCGTATGGCTTTTCTCAACCTCCGTCGTTCATAAAACCACAATTCCTGAACAACCGAGTCAACAACTAGACGATTCCAGAGTTACCCCCCAACCCTCTACTTCATCCGATTCTTCCTCTCCTCCTTCCTCTTCGCTTGATGAGGCTGGTAAAGCCAAAAATCAAGTACCTGAGAAGAAGAAGGAAAAGAAGAAGAAAGAGAAGAAAAAGAAGGAGCCAAAGGCGAAAGGGGGCAACCAAGTGCTGTCTAGCGAAAATCCACACACTGCACCGTCCAGGCCTAAATCACCATGTGTCATTTGCAAAGGATACCACTATCATAGAGATTTCCCCTGCATCCCTTGGATCCTGAGGGACTGGTCTCCTCGTTTGCACAACCCGGTGTCATCAACCTCTGATGATCATGTTGAAAACACACCGTCGACTAGTGAAAGTGAAGCCCCTAGACAAAAAGGAAAGTGAAAATTTCCTTGTAAACTATGTGAAGGCAATCACACCGTCCACCATTGTCCCTTCTTAGACGAGGCTAAAAGAGTTTTGGACGATCGTCCGGTTTCACCGTTACGACTTCCTCCTGGATATAAGAAACTCTTGTCGAGTCCGTCACTAGTTGAAAATCCGGTTGACCCGCCCAGGTGGTCGGCCGAAGCGTCTATCATTGAAGATAAACCATCTGAACCCATACCAGATGAAAGTCAAAAGGTCGAGGCGGCAGTTGACCCGGTCTTGCCTTCAGAGGTTCCATCTTCAGATGATACAGTCACCGAAGAGAACAAGGATGACACCATCCAAATTATTTTCGTAAGCACAGACTTCGATGAACATGGGGGCAATTTACCCATTCCTTTACCGTAGGAAGGAAGTTTTTCAGAGTCGTACCCGGCCGTCTATTCGGTCCCACCTCTAAGAAACCTAGTTGTTTCCTTCGACTGGAATCAGCTAGGTAGACCACATTTACCGGCTAGTATACCATTTCGAATCATTGCTCAAGTATATAGAATGGTTATGGCCGGTACCATCATAGATGAAGGGGCTTCTGTGAGTATCCTTTCCTCGACTACTTGGAAAGCGCTTGGTTTTCCATCACTTTTGCCTGAGATGAGAAATCTAACAGGCTTTGAGAAAGGAACCAGTGGACCGTTAGTGATCCTTCCCAATGTGCCGATAACATTGAGAGGGAAAACCATTCACATGAACGTAATGGCAATCCAAGGACCCTTGGATTATAATCTACTCCTTGGATGAGACTATATTTATTGCATGGGAGCCATTGTCTCATCACTCTTTAGAGTAATGTGTTTTCCGCACGAAGGAAGAGTGGTCAAGCTCATAGACTAGCTTTCATTTCCCGGTTCACACATAGCAAATAGTCATATACCATCCCTAAATGGTCTTTTCATGCAAGGAATGTCTCATCAATCCCCAGTCTGTCCTCCTGATGAGCGCGAGTGATTCGGAGGACATGACTGAAACCCAGGGGGCATGCACCCTGGTCTGCTTCGGCAGGAAAACTTTAGATATAGGATAGGTTTCCGCGAGAGATATATGACTAGTCTAACACTCCCGTCCGTGATTGGAAAAGGGGGTTGGACTGGAATAAGATTCCCTTGTCAAAGTTATGTGGGTGGAGGCATCTGCGCCACCCACCTTTGTCTATTTCGGTAGGCATCGCCGAAGAAGTGTTTTGTTTGCGCTGCAGATAAAACAATCTTTGGTAACCTGAAAGAGGTAAACCTTTCCCGATAAAACAAATGTTTTGTCGGTAGAATAAGAGGTGACCTTGAAACTCTATTTTATACCTCGGGGGATGCAAACCTTTTGGCATGCAAGCAAAGAGCGATCATTTATCCTTTTTTTTTTTCGGATTGGTCACATCACCATGGTCACATCACACCGTCCACATTTAGGGTTAATGCTACCAATCCATCATGTCAGTGTCGCCGATATGTTCAAGAGAAGTCACTCAGAGAATTCACCTGTGTCTCACCCGCTGCAATACATTTACGCTCCATTCTTTCATGACCGCCACCCTGAACCTTATATCACCAGATTGTTTTCACCTCCATTAAAATCATTTGCTCCGTTCCATGTCATTGATGTGGGATTCATTAAGGCCCTCCTATGACGGATCGCTTCTTGTCGACATCAGCTCATTATCCAAGAAGTCGATCTAGGAACACCCCTTTCAGTACTTTGAAGCTTGCATGCCTCAATGGCAAGTTTCTCACTTCCGACGACAGGTTTACATCAATGACCTTTGACCAAAAGATTTTGCATGGTGTTCGATGCCAAGTCCTTTATTCACACCACGTGAATTGTACTGTTGTACTTTGAGGATCATTATCATTATCGGTGATTCCTCTCGTGCCTGTTAACAGCTTACATCATTGGCTGGTAATCAGGCGATGTCTTTCCATGTTCGACTCCAGAACATCTCTCACATGGATCGACTTATACTTTGAGTGAAGATCGAACGAGATTGAAGACCCGGGATCTAGTTTCATCCATCTAGGCTGCGATATATATTCAGGAAAATAAAGACATCAAATGTACATCGTTTCTGCATAGATAATCATCCAATCAAAGGGATGATGGTTCTACCAGAATCATCAGTCTACACTCAGACGATTGTCTGTCCTATGTACATGAAAACGAATTTATAAAGCTGAGCATGGGAATGCCCGCCTCAGCTAGATCATTAAAATATTATGAAGATAATGTATTGTATTGTATCTTATTACAGGTCTCCTTCCGACTTGAAAGAACTTTGGATCCTCATGATAAAGCATTTCACCTGACATCAAAAAAGATTAACGACCTCATGCTTTAGGGGGCAACGGCTATAGACATTTTTGGGCACTGCAACCCCAAGCATAAAATGTCCATAAACCAAGGGCTCCTAAGTCCCTAAAAGTGTTGTTCCAACCCCTAAAGGAACAAGGTCAACTGATTACAGCTTCTCCCAGAAGTTCTCCATGAAAAACTACTCAGAACTGGTCAAAACAGGATCATTTCACCTGCTCCATAGACAAAGTGCATTGCATCTCACCTAAGTACACTCAGTGGGTGTGTTTCATTTCAAAAATCACTTCTATGGGGTGCGATGGGCGAGAAGAGACAAATGGCAGTGTCAATCCGCGAGGTGGAGAAGCATGGAATCTTCCAGAAACTTCTCCTGTGACACTTGCCTCTCTGAATTTGACCAAGGATGAGTAAGAGATCGTCAATCTCCAAGTGGAAGCAAGAACTACCAGAGGGAAGACACTAATCAAATCACAAGCTGACTCATCTCCTTTACAGATATCTATATATGGATCCCTCATCCCAGAGATCCAAAGGTTGGAATTTTGCATCTTGTAAGGAATTGCTGTTGGTTTCTTGAGGCAACATCATAGTGTTGGGTGATCTGAGCTTTGCATGAGGTGAAGAAGCGCTTACTTGCTGGGAGGATGATGCTGGGTCAGAACAACTGGTTTTAACTCTCTTGGCTCTTTCTTAATTATCAATAAAGCTATTCAAGTTTTCCTCCATACTCTTGTGTAATCTATGTTTTGTGCATTTGTATGGTCAATTTACACCTGATCCTAGATTGTTTATGATAATAGATCCATGTTCTCGTAGAGTGTTATGCTGCTTTGATTCTACAGGTACTCTGTAAAGCTGGGTATACAAGGAAGCAAGTAGCAAAGGACTATAAGAAGAGAGAGGAATCGAGCAAGGAACCAAGTGCAAGACAGAGGTTGGTCTCCTTTATTCTTCTCTCATCTATCTTTCATAAAGGAAAATGAAAGTAGTTTTACTTTGTTTGTTTCTAAGGTAGCTACCACACCTTAGTGGGATTAGCAGTTCTGCATAGACACTTTTCCCTGTAAAAAGGCCATCCCAAAAAAATTCCTTCTTAACCCTGTGGTAAGTTTTTAAAAATCCTGAGTGCCCTCCTAAGAGAGAAGTGTGCAAATCCATAAGAATATTTTGTTTTAGTTGGGAATTCTTATAGAGGTATAAGTGATCTTTGTACCATAATGAATAATTTTGCCAGCTAAATGTATCAGACGTACTGGAATCTTGTTGTAAATTTCGAATAAGTGCCCACACTTCTTCGTCATTCTTCCACTCCTCCCTTGCTTCATTTATCCAATCTGGTTGGATAATAGAAATGGCGCACAACAATGCTTCCACATCGTCATCCTTTCTTGAGAGTGCATCTGCCACCACATTTTGCTTCCCTTTTTTGTAGATGATTTCAAAGTCATAACCCAACATCTTTGTGACCCACTTTTGTTGCTCTTCAGAGGATAATCTTTGTTCTAAAAAGTATTTAAGGCTATCATGATCCGTTTTTACCTTGAAGTGTCTTCCCATTAGGTAGGGTCGCCATTTCTTAAGTGCATGGATTATTTCCAACATTTCCTTCTCATAAATAGCTTTGCTTAAAAACTTTCCCTTGATTGGACGACTTTCAAAAGCAATGGGTCTTTCATATTGCATTAGAACAGCACCAATTCCATTTCCTGAAGCATCACATTCCACAATAAAGGTTTTTTTGAAGTCCGGTGTAGCTAAGACCGGTGCTTGGCACATTGCCTCTTTAAGATGTTCAAAATCCTTTGTTGCTTCCAGAGTCCATGAAAATGCATCTTTCTTCAATAATGTTGTTAGAGGTGCTGCTATTCTCCCATAATTCTTAACAAACTTGTGATAATACCCTGTCAACCCGAGAAATCCTCACAGATGCTTTATGGATGTAGGGATTTACCATTCCTTAATGGCTTTAATTTTTCTAGGGTCTACTTTTACTCCTTCATGAGATACAATATGACCCAGATATTCCACCTCCTGGACTCCAAAGAAACATTTGGATCTTTTTGCATATAATTGTTTCTCCTCCAATAGTTGTAGCACCCTATCAACATGTTCAACATGATCCTTCCAACTACTGGAGCAGAGAAAGAACTTTGACTCGGTTGAATTATACCAGCCTCTAGCATTTCTGCAACCATACATTCAATTTCACTCTTTTGGAGATAGGGATATCTTTACGGCCAGATGTTTGGAGGAACACTTCCTGGAATCAGATGAATAGCATGATCATGATCATGCATAGGTGGGAAACCTTTGGGAGTCTCAAATACCTTGGAATGATTGTCCAGGACTTTTTGGAGATCTAGAGAAATAGATGATTCCGATGTGGAAACATCTAGCGAACATAATTGTGCAATTACACCTCTTTGCTCCTTTTTTAGAAGCTTTGTCATACCATTAGAGCTGATTATCTTTCCTGGTTTCCCTACAATACCCCTTAATTCAAATTCCTTTCCTTCCATAGAAAATTTGATGAAAAGTTCTTGAAAATTAAAAGCTATTGTACCCAAGGATTGTAGCCATTGGACTCCTAGTACAACATTAGCACCTCCCATTGGAATGGAAATCATTGGGCTAGTCAATACATATTCTCCCATGGATAGCTTGATATTATGGCACTTTCCATAGCACTTTATTGTTCCTCCATTTACAATCATCACTTGACACTCTGGTGCTGGCTATAGGAAGCAATTCAATTCTTTTGCTACCTTATAATGAATAAAATTGTGGGTGCTTCCTGAATCAATCAACACTATTACCTTTTTCTTCTTGATTTGTCCTTCTATCTTGATGGTTTGAGGAGTGGTAATTCCCGCCAATGCATTACAAGATATGGTCAGATTTGTTTGTTCTTCATCTAGGCTTTGTTCCTGGAGTATATCCTCTTCTTTTGACCTTTCTTGCTCCTTTTCTTCTTCCTCTTCACAATCTATGTAGAATAATTTCTTCTGAGCACACTTATGACATTTAGTTCTATTTGCTATCACAACTGTAACAAAGCCCTTTTGCTATTTTTTCTTCCAATTGTTGTGGTGTCAACCTTATAGGTTGTGGAAGACTAGGGGCAACAACACTTCCGTCTTTATAGTTGTGAGTGGTATGCTTCCTGGTTGCCATAATTTTTCTTTCCATTTTTCTTGCTAACTTGAATGCCTTCTCTAATGAATCAGGGTGCCAAAGGTGAAAATCATGTTGGATATTATCCTTTAAAGACCCTATGAACACATCAATCCTATGCTCCTCTGGAATATCTTTTACCCTTATGTTCAATTTTTGGAACTCCTCAATGTGCTCCATTATTGAACCCTTTTGTTTGAGACTTATCAATTGGCTAAAAAAAGTGTTGCTTTTTGTATCCTCATAATGTGCTATCAATTCTTCTGTAAAAATTGCCCAAGTGATAAATGTTTTACGAGAGCAAAGCCATTGATACCATACAAACTGATTTGGTTCCAAATATAAAGTTGCCATACATACCTTTTGTGTGTTTTGCACATTATTGAGATCGAAGAATTGCTCCATCTGTAATATCCATGTTCCGGGATCCTTGCCATCAAACTTCCTCATATCGATTTTTGGAATATGGTGGGTCTTCGATCCAACATTAGAGTCTATGGAATCTTGATTAACATTTCTTTTGCTCTCATCATGAGTTTCCTTTACTACCCTTTCACCATTAGTGACCCTTTCTTGTAGCAACTTCTTCAATTCTTCCATGTCTGTCTTCAAATCTATCTTCAAATCGTCCATCTTAGCTTCTTCGCCTTTCTTTAAACCATCCATCTTAGCTTCTACATCTTTCTTTAAACCATCCATCTTAGATTCTGTTCCTTTTTGTGCAAGTGATACTTGTTGCACTTGGTCTCGTAATTTTGCTATATCATGTTGCATTTATTCCTCTTCTTCATAAGTCATGCTAGAGCTTTCAGGTTGCTTACTAGGTGTTTGCATTTTCTTTCCTCAGGGCATCAATTACCGATAATAATGCTTTACTATGCCCTTTGAATTCCTTCAAACCAAGCTTACGTAAAAATTAAAAAAAAAAAAAACTACACATCTTTTTTCACTTTGTAGAAGCCTGATATTGAATCTGATGTATCTCTGTAATTTCGAATCATCCAATTCTGAAATTGTGACCTATAGTAGCCTTCTGTGTCCTCTTTCCAATTCCACTAGTCTGATCCAAATTGGATTATCCAAGAAAGAGTTATGCACAATATCTCGTAGTGACCTGATTGTAGACTAGTTTAGTAGAGCGAACTTGTATGAAGTTCCACATGTCATTGTTTCGACCTTTGACTCTGAAAAATATACAAAAAAAACTACAGTCCGTCCTCTTTCTATACCTTTTTGCGAAATTTCAATCCAATGCTTAGAAAAAAAGTTATGACGATTTTTCCCAAGTCACCTGTTTGGAATGTAATTCAGGAGTCTGCAAAAAGAACAACTTCCTCAGATCCTATCTCCGCAAATATAGCGCAAAAAGCTATGAAATTCGGACCCGAGGTTCAGTGTTATTTCTTCTCAAATGGGTTTTTTTTGCAACTTCTGAAACATTGCAGAAAAAAAGTTATAGCGAAAATGCCACGATGACCTGTTTGGAGCAGCGAAACCCTAGAATCCAAAGCTCTGATACCAAATCTTATGAAACCAGCTCAAGAAAAGATAGAAAAGATAGATCAACGCCTTAGAATTCAGCCTCTTCGAGGGGTCAACCTCCTTTACATTACATAAATGAACAATTCTTGGATGATTCAAATGAAAAAACCTTCTTTCTATATATAGGAGTCTAAGGAGTCACAATATAATCCAGCCAACCTAACAATAATAATATAAAGCCACAAAAATAACAATAGAGGGATTCTATGGGGCACAGTAATAACAAAATGGGGGAAATAGGGCCACAACAATATTAACAAGAGGTATAACTACAATAGTAATGGGGTAATCACTAGTATTATGGGGACCCAACACCACACCATTTATCTTAGCTTCTGTTAGCTTTTGTGAGCGTGACATTTGTTGCACTTGTTCTTGTAATTTTGATATATCATGTAGCATTTCTTCCTCTTCTTCATGAGTCATGCTAGAGCTTTCAGGTTCCTTATTAGGTGTTTTCATTTTCTTTCCTCTGGACATTAGTTACTAATAATAATGCTTTACTATGCCCTTTGAATTCCTTCAAACCAATCTTACGCAAAAATTTAAAAAAAAAACTACACACCTTTTTTCACTTCGTAGAAGCCTGATATTGAATCTGATGTATCTCTATAATTTTGTATCATCCAGTTATGAAATTGTGATCTGTATTAGCCTTCTACGTCCTCTTTCCAATGCCACCAGTCTGATCCAAATTGGATTCTCCAAGGAAGAGTTATGCAAAATCTCCCATAGTGACCTGCTTATAGACTAGTTTAGTAGAGAAAAAGTGTACGACGTGCCACGAGTCACTGTTTCAACCTTTGGCTCTAAAAAACTATATACAAGAAACTACAATCCATCCTCTTTCTGTACCTTCTTACGAAATTTCAATCCGATGCTCAGAAAGAAAGTTATGACGATTTTCCCCAGGTCACCTGTTTGGAATGTAATTCAGGAGTTTGCAAGAAGACGAACTTCCTCAGATCATATCTCCATAAATATAGCGCAAAAAGTTCTGAAATTTGGACTTGAGATTCAGCGTGATGTTTTCTCAAATGGGTTTTTTTTTAGCTTCTGAAACGTCATAGAAAAAAAGTTATAGCGAAAATTCCACGATAACCTCTTGGGAGCAGCGAAACCCTAGAATCCAAAGCTCTGATACCAAATGTTATGAAACCAGCTCACGAAAAGATAGAAAAGATAGATCAACGCCTTAGACTTCAGCCTCTTTGAGGGGGAAACCTCCTTTACATTACATAAATGAACAATTCTTGGATGATTCAAATGACAAAACCTCCTTTCTATATATAGGAGTCTAAGGAGTCACAATATATCCCAGCTAACCTAACAATAATAATATAAAGCCACAAAAATAACAATAGAGGGATTCTATGGGGCAAAGTAATAAAAATATGGGGGCAATAGGGGCACAACAATGTTAATAAGGGATACAACTACAATAGTAATGGGGTAATCACTAGTATTATAGGGACCTATCAGCAAGACAGTAGAAATTGAAGTTGAGGTCATTGATGGAAACCTTGACTGAAATATCCTACTGGATAGGCCGTGGATTTATGCTATGGCTATAGTTGTGTCAACATATTTTAGAAATATTGCATTCCCCTTTCAAGGAGAAATTACAATCATTGACCAGCTAACCTTCCTCCCCAACAGTTCGCAAGTTACCGGAAGCATTCCATTGATCCCTGGAAGCTCTCAATCACTTCAAAATATAAGAGTAGGTCTCCTAAAAGACCCTTCCTTAATGGGTACTTTTGCTCTTCCACCTTCGAGTAATCTGGCAGAAGTGGCCACAGTGGAAACCTATCACATGATATTTTCTACATCATCAAAGATTAAGAAGAATTCCGAACATTTCGTTAGCATGGATCATCGCCAAGTGTTGCCCCCAAGTCCTATAGAATTGCTGTAGCAATCAATATTCTGGGCATGGGTGGTAAACCCAAATCAACACTCAGCCAATGTTTGGATAGATAGGTCTCTAGAGTATGGCACCTCTTCCAATCCTTGGTCTCATGTACATTCTATAGGCGAAGGAATCATTCAGTCAATGATGATAGGAGAGGTACCATGGGAAGATCACCACCATCATTCCCGGCCTCAAGATAACAACGAGGATTATTCTAGTGACCTTAATTAGCCTTCAGTTTTTGATTTTCTATCGAATACTGTAAATATGGTGGATTCCGAGCGAAATCTGTCCAATATTGAAGAAACTATTGCCACTAATATCTCGACCAAACCTAATGTTGTAGAGAATATTCATGTTGGAAAATCTTGTTCTCCTTCAGAACTGGAAATATACTATGCTCTCTTTCGTGAATTCGGAGATGTCTTTGCATGGTCATATGAATAAATTCCAGGCATTTACTCGAGTATCATTGAACATGAAATCAATATGTATCCAGATGTCAAACCAGTACGATAACGGCTTCGACCGGTTCACTCGAAGAAAGCTGCTGCCATTAAGGTAGAATTTGAAAAATGTTTACATGTTGGTTTCATTTACCTTGTTCCACTAACTGATTAGGTATCAAATATTGTTCCTGTGATGAAAAAGAAAGGAATGATTAGAGTGTGCGTTGATTACAAGGATGTAAATCAAGCTTGGCCAAAGGACAACTACACTACACCCTTCATCGACCAGATAATTGACAAATGTGCTGGATGCAAAGTCTTTTTATTTATGGATGGATTTTCCGGATACAATCAAATCAATATCCACCCATAGGACTAGTCAAAGACTACATTTATATGTCCATGGGGCACATTTGCGTACCGCAAACTACCGTTTGGTTTGAAAAACACAGGGGCAACATTTCATAGGGCAATGAACTATGCCTTCCACGACATCAAACACATCATTCAACCATATCTCAATGATCTACCGGCTCATTCACGAAAGTGGACTGATCACCCGCAGCATTTGAGAGCTATATTTCTACGTTGCTGACACTACAAGATACGACTCAATCCACACAAGTGTGTGTTTTGTGTTGGTTCTAGTCGGTTACTTGCTTTCATAGTTTCCAAGGACAGAATTCGACTCGACCCATGTAAGGTTTAGGCAATCATCGAAATGCCTCCACCTTCAAATTTAATTCAGATTCAGAAACTCCAAGGGAAAGCAAACTTTATAAGGAGGTTCGTTCCAAATTATGCTGAAATTGCTAAAGGTTATACATGTCTTTTGAAAAAAGAAGTACCCTTCAACTGGGATCAGGTTGCGCATGCTTCCTTTGATGCTTTAAAAGGTTCCCTAGTAAAAGCATCATTAATGTATGCTCCTAACTATCAAAAAGACTTTAACCTGTATCTCGCTACTACAAATATAACCATCACGATGGTTTTAGTACAAGAAGACAATGTAATAGAACATCTTGTGTATTATTTAAGCCGTAACTTAAATGATACCAAAAGCAAGTATTCCTATGTTGAAAAGATGGCTTTAGCAGCTGTTCAAATAGTACAAAGATTTTGACACTATATACTCTTTCGCAAAACTACCATTTTGTCAGATTGCAACCCTATGACCTACATTTTGTCGCATCAATTGCTGGGGGCAAATATTCAAAATGGATAGCCATTTTGCAAGAGTTTGATCTGGAATTCACCAAATCCAAATCAAAGAAATCTCTAGTCTTCACGGAGTTACTTTGTGACCTCCCATCATCGTCCAACGATTTAACATCTAAAGCATCAATCATGGATGAAACTCTGTTTCTGATATCATCAAGCGACCCGTGGTACGGAGATATACTAATCTATCTCCAAACCCAAACCTTTAGGCCTAACACCTCTCGCTCAGAACAGCGACGTACTCAATACCAAGCAAAAGACTACATGATCGTCGGTGATACACTTTACCATTGTGGTGTCGATATAGTTCTGCGAAGGTGCCTCACGCATGAGGAGACCGAAAAAGTCCTGAATGACTGTCATTTAGGTGCATGTAGGGGGCATCTATCTGGTTACGCTACTGCACAGAAAATCTTACGAGCTAGTTACTTCTGGCCTACTATCTTCAAAGATTGCATAATTGCAGTAAGAAGTTGCCATGCTTGTCAAATTTTTGATCGCAAAACCAGACTACCACCTGCACTGCTACATCCAGTAGTTGCTGTTAGGCAATTTGCCAAATGGGGCATAGATTTCATGACATGTAACCCCACCTCAGCCGGGGGGCATGGGTATATCATAGTCGCTGTCAACTATTTTACAAAATGGGCCGAGGCGATGCCTACATTAAACAATAGTGGTGAAACGGCTGCTCTTTTCTTTTTCAATCATGTAGTCTCTAGGTTCGGTGTTCCACAGGCTATAGTCACAAATCATGGATCACATTTCCGCAATCACATGATGGTTGAATTGACTGCCAAATTAGGACTGTCCCACGATAGTTCTACTCCATATTATCCACAGGCTAACGGATAGGTTGAAGCGATCAACAAAGTCCTAAAGCGCATGCTGCAGAGAATGATTGGAGTCCACAAATGGGATTGGCATTTAATCCTGTACTCAGCTCTATGGGCATATAGGACTTCAGTGAGAAATGTGACCGGATTTATGCCTTTTCAGTTGGTGTATGGCCTAGAAGCTGTCTTACCGATTCAATGTGAAATTTCATCTCTCAAGCTCGTAATCGATATACTTCCCGAAACTTCAGAGGAAGAAACTCGTTTCTTGGAACTAATCCACTTGGATGAAACCTGTCATGACGTCGCACTAGCTAACGAAGCACATAAGAAACATGTCAAAGCGCAATTTGACAAAAATGTCAAGCCTTGTGTCTTCTCAAAAGGTGACCTGGTCTTACTTTACGATCAACACTTTGATAAATTGGTAGCAGGTAAGTTCAAATCATTATGGATGGGCCCCTACATTGTTAAGCAAGTATTAGCAAAAGGAGCCTACGAGCTGGTAGATTACGATGGAATTCCACTGTCGCAACCTCGAAACGAGTTGTATCTTAAGTTGTACTACGCTTGATCATGTGTAGTAATCTCTTTATAGATATGCTTTTGTTTCATTTTTTGTTTTCGTCAAGAGTTGTCATTTTGGTTAGGTAATCCACTTTGAATTTGTTGCAGATGTCAGACTTTTTTGGAAATGTTCATTGGGTATGCCGACGGAGCTAGTCATAGAATGCGGAACTTATCTTCTACAGCCTAGGCCATCTTTGCTCCAAGCGACAAGTTAGTGAGTTTCAGAGGGATATGTATTGGCCAATCAATGAATAACATCGATGAGTACAACGCGTTGATGGAACTTCTCTCTGGCTCAATTTCACATGGCATACGCCGACTTGTTGTCAAGCTAGATTCACAACTCATCATTCTACAACTTACTAGCATCTATTCAGTTTGGAACCCAGCTATCTATCATATGTTCCTAGGGGTCAGGATTTTGGAAAGGCAGTTTGATTCTGTTCAATATCAACATATTTCCATAAACTTAAACACATTAACTGATTCATTAGCGAATTATGTGTTAGACAGACATTTGCAGCATTTGTAAAGAAAAGAATTTCATATCAACACTTGCATCTGGATCACATAGCTTAACCAAAATAAACTCCGAAAATAAAAAATATATAGTTGTTTATAGTTTCACATAATGTTTTGTGTACAAGGAAAAATCGGTCATGTGACCAAGAAACTCAAAAGTAAATGCAGAAAAGCATCCTATACTAATGATGCTGGTGATAACATGTCACCGCCTATGCTCAGCACGCCAGTAGTATGGTGCTATAACCTCAGAGGTAACTTGTCGGTCCTCACATCCTGAATACCAAGGGTAAGACCCTCGATCTGATCCTGCAATGCTGCCAGGGTATTTACTATGTCCAGATCACGAGGGATAGCCCTCCCTACAGCCTCTCCTGCTGGAACATCAGCTGCCGCCCTTGGGCGTGCCGCTGGTCGCACTGGCCCAACAGCTGCACAAGTACATGGGTTCAATTAGTCTTGATAAATCGAAAAAATAATATAAAACTGATAAACAAAGATATGGTCAAATCATCTTTACCTATCACACCCCACTACTTGCCAGCCAGTAACGCCAAATCCAGGTCACCATGGAAATCCATCTCGACATATGGATACTCTGAGAAGACCATCTCCTGATGGTTGAACCACTCAAAGAAGGCATCAGAGAAAGAAATCTGTGGCTGACCAGCATGTCTTGCCATGAGATCAACCCATCTCTGCATCTTGGGTTCCCTCGGTGCTGGTAATCCTAGTGAAATACGCTGAGGCTACATTAGTGGGATCCTCTCGAAGGAAAAATCAGTCAAAATGGAACCATAGCCAAAGTTCTTGGATCTTCCATTCTTTACCTTAGAGAGCTGTTCTTTTATCACTGGAAGTACCGCCTCACACCAGTTGAATACCTTTGGTTCCAGGCATTCCAGAGCATACTGCACATAAGATCTTGTTTGCCAAATGAAGAGCTGAACTACCAGCCAATCTAGAAAAGGTGAATAAAATGGTCCTCAGAGACTGATCAGTGACATCTCGTATATTGATCTTGCCATCTCTGCTAGGCTGAGATCCATCTCTACAAAGCTGATGGATATAATCTCTCACCGATTCACCCCCACGGGCGGATCTCGACAGTGAAAGAGGGGCACCACGCCTCGATAACCTCGTCAAAAATTAGATATCCTCAACTGTCAGTGGAATATATTTGCCTCTAATCTAGAATACCTGGTTGATCGAATCTCAAGCATCGAGAAAATACTACAACAAACTGATTTTTTGCCTCATGCTAGATATACGGAAGAATTTGAGCAAACCACAGTTTCGCAATGCAGTAACAGTACCCTGATCATGTAAGGCAATCATTTCTTCTTCTTCATGTTCTCGTTCATGCCATGTAACAACCATCTTGATCCAATAAATATTTGAGTCACAGACAAAAGATGAATTGCGATGCAAATTTGAGCAAAAATAGGAAAAAATTTCATGAAAAATCACTGTCTAAAGTTTCCTTTCTACGCCCATCACACCCTGCCAGTTAGCAAGGTGAGATGCATACTGACTGGCTAGTGTCCAGCTTCGTATGCATTGGACCTTTCGATGTAGACCAGGTGCGATGGACAGAGAATGAGTTCTTCAAACCCCAGCGGCCCAGAACCAAGGAAAAAATTGCTCAAAATTAGAAAAAGATGGAATGAAAAATGAAGAGCTCAGGGTTATCTCCTACCTGGTCCTGATGGTGCGGAGAATAGTCCACCAGATCTCTCGAAATTAGCTGATGAAATTTGAGGGGGAAAACCACTCCAGAGCTCCAAAATACCAAATTTGAAATGAAATGGTAAAAATGAGAGGTAAAACTACTTTTATGTTACTATTCACGTACTCCAAGTAAAATGTTAGTTTTAATTCATTTTTTCAGGCATGTATATGTGTATTTCTAATCAATTTTATGGAGAAATTGAGTAGGTTGAACGACTGAAGAAAGAATCTAACGTGTTAAATGGTAAACTGAATATCTTTGACCAATATCAAGAGCAATGTTCCCGCAAGGTTCAAGCTCGTTAAAAAATAAACCTGCCACTGAGCATAGTTTCTCCTAGTTCAAGCTCATTAAAAAATGAAACCATCTTTGGTAAATAACCTTTGTGATCGCCTTGCTATCAGCCCTTTTGAACCTTGGATTATGTTCCTACCATCACCTCCATTCATTTGGCCGATCATACACTTCCACTTGATTGTTTACCCTTTTGAGGAACAACTACGATGAGTGATTCTGATTGCCACCCTCTTCACACTGCCATGTTTTGAGAAGTTCTAAACTTACCTGGAACCAGTTGCTACTTGAAAATACCACTCATTCCTAAAAAACGAGTCCCTTTTAAACTCTTTTTACACTTGCTAAATATAAAAATATTGTCGAGCCAATGGGATTTTCAGCTCGTTAAAGTAAGGGGAATGCCATCCCTCCTATATACTTTAATCTTTTTGGACCTGAGGGATTATCAAACAAAAAGATCAAGCGCTTGTTTTTTCGGCTCGTTAAAGCGATCTAAAAGTCATCCCTTTCATATTATTTTATATTTTTTTGGAATTAAGGGATTATGCTATGAAAAAGGACTATTAGAGTTTCCTTTTTGTCCCTTTTCAAACTCTCTAAACATGAAAAGGACCGAGTTATCTTTGTCATTAAACTCGTTAAAACAATAGCGAAAAACTTGTCCGCCCAGACAAGAATGAGTCTCACTGACGCTAGGCTCGCTAAAACATAGCGACAGGTTTGCCTGAAGGGAAAATTATAGAACAAACATATGTTATCATCCTCAAGCTTGAAAAAAATAAAGAGGTACTAGTTAGCAATGACTGGGGAAAAGGGGAAGAAAACTTGAAGAATTTTATAGATAGCAGGTCGCTCTTGAACATGACACTTTCACTCCATCACCATGATTGAGTTGGGTTGGGTTATTCCGTTCACCATCACCATTGGTACTTAGCACCATCCATGGGGTTAACACTACCAATCCATATGAGTGTCGCCAACATGTTCAAGAGAAGTCATTTAGATAATTCACCATCCAGCAAACACCTCATCCACTGCAATACCTCCACCCTTCATTTTTCATGCCCGCCATTCTTGAACCTTATATCATCAGATCATTTTAACCTCTAGAAAAATCATTTGCTTCATTTCACATCATAGACAGGTCACTTCTTGTTGACATGAGCTCATTATCCAAGAAGTTGACCTAGAAACAACCCTTTCAGTACTTTGAAGCTTGCATGCCTTAATGGCAAGTTTCTCTCTTCCGGCGACAGGTTTACATCAATGACCTTTGACCAAAGGATTTTATCTGGTGTTCAACATCGGCTCATATATTCACACCACGTGAATTGTACTATAGTACCCTGAGGGTCATTATCATTATCGGTGATTCCTCTCGCTCCTGTTAACAACTCACATTATTGGCTGGTAATCAGGCGATGTCTTTCCATGTTCGACTTCAGAACATATTTTCACATGGATCAACTTGTACAATCGGGCGAAGATTGAAACAGTTTGAATACCCCGGATCTAGTTTCATCCATCCGGGTTGTGATATATTCAGGAACATAAAGACATCAAATGTGCACAGAATCTACATAGATAGTCATCTAAAAAAAAAAGATGACTCTTCATATGAAGAATCACCCTGTCCTATGTACATGAAAATGAATTTATGAAGCTGAGCATGGGAATGCCCACCTCAGCTAGATCATGAAAATAATATGATGATGATGTATTTTATTGTATCTTGTAGGTCACCTTCTAGTTTGAATACCTCGGATCCTCATGATAAAGCATTTCACCTGACATCAGAATATTTACGACCTCATGCTTTAGGGGGCAGTTGTTATAGACATATTTGGGCACTGCAACCCCAAACTCATATGTCCATAAACTAAGGGCTATTTAGTCCCTAAAAGTGTTGTTTCACACCCTAAAGGATCATGGTCAACTGATTACATCATTTCCCAGAAGTTCCACCTGAAAAACTACTCAGAACTGACTAAAACTGGGCCATACTGACTGCTCCAAGGTCAAGGTGCGATGCATACTAGTTGCCACACTAGCCAGGTGTGATGCCTACTGAAATGGCCTTTGATGGGGTATGATGAGTGAGAATAGACAAATGGCAGAGACAGTTTGCTAAGTGGATGATCATGGAATCTTCCAGAAACTTCTCCTGCGACACTTGCCTCTCTGAATTCGCCCAGGGATGAGTAAGAGATCAATGAAATATCCAAGTGGAACCAAAAAATATCAATGGAATGACACTAATCAAAAAACCAAAGCTGACTCACACCCTCGCAAGACATCTATAAATGGATCCCTCATCTGAGAGATCTGGAGGCTGGAATTTTGTAATTTGTAAGGAAGTGATGTTGGTTTATCTGTGAGAAAAGACATTGTATTGTTGGGTGATTGTGCTTTTCATGAGGTGAAGAGGGCTTCTATGCTGGGAGGATGATGCTGGACTAGATAGCTGGGTTGTAATCCTCTCTTCTACTATTAATAAAGTTCTTTGAGTTTTCCTCCATATAATCATGTATTTGTGAATCTTATTGTTTATGAATGCAATTGTATGGTCAATGTGTTTATGATTCTGCATTATTTATGATGTTTTAGATAGAGATGCTTTGATGGTTTTCTATTACTTTGACTCTACATGTACTCTTTGAAGCGGGACAAGTAGGAGAGGAGTGGCAAATTCTATCAAGGGAAAGAGAAATCAAGCAAGGACCAAAGCAGAAGATCCAGGTTGGTCCTCTTTTCTTCCCTCTTATCTATTACACTTAAAGGAAATCTCGAATTGCTTTGATTGATTGTTTCTAAAATAGCTACCCATCTTAGTGGGACTAGCAGTTCGAATCGACACTAGTTTTCCCTGAAACAATATATTTCTTCTTCACTCCCAATCTTTTCTCCCAACTCTATCTCTTTCCCCCTCTCTTTCTCCTCCACTCTCTCTGTAGAAAATTTGATGGTAGGCTAACCCGATAATGCAATATAAATCAAAGTAGAATACTATAACCTACTTCTACTATCAATTTGAAAAATCTTAAAGATAAAGTGGAACAATATAACCAGAAGAAGAAGAATCAATCGCACAATACACATGAAAATACTTTGGGGAAAGCCTCAGCTAAAAACCCCACACTATTGTATTATCATACATGGTGGAAATACATAGGAATGATACAAAGCCTTAGATCTCACAACTAGCCAAATCTCAGTACAAGCCACACAGATGCTCACAGGCAATCTTGGCTTCTCTCTAGCCTTCCTCTCTACCCTCCAAGCTCCTATTTCCTTGCGTTGTTCCCTATGGATGATCTTCCTTTTACCAAGTGGATGATCTCCTCCAAAACTGTGCAATCCTCAAGGATTAAATCCTTGACTACATGCATGAGTTTTCTCCATGAGAAAACACATGTAACTGATAGTACATTGTCCTTGAACATTTATCTCAACTGGGTCTTTCTCATAGTAGACATGCATGAGTCTCTGATGAGGGAATCTTCATTTAACTGGAGTAGCACTAGTTGAGTGCATTAATGCATCAACTAACTGTTAACTGACTATTAGCTCCTGAAACAATTTGGAACTAATTTAACTGGACTTAACTCAGTAAATTGAGTTAACTAATTACAATTCAAGCATAACTCAATCTTATCTCCTTAATTTAAGGGATAACTCTTGCATGACTTCAGAAAGACTTATAACTTGAATTTCTCCAACTAATTAATTTAAAGTTAATTAATTAATTATTTCAAAGTAGTTGTTAAGACTAAATTCAATTTTAATTCACAATTTATTTCAAGGACAAATTAAATTGGAATATTCTTGTTGCAATATTTCAACACTCCATCTCAAAAAGAAAGGGATTATCTACCACCCCGATCCTGTCTCTATGGAACTCGAATTTACACTTTGACAATGCCTTTGTCAAAATGTCAGCATCTTGCTTCTCTATCGAAATACACTGTAGCAACTGATCCTCCTCGACCTGTGAAAAGCCACACACAAATTTTTTTGCCTTATTCTTCTCCACACTACCATCAGAAACTTGCTTTACCTTATAAAGCCAACGAGAACTCACAACTGAATTGTTCTCCGATCTTGGAACAACGTCCTAAACATTGTTATGAACTATGGAGTCTTACTCCTCCACCATAGCATCAACCCAAATCGGCTTCTACACTGCTTCCTCAAAGGAAGATGGCTTAGTCTAAACACATTCCCTAGCAAGGGCCATGTATCCATTGTACCTCTTGGGTGACCTCCTCTGTCTGCACTAAGAAGATGGTGTTCCCACATTCTCTCTCGCATCCTCCAACAATCTATCACCTTCTCTTGTGTGCTTTCGTCCATCTCTAGAAGACTCTACTTGAATGGATGTCTCCACTCCTAGAACCTTTGCATGTGGTTGCTCTGCATCAGTCCTAGGCTCCTCCTCCATAGGAACCAACAATTCCTCCACAGCCTGTAGTTGGAGCTCCCTCTCAAGGGAAACTCATATGGCCATCTACTCAATAAACATGAGATCTCTGCGAACCACTATCCTCCGACTAGTAGGAAAGTAGACCCAATATTTGTGAGGTGTATCAATGTACTCCACAAATATCCCCAACTCTACTATCGGCTCAAGCTTATTTTGTGCATGCTTTGTCACATGGCAATATACCGATAAGCCAAAGATCCTGAAGTGACCCACATCTAGTCTCTTACTGGAGAAAGCTTCCATTTGTGTCTTCATCTCAAGTATGCAATGTGGGCTTCTATTATGCAAGTAGACTGTTGTGTTGCATGCCTCATCCCACAAGTGAAGTGGTAGGCCTTGGTCATGCAACATTGCCCGTGTTGCCCCTACAATAGTTATGTTCTTCCTCTCAGCTACCCCATTCTGCTGTGGGTTATGAGGTGTCGCCAACTCTCGTTTAATTCCTTCTGCTGCACAAAAGTCCTTAAACTCTTGAGAGACTTATCCTCCACCATTGTCGCTTCTCAAGTCCTTGATATTCTTCCCTGACTCTTTCGCGACCAAAGCTTTGAACTCACAAAACTTTGTGAAATTTTGGTCCTTATTCTGCATGAAATAAATCTAGCATTTACGAGAATAGTCATCAATGAAAATCACATAATACCTTTGCTTTGCTATGGATTCCGTAAAGAATGGTCCACACAAATTGGTATGAACTCGCTCTAAGATAGCTCCTGCTCGACTGTCTCGATCATGAAAGGAAGACTTGGTGTACTTTCCCGAGGTACAACCTTTACATGTGCCAACTTGCTCAATTTTACCTTTGGGAAGTCCTGTAGGTATCTGCTGCATTGTCTTCAAAGCCCCATGATGCAAATGGCCCAACTGCTTGTGCCACAGCACGCCAATGTCTTGGCTTTACACCAATTCTACTTTTGTACTCAATGTTTCACAATCATCTACCTTTAGTTTATAGAGTTCTTCAGCTGAATCCATATCCTCTTGGTTTGACCCGTGGCTATGTGTCTTAGGAACACCTTCCCTTTACTGAAGACAACATCATATCCTTTATCCTCCAACATCACGACTAATACCAAGTTCTTCTTCAGTCTAGGCACATACATCACATCTGTCAAGGTGAGAGGAGCTCCATGCTCCCTCTTAAAAGCAATCGTGCCCACTCCTGAAACACTATACCTTCCGTTGTCAGCCATCTCTATGCGCATTTGTTATAGACATATTTGGGCACTTCAACACCAATCTTATATGTCGATAAAATATGGCTCTTTAACCCCTAAAAGTGTTGTTTCATACCCTAAAATATCATGGTCAACTGATTACATAATTCCCCAAAAGTTACACCTAAAAGACCATCAAGAATTGGCCTAAACTAAACCATACTGACTGCTCCACTATCAGGGTGTGATGCATACTGACTTCTACACTAGCCAGGTGGATGCATAATGATGAAGCCTTCTGTAGGGTGTGATGAGAGAGGATGGACAAATTTCCAAGACAGTTTGCTAAGTGGATGCTCATGGAATCTTCTAGAAACTTCTCCTATGACACTTGCCTCTCTGAATTCGCCCAGGGATGAGTAAGAGATCCAAGAAATCTCCAAGTGGAACCAAATGCAACAAGTGGAATGACACTAATCAAAAACCTAGAGATGACTCACACCCTTGCACATCTATAAATGGATCCCTCTTGTAAGAGATCTGGAAGCTGGAATTTGGTGAATTGCAAGGAAGTGTTGATAGTTTGTATTTGAGAAAGAGCATTGTATTATTGGTGTGATCTTTCTATTTCATGAGGTGAAGAGGGCTTCATGCTGGGAGGATGATGCTGGATCAGACAACTGGGTTGTAATTCTCCCTTCTATATAATAAAGTTCTTCGAGTTTTCTTCCATATAACTGTGAAATTGTGAATGTTATTATTTGTGAATGCCATTGTATGTTCATTATATTTCTGATTCCGTAATGATTATGATGTAATAGATCAAGAAGCTTTGACGGTTCTCTGTTACTGTCTTCCTACAGGTACTCTCCAAGCGAGATAAGTACGGAGAGGAGTTGCAAGCTTTATCAAGAGGGAGAGAGATCAAGCAAGGAGTTAAGTGGAAGATCCAGGTTGGTTCCTTTATCTTTCTCTTATCCATTATTCATAGAAGAAATCACGAATTGCTTTAAACTGTTGTTTCTAGGGTGGATGCCAAACCTAGAGGGCTAGTCGATCGAAAAGACACTAGTTTTCCCAAAAACAAATTCACAACTCCGCTGGGGATCAAATATATGTTTGTTTGTTTTATAAACTATAGATGGAGCCTGAAGTCATCCAGGTAGCCTTCGAACTGCTCTTGCTTTGCAATTGCATAGTAGATGAATGTTGCTTCAGTCAATCTCCAGTTTAGTTTATGAATTAAACATTTGACTTACAAGCATTCTAGATGCCCTTTTGGTAGCTCAGTAACCTCTCAAGATCATTCCTCTGTACTTTTCTCTTTACTGTCTATCATCGCTCAGCTTAACTCATTGAAAACAGCTACACATCTGAGCCAAAACCCACTTTAGTTGTGCTCCATGGCCCATCACACTATCTGTCATTGTGAACCAGTATGAATCGCACCTCCTGAGTCTGTAAAGTGCGATGCATCCCTGTTTCTGTGAAGCCTAGGTGCGATGACTAACTGAACCTATTTCCATTCTCGAAATTTCGGATTTTTGTCCTTGTTTTCAGTTCTGTTTAGTTGATTTGCTACTTATGAACAGTGCCTCCTTACTAAAGCCTCTTTGCATCACATAGATCAGCCTCCATTGATTAGGATTAGTAAATTTTTTTATGTATTTGTCCATCATTTACAATCCTTTGTCAAAAAGTTGCTTAAATCAATCCGTTGTTTTGGTACAAAAAGTGTCGTAACTGTCGTTTTGTGTCAAAAAGATAAGTGTCATTGAGTCTTCCTTCCCTGGATAGTCAATTAAAATTTTTGTCATGTACTTGATTTGATTTGTTGATATTTGAAGTGTCGAAAGCATTTTCTATTCGAAATTGAAAAGTGTCATTTAGTCTTCCTTTCTATTTTGAAAAAGAAATTGTCGAAAATGTCGCTTTGAGTGAAATATTTCAGGTCTTTGCTATACTTAGTTTTCCTTTTTGGCAATTTTTCACATTAAGGGGAACGAAAAACAAATACATGCATTTGCATTTTCATTTAGTTTGTGTGTGAAATATGATTTAGGAAAATGCACTAGTGTGTGCTCTTTGCTCTTTGTTTGAAAGAAATTGTAATCTTCTTTCCCTAGTAGCTAGGATTTTCATTACTCAAAATAAACAACGATTGTTTATCATTGTAGATTGCATTTTTAGGAATTTCAAATCAACATCACACGGTGAACCATTGAAAGGAAAACTTTAAACAAGATCAACTCTAAAATAAATTTCAATGAACTTAACAACGCTTTGGAACTTAACGCAACACATCTAGAGGTCTAGGCTAGAGATGTGTTCCAGCGTCGTAAAAACTAATAACTATCGTTTTCATCAAAGGTTGGGTGATTCCTCCTCTTTGATATGACAAATGCTAGCACGGACGTGTGCTCCTCGTATTGTCGAGTATATATTGGGAGACCAAAATAGGCTTATATCCTTTATCCGTAGGAAGCCGAGTCTGTCGCCCTATCGATCGCAATGCACTGAACACAGCATTCGGGAAGATTGACTGTTGTACATAAGTCCTTGGTAATTTCTCTTTAATTTATCACCAATGCGTATATTGCAGTTTTGCGATTGGTTTGGTAATCCCTCTGTCTAGATTTCCAGAGTAGTCACTTTCATTCCTTTTCGACTCTTTAAAATAAAAGGCCCATCTGAGCACTTGTCACTTCAGGCTCATTAAAAATCGAAGGGGACTAGAGTCATCTTTAGTTTTTTCTCGACTCTTAAAAATTGAAAAAGTAAAGTTGTGTCAAAGAATCATTAAAATTTATTAATTCGGAATAACATCCCTATTCCTTTGTTGATCTTAGGTTGAGATAATGGAGTCCACCAATCAAGGAATCCCTTTTGAGGGGAATCCTAGTCCTTTTACTTCTTGGGGAAATATTGGTGCTCCTCATATGGCCACATTGTCCCTTCCGGGACTTACCATTGGCCTGCCAGTATGGCTGTTCTCAACCTCTGTGGTTCAAAATACCATGATTCCTCCGCAATCGAATCAACATCCAGTTGATACTGAAGTTGACCCTTCACCTTCTTCTTCGTTTGTTTCTCCCTCCCCTTCTTCCTCTTCGCTTGGTGAAAATAGTGATGCTAGTAACCAGGTGGCTGAGAAGAAGAAGAAAGGGAAGGAGAAGAAGAAGAAGAAGTCGATTCAGAAAGGGGGCAACAATGAATCATCTGGTGAAAATTTGCACATTAAAACTCCTAAACCCAAATTCCCTTGCATAATTTGTAAAGAATACCATTTTCATCAAGACTATCCTTGCCTTCCTCAAATCTTGAGAGAATGGTCTCCCTGTTCACATCGTCAGGTGTCATCAACCTTTGGGGATCATGTTGATAGCACACCATCAACTAGTAATGGTGAAGTTCATGGATAGAAAGGAAAGGTCAAAGTTCCATGTAGGTTGTGTGAAGGAGACCATACCCTTCACCGTTGTCCTTTTTTGGATGAAGCCAAAACAGTCTTGTATAACCATCCTGCTTCACCGCAGTGACTCCCATCTGGATACAAGAAACTCTCCCGAAGTCCTTTACTAGTTGAAAAACCGATTGACTTAACTCAACCATCGGTCGAAACACCTATCACTGAAAGTAAATATTCTGAGTCCATACCCAATGAAAGTCAATAGGTTGAGGTGACAATTAACCCAGTTTTACCTTCAGAAGATCATACCCTTCCCGAAGAGAGTAAGAATGATACCATTCAAACTCTTTTTGTTACTTCAGAGTCAGATGAACTTGGGGGCAATCCATCCATTCCTTTACAACAAGAGGAAAATCCCCCAGTTCCCACTACTCAAGGGGTTAATTCAACTGTTTATTCGGTACCCCCTCCAAGCAGTCTAGTCACTTCCTTTGATTGGAATTGACTAGCAAGATCCCACCTTCCATCTTACGTGCCTTTCCAGATCATAGTACAAGTTTACAAAATGATCATGTTTGGCACTATCATAGATGAAGGGGCATCAGTGAGTATCCTTTCCTCAACTGCTTGGAAAGCGCTTGGTTCGCCATCGCTTATGCCTGTTACACAGAATTTGTCAGGCTTTAACAAAGGAACCAGCCGACCATTAGGGATCCTTCCTAAGTTACCAATAACTTTGGGAAGGAAAACCGTTCACCTGAACGTGATGGTAGTCCTAGGACCGTTAGATTACAATCTACTCCTTGGATGTGACTATGTTTATAACATGGAGGCTATCGTTTCAACACTCTTCCGAGTGATGTGTTTCCCGCATGAAGGAAAAATTGTCACTGTTGACCAGCTTTCATTTCCCGGTTCAAGCATAGCTCCAAGTCAATCATCATCCCTAAATGGTCCTTGTACATTAGCAGTGTCTCTCAAACCTTCATTCCATCCACCTAATTACTGCAAGTATTCTGGTGAATGTAACGAAGCTTAGGGGGCATGCACCCTTATCTATTTGGCAGATGAACCTAGCTGAAAAGATAAGTTTCCCTATAGAGATAAGTTCCCTGGTAGGTTATGTGATTGGTCTGACACACCATTCACCTTTGTCTATTCTGCGGATGAAGCCAAGGAAGTGTTTTGTCTATTTTGCGGATGAAACCATCCTGCATAACCACAGTAAGTTTCCATATAGCTACTAGAGACTCTCCTTTTCACCATGCTGGAGGCATGCAAAATTTTCATTTATTTTTTCAATTTTCATTTTCTAGCTTTTTAGCTTTGTCATTTTCTAGTTTTCTTTTTAGCTTTGTTGTTTCTAGCTCTTTAGTTTTGAGCTTGCATAGAAATAGAAACTTACTCAAGCATATCTTTCCGATTTAAGCTTGTAAAAAAATGAAATTGAAAACTAAGCATAGTTCCCCCCATGGTTCAAGCTCATTAAAAAATGAACCCACATTCAGTAAATAACCTTTGTGATTGCCATGCTATCAACCTTTTGAGCCTTGGTTGTGTACCTTTCATCAACTCCATTCTTTTGGCTGATCATACACTTCCACTTGGTTGTTTACCATTTTGAGGAACAATTGCGACGAGTGGTCTTGTTAGCCAACCTCTTCCCAGAAATCACCATTTTTGAGAAGTTCCAAGCTTACCCGAAACCAGTTGCTACCCTAAACACCACTCGTTCCTAAAAAACGAGCCTTCCTTAAACCCTTTTCGTTAAATATGAAAAGATTGTGGAGCAATTGGCCTTTCCAGCTCGTTAAAGTGATTGGAAGTGCCATCCCTCCTATATGTTTTAATCTTTTTCAGACCTGGGGGATTTTTTCACGCAAATGTTTGAGTGCTTGTCTTTTTTGGCTCGTTAAAGTGATCGAGAAGTCATCCCTTTTGTATTATTTTAAACTTTTTCAGACCTAAGGGATTATTCTACGAAAAAGAACCTATGGAGTTTCCTTTCCACCCCTTTTCAAACTCTCTAAACATGAAAAGGACTGAGTTATCCTTATCGTTAAACTCGTTAAAACAATAGTGACAAACTTGTCCACCTAGAAAAGAACGAGTTTCACTGTCGCTAGACTCATTAAAACATAGCGATAGGTTTGCTCGAAGGGAAAATTATAGAACAAGCATATGTTATCCTCCTCAAGCTTGACAAAAATAAAGAGGTACTGGTCAGCAATGATTGGGTAAAAGGGAAGAAAACTTGAAAACTTTATGGTAGCAGGTCACTCTTGAACATGACACTTTCACTTCATCTCTGTGATTGAGTTGGGTTGGGTTATTCCATTCACCGGTCATCTCACCATTGGTCTTTCATACCATCCATATTTTGGGGTTAATGCTATCAATTCATCTCAATGTCGCTGATATGTTCAAGAGAAGTCATTCAGTTGAGAATTCACCATCTAGTTAATGCCTCATCCATTGCGTTACCTTCAACCTCCATTTTTCATGACTGCCATTCCTGAACCTTGTGTCGTTAGATCATTTTAACCTCCAGAAAATCATTTGCTTTGTTTCGTATCATAGATGTGGGATACATTAAGGCCCTCCTATGACGAGTCACTTCTTGTCAACATCAGCTCATTATCTAAGAAGTTGACTTAGAAACAATCCTTTCAGTACTTTGAAGCTTGCATGCCTCAATGGAAAGTTTCTCACTTCCGGCGATAGGTTGACATCAATGGCCTTTGACAGAAATATTTTGCGTGGTGTTCGACATCGGATCATATATTCACACCACGTGAATTGTACCGTAGTACCTTGAGGGTCATTATCATTCTTGGTGATTCCTCTCGCATTTGTTAATAGCTTACATTATTGGCTGGTAATCGAGCGATGTCTTTCCATGTTCGACTCTAGAACATCTCTTCACATGGATTGACTTGTACATCGAGCGAAGATTGAACGAGATTGAAGATCCTGGATCTAGTTTCATTCATCCAAGCTGCAATATATTTAGGGATATAAAGACATCAAATGTACATAGAAGCTGCACAGATGGTCATCCAAGCCAGGGATGATGACTCTACATTTGAAGAATCACCAGTGTGCAACTGAAGACGATTATCTATTCTATGTACATGAAATGAATTTATAAAGCTGAGGATGGGAATGCCCACCTTAGCTAGATCATGAAAAATTATATTTTGATGATGTATTGTATTGTATCTTATACAGGTCACCTTCCAATTTCGAAACCTCAGATCCTCATGAAAAAGCATTTCACCTGACATCAAGATTTACGACTTCATGCTTTAGGGGGCAACTGTTATAGACATATTTGGGCACTTCAACCCCAATCTTATATGTCAATAAAATAGGGCTCTTTAACCCCTAAAAGTGTTGTTTCATACCCTAAAAGATCATGGTCAACTGATTACATCATTCCCCAAAAGTTTTACCTGAAAAACCATCTAGAATTGGCCTAAACTGGACCATACTAATTGCTCCACTATCAGGGTGTGATGCATACTGACTTCTACACTAGCCATGTGTGATGCATACTGATGAAGCCTTCTATAGGGTATGATGAGCGAGGATGGAAAAATGTCTGAAACAGTTTGCTAAGTGGATGCTCATGGAATCTTCTAGAAACTTCTCATATGACACTTGCCTCTCTGAATTCACCCAGGGATGAGTAAGAGATCCAAGAAATCTCCAAGTGGAACCAAATGCAACAAGTGGAATGACACTAATCAAAAACCCAGAGATGACTCACACCCTTGCACACATCTATAAATGGATCCCTCATCTAAGAGATCTGGAGGCTGGAATTTGGTGAATTGCAAGGAAGTGCTGATAGTTTGTATTTGAGAAAGAGCATTGTATTGTTGGTGTGATCTTGCTATTTCATGAGGTGAAGAGGGCTTCATGCTAGGAGGATGATGCTAGATCAGACAACTGGGTTGTAATTCTCCCTTCTATATAATAAAGTTCTTCGAGTTTTCTTCCATATAACTGTGCAATTGTGAATGTTATTATTCGTGAATGCCATTGTATGTTCATTATATTTCTGATTCTGTAATGATTATGATATAATAGATCAAGATTCTTTGATGGTTCTTTGTTACTGAGTTCCTATAGGTACTCTCTAAGCAGGATAAGTACACAGAGGAGTTTCAAGCTCTGTCAAGGGGGAGAGAGATCAAGCAAGGAGTTAAGCGAAAGACCCAGGTTGGTTCCTTTTTCTTTCTCTTATCTATTATACATAGAAGAAATCACGAATTGCTTTAAACTGTTGTTTCTAGGGTAGCTACCAAACCTAGAGGGCTAGTCGATCGAAAAGACACTAGTTTTCCCAGGAATAGCATCTTCAGGTCTTTCTCCTCCAAGGCACTGAATAAATTTTTATCACCGGTCATGTGGAATGTGCCTCCAATGTCAAGATACCAAACACAACCCTTCATCGATGACACCATGCATGAAATGAGGGTAAAGTCCATTTCGAACTGAGAGACTAATGCCTCACCTTAGGATGCTTCCAAGGATCCCTTCTTGGACTTCTTTGATGGGCAATTAGTCGCATAATGTCCCATCTTGTGACAATTAAAACATCTTACTTTAGACGTGTCACCCTTCTTCCCTCCATGAGAAGAATTCGATTTGAAATGGGAAGCCTTCCTCTTCCCTTTTCTTGCCTTACTTGCTAAGGCCAGATTTTCATCATCATCATTCTTGGATGAAGAACCATCTCGTTTGCTCCTTCTGATTTCCTCCTGCATAAGATCTGACCATAGTCGTTACCAATCCGGCAGTTTCTCCCTTACATTCACAGAGTCTTGGTAGCTATTCCAACTCTTTGGAAGGCCAAGGAGAGCAAGGCTCACCATATCATCGTCGACAATAGTTATTCCCACACTGCCAATCTCATTTCTGCAGGTGGTGAGCTTGTTTAGATATGTGGAAATAGTATTGACCTTCTCTATCTTGATTCTTTGAAGCTTATCCTTGAGCACCATGTTAGCGCTCGAATCTACCTTAGGCTGAAATAAGGTAAGACTCAAGGCTACATCAAACCACGCTCAGCCTCGTAGCTAGCCCTACGAGGACAGGAGAGGGCTCTCTCCGGTCAATCTCAGCAAAATGTAATCAAAGAGGCTCGAGATGACTGAATTGATGACTAATTTTAGGCTAGGTATGAAGTACAAGGACTATGGAATTTATTTTTTGAAGTTTTGTTGAATTCAAGGGAAAGGCAATTTTGGGTGCGGGGATGAGGCACAGCTTTTGCAGAGGTCTACTTGGGGCAAGATAGGCGATTGTTTTGATGCCTTTAAAGTGATTGAATGAATAGACCTGACAGGTGAGGAGCTAAGGAGAGCAAGGAAGTCTCAAGGATTCTCCTTAAACTGAAGAAAACATGGAAAATTAAACAAATTTAAAGGCAAAGCATAGCAAATTTATGGATTCTACCTTAACACTTCATTTGTTTAATTGCAGAAGATTAAATAAGGAAAGTGGTACACATACACAACTTACAAGTACTGAGAGAAACACACCATCAACACATAAGGCCACATGAATCCCAAATAGTGCTGCAAAACCCTGGTCTATCCTTTGCCAAAAATGCAAATAAAATATGTACAATAGTGTATCCAGCTATTCCCAAGAGTCCAACCCTGAAAATGACTAAGAAAATACATAATATAGGCAAGCTAACACATTCCCTTGCCTCTAGGGGTCGATCTCATCATCCTAGGAGCTGTTCCAACCAATTCTAAACAAAGCACTACAATCTAGGCAGTCAAAACAACTTGCCTCTATAAGCTAGGAAACCAATTCATTCATTAAATTTTTGCTATTTTATGAATGAATCATCTAGAATAGGTAAATAAGTGTCAAGTCAACATAAAGTTCCATTAATTACATCAAGAAGGGTGAAAAATACCATCACAAGTCAAAACTGGTCAAACTGGCTACGTTTCCTAAGCTGAAGATGAAAATTGTGCCAAAAAAACCTGATGCGCCGCGCGCCCGAGCCCTATACGTTGCGCGCCTTTCCAGCTGCGTTTGGGGCACTTACTGGCATCCAAATTGAGCTTAGGCTGGCTTGTTGGAAATCCCTAGATGTCTAATTTCCAACCCAAGTGGAATTTTCCAATTTGATGTCCATTTGCCCCTCGAAAAGTGCATTCTCCCAAGGCTGCTACATGTGTGTCCAAAAAGGGGCAATGAGGTCATTTTTTGCATGTTTTTTGACCTTTCGGGGACCCAAACCTTGATAAAAAGCCTTGCAAATAGCTGAGCAGGTATATTTCATCATGAAAAATCCAAAAGTGCAAACCATTTGTGATTTGGACCTCTCAATCTTATGGGTCGCGCGCTGCGTGCTACGCGTTGAGCCAAAAAACCTGGTTTTTAGAGCCAAAAATTCAAAATTGACAAAATTTCTTCCAAATTCCTTGAAATTTGGGCTGGGGGTCCCCAATCAAGTACTATGCTCAGCCAAAGAGGCTTCGACCAAAATCCGAAGACGATCAAGCTCCTTTTGTCTTTTTTGCTTCTTGACCGCTTTCTTCAATTTTGCCTTAAGACTCCAAATTCGCGCCTTGCAAACTAAGTTCTGGACCTTGTAATGCATAGCCATGTGTTTCAATAATGCATTGTCTCTATTGGCCTTTTTTAGCTGTTCCTCCAAGTAGATGTTGACCCTCTCGAGATTAGCCTCTCGATCCTCATTTACCTGTTGCTCTAGAGAGGTGAACTCAATTTCTTTATGTTGGGAAGCTTGGCGATTCTCACGGATGTTCTGTAGCTCTATGATCATGTGCTGGTCCTCAAGCTGTTTATTCCATTGCTCTAGATACCTGATATATTGGGTCTTCTCTGATTCTGAAGCTGTCTCATCATCATGAATAGTAACAAAACCTGATGGCTCACCTGAAGGCCTCTCCTCATGCTTGGGCTTCTTGCCCTTATCCTGTACCTGCGGTGCTGCTGTCGAAAGCGAGGCCCCTTCCACACGAGGTGGAGATAACACTTGCTGTGCTGATGAAGTCAACGAGACCCCTTCCACCTCGGGTGGAGATAGTACTCGTCGTGTAGATGCAAATAAGGCCCTGTAGCCTCGCTGGTATGTCACATATGGAGGAGCAGTTATACGCTCAGTCTCGGGAATGTCTGGCTGGTGTGAAGGTCCTCCCTCATCATGAACTATCTCAGGAGGTGGCTATAATGCTGCAAAGTAATCACGGGAGATGAAATCTTCCCAAGTAATGCCCTGCTGTGCCAACTGATGCATCACTACGATTTTAATCAATGCATAATGATAGATGCTCTTATGCTGATGTGCTGGGCTCTTCCTTTGTACTAAAGGCACCATCCTTTCTATGTTGTGACACATGAAAAACGGAAGGTTCATCATACATACCCTTGTGAAATGCATCAACAAATGAACATGGTACGCATAGAGTCGTGAGAATCTGCCCTTGCAACTGAAATATCGGATGATGAGTTTCATCAACGGTGCATACTCATCCTTTAGGAATCTGAAAGGAAAAAGTACACTCAAAT
This sequence comes from Pinus tabuliformis, assembly GCA_031772625.1. NCBI lineage: Eukaryota > Viridiplantae > Streptophyta > Pinopsida > Pinales > Pinaceae > Pinus > Pinus tabuliformis. The sequence continues at coordinate 1,427,616,651 of CM062816.1, forward strand.
GTCTTATATACCCAGGCTTGATATATGCCTCATAGTAGAATTTGTCTAACTACTGGCGTTTACTCCATTCCTCCCCTACATTTGGTATCCTAGTGGCCTGAGCAATAGTCTCGGGTGATAAGGTGAAATTCACTCCGACAAGGTTTACATGACCATCCTACAAATGTAGAACAAATAAACGAACTAGTTCCCAATGATGCTGGATTTGTGAGATCCGCTCACAGTATTCAAAACATGATTGATACCGAAAACAGTCCATTGCAAGTGGACAGGCTTGCAATTGAGCCAAAGAGGTAGGCTCCTCCCTAACATGCTGTCCACTTTTGCCACCTTTGTGATACCTCCGTGGCACATTAGGTACATTTACCTCCGATGTAGAGTCATTATCATAATCCTGCTCATATACTGACTCGGTCTCTGACATGTTCTTTAAAAACAAGGTAGCTGGAATATATATATGCTGATATACAACTGTGTGCAAAATTGACTGTAGACTTTTTCTTTTTCTCAAAATGTTGTGACCAAGGGGACACAAATATACAAGGGAATTGTTAAGAAAGGGAAAACATTAGGGAAATGGGGAAAATGGAAATAAAACAAGGAATTTAGGGAAGGGAAGGGGCATGGAAATCTTGAAATTTTAGGGTTTGGGATGAGGTAGTAGAAGGGAGGGGTTAGGATTTGAGGGAGGATAGTGTAGGGTTCTATGAGGAATTATTGGGGAAAATATTGGTGAATATAGGGGATGGGAAACAAAGGAAATAGGAAAACCTTGGCAACATTTATTTTTGAAAACCCTACAGCAATCTTGGCATTTAAATCCTTACAGCAAATTAATGGACAAGGAGGGTTTCTACACTTGGTTTTTTCATGGCAAATATAGCATAATTTCTTTACATAAACCTTTCAAAACGAAGAATGAGCCGTGGATAAAAGCCTACCTGTGATTTGATGAGTGAGAAGAGGTGTTTGAGTGTGTTTTGGACAAAGTCTGGGCATAAAATTCAATGCGCCGCGTGCCTCACCCAACGCATCGCGCGCTCCTGATTCGCCGCGCACGTGTAAGATAGCACTGGAATTTGTCGCCTGATGCGCCGCACGCCCAACCTGATGCACCGCGCGCCCTGGAAACGGCCCAATTTGCTCACAAACTCACAAAATCACCTGAGAACAATGCTCTTTGCTCTTGGAATGTGGAATGGGTTGCAAATGAAGAGAAATATCTTCATATAGACTCCTTGTTGATTTTTGCTTAACCCAAAACCCATTTTCTTATGTTTGGTTGTTGACACTTTTTCAAAATTAATAGGCTCTGACCTTTTTGGTTTCCCCTTTTAAAATTGGTTGAAATAATGATTTTCTCTGATAATTTTTTGCAGGGATAGCTCTGATATGCTCTGGCAAAGGAGACCAAGGCTGCACTTGAACGATTGAAGAACTGAAAATTTTGACAATTTTTACAAAAATGAGATGGCGACTTATCTTCAAAACAGAGTTTTGAAGAGAAGTCCTAATTCAACTGTACAATGATGAAAATTATTGAAGTGATGATCTATCAAAGACATCCCTCTGGCCTGCTGGTCTTCTAAGACTTTTCAAGACAAAATTGACTCAACCCTAGACCTAAGACCTCAAAATTTAAAACATGATTGTAAATGACCTTTGAAGACTTATTTTAATAAACAGGCCTGAACCAGTAGTGCCAAGCATGAGGGGAATGAGTGACACAACCTGCTCCATTAGAGTTAGGGCATGCCTAATGAAATGCAACTGATCAAAACTGATGGGACACCTAATCATGAAATGCAAAAGAGCTTTGATCTCTGACAGAGGGATAACTAGACCGACTCTAACATTGGCTCCAATGGGGATGGTAGCTCCTTGGAGATGCCAAGAACCACAGATTTGGATGCCCATCCGTAGCTTGTCGACTAGGAATTGCTTCAATCCATTTTGTGAAGTAGTCTGTGGCTGTCAATATCCATCGATGTTGTCCTGATGATGCCGGATGAATTTCCCCGATGAAATCCAATCCCCACTGCTGAAAAGGTGCGCTGACTTCAATTGGTTTGAGAGGCAAAGGCTGTAGTTTCTGCTTCCCTTCGAAAATTTGGCATTCATGACAATTTTTAACAGCCTTATATACATCTGAAAATAATGAAGGCCAATAATAACCTGCCCTTAGAATCTTGTTCGCTGTGGTTTTCCAAAACAGATGGCCTCCACAGTCACCTCTATGAAAGTCTTCCACAACTCTTTTGGCTTCCTCCTCTACCAAACAATTCAATAACATTCCACCAGGATCTTTCCAATACAATGCAGAATTTAGTATGCAGAATTTTGCAGCTTTCAATTTCAATGTTCTACTTTTGTTTCTAGGCATTCCGGGAGGTGAAGACAAATGCTGAAGTACATATAAAATGTCAGCATACCAAGGAGAAGAAAGAAACATTTCAGATACCTGAACGGATGAATTCTCCTCATCTTCATCAGACATGGCAGCAATCAAATTTATGTCTAGAACTTGCAAATTCGTTTCAGCCATTAACTTGGTGAGTCCTTGACCTTTGATTAGTTTGGTTGGTTTAATCTCCACATCATACTCTAACAACGCAGCAATCCACTTACCCCGCCTGCCTTCTGGATCTGCCTGTACTAAAATATCTTTAACTGCTGCATTAGGAACATAAGCTAGAATATGGGAATGCAATATATACACACGGAAATCTTTCAAGGCCTTTACAAGCACAAGTGCTTGCTTCTCAATGATGTTATATTTCAATGCTCCATCTCTTATAATCCGACTGAAAAAAGCAATGGGCTTTTCAACACCTTCCCTCTTCTGCATTAATACAGCTGCCAAAGTGTGCTCAGAAGCAAATGAGAACAAAATAAAATCCTGAGTGTAGTCTGGGCTGATCAAAATAGGAGCTGAAGAAAGAGCTAACTTCACTAAATTCAATGATTTCACCGCCTCTTCAGTCCACTTTACCTGACTGTCCTTTTTCAGCATACTCGTGATTTCTCTAAGATGCTCTGCTAGATTTGGAATGAAGCGACGCAGAAAATTCAGTTTACCATTGAAGGATTGTATTTCTTTCTTGTTCCGGGGTTGTTCAATTTGCTGAATGGCTTCAACACGTGCAGGGTCAATACGGATGCCATCTTTAGATATGATGTGGCCAAGAATTTTGCCCTCATCCATGGCAAAAAGACTCTTTTTCGGATTCAGCGAAATGCCATATTTTCTACACTTTTGGAAAACAATTTTCAAATGATACAGATGTTCCTCATCAGAATTTGAAAACACGGTTAAGTCATCAAGATAAACAACTAAAAATACAACTTTCTCATTGGCGAAAGCCATGTCCATTGCGCGTTGAAAGGTGGCTCCTACATTTTTCAAACCAAACGACATCTTTGCATAATGAAATGTTCCCCATGGAGTGGTGAATGCTGTCTTGTCACGGTCATCATCATGTACTAAAATCTGATTGTATCCTGAATAGTCGTCGAGTAGTGACATCCTTGATGCTCCAACTACTCGCTGCAATATATGGTCCATTTTGGGCAGCGGATAATAGTCTTTTAAGGACACCTTATTCAAATTTCTGAAGTCAATACATAAACAGATCTCACCTGTTTTCTTCCTTACTGGTACCAAGTTTGATATCCAATCTGAAAATCGGATAGGCACAATGATTCCTGACTTATAAAATCTGTTTACCTCTTTTTCAATTGATGGCAGCATCTTCGGATTGATTCTCCTCAACTTTTGATGAAAAGGCTTCTGATTTGGCTTAATAGGAATAGTATGCTGAATGATATTTGTGTCATATGTTTTTAGATCTGAGTAATCCCATGCAAAAACATCAGAAAATAAAGACAACAATTTCACATAGTCTGCTTTTACCTTTGGTAACAATGACTTTGATAGCTTTACTCGCTTGGGATTCTCAGCTGTCCCAATGTTTACCTCTTCAACACCTTTTTCAGTCGGTCTTAATGTCGGTTTGCGGGCCACATCATCTTGGTCAAACAACTCCTCTAAAGGAATCAATCCCTTAGGAATAATGTTGTCTTTAAGTTGCAGCACGTCCATTTGATTTACTTGTATATTATCACTACCATCATCATGTTCAGTATCTATTGAGGTATCTTTGAACTTACCCTTATTTTGCAGAAACTGATTGATCTCTTCATCATCTTGAAAGACTTGCCAACATCGCTGATTGTCTGGAACGGTGGGACGATGTTTCACATGAATCTCAAACTTGTTGCTAGAATTCATCGGAATTTTTAAATTGCTTGCTGCCTTAGCAAGTCCATCAGCAACACCATTTTGTATGCGAGGCACACATGTCAAGGTATGATCAGAAAATAACTTCAAAATATCTAAGACTGCATTTCAATATGCCCTCATACGAGGATGCTTGGCCTGAAACTCACCCTTAACTTGCTTTATCACCAACTTGGAATCACCATAGACCGCAATCTTCTTCGCTTTCAGCTTTCTAAGAATCTTAAGACCAGTAATGAGAGCCTCATATTCCGCCTCATTATTTGAACAGTCAAATGCTAGTTTATAGGAACACACTCTCACCTTGCTTGGAACTTTGTCTTGAGCAGAAAAGGGACTTCGAATCCACACACCAATACCAGCACCATCACTACCTACTGCGCCATCAAAATCCATGGTCCAAAGACCATCTTCATCTTCTTCCAAGTGTTGAAATTGTGCTAGCTCTGTTTTTTTTGTTTGCTGCCCCTTATCTTCAGCTGATTGCTCCATAGTGGCTTTCTTTTCTCCTCTTTCCTTTTGCAGAACTTCTCTGAAATTTTCAGTGATCTCTAGTATATCTTCCGCCTGAACTAACTGACTATCTAGATCATTAAAACTATCAGCAAATAAAACAAACGACTCCAAATCTGTATGTACATAATTTATAGGATGATTGATTGGCTTCTCTTTGCTGGTTATCATGTATTTCATCTTTTGCTCTCGATATAGCTTTCTCATTTGACCGAAGACTGGAATTGTGGCATAAGAAAAGTCTAACTATAGAATACCCTTCAACTTCGCCCCCCAAGATCTTGAAAGTAGCATACCAAAACGTGGAGGAATGTCCGCCACAACCACATCCATCAAGACATTCTTCGCTGGGATTTGGTCTAAGCTAACAACCAAATCTTTGATGAGCCCAATACATCTTACACGGCTGGAATCAAATGAATACAAATCATGATATTTCCTTGTAATGTCTAACCCCAGCTTTTCCATGATCGCCTTTGGCATCAAATTGTGCGAAGCACCCGAATCGAACATAGCATTGTGCAAAACATATTCATGCAATCTCAAACTGATATAAAAGGGAGGAACATCACTATCAGGGGACTCACCATCCAATGCTGGCCCAAATATCAATTCTGGCTGATCATCTTCAACATTCACCGTGTCAAACATGGGATCAAAATTCAGAATTTTAGAGACTTGACCTCGGTAGCTGCTGTTTTTCATGATTTCAGTCAAAGGAATAGATACTTTTAATTTGGAAATTTCATTTTCCAAACTAAATGCTGAAACTTTGTCGACTTCTTTGACCGGAACTTCTCTCCTATCTTTGATTATACTTGCCTGATTTGTCCTTTCTACTGCTGATATCTTGCTAGTTGTGGGATCAATTGTCTCCTTTCCTTTCTTCTATGGTATCGGTGAATCCGTCTTTGGTGCTGTAGCTTCTTTTCTTTTCTGAATCGGATTGATGGGCACATCTCGGTTTCTCAATGAATACTGCTTCTGTTGAGTGGACAAGGCATTCAAATATCCTCTTTGGTAATCATCTAAATCTGCATCATTAGCTAAGATAAAATCTTCATCTTGCTGGGTGCCTGAACTTTCTCCATACTCTTCTTCTTCAGTGATGTAAATGGGCAAATCATCAGGAGTAAAGAAGTGATTTTGGTCCCCTACTACATCAGCATCTTCATCTGAATCTTGACTCACAAAATTCTGCAAAAGAGGAGTCTTGATCGGTTGCTGGGCTGCCGGCTCTTGTACTCTTTGTTCACGCTGCTTAATTCTGAACTAAGGTTGTTGCTGGCCACGGTAATTTGGATTATGAATCTGCGGTTCTGATTTGTCAAGGTTCATTATTTTGAACATTTTTTCCATCTCACGAAGCCAAGGCGGTTCTGATGTAGATTCTTCCTTTATAGTCACTCTTTTCTCTGCCTTCAACCGTGCTCTCTTGTCATTCAGATTCGCCTCAACATTAACAACAATCTTTTGCATATCTTCTAAAGTAGGTGGATCTCTATCCCGTAATGAATAAGCCATCTCCGGATCAAAACCATCCAGGAATTTGAGAAGAGCTGATTTTCTAGATGGTCTTAAATCATCCGGAATAGCATTATAAACTGTATTGAACCTGATAATGTAGTCTTGGACAGACTCACCATGATTGCGTTTGATATTATTGTACTTGGCATTGATCTGAAGCGGATCCTTTCTGAGTTCCCAACGATCTAGAAACTATTTCTGAAGTTCAGCCAATGTAGGTATCCTTCTGGCTCCCAAGCCTCTGAACCATTTTCTTACCTCTCCTCCGAATGTTTGCACAAACAATTGCATAGTTACATCCTCTTCATCAATCTCATATAAATCACAAAAATTTGCCATTTTGTCTATGTGCTACTGAGCGGACACACTTTGAGGAGTGCCATCAAATAAAGGAATCTTACTCTGATAATCCGCGGGCATATCATGCAAAGCTTGAGGAAGAGCGAGAGGAGCAAACCGAGAAGCCATTGGTCTAGGCGGATTTGGTCTGGGAGTAGTTGGTGGAGTAGATGTAACCGAAGTGTGAGGAGTATGAGGAGGTGTATGTGGAGGAGAAGCGACGTGAGATGAGGAAGGAGAATTCACTGCGGACTGTTGATATGTGATTATAGGTTGCAGGGGAATAGTGGGAATGAAAGGCAGTTCGGTGGGATTTTTCGAAGCGGAAGCCGTGACAGCAGATCCAATATTCGCAGATGCAGCTTCTAGGAAATCAGCAAGATTTGCAGCCTAAATGTCACTCTGAAGGTGCCTCAAGATAAAATTTTCAATTAATTTATTATGTTTTTCAACTTTAAGAGCTGCAGCAAAGTCAGGATTTGGAACGAGAGAATCAAGTGCACTTTCGGATTGAGTTTTAAACAACGACAATTCAAATTTCTCGTCAAATTCAAGTTCTTCAAGATACTCAAAAATTGCAGGACAAGAATGAGACTTAAAAAAAGGGATTATAGAACTTTCTCATCGATGTATTCTTGCAATCAGATTTGGATTCTCATATACCAAAGGTGGATCTGGATCAGGATTTAATCTCGTGTATCTTCTAGAAGCCAGTGTGGAATTGTTCGGAACAATCAAAGGGACACAATAAATTTCAGCCTATCAATTTGCTAGACTCAACCATCCAAGGTCTAGAACAAATAAGTGTACTGGGGTAAATTACAAATGAAGTGCTACCATCACAAGCTCACTAGAGATCGATTGAAGTAGCGTTTATCTACTTTCACTTATGCATAGCAAAAGCGTTTCGAAGGCTACCTGGCATAACTTCAGACTCCGTCTAAGACTCATGAAACAAACACATCAACTAGCAAACAATAACAATTTTATTCCCCAGTATGGTCGCCACTATGTTAGCGCTCGAATCTACCTTAGGCTGAAATAAGGTAAGACTCAAGGCTACATCAAACCACGCTCAGCCTCGTAGCTAGCCCTACGAGGACAGGAGAGGGCTCTCTCCAGTCAACCTCGGCAAAAGGTAATCAAAGAGGCTCGAGATGACTGAATTGATGACTAATTTTAGGCTAGGTATGAAGTACAAGGACTATGGAATTTATTTTTTGAAGTTTTGTTGAATTCAAGGGAAAGGCAATTTTGGGTGCGGGGATGAGGCACAGCTTTTGCATAGGTCTACTTGGGGCAAGATAGGCGATTGTTTTGATGCCTTTAAAGTGATTGAATGAATAGACCTGACAGGTGAGGAGCTAAGGAGAGCAAGGAAGTCTCAAGGATTCTCCTTAAACTGAATAAAACATGGAAAATTAAACAAATTTAAAGGCAGAGCATAACAAATTTATGGATTCTACCTTAACACTTCATTTGTTTAATTGCAGAAGATTAAATAAGGAAAGTGGTACACATACACAACTTACAAGTACTGAGAGAAACACACCATCAACACATAAGGCCACATGAATCCCAAATAGTGTTGCAAAACCCTGGTCTATCCTTTGCCAAAAGTGCAGATAAAATATGTACAATAGTGTATCTAGCTATTCCCAAGAGTCCAACCCTGAAAATGACTAAGAAAATACATAATATAGGCAAGCTAACACATTCCCTTGCGTCCAGGGGTCGAGCGCATCATCCTAGGATCTGTTTCAACCAATTCTAAACAAAGCACTACAATCTAGGCAGTCAAAATAACTTGCCTCTATAAGCTAGGAAACCAATTCATTCATTAAATTTTTGCTATTTTATGAATGAATCATCTAGAATAGGTAAATAAGTGTCAAGTCAACATAAAGTTCCATTAATTACATCAAGAAGGGTGAAAAATCCCATCACAAGTCAAAACTGGTCAAACTGGCTACGTTTCCTGAGCTGAAGATGAAAATTGTGCCAAAAAAACCTGATGCGCCGCGCGCGTGAGCCCTATGCACCGCGCGCATTTCCACCTGCATTTGGGGCACTTCCTGACATCCAAATTGAGCTTAGGTTGGCTTGTTGGAAAGCCCTGGATGTCTACTTTCCAACCCAAGTGGAATTTTCCAATTTGATGTCCATTTGCCCCTCCAAAAGTGCATTCTCCCAAGGCTGCTTCCTGTGTGTCCAAAAAGGGGCAGTGAGGTCATTTTTTGCATGTTTTTTGACCTTTTGGGGACCCAAACCTTGATGAAATGCCTTGGAAATAGCTGAGCAGGTATATTTCATCATGACAAATCCAAAAATGCAAACCATTTGTGATTTGGACCTCTCAATCTTATGGGTCGCGCGCTGCGCGCTACGCGTTGAGCCAAAAAGCCTATTTTTTAGAGCCAAAAATTCAAAATTGACAAAATTTCTTCCAAATTCCTTGAAATTTGGGCTGGGGTTCCCCAATCAAGTACTATGCTCAGCTAAAGAGGCTTGGGCAAAAATCCGAAGACGATCAAGCTCCTTTTGTCTTTTTTGCTTCTTGACCGCTTTCTTCAATTTTGCCTTAAGACTCGTAATTCGCGCCTTGCAAACTAGGTTCCAGACCTTGTAATGCATAGCCATGTGTTTCAATAATGCATTGTCTCTATTGATCTTTTTCAGCTGTTCCTCCAAGTAGATGTTGACCCTCTCGAGATTAGCCTCTCGATCCTCATTTACCTATTGCTCTAGAGAGGTGAACTCAATTTCTCTATGTTGGGCAGCTTGGCGATTCTCACGGATGTTCTGCAGCTCTATGATCACGTGCTGGTCCTCAAGATGTTTATTCCGCTGCTCTAGATACCTGATATATTGGGTCTTCTCTGATTCTGAAGCTGTCTCATCATCATGAATAGTAACAAAACCTAATGGCTCACCTGAAGGCCTCTCCTCATGCTTGGGCTTCTTGCCCTTATCCTATACCGGCGGTGCTGCTGTCGAAAGCGAGGCCCCTTCCACACGAGGTGGAGATAACACTCACTGTGCCGATGAAGTCAACGAGACCCCTTCCACCCCGGGTGGAGATAGTACTCGTCGTGTAGATGCAAATAAGGCCCTGTAGCCTCGCTGGTATGTCACATATGGAGGAGCACTTATACGCTCAGTCTCGGGAATGTCTGGCTGGTGTGAAGGTCCTCCCTCATCATGAACTATCTTGGGAGGTGGCTGTAATGCTACAAAGTAATCACGGGAGATGAAATCTTCCCAAGTAATGCCCTGCTGTGCCAACTGATGCATCACTACGATTTTAATCAATGCATAATGATAGATGCTCTTATGCTGATGTGCTGGGCTCTTCCTTTGTACTAAAGGCACCATCCTTTCTATGTTGCGACACATGAAAAATGGAATGTTCATCATACGTACCCTTGTGAAATGCATCAACAAACGAACATGGTACGCATAGAGTCGTGAGAATCTGCCCTCGCAACTGAAATATCGGATGATGAGTTTCATCAATGGTGCATACTCATCCTTTAGGAATCTGAAAGGAAAAACTGCACTCAAATGTCTTATATACCCGGGCTTGATATATGGCTCATAGTAGAATCTGTCTAACTACTGGCGTTTACTCCATTCCTCCCCTACATTTGGTATCCCAGTGGCCTGAGCAATAGTCTCGGGTGACAAGGTGAAATTCACTCTGGCAAGGTTTACATGACCATCCTGCAAATGTAGAACAAATAAACGGACTAGTTCCCGATGATGCTGGATTTGTGAGATCCACTCATAGTATTCAAAACATGATTGATACCGAAAACAGTCCATTGCAAGTGGACAGGCTTGCAATTGAGCCAAAGAGGTAGGCTCCTCCCTAACATGCTGTCCACTTTTGCCACCTTTGTGATACCTCTGTGGCACATTAGGTACATTTACCTCCGATGTAGAGTCATTATCATAATCCTGCTCATATACTGACTTGGTCTCTGACATGTTCTTTAAAAACAAGGTAGCTGGAATATATATATGCTGATATACAACTGTGTGCAAAATTGACTGTAGACTTTTTCTTTTTCTCAAAATGCTGTGACCAAGGGGACACAAATATACAAGGGAATTGTTAAGAAAGGGAAAACATTAGGGAAATGGGGAAAATGGAAATAAAACAAGGAATTTAGGGAAGGGAAGGGGCATGGAAATCTTGAAGTTTTAGGGTTTGGGATGAGGTAGGGAATATATGTTTGTAGTAGAAGGGAGGGGTTAGGATTTGAGGGAGGATAGTGTAGGGTTATATGAGGAATTATTGGGGAAAATATTGGTGAATATAGGGGATGGGAAAAAAAGGAAATAGGAAAACCTTGGCAACATTTATTTTTGAAAACCCTACAGCAATCTTGGCATTTAAATCCTTACAGCAAATTAATGGACAAGGAGGGTTTTTACACTTGGTTTTTTCATGGCAAATATAGCATAATTTCTTTACATAAACCTTTCAAAACCAAGAATGAGTCGTGGATAAAAGCCTACCTATGATTTGATGCGTGAGAAGAGGTGTTTGAGTGTGTTTTGGACAAAGTCTGGGCATAAACTTCAATGCGCCGCGCGCCTCACCCAACGCGCCGCGCGCTCCTGATGCGCCGCGCGCGTGTAAGATAGCACTGGAATTTGTCGCCTGATGCGCCGCGCGCCACTGATGCGCCGCGTGCCCAACCTGATGCACCGCGCACCCTAGAAACGGCCCAATTTGCTCACAAACTCACAAAATCACCTGAGAACAATGCTCTTTGCTCTTGGAATGTGGAATGGGTTGCAAATGAGGAGAAATATCTTCATATAGACTCCTTGTTGATTTTTGCTTAACCCAAAACCCATTTTCTTATGTTTGGTTGTTGACACTTTTTCAAAATTAATAGGCTCTGACCTTTTTGGTTTCCCCTTTTAAAATTGGTTGAAATAATGATTTTCTCTGATAATTTTTTGCAGGGATAGCTCTGATATGCTCTGGCAAAGGAGACCAAGGCTGCACTTGAACGATTGAAGAACTGAAAATTTTGACAATTTTTACAAAAATGAGATGGTGACTTATCTTCAAAACAGAGTTTTGAAGAGAAGTCCTAATTCAGCTATACAATGATGAAAATTACTAAAGTGATGATCTATCAAAGACATCCCTCTGGCCTGCTGGTCTTCTAAGACTTTTCAAGACAAAATTGACTCAACCCTAGACCTAAGACCTCAAAATTTAAAACATGATTGTAAATGACCTTTGAAGACTTATTTTAATAAACAGGCCTGAACCAGCAGTGCCAAGCACGAGGGGAATGAGTGACGTAACCCGCTCCATCAGAGTTATGGCATGCCTAACGAAATGCAACTGATCAAAACTGATGGGACACCTAATCATGAAATGCAAAAAAGCTTTGATCTCTGACGGAGGGATAACTAGACCGACTCTAACACACCAATTTCCTCTAGTCACTACTGTTCTGGTAGAGGTCCTTCAATGTCTTCCACATTGAAAATGGAGTATCCTTCCCATGGAGACTCGAGACAATATGGTCTCAAACTCCCTCAAGGATGATCCGTCTCTCCTTCGCCACACACTTCTTCCACTCTCCAACTCTTGTGCATTAGTTGAAGCTGGCTTTGGGATTTATTGATCAATGAATTCCTTCAAGCCATTTTCTTCTAATACAACCTCCATTCTATCTTTCCATGCTATGTAATTCGAGCTACCTTCCAAGGCATACTCGAGTCTCAAGCCATAGAATGCCATTGGCCAACCTTGAAGTATGATATGAATTTGATTTGCACTTGCAACCCCGAACTTCAAAATTCGAATTCTCTTCTTACTATATTGTTCACAGCTCCAATACCATGTAAAGAATCTCTACAAATCCAGTTCTGATACCATGTAGAAAATCTGATGGTAGGTGTTGGCTCAGTGGAGCCTAACCGAGGTTCGGAAATGAGTTAGCCATGCAAATCTTGGTACTATTGGCCCTTTCGGCAATAGTCCGCAGAGTACGGACTAAGGTCTCACTCGAAGTAGTATGGGAGGGTGCTAGAACTAGGTTTCCACACCCTGGGGATGTCTAATATGTGGTGATTGGTATGTGGTCCAACCTTCACACTTACTGCGCTACGCGTAACTACGGGCACCCTGTGCCTTGTGATACCGTCTTTGTGCAGTTCTAGCCGCAGTGCGACCCATCTTATTTACCCAAGTCTTCCTTAATTAGTCTCCGTTAGATGATTACTTAAATTAAATTCACATAAAAGCATTTACATGAGTATTCATCAAGTGTGCCTAGTAAATAAACTGAATAAAAGTAATGCATAACATCAAAATACAGATTCAAGAATAGATGCATAAAGTAATCTTCTCTTTATTAACTATCAATTCCAAGTACAGACCTGACTCTGCCCTGCGAACTCAGATGCAGGGGTTCGTGCACTCAGCTACAGACTCTACTAGGTCTCTGCGCACTCAGCTACAGAGCCTCTACCTACTACTATGACCCAGTACGCTTCAGATTCCACTCTATGCTCTAACCATGCCTTCGCTATTATATATCTCTATGGTATCCTAAGCTATGTTGTCTTTACACTTAGAGCCTCACTCTATTTATACAATCCCATGGTCCATGAACCATGGCTAGGCCGACACAACTTTACATTAAATTACAATAGAATGCTTAGGGCGGACAACCCTATGACTCTATTGTACACTTCGTGCTCCGCGCCCACACTTCGCGAAGTATTATAATACAATTGACCAAAACATAGGCTTTGAACCCCAAAACATGCTGCAAGGGATCCCATGCCCAAGAGGCCCCCAATGTTGTCGTGACTCGTCCCAAGTCACTCTGCTGGTGCGATGATCTTGGCACAGAGCCCCTCCAACTATGCATGTGTTGCGCGAAGGTCCACAATGCATTGCTCTACTATTTGTTGGATATGCTCTACTCTTTCTCCTTCAGAATTATCTACGTTTGAGTCGAGTCTCTTCTTTGGTACCAGCTTCTAGTTCTTGTGTTTAGAGTCCCGCGCCCCTGTCTGGCTCCTCGGGTCGCGAAGACTGTGCTTTGGTCAGTTAGTCAGATAGCCGGCCCACCCATGTAGGGCTTCAGGCGACTACCATTTACATTTCCTGGGAAGGGTTCTCCATTTAGTTTGACTAGCTAGACTGCGCCTCCGTGTGTGACCTCTTTTACCACATATGGTCCCAACCAGTGCATTCTGAATTTTCCAGGAAAATTTTCAAACTTGTTATCATACAGTAGCACTAAATCGTTTACCTCGAAGGTTCGCAACTTGATATGGCGGTCATGCCAGGATCTTTCACGCTGCTTTTGTACCTGCTGGTGAAATCCGTCTAGAAATCATTCTTCTTCAAGTTCTTATAATTGCGCGAGCATTTCTTCTACAGCTTCATGGTCCATCATGCCTGTGAGCGCTGTTATTCGTAGACTGGGTATGATGTATTCCATCGGCATGACTTCTTCCGTACCATAGACCAACCAGAATGGTGTCTATCCCGTCAATTTCTTGCACGTTGTCCTATACACCCATAACACAGTGGGTACGCGAAGGTCCCAGTTGTCCCGCTACGTGTTACATATTTTGGTCAATGCAGTCTCCAGTATTTTATTGAATGCTTCTACTATTCCATTAGCCTGTGGGTGGTATGGTGTACTTTTCTGGTGATAAACCTGTAACACTTCTATGAGCTCGCTGACAGTTTCATTCAAGAAATGTATTCCATGATCACTCATTAAGATTTTTGGGTAGCCAAATCGTGTCAACACGTTTCTGAACAAAAACTTTGCAGTCATGGCAGCTGTGCAGTCCTTGACTGGTTGTGCTTCCATCCATCGTGTTAGGTACTCTGTCGCGGTGATGATGTAGTGTGCACCAGTCTTTCCCTGAGGTTTGATTGGGCCCACAATTTCGATTGCCCATTTCTCAAATGGCTGTAGTGTCATTTGGGGTTTTAATGGCATCTCGTCCCTTCTTAATGGTTTTCTTGTCGTTTGACATATATCGCAGGCCTTACAATGCACTTTTGAATCATAGTGCAGGTTTGGCCACCATAACCCTACGCAAAGAATCTTTTGTGTGGTTGTGCATCCTGCATAGTGTCCTCCTACAGCACCCCCATGTGCTTCCATGAGGATCTAACCTCGTTCAAACTCGGGTACGTATCTTCGCAATATCTCATCGTTGCCTATCTTGTAGAGGCGCCCTGCGATGACAGAAAAGTCCACCATGTGCACCACCAATTCCTTGTTTCTTTGGATTGAGTACTCCTTTGGCATAGTCCCTGTTGTTAGAAAATGGATTATATGTTTGCAGTGTCCATCCGCAACGCGTATTGCAAAGAGTTGTGCATCAAGTAGTCCCTCCAAATTTATTGGTTCCTCGCCCGTCTCAACTTGTGACAAGTGGTCCGGTCCTGCGTTTAAGCATCCCGACTTGACTATGACATCAAAATCATATTCTTGAAACAGTAATAGCCATAATATGCATCCCCCCAACACAGGCTTGCTCACCAAGTATTTCAATGCACAATGGTCGGTATACATCTTGAAATGTCCTCCAAGTAAATAGTGTCGGTATTTCTGGAGCACGTACACCATTGCCAACCCCTCGCATTCGGTGGTAGAGTAGTTCTTTTCTACTTTGGACAATCTTCGACTCGCAAACGTGATCAGGTGATCCACACCCTCTGTGCCCTCCTATGTGAGTACGGCTCCCAACGTGATACACGACGCATCAACATGTACATGAAATTCTACGTCCCATTTCGAGAAGACCAAAATTGGCACGGAGGCTAGTTTCCCCTTTAGGACATCCAAACTCTTCATGCAATCATCATTCCAGCAATATGTCACATATTTTTTCAATAGTTTTTCCATCGGCACGGTTATTTGGGCATAACTCTTGATAAACTTCCTATAGTAGCCAGTGTGCCCCAAAATAGCGCGTAATTGTTTGACACTGCGCGGTGCTTCCAGATTCAGAATAATAGCAATCTTCACAGGGTCCACCATTAGGCCTTGTTTGTAGACCACATGGCCTAGCAGGTTGCCAAAGGGAACAAGGAAGGTGCACTTTTTAAGGTTCAGTGCAATCTAGTGTCGGTGGCAAGTATCCAACATCAACCGTAAGCTCGCTACATGGTGCTTAACTAATCCAAAGACAGTCCAACCATCCAGATAGACCTCCAAGAACTTGTGGATGTACTCTTTGAATGTCACCACCACTATGAGCAAAAATATTGCTAGCGTGTTCTTCAATCCAAAGGGCATAATGGTGTACTGAAAGCATCCCCATTATGTTGCGAAGGTTGTTTTGCTCCTATCTTCCTGTGTGATCTTGATTTGATCACACCCTGAGAAGCCATCCATAAACCAGTAAGCTTCTTGACCACTAACATTCTCCAATACTTCATCTGTGAATGGTGTCGGGAACGGATCATGAACACAGGCATCGTTTAGCTTCCTAAGGTCCACGCATATTCTTATTTCACCTTTCTGTTTTTTCTCCTGCGCTACCATAGGACTCACCCAATCAGATTCTTCCACTGGTTCGATAATTCTGGCTACGAGCATTTTTTCTATTTCGTCGCGGACATTTTCTTTATACTTTGGGTTCAAGTGGTAAGGCCGCTACTTAACTGGCTTCGTGTCTAGTTTCAAGGTGATCTTCATCATCCCTAGGTCACTAATGATCCCTTTTAAGTCCGTGATTTTGGTTGGGAACAAGTCTTGGTATTCATGGAGTAACTCAACAACCTTATCTACCATAGCATCATCCCAATAGTCTCCTAGCGCCACATACTTCAGCTCCACTTCTGTGCTAATGTTTACCTACTTTTTTTTTACAGGTGTGGTGATGTCGGGATCCTCAATTGATGGTTCGCAACCTCGCGACAACCTTCAATTTCTAGAATATCAATATTTCGGGGGTCATCATCACCCTCCTCCACCTGCACATTATAACATTCTAGGGTGCTGCTTAACTAGGTTGCCCATACTGGTCGCAACATTTCCAATGGCTCCTGTGGTATTTTGAAGATGGCGGCTTTTACTGCTTGCAACGCATCATCAATAGTATTCGACCACCAGTCTTCAAATGTGAATGTTAACAATAATACCTCGTGTAAGACATCCCATTCGCCCATACCATGTTGGAGTTTTGTCTCAGTATACCAGTTCATGGGTATTACATCCAAGGTATGGTAGAATAAGTGTACCCATTTAGGCTATGGTTCTTCCATGTAGACCTTGGTCCATTTCGTGAGGTGCATACGTGGGTCATCTCATCCATCGTATTTGTCTTCTAACCGCAACTACAGCTTCCCAAACCATAGGCACATCATCCTTCTACATCCACGCTAGTCCTCAAAATTTCCTTGATGTGTACCCCACCATCGTGCAAGTGTTGCTTGTAGTGCTCATTTCAATGCATCGAACCGCTATTGTTCCAATACTGCACTTTTAAATTTTCTTAGGAATTCATCTACCTCTGTCAATCCATCATATGTCGGTAGCTCTCTTGCCTCCGTTGTCATGCAACGTAGTGATCTAACCATCATGTTACAATTCAGTGTCATCACTTCATGCAACCGATTCTGCCATTGCTCTACTTCTTCGTCTGAATCCGAAGTGCAGGAGCTTTCATGCTCCCACGAGATCCTCCCATCTATAGTCAGATTCACCCAATCCTAGTCTCGTGCAGTTATCTTGTAAATACAATCAAGATCATCATCGCTATCATCATCGTGCACTGGTTCAATGTAGCGTGCTCCTTCGACTGGGTCTAGTGGGATTACTACGTGTAGTGACTTTTTCTTGAAGATAATTTTGTTCTTCTTCAGGTTGATGACTCCATTCATATCGGTGGCTGAATATATTCCTAACAACGTGGGATAGGGATTGTTGTCATCGACAATCTCTATTACTTCAAAATCCGCCTACGTGCTCCTGCCTTCAATATCAACTATTACCCCTTGCAACCTTCCCATGGGCAAAATCTTCTGTTGGTTTGCCATTCGTAATTGGATAGGGAACCATTGTAACGCAGGCCTGCCCATGTTTTCCCATGTTTGCTTCGGTAATAAATTCACGTCCGATCCTAGATCTAGGATTACCTGATCCATTTCATATTCTCTAATCTATGCAGTCAACCTCATTTCCCTTCTAGTGAGCAATGCATGCTTCCCCAATTTCTGGATGATGCGCAGTTCCCCTGACCCCGCACACCTAGTGATAAGTTCTTGTAGTCCTTTAACTACCTTGTTATCATGTAGCAGTCTCATGCATGTCTCTAGAAAGGTAGTGAGCATTGAAGGATCCATTCTTGGCTCTAGTTGATCCTTACTACCTAAAGTGGAGGCCTCCACGAAGTTATTCTTAGCTTCCATAAATGTCTCCTTTGTGCGTTCTATGTCAAACTCAGGTTCCTTTGTAGGAGCCTTGTGAACCCACATACTTTGCTATGGCTGCTTTCCCTTATCCTCTCCCATGGTCACACCACTTCTGAGCATTATGTTTACATTCGGGTCCTCTTCGCGCAGCTCAGACCTCATCATTTGTATATTCTAAGTTGGGGGAGGCTAGAATACCCCTTTTTCACGCATCTTTGTGATCAACATAGTACAATCTATTGTTTCATGATCAAACTAAGCACAATACAAACATGATATCCTCATCAGGTTGGTACAATCACGGCCATAGTGCCCTGGTCCTCCACAATTGTAATAAATTAACTGTCCATAGTCCCTTCCTGGTCCCATTCCACCTCATCCTCGACCTCACCCATGAAATCCAGTGCACACCATCCCTACATTTGGGTTGAGGGCTTGCATTTCGGCCTGCATCCTATAGGCTGGGGTCTAATCCATCATTAGCTTGTAACTGCAGCAAGTGCACTCATCGTGGCCTACCTACCTCCAGAAATTACAAAACAATTGTTGGGGTGTCTATGTATATTTCTGCAGCAAATGACAATTGTCTGTCATGTGTTTCCCTCCTATCTGATAGATCGCGCACAATAAAGTGGGTGCCATGCTTGGCCTTGCCTGTGTCTCAGGTCTCAGTGGCATTGGCCCTCCTCCTGCCAAGTATTTCACGAACACTGGATAGTGATCCTCGTCATGGCCTTGGCCTTTGCATTTTATGCACCATACTTCCACGCATGCCTCTGGATGCGGTGCCCTATCCTACTTCAAACTTTTCATTTCCAAACATAGATTCTGTAGTTGCGAGTGGATTTGTTGAACTCCCAACCCAGGGTCTTGTATTGGGGTTTCATGTAATCTCATCGCCATTTCCAACGCTTCGGCCTGAGTGGAAAGTTTCTGTTGTGACAGCGCCATCCTCAAGTGTGGTGCTAGAGATACTACAAACCATGTGTGATGTTGTCCATCTATCAACGTCATATGGCTTCGTGGATCGTACTTTTTAGCTGTTGATCCAGATCCCAGGGAGTCTCACCCGGGAGCATCGTGATATCTTTAAACCTAATGATTGATTGTGTTTCATATTTTGGCCTACTAAATTCCCTGTTCAGGATGTTCTAGATCTCTGCTATCCCTACATTTGGGTGGTCATTAGAGTGCTTGATATACCATGTCAATGCGCAATCCTACAGTGCACTCACCAATGTAGCATTCTTAATATTGTCGTCTATGACACCCTGTGCTTCCCATACTACTCTTACCATGAACCAGAATTGGTCCGCATCCTCATTCCCTACTCCTCTGAATACTGGTAGTTAGATTGCGTTCGCCATACTACACTGTGGAGGTGGTGGAGGTGGAATGGGTGGAGATGGAGGTGAGGGAGGTGAAGTGGGTGGTGGGGTGGGTGGAGGTGGTAACCGCGGGATGTGTTGCCTTATCAAACTGACCACGCTTCTCGGAGAGACCTTAGCAAACTCGTCCTCACTTTCTCGTGAGGGTGAAATTAAGGGATTGTTTTCTAATTCTTCACTACTTTTGTAGATTTTTCCACTCCGCGTAGTCCCAAACATTAATGTATTTGCATGACCCTTTTTTCACACAATAGCATCTTAATCTAGGTATTCAAAGATTTAATATACTTACCTCATGGTCCCTTGAGGAAGCATCACTCTGCCTCATTGTAGCTCACGGTCATGTCTACCGCAAACTCAGTGATAAATCCCCCTATTATTTGGTTGAGCTAATGGTCCATAGATCGCGCGATCTTATCTTCGGATGCTTCTAGACTGCGCGCTAATTCCAGAGTCCACACTATCGGGTTGTTGAGCCTACACCTTCCCTGGCTATCGGCTAACCTCGCAATGCACTCCTACAGCTCAGATGGAAAGGATGCAAAGAAAATCTCATGGATTTCCGTATACACGTAGTGATCCAGCCACTTTTCCTTAGATACTTGCGAAATTATGTTTTCCTGTGTCGCGAACTCGTGAATCTTCTTGTCCAACCACTCTTCAATTTCCTTCTTTGTTGGATTCCAGTGGCACAACATTAGACATCCCTTATGCAGATCCTCGTCTCAGCAACGAAACCATTTGTTGGCTTAGTGGGGCCTGACCCAGGTTCAGAAGTGAGTTAGCCAAGCAAATCCCGGTGAGTTAGCATGGACTGAGGTCTCACCCGAAGTAGTATGGGAGGGTGCTAGAACCATGTTTCCACACCTTGGGGATGTATGATATGTGGTGATTGGTACGTGGTCCAACCTTCACACTTACTATGCTACACACACCTGTGAGCACCCCGCACCCTGTGATACTGTCTTCGCACAGTTCTAGCTGCAGCGCGACCATGTTATTTACCCAAGTCTTCCTTAATTAGTCTCTGTTAGCTGATTACTTAGATTAAATTCACATAGAAGCATTTATACGAGTATTCATCAAGTGCATGCAGTAAATAAACCGAATAAAAGTAATGCATAACATCAAAATATAGATTCAAGAACAAATGCACAAAGTAAACTTCTCTTTATTAATTGTCAATTCCAAGTACAGACCCGACTCTGCCCTGCGCACTCAGCTGCAGGGGTCCACGCACTCAGCTATGGACTTTACTAGGCCTCTGTGCACTCAGCTGCAGGGGTCCGCACACTCAATTGAAGACTCTACTAGGCCTCTGCGCACTCAGCTGCAGAGCCTCTTCCTACTACTATGACCCAGTACACTTCAGGTTCCACTCTATGTTCTAACCATGCCTTCCCTATTCTATATCTCTATGCTCTCCTTAGCTAAGTTGTCTTTACACTTAGAGCCTCGCTCTATTTATACAATCCCATGGTCCTTGAACCATGGGTAGGCTGACACAACTTTACATTAAATTACAATATGATGCAGGAGCATTCAGGCCAAGGAAACTCATTGTATTTTAATAGACATAGGGGTATTGTGTTTTCAAGGAAGCTGGTTTTCTAAGAGTGAATTAAATGTAATTATTAATGTTTTGAGTGATTTTAATGAGAGAAGCTAGAATAGGGAATTAATTGAATATTGTGAGGCATATTTGTAAATGTTCTCGAATATAGGAGAACATAATAGATTTAGGATAGTTGAGAGATTGAGGGATTTGAGAATTGATTGTAAATCTTAGATTAGGAGTCAGTTCATGAATTTAGGGATTAGAGAGGAGTTTTAGGAATGAGGAAGATATTTAGGAATTTTGTTAAGTAATTTACGGATCTAAACCAGAATTGGTTTAAGAATCCCTTTGTATAAATGTAAGCCTAAAAGATAGAGATAGGGGTTAGATGTTTTAGAGAGGCTAGATAGATAGCTAGAGTGTGGTTTTGAGCCTTAATATGTAATTATTAGAAAGTCAGGCCCGAGAGACAGAGTCTCAATCTGTAATTATTTTTTTGTACTTATATATACAGAAATTGATTAGAGACTGTATAAGTGTGCATTTCGAGTGATTGAATGATAAATTCAATGTGAACTAGAGTTGCAAACAGAGTTGAGGTGAATGTACAGAAGAGGAGAAGAGACTAAGGGTTGTTAAGGATGTAGAAGCCAATCAGAGCATCCAAGTGATGCTATTCAAAGAATTGTGATTTAAGTTTGATACATGCATATTGAATGGAGGACCAGTCTATGTTGAGGTTTAATAAACCATAAAGCATAGGAACTAATGGATGGGCCTTAAACCTTAGAAAATGAAGATTTAACTCGACAGAGAGTTAAAATTCCTCGAACAAACAAGATGTATGAAAAATCCATTCAAACTGTGGGTAAAGTAGGGGTAACCCTGCGTCATTTGGTATCATAGCGTAATTATTATTGAAACAATTGATAACAGAACAAAATAGGGGAATTCTGTAGAAAAGGACTTAGAACAGAGATGTGTTTTAAGATGTATATGTAGGCAAGGGAGATCAGATTTTAATCTAATAAATAGTAGGCACACAGAGATAAAGTGCAACAGAACTTACAGATGCAAGAGAAAGAGGACAATCCATTCAAATTACAGGTAAATGGTGAAACAAGATCATGCAGAGATCTTGAAGGTGAGATGACATGTTTTGTTTGATTTGATTTGAAGATTGGAGAATGTGTGGGTTTTATATTGATGCACAAGTAACAACATAAGGAGGTGAGAAGATTGCAACAATCTAGAGCGAGGAGTGCTCAATTAGTTCTAAAGGAAAGAACCAGAGAAATGCTAAAAAATTGAGCTTAGAGGAGAGAAGCTTAGTGAGGCATATGTAGCAAGGAGGAGACTTCTTACTGCAGAGGTATTGTTGCAGATCATAAAGGAAATTTCACAAAGGATGTGGGTACAATTGCTAAGAGGTAATGAAGGAAGCTGGCAAGACTTTCTAAGCAAAAGAAGAAGTGGTCGGAACCAAGTATTCCATAGTGATTGAAATTCAAGAGGACAATTGTGCTATGAGAAGGTGTAGATGAGTTGAAGCCTAAAGGAGCAGAGAAGAGTGCTCAAAGGAGGTTCCAGAGACAGATAACCAATTGCTTACCAAAAGACTGAGTGAGGAGAGCTCGGTGAGGTACATGGCAGCAGGGAGGACTTGTTGTTGTAGAGGCTTTAATGCAGCTCATAGTAAGTGAGTGAGGAGCTCACAAAGATAGAGAAGAAGGTGGCTACTGATAGTCATAGTAGAGGTTCTAAAGAATACCACAGTAGAATGGAGGTGAAGGAAGAGGATGTCAAGGAAAATGGCATGAGGATGAGTCAAGAGGAGCTTGACAAAGAGATTGCAGAAATGAAAGAACAACTCAATGTATTGATGATGATACTTGAGGAAAACCAGAGACAAGGTTGGGTCTTGAGGAAAAAGCCAGTGAGGTGGCATAAATTATAGAGAAGGCTACAAAAGAAGAGAAGTCAGCAGGTGAATATGCAATTAGCAGAAGAGCTGATGAAGCTTGAATAGGTACTGGGTGTTCAATTGAGATCTGAAGAATTCAGAGAAGCAGAGTTGGAAATGGAAGTATCCATTTGTGAACCAGAGTAGGGTGAAGTTCTGGGTGAAGAAGAAGGAATTATTGATGACTTTCTGAAATGTTGGACAAATGTAGACTAGCAGGAAAAGGTAAAACCTTATATTATTGAATTTAATAATTTTGATGTGATTATAGGTTTTGCAGAGGATGAGCAATCTTTTGACGCTGTCATAAGTATGGGAGAATATCTCTCAGAAGATAAAAACCCTGAAGTAAAGGAGGATGGATAATATATCTTAAATGAGAGAAACAGTGATTTATTACAGCAAAAAGAACTTAATAATGCATTGACATTTGAAATTGTGACAACACAGGAACAATTTCCTATGAAAGGAGATGAAATTAAGTCTGAAGAGTTGATATGTAAAGAAAAAGTTGAGACTATTGAACCTTGTAATTTTCAGATTGATAGTTTGTGTATAAATGTCGGAAACATAATTAATGATGAAGTACTTATGAAGTGTCACAAAGAACTTGAATTGCTGGAGTATTTGATGGGAAATTCAGAGTATGACAATGTGATTGTAAAGGGAGTTAACTACAGTGGACAAGGACACAAAGACATCAAAGAAGTACATGGTATGGAGGAGATACTAGCTGACAGTCTCATGAATTCTGTTGGGAATTCAAATCAGCATACTGATGTGCTGATAGTGGAGGAAAAATCAAAGCAGCATACTGATGTGTTGCCAAAGGGAGATAAGGCATAGAAGCCTTATGATTTTTATTTTAACAAGTATTTTATGAGTACAGGTTTAGTTGCAGATGCTGGAAGAAATTTGGCACAGATGGACAACCAAACAAAAATGGAAGAAGAAGATTCTATGGAAGAATTTAATCCATGGAGCAGAGATGTTCAATTGCTGGAGAGAATGTTAGAAAGTCAGGATTCAGTGCAGATAGAGATAATCTTGACAGAGGGTAAGGATGAAAGGGAGGCAATCAGAATAAGTGAAGAACAAGTAAGAGTAAGTGATAGCATTCGACAACTCCAAGGAGAAGAACAGCAGTTTGAAAAGTTAGTGGACAACAACAACAACCTGAAATAGAGAGAAATAAATAACAGTGAATGGCAGAGTATGGACTAGTCCAAGGATGTGTTGGAGATGGAGATTGAAGAACTATGGTAGCTAATGATGAAACAGGCCATAGGGAGGAAAATGATAGCACCCGAAAGGATGATCAATCAGAGTATGAACTTGATTGACAAGGAGAGGAAGATAGAGTAGAAAACAGTAGACATACAACAACAACAAAGGAGCAAAGCGTTTGGGAAACTACAAACTAAAGTTTGGGATCCTGGAGTTTTTCAATCAACTTATGAAAACACATGATCAGGAGATCATGGAAATTTTCTACTTTGGGAGTCTGATGCAGGAGCATTCAAGCCAAGAAAACTTGTTGTATTTTAATAGACATAGGGGTATTGTGTTTTCAAGGAAGCTAGTTTTCTAAGAGTGAATTAACTGTAATTATTAATGTTTTGAGTGATTTTAATGAGAGAAGCTAGAATAGGGAATTAATTGAATATTGTGAGGCATATTTGTAAATGTTCTCGAATATAGGAGAACATGAGAGATTTAGGATAGTTGAGAGATTGAGGGATTTGAGAATTGATTGTAAGTCTTAGATTAGGAGTCAGTTCATGAATTTAGGGATTAGAGAGGAGTTTTAGGAATGAGGAAGAGATTTAGGAATTTTGTTAAGTAATTTATGGATCTAAACAAGAATTGGTTTTAGAATCCCTTTGTATAAATGTAAGGCTAAAAGACAGAGACATGGGTTGGATGTTTTAGAGAGGCTAGATAGATAGCTAGAGCGTGGTTTCGAGCCTATGGGCAGAATGTAAACAAAGGCCACTGATATTAGAAATAAGGCTCGAGAGACAGAGTCTCAATCTGTAATTATTTGTTTGTATTTATATACACAGAAATTGATTAGAATCTGTATAAGTGTGTATTTTGAGTGATTGAATGATAAATTCAATGTGAACTAGAGTTTGTGCAATACATATATGCAAAGAGAGTTGAGGTGAATGTACGGAAGATGAGGAGAGACTGAGGGTCATTAAGGGCGTAGAACCCAATCGGAGCATCCAAGTGATGTTATGCAAAGAATTGTGATTTAAGTTCGATACATGCATATTGAATGGAGGACTAGTCTATGTTGAGGTTTAATAAACCATAAAGCATAGGAACTGATGGATGGGCCTTAAACCTTAGAAAATGAATATTTAACTCGATAGAGAGTTAAAATTCCTGGGACAGACAAGATGTATGCATAATCCCTGTAAACTATGGGTAAAGCAGGGGTAACGCTGCGTCACAATACAAAGCTTAGGCTAGATAACCCTATGACTCGATTGTACACTTCGTGCTCCATGCCCGTACTTCGTGGAGTCTTACAATACAATTGACCAAAAATTGGGCTTTGAGTCCCAAAACATGCTGCGGGGGATCCCATGCCCAACAGTAGGTTAACCCGATAATGCAATATAAATCAAAGCAAAATACTATAACCTACTTCTACTATCAATTTGCAGAAGTTTAAAGATTGAGCTGAACAATATAACCAGAAGAAGAAGAATCAATCGCATAATACACATGAAAATACTTTGGGGAAAGCCTTAGCTAAAAACCCCACACTATTGTATTATCATACACGGTAGAAATACATAGGAATGAGACAAAGCCTTACCTCTCACAGCTAGCCAGCTCTCAGTACAATCCTCATAGATTCTCACAGGCAATATTGTCTTCTCTCCAGCCTTCCTCTCTACCCTCCAAGCTCCTATTTCCTTGCGTTGTTCCTTGTGGATGATCTTCCTTTTACCAAGTGGATGATCTCCTCCAAAACTGTGCAATCCTCAAGGATTAAATCCTTGACTGTATGCATGAGTTTTCTCCACGAGAAAACACATACAACTGATAGTACACTTTCCTTGAACATTTATCTCAACTGGGTCCTTCTTAGAATAGATATGCATGAGTTTGTGATGAGGGAATCTTCAGTTAACTAGAGTAGCACTAGCTGAGTGCATTAATACATCAACTGACTCTTAACTCACTATTAGTTCCTCAAACAGTTTGGATCTAATTTAACTAGACTTAACTCAGTAAACTGAGTTAACTAATTACAACTCAAATATAACTCAATCTTATCTCCTTAATTTAAGGGATAACTCTTGCATGACTTCAGAAAGACTTCTAACTTGAACTTTTCCACCTAATTAATTTAAAATAAATTAATTAATTATTTCCAAGTAGCTGTTAAGACTAAATTTGATTTTAATTCACAATTTAATTCAAGTACAAATTAAATTGGAATATTCTTGTTACCATATTTCAACACTCTCCTCCTCTCCCTATCTCCATTTTTGTGTCCCCCCTCTCTCTCTTACCCTTCTCACGCTCTCCCCCTCTCTTACCCTTCTCTCCCTCTCTCTTTCCTCTCCTTCTCTATTTCTTCACTCCTCTTCTCTCTCCCTCACTTTATCTCCATCTCTCCCTTCGCTACCTCTATCACTCTTGGTCTTTTTTCTTCCCTCCCATATATATTTGGAGCTAATATCCATCCTAATATATATATATATATTCTATTAAATTTTTTTTTTTTTATTTTTTTATTTTTTTTTCTGAATAAAGACTAATTCTATTAAGATAAGAAAAGTATAGTACAATCAAGCTTGCAAGAAAGCGAAGCAGAAAATTAAGGGAGCCACAAGTGATAGGCTATCCACCTCGCACCTTAGAGACATTCCGTGAAAGGGAAAAGAAGACAAAGGAGAACAAAAAGAAAGAACTCAACTAAGAGAACTACCCCGAGGGGTCATTTCTAGCCACACGACATGTTTTTCCTTTTTTCTTGTTTACTTTGACCCACCCAGTGGAGTTTGGCTGAGCCATGACAAGCTGTAGACTATTCTACACTGGCGGCGAAATATCCTTATCAGAATCTGAGGAAGAAGAAAACTGAGAACGTTTCTGAGAAAACTGAGGGTCAGAGGAGACTGCTGGAGCACCCAAGGGAGTGTCCATCGGAATCACATCATTCTGCACATCTGCTACAGTAGCCTCATCATTCTGCAAAACAGCTTCAGTTTCCTCCTCATCCGAACTAGAGAAATCTAGATCGTACATTGAGCGGGGAGGCTCACAAGGATTCCAGCGCTTGGATTTGGGTTTGCGATTTAGATTCTTCTTTTTATCGAGAAACTGAGTACATGTACTCTAGAGGTGCCCCGTTTGATGGCAATGGTGGCATCGGAAGGCTGTATTCTCGTAATCCAAGGTTTGAGTCCAGTGGAAATCTCCAATGTTGAGGTTAATCTGATCCGGTAGTCCTTTGCTGATATCTATTTCTACACAAAGTCTGCCGTAGGTGTAAAGACCATTTTCCTTTCTTGAGGTGTCTGTAGCCAGGTAGCATCCTAAAGTATCTCCAATGGCTATGAAAACAGATGCATGCCATAGATGAGCCGGAAGATTCTGGAGCCTGACCCAAATGGGAAGCTTGGTGATGATTGCTGTAGAAGGGTTTAAGTCTGGAAACCAGGGGGTGAAAAAAAGCCCAACCGCACCCTAGAACCAAGGGCATCCCATTAAGGCCTTCTGGTAATCTTCATTTGAGTCAAAAACCACAATGAAGAATCCTTTTGAACATAAGTAAATCTTGCTTTTTTTAGTCCAAGTGGAGTGGATCCATTGGTATAGATCTGCTGTGCAAGGCCAAAGCCCATTAAATCTGCAAATGAGTGCTGATTCTTCAAAAATCTGTAAGCGATTTTCAATCTCAGCATGATAGAAATTGATGGAAGGAATTTCCTCTGATTTGTCTACCAAAAATGGCTTTGGAGCCCCATTTGGATGGGCTGCTTTAGGAGAGGACTGAGGTTGGGCAACGTCTTTGAGAGCTGCATCTTTATAAGAGAAAGAAGGGGCAGAGGAGGTCTGCCCAAAGGAACCACCTCTTAAACGAAAAGAAGCCCCGATAGAGGCGTCCTTATGAATGCTGTAAAAAGAGAGAGGAAGGGGATTCATTAGTTGCTTACCCTTATATAACAATCTGAGGAAGGAGGAGGGGATCCCCAGCCGGCATTCGAGTTTTTGCAGAAGATCCTGGACTAGATCTGTTGCTCGAACCCAATGCATCCTTGTCTTGCCCAGTAGTTTGACTTGGATTTGAAATTCCTGAGATTCTTCCAACAGATCTGGCTGAATCAAAAGAGGAACCTCTGCAAGCAAATCTGGCGAGAATGAGGAGCAGATTCGCTGCTTGCTTCCGGCAGAGAGGAGATCTGGGGCAATCTGGCCGCGAAAATGGAATGAGGATGAGACAGAGATCCTGAGATCCGCCCTAGGGGAGACCAATGCCTTGGGCTGTGCGTTCTCATCTGATTCCTCCTTCAAGTCATCCATTTCGTCGGGCAAATATCCGCGAGTTGGCTCCTTTCTGTCGACTCTTCCCTGAGGAGCAGGCTCGCCGTAGAGATTATTCTGTTGAACGGAAGGGTGATTCTGTGTGAAGTTCTGAATCCCGATTCTTCTCAGGGGCTCACTGACTTCATTAACTAGAGAGGGCTGGAAACTCTGAGCGGGATTTACAGGGAAATCGTGTGATGCCCGCAAAGAATCACTGGCATCGAAACTCCACCCTACCAGGTCCACGGCATGGGAAGAGGGGGAGATGGGCACGAGAGAACCTGCGTTGTAGTTCCCCTGCCTGAGATCTGTGCAAAAAATCAAGCCAATCTGAACGCCGGGGGCAGCTTCCATGAGTGCGAGGGTTTGGAGCTCGGATTTGCGCTGCGTCAAGCCTTGATCCTCCATTCTATTAATGTTAATATTAATAAATTAAAATTAATAAAATTAATCATATTGATATTAAACTTTTAATATTAGATTTAATAAGGTTTCTACATGACATGATAACAAAAATTATAATAAAATTTGGAATTTTACTGTGGTAAAAATTTTTGTGTAAGGTAAATATATGATCTATTCAAATTCAAGGTATATAATAAGGTATATTTCGAGCACAAATGGACATACTTACACATTTCCCCCATATTGGGTTGTAGAATGCACCTCTTGATGCAATAACATATATTTTTTGTCATGTTGTTCATAATCTAGATCCAATTGAATTCTCATTTTTAGTACAATAATATCATATCAACTTGGTTAAATGATTAATAGATTAAATTTTAGATATTTATTGATTCTAAAATCTGAATTATGGGATTATGGGATTCACTTAAGGATTTGAATTTGTTTTTACATAGGCTCAATCATGCCATATAGCTCGATTGAGCCCCTACTTAACCATGTAAATGGATCAATCAAGATAGTTTAATTTAAAATTAAAGCACTTGATTGAGATTCTGAGGTCCTAAAAACCACAATTTTAGCACCCTTTCTGCAAATTTTTATGTAACATTTTGTACCCTAGCAGACCTACAGAAAAAATTGTCCTTAGGTAACGAAGTTGATCATGTTGGATTCATGAAGCAATCCTCTATCGAATGACATATGATTTTTTCATTTTCGATTTTAAACATAATGCTTGAATTTTTTTTGGACAATTTGAAAGAGGTTGAATAAAAAATCAATAACATAAAATATACACAACAAAATTTTAAAAAAGAATATCATTATCTTCATTTACGAGTCCTATTCAAAAGGGTACTCTTGGTTTTTTAATTTATTCAAATACTTGAAATAAATCTTATGCAAAAACATGTGTCTGCAAGATGCAATTGAAATATTACTTTGCGAACTTCAAAAAATAACAAAAAATATAAATTTTCATTAAAAAATAATTTTTTAATATGGAAAAAATAGCTCTCTCCATGTAGATAATGCAAATATACATATGTATATTTTAAAAATTACATATTTTATACTAAGTTATGTTATGTGAACATAGGCATATGTCTTAAGATGTGGAAAAATTTGCAAGGAAAAGCATTTCATTTAATGGAAAATTGACATATTATATGAAACTATTTTTTTTGCAAAAACTATCATTAGGACAAAAACATAATTCTCCACAAATTGTACTTTTTACTCCGAATCAAAATTCACAATTCATATATGAATTTTGAGCAACTCAATTAAGTAAAAGAGTAAAAATTTGAAATTTATCACCACATTTGGCCCAAAAGTGTAACCCATCTTCATGCATTCACCCAAATGCAAACATGGTTTATTTAATGACACATTTAGTAAGCCCAACTTCCTCAACTTGTGTTACAAAATTTAGTTCATATAAAAGCTACAACGAAATAGTATACGAGCTAAAACCATGAAAAATTTGTTGAAGGGGAAATGCATGTATATATAAACTTGTTGAAAAGAGAAATTAAATAATCATGCATAAGAGATGTTTATCTTGATTCAAATATTTTTCAATCCAGAATTGAAAAAGAATGAGCTACTCTCGACCCAACCATAGGATGAGTTATGATGCAGTCTTTCTCACAACTAGTCACCCCTTAAGTCAAATCTCAACACCTTGAAGGAAAAGTTAAACTCAAAGATTTAGTACATAGTTTTCAAACCATATGTAACACAAAAAATGACGGCCATTGTTCTCCACACACATGAAAGAATCTTAATGTTCATCTTTTTCGTTCCTTGACCAGGCCCATAGAAGTTCATAAATGACAATGCATATTTTCATAACACGGGGGGCCCTTATCTGACCTTTGCAGTCCTTGGGCCCTCCCTTCTATAGTGCTCTATGTGGCACACACAAACAAGAAAACTACCAATCATCAAAGCCATCCAATCTAAGGAAAAGCACTACAACACTTTAAATTCTTGTTATATGAGTTGTCACTGATTCTCACGCCAATTTGAATTTCTAATTGAGAGAGGGAAAAAGTGAGTGTATAACAAGAATAATGGAGTAGTTCTTAGAACATAAAAAAGTAAAAATTAAAAGCTCCTCAACCCTTCATCTTCACAACCATTACATTAAGGGAATTATTAATTCGATGTATGTATTTTCCTCTAAGGCATCATAATATCTTGGTTGTCCCCCCTTCCTTTAGTTGTAACATGTTTTAATAATAAAATGAATATTTACATCATATAATAGATTTTAATATCATAGTATCAATGCTAGCCACCCATCATTATTCGCTCTTTTTTACATTACAAAATTTTGGGTATTGAAAAGGTTGTCACATGAGGAATATTTAATATATATAAAAAGAAGTGTTATTTAATCTTTGAAAACAGTTGGAAAATATTAATTAATTATTACATATTATTGTATATCGAAATTGTTATTCCAAGATATCAACATTGTTCTTTGAAGTTACTAAAATTTCAATTGTTAATTCCATTTCAATTAATTTAGAAAAGTTATTTGAAATTATGTATTTTTGATACACATGAAAAGTTTAGTTTACAAAATAAAGATAATATTTATGATTAATTAAAAATTTACTAAGAAATTATGGGGTCACAAAGAGTTATAGGGAAAAGGGAAATTAATATATTATAAGGAGGTGATCAACTCTAATATGGAATATCAAAAGTATCTCTCTGTCTTGACTAATGAACATTGCTAAAATAAGAACAAATTATCATGAGATTCATAGTGAAATTGGCCCTTACTCCACTATATCATGTATATTCCTACATGGTAAATGGGATTTGTTACAATACCATGGGTCAATGCCATGGATTATCAACATTTGATATTTTAACACTAATAATAATCAAATGTGAAAGTTTTCAAGATCCCTATGAAAAAAAATGAAATATAATATGTAATAAGGGTGAATGTTTGGTGGCACCCAACAATTTGCAAATTATGTCAAGTCATTAGTTGAAGTCAAGTATTTATTGATGTAAATAATTAAAGGTAAAGCGACAATAGTGGCGTGTTAATTAAATTTTCCAAGCCAAGGACCAAGGTCATGGGTGTCATAATGGACCTTGATTAAATCCAACAAGAAACATAACAATTGCAGGTGAAATATGTGAAGAGTCCATGAATGGAGAAGAATAATGAAGATGATGACTCCGTGATACATTTAGAAGGGAGAAAATAAATGCAAATAGAATACTCTGTTGCTAAGAAGAAGCCCCCAAGTTAGTGCAGCTTGAAAAAAAATAGTAAAATGTAGGTAAATATGAAAGTGAAGATCCAAGGAGAATAAGAACCAACAAAATTACCAACAAGCCAAGTTGAAAGGAAAAATTAGGTTAGATATTGAATTAGCAAGTTGAAATAGACTTGTTATGGAGGAGATGAACATTGCAATCAATGATAAAGGTGAATGTAGTAAGTGAACGACTTGATAGAAAACACTTTCATAAATATGTAAAAGAAAAGTTGAAGAAAGAAAAGGACGAGTATGAAGGATAAGCTTGAAAAGATGACACTTAGGATAAGAGGTATTAGAAGAAGCTAGAGAAGACATCCAACACTAGAAGCATTTACGACAAAGATGAGGAAAATGAAAGCACATTTATAAACCATAGCAATAGGTCAAAGAAGTGCAATTGAAGTAGCTAACATAAGTGAAGAAGAAGAACCACAAGAATATATGGTAGTAAAATAAGGCCAAAAAAGTATAAAATAAATGATCATAAAAGAGATCACGAAGGTAAGCTCTAAAACTCAATTGAAAGTCCCTATGTATGAAGGAATTCATGATGTAAAATAATTGATTGATTGGATTGCAACCATGGATAAATATTTTCAATATGAGGAAGTAGGAAAAATGAAAAGGTAATGTTTTTTGTTACAATATTAAAAGGAAATGTCTCACTATGGTGGGATACAATTCAAAACGAAGGAAGAAAGAAAGGTAAGAAACCAATGACATCAGGGTATAGAATGGTATCTAAGTTGAAATATAAATTTATGCCAAGTGAATAATACACAAAATTGTTTAAATACTTCAAAATTTGAGGTAGAAAGAAATGAGAGTGAAAGCTTATACAAAGGAATTTTACAAGTTGACTATAAGGATAGGTCACCTAGAACAAGATATAAATAATGTAGCAAGGTATATAAATGGTCTATTTTTTTATATTCAAGATGAGATTTGTTTGTTGTTTCCATTAACAATGGAGATAACTTATCAACTCACACTCAAAGTAGAGGAATGATATAAACAAACTCAGTGTCTAGGAGACAAAAGTAGGTATTTTAGAGGTAAGATGTAGCATGATGATGACAATTAAATTCAATTTCGTGAAGGAAGAGAAGGAAGCCCTCCAACTGAAATTTAACATCCAAGAGAAGGTAATTCATACAAAAGTAGATCACATTTTGAAGGTGAATATTTTTGGATAAGTGGTTTAGATGCAATGAATATGGTGTGAATGTCCAATTTCTTTACATGAAGATCATACTAATTATATTTTCCAAGCTACAGAGGGAGAAGGTGTAGGACGATCATTGTTGATGAAAAAGATACTTTTAAAGCCAAGCAATAAAATCAAAGAGAAAATATAGAGAAGATCCTAATTTAGAACTACTTTCCAATTCAAAGGGTAAGTGTTGTAGAATAATTATTGATGGTGGTAGTATAGACAATTTAGTATCTCTTGAAATGGTTGAAAAAGTTTGTTCATCCTACAGCTTATAAAGTGTCGTGGTTACATAAAGAATATCAAATTTTGTTGGATGAACAATGAATAATAGAATTTATGATAAGAATCTGTCAAGATGAATTACTTTATGATGTAATACCTAGTGACACTTGTCATGTTTTATTGGGTAGACCATGACAATTTGATAATAAAGAAATTCATGATGGGAGGAAAAATACATATCACATTAAAAAAGATGGTGAGAAACAAACATTGCTACCATTGAATGATGAAGCTGCAATAGTAGATATAAGTAATGAAGTAATAATGATGAGTGAGGAGTTTTTGAAGAAGAGAAATGCATTTCCTGGAAGGTCAAAGACAATTGTTGCATACATTGAGGTAATTCATTTTCCTTTGGAAATTCAATTCCTTTTTTAAATGAGCATGAGAATATGATGATTGATAAATTTTCTAGTGAAGTGTTGATGATAGTAGGTATGTATCAACCAATGATATCTAATACAAAAGCTAATTGTTTGAAGGAAGCTGTGATGAAAGGAAATAATGAAGAAATTGTAATAGGCGAGTAGAGATATAATGAAAAGAAATAAGTATGTTAAAATTGGAAACTAGGGCGAAAATCCATGTGGTTCATCTTATTCATGGCTGATAATATTTTTATTAGACTCCTATCATCGAGAGGTGTAGGATTTATCTAAAGATCATACAATTCCGATAAGTATTTATGGAGATATGAATTTATTTTGATTATGGAATTATTATCAAGCCTAGCAACAACTCATGTAGGCTCAGAAGCCCAACAGTCGCACCTATTCAATTATCATTAGATGTGTATAAATACAGGAGGACTTTTCCTCATTTGGATTTACTAAACTCATCACATCTCTCTCTCTCTCTCTAGCGCAAAAAAGAGTCTCTTCTCTCCTGCGTAGTAGGTGACTCTCCCTCACGTAGGTGGAAGGAAGGACGCAGAATTTAGTGCTGCAACTGTAGAAACAAAGTTTGACCAGCATTGACCTGAAGACTCCCTCCTCAGAACTGCGCTGTAGGTCCATATGGACCTCCTCTAAAGGTCGCATTTTTTGGTGGTGGAATCAAGCCGATCCGACGGTCAGTTTGTGAGATATCGACTGCCCTAGTTTTGATGATGAAGCCGCTAATGCTGATGCTGCTGATCTAGGGTTTGCTACTGCTAGATTTTTTTGTACTATTTCTCTCTACTGAATTATTGAAGATAAAAGAAGATTTGACCAAAGGGTTTCCCCATATTGGGGTTTGTCCCTGGCTATCCGCGACATCTTATGTCTCTTGTCTTGGCTTGTTTTCTATTGATCGTTTAATGTTCTATCTACACTTTACTTATGCACATGTGATTGCTAATCTATGAATAATAATAAGAAAGAGAATTAAATTTCTCGAAGCATAGAACATACCATAAATTAACATGTAATCAAAGATGAGGTGAAGACAAAGCCCGAGCAAGAGCAAGAGCAATCACTGAAGAGAAGAATGGCAAGGCTATCCTACAAGAACTATGGGGTCCTCATCACTCTTTCCTGCCAAAAACAAGCTCCGTGAGAAAGATGACTATCATGGATGGAAGATGTCTATCGATCTAACCATAGAAGATCAAGGAGTATTGGACCATGTGAGAGGCAATATTGTTGAGCCTCCATCAAATGCAACTGCTGCTGCCAAGAACAAATGGAAAACTGGTGAAGTCAAAACAAAGAAGATCATCCGGGACTCTATCGACAAGCACTTGGTGGCCTACATCTCTGACCTAAACACCTCCAAGGAAATCTACGATAGACTGGTGAGTTTATTTAAAGTTCATGATGCAAATCAAGTTTTGTTTCGTAGAAATAAGCTGAAGGAAATTAAGAAGGGCAAAGATGAGAGTATGCAAGCATATTACTTAAGAATCACTGAGATCAGGAATGATCTCCTATCTATTGGGGAGACTATTACTGATATGGAAATGGCACTCATGACTCTTGGAGGATTACCATCCGAATGGTACGTGTTCAGGACTACTATTCTGAACAATAATGTAATTCCTAGTTTCGAGGAATTAATGGCTAGATGCATTCAAGAAGAAACAAGGGTTGAAGAACAAGAAATGCCCATGCCTAAAGGTCCTCCTACTACTTTTTCTTCTCAAGCTAAGAAAAGGAAAAATTTAGGGACTAAATCAAAAAGAAAGGCTGGACCAAAGGGTGGAAGAAAAGGATGATGTTACATTTGCGATAAACCAGGTCACTATGCAAGGGAGTGCCCTGATAGAAAGGACTCACACCGGGACGATGATCAAAATCCATCTCATTGCAATCAAAGGAATGGAAAATTCAATAGCAAAGGTAAAAGGAGTGCTGGTAATCAAGGAAGAGGAAAACCATTCAAGAAGGCTAGAAATTCCAGGTATGAATCTAACATTGTTGAAAATAAGCAAGATGAATATTATCTACCAGCTGCTCTATCTACCTCTGCTCCTTTGGACTCAATGGGAATTTGGCTCATTGATAGTGGTGCCTTGAGGCACTTCACTGGTTACAAAGAAGTTCTCCATCATCTGATAGAGAAAGAAACTAACCTGGAAATTGTCCTTGGAGATAATATGAAATATCCCATGAAAGGTGTAGGCAATGTCTCTCTTAAATTGAATCAAGGTAATACGATCCACTTACAAGATGTATTATATGTACCTGACCTCAAAAAGGACCTGGTGTCCATCTTGGCAATGGAATACAAAGGCTACAAGGCAAAATCCAGTGATGGCAAGGTACATATATGGAAAAACAATGTTAAAGATGCTTTCACTCTTGGGTTTTGATTTGATTCATTATATCAGGTCGGTGGAAGTCTGCTAGGTGTCATGTCTTATGACACATCTCTTTAGTCTAAACTTTGGCATCGAAGGTTTGCCCACCTTCATT
This sequence comes from Pinus tabuliformis, assembly GCA_031772625.1. Taxonomy (NCBI): domain Eukaryota; kingdom Viridiplantae; phylum Streptophyta; class Pinopsida; order Pinales; family Pinaceae; genus Pinus; species Pinus tabuliformis. Next base: position 1,427,653,325 of record CM062816.1, read on the forward strand.
ATAAAGCTCTACCCGATGTAAGACAAATGGTAATAGGGATGCCCAAATTCCGACTAGAGAAAGAAGGTGTATGTCTGGGATGTGCCGAAGGAAAGCTCAAAAGGGGACCATTCCCCTCAAGCCAAAGCAAGACCTTTGACATATTACAACTGGTTCACTCAAACATATCTGGTATGATGCCTATGAACTCCTTGGAAGGATATTTATATTACCTTACTTTTACAGATGCCTATTCTTGAAAGACTTGGATATACTTCTTGAAGAAGAAGGATGAAATGTTCTCTTGGTTTCGACACTTCAAAGCCTTGATCGAGAATCAAACTGAAAATAAGATCAAGATCTTAAGGATTGATAACGAGACTGAATATGAATCTAATGAGTGTCATGACTTTTGTAAAGAGGATGACATCAAGAGGGAGACTACTACACCATATACTCTTGAACAGAATGGTGTGGCAGAAAGGAAGAACCATACAATTGTGGAAGCTATCTGTGCCATGCTCCATGATCAAAGACTTCCAAATTTTCTGTGGGTCGAAGTTGCAAACACCACCGTATATGTAGAAAACCAATGCCCTCATTAAGCATTGGGTTCCAAGACTCTTGAAGAAATGTTCACCGGTAAGAAACCTGACGTATCTCATTTTAGAATCTTTGGAAGCCCTGTATATTTTCATGTGCTGAAAGAGAAAATGAATAAATTGGGTGCATCTGGAAAGAAAGGAATCTTCGTGGGCTATGGCGAAAATACTAAGGGCTATGGAATCTATGTTCCAGGTCAAAGGGAAGTTGTGATTAGTCATGATGTCACCTTTGATGAAGATATGGCTCTCAGCAAGGTGGAAAATCTTCCAACTTTGAGGAGCTCTCAAGGAGCCGACACCAGGGAACTGAAAGGAAAGGATGATGAATCAATACCTGATGTTGAAGAACCTATGGATCCTATTGATCCACCTGAGCCTTCCTCTTCTAGGAAGAGGGCCTCTTGGCTTAGGGGGCTACTCGATGATGCTGAAGGACACACTGCACCTTGAGGAGCCTTCCGTGAAATTAAGAAACCGAACAGGTATCAGGGATACTTGACCATCATGAGCATGATCATACAAAATGAGCCTTCATCATTCTCAGATGCCGTCAAGCATCAAGTATGGAAGGATGCTATGACCAAAGAATATGAGTCTATTATGAAGAATGATGTCTGGGAAGTAGTTCCTAGACCCCAGGACAAGACAATTGTCACTTCTAAATGGATTTACATGATAAAGCATGCAGCAGATGGAAGTACGGAAAAATATAAGGCTCATTTTGTCGCTCGTGGCTTCTCCCCGAAGGAAGGTATAGACTATGATGATATATTTGCACCTGTTGCCGGATATACCACCATTCACACGATCATATCCCTTGCAGCTTTTCAAGGATGGAACCTACATCAGATGGATGTCAAGACCGCGTTCTTGCATGGTTCAATCAAGGAAGAGGTCTACATGGAGCAACCCAAAGGATTTGAGATTTATGATCAAAAATATCATGTATGCAGGTTGAAGAAAGTCCTCTATTGGCTGAAGCAAGCACCCCGAGCATGGTATGAGAGGATCGATAGCTACTTGATGAAGCTGGGATTCACTAGGAGTGAAGCCGATCCTAACCTTTACTTTAAGGTTGAAGATGACAAACCTCTCATACTAGTGTTGTATGTGGATGACCTCTTCCTAATAGGTGTAGACCCTCTCATTCACAAATGTAAAAGGGAGTTGGCTTCTGAATTTGAAATGAAGGACCTAGGACTGATGCACTATTTCCTAGGACTTGAAGTTTGGCAGAAGCCAGGGGAAATTTTCCTATCTCAAGGAAAATATGTGGTGAAGATTCTGGAAAGATTCAGTATGGTGGACTGCAAGCCCATAACTACCCCGATGGAGCTTGACTTCAAAAAGTTAAGCAGTAGTGCTGTTGGACCTGTTTTACGAAATGCCACTGAGTATCGTCAACTCATCGGAGCATTAATGTTCTTGGTGAACTCTCGTCCAGACATATGTTTTGCAGTCAACACATTGAGTCAACATATGGTTGAACCTCACCACATACATTGGATTGGTGCCAAGAATCTATTGAGATATCTTCATGGCACAATCACTTATGGGTTAAGATACATTGCCAGAGATGTGAGACTACTTGGATATACTGATGCTGATTGGGTAGGCAGTGTGGTGGACCATAAGAGCATTGCCGGGTGTTGTTTCACCTTGGGATCTGGTTTGATATCCTGGATGAGTAGGAAGCAGAAGTCAGTGGCTTTGAGCATCACCGAGGCAGAGTATATTCTTGCTAGCATGGCCTCCTGTGAGGCAATCTGGTTGCGGAAGCTCTTCAGTGAGCTGTTTAGATTTACACTGGATACCACTATGATCCTATGTGACAACTAGAGTGGGATTCATTTGTCAGAGAATCCCATATTTCATGATCGCTCCAAGCATATCGATATCAGGTACCACTATATTCGAGATATGGTGCAGCGGGGAGCTATAAGGCTCCAACATATCAGTATAGATGAATAGGTTACCAACATTCTGACAAAGCCCCTAGGGAAAGTCAAATTCCTGACTTTCTGAGAAGAACTTGGTGTTGTTCAAAGACCCTCTGATGAGGGTCCTATATGATGCATTGAGCTCTGGGAGTGCTGAGGGGGTGCAGGGTACTTCTTGGAGTGACATATGACCATAGGGTGATTCACTATCACTTGGTGGTGTACATGTACACCCCGTGGCGACTATGTAGTAGGATGACTGGTTCTCCTGTGAGGTCTAGATGATGTGTTCTCCATGACGATTATGTAGCAGGATGATTAGTTCTCTTATGAGGCCTAGATGATGTGTTCTCCATGGCGATTGTGTAGCAGGATGATTAGTTCTCTTGTGAGGATAGGATTGATTAAGTTCTCCTATTGATGCATCCTACACATGTAGTTTGGGACCCATGGGAAGTACCTCTCATCTGATCAATGAGCAGGGAAATGAGGATAGGGACCATAGTAGTATTGATGGACGCATTGCTATATCTAACCATACTCCCTATGCTAGGATGACCTTCATTGATCTGGGATCAATGATACTGCTCTAGGACCAGTGGTAGGAGTGGTACATACTATAACGCTGACTTTGGGTCGGTTGAGACTAGTCTAGGACCAGTGGTACGCACTCTGAGATTGAATTCAAGTCAATAGAGGATGATACTGGTTTGGGACCAATGGTAGGAGTTGTACTCACTATGACACTAACTTCGGGTTGCTTGAGACTAGTCTGGGACCAATGGTACATACTCTGAGATTGACTTTGAGTCAGTATGATGCATCCTTGATCATTTCTTCTTCTTCATAATTCGGACAAAAGTAGAGCAGAACAGAACAAAGCAAAGTAGAGTAGAACAGAGCAAAACAATACAGATCAGTATAGGGCAGAACAAGACAAAGTAGAACAGGAAGAATAGAGCAGAGCAGGGCAAGGTTCAAGCTGTACAGGGCAGTGCATTTGATGGATGAATAGTAGCGACCGACTTACAAGATTGCAGATGGAGTTCTCCCTAGTTGAGAGGGAGTGTTAAAATTGGAAACTAGGGCCAAACTCCATGTGGGTCTTCTTATTCATGGCTAATAATATTTTTATTAGACTCCTCTCATTGAGAGGTGTAGGATTGATCTAAATATCATCCGATTCTGATAGGTATTTATGGAGATATGAATTTATTTTGATTATGGAATTATTATCAAGCCTACCAACAACTCATGTAGGCTCAGAAGCCCAACAGTCACACCTATTCAATTATCATCAGATGTGTATAAATACAGGAGGAATTTTCCTCATTTGGACTCACTAAACTCATCACATCTCTCTCTCTCTCCAGCACAGAAAAGAGTCTCTTCTCTCCTACGCAGTAGGTGACTCTCTCTGACACAGGTGGAAGGAAGGATGTAGAATCTAGTGCTGCAACTACGGGAACAAAGTTTGACCAGCATTGACCTAAAGAATCCCTCCTCAAAACTACATTGTACGTCCATTTGGACCTCCTCTGAAGGCCGTACTTTTTGGGGGTGGAATCAAGCCGATCCGACGATTGGTTTGCGAGATAACGATTGCCCTAGTTTTGATGATGAAGCTGCTAATGCTAATGCTGCTGATCTAGGGTTTGCTACTGCTATATTTTTTTGTACTATTTCTCTCTGCTAAATTATTGAACATAAAAGAAGATTTGATCAAAGGGTTTCCCCATATTGGGGTTTGTCCCTGGCTAGCCATCACATCTTGTGTCTCTTGTCTTGGCTTGTTTTCTGTTGATCATTTAATGTTCTATCTGCACTTTACTTATGCACATGTGATTGGTAATCTATGAATAATAATAAGAAAGAGAATTAAATTTCTCTAAGCATAGAACATACCATAAATTAATAAAGTATTTTTAGTAAACAATACTAGATTTTGGTGTAAGAAACCTTAAATTTCTCAGGTGAGGAGGTAACTCCTCAAATGAATTGTGTTTTTGCATTAACACTGATCATAGATATATACATGGAGGGAGAGACTCTTGGGCGTCATATCTTAGTGTCTCTTCATATTTTAACTCTCCTTATTTTCTATTGACATTATTTTACAAATATTCAACCAATCCCAAGGATTAGGTGTCAACATTCCCCCCCTTAATCTAAAGGGATGTTGGTGAGTCCAAGCATCGTTTTGAATCTTTCAAACTTTTATCTTCCAAGTGCTTTGTTGAGGATGTATGAAATCTGCTGAGTTGTGGAACAATGGTGTAGATGGATTGTCTTGGCCTCAACATGATCTCAAATCAAATGGTATTTTGTATTGATGTGCTTCATTTGATCATGGAACTTTGTGTTCTTAGCCAAATTTTTTGTAGAAGTGTTGTCAATCATGAGTGGAGTTTAATGCACTTGTTTCACCTACAAATATTCCAAAATTTTCCTGAGCCGCACATTTTCATTTGTTGCTTCTACTGCTACCACATATTTTTCCTCTGTTGTGGAATTTGCTGGAACTGATTGTTTGTGTGACCTCCAAGAGACAACTCCTAATCCAATAATCATAACATAACCTGAAGTAGATACCCCATATTCTTTATCTCCATCAATGTCTGAATCAGAGTATCCAATAAACCTAAATTTTCCCACCTGATTATGGGAATTTTGAGGTATAAAATGGGCCTCCTAAGAAAAATGTACTACCAAAATAAACTTTATAATAACCAATAGAATTCAAGATGATGGTGTCAACCATGGTAGATGATTCACCACTTTTTGAGTAAAAGAGTAAAAATATTAAAAATTAATAAAATAATAAAACTACCTTTTCAACTTGTATTTTCAACATATCTCCCTAAGGCTTTAATAAAATTTTGAGTGGGAGTACTCATTGGATGAAAAATTTAATTCCTCATCCAAGGAGCACCCATGCTAAATACTTTCTATGGACCCTGCTCCATGAAAAATGAGAAACACATGAAAAAACATGAATGCAGTCATGTTTTTCATGTATTTCTCATTTTTCATGTAGCAGGGTTCATTGAAAGTATGCAACATGGGTAGTCCTTGGATGAGGAATCAAATTCTACATCCATTGAGTGTTTCCACCTAAAATTTGAGTAAACCCATAGGGAGATAAGTTGAAAATACGAGTTGAAAAAATAGTTTTTCATTTTTTCCCTCTAAAATTTTATGATGTAATCTAATCTTATTTTATTATTTCCTCTATTATTTTGTAATTTCCTTAGGAGGCCCATCTTAGACCTCAAATTCCCCTAATTTTTTTATACTTAAGTCTAATTACTTGAGTTCCCTTCAAGTACTTTAGAACTCTTTTCATAGCAAACCAATGTCCCTCACAAGGCTTTTGCATAAACCTTGAGAGGAGTCTAACAATAAATGAAATGTCCGGTCTAGTAGTAGTCTCATAGTTGAGGCTTCCTACAAGTTGTCTATACTTTGTTTCATCCTCAAATTCTTTTCCTTCAGTGGATGTGAGCTTTAAGTTCTTTTCTATTGGAGTGGTCAAAGGATTGCACTTGGCCATGCCAAACTTGTTCAATGAATCTCTAATGTACTTCTCCTGGAAGAGGAATATAAACATTGTATGTTGAGGTACTTCAATACAAAGATAGTAGTGAACATACCCCAAGTCCGTCATTTCAAAAAATTTCCTCAATTACTTATTTATAGTTGTAATATAGCTCTCATTGTTCCCTGTCATCAAAAGATCATCTACATACACCACAAGATATACAATTGTTTTTCCAACATTCTTGACAAACAAAGTTGCATAATCAATATCATAATCTTTGAAGTTGAGTTTCAGAAGATGCTCAGTTAACTTCTCATACTAGGCTCATGGTGCTTACTTGTGGCCATACAAGGAATTTACAAGTCTTTATGTTCTTGAACCTTCACAACAAATCCTTCTGTCTGGGACATAAAAACATTCTCTTTCATATCTCCATTCAAGAAACAAATTTTTACAGTCATTTGATAGACTTTCCAACCATTTTGAGCTACCAAGGGAAAGAGTGTATGGATGGTAGCCCATTTTTATCTTGGGGCAAAAGTCTCCTCATATTCAACCCCTTTCTTTTGTGCAAAACCTTTTTCCACAAGCTTGGCTTTGTGTTTTTCAAGTGAGCCATCAACTTTATACTTGTTCTTGTAGACCCACTTGTATCCTATTGGTTTGGTTCCCAATGGAGGATCAACCAACTTCCAAGTGCCATTATTTAACAAGGCATCATACTCTTTTTGCATCACTTACTTCCATTCATCATGAGAAGCATATTATTTGAAGGAATTTGGTTCAAAATCTAAAGACAAATTCAATTCACAATCATAAGAAAAATCCATATCAACAGGTGAATCATAATCATCTACATCACCTCCATTTTGCCTGGTTGAATTTCTTATTCCTGTATTTCCAACCTCGTAAGGATGAACACTTTCAAGTGCCTTTATCAACCATTTTGGAGGACCTTTCTGAGATGGCCCAAGCTATTAAGTTTACTATGTTGGGGTTGAATCAAGATTGAGTCTTCCAATTCTATCAAACACATCACTCAAAGTGTCATCAGTGGATGGAGATTCATGTGTGGGAGGGAGTGATTCAGAGGAAGATTCCACAGATTGATCCAATATAGGAATCCCCCCTTCAAGATGTAGAATCTCATTATCAAATTAATTAAAGGACTTGGCATTTACAAATATATCCAAGCGATCAATCTACCACTCAACAACATTGTCAGCCTTGGAAGATTCAAGAAAGATCACATCTCTAGAGACTACAAACTTCTTATTAACTTCATCATAGAGATCGTATTCTTTGGAGTTATTTGAATACCCCAAGAAGATACACTTTCGACTCCTTTCACCATGTTTATTTCTATGTTCCTTAGGTATTAAGGCATAACAGGTGGAACCAAATACCCTAAGATGCTTTATCGATGGAATATGGCCATACCACATTTCATAAGGAGTCTTGTTTCTAGAAACATAGGACGGAGACCTATTCTTTATATACACAACACATAGAATTTCATTCAACCAAAACATCAATTTACGTTGTTGAAAAACATCATGGAATGTACCATATTTTAGATTGTCCTGCTCATTCTTTCAGCTACTCTGTTCTATTAGGGATTATAAGGCACAATTGTTTGATGTTTGATCCCATGCTTGTGAAGATAGTTTTCAAATACATTTGAAGTGTATTATTTTCCACTATCAGTGCAAATAGAGATAGTATGAGATTTTCCATCATTTTCAATCCATGCATGAAACTTCTTGTATGTTTGAAAAGCATTAGATTTGTTCTTCAATAAATAAACCCAACACATTTTGGTGTAGTCATCAATAAATTTCATCATATATTTATTACCATTTGCAGATGGAACAGACATTAGGCCACATAAGTCTGAATGAATGATTTCAAGTTTTCTATGTGCTCTGGAATGAGAATCTTGAAAATTTTGTTTGTTATGCTTTCCTAGAATACAAGCATCATATTGCTTGATTTTCCTAGGAATTGTAGGCAAACAAGTAACACCATTTTTCTTCAACAAGTGAAGGTTGTCATAGTTTAAGTGTCCAAATATATCATGCCATAAAATACTTGATGGAAATGATCCTTCATCATAGTGACAACTGTATGAGAAGTTATGTGCATGAGAAGAGGTACGTTGTAGCTTCATAAGTCTTTCTTCTTCTATCCCCGTCATGACAAGTGAGTGATTTGATGTTTTGCTGACCTCAACCTTGCCATCAAATGTATGAATGGAGTGTCCTTGCTGGTAGATGTGGACCAAAGACAACAAGATTATCCTTAGCTACGACAGATATAAAAAATCATGCAGAAGAAAGTTTAGAAGACTAGGCAAATTGAGCCTGATTATGCGAAGCCCTGATGGCTTGAGTGTTGACTTTTCTACAAAGTATAATTCTCCATCAACATTTTTATTAAATTATTCAAAAAAATATCTTCTAAAAGTAATATGGAAATTCTCCCTTGAATCAAGCAACCAATCATTTTTCCAAGAAGCAAGTGAAGCATTAAATAAGTCTTCAGTTACTCCAATATTACAATTTGCCACAAGATAGTGAGCGGATTCAGGTGCTTTACCTTTCCTTTTGTCATTGGTTTTATGTTTGGCTTAATTTATTTTCTTCTCAATTCTATCCCAAGTCAACTTACATTTGGATACATCATGTCCATCTCTATTGCATCGTATGTAATGAAGATCAGACTTTTCTCCTTGAAACTGTCTACCCCCCTGCCTCTAAAATTCATTCTTCCTCTTCCTCTATGGCCACCTCTTCCTTTAGTGTGTGGGATTATTCTATCTATGTGCAAGACACACAACTTCTTCATAATACTTAGGAGATTTCTTCTTCCCAAAATCCTTCTCTCTCTCAAAAAACTTCTTCTCAAGGGAGTTAAAGGTAATCGCCTTGAGGTTTCCACTTGCTTGTAATAACTCAAGATAATTCGAATAAGTGGGATATAATGCATTGAAATAAGCTATGAGAGGAATGTATATTTGAACACTAGTGGTTTTTATATCATGCATAATGGATCTTACTTCTGATGCTAAAGAAATAGGGTCATCATTTTTCAATTCAAGACTGCACAATTTAATCATCAATTGGAAAACTTCAAGTTCATAGTGTGATTCATACAATTCCTTCAATTTTGTAAGGCTTAAAAAGCATATGAAAATGGTGAAATATGGCTACTCACCTCTTAATTTACAGATGTTGTAGTCAAGGCATACGCCTTGTTGTTCTTATTTTCCCAAATGGAAATCTCCTTATATGAGGCGAGCTTTGTAGGTTCATTATCTCCTTCTCGTTCACAAACTCCTTTCCACAACTCATTGAAAATGAGAGTGTGTTTTATATTTCATGACCATTCAGGATAGTTCTATTTTCTAAAGAGAACAACTCCAACAATAGAGATTAATGAATGCATTTTAAATATGTGTATTATGTAAAAATGTACTTTGCTACAATATATAAAGAAAATTTGCAACTCTGGCAGTAAAAACTACAATTCTGATATATATAGCAGAGATATATTTGGGAGAGGGATTATATGGGGGAGGGAATATATGAGGTAGGGGTCAATGATTTACTAGGAGTCGAGAACGTTATACCATTCAATGGAGGGAGCATAGTTGTATGTCTTGGGGCGGTATGTAATATATGCAACAACGTATATGTAATATGGGCAACAACGATATGTAATATATGGGCAATAGTCAAAGTAATATGACACAATAATACCATAGCAATTAAAAAACATGGAGTTGGAATGGTATTAATGCGCGGTGGTAAGGGGAGAGTGTTTAACAAAGAAACACAATAATATATTGAAATGCAGTTATATATTGAAACCACATGTATTAACAATTAGGATTGGGAGCGGAGTGGTATGGAAGTGTGGTATTGTGGAGCGACGAAGGGTGGCATTTCGTTTATTTTAAATCACAAATTAAATGAATTTTTATATATTTAATGCATCAATATTCAACGAAGCCACAATTATATATGTAATGGAGGTGTTATATGTTGGACAACGTGGAGGTGAGGCAAACTGTGGTAATATAATTGTGATATATATATGACTGTGTGGACAACGAGGATATATGATATGAGAGGCATTAACAGAAGTATTATATTACCACTAGAGGAGACGATGTTGCAACAAAGAGAAACGACAATGTAGAGTGGTTTGGAAGGCCACAAAGGATGGTTTTATGCCTACAAAGGAGTCAGGAAGGGGGTGGTATTGTTACCCAAAAATCATAACCAGTGAGGGAAATGTAACTAAATGTATATACATGCAGTGACAGTCATAGTAATACGACCACCAAACTCAATGTAATATACAGTCACAATCACGATGCTGATAATACCACATAGACTGCATTCTTAAAAAATAATAAATGTTTCAACCCAGAAAATTTATTGTTCATACTAGTGAAAATATCATTAATGCACAAAGAATCACCAGCGTTCAGAGTCAATTTTTCTCTAAGTATCTATGCATCAGTCTCATGGTCTTGAGGTCAAGAGTGCAGGCAGCACACCACCAAAAAATGAGCGAGGTTCGGTTCTTTGATGAGAATATGAGGAATTTGTGCTGGAAAAAGAAAGATGTGTCAGGATGTAGAAATGTAGAACATTGGAAGTAGGGAGTTACAAGAGCAGGAAGGGAACCAAAAATAGTGGTTGGGACCTGAGCTCTGATATCATGTCAGGCCAGGAGGTAACTCCTCAAATGAATTATGATTTTTCATTAATGTTAATCATAGATATATATATTGAGGGAGAGACTCTTGGGCTTCATCTCCTAATGCCTCTTCATATTCCAAATCTCCTTATCGTAACAACCTCCTCCCACATCTACCAAGTAACTGACCAACCAAGGTAACCATGTGATGAGAGGCTACTATGATTGGATTCAACATCCTAGGTGACCTTAAGGAAATGGAATATATGAAAACACATCATACAAGCCTTCCACATCAGCTATAGGACCGCTAAGAACCACCTCAATACTTCTTGTAATGAACCCCTCAATCCCACTGACGTTTTAGGCCACTTGACCTCTAGATGCTCCCATGTTATGGGTCTGACAACGTCTAGAAGGCTTTATACGCTCTCATGACAAGCCATGTCAGTGTCCAAGGACTATTTTTCTCAATGTTGTGCGAGCATCCCTAGGATTTGAGCCACTTTTTCAGACCCAAAGCCCAAGTCACTGCCCAGAATTGGATGACACCTTCATAATATAAAGATAACAAGGAAACATTGATGCAAATCCAAACACTTGAAAAAGCCCTTAACTAGATCTCTACTAGCCATGATAGGAATTTCGTCAAACATGTCATGAATATGTAGTCTACAGGTGTTAACAATATATTTAAGCATAGGGATCTCATACTTATCTAAGAATTGCTATGAAGCATTGTTCCCTGATATCATTTGTTGCATAATCATCTATTAGCTCATAGATACATTATTCATTCATTTAATAGTAAAAACATGTTGAGTTCCATACATAGCTCCTGCCATGAAACATATACATAACCAGAATAATAAAAACAGAAATACCATGAATACATCAACCATAGAATCCACATATAAGCCAGTACATTTACACATGAAAAATCAAGGGAATAAATTTCTCATTAATGAATGCAAAAACCGACTTGGAATGGGACTACCACTTTCTTCTCAACCATAGATTGGCTAAGTCAAATATCTATTCAACCAATCACCCTCATGCCATATTCCAAGCATGAATGTGGGACTCATAACCAACCAAAATAACCAAACATGCATGGATGTTGCCGAAGTTCCCCACCTACACTTGAGGAATTTGAGTGCCTCTTAGCCTCTCAAGATTTAAAATAATCCACATTCTGATCTAGGGATCACTAGGCCCTACACTGAGACCCACTCTCCAGGCTTTACTGTAAATCCCATCTCGGGACTACTAGGCCCAATAGAGAGAAATCCACCTATTGGCTTTACCTTATATCCTACCATTCACCGATAGGGATTCCTAAGCTCATTGAGGCATGCAATCTTGTAATTACCACAATCCACAATATGGCTCAGGGTTACTAGGCTAGTGGTTTTACCATGAGCCATAGTCTGGTTCAGGGACAACTAGGTCATGTGTTTTTCATTTCAGATATCCACCCCACTCAAATTTGAATCCATCAAGCAATCTAGCTCAACCGATGTATGAGAACCCATCTCATCAAGGCTATCCAGAAATGGAAAGGCTAGGTTAAAAACACTGTCACACTTGGTAAAACCCACGCCATGACAGAAAAGAACCACATGAAATACCATTCATTCCAAATCTAGTAAGGAAATCACACATGAAAATCAATTCCTACAAAGAATCTTGTTGTAGCTACTTGATCCTACTCTTCCTTGCTTGCTTTTTCCTTCCTCTTGCCTTCCTTGTCTTTCTTGATCAAAATCCAAAGTCCTCCAAGAAAAACCTGTGTGTCCAAGAGTGAGAGAGAGAGAGAGAGAGAATAATGTGAGAGCTCTAAAACTGAACTAACAAAAGGTACCGAATGATCCTCATAATCCTTTTTATCAATTAGGCCTCTATTTTCTTCATTTTCCATTATTTTCCATCAATTTCCTCCTCACATGCAACCTATGACCATTCCCCTTCCTTTCCCCCTCATCTCAATTATTTTTATAGATAATTGTGCCAAAATGCCATTTTTCCTTTCCAAAGCCTTAGCCATTGCCTTTCTAAAGCCTTAGCCATTGTCTTTTCCAATTTCCTGAGCCATAATAAACCAAATGAACACATCCATGATGTTTTTTCCCAACATTTAGATTGGAATACGTGTCCCATCAACCATGGTTATTATTTTTAACTTTTATTACATGGAATTTTCATCAGGGTTGTTATAGAACCCTCCCCCATGGGGGACACAATCCTCAGTGTTGAATCACACATATACCTCAACAAATATTTTGGAAAGAAAACAAACTTCTCATGGAGCTTTATAACATAGCATGATGCAGTATTTACAATGATCACCATGCTGAAAGAAAACCAACATGACAACATAATAACATGGAAAGTATAATGACATGGCACCCATACCATGTAATCAAGCTTTATAACATAACTCATGGCGGTATTTACATCCATATACATATATACATATATCAAAACATCACACCAAAACATATGCCAAAACATATACCAACATCACACCAAAACCACTTTGCCTCAACTAACAAATAATGAAGGATACATAGCCCACAGTTGATCTACCATTTTGGATGTAGCTTCATCATGCCCAAAGTGCTTCCACTACACTTTAACCTGCTCAATTTCTTGGTTTTGGAGCATGAGCACCTTTTTTTGCAATATACACTGAGGCTCTAGCTAGAATTCTCTATCTGGTTTCACCTACAATGCAAACCAGTCAATCACATGATCAACATCTTTAATATACTTCTTAATCAATGACACATGGAAAATATCATGGATTTCACTATCCAAGGCAGTGCAAGTAGATAGGCTGCTGGCCTAATTCTCTCAATAATACTGAAGGGTACACAAAACCATGGTGTTAACTTGGCACATGATCCAGTCTGCAAGGAGCTCTTCTTTGGTTTGATGTGAAAGTACACCAGTTCCCCAATCTGGAACTCCTTGAACAACCTGTTCTAATTTGCATAGCTCTTCTGCCTATCCTTTGCTTCCTTTAGATTATTCTTTATAACCTACATCTCTTTTTCCATGTCTGCCAACATGTCTGATCCAATCAACACCCTGTTAGCTAGATCGCTCCAACTGATGGGAGTATTGCAACTCCACTCATACGATGCCTCAAACTGACTCATCTTCAAAGATTCCCGATACCCATTGTTGTAAGTGAACTCTACCAGTGGGAGATACTCTTCCCACTATCATTATTGATGCATCGTGTACATCCTCAACATGTCCTCCAATATCCAATTGACCCTCTCTATTTGTCCATCTATCTATGGATGATAATTTGTATTGACGGCCAATTTTGTGCCCAAATAGGCAAACAACTCCTTCCAAAACTTGGAAGTGAACTTCTCATCCCTGTCTGACACAATATTCTTTGGAACTCCATGCAACCTGAACACATCACTAATGAATACCTGTGCTACATCGCTAACTGAGAATGTAGACTTCATTGGAATGAAGTGTGCAACCTTTGTTAACCTTTCCACAACAACCACGATGGAATCATGTTGTCCCACTATCCTCGGCAATCCTATGATAAAGTCCATGGAAATGACCTCCCATTTCCACTCTAGAATTGCAATCGGTTATAGAAATCCACTTGGATTCTTACACTCTGCTTTCACACATTGAATATCGAAATACCTAGCCACAAACTCTGCTACGTCTCTCTTCAAATTTGACCAATAACAAAATCTCTTTACTGCGATCAATGTCTTTTGATAGCCTCAGTGACCCGAATATGGTTTCACATGAAACTCCCTCAAGATCACGTTCTTAATCTCACTACTGTCTGGCACATATATCCTATCTCTGAATCTAACCAATCCATCTGCTGTAAGACAATAGTCCACATCCTGTACACCTGCACCTCTACTTATACCTGCACATGTGCTTGTACTACCACTAGTACCTGTACTTGTACTACTACCTATACCTGCACCTATGCTACCACATGTACATGTACCTATACTCTGTTGCAACCTGTGCATAATCTCCACGTACCTAAAATCATGGTATCTTGCCTGCAAGATCCTATCCTATAAGTCTATCCCATAGGAGCTCATAATTTCTAAGTGATTTACCTACATTCACTTGCTAAGAGCATCTTCTGCCTTGTTATCCTATCCTTTGATGTACCTAATCTCGAAGTCAAACTCACTAATCATGGCCAACCATCTGGCCTATCGGGCATTCATATTCAGTTGGTCAACTAAATACGTCAACCCATTCTGATCACTCATTAGTACAAACCTCATGCGAAGAAGATAATGCCTCCGAATCTTTAATGCATGTATGATCGTTTCTAACTCAAGATCATGTGTCAGGTAGTTCTGCTCATGCTCATTTAGTTTTTATGACTTGTAGCATACCACTTGTGCATCCTACATAAGGACCCCACCAAGTCCTCTTTTGCAAGAATATGTACATACTACAAACTCCTTTTCTGGATCTGAAATCTTTAACAATGGTGCATCTATCAACAATTGCTTAAGCTACTCAAAAATGACCTCACACTCCTTTGTCCAGTCAAACTTAGTACTTCCTCTGTAATGATGTAATAGGATAAACAATTTTCTAGAAGTTCTTAATGAATCTCCTGTAATAGCTTACCAACCCCATGAATGATCTCACCTAATCCCCATTTCTAGGAGATACCCACTCCATGATGGCCCTTATCGTTTCTGGATCTATTGCAATTCCCTCCTTGGAGACAACATGTCCCAAATAATGTACCTCAGTCTAGAAGAAACTGCATTTCTTGAGCTTAGTATACAACTGATTCTCTCTCAAAAATCTCAACACTGCTACCAAATGCTCGACATGCTTGTAGAAAATTTCTACAAATCCAACTTCGATACTATGTCGAAAATCTGCAAATCTAGCTTCGATAACATGTAGAAAATATGGTGGTAGGTCAACTTGATAATGCAATATAAATCAAAGAAGAATACTATACCTACTTCTACTATCAATTTGCGGAAGCTTAAAGATCAAGCTGAACAATATAACTAGAATAAGAAGAATCAATGTCACAATACACATGAAAATACTTTGGGGAAAGACTCAACTAAAAACCCCACACTATTTTATTATCATACATGGTGGAAATACATAGGAATTATACAAAGCCTTAGCTCTCATAGCTAGCCAGCTCTCAGTACAATCCTCACATATGCTCACAGGCAATCTTGGCTTCTCTCCAACCTTCCTCTCTACCCTCCAAGCTCCTATTTCCTTGCGTTGTTTCTTGTGGGTGATTCGCCTTCAACCAAGTGGAAAACCTTCCTTCAAAACTGCGCAATCTTCAAGGATAAATCCTTAACTACATGCATGAGTTTTCTCCATGAGAAAACACATGCAACTGATAGTACACTATCCTTGAACATTAATCTCAACTGGGTCTTTCCTAGAATATACATGCATGAGTTTTTGATGAGGGAATCTTTAGTTAATTGGAGTAGCACTACTTGATTGCATTAATGCATCAACTAACTGTTAACTCACTATTAGTTCCTCAAACAGTTTGGAACTAATTTAACTAGACTTAAATCAGTAAACTGAGTTAACTAATTACAACTCAAATATAACTCAATCTTATCTCCTTAATTTAAGGGATAACTCTTGCATGACTTCAGAAAGACTTCTAACTTGAATTTCTCCAACTAATTAATTTAAAATAAAGTAATTAATTATTTCCAAGTAGTTGTTAAGACTAAATTTGATTTTAATTCACAATTTAATTCAAGGATAAATTAAATTGGAATATTCTTGTTGCCATATTTCAACACTCCCTCTCAACAAGAAAGGGATCATCTGCCACCCCGATCCTGTCTCTATGGAAATCGAATTTACACATTGACAATGCCTTTGTCAAAATGTCAGCATCTTGCTCCTCTCTCGAAATATACTACAACAACATGATCCTCCTCACTACATAGTCTCTTAGATGATGATACCAAATGTCGATGTGCTTGGACCTATCATGAAATACTGGATTCTCAGAGAGTTTGATACAACTCTAATTATCACAATAGATCACAGTTGGATCCATACTCTGATCAAACAAACCAACTCGGATTTTCCTCATCCAGATGGCCTCACATGCTGCTTGACTTGCAGCCATGTATTCTACCTCTGCCAAGCTAAGTGAAACCGACCTCTATTTCCCACTGTACCAAGAAATTGTCGTTGACCCAAGGTTGAAAATCCTTCCTAGTGTGCTCTTCCGATCTGATGGACTCCCTACCCAATCTGCATCAGTGAAGCCCTGTAGCTTCACTCCCTCTGTCTATCTGTACCATAATCCATACTGAGATGTGCCTCTGAGGAATCTCAATACATGCTTTGCTGCCTTCCAAAACATCTTGGTAGGCTGAACCATCGCTTGACTCAGCTGGTTAACCACATAGCACAAATCTAGTCATGTGTTCACTAAGCACATTAGTTAACCCACAAGCTGCCTGTATACAGTAGCCTCTACCATTTCTCTTGAAGTAGCAACCTCCATCCTCTAGTTACCTACTAGAGGATTCTGCATGGGCTTGCACTTCTCCATGTGGAATCTTCTGAGTATCTCGTTGGCATACTTGCCCTGAGAGACAAACAACTCCCCATCCTTCTGCCACACTTCCATGCCAAGGAAGTAATGCATGAGACCCATGTCTTTCATATTAAATTCTCTTGCAAGGTCCTCCTTGCAAGACACAGTCAACTGATCATCACCAATCAATATGAGATCATCAATATAAAGTATGATGATCAACAGCTTACCTTTCACCACGATGTGGTACAGGTTTGCATCCGCTTCACTCTTTGTGAAGCCCAACCCGGTGAAGTAGTTGCCTATCCTGGTGTACCAAGCACGGGGTGCTTGCTTCAGTCCATACAACGCTCTCTTGGGTCGGCACACATGCGGCTCATGATCAAAGGTCTCAAAACCTTCTGGCTTCTCTATGTACACCTCTTCCTTAATCTGGCCATTGAGGAATGCAGTCTTCTCATCCATCTAATGGATCTTCCAACCCAACCTTGCAAGACACAATCAACTGATCATCACCAGTCAATATGAGATCATCAATATAAAGTACGATTATCAACAACTTACCTTTCACCATGATGTGGTACAGGTTTGCATCTGCTTCACTCTTTGTGAAGCCCAACTCGGTGAAGTAGTTGCCTATCCTGGTGTACCAAGCACGAGGTGCTTGCTTCAGTCCATACAATGCTATCTTGGGTCGGCACACATGTGACTCATGATCAAAGGTCTCAAAACCTTCCGGCTTCTCTATGTACACCTCTTCCTTAATCTGGCCATTGAGGAATGGAGTCTTCACATCCATCTGATGGATCTTCCAACCCATCTGTGCTGATAGTGCCAACATAGATCTGATAAATGAGTACCTTGCGATAGGAGCAAAAGTCTCGTCATAGTCAATCCCCTTGACCTATGAAAATCCACGGGCAACAAATCTTGCCTTATGCTGCTCCACACTACCATCAACAGCTTCCTTTACCTTGTAAAGCTAATGGGAAATCACAGTTGAGTTGTTTTCTAGTCTGAGAACCACATCCCAAACATTATTACAAACTATGGAGTGATACTCCTCCACCATAGCATCAACCCAAATCAGTTGCTGCACTACTTCCTCAAAGGAAGATGGCTCAGTCTCAACACATTCCCTAGTAAGAGCCATGTATCCAATGTACCTCTCAGGTGACCTCCTCTATTTGTGCTGAGAAGATGGTGCTCCCACATTCTCTTTCACATCCTCCAATAATCTGTTAGCTTCTCT